>CM046882.1:195429590-196780752 GCA_025667525.1 Glebionis coronaria | reverse complement strand
GTAGCCCCAGACTCACCTCTAAATGGTTGCCTACTGGTAGAAATTTTGACTGTAGTGGCAAAATTATCGACACTAGTAGATCTCATACTGATAGTGAAACGTCTGTATGTGATACGGCTTAATTATCTTCTAACCCTAGAGGAACCTATTTCATCGGTTGCCAAAATATTTGTTTCTCTTATCATTGGTAGGCTGTTGAAATTTGTCTCTGGTGCGTGGACTCGGGCTGTTCCAAACATATGACTAGGAATCGAAGCCTTCTCAAGAACTTTGTATGGCGTTTCATGGGAACTGTTCGATTTGGTAATGATCATGTTGCGGCAATTCTAGGCTATGGTGATCTTCATTGGGGAAATATAATCATCACCAGAGTCTCTTTTGTTGATGGCTTGGGACATAACTTGTTCTCGGTTGAGCAATTTTGTGATTCAGACTTGGAGGTCGCTTTCAGAAGTCATACATGTTTTGTAAGAGATCTTGAAGGAATTGATTTGTTGAAAGGAAATCGTACCACCAACCTTTACACCATTGATCTTTTTCAAATGTCTGTTGCTTCTCCAATTTGTCTCATGGCCCGAGCCACATCAACAAAGTCATGGTTATGGCATCAAAGGTTATCTCATCTGAACTTTGATGCCATCACCCAACTTGCGAAAGATGATCTCGTTACCGGTCTTCCAAAGTTTAAATATACAAAAGACCATCTTTGTCCTTCCTGTGAGCAAGGTAAAAGAAAGAAGAAGCCTCACAAACCCAAACCTGTTCCCAACTCAACGAATAGGTTACATCTCTTACATATGGATTTGTGTGGCCCAATGAGAATCAAAAGCATTAATGGAAAGTGGTATGTCCTAGTAATTGTGGATGATTATTCTCGTTACACATGGGTTCATTTTCTTGCATCAAAAGATGAAGCCCCTGATGTAATTATTAACTTCTTGAAGAAAACATCAGTACTACTGCAAGCCCCTGTCATTATTGTGAGAACTGATAACGGTACAGAATTCACCAATCAGAAATTGAAAGCTTATTTTGACGAAGTTGGGATTTCTCATCAAACTTCGGCTGTAAGAACTCCAGAGCAGAATGGAGTTGTGGAACGGAGGAATCGTACGTTAGTTGAAGCTGCTCGAACGATGCTTCTCTCCTCCAGTGCACCGTTATTCCTTTGGGCCGACGCTATAGCAACTGCATGTTATACTCAAAACCGCTCCATTATTCACACTCGTTTCAACAAAACACCTTATGAGATCATTAATGGAAGAAAACCGGATATTTCATTTTTACATGTCTTCGGTGCATTATGTTATCCGAAGAATGATCGTGAAGATATCGGTAAACTTGAACCTAAAGGTGATATTGGTTTTTTCATTGGTTATTCTTCAACTGCTTGTGCTTATAGGGTTTATAATCGAAGGACAAGAAAGGTAATGGAGACTATGAATGTTACCTTTGATGAACTCTCGGGTATGGCCTCTCAACATAGGAGTTCACATCCCGAGCTTCAAGGTCAGACTTCTGGACACGTAAGTTCAGGACTCGCGCTTCAATTTGCGCCGTCAGCAATCTCATCGTTACAACCTTCGGAACGTGTCTTGGAAGTTTTATTTGGGCCTATTTATGATGAATATATGGAGGGTCCTTCGTCATTTGGTGTTCCTCAAAATGCCCCGGCTGCACCTGCTACGGTCGTTCAAGAACCTCCGACTGCATCTACACCAGCGGCATCTACTTCTACACCATCTACGTCAACCTCAACCATATTGCCTCCAAATATTCCAACCACTTCTCCGACTGCTGACGCAACTCAACAACATTCTCAGCAAATTCCTAATCATGTTCATCTTCAGAATGAAATAGTTGCTGAAAATGCAAACAATGCGATGCTCAACGAACATGAATTTGTTAATCCATTTGCGGCTTCCACAAGTACTACTCAGCCTTCAACACCATATGTGGACCCGTCGAGCTCGCATCAAGTTTCTCATACACTTCCACATGAACACAAATGGACTAAGAATCATCCTTTGGTTCAAGTGATTGGCAATCTCTCACGACCGGTCTCAACACGAAATCAGCTGCGTACCGATGGTGATATGTGTATCTATGCACTATCAGTCAGCACAATGGAACCAGCAAGTGTGAAAGAAGCAATGACCGATGCATCATGGATTGAGTCTATGCAAGAAGAACTCAATCAGTTCATCCGGCTTGATGTATGGGAGTTAGTACCTCGACCAGACAATATCGATCCACTCACTCTGAAATGGTTATTCAAAAACAAGATGGATGAGGAGCAAACGGTCATTAGGAACAAAACTCGGTTAGTTGTGAGAGGTTATAAACAAAAGGAGGGAATTGACTTCGCAGAATCATTTGCCCCGGTTACTCGGATGGAAGCTATTAGGATTTTCTTGGCATACGCTGCACACAAATCATTCACAGTGTATCAAATGGACGTGAAGACGGCTTTCTTGCATGGGCCGTTAAAAGAAGATGTGTATGTATGTCAACCTGAAGGTTTCATCAATACTGAACATCCAAGCCATGTCTACAAGTTGAAAAAGGCAATTTATGGTTTGAAACAAGCACCGAGGGCATGGTACGATGAATTATCATCATTTCTTCTACAAAATCACTTCAGCAAAGGAACCATTGATCCAACGTTGTTTATCAAGCACTACGGCAACGACATCTTGGTGGCTCAGGTCTATGTAGATGATATTATATTTGGTTCTACTAACCCAAAATATTCAATATTATTTGCCGACCTTATGAAAAGTTGATTCGAAATGTCCATGATGGGGGAAATGACGTTCTTTCTTGGTCTCCAAGTTCACCAATCCCCCCGTGGTATTTTCATAAATCAGTCCAAGTATGTGCTTGAGATTCTAACGAAATTTGGCATGGAAAACTGTGATCCTATTGGTACTCCAATGGACACTAAACACAAGCTTGATTTGGATAAGAAAGGGACATTTGTAGATGCTACAAAATACCGAAGTATGATCGGGTCCCTTATGTACTTAACCTCAAGCAGACCGGAAATTGTGCATGCTACTTGTTTATGTGCTCGGTACCAGGCTAAGCCAACCGAGAAGCACCTCAAGGAGGTTAAAAGGATCTTTCGTTATCTCCGGGGAACCATTAACATGGGTCTCTGGTATACGAAGGATTCTGGTTTTAATCTCACTGGTTTTTCAGATGCCGATCATGCAGGGTGTCATGATACATTCAAGAGCACTTCCGGTGGAGCACAATTCTTAGGCGAGAAGCTAGTGAGCTGGTCATTAAGGAAACAAGACTGTACGGCGTTGTCAACCGCGGAAGCAGAATATGTGTCTCTATCCGTGTGTAGTGCTCAAGTCCTTTGGATGAGAACACAACTCACGAATTATGGCTTTTACTTTAACAAAGTCCCTATTTATTGTGATTCACAATCAGCCATAGCCATATCCTGCAACCCGGTCCAACACTCCAAGACCAAGCACATAGCTGTCCGATTCCATTTCATTAAGGAGCTTATGGAAAAAGGAACGATCGAAATGTTCTTTGTCAAGACGGACTACCAACTAGCCGACATCTTCACCAAAGCTCTTTCTCAAGACAGATTTGAATTCTTGGTTCGTCGACTTGGTATGCGTAGTTTCACTCCTGATGAACTTGAACGTCTTGCACATTCGCAGTAACCTTGTATATATCTATCAGAAAAACAAAATAAAAAATGAGAAAACCTTTCAAAAATACCAAAAATATTCTTCTCCGACATGTCTCTCAGCATCGATAATATGGACGTGCTTAGAAATGTTGTTCAATAACGACACGGGTACGTACATAAAGTTCGAATGAGAGTTCAAATGTTTTCAAAACATGTCTTTTCTATTTTTCTTCTCATAATGGCTTATAGTCACATGTCAGACTATAACCCGGTCCCTAAATAAAGGAAAGTCTTCGACTTATCCTCAACAACGAGAAATTCATTTTTCTCGGTCATGAGCTTATATCAAAACATTCAAAGTTTTAAGCTCATGAACACAATTTTTCTCGGACTTTTAAGCACAATTTTTCAACGTATTTCAAAACAATGTGCTCATATACTCCCCTATTTAAATAGAATCTCTTTTCGAGGGGGAGTATAATGATTTCATAAACATTTGTTCCAAAGTTTCATGACACATTATTCTCTCCATGTTTCATCACTAGTTTCATAAAAATTTCAATTTCATGCAATTTTTGAGGGGGAGAATAGTGATTAAAATGTGTTATCTTGAATAAGATCTTTGATATAAGTGCTTTCTCTTCCTAATATGTGCAAAAATCTCTCCTTTTATGATGCACATATGTAGGGGGAGCGTTTTTGGTGATATAGAAAACTTTCAAGGTGTAAACATTGATTTCATCAACACCTTGACTGCATTTTCAATTGATTTTTCTGGTTACGATATCTGTACCCTTCAACACAATTAATCACGACGATATTGGTGTCAAAAGGTGGTTAGGTATTCGTCCTATGATCCAACCAGAACCGGAGGGATCTTCCCAGGGACAATCCATTAGAAAATAGAAGTCCTTAGGAAAGATGGAGTAGTTGAGTGTACGGGAATAATGCCGACTAATGACTTAAGCTAGCACTGGAACAATCACAACAAGGTGCTAGTTATGACGTCTTGGTAATCATTGAAGGGGTTGAAGAATGAAAAAGAAATGTAAGGATAAAGGGTGTAAATAAAGAAGCCCTCCATACAACTTAGACAGAAACCGGGTCAATACATCTACTATCAGAATCACGTTGATGATTTATGGTATTGAAGACAAAGCATCATGGACCCAGTGATGCAATGCACAACCCCTCCCAGCCTACTCAAGCTTCTCTCAAAAGAAGTTTGTTTTATTGTCACGGAGTTCAACTCATTTCTATCGACTTTCTCACTCCGAGATAGTAGATATTGAATAGGTGGCAGTCTGCTCCAGCCTCCGATCACCAAATAAACGTGCACTTATAGAGTCTAGAGCCAACGAGATTCATAAAAAATCTCATTAGGACACTATTACATAGATCAATTGTTGTCCATCATTAGAACACAAGCGA
This sequence comes from Glebionis coronaria, assembly GCA_025667525.1. Classification (NCBI taxonomy): domain Eukaryota; kingdom Viridiplantae; phylum Streptophyta; class Magnoliopsida; order Asterales; family Asteraceae; genus Glebionis; species Glebionis coronaria. The sequence goes on along the minus strand of CM046882.1, from coordinate 196,775,663 downwards.
TGATTTACAGAGTCCTACGCTCTATCCTTGTGGTATTGCTAGAACATTCAGAGTGATACTCTATAGTATTCACAGTGATGAATGGAAATCCTTCCAGTGTTAACATCAAACAGCACTGCGGTAGGTCATATGTAAGATTCACTTGAATTAAACATATGTTAACTGGAAAGCAACAGTGGTTTGATTCTTAATTGATTCAAACTCGTTCCAGGTCTCGACGCAATATCTTTATGATCTTGCCAGAACATTCAGAGTAATACTTTTCAGTATTTACAGTGACGAATGGAAATCCTTCTAGTGTCATCATCAAACAGCACTGCGGTAGGTAACTTATGCGATTCTATATGAATCAAACTTGTGTCAACTGGAAAGCAACGATGGTTTGATTCTTAATTGATTCAGACTTGTTCCAGGAAAGTGAATTGACGACTTAATCAGCAGAATGGAACTGCATGATTCACTCCTTACTTTGAATTATCTGTCGATATATTCAAGTATTGAGAACGGCTACCACAGCTGGAAATCCTGTCAAGGAAGCTCTTTGAACTTACCTGATCACAGGTACAGTATTCGTACTGTATAACGGGAAACCGGTGGAATGCAAACGGTGGCGTTATCTCAAGAGTCGCAATTCAAGGCCACATATTCAGGATTATTGAAGAAAGCTCAAGAACATCTAAAGAAAAAGACTTCCGCTACTCTGATGATCAAGGGAGATTGTTTACAAGCTTTCAAGTCAACACAAAACATGAGTATTTGGAGAAAGACACAAGAACACAAGCTGGCAAAGCTTCAAGATCAAGTCAAAGCAAAGATCAAAGATCCAAGATCACAAGTCATGAAAGGAACTATGAAAGAACTCTCAAGGCAACAAGCTTCAAAGTCTGCAACACCAACGAAGTGAAGTCACATATTACATGACCACCCCTTAGGGGGAGATTGTTAGCCGTATTTAAAGTGATGGTCATATAATATACCGTTGTGAAGCTCGTGAAAAATACTATTCAACGGTGTCGAGAGTTCTTAGTTATTAATGTTTATGTAACGGGAATTAGTCCCGAACACACAAATGAGGAAGGCCTCCTAAACACTTAGTACTTAGTATAAAAGGCCTCCTAAGCCTCATTTGTGTGTGTGTTTTCCATTCATTTGTTTGGTAGAGAGAGAAACGTATGTGTTTCTCTCACTAGGAATTCACAACCTTGTTTTCTCTTTTCCTTCATCTAATCTAATCTTTCTTTTTTGGTTTAACCTTGTTCTTCATCTCTACTTCTTGTTCTTATAAGTCGTGTGTTACAATCCAACAAAAACACAAACCACGCATAATTCCGACTTTTACGACATAAATTACACGTTTTGGTCTTGTTATTATTGGAAATAAGTGGTAAAAGGATAAGTGTTTTCACACTTATTACAAGGAATGGACAAAGAATTTGAAGTTTGTTAAGATGGAATTCGTTGTATTAAGAATCGTAGTTGGTTACCTGTCCATGGTATTTTACGTGATTTAATTATGCATGAATCTCATTAATCGAAGTATTCTATACATCCTGGTTCTGGCAAGATGAATCAAGATGTGAAGAAAATCTATTGGTGGCCTAACATGAAGGCAATCATAGCAAAATACGTTAGTAAGTGTTTAACGTGTGCAAGAGTTAAAGTAGAGTATCAAAAACCATCTGGATTGTTGATACAACCAGAGATTCCAATATGGAAATGGGAAAGAATAACGATGGATTTTGTAACTAAGTTACCTAAAACATCAAATGGACATGATACCATCTTGGTTATTGCCGATCGTCTTACTAAATATACGCATTCATTCCTATTAAAGAAACCGATGGTATGGAAACTCTTACGAGATTTTACATTAAGGAAACAAACTCTCAACTTGGAGTGCCTGTATTTATCATCTCAGATCGTGAAAGTCTCTTTACATTTATGTTTTGGATATCGATGGAAAATGCCTTAGGAACTCAATTGGACATAAGTATGACATATCATCCTCAAACAGATGGACAAAGTGAAAGAACGATCCAGACTCTCGAAGATATGCTTAGAGATTGCGTAATACATTTTGGCAAAGGATGGGAGAAACTCTACCTCTAGTAGAATTCTCTTATAACAATAGTTATCATACAAGTATTAAAGCAAAGCCTTTCGAAGTACTTTATGGAAGAAAGTTTTGATCGCGTGTTTGCTGGGCTGAGTTGGAGATGTTCAACTTACAGGACTAGAAATAATACCCGAGATTAATGAAAAGATTATTCAAATCCGATAGTGATTACAAGCTGCACAAGATAGAAAAAGGAGTTATGCTAATACTAGAGGTAAACCTTTGGAAATTCAAGTTGGAGATCGTGTTATGCTAAAAGTATCACCTCTTCAAGGAGTTATTCCATTCGGAAAGAAAAAGAAACTGAATCCAAAGTATATTTGACCATTTATTATAACCAAAAGAATTGGCCTTGTGGCATATAAACTAGAGATTCCTGAAGAGCTTAGTATTGTTCACAATACCTTTCAGTTTCAAATCTGAAGAAATGTTAATCTGATGAATCTCTCATCATACCGATGAAAGAACTTCAACTCGATGATAAGTTAAAATTTATTGAAGAGCCCGTGGAAATCATGGATAAAGAGATCAAACATTTGAAGCAGAATCGTCCCAATAGTTAAAGTACGATGGAACTCGAAAAGAGGACATGAGTATACTTGGGAACGTGAAGATCAAATTCAATCTAAATATCCGCATCTATTTTCTACCAAAAATCCTACATCTAGCTAAATCTCGGGACGAGTTTTAATATAAGGGGTGGAGACTATAACATCCAATAGATTTTTCTAATGTAATATCAATGTATGTGTATTTCACATTCGATAAATAAATAAAGAGGCGAATTTAATAAGAAGTGTGTGCCTTCTGATGTGTTACGTGATTGATTTATGGAATATATGGGTTCTCACTATCTCAATTGCCACTTTAGCATATGCCTATATGTTGTAAACAATATGTATATATCAAGTCTGAGTTCTAAAAGTAATCATATGGATATATTATGAATAAGAACACTTTAAATATAACAAAGATGCCCTAAATCATCAAAGAGCCTTAGAAACCCTAGAAATCCCTTATAAACAAATGTTTCAAGTTATATAATTACACAATATCTATATATGAATATCAAAGACAAATGTACAAGTTATAATATGTCATTTAGAAGTAATACTTGATTCTAAAATACTAAGTACAAGTCATCTAAAGCTAATTACAAGTATTGAGAACTAGTAACCTAGATTAGCACCTAAAATCTATTTCACATTGAATTAGAGTCTAATATTTTGCAACCAATTATATTATATTAAGATCATACATGTATCTCAAGTTAAGTTACAAATAAACAAAGCACAATGTACAAGTTATTAAAGCATAGAACCATAAGCTTACCTAATAACACCTAGGATATGATTACCCTATACAAACCCTTAAACTAAGTGTGTATAATCATTAGAAGTCATAAAAATAACATAAAGGACCTAGAATAATTGTAAAACACGCATGAATATACCTATTACCTAAAACTTTTAATATTAAATTAATTCACGACAAGTAACCACGTATATTAAATACGACACGACAAGATATAACACGAAAATAAATTCATGAATATACGAACACAAGTTATGGCACAAAATATATAAACCGAAAACTACGCTTTAACCTTACAAGTTTAATAAGGCCCGAAGCCCGACCCATGATGAAATAACTAACAAATCACACATTTCATTTCATTTTGACAAGTTAGAAAAAAAAAATAGAAAACCATAAAGAGGGTGTGTGTGCCGCCGGCTAAAGGGAACAAAAAGGAGGGGAGAAAACTTGTTTTGATCTTAATTTTACGGGTGTGTTCGGGTTTGTTCATCCTTAGATCCATCTATTTTTAGTATATTCTTAAAACCTTATTTCTTATTTGTATTTTTTTCAAAAAAACATTCATGAACCTATTTGAATATGAAATAAATATGATGAACACATGTTATTATTAATTAAAACAAGAAAGAATCATGGTTGATGTGAGCCTAGGGCTCGGGTGTATTTTGTTCGGCCAAACCGAGACCCCATTAGGGTGTTTGATTGGTCTTGGTTCACGAAGCCGAGGACCCCAAGGGGGGGGGGGGTGCTCTCAGTGCTTTGTTGTTCAGAAACCGAGACTCTCAAGGGGTTCTCGGTGGGTGTTTGGTTCATGGAAAATTGAGGCCCAAAGGGGTGCTCAGTGGGTTTGTTTGGTTCAGCAGCCGAAATCCCCCAATGGGGTATTTGGATTATTTTATTCTGATTATTTTCGGCTTACTAAGTTTAGCTTAATTAGAACCGGTTTAATTAATTTTCGGCTTAACTAAACTGGTTTATTAGTTTTAGGCTTATTTAAAATGAGCTTAATTACTATTTGACTTATTATAATCATGACTTATTAATATTTTCTTATTAAGTTAGACCTAATTAATTTACGGCTTATTAAAATCGGCTTATTATTAAATCAACTTATTAAGATATCAGCTTATTAAAATCAGCTTATTCGAATAACAAGATAAATTACCTACGTATATTAAAACGAGCTAATTAACTATTTATGGAAACTTACAATTTTTGGAAAGTTACTATTTATAGAAACATGCTATTTTTGGAAAGTTACTATATATGGAAACCGGCTATTTTTGGAAAGTTACTATATATGGAAACCTGCTATTTATGGAAAGTTACTAATTATGGAAATACCAAGTATAACAATACACGAATCATGAAATACGCTAATCAAGAAAACATGAACACATAACATTAAGGAAAGACATGATAACCATGAACAAGTAACTCAAATCATGAACAAGTTACCCATACCATGAACAAGTAACTTATACATGAACAAGTAACTGATACACGTCCTTTAAACATGTAGATCACGTGAAGTTGGAGTAGTTCATCTCAGTTATTCCTTTTTCTGACTGCTTATTGGACACACTATACGGATATTCCGTCCTTTCAGTAAAGACATTCATTCTTTTCATGATTAAGATTTCCTGATTGCTATGCCACATGTTCTCCCCAGTTTCATGTTATAGATCTTTTCACGACTGCCACGTTCCCATTTAGTTTTATTTCGTGACTCACATATTGCCCGAGCTATTTACATGCATGACCATGATATACATGATTTACCACCTAGTCATGGAGGTACCATGACCATGACATATGAGGCAACTATGTTATGACTCTTTCGCGACGAGAGTGATATTTCGTGGCGTCCCTTCATGTTACATGTTGAATTATCAGTTGGCCATTATTATTATTACAGGGCGCATGGGTGCATCCTAGTTTACATGTTTACCCGTACAGGGTGATTTGTTTGGTGTGTGCTCCACACCCCATCACATTGGAGCTGATCCATCCACCCATGTTACTATTAATAGAGGTCACCCCTCTATTACATGATGAGGCAACCCCTCTATTTATTCATGCATATGTTGATGATATTATTATGCATGACATGTTATGACCTAAATTAGCTCATGGGTATTCACTCATAGTACTTGTACAACTCATGACATTTCATTTATCCTATATGCTTAATAGTTTATCTCCCAGGTTTTACTCAGGATATGCACGTTATTTCCGCTGCTTTCATATTCTTTATTCATGTTACATTTATTCTTGTAATGTCTTAAAATCCATTCACTTAGCGTATTGCTCAGCCGTATTTCTTTTCATGTCTCATACGACAGGTACCTAAAGACATGATTTGGGCATTGAGAGTATGTGCTTAGAATGAGAGCTACCATAGACTCCTTCCTTTATGCATTTTAATACTTATGCTTTGTTGGACACATGTTTTGTCCTTTAGACTTCCTTTAATTTTATTCATGTTGAGCTTATGTTGGGAGCCGATGTTTGATTCCGGCTCTCCTATTGGTATTTTATGTCTTTATGGCGTTATGCCTTTATTATGCTTTGATGACACTTTATGGTTATGACATAACGGCCTCCTTGCCAAAGTGGGTCATTACAATCATGGTATCAGAGCCAAGGCTTCGACCTATAGGTTCTAAAACTTGATCTGTGAGGATTGGGTAGTTACTAGGATCTTCGTAAACTGATGTTCGTTTCCTTTCATGTATTGATATTTCTGAATATTGTTGGTTTTTACTCATGATGTTTTCTCTTGAATTTTGACTAGTATGGATTGAACCATAATCGTCCATACTTAGCCACATGTTTATTCCTCTTGAATTTTGACTAGTATGGACTGAACAATAGTCGTCCATACTTAGTTACATGTTCATTCCTTTCGAATTTTTGACTGGTATGGGTTGAACCATAGTCGTCCATAATTAGTCACATTTTTATGTCTTTTGAACATTTTGACTAGTGGGGGTTGAACCATAGTCGTCCACAGTAGTCATTGTTGGATTTCGGTTGATTATGCTTTCATGCTTCTTTATGCAATTGGGGTTATTTCTACGCTGGATTAACTAGTCTATCATGTTATCCTTTTCCGTTTATCGATTTTCTAACCGTTTAATGGTTTATGTAGAAACTAGAAGGGGGGTTGAATAGTTTCTTAAAAATAGTTGTTAAAGATAGGCTTATAAAAATCCTTTTTCAAAAACTTAGGCTTGAGTGATTATGTGAAACCTTCTTATACACAATATGAACAAACTAGTGCAACTAAACTAATAATCACAAGTATAAAGAATAATGAATGTAAAGAGTTAAGGGAAGGAAATATCAAACCAAGCACCAAGGATTTATAGTGGTTCGGCAACGAAGCTCACTCCTCGTTCCTACTCCACTCCTCAAGTACACCTTACTTGAGAGTTCACTAATCAACAAGCTTCTTAAGGTGGAGAAAACCGTACACAACGTTTCTTAACCAATTTCCGACTCTAAGCTAAAAGTCGAGCCCTAATCTTAGCTAGGACCAATCTACACCAATATACTTTAAGGACGAAGTATAAACCTCAATACATACACAACTTCCAAATAGACACAACTACTTGGATCTTCACAACAATGACACAACAGTGAAAGAATAAGTTTGGATCTTTAAGGTTGACACAACACTTCAATGATGATAGTGTTCTTCTCTTTGCACTTTGAAAGGTAAAGATTAGAGGAGAAAGATTCACTTCTAAACAAGAATTAATCAAACAAATGATCAAGGATTTGATTGATTAGAGAAGTAATTAAGAATCTAGAAATGTATGTGCAAAAGAGGTGAATTGAAAGTTTGAGAATGGTCCACTATTTATAAGACAAACATCCAACGGCTATATCTGCACGCGGTTCCTTATTGGTACCCGCGGTTCCATATCGATAATGAACCGCTATAGGTGCTAAGGAACCGCCTGCATAGACACCGATCTTTTTTGTCTTTTAGTGGATTGGTTCGAATCTAGGGATTAAAATATCCTGAAAGGATATTCCAAACCAAGCTAGAATATGCCATTTTCAAATTTCAAATTTCAAATTAATTAATTTAATAAAACATTTTCTTAAAAAGAAAGTTTAATAATAAAACTTTGTCACTGATATGAGCAAAAACTCATATCAATTAATCAACAAATCACCCTAAAACACATAGAAAATACCTAAACTTTGTGTTATAAAAGCAGTATTATGTGGTATGTTCTGTGTTTGTGTACAAATAGGTAAGAAGGATGCATTTTCAAGCAAACAAGAAGAAAATCAAGTTAATTGGATGAAAAAGAAAAAGAAGGATCAAGAGTGACAAGACTTTAAAGACAAAGGACCTATCTTGACAACATTTCAAAGATGAGGGACCAAAAGTGTATATTTGACAAAGTCAAGATCAAAGTCAAACATGTTCAATAATTAAGTCAACCAATTCAAAGGGCTTAAATGTTCAAAAATGCAAGTGGAAGGATTGAAATTGTCAAAGAAATGAAGATTCTAGCTCAAAATATCAAACTGCCAAGTACAAGGACCATTTCTGCCAATTTTGGAAAAACATATGTGCTTGATCCGTGTGAAGAAGGAATAACCAATGAGAAGAAAGAAAAGCAATCACTTGGATCGCCAGCTGGCCACTCACAGCAGTCGAACAATAAATAATCTAATCTCAACAGTGCAGCGCACTTATTAAGTTTTCCACCAATAGAATTGCGCCATGCAATAATCACTTTTATCGAATATGGATTGTGATCTCTGTGCTTCCCTCTCCACCAACCACAACATGCTATGTGGCTTTCTTCTCCAACAATTTTGCCAGGATCGGGATTGAGCTAGAGTGCATTTCAGAAGTTGATTTAAACATGAAAGTTGCTCAAAATCAAGAGACGAATACAACCCAATAACTCTATTAAGCTGACAACAACTCAATCAAAAATCCCCAATTGAGTTCTTCACCTGCAAATTTCAATTAGCAAAATTTGGACACGTGGAGCTAAATGATTGGATTGGACACGTCACTCTCCCCAACAACTTCACTTTCTCATTCTATAAATAGGGTAGCAGTCTCTCATTTGTAGATAGTTAGCTAGTGTGAAAACACACACACTAGATCTCTCTCTCATTTTGTTAGCAAGTTAGTAGATAACAACTCTCAAAAGCCTGACAACCTCTTGAGAGTCTGTTAGTTAGTTGTAACCAACCTTGTAACTACTTTTCACTTTACTTCAATGAAATTCAAATTTCCCTCCAAATCTCTTACTATTCTACATTACTGTTCACACGCCATTGATATTGCTTGTTTCTAGTGATCATACTTGATCTTAGAAGCCTTGTGCAAGTTTGTAGCTGTTCATTACATCCAGTAGCTGATTACCAGTTTTTGATCATCCATTTCAAGCATTGGTAGAAATTTTGAAGATTTTGAGTTCATCAATGGAGTTTGAGTTGATTTATCTGTTGATTGATTGTTGATTGGTAGAAACTAGTGCTAAGGTGGTGGTTTAGCACTAGCTAGATAGCTCAGCGCTACTCTACTCCCCAAAGGAGGCCTAAGCTAAAGGTTTTTGGTTTCTGCATTTAAATTCCTCTCAAATGTTGCATGCATGCTCAATACCTAGTGTAATCCTGTTTGAATGTATGATCAAGTGTGTTACTGAGTAGATATTGAGGTTTGAGTAGCTTATTTGTAGTCTAGCACTTTATCATTAGCTTTACTTTCATTCTTAGTTGCATAAAATCAGTCATATTTAGCTTACTAGTACATTTAGAGTATAAGTTTGTTTCATAGCCTGAATTTGGTTCCTTTTCATCACATTGTAGTCATAAAACTTGGTTTGATATCTGTCTTTAATTAGTTAAGCTTTTAACTCAAATTTCTTTCACAAAGTCTTATCAATTCAGTTAAACTAGTGTTTGGGATTAGGTATTCATATGTGTTCAAGTAATTGTAATTGGTTAAATCTAGCTCAATTTCAGTCAGTAAGTCATGGAAAACTAGTTTACAAAGTTTTCAGGTCAAGTCTTTAGTCAAACAGGCAATTGGCATTCTAAAAAGTTTGGGTCAGCTTTGAACAAACTTGATTTCAGAAAGTATTGATTTTCAAATCATTGCCATGTCTTTGTTACTTGATGGATTTACTTGAAACCACTTTCTATTCATCACACAACATCCATAGAATTAGTGTGTAGCTGGAAATTCTACAGTATTCTGTAATAAGCTAGGAATAAGCACTTGTTTCAGCACTAGAGCAAATGCAATTCTCTGTGATAAAAAGCTATTCTGATTTCTCATACCAGCTTATCTACTTCACAAACTTATCCATTTTCTTTCACAAATCACTTTAAAAAGTGTTCCTGGTTAAGTTTTGAAAATTTCAGCTTTTTGGATTTTGGTCAACAAAAGTCAACCTAAGCTCAATTTAGCTTAATTTCATTTTCTGAGCTTATTAATGGATCATATTTGATAAGACAAGACTTCCCCTTCTTCTTTTGAGCTGATTAACAGGTTTTTGCATTAAAATCAAGTTGTGAACGTCTGGCTTATTAGATAGTTTATATTGGGCTTATTTCAAATTGCTTATTAGAGTTTTAGGAAGTTTTAGCTTATTTCCTTTTACAAGTCTAGCTGAATTTCAATTTTAAATCTTTTAAAACTGGTTTGAGCTTATTTGGTTAAGAAATGAGCTTATACGAGCTTGTTTAAGTCCTTAACCTGTTTTTGTTATAAAACTTTTGGAAATTGCACTTAGATCCCTAGTTTGTTAAACAGTTACATTTTTGGCTAAACTTTCCTAATCTTTAGAGTTTGTTAGGTTAAGTCACTTTACTTTCAAGTTAGTTAACAATTGGTTAGTTAGTTTTCAAAAGTTGTTAAAGTTAGTTATTTTGTTAGTTACATTTTCACATTTAGTCCAATTTGTTACCTGTTTTTGCATAAATAGTCCTTATACTTTTAGACTTTGTATTTTTGGCATTTCATTTTCATAGAATTTACATTTTTAGTCCTTTCATTTTATAGAATTTACATTTGTGATTTTTATTGAATAAAAATGTGGTATTTGACAATTTGTTTTACGGTTACATAGTTAATATTTTTCATTTTTATTTGATTGCTGAATTAGACATAGAATATCCAATTACCTTTACCAACCAAAAACAATTATAAACTCGATATTGTTAGGACTTTCAATTTGTTAAGAACTGAGAAAACGAACTTCAACTATACACATTTCAAATGGCGCCGCTGCCGAGGATTTGACAATGTTCAAGTGTAGGGGATTTGATATCAGCAAAAACTCATATAAATTAATCAACAAATCACCCTAAAACACATAGAAAATACCTAAACTTTGTGCTATAAAAGCAGTATTATGTGGTATGTTCTGTGTTTGTGTACAAATAGGTAAGAAGGATGCATTTTCAAGCAAACAAGAAGAAAATCAAGTTAATTGGATTAAAAATACAAAGAAGGATCAAGAGTGACAAGACTTTAAAGACAAAGGACCTATCTTGACAACATTTCAAAGATGAGGGACCAAAAGTGTATATTTGCCAAAGTCAAGATCAAAGTCAAACATGCTCAATAATGAAGTCAACAAAGTCAAAGGGCTTAAATGTTCAAAAATGCAAGTGGAAGGACTGAAATTGTCAATGAAATGAAGATTCTAGCTCAAAATATCAAACTGCCAAGTACAAGGACCATTTCTTCCAATTTTGGAAAAAACATATGTGCTTGATCCGTGTGAAGAAGGAATAACCAATGAGAAGCAAGAAAAGCAATCACTTGGATCGCCAGCTGGCCACTCACAGCAGCCAAACAATAAATAATCCAATCTAGGGCTGAGCATCGGTTCGGGACCGGACCGGACCGGCTAAGACCGGACCAGACCGATGACCGAAATGGTCCAAACCCCGGACCGAGACCGGACCGAAATGGTACGGTCCGGTCCGGGTTGGTCCGGTCCGGTTCGGTCCTCGGTCTGGTCCGGTCTTATTAGGCATAACTGGTGAGATTTGGGTAAGACCGAACCGGACCAGACCGGACCGACCGGACCGAGGATCGAATTCGTCCAAAATCTCGGACCGAGGACCGGACGGAAATTGTTCGGTCCGGTTCGGTTCGGTCCGGTCCGGTCCGGTTTTCCGGTCCGGGTCGGTTTTGGGTCCGCCGTGCTCAGCCCTAATCCAATCTCAACAGTGCAGCGCACTTATTAAGTTTTCCACCAATAGAATTGCGCCATGCAATAATCAATTTTATCCAATATGGATTGTGATCCGTGTGCTTCCCTCTCCACCAACCACAACATGCCACGTGGCTTTCTTCTCCAATAATTTTGCCAGGATCAGGATTGAGCTAGAGTGCATTTCAGAAGTTGATTTAAACATGAAAGTTGCTCAAAATCAAGAGACGAATACAACCCAATAACTCAATTAAGCTGACAACAACTCAATCAAAAATCCCCAATTGAGTTCTTCACCTGCAAATTTCAATTAGCAGAATTTGGACACGTGGAGCTAAATGATTGGATTGGACACGTCACTCTCCCCAACAACTTCACTTTCTCATTCTATAAATAGGGTAGCAGTCTCTCATTTGTAGATAGTTAGCTAGTGTGAAAACACACACACTAGAATTTTTCTCTCTCTCATTTTGTTAGCAAGTTAGTAGATAACAACTCTCAAGAGCCTGACAACCTCTTGAGAGTCTGTTAGTTAGTTGTAACCAACCTTGTAACTACTTTTCACTTTACTTCAATAAAAAATCAAATTTCCCTCCAATTCTCTACTGTCCTACATTATTGTTCATATGCCATTGTTACTCTTTGTTTCTAGTGATCATACTTGATCATTAGAAGCCTTGTTGAAGATTGTTGCTGCTCATTTCATCCAGTAGCTGTGTTCATTGTTTTGATCATTCCAATTGAAGAATTTGGTAGAATTTGGAGGTTTTCAGTTCAACAATGGAGATTAGCTGTTGGTTGATTGTAGATTGGTAGTAACTAGTGCTAAGGTGGTGGTTTAGCACTAGCTAGATAGCCCAACGCTACTCTACTCCCCAAAGGAGGCCTAAGCTAAAAGGTTTTTGGTTTCTGCATTTAAATTCCTCTCAACTGTTGCAGGCATGCTAAATTCCTAGTGTAATCTTGTTTGAATGTATGATCAAGTGTGTTACTGAGTAGATGTTGATGTTTGAGTAGCTTACTTGTAGTCTAGCACTTATTCAGTAACTTAATTTTCATTCTTAGTTGCTTAATAACAATCAATTTAGCTTATTAGCACATTTAGAGTATAAGTCTATTTCATAGCCTGAACTTGGTCCTTATTCATCACATTTCAGTCAATGAACTTGGTTTGATATCTGTCTTTAATCATATCAGCTTTAAACTCAAATCTCCTTTACAAAAGTTCAATCATTCAGTTAAACTTGTGTTTGGGAATAGGATTTCATATGTGTTCAAGTATTGTTAGTTGGTAAATTTTGGTTCTAATTCATTCAGTAAGTCTTGGTAAACTAGTTTACAAAGTTTTTAGGTAAAGTCTTTAGTCAAACAGGCAATTGGCATACTAAAAAGTTTGGGTCAGCTTTGAATAAACTTGATTTCAGAAAGTATTGATTTTCAAATCATTGCCATCTCGTTGTTTCTTGATGAATTTTCCTGAAATTTGTTTCTAGCTTTTACTCAACATATGTAGTTTAAGCCTTAGGCTGGAAATTTACTTTATTCAGTGATAAGCTAGGAATAAGCACTTGTTTAAGCCTTTGAGCAAATGCAATTCTCTGTGATAAAAAGCTAATCTATTTTCTCATACCAGCTTATCCACTTCACAAACTTGCCCATTTTCTTTCACAAATATCTTTAAAAAGTGTTCCTTGATAAGTTTTGAAAATTTCAGCTTTTTGGATTTTTGTCAACAAAAGTCAACATAAGCTCAATTTAGCTTATTTTCATTTTCTGAGCTTATTAATGGATCATATTTGATAAGACAAGACTTCCCCTTCTTCTTTTGATTTGATTAACATGTTTTTGCATTAAAATCAAGTTGTTAACGTCTGGCTTATTAGATAGCTTATATTGGGCTTATTTCAAATTGATTATTAGAGTTTTAGGAAGTTTCAGCTTATTTCCTTTTACAAGTCTAGCTGGATTTCAATTTTAAATCTTTTAAAACTGATTTGAGCTTATTTGGTTATGAAATGAGCTTATACGAGCTTGTTTAAGTCCTTAACCCGTTTTTGTTATAAAACTTTTGGAAATTGCACTTAGATCCCTAGTTTGTTAAACAGTTACATTTTTGGCTAAACTTTCCTAATCTTTAGAGTTTGTTAGGTTAAGTCCCTTTACTTTCAAATTAGTTAACAATTGGTTAGTTAGTTTTCAAAAGTTGTTAAAGTTAGTTATTTTGTTAGTTACATTTTCACATTTAGTCCAATTTGTTAACTGTTTTTGCATAAATAGTCCTTAGACTTTTAGACTTTGTATTTTTGGCATTTCATTTTCATAGAATTTACATTTTTAGTCCTTTCATTTAATAGAATTTACATTTGTGATTTTTATTGAATAAAAATGTGGTATTTGACCATTTGTTTTACGGTTACATAGTTAATATTTTTCATTTTTATTTGATTGCTGAATTAGACATAGAATATCCAATTACCTTTACCAACCAAAAACAATTATAAACTCGATATTTTTAGGACTTTCAATTTGTTAAGAACTAAGAAAACGAACTTAAACTATACACATTTCAGTCACACTTAATAAAAAGTGAGTTTTAAGAAAATATTAAATCCTTGATCACTTAATTAGGATAATTACTTGTTTGTTCATACCTTAAGTGAAAATGGTAGAAATGAAAAATACTTGAACTCAAGAATTCGTTTTTCATTGTTTTCGTAAATGCTTGTTTTTACATATTGTCGTAATCAAAACAAAGTGAGACCGAAAAATGTAAGTAACGTTTTTAGGCATCATTGCATTAACAATTTACTTTATCGATCATCTCATGTGTATTCCATTTACTGATGTTGCTTAAGTTGCTGATACTGCTCGCAACTTGGAGATTCTACAGGACAAAGATGAGTACGATGGATCGGAACGACCAGAAAAGAAGTATACTTCATCCATGAGACGTGACCATCTCACTTCATGTCTTTACCGTATAATTTACATATCACACATCACTCAACTGTATCTTTCAGGCATAAGAGTGAGGACCGGTACCAGCCGGCCACTCCATAGGTTAGTTACAGAAATCACGATCAGAATAATGACCGTCATGGATCTGACAGGCGAGGCGGTAGTGACAACTACCGTAACAACAACAATTACTCTGGCAATAATAACATGCCCCTCTTTAAACTTTTCGGTTTTAAACCACTGTGTAACACAATTCTAACATTGCAGCATGATAACAGGAACTCCAGTAATGGACGTGACTAGAGATAAAAGGGTCAACAGTCCAACCGAACCACCAATTCTGGTATTATCACCTAAAACATCCAACCTTATCTACTCTCACAATCTCAAGACACATGTCTCACGTATTTTCTCGGAATCAGGTTCGCAGCAGTCCAAGGTACCCTCTGAGGGGTATACCTATCTTGTTTGTACCACGTGTGGATGTAGACAGCCAGGTGAGTGTCGTCGTGCTGCTGGTACTTGTTTCAAGTGTGGACAGACTGCCACTTTTAGCGAGATTGCAAGAAGGGCACTACTACTGGTACATCTGGTCATGCTTACTAGAAGCCTGATGCATCCGGCCGTGTCTTTACAACTACACGAAATCAACCCACTAAGACTTCAGGTACCATCACTAGCATATTATTCATGTTTGGACGCGCAATGTTCGTTCTGTTTGGTACGGGCGCGACACATTCAGTGATATCTACTACTTTTGCTTCATGTATTGATATGGCTCCTGAATTACTTGATCATGTATTATGTATATCCACGCCCATGAAAGACTTCGTTCGTATTACCCATATGTATAGAGATCTTCCTCTACAGTTTGATGATAAGATCCGTTCTGTTAACACACTTCCTTTGGACATGTGCGAGTTCAATATGATTCTGGGTATGGACTGGTTAGCAACACATCGCGCTACGATTGAATGCCATTCATATCGGGTTATATTCGGCGATATTCATGCTCCTGAATTCATTCATCATGGTTTCCTACCCGGGAAATCGGTGTAGATTATTTTTGCGTTACAAACACGTACTTTTTTATCTCATGGATGCGAAGGTTTTCTAGCTACCATTCATGACACGACTTCTGAGGCTCCTTCTATTCATGATCATGTGATTGTTTCTGAGTTTCCTGATGTATTTCCAGAGGAACTTCCAGGAATACCTCCTATCCACGAGATTGAGTTTGGCATCGAGCTTGTTTTGGGAGTTGAACCTGTCTCGAAAGCTCCTTATCGCATGGCTCCCATTGAGTTAAAGGAGTTGAAGGATCAGTTGCAAGAGTTGTTGGAACGAGGTTTTATTCGCCCAAGTATATCATCATGGGGTGCATTGGTTCTGTTTGTCAAGAAGAAGGACAATAGCATGAGATTATGTATCGACTACCATGAATTGAACAAGATCACTATCCGTAATCGTTATCCTCTTCCACGTATTGATGATTTATTTGATCAACTACAAGGCGCTAAACACTTTTCCAAGATTGATTTACGATTCAGATACCATCATTTGCGAGTGAAAGAGCAGGACATCTCTAAGACTACTTTTCACATGCATTATGGTCATTATGAATTTGCGGTTATGCCTTTTGGTCTCACGAATGCTCTAGCTGTATTTATGGACTTGATGAATCGAGTTTTTCATGAATTCTTCGACAAGTTCGTCATTGTGTTCATTGATGACATCCTGGTCTTCTCTAAGTCTAGAGAAGAGCACGAGGATCATCTTTGCACTGTTCTACAAATTCTACGACAAGAGAAACTGTATCCTAAGTTTTTCAAGTGCGAATTCTGGTTGAGTAAAGTGGCATTCCTGGGCCACATTGTTTCAATTGAATGGATTACCATGGATCCGGCGAAGGTTAAGGCTATCACCAAATGGCCAAGACCGACGTCTGCGACTGAAGTACGAGTTTTATGGGGTTAGCTGGTGATATCGTAGTTTTTATACCCTTTTAGGAAAAAGGAATATAAATGGTGAGTATTTAATACACGACTTTAGGAAAAGTGTGCATTAATGACCCAAAAAGTGAGTTCGTTCTCAAGGAGGCTAGTGTGTTATTTGTTAAGACTTGATTAAATGTTTGTGATTAATATTATGAAGAAAGAAAAGAGAAAATACTGACGGCTACGAATAAAATTAAACTAAGGCGAATGAGGTAAACGTAAAACCGTAAAAGGGGTAAAAATAAAAAATTACTCTAAAAAATTCCAAAAAATTACTAAAAATCCACAAAAATAAACTAGGGGTTTACAAAAAATCAAAACTTTACCAAACCTTTTATTTAATTAAATATTAATTTTTAAATGCTAATTAAAGCCCTAAAAATCAATATAATTAATAAAAAGTCCAAATAAAGGTTTTTTAGTTTGTAAACCTCAAAATAACTTAAATAAACTAAAACTATTTTTCTAAATTTTAATACCAATTTAACTATTTTTAGTTGATTAAAAACTATTAAAATCTTAATATAATCCTAGAAATTAATTAAATGATGCTAAAAATAATCTAAGAGTTCTAAAAATCCTAACTTAATGTATTTAACCTAGGAAAAATATAAAGTTTTCAAAATATTAATTAAATCTAAAATCAATATTTTAATAATAAAATAATAATAAAAAAATTCAAAAGTTATAAAAAATTCTAAAAACTTGCAAACTAACTTATTTTAACCTAAATAATCTGAAAATGAACTTGCGATTACAAAATACCCCTAATGGGCCTCCAAATGGGCCAAAAACTCAAACAGTCCCCTTAATGGGCTCAAATAGGCCCAATAAGAAAAATGTTCACCAAATTGGCCCAAAACTTCCAATTAAGCTTAAAATCCAATTTTAAACACAAACGTCCAAAGGCCCAAAAGCTGAAGATGAGCTTATCACAACTTACTTCAAACAGCTTATTCTTAATGGGCTTTTTGGCCCATTAAGCTATAAGCCAATGCCATAAGCTGTAAATTTACACACGTCCCTCTCTTGACCTCAATAAGCCTTTTGTAAAAAGAAACTTTGAAAAAGTCCAAGAAATAAGCCTGAAATAAGCAAAAGCTCTCTACACAAAACGACAAAATAGTCGTTTTCGAGTTCTAGACCACTTCAAGTTGCAAAGTGTTACAAATGACTTAACTAAGATTAATAATCAAAAAACTTTCAAAAAGAACCACTCAATAAGCTGGAATAAGCTATAAGCTGTTTTGAAAAAGAAAAGTCAATTCGTTTTCTAGTCAAACTTAAAAGTCAAAGGCTACAAAGCTCCAGTATTAATCAATGGGTCAAATGAGGAAGATTGATTACAAAAACAAAGTTATTGCACGTCTAAATAAGATAGAATAGCTTATTGATAAGCTGATTGAAAAAAAGTGCTACCAGTAGGAACTTTGATGTCTTTCAGTGGGAATGGTTTCCACTGATTGACTTAATTCACTTTTTGTATTTTGTGAGTTTTTGTTGGAATTGTTGGACAAACAAGGCACCCTTGTAGCCAGTGGGTTACAAGGAGTCAATAACAAGCAAGAAATCACAAATTCAACAAGCAAAAGAGTGCAGTTAATTCAAAAGATCATCAGACATGGCACAGATATAAAACAAGTAGGTCTAGTGATATAAGCTAATGTTTAAGCTAGTATAAGCTAACCACAAACCACCAATTGCATACACAAGCTCAATATAACTTATTAACACACAACTTAACTCATTTCATGCGATGATTTCATGTTTTAGATCAAATTAGAACCCTAATTCACTTACTGATATAAACAGGCAAACACAAACTCCTTTTGCTGATATACTTGGCCACAAATCCAAATCCAAAGCTTCAAATCTCTTACTCAGGTTGCAAATACTATATTTAACACTTGTTATCCCTAGTCTAACCCTAGATCTAGGTGTCCACAAAATCACAGGCAATTTCAACTAGTTTTCAAGATTTTAAGGCCACTTGTTGGATTAGTGTGATACAAAGCACAAAATTTGCAACAAACCACTTTATTATGATACTCAAACAAGAACAAATAAAACCACCACTTAACTCCTACTCAAATAGATCCAAACTTAGAATATACCGTAGACCCAAACACCCCTTTAATTTTTTGTAAATTGAATTTTTTGTAAATCGAATTAAACAAGTATCAATACAACATTAATAAGAACTTAGATCCAATTTGTAGGCACAAGAACACAAAAAACAACAGCAGGTCACAAATCACTTCAAACCAAGACTTTAACAGATTTTTAGGATAAAAAGTTCAAACCTCATGAATGCACATCCACACTCACGAATATTTGAGCTTATGTGCCTAGCTAAACAAGGCACAAGATTCCAAAAGATGCTAAGAACAACAAGGTTAGAACAAACAGGGTATATGAAACATAAAAAATGAAAACTAAAGCTGATTAATTCCAGCTTGTTCCCACTCCTTGTGTAACACCCCATTTTGGAAATGGAATATTACGCATATCATGGCGTGTCATCAAAGCATACAAGGATAAATGTCTAAGCATTATTCAACCATAAAAGGAAATACCGGAATCAAACATCGGTATCCCAAAGTAAAGCTCATCACACACAAACATAAATACTGTAAAAGGAAGGACGAAACAATGTCCAAAGCAACTGTATCAAAGTAAAGGAAATGCATAAAGTAAAGAAAGACAGTAAAGCTTCCAGTCCATATGCACCTACGTTTGAGATCTACGAGCGTCCCTGAGTACCTGCCGTTTTGGGAACATAAAAAGGAAAACGGCTGAGCAAGACGCTCAGTGCACGGATGTACAATAAAGCATGATATAGGATAAGCATGTAACATATAACAGCGGAAGACTAAGTACTGAGTAAACTGGTTAAGTATCATGAAAACTGGTTTTATAGTTTGGAAAGCCTTATGTTTAACCTGTGAAAACTGTTTTAACATATATATACCATAGCCCATATAGGTCATGAAAAGGTCACGTGCATGAATACTTGGAGGGGTGACCTCATCATGCTGATTAGAGGGGATGCCTCTAATCAATATACTGATTTGGGTAGGAGGGATCAGCTCCTTGTGAAGGGTGCAAGGCACACACCACATTCACCATGATAAACTGAATAAAACATGTAACTAGGATGCACCCATACGCCCCAACTGATATAATAATATGGCCAAACTGAAAAGGGACGCCACGAGCAATCACTCCGCCGTGGGGAAGTCATAACATCGGTGCCTCCAATGCTATGGTTATGGTACCTCCATAACTAGGTGAAACTGGTCATGCTTGTATATGGCTATAGTTTATGCTAAATTAACATAAGCAGTTCAAAACAATAAAACAAATGCTGGGGAAAACAGTTGGCTGCATACGAGGAAATCCTAATAAGGAAGGAATGTCCATACTGAAAGGACGGGAATCCGTACCTCAAGTCCAGTGAATGAACGGAAGAAAGACTCCTACTTCTGGATCACTAACGCTACATGAATACACACGTGTATAAGTATCGATTCACTGATTACGTACTGGGTTTTGTGTCTTATTATAGCTGATTTGGTATGTTTTAGGTCATGGTTCACTGTTTAAAGCCTTAAACTGTGTTTATCTTGTATTCTGGTTAATCTGATTAAGTATAACTGGTGTTTCATGTATTAATATACTTACGGTATAATAATAAGTAACTTTCCAAAAATAACAGGTTTCCAAAAATAGAAAGTTTCCAAAAATAGAAAGTTTCCAAAAATAGAAAGTTTCCAAAAATAGAAAGTTACCAAAAATAGAAAGTTTCCAAAAATAGAAAGTTTCCAGAAGTTTCCAAAAATAGAAAGTTTCCAAAAATAGAAAGTTTCCTAAAATAGAATTTACTGCTTAAAATAGATTAGTTTCTAAAAATAGAAAGTTTCCAAAAATAGATCAGCTGCCTTAATTAAATAAGTTTCCATATATAGAAGGTTTCCATAATTAGATTAGCTGCCTGAAATAGATTGATTTCCATATATAGAAGGTTTCCATAATTAGATTAGTTGCCTTATTTAATTAAGTTTCTATAAATAGAAGTTTCCATAATTAGAATTAAGCTGATTTCATAAGCTAACATATAAGTCTAAGTGTTATAAGCTTATTCTTAAGTCATACGATATAGTGTATAGTTTAATTATTATTTCATGTATTTTAATTAAACTATAGGTTAAGCATTTTAATTAAAGTATAACATGTATAATTAAAATGAAATGAAAATACTTAGGTTAAAATGTGTATTATTATTAATAATAATATAACCTAAGTCATGTCTAAATTAATTAATTATAGGCATGTTTTTAATAATTAATTAATTATAACTTATAACATAAAATACTTAGGTTAAATTAATGTCATGATAAACTAATAATTAAAATAACCTAAGTCATGATTTAATTAATATTTCATGTTATTAATTAATTATATCCTAAGTTCATGATTCATAAAAATTACATGTAACATAGATCATGATTTTAACCAACGAACCATGAATCGGGTATGAATTCGACACCGTACCCCGGGCCAAACCCGGGGCACACGTGTCCCCTTGCTGCCGTGGGTCCCACATGAGCCAACCAAGACCAATTGTGGTCTTGGTGGTGGCGGCAATAGCAAACCAAACCCCCCCTCGGGTTTGTTTGCTAGGCGGCCAAAAACAAACACCCTTATAAACCATTCTTTGATTTTAATTTATACCAAAACATGTTAGATCAATGATTAATTACCTTGTTTTCATAAGAAAAATCATAACATGTTCATGAAAATAATCAAAGATTAAAAGAATTAAAAAGAATTAAAAAGAAGGGTTAGAAAGGTATACCACTATGTAGCTTGGAAAAAGGATGAACAAACACGTATTCTAACACTTGTTTTTAAGATCAAAATCAAACAAACACTCTCTAGTGGTGGTGTTTAGGTGGCGGCACAAGGAGGAGAAAAAGGAGAGGAGAAAACTCTTTTTAGGGTTTTTATGTTTATTTCTTGAAAATGAAAATGAAAACATGTTTTTACTTTTACCCCCCCTTAACTTGTAAAGTCCATGGGCTAAGCCCATTTCTTGGTTTGTGCCGTGGGTATGGGGGCCCCACATGGGGTACCCGTACCTTTCTCGTGTCCCGATGTTTCGTGTTCGTTCGTGGTTAAACGTGCTCGTGTTTAACGTGTTTCTGTTTCTTTTAACGTGTCGTTTATCGTAAACTCCACGCTCGTGAATATATTCTGAGTATTTACGTAATTATTATAATTAGTATTTTAAATGGTGTTCATGATTTAATTATGTTTACGTGATATATTATTAACTGTTTATCATGAGTTCGTACGTAATCGATACTTGTCATGTCATACACGTATGCACTTGCTTGATTATTAGCACATGAATGTGATCAATACTACATGAGGTAAGTTTTAATCTAGAACGTACGATCTTAAGGGCACTATTCATGGTAAAAGCATGCGGGTTTTACAATTCTTCCCCCCTAAAAAGAATAATTCGTCCCCGAATTATAGATAAAGTAAGCTGAATAGAAGTGACATACCCGAACTCAAAATATGAAGTGAGGGTAAGAAGCCCGGATAGACTCCTCTGTTTCCCAAGTGGCTTCCCGCTTGGTATGGTCCCTCCAAAGGATTTTAACGAAAGGAATCGTCTTCCTTCTCATGACTCGTTCTTGCCTGTCGAGTACTCGTTCGGGTTCTTCTATAAACGTGAGATCTTCACGTATCTGTTCCAGTGGATACTGAACCATGTGAAGGGGATGATAATTGTACCCTCTGAGTAAGGACACATGGAACACGTTATGCACGTGCGAAAGCTGAGGAGGTAACGCCAATCGGTAAGATACTTCGCCGATTCGTTCAACGATATCAAATGGTCCGATGAACCGAGGACTGAGTTTTCCCTTGATCCCGAAGCGTTTAACACCACGTGCCGGCGAAACCTTGAGGAAGACGTGATCTCCCACATTAAAATGTATGTCCCTACGATGCTTATCGGCGTAACTCTTTTGACGTGAACGCGCTTCCTGCAGCTTCTGTTTAGCTACCTCAATCTTCTCATTGGTCATTTCTATAATCTCTGGTCCTTCGAGTGTTCGCTCTCCCACTTGATCCCAGCAAGTTGGAGCGCGACACTTTCTGCCATACAACATTTCGAAAGGAGCACATTTGATACTTGCGTGCCAGCTGTTGTTATATGCAAACTCGACTAAACAGATGTAATCGTCCCAATCACCTGTCCATTCCAACGCACACGACCTTAACATATCTTCCAATGTCTGAATTGTTCGCTCCGATTGTCCGTCCGTTTGAGGATGAAAGGCTGTGCTCAGCTTAAGTTGTGTACCCCAAGCTTTTTGCAGACCTTTCCAAAATCGCGACGTGAAACGAGGATCTCTGTCTGAGACGATGCTGGAGGGAGTGCCGTGGAGTCTCATGATCTCCCTTCTGTACGTATCTGCGAGTTTACTTACCGGATCTTCCTTGCGTATCGGTAAGAAATGAGCTGATTTGGTGAGTCGATCAACAATGACCCAAATAGCATCGTGCTTCTTCTTGGTAGGCGGAAGACCGGTAACAAAATCCATGGTGATTTTGTCCCACTTCCACTCTGGAATATCCAACGGTTGAAGGAGACCGCCAGATCGCTGATGTTCAATCTTAACCTGCTGACAGGTAAGACATTTGGAGACATACGTGGCTACATCCTGTTTCATACCACTCCACCAAAAGTGCTGTCTGATGTCATGGTACATTTTTGTCGACCCAGGATGTATAGAAAATGGGGAGCTGTGAGCTTCAGCTAACAATGCTTCCCGGAGTTCTGGATTGTCAGGAACACAAAGTCTCGTGCCCTGCCAAATGATACCGTCTGCGTCCATTCTGAATTCTGTCTGCTTCTCCAAATTCTGAATTATCGCCCAAATCTCTCCATCATCCTTCTGCGCTTCCTTGATCCTAGTCAGTAACTCAGGTTCTACACTAAGATTCGCCCAGTATCCATGCTGCCCACGTACCATGATTTCGATGTCTAGCCGCTCCAAGTCTCTTATGTTTTGTTCATTGATCTCAATGCCGTTTATCATTCCGGACTTTCTGCTGAGTGCATCTGCTACTACATTAGCTTTCCCGGGATGATACTGTAGGTTAATATCATAATCCTTCAACAGTTCCAACCATCTCCTTTGTCTCATGTTCAATTCTCGCTGTGTGAAGATATACTTCAAGCTCTTGTGATCCGTGAAAATGTCGCATGATTCTCTGTATAAGTAATGCCTCCATATCTTCAATGCGAACACCACTGCAGCAAGTTCCAGGTCATGTGTAGGGTAGTTTTCTTCATAGGGCTTAAGCTGCCGTGAAGCATACGCGATCACTTTCCCATGTTGCATGAGAACACAGCCCAGTCCCTTCCCCGATGCATCGCTATAGATCTGAAATCCACCTGTACCAGATGGGAGAGTAAGAATAGGTGCAGATACTAGCTTCTGCTTTAGGTCTTCGAAGCTCTTCTCTCGATCTTCCGTCCAGACGAATTTCTCTCCTTTTCGCATCAGTTTGGTGAGAGGCAATGCCAGCCGAGAAAAGTTCTCCACGAATCTTCGATAATATCCAGCTAAGCCTAAGAAACTGCGGACTTCTGTCGCTGATGTTGGTCTTGGCCATTTAGTGATAGCCTCAACCTTCGCTGGGTCCATAGTGATCCCTTCTGCTGATACAATGTGACCTAAGAATGCCACCTTGTTTAACCAGAACTCACACTTGGAGAATTTCGCATACAGCTGCTTCTGACGAAGAATCTGTAGTACAGTACGGAGATGATCTTCGTGTTCCTCCGTGGACTTTGAGAATATCAAGATGTCATCGATGAATACAATGACAAATTTATCAAGGAATTCATGGAAGATTCTGTTCATCAGATCCATGAATACTGCTGGAGCGTTAGTCAGGCCGAATGGCATGACTACAAACTCATAATGGCCATAGCGGGTACGAAAAGCAGTCTTGGCAATATCCTGCTCTTTAACCCTTAGCTGATGGTAGCCTGACCTTAGATCGATCTTTGAGAAGTGTTTGGCTCCTTGAAGTTGGTCAAACAGATCGTCTATACGTGGCAGTGGATATCTGTTGCGGATGGTAATCTTATTAAGTTCACGGTAGTCAATGCAAAGTCGCATGCTGCCGTCCTTCTTCTTAACGAACAAGACCGGTGCGCCCCATGGAGATGCGCTCGGTCTAATGAACCCTCGTTCAAGAAGTTCCTGCAATTGGTCCTTCAGTTCTTTTAGCTCTATGGGAGCCATACGATACGGAGCCTTAGAGATTGGCTCAGCTCCTGGAACAAGGTCGATGTTGAACTCCACTTCTCTTGCAGGTGGTATGCCTGGAAGTTCATCTGGGAAGACGTCTTGAAATTCTGAAACTACTGGTTGATCCTGAATCGATGGGGATTCAGCATCCATGTCATGAACCGTAGCGAGATAACCTTCGCAGCCATGTGACAGTAATGCACGTGCTTACAAGGTAGATATGACTTGTACAGACCGTCCGGGTATGAACCCGTTATGGATGTACTCTGGTGCATTAATGTCGCCGAAGATCACTCGATAAGAGTGGCAGTCTATGGTAGCATGGTGCTTGGATAGCCAATCCATGCCGAGAATCATATCGAACTCCATCATGTCTAGAGGAAGTGCATCTACTGCACGAACTTTATCGTCAAACTCTAAAGGAAGACTCTTGTATACATGAGTTATTAATACAAAGTCCCTCAGAGGCGTGGAAATGGTAAGCTTATTTTCTAGTGGCGAGGGAAGTGTCCTGATGTTCTTAGCATAAGTAGTGGAAACAACTGAATGAGTGGCACCCGTGTCGAAAAGAACACATGCAGCCTGGCCGTACATATACAAAATTCCAGTAATGGTACCTGTAGATTTGTTTGCCTGATCGCGCGATGTCGTGTAGACACGCCTAGTGGTAGGAGGCGGTTTAGTATCAGCATGACCCGAAGTACCCTCCATTTCACCCTTACGGCAATCTCTCATACGATGGCCAGGGAGGCCGCACTTGTAGCACGCGTCGGAGTCACGACGACATGGGCCAGGGTGTCTGCGATGGCAGGTGCTGCAAAGAGGATGAGTGAATCCTCCAGCAGGAGTCCTTGCTTGCTGAGGGCCTGCTGATGACAGAACGTGTTAAGAATAAGGTATATGCACGAGTATAAGACGTAAACGTCGTAAGATGCTTACCAGTGTTAGCTGAACGGTTGGGCTGAGAACCCCTGTAGTTCTGGTCCCTTCCGTTACCGTGGTTCCTGGTAGAGATTAACATAGTGTCAGCATGGGAAATATAACATGAAATCATAAGAAGATGCGTAAATAGTAGGACCTGCTGTTGTTGGATTGTCCCGCATTGTTACGGTAATTGTCATTACCGCTGCGCCTTTCCACAACAGAACGGTCGTTAGAGTGACCGTTTCCTTTGGGCTGATTGGGCTGCTGCTGAGTAGCCGGCTGAGACCGGTCCCCAGTTTTCTGCCTGGAAGATACAGTTTAAGAGATGATTATAGAACATATAACGATAGGATGCGGTCTGGTTAACGCTAGAACATGAAATGTTTTACCTCTTGTCGGGTCTTTCTGCTTCCCCGAACTCATCACGTTCCTGCAACATCTCAAGCTTTCTTGCTGCGTCAGCCACTTGTGCTACCGTATTGAACGTAGCACATACTAGATTGTTCGCAACCGAGGTGCGAAGTGCCCACCTAAAATGGTGTGCCTGCTCCTCAGGAGTACCAGCCGCTGCTCCTAGAAAACCAGCAAGGCGAAGAAAGCGCTGCATGAATTCGTTGCTATTCTCGCCCTGTCTCTGACGTATCCCGTGGTATTCACGCTTGATTTTGTCCTGCTCTGCCTTAGGAAAGAACTGTTCCATCACTCTCTCCTTGAATTGGGCCCATGTCAAACCAGCGACCCATTCATCACCTCCTTCTGACTGCGTCAAAGCTAGCCACCAGTTGAGTACATCGCCTTCAAACCTGTAGCACGCCAATCTTGCCTTGAAGGCGGGGTCACATCCCATAGCATTGAAGATTTTCTCAATGTGAGTCAGCCAGCTTTCAGCATCGCTGGGGCTATCAGTCTTTTCAAAAGCTCTAGGACGGAGCTTGTTAAATCTTTCCAACCATACCGCTAGAGTCACTAGGGGAGGAGGAGGAGGAGGAGGTGCCTGATTCTGCGGCTGCTGATTATTGGCAGCTTGGACTTCAGCACGAATGTCATTCCTCAGTTGAGGAAGTAAGGCTTGCATGGCAGCCTGAATTGCAGCATTGAGCTGCTCTTGCTCGCGTGTGAGAACCATCTGACAGTATAACATAAAACATATGATTAACAGTTCAAACATAAAATATAAAAAAAAAAAATTTATGCCAAAAATTTCACGAGAAAAAATTTATGCAAGAAAATCTTTGTGTGAATGCATGATGCAGTTTTATGAAAACTTTTGATGCTCGAGAGTGAACGCCTTCGGTCAGTTCACTCAAAATAAAAGACATATCGAGGGGACGCCTATGGGTCGGTCCCAAATCTAAAAGTTTCGATAAAACACATGCGACTAAATAGGGCCAGTCCTGTACCAACCATTACTTAGTCAAAACCCTGTAACAATGACATGTATATGTATGCTTAAAAATGATGAATGCATGAAAACAACTGTCAGTTCTAGGAAGACCGTAGTGACTACCCACTAATCACAGGTCATATTTGAGAGCCTACAGGTCGAAGCCTTGGCTCTGATACCATAATTGTAACACCCCATTTTGGAAATGGAATATTACGCATATCATGGCGTGTCATCAAAGCATACAAGGATAAATGTCTAAGCATTATTCAACCATAAAAGGAAATACCGGAATCAAACATCGGTATCCCAAAGTAAAGCTCATCACACACAAACATAAATACTGTAAAAGGAAGGACGAAACAATGTCCAAAGCAACTGTATCAAAGTAAAGGAAATGCATAAAGTAAAGAAAGACAGTAAAGCTTCCAGTCCATATGCACCTACGTTTGAGATCTACGAGCGTCCCTGAGTACCTGCCGTTTTGGGAACATAAAAAGGAAAACGGCTGAGCAAGACGCTCAGTGCACGGATGTACAATAAAGCATGATATAGGATAAGCATGTAACATATAACAGCGGAAGACTAAGTACTGAGTAAACTGGTTAAGTATCATGAAAACTGGTTTTATAGTTTGAAAAGCCTTATGTTTAACCTGTGAAAACTGTTTTAACATATATATACCATAGCCCATATAGGTCATGAAAAGGTCACGTGCATGAATACTTGGAGGGGTGACCTCATCATGCTGATTAGAGGGGATGCCTCTAATCAATATACTGATTTGGGTAGGAGGGATCAACTCCTTGTGAAGGGTGCAAGGCACACACCACATTCACCATGATAAACTGAATAAAACATGTAACTAGGATGCACCCATACGCCCCAACTGATATAATAATATGGCCAAACTGAAAAGGGACGCCACGAGCAATCACTCCGCCGTGGGGAAGTCATAACATCGGTGCCTCCAATGCTATGGTTATGGTACCTCCATAACTAGGTGAAACTGGTCATGCTTGTATATGGCTATAGTTTATGCTAAATTAACATAAGCAGTTCAAAACAATAAAACAAATGCTGGGGAAAACAGTTGGCTGCATACGGGGAAATCCTAATAAGGAAGGAATGTCCATACTGAAAGGACGGGAATCCGTACCTCAAGTCCAGTGAATGAACGGAAGAAAGACTCCTACTTCTGGATCACTAACGCTACATGAATACACACGTGTATAAGTATCGATTCACTGATTACGTACTGGGTTTTGTGTCTTATTATAGCTGATTTGGTATGTTTTAGGTCATGGTTCACTGTTTAAAGCCTTAAACTGTGTTTATCTTGTATTCTGGTTAATCTGATTAAGTATAACTGGTGTTTCATGTATTAATATACTTACGGTATAATAATAAGTAACTTTCCAAAAATAACAGGTTTCCAAAAATAGAAAGTTTCCAAAAATAGAAAGTTTCCAAAAATAGAAAGTTTCCAAAAATAGAAAGTTACCAAAAATAGAAAGTTTCCAAAAATAGAAAGTTTCCAAAAATAGAAAGTTTCCAAAAATAGAAAGTTTCCAAAAATAGAAAGTTTCCTAAAATAGAATTTACTGCTTAAAATAGATTAGTTTCTAAAAATAGAAAGTTTCCAAAAATAGATCAGCTGCCTTAATTAAATAAGTTTCCATATATAGAAGGTTTCCATAATTAGATTAGCTGCCTGAAATAGATTGATTTCCATATATAGAAGGTTTCCATAATTAGATTAGTTGCCTTATTTAATTAAGTTTCTATAAATAGAAGTTTCCATAATTAGAATTAAGCTGATTTCATAAGCTAACATATAAGTCTAAGTGTTATAAGCTTATTCTTAAGTCATACGATATAGTGTATAGTTTAATTATTATTTCATGTATTTTAATTAAACTATAGGTTAAGCATTTTAATTAAAGTATAACATGTATAATTAAAATGAAATGAAAAATACTTAGGTTAAAATGTGTATTATTTTTAATAATAATATAACCTAAGTCATGTCTAAATTAATTAATTATAGGCATGTTTTTAATAATTAATTAATTATAACTTATAACATAAAATACTTAGGTTAAATTAATGTCATGATAAACTAATAATTAAAATAACCTAAGTCATGATTTAATTAATATTTCATGTTATTAATTAATTATATCCTAAGTTCATGATTCATAAAAATTACATGTAACATAGATCATGATTTTAACCAACGAACCATGAATCGGGTATGAATTCGACACCGTACCCCGGGCCAAACCCGGGGCACACGTGTCCCCTTGCTGCCGTGGGTCCCACATGAGCCAACCAAGACCAATTGTGGTCTTGGTGGTGGCGGCAATAGCAAACCAAACCCCCCCTCGGGTTTGTTTGCTAGGCGGCCAAAAACAAACACCCTTATAAACCATTCTTTGATTTTAATTTATACCAAAACATGTTAGATCAATGATTAATTACCTTGTTTTCATAAGAAAAATCATAACATGTTCATGAAAATAATCAAAGATTAAAAGAATTAAAAAGAATTAAAAAGAAGGGTTAGAAAGGTATACCACTATGTAGCTTGGAAAAAGGATGAACAAACACGTATTCTAACACTTGTTTTTAAGATCAAAATCAAACAAACACCCTCTAGTGGTGGTGTTTAGGTGGCGGCACAAGGAGGAGAAAAAGGAGAGGAGAAAACTCTTTTTAGGGTTTTTATGTTTATTTCTTGAAAATGAAAATGAAAACATGTTTTTACTTTTACCCCCCCTTAACTTGTAAAGTCCATGGGCTAAGCCCATTTCTTGGTTTGTGCCGTGGGTATGGGGGCCCCACATGGGGTACCCGTACCTTTCTCGTGTCCCGATGTTTCGTGTTCGTTCGTGGTTAAACGTGCTCGTGTTTAACGTGTTTCTGTTTCTTTTAACGTGTCGTTTATCGTAAACTCCACGCTCGTGAATATATTCTGAGTATTTACGTAATTATTATAATTAGTATTTTAAATGGTGTTCATGATTTAATTATGTTCACGTGATATATTATTAACTTTTTATCATGAGTTCGTACGTAATCGATACTTGTCATGTCATACACGTATGCACTTGCTTGATTATTAGCACATGAATGTGATCAATACTACATGAGGTAAGTTTTAATCTAGAACGTACGATCTTAAGGGCACTATTCATGGTAAAAGCATGCGGGTTTTACACCTTGAATATACCCAAACCACAAGCTCACAACACCTTGATAATCTTCTTATCAGGGTGCTATGACCACTTATAATCCAAAAATTTCAAAGGTTTGAACCAAGACTTAGAAAAATATCAAATTTTGGAAAATTTTGCAATTTCTTGCACAACTTTTAAAACCAATCTATAAGACTTCACAAACACAAACTTTGAACAATAACAAGCTTAAAATAAGATTGAAACTTGGAATTCTTCAACAATATCAAACACTTTTTCATTCACTATGAAAATAGGATTTACAGATTTGTGACTAAGGAATCCAAGAACAACAACTAATGTATGAGTCCTATGCCTTTATATAGGCTACAATGAAACTAGAATTGCTGAAAAATAAGTAAAATCCTAGTGTATGAACTTCCAGTTTTGCCCTTGGAAGTTGGAAAAATCCTTTGACGAATTTGGACCTTTATGGAGATACTTGTGATGCCAGTGGTGAGAATTGATCAAAGGGCTCAAAACAAGCTTAGGATGAAAGCTATGTTGTGGTTCGTTGGATTTCTGGCATGCTTTTGGCTTCTTCGCCAAAAGTATATAGCAGGGTGGTACATGTGACTCCTTTGGTGAGGTGGCATTGATTGTAGTAAAATACGACCTTTAGGAAAAGGAAGTACAAGTAGTGGTAAGCGTTAAGTGTCGGTTTAGGAAAACCGAGCACTAATGACCCAAATGAAGTCCAAGTTCGTTTCCCAAGGAGGCAAGTGCGTTGTGTTAAGAGTTGATTAATGTTTGTGATTATATGATTGAGAAAGAAATGGGATTAGGAGAGAAAGACGGTTACGAAAACGAATTAAACTATGACGAAAAAGGCGAAAACGTAAAACCGTAAATAGTGCCAAAAATAAAAATTTTAACCTAAAAATTCCTAAAAATTACTAAAAATCCCCAAATAATATTCTAAGAGTTTACAAAAAATCCAAACTTGCTAAAACCTTTTAATTAATTCAATAATGACTTTTTAATACTAATTAAAGCCCTAAAAATCACTTTTAATTATTAAAAAGCCTTAAACAAGATCTAATAGTTTGTAAACCTCAAAAATATCCTAATTAAGCCAAAAACTATTTTTAAAAATTTTAAAACCAAATTAAACTATTTTTAAACACTTAAAAACTATTAAAATCTATTAAATCTTAAATTAATTCTAGAAATTAATTGAAAAGTCTAAAAAATATTTGGAAAGTGACAAAACTCCTAATTAAGTGTCCTTAACCTAGGAAAAATTAAAAAACTAGAAAAAACAAACTTTCTATTTTTAGCAATAAAATAATATTAAAATATTCAAAAAATAAAAAATTTGTAAATAAATTCTAAAAAATTACCAAAAATCCTAAATAATGTAACTAAAACAAAAATGTAAACCAAATTTTCTGAAACCTATTTAGTAATTTAATATTAAATTTTAAAGTTGCTTAAAAACCCTAAAATCCAATAACATCAAAAATAAGCTAAATTGAAAACCTAAATAGCTGTAAACCTCAAAAGTATGATTAAAAACCTAAAAATTATTTTTTCAGATTTTTAAATTACTTTTTACTATTTTTAAATGACTTTCTAAAAATTAAACTTAAAATAATCCTAATAAGTAAAATAATAATGGGAAAAATCTACTTTTGCTCAGAAAAATCAATAACCCTAATACAAACCTAAGAAAATTGTTAAACAGGAAAAAGCTTAAAGAAATAAGCTAGAAACAGCTTATTTAAAAGCTGCTGGCCAAATAAGCTATAAAACAAAACCTACTTAAATAAGCAATGGAAAGAAAGGTAAACGTAAAAATCCATCTAGATCACTGGTTAACACGCTAGCCCTTGGAAAGCAAGGTCGCGTGTTCGAGTCCAGGCAGGGTGAGCTTTTTCCAATTTTTTTCTTTTTTTTTTACTTTTTAAAAACTCAAACCAGTACCTTGTTACTTACTAAAACACAATCACAATCCAAAATTAACCAAGATTAAGACCTAAAAATCCAAAAACATGCTGAGTTTAGCACAACTTTCTGATGAACACACAAGTGTTCTTCACTTGTGAAGATGAAAGACAAGAGGGCTTGTCTGTGTGATTTTGGTGGATGTTTGTGGTGGACAAAGGCACCCTTATACTCTTTGGAGTATAAGGAGTCAAATCACAAGCAGAAACAAGCAAATTGCACTCAATTTCAAGCTCAAAATATCAAAGAAAGTTTCTGATAAGGCTTAATGAACAAGTTGCTGGTTTAAATGACACACAAGTGAGATTCAACACTTCCAACAAAGCACACAATGATATTAAATGACTTACAAGAGAACACAAACCCTTAAACAACCTATATCCTAGCAGACTATCAAACCTGATGGATCAAATTCAACAAAATAAGCAGA
Source organism: Glebionis coronaria (assembly GCA_025667525.1). Taxonomy (NCBI): domain Eukaryota; kingdom Viridiplantae; phylum Streptophyta; class Magnoliopsida; order Asterales; family Asteraceae; genus Glebionis; species Glebionis coronaria. The sequence goes on along the minus strand of CM046882.1, from coordinate 196,742,796 downwards.
AAGGGCAGTTTACTGGTTAAGGCAATGTTTTCACTTATTTTAACATGCAATGTGTTCAAAACTTGTTCAAACAGAAAACCAGTCACAAATAACACCTAATAACAACCTAAGAGTAGTGTCTAAACAAGTTTTAGCTCACAAACCTTTACCAATCTCAATCAAAAAACTAGATCCAAACACCCCTTAAACTTGACTGAAATAAAATTTAACAAAGCAATCCTACTTAAATCTAATTCAAACTGAATTTAAACAATCCTAACATGCATATAATAACCTAATAACTCAAATCAAACCAACAATCATGCAATAAGACAACTTTCATGCAATTTTCACAAAATCACACAAAACTCCAAATATTTTCAGAAAACTAAAAATTGAAATAAGAAGCAAAGAGCTACCTTAAGGGACCTACATCCAGGACCCTTAGTGGTTGAAAAACCACCTCCAAACAAGCCCGGGCTTGTGCTGAACTTGGATGAGATTCTGATGGAGTTTTACTTTAACAAAAATGGATAAAAATGTTCCTTTTTGAATCTGCTAAGAGAAAAGGGAACAAAGCTTGTATAAAAGCTTAAGAGCTTACCCCTAGCTTATACATTAAGCTAGAAGGAAACCTTAGCTTAAAGGTCAGATTATGATAAACTTAAAAAAAGAAAGAAATGACCAAACCAAATGCTTATTTAAACTTGGGTACCCACTACACCAAAACAAGCCATGGTGTTATGGACATACACAAGCTCAAATACCATCATACCAACACAATTAATCACCATTTTAACAGGTTTTGAATGAAATTTAAGATTTGAGAAAACACTTGAAAAAGAAACAGAAACTTTGAATTTTGAAAACCTTTGCTGAAACTTAAACCAAACTCAAACAATAAACTTAAATCAACTGAAATGTAAAGGGAACTCAATATTTCTCATCAACAAACTCAATACCATTTATATCACTTCATAAACTGGATTTACAAGGTTTTTTAATAAAGGAGAAAAATCAAGAACAGTAAAAAGCTAAGTCCTACATGCCTTTATATAGAGTCTACAATGTGATTCTAGAAGTGAATAGAAGCTAAAAACCCTAACACTTGAACTTCCAATCTTGCCCTTGGACGATTTTGAATTTTTCAGTCAAAGACAAAGCCATGTGAAGATCTTTGGCTTGTAGCTGAGATGCCAGAGATGTAGAAACAATCTAGGACGTCCATTTTGCCTTTGGGAGCAAGAAAATGTTGTGAGTTGTTGATCTTGTTGTCATCTTTTGTTTGGGAGTGAATAGTGGGGCAGGGGAGGGTTGGAGGGACATGTGAGGTGATGGTGATGGGAGTTTAAGGACGGTTTTAGGTTTAAGGGATGTTTAATTAAGGATCTGGAAAGAATCACCCAAAAACCCTTTGATTTAATTGATGTTCTTCCTGGGAAAAGTTAGGGTTTAAGGGTGGATTAAGGGGGTTTTAATCCGTTTTAGGGTTAATGATTTTTTAAATTAAGTGTTTGGAGGGAAGGGTTAAACTGAATTAATTATTCAGTTTAAGTGAGTGGAGAGGTGACGTGGTGAAGGGGTGGATTGTGATTGGTTAATGGGTGTGAGTGGGTGAGGTGGCAGTAGCTAGTTGGGTGTGAGGAGTTTGGCTGTCTGGCAGGTTTGCCCCCTTACTTTTAAAACTTTGTTCATGTTGTTATAAATGGCTATCAACGCCAAAATAACACATATCAACTTTTGGACTTTGGCAATTTTGGCACAACAAGTTTTGAAACTTGTTTTAAGGACTACAAGTGTAATTTTGGCAATCTTCAAGGGTTGTTTTTGACATGTCTTGATACTTTAAGGACTTGACTTGTTTGTTGACTTCTTGGAGGACCATTATTGACAATTTAGTTTTGTTGAGGGACAAAATTTGCCAATTCTTCAAAGTTAAGGGTCCTTTTTGTAATTTTGACAAACTTTAGGGACCAAACTTGTAATTATGAAGATACAAGGGTATAAAGTGTCAATTCTTCAAACTTGGAGGACCAATCTTCAATATTCTTCAAATCTTCAAGGGTTTTCTTTGGAAAATTCTTCATTAGGGCTTGGTTTATCGTGCGGCTTCGTTTCCCGTGTTCGTTTTTGATTGATTCTTGTGATCTTTTGTCATTTTCTCAATATCCGTACCTAAAATACACAAGCAACAAACACAAGCATATATTTGGGTATTTTGATGATATTTAATGCATTTTAAGCCCGATTTGGACGATGAGACTATGTATAAAAGCAGTCTCATCACTCCCCCATACTAGACCATTGCCGTGCCCTCACGCAATGCTAGAATAAAGTATCTTAGCATCTCCAAAATTCATTTTATTCACTTTATTGAACGATAAAATAGCTACACTACTACTATTACTACTACTTGTGTTATAGACATAATGTATGATTTTCATCGCAAAATGGGACGTTTAGGTTCATAGAATAAGAACACGTGAATGCTTCGTTAGAAATAATTTCATCGTCCTCGATTTTCACTCCAATTCCATGCTAAGCGTGCAACGAGATCATTGTCATTATAAGTTAGTAATGCTAACACTACTCATATGCCCTAATCACGTACTTATCCTCCCATTATTCCTAAGTTGTATCTCTTATATTTTATTTTGTCTTGAATGTTTCACGAGGATACATTGTTTGACTTATGCGATAATAGAGATTTAGGTCTAAAAATAGAGTCCTAACGGTGTAACTAAGACCATCAAATCAATAACCCCTCCTAATAGACAACGATGTTAAAAAATTAAGTCAACAAAGAGGATCGATAAACACGGTTTTATAACGGTTTTGAACATGAGACTTATTACCAAGACTTTTATACGCCCCCTAACGGAAGGGCCTTATTATCTTTGGTTTACCTCCATCTTTTATTCAACTTCGCCATGAAGCTTTTATTATGACTTCGGTCTTGCCTTGCCTTTTATTATCCGCCTCATCGGTGGTTTTATTAGCCAAAGACGTATATCCTCACGCTAAAGCGAATTTTGGATCTTTAAAGCTTCGAAGATTAAGGCTTGATTCACTTTCAATTTTTGCATAGATTTTTCGGCCTTGTGGGGCTTCAAATTGTTTGCTAGATTTAGGTGATCACTTGAAATCTTATTATTGGGTGAAGCTTTCGATTATTAGGGTGCCAATACTTCAAAACCGTGACGCTGGCGATACCTTAATGTCTTCCTAATTTAATTACAGGGAAGCTACTAGAAAAGACTAGAAACCCAACAATCCTAACTAAACCGCTAAGTCAATTTTATTAAGCAAAAAATATTTACATGCGAAGGGAGAATAAGCAAACAACGAGAACACATGAGTTTTTGAAAGAATACGAGTACTCTACGTTTAGCATAGTAACTTATAATTAACTCTATCATTTCTCATCCTCATTTAAGAGACTTAGCCTAATGTGTAGTTAAGGAATCAAAGCTAAGTGCTCAACACGCACGGTCGAGTCAAAAATTACTCTTATTCTCGCCATCGGAAAACCTACATTCGTGTCTTCAAACACTTATAAACATGAGAAAAATTTTAAAATTTGGCCATTTTTAGCCTTATTTTGCAACAAAAACGATAAACAAAACATAAACTTTGGAAAGCGTGAAGGTTTGGCAAGGCAAGTATCTATTCACCCCCCCCCATACTAAAGTTAAACATTGTCCTCAATGTTTCGAGTCTAGGGGTGCAAACACCCCCATACTAGAGACGTAGTCGAATGCCTAATCTAGCATGGAAAGGGTGTAACCAATAAGTAATAGCCGTTTATGAAGTGTGCTAAAAACCTAAGGTTAGAACATCAAAAGGATATATCATGGATATTGAGAAATGTCTCCAAAGCAAACGATCGAGTGCTCCCATAAAACGAACACGAGAGGCTCCAATCGTGAAGATCATGATCTAAAAACCACAATTCACAAACAACCACGGAACAAAGGTGGGAAGGGCACAAATCCCCACACGTAAGCTACCTTAGAAAGCGATAATATGTACATAGGATAAGCATGGGACTCCCCCACGAGGCACCTCGTTTTTGATTACCGAGTCATGAGCTCGACTCGATCCCCTCAATACTAATTATCATTGGGGAAGGTGACTTGGTCGAGGTAGTTCAAGGATGGAACTTCCCCGCCAAAGTAGTGCTTCAACCTATGTCCATTCACCTTGAAGTTAGGACCATCATCTTGAGCTAGCTCGATGGTCCCATATGGAAACACTTGAGTCACGGTGAATGGACCGGACCAACGGGATTTCAATTTACCAGAAAAGATTTTCAATCTTGAATTAAAAAGTAAAACTTGATCCCCAATGTTAAAAGCCCGGTTTTTAATTTTAGAATCATGCAACTTTTTAGTTTTCTCTTTATAAATCAATGGATTTTCATAAGCAATGTCTCTCAATTCATCCAATTCATTTAATTGCATTTTCTGGTGTTTTCCCGCGGTCTCCATATCATCATTACAATGCTTTAGGGCCCAATAAGCCTTGTGTTCTAATTCGATAGGCAAATGACAATTCTTTCCATACACAAGCTTATAGGGAGTGCACCCAATGGGTGTCTTATGAGCGGTCCTAAAGGCCCATAAAGCATCGTCTAACTTATCCGACCAAGATTGTCGTTTTTCCCCTACGGATCTCTCCAAGATCCTCTTCAAAGCTCGGTTTGAAACCTCGACTTGCCCACTCGTTTGTGGGTGATAAGCCGTAGAAAGACGATGTGTAACCCCATATTTCCTTAAGACTTTTTCAAATTGGTCGTTACAAAAATGGGTTCCACGATCGCTTATGATCGCACGAGGGGTTCCAAACCAAGCAAACAAGCTTTTCAAGAACTTAACTACCACACGAGCATCATTGGTGGGCAAGGCCTTGGCCTCCACCCACTTAGATTGGTAGTCAACCGCAACGAGAATGTACTTATTACCACGAGATGATGGGAACGGCCCCATAAAGTCTATGCCCCAAACGTCAAAGATCTCACATACTTGAATGATATTTTGTGGCATTTCATCTTTTTGTGAGGCTTTTCCTTGTCGTTGGCATGCATCACACGACTTCACAAGATCTTGTGCATCTCGGTAAATAGTAGGCCAAAAGAAGCCGGCATCAAACACCTTTTTAGCCGTGAGATTAGCACCGTGGTGACCACCCATGGGTCCCTCATGGCAAGCTCTAAGGATGTTAGAAGCTTCGGTGCCAAATACACAACATCGGATGATTTGATCCGCACAAGTTTGAAACAAGTAAGGGTCGTTCCAAAAGTAGAACTTGACATCACGAAAGAATTTTCGTTTTTCTTGAGTTGTCATACCCTTAATGATGAAGTTACCCGCATGGTAATTTGCAAAATCCACAAACCATGGGGTGGAAGAATCAAGCTTAGAATTCACTACACCAAGTGTCTCGAGCGGAAATGTTTCGGTGATTTCCTTGGGCTCGTAAACACTTTGGTGAGGATCTTCCAAACGAGAGAGATGATCGGCCGCTAGATTCTCGGCTCCTTTTTTGTCAACAATTTTGTGATCAAATTCTTGAAGGAGGAGAATCCAACGAAGTAATCTCGGCTTAGCATCTTGCTTTGCCATGAGATACTTGATAGCCGAATGGTCCGTATACACTATGCATTTAGCTAAGACGAGGTAAGGTCGGAACTTCTCAAATGCATACACCACGACAAGGAACTCCTTTTCCATTGTAGTGTATTTAAGTTGAGCCTCGGTCATCGTCTTGCTAGCATAGTGAATAGGCAAGAAGTGCTTATCATGACGTTGCCCCAAAACGGCCCCAATAGCGTAATCACTAGCATCACACATAAGCTCAAAGGGGAGGTTCCAATTAGGAGCAACAAGAATGGGAGCTTCGGTAAGTTTCCTCTTAAGGATCTCAAAGGCTCGTACACAATCTTCGTCAAAGACAAAACGTGCCTCTTTTTCAAGAAGATGTGTAATGGGTCGAGAAATCTTCGAGAAATCCTTGATGAATCGTCGATAAAAGCCCGCGTGGCCTAGGAAACTCCTAACTCCCTTGACGGTTTTGGGATGAGGTAATTTGGCGATGACGTCTACCATAGCTTGATCTACCTCAATCCCCGCTTTCGAGACCTTGTGCCCTAAAACGATTCCACTCTTAACCATAAAATGACATTTTTACCAATTGAGCACAAGGTTGGTTTCCTCACAACGTTTTAACATTCTCTCTAGGTTCGACAAACACGAAGTGAAAGAATCACCAAACACGGAAAAGTCATCCATGAAGACTTCCATCGTCTTCTCGATCATATCATGAAAAATAGCCATCATGCATCGTTGAAAAGTTCCCGGTGCATTGCAAAGTCCGAATGGCATTCTACGATAGGCAAACGTTCCATATGGACACGTAAACGTAGTTTTTTCTTGATCACGAGGATTGATGGGAATTTGGAAGTAACCAGAAAAACCATCTAAAAAGCAATAGAAATCGTTTCCCGCAAGATGCTCCAACATTTGGTCCATGAAGGGCAAGGGAAAATGGTCTTTTCGAGTGGCTTCATTCAACTTACGATAGTCAATGCACACTCTCCATCCGGTCACGAGTCTAGTGGGAATCAACTCGTTGGCATCGTTTGGCACAACGGTCATCCCTCCCTTTTTAGGGACACAATGAATAGGACTCACCCAAGGGCTATCGGAAATAGGGTAAATCATTCCCGCGTCAAGGAGTTTAAGGACCTCCTTTTTGATGACATCGTGAATTTTAGGGTTCACCCTCCTTTGACTTTGGATTGTGGGCTTGAAATCCTCCTCCATTAAGATTTTGTGTGTACAAAATTTGGGATCGATTCCCTTAATGTCAGATAACTTCCACGCAATCGCCCCTTTGTGGTCCTTTAGAACATCGACAAGTGCAGTTTTTTCATCATTCGAAAGATCCTTCGAAATAATAACCGGCAACTTGTCGTCCTCCTCCAATTAGACATATTCGAGGTGAGGAGGTAAATCTTTCAACTCAAGGATAGGTGGTTCCTCAAGTGAAGATTTGGGCTCGATACTCATAACCTCCTCGGGTGAAGGAAATGGGAAATCGTTAAGAAAATCCTTGATAATCGAGAAGTCCTCATCGTTGTCGAGGTCTTCGTCACAAGTACGTGGAACATTGCATTCTTCCAACGTAAAACCACCACCTTCAAATGGAGTGAAGGTTGGTGTCGAATTATCAAGAATTGGATCTAACATAGTGGGATTGCCACTAGTTTCTTCATCACCAAACCCTAAAACTTCTTGTGAAAATTCCTCGCAAACCACGTCGATCATATCAACGAGATTTATGGTAGCAACGGAATAAACATGAGAAAGTTGAGAATTTTGAGTTGCGTTTATAACAAGTTCCTCGTCGTTGAAACGTAAGGTGATCTTTCTAGCATGCACATCAATTAAAGCCATAGACGTATCTAAAAACGAACGACCTAAAATAAGAGGATCCGTGGGGATATCAACAACAATAAAGTCTACGGGATAGTAGAACTTCCCCACTTTCACAAAAACGTCTTCCGCCAAACCACATGCAAGAATCGTGGAATGGTCGGCCAACTCAATAGACATTCGTGAAGGAGTAAGATTAGGAAGATTGAGCGACTTGAAGATTGCAAGTGGCATCAAGTTAATGCTAGCACCAAGATCGGCCAAGGCATAGCATTCTTCCATATCTTGAATGGCACAAGGGATCAAAAATTTACCAGGATCACCGACTTTTTGAGGTATACGATTAAGATAAACCGACGAACAACTAGACATTTGGTGCAATTTCTCCTTGTTGTTCAACATACTCTTAAAGTTAGCGGCAAATCGAGGCATCATGACCAAAGCATCGGTGAAACTCACATTAAAATGCAAATCACGAAACATTTTCATAAAAAGCTCAAATTGGTAGTTGCCGCGCTCTTGTCGTTTCTCCTTCCTAAGTCTCGATGGATAGGGCAAAGGTGGTGTGGGTTGAGGCATAGGCATAGCCTTTGGAATCTCGGGTTCCAATGTTGGTAATTGGTCAACCGTAGGTGTGGCATGAGCGGTACTTTGTGGGATTGAAATATGCTCCTTTTCGACCACCACCTCGGGTTCTTCCTCAATTTCCTCCACCGTTGGAGTAATTGGTTGAGGAGTTGGTTCCTTAAGTGCCTTACCACTACGTGTGGTAATCACTTTCATCTCTCCCTTCGGGTTTGAAATGGTGTTACTAGGCAAACTACTCGAAGTAGAGGCTTTGTTCCCCATGACGGCTTCTAAAATGGCATTAAGCTTAGCATCAAAACTATTAAACTTCAAATCTTGACTAGCGGCTTTTTGGTCAATTCTTTGTTCAAGCCTAGCATGACTTTGCTCTATATTGTTGTTTTGACCTCGAATTTGGTTAGCAAAATCATTTTTCAATTCATTCCTCATGCTAAGATTTTCTTTAACAAAATTAGCCAACTCCTTAGTGTTCTTAGCCGTGTCCCTAGCTTGATTAGCCAATTGCTCTTGAATGTTTTCCAAAACCTTATCATTTGCCGTGGCGTAATTCACAAAGTCCATTGGAAGTTCTTTAGTGTAAACATTTTGAAGACCTTGACTCGTGTTTTGAAAATTACGGTTTTGGTTTTGGTTTTGCAATTGGCTACTACTACTCCCTTGATTCCCATAGTTGTTATTACCCTTGTAACTGTTCTTTTGATTGCTTTGGTAACCAACTTGATTGTTTCGATAGATGTTAGCATTTTGACTTGGTGGAAAACCCGGTGGAGTCAATTGATTAGTGCGAGGAACTTGACCGTTTTGGTTATAAGTTCCCGCGGCCGCGAAGGCACTCGAAGTGTTACCACCATTGGTAATGCACTCGGAATAATCGTGAGCTCCACCACAATACATACAAGAAACCTCAACCGCTTTAATCGTAGCGGGAGCGGGTTGTTTACCAACTTTAAACTCAATTAACAATCCTTTCAACTTATCGAAAATTTTGTTCTCCAAATTAGCCTCGATTTGACAAGCATCAACGGTGTGTGACAATGAAGGCGAAGACGAAGACGAAGTCTTATGAACACTCGACGTGCTACAAGGACTATACACCTTAGACCTATTCTCAATGATTAACAATGCTTCCTCGACCGTCTTACACAAAAAATTACCACCCGCGGCGGCATTAAGATAATCACGCTCATGATCGTTCAAGCCATTGTAAAACGTGTCAATTTGATGTAAGTCGGAAAAACCATGATGAGGACATTCGTGCAACATTTCCTTAAATCTATTCCAAGCCGTTGAAAAACTCTCATTATACTCTTGTGAAAACTTTGAAATCTCGTTTTTCAAGTGCGTAGTCTTAGAGGGCGGAAAACATTGGTTCACGAATTTTGAAACGAGATCCTTCCACGTCAATATAGAATTGGGTGGCTATTTCTCTAACCAAATTTTTGCGGGCCCCGCTAAGGAATACGGAAAAAGCATCATCTTAATCGAGTTGTTTGAAACATCCTTAAACTTGCATGTGGCGGTGAGACAATTAAATTGCCGAATGTGGTTATGAGGGTTGTCCTTTTCGTCACCTCGAAACTTGTTGTTTTGAATCATGGACAATAAACCCATCTTAACCTCAAAATTCTCCGTAAGGATAGCGGGAATCACAATCGCTTCTCCATAACCCTCGGTGGGTGCTTGAAGCAACTCCATCATAGTTCGATTAGCCATGGGTGCTTCTTTCACTATAATGGGTTCGTCAATAGGAGACTCCTCACTAGTAGGAGTGATTGATTTGTTTCTTCGTTTACGAGCACGTCTTGCTTTAGAGCGAGTTTGCATAAACGTCACGTACAACGAGAAGGCGAGCAAAGAAGATTCTTTTTGGTGTTTTTACTTTTTCAAATTTTTTTTTCTGTGGTTTTTGATTGTTTTTAACTTTTTTGGATTTTTGGAATGTATTAGGTAGACACAAATCTACAAATCTCCTCCTTAATCAAATCTCTCGATTAAAGAAGCCTCAAGGAATGAAAACGATCACGTGAAGTGAACGCCTTCGATGACTTTAGAACGATGGTGGAACACCAAATCGTTCAAGAGGGTTTAATCAATAGAAACCAAGAAAATATATATGATACTTAGTAATACTTTGGGCGGCAAAACCCTCGATTAGCTTTCAAAATCAAAATACGCACAAGCAAGCGGAGGAAACGAGGCGGCGCGAAGCACTTAAGAGCCTTTTTCCTTTAGGTCGTGAAATACAACCGCCTTATACCCACCTTATAGTTTGTATTTCTCAAAATCGAGCTTCTCGAAAGTATTTATCTATTTTTGCCTTTTTCTTTGGTTTGAGATTCGAATACAATGATTGGGTAATGACCTCCCAAGTCAAGGTTGTGATTTCTCACGTATTTGGAGTACTTGTAAATTTATTGTTCTACGTATACAATATAGTAATAGTATTCACAAAAAACGAAAAACCGATAATACGTATTAGTAGAGTGCCACTAATACAACAATGGTTGTAGTAAAATACGACCTTTAGGAAAAGGAAGTACAAGTAGTGGTAAGCGTTAAGTGTCAGTTTAGGAAAACCGAGCACTAATGACCCAAATGAAGTCCAAGTTCGTTTCCCAAGGAGGCAAGTGCGTTGTGTTAAGAGTTGATTAATGTTTGTGATTATATGATTGAGAAAGAAATGGGAATAGGAGAGAAAGACGGTTACGAAAACGAATTAAACTATGACGAAAAAGGCGAAAACGTAAAACCGTAAATAGTGCCAAAAATAAAAATTTTAACATAAAAATTCCTAAAAATTACTAAAAATCCCCAAATAATATTCTAAGAGTTTACAAAAAATCCAAACTTGCTAAAACCTTTTAATTAATTCAATAATGACTTTTTAATGCTAATTAAAGCCCTAAAAATCTCTTTTAATTATTAAAAAGCCTTAAACAAGATCTAATAGTTTGTAAACCTCAAAAATATCCTAATTAAGCCAAAAACTATTTTTTAAAATTTTAAAACCAAATTAAACTATTTTTAAACACTTAAAAACTATTAAAATCTATTAAATCTTAAATTAATTCTAGAAATTAATTGAAAAGTCTAAAAAATATTTGGAAAGTGACAAAACTCCTAATTAAGTGTCCTTAACCTAGGAAAAATGAAAAAACTAGAAAAAACCAACTTTCTATTTTTAGCAATAAAATAATATTAAAATATTCAAAAAAATAAAAAATTTGTAAATAAATTCTAAAAAATTACAAAAAATCCTAAATAATGTAACTAAAACAAAAATGCAAACCAAATTTTCTGAAACCTATTTAATAATTTAATATTAAATTTTAAAGTTGCTTAAAAACCCTAAAATCCAATAAAATCAAAAATAAGCTAAATTGAAAACCTAAATAGCTGTAAACCTCAAAAGTATGATTAAAAACCTAAAAATTATTTTTTCAGATTTTTAAATTACTTTTTACTATTTTTAAATGACTTTCTAAAAATTAAACTTAAAATAATCCTAATAAATAAAATAATAATGGGAAAAATCTACTTTTTGCTCAGAAAAATCAATAACCCTAATCAAAACCTAAGAAAATTGTTAAACAGGAAAAAGCTTAAGGAAATAAGCTAGAAACAGCTTATTTAAAAGTTGCTGGCCAAAAAAGCTATAAAACAAAACCTACTTAAATAAGTAATGGAATGAAAGGTAAACGTAAAAAGCCATCTAGATCACTGGTTAACACGCTAGCCCTTGGAAAGCAAGGTCGCGTGTTCGAGTCCAGGCAGGGTGAGATTTTTGCAATTTTTTTCTTTTTTTTTTTACTTTTTAAAAACTCAAACCAGTACCTTGTTACTTACTAAAACACAATCACAATCCAAAATTAACCAATATTAAGACCTAAAAATCCAAAAACATGCTCAGTTTAGCAAAACTTTCTGATGAACACACAAGTGTTCTTCACTTGTGAAGATGAAAGACAAGAGGGCTTGTCTGTGTGATTTTGGTGGATGTTTGTGGTGGAGAAAGGCACCTTTATACTCTTTGGAGTATAAGGAGTCAAATCACAAGCAGAAACAAGCAAATTGCACTCAATTTCAAGCTCAAAATATCAAAGAAAGTTTCTGATAAGGCTTAATGAACAAGTTGCTGGTTTAAATGACACACAAGTGAGATTCAACACTTCCAACAAAGCACACAATGATATTAAATGACTTACAAGAGAACACAAACCCTTAAACAACCTATATCCTAGCAGACTATCAAACCTGATGGATCAAATTCAACAAAATAAGCAGAAAGGGCAGTTTACTGGTTAAGGCAATGTTTTCATTTATTTTAACATGCAATGTGTTCAAAACTTGTTTAAACAGAAAACCAGTCACAAATAACACCTAATAGCAACCTAAGAGTAGTGTCTAAACAAGTTTTAGCTCACAAACCTTTACCAATCTCAATCAAAAAACTAGATCCAAACACCCCTTAAACTTGACTGAAATCAAATTTAACAAAGCAATCCTACTTAATGTAATTCAAACTGAATTTAAACAATCCTAACATGCATATAATAACCTAATAACTCAAATCAAACCAACAATCATGCAATAAGACAACTTTCATGCAATTTTCACAAAATCACACAAAACTCCAAATATTTTCAGAAAACTAAATATTGAAATAAGAAGCAAAGAGCTACCTTAAGGGCCCTACCTCGAGGACCCTTAGTGGTTGAAAAACCACCTCCAAACAAGCCCGGGCTTGTGATGAACTTGGATGAGATTCTGATGGAGTTTTACTTTAACAAAAATGGATAAAAATGTTCCTTTTTGAATCTGCTAAGAGAAAAGGGAACAAAGCTTGTGTAAAAGCTTAAGAGCTTACCCCTAGCTTATAGATTAAGCTAGAAGGAAACCTTAGCTTAAAGGTCAGATTATGATAAACTTAAAAAAAGAAAGAAATGACCAAACGAAATGCTTATTTAAACTTGGGTACCCACTACACCAAAACAAGCCATGGTGTTATGGACATACACAAGCTCAAATACCATCATACCAACACAATTAATCACCATTTTAATAGGTTTTGAATGAAATTTAAGATTTGAGAAAACACTTGAAAAAGAAACAGAAACTTTGAATTTTGAAAACCTTTGCTGAAACTTAAACCAAACTCAAACAATAAACTTAAATCAACTAAAATGTAAAGGGAACTCAATATTTCTCATCAACAAACTCAATACCATTTATATCACTTCATAAACTGGATTTACAAGGTTTTTGAAAAAAGAAGAAAAATCAAGAATAGTAAAAAGCTAAGTCCTACTTGCCTTTATATAGAGGCTACAATGTGATTCTAGAAGTGAATAGACGCTAAAAACCCTAACACTTGAACTTCCAATCTTGCCCTTGGACGATTTTGAATTTTTCAGTCAAAGACAAAGCCATGTGAAGATCTTTGGCTTGTAGCTGAGATGCCAGAGATGTAGAAACAATCTAGGACGTCCATTTTGCCTTTGGGAGCAAGAAAATGCTGTGAGTTGTTGATCTTGCTGTCATCTTTTGTTTGGGAGTGAATAGTGGGGCAGGGGAGGGTTGGAGGGACATGTGAGGTGATGGTGATGGGAGTTTAAGGACGGTTTTAGGTTTAAGGGATGTTTAATTAAGGATCTGGAAAGAATCACCCAAAAACCCTTTGATTTAATTGATGTTCTTCCTGGGAAAAGTTAGGGTTTAAGGGTGGATTAAGGGGGTTTTAATCCGTTTTGGGGTTAATGATTTTTTAAATTAAGTGTTTGGAGGGAAGGGTTAAAATGAATTAATTATTCAGTTTAAGTGATTGGAGAGGTGACGTGGTGAAGGGGTGGATTGTGATTGGTTAATGGGTGTGAGTGGGTGAGGTGGCAGTAGCTGGTTGGGTGTGAGGAGTTTGGCTGTCTGGCAGGTTTGCCCCCTTACTTTTTAAACTTTGTTCATGTTGTTATAAATGGCTATCAACGCCAAAATAACACATATCAACTTTTGGACTTTGGCAATTTTGGCACAACAAGTTTTGAAACTTGTTTTAAGGACTACAAGTGTAATTTTGGCAATCTTCAAGGGTTGTTTTTGACATGTCTTGATACTTTAAGGACTTGACTTGTTTGTTGACTTCTTGGAGGACCATTATTGACAATTTAGTTTTGTTGAGAGACTAAATTTGCCAATTCTTCAAAGTTAAGGGTCTTTTTTGTAATTTTGACAAACTTTAGGGACCAAACTTGTAATTATGAAGATACAAGGGTATAAAGTGTCAATTCTTCAAACTTGGAGGACCAATCTTCAATATTCTTCAAATCTTCAAGGGTTTTCTTTGGAAAATTCTTCATTAGGGCTTGGTTTATCGTGCGGCTTCGTTTCCCGTGTTCGTTTTTGATTGATTCTTATGATCTTTTGTCATTTTCTCAATATCCGTACCTAAAATACACAAGCAACAAACACAAGCATATATTTGGGTATTTTGATGATATTTAATGCATTTTAAGCCCGATTTGGACGATGAGACTATGTATAAAAGCAGTCTCATCAGGCATGTGTTTTGTGAGTTGGGTTAGGATAAGTGAACCCTTAATCATAAAACTGGACGAGATTAGGGGTTAATTTTGGCTTAAACACAAATACCCAATCTGTGTTCATGTTGTAAACAGTGAGGTTTGATCTTGATTAGTATTTTAAAACATGTTTACCGCGTGATTTAAACTAATTAAATAATTAGTTGTAAACCGGTTTTAAGTGGGATGGTGATGTGGAGGTTTAGTGAGTGGTAATTGGAGGAAAAGGTTGAGTGGGGCATGTGGCGTGCCTTGATTAGTCTAGCTTTCTTTTGTTGTCTGTCAGCTTTAACCCCCCACTTTCTTTCTCTTTGTCATTTGGTGTTTTAACTTGTAAAACCAGAATTCCTTTGTTAATGAAGTTTTGTTTCTTTGATTTTGGCCACAAAACTTTTGCAAAAGTATTTCAAGGACTTGTTTGTCCAATTGATGATATTGGAAGGGTTGTTTTGGGCATTTCTTCATTCTTCAATGTCTTGACTTGTATGGTTGACTTCTTGGAGGACTAAAAGTGACAAGTCTTCATATTTGAGGGACCATTCTTGCCAATTCTTCAAAGTTGAGGGTCCTTTTTGTACTTTTGACATACTTTAAGGACCAAACTTGTAATTATGAATATAAAAGGGTTTAAAGTGTCAATTCTTCAATAATGGAGGACCCTTCTTGTACAATCTTTAATTCTTCAAGGTCTTTTCTTGGAAAATCAACACTAGGGCTTGGTTCATTGTGCGGCTTCGTTTCCCGTGTTCGTTTTTTCTTGTTTCTTGTGATCTTTTGTCATTTTCTCAATATCCGTACCTAAAATACACATTGAACAAACACAAGCATATATATGGCATTTTTGATGATGTTTTATGCATTTAAAGCCCAAAAAGAACGATGAGATCATGTATAAATGCCATCTCATCACTCCCCCATACTAAACCATTGTCGTGCCCTCACGCAATGCTAGAATAAAGTATCTAAGCATCTTCAAAATTCATTTTTAACGACTTTTATTCAAAGGTAAACTTACTATACTACTACTACTTTGTGTTTTAGACATAATGAATGATTTTCATTGTAAAAAGGGATGTTTAGGTTCATAGAATAAGAACATGTGAGTGCCTCATAGAGATAAATTCATCGTCCTCGATTTTCACCCAATTCCATGCCAAGCGTGTAACGAGATCATTGTCATTATAAGTTAGTAATGTTAACACTACTCATATGCCCTAATCACGTACTTAGACACCCATTTTCCTAAGTGGTATCTCTTATATATTTTATTCTTGTCTTAATGATCGTGATGATACATTGTTAACTTATGTGATGATAGAGATTAAGATCCAAAAATAGAAACGAAACGGTGTAATCAAAACCATCGAATTAATAGCCTCCCCTAATAGACAACGATGTCAAAAAATTAAGTTAACAAGTGAGATTCGATAAACACGGTTTTAGAACGGTTTTGAAGATGAGACTTATTACCAAGAGTTTTATACGCCCCCTACCGGATGGGCCTTATTATCATAGGTTTACCTTCACCTTTTGGGATCGATCTTGCCTTGCCTTTTGTTTAACCTCGCCATGAGGTGTTTATTATGTCAAAATACGTATATCCTCACGCTAAAAGCGAATTTTGGATCTTTAAAGTTTCAAAGATTAAGGCTTAATAACTTTCAATTTTGCATAGATTTTTCGGCCTTGCGAGCTTCGAATTTTTTCTTGATTTAGGTGTAGCACTTAAAATCTTGTCATTGGTTGAAGCTTTCGATTATTCGGGTTGCCAATACTTCAAAACCGTGACGCTGGCGATTGTCAAATGTTTTCCCAATTTAATTACATGGAAGCTACTAGAAAAAGCTAGAAACCAACAATTAAGACTAAACCGCTAAGTTAATACTTATTAGCAAAATTTATATACAAGCGAAGGGAGAATAAGCAAATAATTAGGGCACATGAGTTTTTGAAAGAAGAGAGACTTCTACGTTTAGCATAGTAACTTATAATTAACGCTATCATTTCTCGTTCTCATTTAAGAGACTTAGCCTAAAAAGTTAAGGAATCGAAGCTAAGTGCTCAACATGCACGGTCGAGTCAAAAAGTACTCTTATTCTCGCCATCAGAAAATCTACATTGGTATCACTAAACACTTATAAAAACATGAGAAAAATTTAAAATGTGGCCATTTTAGCCTTATTTTGCAACAAAACGAGAAATAAAAACATGAAAGTTGGAAAGCGTGAAGGTTTGGCAAGGCAAGTATCTATTCACCCCCCCCATACTAAAGTTAAACATTATCCTCAACGTTTCGAGTCTAAGGGTGGGAAACCCCCATACTAGAGACGTAGTCGAATGCTTAATATAGCATGGAAAGGGTTGAACCATTAAATCAATAGCCGTTTATGAAGTGTGCTAAAAACCTAAGGTTAGAACAATAAAGGATGCATCATTTGGATATTGAGAAATTCTTCGAAGCAAACGATCAAGGCTCACGTAAAACGAACACGAGAGGCTTGAATCGTGAAGATGATGATGATCTAATAGCCACAAGTCACAAATAACCATGGAGCAATGGTTGGAAGGGCGCAAATCCCCTCACGTAAGATACATTAGAAAGCGATAATATGTACATGGATAAACATGGGAGCTCCCCCACGAGGCACCTCGTTTTTGACTACCGAGTCATGAGCTCGACTCGATCCCCTCAATACTAATTATCATTGGGGAAGGTGACTTGGTCGAGGTCGTCCAAAGAAGGGACTTCCCCACCAAAGTAGTGCTTCAAGCTATGTCCATTCACCTTGAAGTTAGGACCATCATTTTGAGCTAGCTTGATGGTCCCATAAGGAAAAACTTGTGTGACGGTGAACGGACCGGACCAACGGAATTTCAATTTTCCGGAAAATATTTTCAAACGAGAGTTAAAAAGCAACACTTGATCCCCAATGTTAAAAACCCGTTTTTAATTTTTGAATCATGAAACTTTTTAGTCTTTGCTTTATAAACACTAGTACAAAAAATGGTATCCGTCACCCTCAAAAAGAGTGACCGTAGGCCTACAGTCACATGCGGTTTTTTAGGCTTTGTGACCAAAGGTCCCGCGGCCGTAGATATCTTTTGGTCACAAGTTCGTCTTAGTGACCTTAGCTATCAAAAATGAGTGACCAATACTCGAAAATGAGTGACAAAATGTATAATATTTGGTGTTTTAGTGAATATGTGTGACGGTAAACACTCTATAGTTACACGAGTTTTGTTTGAGAGTGACTATTGTTTATAAGTTTGTCACATGAATATACAATATGTGTGACATTTACTATGTGATTAGTGTATTTTGTGTGACTATATGCATCCAATAGTCACATGAATTGTATGTTTGTGTTACCATTTATGACATGTAGTCACACAAATCATGCTAATGGTACTAAGTTTGTCACATACAATTAACCAAAGAGTTACCAATAGTAGAAATAAGTGTGACTGTATGCTTTGTCAAGTCAAGCAAATTGTATTTTGTGTGACTATATGCATCCAATAGTCACATGAATTGTATGTTTGTGTGACCTTTTATGACATGTAGTCACACAAATCATGCTAATGGCACTAAGTTTGTCACATATAATTAACCAAAGAGTTACCAATAGTAGTAATAAGTGTGACCGTATGCTTTGTCAAGTCAATCAAATTGTATTTTGTGTGACTGTATGAATCCAATAGTCACATGAATTGTATGTTTGTGTTACCTTTTATGACATGTAGTCACACAAATCATGCTAATGGTACTAAGTTTGTCACATAAATTTAACCAAAGAGTTACCAATAGTAGAAATAAGTGTGAATGTATTGTTTGTCAAGTCAAGCAAATTGTAGTTTGTGTGACTATATGCATCTAATAGTCACATGAATTGTATGTTTGTGTTACCTTTTATGACATGTAGTCACACAAATCATGCTAATGGTACTAAGTTTTTCACATACATTTAACCAAAGAGTTACCAATAGTGGAAATAAGTGTGACTGTATGGTTTGTCAAGTCAATCAAATTGTAGTTTGTGTGACTATATGCATCCAATAGTCACATGAATTGTATGTTTGTGTGACCTTTTATGACATGTAGTCACACAAATCATGCTAATGGCACTAATTTTATCACATACAATTAACCAAAGAGTTACCAATAGTAGTAATAAGTGTGACTGTATGGTTTGTTAAGTCAAGCCAATTGTATTTTGTGTGACTATATACACCCAGTAGTCACATGAATTGTATGTTTGTGTGACCTTTTATGACATGTAGTCACATAAATCATGCTAATGGCACTAAGTTTGTCACATACAATTAACCAAAGAGTTACCAATAGTAGTAATAAGTGTGACTATATGCTTTGTCAAGTCAAGCCAATTGTATTTTGTGTTACTATATGCATCCAATAGTCACATAGAATTGTATGTTTGTGTGACTTTTTATGATATGCAGTCACACATTGTAATGTGAATAAGTGTGACTATGTTTCATCTTCTAGTAACCTTTCAGAATTCAATAAAAACAAAAAACAAAATTCTGGAAATCAAATTTCAATTGCATTAATATATAAAATTGAATGTACATAAGCAAATCAACAAATGTAATGTCGTATTATTCTCAAGTAATATACTTTTCACATACAATCACATTTGTAAAGACTTTGAATCACCGTATTGTAAAGTCTTTTGAGCCTTGTTATTACTAGCTTGTTTCTGCATATGAGGAATAGTCATAAATGTACTGCCTGCTGGAACGTTCATCGAGCGCTTAGATCCTATCTTTGGTGCACTTTCAACAATAGCTTTTATGGTATTTGGTGGTGTTGTTTCCTGTAGGGAAAAAAAGTCGGGTATTAAACATTGAACTAAATATGAAAAGCTACGTATATGTAGGATGATAAATCAAGTGTATGTACCTCTTGTAAAAAAATAACCTTTTCCTTTGGCCATGACACAAAAGTACCTTTTTGTTGTCCCATATATTTGTGATTGATTAAGCAATGAAGAAAGAAAGAAAATAGATGAAGAAGAGATGAATTCCTAGAGAGAGAAAGTAGTGAGAGAAAGTAGAGAGAGAGATTATTAACTTGGTGAATATTAGATTAAGAAAAGATTTGTTATAAATGACCATCCACCCTCCTAACATGCTAGGAGGGTAGTATATATAGTCCATCCACATGCGGGCTTTAATGGACTATATATTGGGTCGGGCTTGTCTTTTTGGACTTTAATTAGTTTAAATCCAAGCCCGTAAACCACGACTAATTAACTATCTATTACAACGTTCTAACTAATGTTACAATAATAACCTGTGACCGAGCATTCTTGTTTGACTCAATATTTTGAGGCTAACAATCTCCCCCAATGTGAGGTCATACCGTTTTGATATTTGAAGATCAATGGAGATTACGAATCTCGTCATAAATGAGCCTTGAACGTGTAACAATAGTTTTGTTCCTTCATGCTATGATCTTTGAGCCTTTGTCGTTGTCTTTCGACTTTGTCTTTTAGTCTTGAGATCTTCAAATCATCCTTGACTTGTCATTGCCATCTTGCGATCTTGTGTCTTTATCCACATGCTCACACTATCAGTTGTTGGATAAGTCTTTGGGCATGAATATGTGGTTGTGAATCTTTGACTTTGCTGAGTACACCGTGACGCCACCTTCTCGAGACAAAACATAGACACAGACTGAATGGCTTTGACATTCGTCCTAAATCGGTAGCGTTTTACCTCCGGTCGGTGAAGACCGTTATACGATATTAAATACCGTACCTGTGATTAGGTAGATTCAATTAAGAATCTCCTTGACAGGGTTTCGCGGCTGTACTAGCCATTCTCTTTACTCGACCGTCTCAAAGCAAGACTGCGAACATAAAGAGTGAATCAATTGGATAAATATCCGCTTGATTAAAGTCGTCAATTCAAATTCCTGGAACAAGTTTGATTCATTAAGAATCTTACCATTGTTGCTTTCCAGTTGACACAAGTTTGATTCATGAGAATCTCACAAGTCACCTACCATAGCGCTGTTTGATGTTGACGCTAGAAGGATTTCCATTCGTCACTGTGAATATTAATGAATATCACTCTGAATGTTCTGGCAAGACCATAAAGATATTGCGTAGAAACCTGAAACGAGTTTGAATCAATTCAGAATCAAACCACTGTTGCTTTTCAGTTTTACATATGTTCAATTCATAAAGAATCTTGCATATGACCTACCGCAATGCTGTTTGATGTTAACACTGGAAGGATTTCCACTCATCATTGTGAATACTAAGTAGTATCACTCTGAGTGTTCTAGCAATATCACAAGGATATAGCGTAGGACTCTCTTGATCTTCATCCGTGTGTCCTAACGAGATTTGATTGATCTCTTGTCTCTAGACTCGATTTGTGCACTTTTAGTGATTGGAGGCTGGAGCAGATGCCACCTATTCAATATCAACTATCTCGGAGTGCGAAAGTCAATAGAAGTCGTGTTGATCTTCGTGACAATAAAACAAACTTCTTTTGAGAGAAGCCTGAGTAGCTAGGAAAGGGTTGTGCTTCACATCACTGGGTCCATGATGAGTTTGTCTTCATGATGGGTTGACCCGGTTTCTGCCTAAGTTGTATGGAGGGCTTCTTTCTTTAGACCCTTTATCCTTACATTTCTTTTTCATTCTTCAACCCCTTCAATGCTTACCAAGACATCATTAATAGCACCTTGTTATGATTGTTCCAGTGCTATCATCAGTACTTAGTCAGCATTCAGCTGCGTTCACATTCTACTCCATCTTTCCTAAGGACTTCTAATAATCTATTAGATTGTCCCTGGGAAGATCCCTCCGGTTCTTGTTGGATCATAGGACTTAAACCTAACCACCCTTTTGACACCAATAACGTCGTGAATTAAAGATGTTGTGGGTATTTGATCGTAACCATGAAAACCACTTTAAATTCTAACAAAGTTTTTGAAAAACATTTAACACCTTGCTAGTTTTGTCGTTTCAGAAAAGCTCCCCCTTCACATGTGCATCGATAATCGAAAGTGTTTCGCACATGTAGGTAAGAGTTAAAGTGCTTGAGTCTTATAGATCACATTTTAATCACATTTTCTCCCCCTATCTCTAATATATAAAATCTTTTGATATTAGAGATACCAAATTTGATTAAAATATATTTTGAAAAATAGTCTTGAAAATCTTCGGGAGAAAAATGTGTCAAACTTAGCATGAATTTTGGAACGCTCCCCCACAAAAATTGATCCAATGGAATTGTCATTTCGAGGATTTGATCCACATTAAACTTTTGAGGATAGGAGTTGTTGAACACACAATTTTTGAAAGATTTTGAATATCATTGAGAAATTCTTGAAAAAATTATGTTCAACGCTTTTTGAAAAATCATTCTTTTTGTTGAAAAGGTTTTTCTTAAGCATAAACATGAGTTCATAGACTTTGAATGTCTTGACGAATCCACTCAAGTGTAAGAAGATTTAACTTCTTTTGCTAAGGGTAAGAGCACTAAATCGTACACTCCCCCGTGAATATAGTTCCGGGTTGCAATCTGAAAGTGATTACAAACCATTGTGTTGAGCTCAAAACGTGGAATGTTTTGTGACAAGCTCAACCCAAGATAGATTGCTCTACCCGTTTTTGGAAATATTGTCCAAAATAGACAATTTCCTTTAAAAAAGATAGAAATGACATGTTTTGAAAAATATTTACAACTTTCATTCGAGCTTTATGTACATACCCGTGTCGTTATTGAGCGACATTTCTAGGTGCGTCCATATTATCGATACTGAAAGACATGTCGAGAAGAATATTTTTGGATTTTGAACGATTTTTAATTTTGTGTTTTGTTTTTATATGTTTTATATTTTGTATTTTGTTTTTTCATTAATATTTACAAGTAGATGTTTGATAGATGAATCAAGCAGGCTTCTTTGCCAGAACCTCCAGTTCTGCTGGAGTCAAACATCTCATACCAATTTGCCTAACAAGATACGCAAACCTCTCTTTCGAAAGAGCTTTTGTAAACAAGTCAGCTAATTGGTAATCAGTTCCAACAAAGTATAATTCAACAATACCTCTTTCAACTTGTTCCTTAATGAAGTGATATCGGACATCAATGTGCTTCGTGCGAGAATGTTGAACCGTATTGCAGGAGATGGCTATTGCCGACTTTGAGTCACAGTACATAGGTACTTTATCAAAATGGAAGCCATAATCCGTGAGTTGTGTTCTCATCCAAAGAACTTGAGCACAACACGCAGATAGAGATACATACTCCGCTTCAGCTGATGAAAGTGACGTGCAATCCTGCTTCTTGGAAGACCATCCCACAAGCTTGTCTTGACCTAGAAATTGTGCACCACCAGAAGTACTTTTACGTGTATCAAAACACCCTGCATGATCAGAATCTGAATAGGCCGTTAGAAAGAAACTGGTTTCCCTCGGATACCAGAGTCCCATGTGAATGGTATTCTTAAGTTACCGAAAGATCCGTTTAACCTCCTTGAGGTGCTTTTCAGTGGGTCATGCTTGATATCGTGCACAATAACATGTAGCATGATGAATATCAGGTCTGCTTGCTGTCAAGTACATGAGGGACTCGATCATGGAACGATATCTCGTTTGATCAATGGGTAATCCCTCCAAATCAGCATCTAGGGATGTGGTTGATAATGGTGTCCCAATGGGGTCACATGATGTCATACCATGCTTTGTGATTATCTCTTGACAATACTTAGCTTGGTTAATGAATATACCACTTGGGGATTGGTGAACTTGAATTCCTAGAAAGAATTTTAATTCGCCCATCATAGACATTTCAAATCTGCCGTGCATTACTTTTTCAAACCATTTTGAAAGTTTTGGGTTTGTAGACCCGAAAATAATGTCATCAACATAAATTTGCACAAGCAAAATGTCATCCCCATATTTATAAGTGAACAAAGTTAAATCAATGGAACCTTTTGACAAACCTTTGGAGACCAGAAATTTCGAGAGCTCGTCGTACCACGCCCTTGGAGCGTGCTTGAGTCCATATAGTGCTTTGTGGAGACGATACACCTTGTCAGGATAATGAGGATTGACGAATCCTTCCGGCTGCGTGACATAAACTTCTTCCTTCAAAGGACCCTTAAGAAACGCCGTCTTTACGTCCATTTGATAAACGATGAATCCCTTATGTGCAGCATAAGCAAGAAAAATCCTGACCGCTTCCATTCGAGCTACTGGTGCAAATGATTCTTCGAAATCAATACCCTCTTTCTGTCCATACCCTTTAGCTACTAGCCTAGATTTATTCTTGATGATCGTGTTCTCTTCATCCATCTTGTTTTTCCAGATCCATCGAAGATTTAATGGTGTTACATCGTATGGTCTGTCAACAAGTTCCCAGACTTTAAGTCTTTCAAATTGTTGAAGTTCATCCGTCATCGATTCAATCCACGCATGATCACATGGCTTCTTTGATGTTTTTCGGTTCAGCTGAACTCACGGCGAGTGCGAACATACAAACATCGCCATCGGTGGCTAATTGCCGTCTTGTACGAACAGGCTGTGAAGGATTTCCAATTACCTGAACCAAAGTATGTTCTCGGGTCGAATGATGTGTTGAAGGATGTCGTTGGTAGAACGTATGCATATTTGACGGATCAACATGGCGAGTAGAAGACTCTCCAGTTTCGTGTACCGGTGTACCGAATGGGTTGATGAATTCGTCTTCGTCAGATAATGCATTGTCTGCTTGATCTGTGTTCTCTGGAGCAATGACAGTAGTTGTGGATGTTGTAGGATCGATTGTTGAAGTGATATTCTGAGGAGGTAAATCTGCAGCAACCCGTGTTGAAGTAGATGAAGTTGTATCCGGTTGTTGACGATGATCGGTATCATCATTCTTATCATGAGTGACAGCGGAAGACTTCGATACAACTTGTTTCTCCCCCGTGAAATATTCATCATACATTGGTCCATATAACATTTCCAACTCTTCAATGGTCGTGTCGACTGTCATATCAGCTCTAGGAACATTTTCTGGAACCAGCGTTGAACTTGACGGTTCATTGTTGTGGTCTTGAGTTCCGAGTTCCGTGCGTTTGTGAACGGAAGTCGTTTGTCGTTGTGGATCGGGACTTAAACTGTTTTGTTCAAGTGCCATCTCTTGTAATTCATCAAATCGTATGTGAATAGTCTCGACTATCACTTTTGTTCTCTTGTTGTACACTCTATATCACTTAGACTGAGTTGCATATCCCACAAGAATACATGCATCACCTTTTTCTTTCATCTTATCCAAATTTTCACCATCTCGAATGATGTAACAAGTACATCCAAAAACATGAAGGTGTTTGAGTGAAGGTTTTCGATCATGAATTATGTGATATGGTGTCTTTTCGTGTCTTGGGATAATTAAGGAGCGGTTTTGTGTGTAGCATGTGGTTGACACGGCTTCGGCCCAAAAATATAGTGGAAGTTTTGAAGCGGATAATAATGTTCGAGCAGCTTCAACCAAAGTACGGTTTCGTCTTTCAACAACGCCGTTTTGTTCGGGTGTTCGAGGAATAGATGTTTCATGTTCAATCCCTTCGGCTTCAAAATACTTTCTCAGATTTGACGTCAAAAATTCTATACCTCTGTCAGTACGAACCACTTTAACTTGAGCTTGAAGACCACGTTGTATCAATTTAAGGAAGCTGATGAGAACTTCAGGTGTTTCATTCTTGGACCTCAAGAAGTGAGTCCATGTGTACCTTGAGTAATCATCGACAATTACCAGAATATATTTCTTTCCATTGATACTCTGAACACGCATGGGACCACACAGATCCATGTGAAGAAGATCTAACCGTCCTTTAGAGATTGGTGTGGTCTTTGTTTTGAAGTTACTTCGTTTAGCTTTACAAAGTTCACAAGAAGAACAAAGATGATCTTTGATGAATTTCAAGCTTGGAAGGCCTCTCACAATATCTTTCTTGGAAAGCAAGTTAATGGTATCAAAGTTGAGATGAGAAAGACGTTGATGCCATAACCATGCCTGAGTCGTTGAAGCTTTTTCCATGAAGCAAATTGGAGTTGATGAAGTTGTGTCTTGAAGTGAAATTGTGTAAAGATCAGTACCCCGTGTACTGGTAAGTAAGTCATTCCCATCATAATCACGAACAAAACATGTCTTCTTTCTGAAAGCAACTTCCAAATCCGCATCACAGAATTGACCAACCGAGAAAAGATTGTGATTGAGCCCTTCGACGTAGTATACCCTTTTAATCGTGATATTCCCCTGAACCAAATCTCCATATCCTAGGATCGGTGCAAATTGATCATTTCCGAATCGGACCGTACCCAGGAACTTCTCCACGAAGTTAATTAGAAGCTTGAGATTCCCCGTCATGTGCTTCGTGCATCCGGAGTCCAGTATGAAGAGAATTATTTGTATCACCTGTAGAAGAGTTAGAACACGATGGAGCATTTGCTAAATTGGATACCACAGTAGTTGTGATAGTAGAATCATTGGTGTCCTTAGCAACATTTAAAGGCAAACTAACACTCTTTTTCACATTTTCTGTCCTAACTTTAGGCATCCATTTATATCCGGGAGGACATTGATTAGCAAACCACCATTTCCAAGACTTGTTAGCAGACTCATATAATTCCTTAATTTTGCTTCTAGGATTCTTAGTGGTAGAGTCTGATGCATTACTTTTCTTAGTGGGGATAGTACCAGAATGGTTCACTTTGCGTTTGGGTTTACTAGCTCTAATAGGAATGGCAACTTGCTTCTTAGTTCTAGTATCTACGCCTTTGACATTATTCATAGCACACATAGAATGATTAGCATTAGCACACTTGCCACATTTGACACAAACAAATTTCACATTCATAGCATTCAAATCATTCACATCATTCATAGCGTCATTACATGCGATTACAGACTTTTTATTCTTAAAAACATTCAAATTCCTAGGGTGTTCTTCTACTTCCTTCATCTTCCCTTGATTCTTGTGTTTCCAGACCTTATCATTCACTTGAGTGCGCTTAAGCTGAGGCCGACTAACACTAGTAGTGGAAACTATTCCTGTAGTAGAAGACACACGAATATTAGTGTTTCTAGAAGTCTGAGGCGAGTGAGTTTCTTTGTTTATGGGCTTAGTGGACATTCTATACATCCCTGGTTTAATCACATTATTGTGCTTAACGCTTGGTGCTATAGGATTCCTTATGGGTTGAGCTTGTGGTAACCTTTCCTTTCCATCCATCTTGGGGGCAAACACAGGTTTTGCAAACGAGGAACTAGATAAAGAAGATGGTTTTCCCAAGATAGAGGATCTATTCTCTTTAGAGGCATTGGGCTGTCTAACAACATTTTTATTAATGCTAGGTTCCACAATTTTCCCACCCATTTTAGCAATGAGTTTCTGCAACTCTACTATCGCTTTGTCCCTGTCTTGTAACTGAGCTTTCATCCCTTTAATTTCCAAATTCTGTTCATTCATTTCTCGAAATGTTTGGGAAAGTTTTTCTTGCAATTTATTATCGTGTGGAAAACTACCAACGTCTTTTTGCAAAGCAAGTTCAAGTGAATGACAATGTTTTTGAAGGAAATTATTTTTGTGTTGAAGTAACTCAAAAGCCTTTTTGTCAACATTTTCTTTACGTTTCGAAAGCTCAATTTCAAGACGTTCACATTCTTTGCTTTTATCAAGATATTGGCATGCAACTTCAGAATATTCATCAATATCAGCACAAGATGTAAAATAAGCACACATAACATCGTTAGAAACACATTCTTGCAATAGTAAATCATATTCATCTGAAAAGTCAGTCTTCTCCATTTGAAGATCTTCAATGTGTTTCTCAAGAGATTCAACATATTTTAAATCATCATACATTTCAGTTCGAATGAACTCTTCAAGTTGAAGAACAGTTTCTTTAATCAATGCCGTGTTAGGAATTAAGAGTTCTTTCACAAGCAAGGTAATATCTTGAGGAATCGGACGTGTCCACTCAGCATTTTCACGTTTTGCCCAGTCTCTTTCAACAATAGATTTAACATTATCTATGTGGTGTTTAAGAATACCTAATGTTTTCCTACTCTTGCTTTTAGATTCATCTAGAGGGAGGTAGTTTATGTATTTGTAAACATTAGATTTCTTAGGGGCAAATGCTTTCTTCCATTGAATTCTCTTTTGTTTGCATTCTAGAAACACTTCCTCACGAGTTTTCAGAGTTTGTTTGTTGAAAAGACCATAAAGACTATTCTCATAAGCATAATTATATGGTTTCACAAACTCCTTATTGACAAGTGGTTGACTATCATCATCCCAAAGGGCAGTCTCTTCACTATCGGCACTTACAGGCATGCAATCAATATCTGCCCTTTCAGTCTCATCAAGATAAAGACACGGGTTCGTAGCTTGAGCTTTGGCAAGGTACTCAGGACTTGTAAAGCTAGCTTGACCCTTAAACATCGATGGAGGTGCTAGCATTCTTACGGATTGAATAGAATCATGTGTTTTATAAACAACGTTCTTCAAAAAGTCGACTTGTGCTTCTAGTTTCGTAACTTTTTCGGTTTCTTTATCATATCTACTTTTGAAGTCTTGTTTTAACGCATCTACCTCTTGTTTCTTATCCTCTAGAATTTTAGCAGAATCAGTAGTGGTCATAGAGAGCTTTTTTTCAAGTTCATTAACTTTTGTATTGGCAAGGTACGTTTTTTGACGTTCATCCATTAAGAAAACATTATATTGACGCTTCTCTTTAGCTAATAACTCAAGAGTTGTATTATATTTGTTTTCAAAATCGTCCTTTTGACTTTTTAACGCACTTCCCTTGTACCCCTCAAGATCTTTGGTTTTCTGAAGGAGCTCATCTCTATAGCTTTCAGTCATCTCAGTAGATTTGATAAGAGCAGCTTTACATTCTTCAAAACTTTGAGTGAGCGTAGCGTTTTCCTTCTTTAATTGCTTTTGACTCTTTTTATTTTCAGTGACATCTTTTTGTAAAGTAGCAATTAAATTAGCAAGCGCAATACGTTCCTCTTCATCATATTCATTTGCATGTTGATCATCCTTAGACTCATTATTGCACATGTCTGATGAATCGGGTGTGGTATTGCTATCAACCGTTTCCATCATACACGTGTCATTAATGGCATTGGGTAGATCACTATGCTCAGGAATATCACCAAACACATTATATTCATCAGTAGTGTATACCTTATCGATTGGCTCAGTGTCAAAGATAGGGCCATTGTCATCTTCAGTGACTTTGAGAACTTCTTCAACCTTTGCCATGTACGAGTAATGTGCATCAAGCTCTTGATCAGAATCTTCATCATCAGTATCATCAAGCATGGCTCCTTCCTCAGCTGACAATTTAACCCCTGCTTCCATCTTTTTGCATAGCAACATCTTTTCCTTGTGATAGTTGGAGTCTCTAACCCTTTTCGGCTTCCTGCATTCCTTTGCCATATGCCCATAACCTTGGCAATTAAAACATTGAATCCCGCTCTGCTGAACCACTTGACTTCCAAACGTTTCCCTATTCCCAGTAGCAGCAGCAATCCTCTGAGTATCATACTTTGCAGTTTGTCGATCATATCTTGTAGAACCCTCAACATGCGTTGGATTATGTCGATCATACCTAGAAGGACTTTCACCATGTCGACGTGTGTCATACCTTGGAGGACTCTCAATATATCGGTTCTTAGTGTTAGATGATGTGCGAAGATTGTTGTTGGTGGGTTTGTAGATTTTCTTGTAAGTCTTCATTATGTAAGCAATTTGTTGTTTCATCTCTCGGTTCTTTTGAGCTTGGTCTTCATCACTATCTTCTTCAGATGATGACTCAGATGGTGGTGATGGTGCTCTTGGCGCTTTACCTCGAGATTTTGTGGAAGATGAAGACTTAGATTATGTGGAATATCGTGGTGAAGATGATGTATTGGAGTATGGCTTAGGAGCACGAGAGTGAGGATCTTGAACATGTTGAGTGGTAGTCACTAAAGCAAGTGGATTAGCCGTCTTGGCAATACGTTCAGCTCGAATCTCATTTGCTTCATTCTAAAATTGCTTCAAGATATCAAAGAGTCGATGATATGAGACCTCGTCTAGCTTTTCTTGTTGTTTCACCAAAGTGACGAACCATGTCCACTCGGGTTGAAGTTGTTGAAGAAATTGAACATTGACTTGCATGGTGGAGACTTGCAGATTATTTCTTGTCATGTCATTCATCATCTTATAAAACCTAGAGTAGTAAGAGTCAACTGATTCTCCATTCCTTGAGGTAAACTTGCCAAAATTCCAAAACAAGTTTGTTTTGACATCTTGTTTGTTGAGTGATTCTCCTTGTTGCAAGCGTTCAATAGCAGTCCATATTTCATGTGCTGTAGGGCATGCATCAACCGTGGAATAAATGTCATCTCCAATCCCACTTAGAACCATATAGATGGCCTCCTTCTCCGCATCATGCCAAGCACAATTTTCAGGTGTGAGATAAGCTCTTGTTTCATCACGTTCACTTGCAGGTATTGGATCAGTAGTATCTGTGGCTGCTCTTGGAGGAATTGAGATCTTCTTAAATATATATGGTCCATGAGTAATACATTTCCTCAAGGCATCACCATTAGGTCTTGTATCAAAATATCATATGAAACGTAATTTCCATTGAGCATACCGACCAGATACAAGCATTGGTGGTCTCTCTTTGTTACCCACCACCATTATGTTGTTGTTCGTCACACGATATTCGGCAGTAGAATCCATCTCAATATTCTCTGAAATGATGAAGTGAATATGGATCTTAAGTAGATTTGTTGTGATTGTTTTTGTGGTTTAAATTCCGAAAATTGCAATTTTTCTCCAGTCCGTCAATAAATTCTCCAGTCCGACAAAACGGTAGACCAAAAAATTTTGTATCGCCAAATTTTGAAATTGAGCTAGAAATGTCCTAAAACTAGTATGGAAAAAATTTGAATTTACTTGACGAAAAAATTTTAACTCGGAAAGAGCTCTAATCGGAATAACCTTGTCGGAATGACCTAATCGGAATACCCAAATCGGAATGACCTAATCGGAATACCCAAATCGGAATGTCCTAATCGGAATAGCCAAATCGGAATGACCTAATCGGAATACCCAAATCGGAATATCCTAATCGGAATAGCCAAATCGGAATGTCGTAATCGGAATACACTTGTCGGAATGATGATCGGAAAAAGCTGGTCGGAATGTTGTTGAATAACCCTTGATCAGAAAGTCTAATCGGAATACTGATAGGAATGTTTAAACCCTTTTCCGATGCGAGTGATCGGAATCACTAATCGGAATCTATAATCCCTTTTCCGATTACACCAATCGGAATAATAGAACAGTTACGAGATTTTGAGTTAAAAAGATGGATTTTCGACAAGAAATCCGTGATTTGAACAAACCAAATGCGACCTAATCCCTACCACAGCTATGTAGAAGATTAATATCAAGATTTAGAGCATAGAAAACGCAAAAAAAATCTTGAATTCGAGATGATTATAAGAGAAAATCACACGAACCAAGTAAAATGAACAACGAATCACAAAACTACCCCATGGCGATTGATACCAATGTTGTCCCATATATTTGTGATTGATTAAGCAATGAAGAAAGAAATAAAATAGATGAAGAAGAGATGAATTCCTAGAGAGAGAAAGTAGTGAGAGAAAGTAGAGAGAGAGATGATTAACTTGGTGAATATTAGATTAAGAAAAGATTTGTTACAAATGACCATCCATCCTCCTAACATGCTAGGAGGGTAGTATATATAGTCCACCCACATGCGGGCTTTAATGGACTATATATTGGGCCGGGCTTGTCTTTTTGGACTTTAATTAGTTTAAATCCAAGCCCGTAAACCAAGACTAATTTAATCTATCTATTACAACGTTCTAAGTAATGTTACAATAATAACCTATGACCGAGCATTCTTGTTTGACTCAATATTTTGAGGCTAACACTTTTACATCCTTAACAGTTTGTAAACCATTATTTCTGTCATCAGGTATGAATGCTGCATCCACTAGGGATTCATCAACTGAAACTTTGTAGCAATTTTTTGGTAGTGGTTGGTTATGAATCATTACATTGTCTCCATCCTTAGATTTGTATACCGTACCGTTACCAATGATCATTGTCCTAGAGATGTTCCACAATTTTCACTTAAATGTCTGAAGAAAATATGTTTACATTGCATTAATGAGAAATAAAGTAAACAAGTAGTAATATGAATAACGATGAAATACTTACATCTGGTAGTGATGGTGGAGACTGATTTACTTTGGATTTAGAAGGTGTACGCTTCTTTCGTAATGATGAAATAGGTACGTCTTGTTGTGTCGAGGGAGACATATTTTGTTGTGAACCAGAAGCTGGAGAAATATCTTCTTGAGATTGGGAATTTTGAAGTGAATACTTCTTTTCTAACGATCTAGTCTTTTTTTTTGCTCCCCTAGTTCTACCAGGTCCCTGCATATATACATAAGGCAGTAAATAAGTCCTGTATAGTACAATTTATAAACCAAACATGCTTTTTTTATAACTTACCTGGTCCGCAGTTGCAGTTGCAGTTGCAGCTGTAGTTGCAGTGTCCAAACCTTGTTCAAAGTTGCAGTTGACTTTAATACACCCTTCTGAAGACCACCACCACTAATCGACGTCCTTTGTTCTTCACTAGGTTTTATATTTAATTTATTATTTTCTAGTTGTAATACCTGCAATATATAAGTATGTTAATTGTTATTGGTATTACAGACTGAAAATCATCAAATCAAAATTAGAAAACTAGTCTTACATTTGACTGACTTGGTATTAACTCGGCTATATTAAACCCTTGTGCATACATAACTTTCAACATTTTATCAATAGTTTCCTGTGTTTGTGACATCTTGGTGTTTAATTGAGCGACTGTAATCTCTTTATCTTTACGCGCCTGTCTCTCCTTCTCAAGTTCATTTTCAAGCAACGTAATCCTTACATCAGTTCCTTGTTTCCTTCTAGTTAGATCAAAGAACTTCCTGCACGTAACTCTGCCTCCCACTCCTCGTGCATACCCTCCCTTTTCCTTTCCTAATACATGTGATAATGAATTTGAACTACTATCAACCGTCAAGGTTCCATCCCTGATCTGTTCCGCTGCTTCCAGCTGAACACAAAAAATGGTAAATAATTTATTATAAGAATATAAACATTATATACAAAAATTTGCACTTGCACCTACAATCGTAGTGCCAACTTTGATTGTTTTATCATGTGTCTCTTTTCTTTCTTTTGATCTAACCCTTCAATTAAACCACAATACACCATGGGGGGTTCTTGATCTGGTGTAATATCTATTTTTATGATCTTCCAAACATCAAATACATACAGATGAAAAGTTAAACCAACATGGACAATAGTGTTAGGATATTACACCAATATAACCTTACCATTTGTTTTTTATATACATAACCACCACGTCCCATTGTATGTTGATAAAGAGACTTGGAACGCGTCAATTTATTAGAAGCTGATTTCACCTAACAAAAGAGATTACTAGATGAGAAGTTGCTAGTAAGGAACAGACTGTGTTTGTCATACGGAGATTCCAAACAATGCATACATACGGTGTTTATAATTGTAAAACGAAATATAAATTAACAACCTTAAATTCTTCTGTCGTCGTGTAGTTTACAAAAGCAACCCAGTGTTCGGCATTGACGATTGCTCTATAGTTCTTTGGAACTACATTTAGTTTTTTAGGATTATCTAGGTTGGGAACTATGTTCTTTGCTGCCAATTTACTTCTGAAATTTCTTAGCAATTCACCTAGCTTATTCATTACCAACTTTTTGTATTGTTACACATATTAACATAATGTTAAAGTAAATGTAGGAATAAGACTAATAGTTGGGTAAAAATTTTGTATGCGTACCGTGGTTTCAGTCCAAAGTTTTTCTCTTGCTTCCGCCTTCACATCTTTCCACGATAGAATCTTCAATCCTATCTGCTCCCGAACCGTATCTCCTAAAAAACTGATAAACAATGATCTGTTTGGCCATGATATTCTATTTACTGCATCAAAGTTTACATTTATCTTCATGACACCTGGTTTTCCGTATTTTATCCCAAAAACTTGGATAACCTAGTTATACCCCTCTTATTGACAACCTTCTGTTTACTGATGTCTTCATCCTCATCTGATTGATCACCATAATCCTCTGATTCATAATCTCCTTGATTATCGTGATTTACATCATGATTATTAACCAAATAATCATCATCATTAACAATATAATCTTGATCATCGTTTTTAGTGTTCATGATTATTGACCACAAATCGATGTGTACAAGAACAATAAGTGGATGTTGATCCCATACTTAGATCGATTTAGCTTTATGTATACGAGATTAGATCAAGTAATACACTTAGAGAAACCTTTGTATATGCTTATGATAATCTAAGTGTTATGCGGAATTAACACTTAACAAGAACACACAATGATATAAACAAACTTTCACTTTGATTAATGATATCAAACTTGCTTACAATGAAAGTAGTTTACGAATGAAAACTTATATGAAACATTAACCTAAAGGTCTTCTTTTATAGACATAAGAAGCCTTGTACAATAATCTACGTATCAGCTATTCTAGGTAAAGATAAATATAGAAAATACATTGTGTTAGAAATACGTTTTACGTATATTAGAAGTATCGGTCACTCCACAATATTTTTATGTTGTAATAGCTCGTAGTTAACAAATAGTTGTTAGTTACTTATTAAGTTAAGTAAGAACCGGTCCATTGGCTTGTCATGGACCGGCCCAAGCCCATGTTAGCTTGGAAGTATAAATACCCCTTTCCACCATGGAAAGGGGTCGGTTGTTGTCACTTTTCTAGTTTCATTTATTAAAATAACACATAGTTTCTCTCACTTTCTCTCTCTAACTTTCTCTCTCTAGAAATCAACAAACCCCTTCATAGATTCATAGGTTATCAATATTCTACATTTGGTATCAAGAGCTATGGGGTGATTTAAGGTAGTGATTTGTGTGGTTTTTTAGTTTTTGATTGTATTAGTGTTCTTTAAGAAAAACCATCTTGATTCTTGGTGTTTTTGGTGTTTTTGTGATTGGGATTAGTGGATAAGTATTAGTTTTTACTTATTACTGTAGAAATCATAAAACTTTTTGGGTTATTTGGTCAAAATCTGGGTTTAATCTTCATTTTTAGTGGTCGACTGTTTATCGAACAAGGTTTCTGATTAACCCAGCAGAAGTTCCGGATCAAGAAGTTCCGGATCAAGAAGTTCCGGATCAAGAAGTTCCGGATCAAGAAGTTCCGGATCAAGAAGTTCCGGATCAAGAAGTTCCGGATCAAGAAGTTCCGGATCAAGAAGTTCCGGATCAAGAAGTTCCGGATCAAGAAGTTCCAGATCAAGAAGTTCCGGATCAAGAAGTTCCGGATCAAGAACTTCCGAACCAAGAACTTCCGAACCAAGAAGTTCCGGATCAAGCCAAAGTTCCGAACCAAGAACTTCCGAATCAAGAAGTTCCGGATCAAGACAAAAGTTCCGAATCAAGGTAATTCCAAGCCAAATCTTCCGAATCAAACTTCCGAATCAACAAAAAGTTCCGAATCAAGGGTTATTTTGCTTGTTTTTTCGACGATTTTTTAGAGGATTTAATCTTGGTTTCTTACAACAAAAACACAACACAATTCACAAGCTTTACTTCACTGCTCGATCAACCGATAATCTTTGTCTCTTTGAAGTTTACAAAATGAATCCGAATTCAGTAATGCCTCAGATGACATCACTTACGGATATTTCAGTCATTACAGGAACGGATAATCGCCCGCCAATGCTCATCAAAGTAGTTTTTGAAGCATGGCAAGGCCGGATGATGTCTTATCTTAAGGGAAAACCGGTTTATGGGAGGCTTATGGTTAAGTCAATCTTAAATGGTCCACTTGACTATGGTACCATTGTGGCTAACAATGTGTCTCGACCAAGAGAATTTGAAGAACTTACACCAGCCCAACAACTTGTTGCCGATGCAGACGAGAAAGCTCTTCAAACAATTCTCCAAGCTCTTCCCCATGACATCTATAGGATGGTAAGTCAGTATACAAAGGCAAAGGATTTATAGGAACGTCTTAAGGTGTTGCTACAAGGCACGTCTCTCACCAAACAGGAAAGGGAATGTCAGTTGTATGACCTGTTTGACAGATTCACTTACAACCCAGGGGAAACGCTTCATGATTATTACTTCAGATTCACCACACTCATGAATGATCTGAATGTATACAATCTGGTGATTGCTCCATTCCAGGTTAACACCAAATTCTTGAATACTTTACCTCAAGCTGAATGGGGTGAGTATATTACCGATGTTAAGTTAACCAGGGATCTGCATAAGTGCAATTTGGATCAACTATATGCTTTTCTTTAGCAACATGAGAAACATGTGATCATGCACCGTTCTCCACGAGGTATGTACCCTGATTCATTAGCTTTGATGGCGAATCAACCAAGCTTGTCTCACAACAACACTCCTTATATTTTGGGACATCAAGCCTATCATCCATCACCTTACATGACACCAGCCTTTCCCCAATACTCGATTTTACCACAACCACCCACCTCACATCAGCAACAATATCGGTTCAGTGCACCTTCATCACAATATGCTACACAACCTCTCCCAGCAAGTATTGCACCTTATGCTCAATCTTCATATTCATCTTATCAAGAGAATGCAGCATATCCAACAAGCTACCCTGATCAAATGAGTATTCCTTCTAGTGATTATGTAGCTTAAGATCAAGCAATGTACTGTGATGATGAGGAAGTCCCCGTTCCTGTATTTAAACAAGGTGCTGATCCAGTTGAAGTGTTAACCACTATGTCTGCCTATCTCACAAGGACTTTAAGCAAACGAGGATTTAGGGGATCAGCTCCTACCAACAATCAGTTGAGGGATTCATCAAATTCTCGCCAACAAGCTACTATTGAGAATGGCAGGGTAATGGTTCAGCCTATTCAACCATATCAGGGGAGACCTACCACATCAACCACCAATGCTCGCACGGTCAATCAGGCTCCAATGGTCAATCCTGCTCCACGGGCTAATTCCACGGGCAAGTTGCGAATGATTACATGCTACAACTGCAAGGAAGAGGGTCATATGTCCAGGGATTGTAAGAAACCCAAGAGGAGAAGGGATGGACAATGGTTTGCAGAAAAGATCTATCTGGTGAATGCTCAGGCACAAGAAAGGGAACTTGATGAAGAGGAGCTTGCATTTCTTGCTGATCCAGGGATTGCTGAACAAGACACGGTCACCATACAGAATGCAGCATACCAAGCAGATGATCTCGATGCGTATGACTCAGACTGTGATGACTTTCAATCTGCAAAGGCTGCTCTCATGGCAACTATCTCCAGCTTAGGGCCAGAAAAGAGATCTGAGGTACTTATTAATACCACCGATAATACCACTGATGCTAGTATTCAACCACATCAAGTTGTGCAAGAGAGTGCTGATTCGAATGAATCATCGGTGGTGAGTCTTTCAAAAGAGGAGACAAACAATGATAGCAATATCAATGTGAGTCCCCAGACTTTGAGTGAATCACAACCGGGACCCATTTCGCATACGCCTACTCCTGCTCAACAAGATTTGGTCATGGTTCCTGCTACATTACTTAGCCAAATGAATGCTGCACTCTTAGAAACCTTAGCTAAGAATAAGAATTTGTCTGATGAGCTTGCCTTAAGCAATGAGAAAGTTCAAACCTTGGAACTAGTGCCTTCGTCTAGTGTTCTAACTAATCCCGAATATGATCATTTTAGAAATAAACAAATGGATCACTTGCAAGAAATTGAAAACTTAAGAGCAAATCTGACTAATGAACTTAAAGAAAAGGAGTTAGTGGTCACTAATTTTCAAAAACTTCAAATGGATTTTGAATCACTAGAGTCTAAGAAGAATGAAATGGAGATTAATGCCACTAATAAGATTAGAAGTCTAGATTACTTGCTTTTAAGACAATACGCTGCTTCTCAACTAGTTCACTTATTTGATGCTTCGTTTAGAGAGTTTAACTTATCACGTCTAAAAGGCCTTCCCCCTAATCCACGGTATGCAAAACAAGCTTTAAGACATAGTCCTATACTTTATAATGCAACTCAATTAGGATTGGCTTTAGACCCGATTGTTTTTCCCGATGATCGAACAAGTAAGGATCTAGTTGATGAGGATCGGTCATACAATTCTGCAAAATATCCCGAGTGTAATTATTTTAAATTGAATAAGGAGCTTGCAAAAACGGATTTTAGAATTCGCTTCCATATGGACAAAGATCTCATAACAGCACCGACCTACATATTAGATGAAGAAAACCCTAGTACATTTCCTACACTTGTCAATATGGAAGGTCCTAAGGAAATTCCAAAGGATCTTCCACCTGTTAGCACTGTATGGTTAAACTTGCAAGAGATTAATCAATACTTTACTAATTTTGACAAGGTCATTTTGGATTGTACGACTTCAAATGGCTTAAATGCCGGAGAATGGGCTTTCGAACATATGAACGAGGTGTTTAAAAATGAGATCAATCCGTTTGTCGAAAGTCTAAAAGGAATTTTTGCATCTCTTAAGGAAAATCTTGTTTTTGAAATTGGTGAAGTTCAAAAAGTGTTTTATGAAATGGACACCGCTTACGAACTACAACTAATTGAAAAAGAAAAGATTTTAACCGAATATGACCGATTCTTGTCTGCAGTAATCTCGTGTGATGTGCTTACTACTGTAAATGTTAATTATTCGAATGAGCTTACATCCGCTATGATTAATTGTGATGCTGTGCATAAATGTGATGATGTTTGTAATCTCTCTGTAAATGTTGCTGATACTGTAAATGAGGTAGATAATCATTCTTGTCACGAATCTTACGCTGAGTTTTTAAAGCTACAAAATTCTTACAATTTACTTTCAAAACGCTTTAATCAACTAGAACAACATTGTATATCTTTAGAATTAAAACAACAAACTCAAAATGAGGATCTTTTGATATCAAATGGTTGTGAAAACGGTGTTGAGACTAGTGACAAGATGATTGCAATTGTGAAGACATTAGAGGAAGAAATCATGAGATTGAAGAGAGAGGTGTCATCAAAGGAAACATTAAAATTGGAACTAGAGGCTGCAGAGTCTAAAAACCAGGTCTTAGAAATTAGACTTTCGTCTGTTCTAGGGGAGATGGATCGGACAAGACAGGGACTATCCGCTCTTTATGGTTCACTAGAAGAACGCTTCGCTTTTAATGCGGCACAGCAACAATCTTATGTTGAACAACTGAACCAAAAGTGCGAGGAAATCTCTGACTTGAACATCCTGCTCATAGACAAAAATATGGTTTTGGCTGAGTTAAAGGAGACACTTCTTCTCACCCGACAAGAAGTTGTTGATAACTTAGCTACCGACTCTGCACCGTCCACTAGTGCTCCAACAACCAAGTCAGTAGTGTTTTATAAGAATCCGCTTCATAAGAGAAACCCGGTTACCTACGATGATTATATGAGGAATGCCATTAAGCATGTCGATCTTCTTAGGGATATTTTAGACGATCTTTATGCCTTAGATCCCTCAAGTAGCGACTATTATTCGGCTCATGAATATGTTAAGCGAGTTCAATATTGCTTAGCATATTTGCAATACATAGGTACACCAGGTTCGGCACTACTTAATAATAGGCCCATTGCTGTCACTCCATTTAATAAGACTCCAGGAGCGAAACCGTCATTGGCACAATCAAGTAAGACACCTTTAAAATCTGTTGCTAATGTTCCCACTTTGCCTTCTACAGGATTAAAAGAGACTACTAAGGCTAAAGGATCGCCACTCAAGAAAGATAAGATCAAGCCCTCCACTAGTAGTGCCACAAAGAAGAAAGTAGAAGTTCACAATAGGAATGCTAGTTCAGTTTTAAATAAAAAGAATCATGTTAAGACTAAAAGCTCTGCGCCTGTGCAGCAGCCTAAACCATTCGTGAATTCTGATTTAAATTGTTGGAATTGTAATGAATGTATGTTTTCCCAGCGTCATGATTTGTGTCTGATTGATCACGTGAATGAAATGAATGCTATTAAGAATGGTCTTGAATGGAAGCCAACGGGTAGAACTCGTGCCCAAGTTGGCTGGCAATGGCGTCCCACTGGTAGGACCTTTACATTAGATGGAAAAATGTGCCCTTTAACTAGGAATGCATCCATTGAGGTTAGGTCTGAGCGTCCTTTAGTTAGGAACACTCGCACTCAAGTATGGAAACATCGCCCTTTAATTAGGTCAGCTCCCACTATAGTGCCTATCAGCGAAGAAATACCTCAGGATTTAAGCCAACTAGAATCTACACCACCTATTAAGAAAAAGAAGGCTAGGAAATCTAAGAAACCTAGAGTTAGCAAATCTAAGATTATTAAATCTGTACCTGCTAATAACAAGGAACACTCAGATTCCGATACCTCTACATTGTCTTCGTGTGGTGATATTTTCAGGTGGTCCAAATCATCCTGTGGTATTTGGACTCCGGTTGTTCAAAACATATGACCGGAAATCGCTCGATGCTCCGAAATTTCGTCAGCAAGTTTCTTGGTACGGTTAAATTCGGGAATGATCATATAGCAAAGATAATGGGGTATGGTGAATATCAGATTGGAAACGTGACGATTTCAAGGGTATACTATGTAGAAGATCTTGGTCATAATTTATTCTCAGTAGGACAGTTTTGTGATTCCAACCTTGAGGTTGCTTTTCGACAACACACTTGTTTCATCCGCAACTTGGAAGGAAAAGATTTGTTGAAGGGATCTCGTGGTGCAAATCTCTATACCTTGTCCTTACAAGACATGATGGCCGCCTCTCCAGTATGTCTTCTCTCTAAAGCATCTAAGACCAAGTCATGGTTATGGCATCGCAGATTATCTCATCTTAACTTTGATGCTATTAATCATCTGGCTAAAAACGATTTAGTTCGTGGTCTTCCAAAGCTTAAATTTCACAAGGACCATTTATGTTCCGCGTGTTCAAGGGGGAAAAGTACAAAGAAATCTTACAAACCCAAAGCTGAGGACACCAATCAAGAAAAACTTCATCTTTTGCATATGGATCTTTGTGGACCAATGAGAACTGAAAGTGTGAGCGGTAAGAAATTCATTCTGGTTATTGTGGATGATTTCTCCAGGTTTACATGGGTTAGATTTCTACGTACAAAGGATGAAGCACCGAAGGCTATTATCACCTTTCTGAAATTCATTTAGGTACGTTTGAATACTACTGTCCGCCGTATTCGTACAGACAATGGTACAGAGTTCGTCAACCAGACTCTCCGTGATTACTATGAGGGAGTTGGTATCTCACATGAAACATCCGCTGCACGCACTCCACAACAAAACGGTGTCGTTGAAAGACGGAATCGTACACTTATGGAAGCTGCTAGGACCATGCTTATTTATGCGAACGCTCCATTGTTCTTGTGGGCAGAGGCAGTTTCTACTGCATGTTTCACCCAAAACCGTTCTATCATTCGGAAACGCCATGGAAAAACACCTTATGAGCTTCTACATGACCGTAAACCCGATGTTTCATTTTTTCATGTGTTTGGTGCCCTTTTTTATCCAAACATTAATAGTGAGAACTTGGGTAAGCTTCAACCGAAAGCCGATATAGGTATTTTCATTGGTTACTCACCGTCCAAGAAAGCATACCAAATTTACAACCGTCGTCTTGGCAAGATTGTAGAAACTATGGACGCAGATTTCGACGAGCTGACAGTGATGGCTTCTGAGCAACACAGCTCTGAACCCGCGCTTCATGAGATGGGAACCGGTGCTATTAGTTCTGGATTAGTTCCCAATAATCCTACTTCTACATCATTTTTACCACCATCAAGGCCCGAGTGGGATAAACTGTTTCAACCATTGTTTGATGAATTCTTCGATCCCCCGACTGATGAAGTTCCAGCACCTGTAGTAATCGCTCCAATCCCTGAAGTGGTTGCTCAAGCCAATGAACCTTTATCTAATGCATCTACAATTCACATTGAACCGGATGCACCTTCACCAAGTGATTCTCAAACTACACCTGAATCGTCACCCCTACTTGTGCCTAATGATGTGGAAGAGGATTCTATTGATCACGACTTGGAATATGCTCATCTGCAAGAGCTTCCTTTCTTTGGTGTAGCGATACCTGAAAACCCTTCAGCCGCGTCAACCTCAGAAGAAGCTCCTTCTATTGTTCACTCCAGACCACCTAGGATTGAAAACCATAGCACTAAATGGACAAAAGATCACCCAATTAGGAATGTTATTGGAGATCTAGATCGACCAGTCTCCACACGCCACCAATTACAAGAGAGTGCACTCTATTGCTACTTTGATGCATTTCTCTCTGAAGTTGAACCTAAAAATTGGCAGCAAGCTATGACCCAATCATCTTGGATTGAAGCTATGCAGGAGGAACTAAATGAATTCCAACGACTTGAAGTATGGGAATTGGTTCCTCTCCCTGACAAGGTTAACATCCTTACTTTGTTATGGGTTTATAAGGTTAAACTTGATGAGATGGGTGCGGTATTGAAGAATAAGGCTAGATTGGTCGCTAGAGGATATAAACAAGCCTTGGGTATAGATTTTGAGGAATCTTTTGCTTCTGTGGCTAGATTGGAGGCTATTAGACTATTCCTTGCGTATGCTGCTCATATGAACATGATCGTCTATCAAATGGATGTGAAGACGGCATTTTTGAACGGTGAACTAAGGGAAGAGGTCTATGTTAGTCAACCGGATGGGTTCGTCAGTACGGAGTTTCCTAATCATGTGTACAAGCTTAAGAAGGCTCTCTATGGGTTGAAACAAGCTCCACGCGCGTGGTATGATCTCCTGTCAACATATCTCATTTCGGAAGGCTTCTCCAAAGGCAAGGTGGACCCCACTCTATTCACTCTCAAGGAAGGCAACGACATGATTCTGGTACAAATTTATGTTGATGATATAATATTTGCTGCCACTAACATTGAATTGTCAAATCGATTTGAGAAGATAATGTCCACACGCTTTCAGATGTCGATGATGGGAAAAATTTCATTTTTCTTAGGATTACAGATTTCTCAGAATCCCAGAGGCATCTTTATTAATCAATCCAAATATGCTCTAGAATCTCTTAAGAAATATAACTTTGAAAATTGTGACCCCGTGGACACTCCAATGGTGGAGAAATCCAAGTTAGATGAAGATAGGAATGGGACTGTTGTCGATCCAAAACTTTACCGTGGAATGATCGGCACCCTTCTATATCTGACTGCTAGCAGGCCTGATTTGCAATTTGCTGTATGCATGTGTGCCCGGTATCAGGCTCGGCCTACCGAAAAGCACCTACATGTTGTAAAAAGGATCTTTCAGTATCTAAAAGGAACACTTCATCGTGGTCTATGGTATCCGAAAGATTCCTCTATTGCTTTAATATCATACGCAGATGCCGATCATGCTGGATGTCAAGACACGAGGCGTAGCACTTCTGGATGTAGAAAAGCTTAATGCAATCCGGTGGTCTAATGTGGTGGTAAGTGGTGGTGGAAGCCATTGTTGGCTTAGAGAGAGAGAAAGAGAGGTTGAGAGTAAAAATGTGTGTATTCCCAAATGAATAAAATAACAATCAACACCCCTCCTTGGAAGCTAAGGAGGGGTATATATAGTCACGCACACAACCTAAACTATACAAAGAGCCTAGTCTAGTCTAAATGTGCGTGACTATGATAACTAACGGGAATTCTTAAATGTCGTCACATAAAGTGAGTTTCCAACAATCTTCCCCCATGGGACGACGTGTAGAATTCCTTACAATATTCTACCTATCAAGTACAAAATAATTAAGAACAAGAGCTTCCATGAAGCATCCAATGCTGATGAAGTCTTCTGAGGCCTTCGTCTTCAAAACGACTCATCTTTAACTTGTAGTAGAAATACTGTAACGGCACGAGCTAAGTAACCCATACACTTCTGGTTAAGGAGAATCTTCTGAATTAGCTTCCCCCTAATTCATGCCACGTAAACTTGATGTAGAAGCATTTTAAATAGCTTCCCCCAAGTAGATCAACAACTTTTCATCTCACGCTTGAATAATTCTTCTGAATTTTTCTTCCCCCTGAGATTTCAAGTTATGCATACCAGAAAGAATCAAGACACTTCTTCCCCCACATAGTTGAAGAAGGTAAATCAATCCCAATTATGAAGCTCAAATACTAAAGTGGACACTTTATCCCATTCATGAAGTTGACATCGTAACACCAGAGTCAATCAAGTCCCGGAAATGCACACGTCTTCTTCCGGAGATGCACCAGAGTCAATTAAGTCCCGGGAATGCATATAGGATAATGATGATGTTTAATTGCAACAATCAAACAATTAAACCTCGAATCAGTAGTGTACCGTTTGGAGATTGATTGATAACGACACGAGTTAAAACACTGATTTTCTCTGCGGCTATGACGAATGTCATCCCGGAATATCTTCAAATCAAAAGAAGGTATGAAGTTCATCACGTGTACTCGTTGTGCGTTCAATGTGTCTTCTTCTTCCCCCTTGATGGTTTCGAAAGTCGGAACCATCAATAAATTGTACGCACGTGAACCTGAAATCTCGTGAGAATAATAAATAAGCTGAATTATATATTTTGTGAGAATCAGCTGTTGATCGAAAATTTCTTCTCATAAACTCTCCATGTCCACCTTTACCATACCACATGAAAGCAATTTGAAGTGACCACTGAAAGAATGAACCGGATACATCAAACGTGAAGCTGAATAAAAATCCTTCGATCTTGTGACTTAAGCTTGCACTATTGTTGAATGAAGAACGGTGGAGAAATCTCTAAGTACTCAATGCATCAATGAAGAAGTCTATAAGCACAACACCTCTTGAAATTATCCACGTCGACTAAGCGCGTGACACTGAGTACAACAATGTAACCCCTTTAAGTGATAGTTATCCGAGTCATCAACCATCCACCCCGAACCCGGAAACCAGATAACCAAGTCTTCATTCTAGGATTAAGCACGAGCAAGTTATCTACTAAAAGATAAAATAAATACACGCCTTCGAAAAATCCGTCTTCAACGTCACGTAATTAATACCCGATCAAACAAAATCTGAAGCCACTAAACAATCGCCCATTTTTCTTGGTCTCGTCAAAATAAATTCTTGTCACATTTGTCACTTCATTTTGTCGCGTCA
The DNA here is from genome assembly GCA_025667525.1 of Glebionis coronaria. Taxonomy (NCBI): domain Eukaryota; kingdom Viridiplantae; phylum Streptophyta; class Magnoliopsida; order Asterales; family Asteraceae; genus Glebionis; species Glebionis coronaria. The sequence goes on along the minus strand of CM046882.1, from coordinate 196,697,913 downwards.
CATTTCTCGTCAGCCCATCAGTGTCAAGAAAGAATTAAAGAACCACAAATGCGACAAAAAAACTACAAATTCAAAAAAGGAATTTGCTTGTTTGAGCATCTATTCTTCTTAACAATGTCTCGACACTATTTGTCTCGACCCGATGAAATCCCGACAATATGCACAAATTTTTTTATTCAAAATAGTTAATTTTGAAATAAAATTTGTTTATATTGTGTGATGAAACAAACGGGCCATCATTCCAATCTGCCAAAGTCAGTTAACCAAAAACGAGTTCCATGGCCCAATATAAAGTAAACTAGTTCCATGGCCCAAATCTTTTGAAGAAACGAGTTCCATGGCCCTATCATTTGAAAAGTAAAACTTGGTCCACCAAATTTCCATCATAATACCCGGTCCAAAAGTGTGAGTTAAATAACTCCACAAACCTAAATCAACTCACACATCACCTAACCCTACACATAGATTACTCCGTCTCATCTTTATCTCCCACATCAAAAACCTAATCCTTACACCCTTAGCAACCTCCGCCCCCCATCTCTCCATTTGTTTCTTCTCATCATCACATCTCTCAACTAAAACTGATACTCCTTATCTCAATCTCATCTCTTAATCTACAGCCACAAATAATACGAATCTCCAAATATCAATCAACCATCTCGAATTATAATTTGATTCATCTAATGATGATCAAGTTTTAATATCTATCACAAATACATTAAGATGTCTACCAACCCACGAATATGTTCAAGCGAATGAAGCTAAAATATTAGCGGTTGGATCTCGGGTAGGTGTTTAATTTGTTGCATGTGATTCGATTAATGTTTTATGCATCATACCGAAAAAAATGATGATTTTAACACAATTGTTATAAGTCATTATTTTTATTCGAATATCAAACGAATGAATTGGTACTGAATGCATATCGATTTTGAGTTGAAACGAATGAATGAATTGATTATGACAATAAATGTTATAAATCCTTCATTTAATTCGTATATTAGATGTGGTATAAACCTAACATCAGATATGTGATGTATGAGAGTTCTAAAAAATCCGATCTAAATGGATTTTTAGTTTGATAGAACGAATCTGAGATCATTGACTTTTTTGTTTTGTTGTCTGTTATGATTCGAGTCTAGATGGGATTAAGTGACGATGGGATGTAGATAGTTTTGTGGTTTTGATTATGGAGTTATAAGGTTGGAATACAAGTCAATTCAGTGAGTTAAACTCAGTTGGGTTGACTGAGTCAATGAAGAGTTAAGGCGACTCAGTGAGTGATCTGAGTCAACTCGGTAGTTACCGAGTTGACTCGGTTGGTTGATATTGGTTTAAGTCACATTTTTTTGTTACACAAGTTTTTAACAAAAACAGGCCAATCGGAATGTAAAAACAATCCAATCGGAATGTTTAAATTAAATTGGTCTCATCGGAAAGTTAATCGGAAAGTCATCGGAATTAAGCATATACCCCCATCGGAATGACCAATCCGAAAGTACAATCGGAAAGGCAATCTGAAACCCAATCTGAAAGTTTAATCTGAAACCCAATCTGAAAAGGCCAATCTGAATACCCAATCTGAAAGTACAATCGGAAAACGCAATCTGAAACCCAATCTGAATGTGCAATAGGAAACCCAATCTGAAAACCCAATCTGAAAAGGGTTTTGAAAGACCTGAAAAAGTGGATCTGCACATTTCGTCCTTTCCTAACTGCATAAACAAGAAAGATACTCCCAGAAAGAGGTGACCATATGTGATAAGACTTTTGACCATGAAATTGATGAAACTGAGACACAAATAGATATGATAAGACCCAAAAACTTGTGACTGATTGGACAATGGGACAAAATAATAAGACGTGACCCCAAAAAATTTTTTTGTGACAATGGACAGAACTATTATAAACGAGACACAAGAAATAATTAAACCACCAAATCGACTAAATAAACACGATCCAAGGATAGAACCGAGGCTCTGATGCCAAATGTAGAAAAGCTTAATGCAATCCGGTGGTCTAATGTGGTGGTAAGTGGTGGTGGAAGCCATTGTTGGCTTAGAGAGAGAGAAAGAGAGGTTGAGAGTAAAAATGTGTGTATTCCCAAATGAATAAAATAACAATCAACACCCCTCCTTGGAAGCTAAGGAGGGGTGTATATAGTCACGCACACAACCTAAACTATACAAAGAGCCTAGTCTAGTCTAAATGTGCGTGACTATGATAACTAACGGGAATTCTTAAATGTCGTCACATAAAGTGAGTTTCCAACACTGGATCTGTGCAACTCCTTGGAGATAGATTGATCAGTTGGTCTTCAAAAAGGCAGAAAAGCGCTGCAATATCAAGCACGGAGGCTGAATACATCGCCATGTCCGGTTGTTGTGCTCAAGTCCTTTGGATGAGATCACAATTAACTGACTACGGTTTGGGATTTAACAAAATCCCGATGTATTGTGACAACAAGAGCGCCATTGCCCTTTGCTGCAACTATGTTCAACACTCCCGGGCCAAGCACATAGACATACGCTACCATTTCATTAAAGAGCAGGTGGAGAACGGAGTGATCGAGCTGTATTTTGTCACTACTGAGTACCAGCTGGCTGATATGTTCACCAAAGCCTTAGATCGAGGACGAATCGAGTTTTTGATCGACAAGCTTGGCATGAAATCGTTCACTCCAGCGACTCTCAAAGAATTGGCAGAAGAATCAGCTGAATAGTCGTGGTAAACTATTCAGAGTATCCTTTGTTCGTGATCATGTACATTATCGTAAATATATAAACCACAAAAGAAAAATACAAAAATATAAAACCAACAAAAATCATAAAAAATATAAAACCTAGAAAAACCAAAAATATTTTTCGTTTTAAAACGGGCATGTCTTTTAGTACGGTAATATTTACGGCCTTAGAAATGTCGATCAATATTGACACGGTGCCATAAATAGAGTCCGTATAAAAGTTGTACATTTTTAAAACATGCCCATTATGGCTTGTAGTTATTTCTGACTGCAACCCGGTTTTCATATTAAAGTCACGTATTTCCTTGGAAAACGTTGGCTCAGAACGGGAATTAATTTTCTCGGGCGTGATTTACAAGCCAAATCATGCAAAGGGATCAAGTTTACTTTATAACTTGGTCTAACACGAATTTGTGTACGTCTCAGTGCATTAATTTGTTAAAATAAGAGAAATCTTATTGACACCACGAATCAAACTTTTTCAAGATATAAATTGGAAATGCTTTCATCAATATTTGACTCTTTAAACAATGACTACAGCTCTTTAAATAGAAAACGGGTCATCGTTTAAGGGGGAGAAAATATTAAAATCATTTTCGTCATTAAATTGATTTTCAAAAGTGATTGTGAAAAATTAATGGCTAAATGGTCATTGAGTGGTCTTGCTTTAGAATACGACTTGTGTTCGTTCTATGAGATAGGCATTGCTTTTAGATCTTGGAGATATGCTAATTGGATGCGATACTTAAGTTGTGTGAGATTGTCGAGTTTAGATTAACTAAGTAAAATTAAGTTGACTAAACTTATCAATGGAAAGGTAAAATGAAATGAAAAGTTGTAAACTAAAAGGAAAAGAATAGATAAATAGAGGGACTTAAAGTGTTATTTGTTGAAACTTGTCTAATTTTTGACCTAAGTCAAAGCATGCACCCCCGCCCCTTCATTCACTGTTTCTACTTTTGCACTTTGCCGCCATTGTTGAATAAACACACACAAGAACTTAAATCACGCGTTTAATCCATCCAATTCCATTCATTCGATTAATAAGGTAATATCATCTATATTTAACTTAGATCTCACCTTATTCATCCTTTAATTGTGTTAAATTACTCGTCTAAATCGTTTTAAATCAAATTAGGGTTTATGATTTATTTAGGGTTAATTAACTAAGGATTATTGGTGGGTTTTGTGCGGATTAGCGTTAGATGATGTTTAAATGCCTTAGTCTGCCTTAGAAACTCACAAACGCGCATAGAATAATCATCATAGTTACGTTTGAAAAAGTTCCGGATGAACACGGATTTGAACTTCCGAATGAAGGATTTTTTCTGAAAAACTTCCGAATGAGGAAGTTCCGAATGAAGGACTTCCGAATGAAGGAAGTTCCGAATGAAGAACTTCCGAATGAAGGAAGTTCCGAATGAAGGACTTCCGAATGAAGGAAGTTCCGAATGAAGAACTTCCGAATGAAGGAAGTTCCGAATGAAGAACTTCTGAATGAAGGAAGTTCCGAATGAAGAACTTCCGGATGAAGGAAGTTCCGAATGAAGAACTTCCGGATGAAGGAAGTTCCGAATGAAGAACTTCCGGATGAAGGAAGTTCCGAATGAAGAACTTCCGGATGAAGGAAGTTCCGAATGAAGAACTTCCGAATGAAGGAAGTTCCGAATGAAGAACTTCTGGATGAAGGAAGTTCCGAATGAAGAACTTCCGGATGAAAGAAGTTCTGAATGAAGAACTTCCGGATGAAGGAAGTTCCGAATGAAGAACTTCCGGATGAAGGAAGTTCCGAATGAAGAACTTCCGGATGAAGGAAGTTCCAAATGTAGGAATGTTCCGGATGAAGGAAGTTCCGAATGAAGAACTTCCGGATGAAGGAAGTTCTGAATGTAGGAATGTTCCGGATGAAGAAGTTCCGAATGAGGAAAAGTTCCGGATGAAGAGTTGTTTGATTATTCTTGTTTGCATGCTATATGTACTTGTTGTATTATGTTATGAAATGTGTTATGCTTAGAAGTAAGAATGATATATATATCTATATGTTTTTGTGCATCAACCTTTCATGTCTTATCTTAAGCAGATACAATGACTAATCCAACAGTACAAGCAATCCAAGACTCTAGAGAAGCCGCTATTGCTCAAGCACGAACCCTTAAGTTTATACCCAACAACTATCGGCTGAAGCAAGTCTCAAAATCCACTCACCATGGATTTAAAGTAGCCATCGCGATCCTTGATCAATCCCATTTTAAGAATGCTTTAAGAAGTAGTGCCTCGGTGCCTTATGACTATATGTATGAATTTTGGGCTACCAAGGAAATCACCTCAAACAAGATCACTTTCACCATCGACAACAAGCAGCAGACGCTCACAGTTTCAGACTTCCGTAAGATTCTTGGTATACGGGATACACCCAAAGGCATGTCATTTTTGAGAGATCCTACTAAAGATGAACTCATGGAGTTATTTGACGCTCTTGGATGTCCGGAAATACGAGTTGCGTCTGAGTTTACGACTGCTAAAGTAGGACAACCTTGGAGAGCATTGATGGGTATTCTCAGTAGATGTCTTACACCAAAAATAAGTGGCCATGATGGTTTGCGCAGTCCTATAATAAACCTCTTCTATGGCATGTACAAAGCTGCAAATGCAGATTATGCATTATTGATATGGGAAGAATTCACCTTTCAACTCTTCCAAAACAAGATGCTGAAGACAAACTTCTTTCCTTATCCAAGGTTTATCAAGCTTATCATAAATTATTTTATGAAAAATGATGCTACTATTGATAGGCGTGCAGCAAGTCGTTATCACACTGAAGAAGCTGATGATACTGTGGATCTGAGGCATGAAGGACCGTCTATTGGTTTGATTCCTGGTCCCATTCCTGATTATCTTCTGACGGAGAAAATCAAAGGTTCTGCTGATTACAAGCTACTGCAGCTAGAAATCAAGAAGCTGAAAGCAAACCTTCAGACTGGAGAAGACTCGTCTACAACGGTTAAGAGTAAAGGTAAACGCAAACAACCAGTTGCGTTACCTGAACCCGAAACCAAGAAGAAGAAGACAGAGGGTAAGAAGGGAAAGGGTAAGGCTGATGAGATGCGTCTACGTGACGAAGAAGACGTTGTTGATCCTGCTCTTGACAAGACAGAGAAACAAATGATGAAGATAGCAATTCAAAGGAGCAGGAAAGATACTAGCGGTAGTGGTTCAGGTGCAAGGGGAAATGTTGAAGAAGAGTACCAGGAACCAGATGATGTTTATGAGTTTGGGTCACCTGAAAATTATTCCACTTCGAAGGAGCCATCAATCCCTATTTCAGCAAGTGTGGAAAAGGAGTCTGTTGCTCCTACGATCATGATGTCAACTCAACCTTTAGCAACTCAACCTCCACAAATCCAACCCTTACCAACCAGACCGGCGTCAACACCATTTCTTCCACCACCGACAATTCCCATCCTTAGTACCGTGGTAACAACCGAGCCTCTCCAATCAACCCAGAGCAGCTCTGCAACATCTACCATGGCTGCATTGGTGATGGCCGAAATGTTGGATAAACATGTGGATAAGCACAAACGCGAAATGGATGAACTTCGCCAAGAGTTACAAAGACGAGCTCAAAGTGAAGAAGCATTTAGGAGAGCCCAAGAGGAGATGATTGCTAGGTTCGCTGCAGATATGGAGGTGACTCGAAAAGCACATGCAGAAGAACTAGCTCGGGTTAAGCAGGATGAGGCTGATAAGCATGCTGCACGTATCACCAGACTTCAAGCGATGAGGGATAAATACAAAGAGCAAAAAGAAGCACTTGAAGCCTCTGTTGAAGAAAGAGTGCAAGAATCTGTTGAATCCATTATGCCTAAACTGCGTGATGAGTTGAAGACGCTAGCAGCTGATAACTTGTTGATCAAGTCATCCAATCCTTCAGAATCCGCCTACAAGATTGCTTATGATTTGACGGATTTTGAATTGAAGAAGATCCTTAAGGCTCGTATGGTGGAACTTGGATCATTTGATAAGTCTAGGATTCAACGGGCTCTATACAAATCCTTGAATGATGCTATCATGGAGGATGATAGGTTATTCAAAACGTTTGGAAGCGTGGTACCTTATCACATTCTACCTGAAGAAGAAAGGGAAGAAAGTGAGCAGGAAGAGGGTACTGGTGAAGAGGAAGAGGAAGAAGAAGGAGAAGAAGAGGAAAAGGATGACGATGATGGTGATGATGAGGATAAGGATGAGGATGATGATGACGATGATGAGGATGATGATGATGGCGATGATGGTGGTGATGGGAATGAGGAGAGTGCTAGGGGTAGTAACGGGGATGACAATCAGGATGATGATGAGGGTGAACAGCCTAAAGAGGGAGATAAGGTTACCAGCTCCAAGAAAACTGCTAAGACTGGAACCAAGTCCAAGAAAGATGCAGCACAGAAGGACAAATCAACATCATCGGAATCAAGACGAACTAAGTGGCGCCACGATGTGAATGCCACTACAGCGTCATCGGTTCCCGGTACCTCTATCGCTGTATCTTTACCTATTACCACTAACCCCATTAGTTCTGTTGTTGTTGCTCCTGTGATTGCAGAATCAGTAACGGAACCCGAAGCTGCACAACACTCACAAGTTCACGACACTGCCGAAATGCCTGAAACTGAACCAACAGATGTTCGCACTTCTACTCCTCTACAACAAGCACAACAATCTACGGTTCCTGAACCAAGCACACGAGACTGGGCAGACACGTTGGAGATAGACGAGACTGCACCACCACAGGCTTGGATCACGGCAGCAGCACAATATGATCCGATCACAGACGCTGACAAAGATGTGTTGTATCTCCGTATCCGAAGTCCGATTGACTTATGTGCATTTTTTGCTCATGAGTATAAGACTTCGGTTACTCCATCCTTGGTGAAGAAAGCGCTGAAAGATAAGAGACTTCGTGCCAAAACCCGGTTAACCCGAATGGAGTTCGAGTATTATGCCGATGAGATCCTGAAGGCTCTGAATACCGTTCAACGACCAGGCCTTCATGAATCAGAAAGAGCTCCACCTCCAATGGATCCCTCTCAAGATAATCAGATCGCTCTTGACTTCTTCGTCACCAATGATCTCGTGTATCTTCTGAAGGGGTCATCAAAGTACGCAACCTCCCTGACCTTGCTGAAAGCTGCCAACTGGGGGACAATACCCTTTATCGAGGAAAAGGTAAACCGACTCGGGGTCCCTAAGATAAATCGTAATTATGATATGTATGCTGTCATAGGTGCATCTCATTGGGACGAACGAGTCCGAAGGGCGTACAGGGGTTGCTGCCTAGTCAATTCTGGAAGTATCGTTAGATCCGATATTCGCATCTCCAGCATTTTAGGGTTGAAAACTGAAGCCAAGAACGGCTATTATCATGTGACGGAGATTCGTTTGAAAAGGGAGGATGACAGGGAATACAAAATCCAGCAGGGAGATTTTTCCATCATTCGCCTTGAGGATATTGAAGATATGCTGCTTCTGATGACCCGAGATCAACTCACACATATTCCTCGTGAAGACCTCATTGCTTTGAATACAGCACTTCGTATGTTCACACGAAGCGTTGTCATCAAGACACGAGTTGAAGATATGCAGTTGGGAGTCGAAAGCTACCAAAGGAAGCTCAACTTAACCCGTCCAGTAAATCAAGTGCTACCTCAACATGTAGAAAGATGTCCCTATACCGGCATTTCTGTCCCGAACTACGGCATTTTCTACTTGAACAGTCGAGGTTTGATGAAGTTTATGAGGGTGGGTGAGCTCCACAAGTACAGTGATGGGACCCTTCTACAAGTCAGAGGAAAGTTGGAGCATCTGAACTCGGGTGGGACTTTGCCAGAGATGACGGAGGATTGGCATCCGGGTTACCGGCAGATGGCAAAGTACGTGATCAAGAAGATTGATCAAAAGCTCCGTGAACGTAGATTGATGAGGAGCTTGGAAAGATTCGTTGGTGGAAGACCATATTTAGTGCACCACAAGCTACTGCAACGATCCATCTAATGGGTCGTACACTTCAGGTCCACTTTATATTGGTTTTCAATTGTGAATATGTATATTTGTGAATAATGTGCTTTAATGGCTTGATGTAGTGTTAAGGTATGATAATTTTTCAAGAATTTCTCACGAGATTCTAAATCTTTCAAAATATATCATACTAAAGCACTACAACTATCCCTTATTAACTTAAGGGGGAGCAATAACTTGTTCTATGGCCAAACATCGATTTCATTTTTACCCAAAGACCGGTTAATCCATTCAATATCCCAAATATTAATGGTTAACATTTTGGATAAGGGGAGAAAATGGGATTAAGGAGACGTAAGTGATACTTGGCTAAAAGATGAAAAAGACTTAATGATTATCCAACTTAATATGTGTAAAGCACGTGTTAAGGGGGAGCGTTTTTGATGAACAAAACACCTAAGATACAAAACTTTTGATTTCAATATCACAAGTACTTTAGGTGATTTTCAATGATTTTTCATGGTGGCAATTCCTTCCCAAAACACGCTTAATTCACGACGGATGTGGTGACAAAAGGGTGGTAGGAATAGGTTTAGTCCAATGATTCATCAGAGCCGATGGAATCTTCCCAAGGACAATTCCCTAGATAGAATTAGAAGTCCTAGGAAAGATGGAGAAAGAATGTGAACGTAGCTGAATGCCGACCAAGTACTTAAGCTAGCACTGGAACAATCACAACAAGGTGCTAGTGATGACGTATTGGTAAGCATTGAAGGGGTTGAAGAATGAAAAAGAATTGTAAAGATAAAGGGTGTAAAGAAAGAAGCCCTCCTTACAACATTAGGCAGAAACCGGGTCAATACATATGCTATTGAGGTCATTTTTGCTAATGATTCTCGGTATTGAAGAAAGACATCATGGATCCAGTGATGCAATGCACAACCCTTCCCAGCTAACTCAAATATCTCTCAAAAGGTATTTGTTTTAATCACACGGAGATCAACACGTTATCTATTGGTTTATTCACTCCGAATAGACTGGTATTGAAAAGGTGGCACTCCTCTCCAGCCATCGCTCACTAAATCAAAACGCACAATTGAGTCTAGAGCCAAGAGATCATCAAAAGTCTCATTAGGACACTTTCCATTTATTCCTTGCTTTCTCACACACTGTGAAAAGTAAGAGATTTTCATGAGTCCTACGCAGTATTCCTGTAATATTGCCAGAACATCCGAGTAATACGCAAGTATTACAATGAAGATGGAAATCCTGCTTGAGCCAACATCAAACAAGCTCATGGTAGGTTACACGTGCGGTTCTTTTAGAACCAATCTTATGAAAAACTGGAAGGTAACAGTGGTTTAATTCTTAATTGAACTTAAACTCGTTCCAGGCCTCTTCGCATTATCATATGATCTTGCCAGAACACTCAGAGTGACTCTTTATTGACCACAGTGACGAGTGGAAATCCTTCTAGTGTCAACATCAAACAGCACTTGGTAGGTGACGTGCAAGATTCTTTATGAATTAAGCTCGTGACAACTGGAAAGCAACGATGGTGAAAATCTTAATTGAAATTCACTTGTTCCAGGTTTCATGAATTGACGGCTTCTAATCACAAGGATAATTTATCCAAGTGATTCACTCTTTATGTTCGCAGTCAGCTTTGGACGGTCGAATAAAGAGAACGGGTTTACCCGCGAAATCCTGTCAGGAAGTTACTTAATTGAAACTATCCGTCACGGGTACGATATCTAATATCGTCCAACGGTCTTCACCGACCGGAGGTAAAATGCTACCGAATTAGAATAAAATGTTCAAAGCCATTTTATTCGTGTCGTTGCTGTGTATCTGTTAAAGACGGTGGCGTTGCTGTGTACCTGTTGAAGACGGTGGCGTTGCTGAGTACCAGTGAAGACGGTGGTGTTGCGGTGTACCTGTAGAAGTCGTTCCCACATGCTTATGTCTTTCTGCATCAAAGTTTAGCAAAAAATTCAAGAAAGTACAAGATAAAGTCTTCCGCTGTACCAAACTCTGAAACTTTCAAGAATTCAACAAAAAGACATAAGTATGTGGAACATGGAGTCACGAGAAGGCAAATTCACAAGAGAGGCAAAGATCGCACGTGAAAGGCCAAAGAACAATGCTCTCAAGCCAAAGCAAAAAAGATCAAACCAACATATTCACATCAAAAGAAAGAAAAGAAGAAAAGACTACGAGCTAAAGAACGAAGACTTAGTATAGTATGCTAGGTTTAGAACTTTGTAACGTGGAGTGACCTCCCTTAGGGGGAGATTGTTAGAAATACGTTTTACGTATATTAGAAGTATCGGTCACTCCACAATATTATTTATGTTGTAATAGCTCGTAGTTAACAAATAGTTGTTAGTTACTTATTAAGTTAAGTAAGAACCGGTCCATGGGCTTGTCATGGACCGGCCCAAGCCCATGTTAGCTTGGAAGTATAAATACCCCTTTCCACCATGGAAAGGGGTCGGTTGTTGTCACTTTTCTAGTTTCATTTATTAAAATAACACATAGTTTCTCTCACTTTCTCTCTCTAACTTTCTCTCTCTAGAAATCAACAAACCCCTTCATAGATTCATAGGTTATCAATATTCTACACATTGTTGTTCCTATCTTTACTAGAAGTAATCTAGAATACAATAAACGCGTAGAGTATATCTTCCCATCAGTGCTTGTCTTCAATGTATCAACGCTTGACTTTGTCTTGTCAACGCTTGAGCTGTCAGCGCTTATTTTGCTCTAGTCAACGCTTGTTTTACTCTTGTCAGCGCTCAAGTGATCTGGCCTTAATTTATTCCCAACAATCCTCCCCTAAACTTGATATCCACTCTTATGATCAAGTTTCTGAATAAGCATTAAGGACTAGGAGGAATCTTACAAACCTTCTCATATTGGTAATGAATAAATCTGATCAAATCTTTTGCCACGTCACTTGAATAATCCATCTCCAGCTGAGTGTCCTTCATCTTCTCCAAAATAGCCTTGGATATGAAATACTGACCATCCACAAGTAGATACTCAGCAAACTTTGTAGAACTCAAATGGTAAACACCAGCAGCTGAATATAATCTCCATTGAAGACCACTGAGGTCATCTTCAAGATCCTTCCAAATAGCAGGATCCTCATCTTTTGGTCCACACATTCTCTTGAATGTGGACCATAGTTTTATTCCATTAGCTAAAGTTGGTGCTTCAGCCTCATACTTGGTCTCTAGCAACCTCCATAGATCAACCAAGTCTTTTCTATCACAACTTGCAAACAAAGATATGAGAGTGGTAAAAGTGTGTACCTCTTTACCATATCTGCCAATCTTCCAAAACCCACATTCATCTTCTTAATAGCTTACAATTGGGTTTCTGGAATCTAATGGTAACACTTGCACCATATCTAAATCTTCTAATGGTGAGAGCTTGAGGCTCTTTCTTATGACAGCTTCACTTGGATATAGTGTATCCATATCTTTGGGAAACTCAAGAGAAATTCCCTCTTTCACTGGTCTGGGAACAAACATAGCTTTCTTGAGCTCCATTTATTCTGCAAGTTCTTCCTTTCTTTCATCAGAAAGAAGTCTGAGAGTGTTTGGTTCCTGCACTCTCACCCAAATGGGATAAGCCTTGCATTCCAACTCATCAAATGTCAATGCCCTCAATTTCTAATATGTCCATCCTACTCCATGACATCTGAGCAACATGCAGTATAGCTCCCTTCTATCCCTTTTCAACTCTGAGAGAATATTGCTTGCCTTGTGTTTCAAAATTACCTGGCAATCCTTTTGAACTCTGAGGAGAATCTCCAAACCCCAAATCTGATCTGAAGTAGTCAAGTGTGGATTCTCCATACATCTTTCTTCCCAAGCATTATACATTTGAACCACCTCTGGCATGTCAAAGTCAACCTGCAATTTCAATTCTCTCAATTTCTCCTCAGCCAACTCATTTCCATACTCAAGTCTTTCTGGTTCTATAATCATCACACTTGAGTCTGAGCTAGCTCCATCACTTCCTTCTTCTGAAGTAACAACAAATGGTGACTCTTTCACCTTCTTTATATCTTGTTCCATGATTTGTGCAGCCAATCTTCTATCAAACTCAACTTGAGCTGCATCCTTTGGAACAATCTCTTCTACCATAATACCCTTACCCTTATCTGATGAAGTAATTGTTGGTAAGGTAGATGGTGATACCTGTGCAGACCTCCTTGATGATGGATGATGACTGGGATACATCACCCTCATGTGCATGTCTGTCAACGCCTAATTTAGCTGTGTCAGCGCCGAAAATTCTTCTGTCAGCATCCAAATTCTCCTTGTCAACGCCCAAATTTCATGTCTCAACGCCTTTTTCAATCTCCTCCATCATGGTTGTAAATGATAAATTCAAGTTGGTAGGAGAAACTAAGGACCTATCAAAACCTGTTTGTTTCTTCAATATTGTAAGGGCCTCAGCAACATCCAAAGATTGACCATCATGGCTGCCCTTATCACTCAGATTTATTGGATCTTCCTCCCCTTTGGAAGATTCCTCCATACCTCTCCTTGCACTTGCAGTCTCCAAAACAACAATCCTCTTCCTCAATTGCTTGAGTTCAAGGCCTTGTGAGCTGACAACTTGTACTAAGTCTGCATTTTGCTTTTGCAAGCTCATGCAGACTGCCGTCAATTCCATAAGAGTCATTGGTTCCAGTCTGCCCTCTTCTAAAATGGGAATTTGACCTCCCAAGTCAGATTCATTGGGCATGGATGAGGACTTAATGATGGTGGGACTGCCTTGGCCAGCTTCTAAGCCAGAACCAATAGTCCCAGCCTCATCCATAGCACCAGCCACACTTGTGGTGGTGGTTCTCTCTGCTACATGGCTAGGACCACCAGAGGAGAACACTCCAGTAGTCCTTTGGCGTTTCATCAACCTATATTCAGGGGGTGTGGAAGATGGTGTGGAAGAATGGGTGGATGTGGGTTGGTTAAGGGGTGTTTGGGTTTGTGAAGGTTGTGTGTCAACGTTGGAAATAGGCACATCAACGCCAACATTTAATGTGTCAATGTTGAAGGGATCTTGGTCAAGTTGCATATGTTCAGGTGAAGGTAATGGTTCAGGTATTGGGTCAAGTTTTGGTTGGGGGTCTGGTTGGGGTTGAGCTGCAGCAATTACAGCAAGCATAGCTTGGGTTAAGGGTAGGTCACGATGGGGTGGTGAGTTCATCTTCATAAAAATAGCTATCTTTTGCACAGGGATCTCATAAAAATCATTATGATCCCTTGTGCAGTATCCTTGAACATCAAAAACCATTTGCAAAAATCGGGGATAAGCTAAAGTCATTTTGTTCCCCTTATTTTTACACATGCCCTCAAAAATCATTTTAGAATAATTAAATTTTTGCCCAGTTGCAATACACACAATAGCACTAGCAATAGATCTATTGATCTCATTGTGTGCAGTGCATTTGGGACTCAAACATTGAAGGAGGACATGTATGAGGTACTTCCAGGCTGGGGGAAATTCCTGCTTATGATACTTGTTTAGAGTACCTTCATCAGGAAAAGGATATCCCAAAGCCCTTAGACCTTGTTCTATTTCATTAATGGGAAGGGTGGCTATACCATCAGCATCATCAAGATGCAAGGCTTGGCGTACCAAAGCCTCAGTAACCACCCAATATCTCCCATGAACAATAGAAGTCAATGTAGTCACTCTATTAACTGTTGAGGAACTAACAGTGTTCCAAAACTGTTTAATATGTGTGACTGGAATGAGTGGTGCATGAGAAAGAGCATACCATAAGGGGGATGCGTTCAAATACGCCACCATTTGTGTGTATTGGGGAAACAGAGCATCATCAGCTTCAAGATACGCAATCATGTTGTGTTGGCTTTTGAACCCAATTCCAATTCTGATGGTTTAAACTTTGGTGCCATTGTTGAAAGTTGTTAAAATAGTTTGATGAAGATGAAGTTGATAAGAGAAAATTGTGTTAGACAAGAATTATAGATACCCTGTTTAAAAATAGGAGCCAAATTTATAGGAGAAGAAAATGCATGTGATAGGCCCAAAAATAGGCAAGTATGTTCAAAAAGTAATCATGAAAATATTGAAAAATTATAAGTTTATCTCATGCATTAAATGAAAAATAACAACTCCCAAAATTACGGCCTAAAAATATGTCAAAAAGTAACAGCTGGGTAGGTCCCATTGAGTGTCAACGGTAAAAAATAACCTATCAACGCCCAACGGCTATAATCTTTTCAACGTTTGCCTATAGCCATGTCAGCGTCTAAATTGGTCACAACAACGCTTTGAAATATACTTGTCAGCGTCCAAAAATAAAAATGTTTAAAAATGAAAAATGACCTTAACAAAGTAATTTATCCTAGAGAAGATAACCAAAAAGCTGATAATTATTATAGGGCGGCAAGCACTGTCCAGTTATGCACACTTGCTTAAGCAAGATAGACATAACAGTCCTCTAGTGTCCCTTGCTAACCAAAACTCTTAACAACCAAGTTACCTTATAAAATTACTTGTTACTCCCAGGTAAATCCCATAACAAAATTATTCCCAAGTCTCACAATAGACCACAACCAATTCTAGGCCAAAAATGTCTTGGCAGCATGCATAGTATATCAACTTTGCATGCTACAGTGCCTCATGATTTAGTAAAACTAACTCATACTCACCTGTGGACACAATCTAGAATTGTGATAAGAGTATCATATGGATACCCAAACATCCTAAAGGTTCCTAAAACCTCCCCTTAAACTATGATACATAAGTTGCCAAAAATATGCATGAACATAAAAATTTATGTCAAGATAGGAATTAAAAATTCCAACCATCATCCATAAATAAAAACTCGTCCAAATGCTTCTCCATTGATCCATAAGCAACTCTGTATCCAATGGTATACTGCTAACACCATCTGCACATTTAGATTGAAAACCACAAAACTAACATTGTTGCTGACAACGCCTCGATAACACATGACAGCGTTGAGGGAAGCTTTGTCAGTGTTAGACAATTATATTGCTGACAACGTTACAAAAACACTTATCAGCGTTCAAGCAACCTTTGTCAGTGTTAGAAAAATATAGTAGAAAATCTAAATCATCAATAAGACCAATAACAATGCATCATCCTGTACATACTTTTACAAAAAGACTCCAAAACACATATTATGTGAGATTGACCATTCCAATACTTGTTACCAAGTATTGAAATCTCCCAGCATCAAAAGGTTTAGTTAGTAAATCTGACACATTTTCCTTAGTGTCAACCCTATCTGGTTGTATTAAACCTTTTTCAAAGCAATCTCTTATAAAATGGTGTCTAATTTCTATGTGTTTAGTTTTTGAATGATGTACAGGATTCTTAATGATGCATAAAGTGCTGTTATTGTCAACAAATATCTTGGTATGCATGAAATTATATCCATAGTCCAACAGCTGGTTTTGAATCCACAAAACTTGTCAACAACAAGCAGCTACAGCCACATACTCAGCTTCAGTTGTAGAATTAGCCACCACTGTTTGTTTCTTGCATTGCCAAGATATCAACCTGCTCCCAAGAAACTGACATCCACCAGTTGTGGATTTCCTATCAAATTTATCACCTCCATAATCACTATCTGAATATGCAATCAGCTCCAATGGTGAATCCTTTGGGTACCACAAACCAAGACCAGGATAGCATCTTAGGTACCTAAAGATCCTCTTCACAGCATAAAGGTGACATTCTTTGGGAGTCACTTGATGGTGTGCACAAGCACACACAGCAAACATGATGTCAGGTCTGGAGTCTGTAAGATACATCAAGGATCCAATCATGGATCTATAGTGCCTGACATCAACATCTTTCCCATCTCCAATCTTTCCCCAAGGGTGTTCTCTATCCATAGGAGTAGTTGCCCTCTTTTCATGTGGAGAAAAGCCAAACTTCTTCAAGATCTCAGCCACATATTTATCCTGGGAGATGAAGATACCATCTTCTTTCTGCTGAACTTGTAAACCAAGAAAGAAGTTCATCTCCCCCATAGCACTCATCTTGAATTTGTCTATCATAAGCTTGGAGAAATCCTCACTCATCTTTGGATCAGTAAACCCAAAAATGATATCATCAACATAGACCTGGACAAGCAACACATCCTTGCCTTTCGTCTTTGTAAACAATGTCTGATCTATGGTGCCCTTCTTGAATCCATTGTCCACTAAATAGGTAGACAAAGTACCATACCATGCTCTAGGGGCTTGATGAAGGCCATACATAGCCTTTTTGACTCTATACACTTTATCTAGATTCTCTAGATCCTCAAAACCAGGAGGCTGCATCACATATACTTCCTCAACAATAGTTCCATAGAGGAAGGCACTCTTGACATCCATTTGATAGACAGTGAAGCCCATGCAAGATGCATAGGCTAAAAAGATCCTTATAGCTTCAATCCTTGCAACTGGTGCAAAGACCTCCTCATAGTCTATCCCCTCCTCTTGTGTATATCCCTGAGCCACTAGCCTTGCCTTGTTTCTGACCACAATGCCTCTTTCATCTCTCTTGTTCCTTAGAACCCATATTGTCCCTATAGGTCTGACATATCTAGGACAATCAACCAGCTCCCAAACATCCTGAATTGCAAATTGGTGAAGCTCATCCTGCATTGCTTCCACCCAACTTGGTTCTTTGAGAGCATCAAATATTTTCTTGGGTTCCTGTTGTGACAGAAAACAGGCAAACAAACATGCTTGCACAAGAGGGGTATCAACCTTCTTGTGTATATTGGCGATAAACCCACCAAGACCTTGATGAGATCTTCTAGTCTGAACTAGAGTCATAATATCACCAATGATTTGAGAAGTGGGATGATTCTTCATTGTGGAAGTGAGAACTCCTCCTTCAAAAAGTCTGGTGTCCTCAACCTCATGCTCCATGTTGCCAATATCTTCTTCATCAGACTCTCTTTCATCAACATGAGGATGAACCTCTTCATATATATTGGAAGGTTCACCTTGTTCAAAAATGGAAGAGAAAAGATGTGCAGAATTGCTGTCAACGCCTGAACCTTGTTTGTCAGCGCTTGGGCTAACAATGCTTGAACTGTTGTTGTCAACGTCTGAACCATCAACGTCTGAATTGGTCTTGTCAGTGCTAGATTTGCCTTTGTCAGCGCCTGAAGAGCCATGCATGTTTATATCTGGTGGTGCTTGGAGACCACCATTATCTTTACCAGCAGCAGTAGCAGCAGCAGCAAAAGCATCTGTCCAAATGGGAATTGTAACATATTCTTGTATAGGAGATGTCGTTTCTGCTTGTGATCCAACCTTTTCATGAACCTGTGTACCTGAAACATCAAAAACTTGTTCTTCCACAACATTTGAAGATAACTTCACAATGTCTGGATTAGTGACAGGCATATAATTTAAAGTTCTAGACAAAGGTTCCAAGTCAAACAACCAATTAGGACCACTTTCAGGATCACTAGGTTTATTTTCTAAAAACCTAAAATGTACTCTTTCAAGTATACGTTTTTCTTCTTTAAGATAAACCCTATATCCCTTGCTCTGCACTGAATACCCCATGAAGTAACCCTCATCACCTTTTGCACTAAATTTCCCTAAGGCATCACTAGTATCTAAAACTACTACATGACAACCAAAAGGTCTGAGAAAACCAATATTAGATTTTCTTCCCCAAAGTAACTCATAAGGTGTTTTGTTCTGAATTTTGTTAACCAATGCTCTATTTTGAACATAACAAGCTGTATTAACAGCCTCAGCCCAAAAGGCTATAGGAAAATGAGCATCAGCCAACATTGTTCTGGCTGCTTCAATTAGGGTTCTATTTTTCCTCTTAGCAACCCCATTTTGTTGTGGGGTTCTAGAAATACTAAATTGCCTAGTAATTCCTTTCCTGGCATAGAAATCATCTAGCTTCTTATTCCTAAATTCACCACCATTATCACTCCTAAGCATTTTAACTTCATTGCCAGACCTCTTCTCAATCTGAGTGATAAAATCAATTAGAATATCAGTTGTGTCACTCTTCATAGCTAGAAAGAATGTCCAAGTAAACCTAGAAAAGTCATCTGTGATGACAAAGCAATATGACTTACCATTCAAACTTTCTATATTTGTTGGACCAAAGAGGTCCATGTGTAGCATATGAAGAGGTCTAGAACTAGTATGCACCTGTTTGGACTTGAATGAGACCTTGTGCTGCTTGCCTTTAAGACATGCAACACAAGAGTGGTCATTGTGAAAGGCCTTCTCATGCAAACCATCAACCAAACCAAGTCTCACAAGCCTATTTATATTTTTAAAATTTATGTGCCCTAGTCTCTTGTGCCACAAATTACTTTCATCTACTGAGGCTTTAGCATAAAAACAAGACATATTATTATTCATTCTAATCCCATTTAGATTCACATTATATATGTCTTTATGCCTAGGTGTTCTATACTCAATATATTTCTCATCAGGGATCTTATAATCCTTGCTTAACACCAAACACTCAGTGTCAGTAAACAGAACTTTATTTTTGTTATCACATACTTGTGATACACTAAAAAGATTGTAATCAAGTTCTTTTACCAGAAATACGTTTTCAAAACGCAAATTCTTGGTGAGAAGGGTTCCTTTGCCTGTGATAGTACCATATCCGCCTCCAAAGTAAACCTTATCACCATCTTTAATGGTAGTGAAGTTCGTCAAATAGTCTTCCTTCCCTGTCATGTGCCTTGAGCATCCACTATCCCAATATCCATAATCATTGACCTGTTTTTGAATGCCCTGCACATAAAGAAAACAAATTAGTTTTCTTAGGGAACCCAAGTCTTAAAAGACTTGGATTCATCTGGTTGTTCAATAAGAACAGACTTAGTTCTCACAACAACCCCATTTTCATCCTTTTTAGGATGAAATACCCAGTTAACCCCAATAGGTTTTGTAATGACCTTTGAAATGTAATTAAATCTGTTGCAGGTCATTGAAATCCCATTTTCATTAGGGTTTTTATCTTTCTTGGGTCTCCATGTTAAGCTTGAAGAAGCTTTAGACCTCTTACCCTGTGGTTGCAAATATTTAGGTCTGGTCACGTTTCTGTCAGCGTTGGAATTGGTCTAGTCAACGCTGAAATTACCCTTGTCAGCGTTGAACCTAGGGTTTGCTACAGAAACCCATTGCCTATTAGACCAAGTGTTTGTCTTTTGAAATGGTCTTTGTCCATGAGTGTTAGACCCTCTAGTGAAGAATGGGGCAGGTCTAACAACTTGTGGACTTTGCTCCACACAAGGTTTGGGTCTGACAACGTTTGACTTCCTAACAACGTTGACTTTGTTCCTGTCAGCGCTGAATTTGTTCCTGTCAGCGCTGGCTTTGGGAGCGTTGACACACTTTTATGCCAAGTGTGAAAAGCTACCACAAGTGTAACAAGCTTTTCTAGACACAGCCTTAGGTCTAGAAGAGAAGAAGCCTGTTCCATTATTGCTAACTTGACTCTTGGGTGACCTAGTATTCCTATACATCTCTGTATATTTAATGTTAGGTTTTCTATCAGTGTTTGAGCCTAGGTCAACAGCTTTACCAGTGATTGGGTTGGTAACCTTAATGGGAGTTGACTCATTGGGACTTTCACAAAGCAAGCCACCCTTAACAAACAAAGTAGGGTTAGCTTTCTTCCATTCATTTAGATCAGTCAACTTTTGTTGGTACTCTTCAACTGGAGTGACAACTCTTGGTGGAGGAATGAATTCTTCCTCTTGGAATTCTGGCAAACCAGTCCAAGATAGGTCCTTTTGCTGGACACCATAGAAGTCACCAGCTGGTGGGGGAACCAAAGAGTAATCATTCATCCCAATCCCAGTCATGTCCTTAGGATCCCTTTGTTTACTTACACAGTCTCCTAGGGTTTGAGTGGCTCTATCAAATCTTTGAATTTTAAGGCCAACATTATCTTTATTCTTAATGGCCTCGTCTAACTTAGCCTGTAACTCACCATTAACCCTTTCCATGATGTTTCTAATATCTATACTAGCATTTAACTCATGTTTTAAGATATTTATTTTATCTTTTAAGTCAAATTCCATTTTCTTGTATTCAGAAATGGTTTTCTCAGTTTGAGTGAGAGCTACTTGGTAATTAGACAGTTTGCACTTTTCAGTACTCACATCACTTAATAATCTTAACACCTCTTTGTTAAGTTTCTTAGTGTTTAACCTACAACCTTTACTACAAAAAGCATCATTGTATACCTCATTATCAGATGAAGAGGAGGAGTGTGCCATGAGAGCATATTCAACATGCTATTCTTCTTCAACCTCAGCAACCAAAGCTTTATCCTCTTCAACATTCTTAGCCAGATAGCTCCAATCCCATCCCATACCATCAATTCCTTGAACTGCAACCATGGCTTTGGAATCCTGAGCTTTAACAACCTGACTTGAGGGTTTACCAGCATCAGATCTTCTACGAGATATGCATTCCCTCATGAAGTGCCCCATACGATGACAGTTGTAGCATTCAACTTTGGATTTATCAAATCCAGCTGTGTCTTTTGCATTGAAGGTCATTTTCTTCTTAAACCTTCTGTTCCACCTATTTGCTCTTATACTAGCAAGAGCCATGTTCCACTTAATGTCCATCTCTTCCAAGTGCTCATCACTTATCTGCTCAAGGTCCTCATATGTAATCACTGAACCATTGGGCAAAGAAGCAATATAAGCACATACAGTATCCAAATCTAAACCAGCAGGTTTAACTCTTGGGGAGTCACTCTTGAATGTGTCAGCGTCTGAAAAGGAGACGTTGACACGACTTATTCCAGCGCTGACATATGATGATCCAGTAACTGGATGCATGTAAGAGTCCTTCTAATTGAATTGTCCTTCACTATGAGAGAAGAAGGCCATGTTACTGGTGGTAGACTTGCTTCCATGCTCTAAAAGAGTTTCATCTTCCAACAGCCTTAGTTTGTTGAAGATGTCATCAAACGTGGAACTTTTGTAGGTATTATTGGCAAGAATAGATCTTGCCTCAATCTTCCATGCCTCACCAAGACTTTTAAGAAAGGTAGCATGAATGTCAACATCACCAAGTTGTGTCCCCATGAAGGACAACTTGCTTGTAATGTCAAGCAATCTGCTTCTCACACTACTCAGTTTCTCATTGGGTTGAGCCTTGAAGACAACATAATCATACATGAGTGGCTTTTTCTTCTCTTCCTTAGTGTCTGCATTGCCACCATATGCAACTTCAAGAGCTTCCCAAAGGTTTTTAGAAGATTCATAGCCTCTATATTTATGTTGGTTCTCTTATCCCAAAGATACTTTCAGAATATTTAGGGCTTTCATATCGACCCTTTTCTTTGCTATGTCATCAGCAGACACAGCTCTACCATCTCCAGGTTTTTCTTTCTTATCTTCTTCAGAACATCCAGCAACAGCTGATCTTTGAGTGATAGCATCAGCAATCTTTTGGGCTTTATCGAATGTGTTTCCATATTCAATGATCTCCCAGAGTGTGTAGTCATAGATCCCCAGATATTGCTCAAAGTTTAATTTCCACAAATCAAAGTTGGTTGCATCAAGCATGGGAATCTTGATGTTTGGTAAAGATGAGGAGGAGGAGGTTATTGCTTTAGACATGATGATGTTAGGGTTTTTGAGAAAATTAGGGTTTTGGTGATTTTTAGGGTTCTAGTGTTCTTTAAGATCAAAAGTTCCTCAACAAGCTCTGATACCACTTGTTGATCCCAAACTTAGATCGATTTAGCTTTATGTATACGAGATTAGATCAAGTAATACACTTAGATAAACCTTTGTATATGCTTATGATAATCTAAGTGTTATGCGGAATTAACACTTAAACAAGAACACACAATGATATAAACAAACTTTCACTTTGATTAATGATATCAAACTTGCTTACAATGAAAGTAGTTTACGAATGAAAACTTATATGAAACATTAACCTAAAGGTCTTTTTTTATAGACATAAGAAGCCTTGTACAATAATCTACGTATCAGCTATTCTAGGTAAAGATAAATATAGAAAATACATTGTTGTTCCTATCTTTACTAGAAGTAATCTAGAATACAATAAACGCGTAGAGTATATCTTCCCATCAGTGCTTGTCTTCAATGTATCAACGCTTGACTTTGTCTTGTCAACGCTTGAGCTGTCAGCGCTTGTTTTGCTCTTGTCAACGCTTGTTTTACTCTTGTCAGCGCTCAAGTGATCTGGCCTTAATTTATTCCCAACAGTGGAAATGGTATGAAACTAGTGAAAAAGTAATTGAGATGGAGATGGAGTTAGAAAATTATGGTAAATTTTGTGATTTTGGAGAAAAATCAGGATTTGAGATGGAGATGGAATTAGAATATTATGGTAACTGCATATGCATTAACTTAGCATGGACATTCAAAATTTTCGAGAAAAATTTGGCTCTAAATACAAAAATTAAACAACCAAATATTTTGAACTCCAATTTGCCTTCAAATTAAACATTCAAACTATGTAAACTTTCCCTTTGAGTTTCCTGGTAAAAATAATTTTTGAACAGAATTTTATACTATTTTACACATTTTAACATTCAACCAAAAAACTTTGATAGATAACTGATAATTCCTTGAGTACAGATATTGAATTGTACATGAACTTAAAATACTTATATTAACTAGTTAACAAACCATATTGTTGATTACAGATAATTGATAATTTTTCCATAATGCTAGTAATGCATACAAATCTTTTAAAATGTTGCAACCTATAGTTTGATAGTACAACAGGTGCCTAGCAATACCAGACAAAAAATTGTTCATATTAAACAGAGAGAACTGACATCATCCAGCCTTCCTTTTGCCTTTGTTGTTCTCCCCTCTGCAGCATTCCTTGACCGACCCTTCTCAACAATTTCTTTCCAAGTTTTTTTATTAGCTAGGCCAACAACGACATTTGGTCTTGGAGCTTTAGCTTGAGAAGATTGAGCTTTGTGAGTGTGCTTTGATCTGGGAGTGTGCTTTCGTCTTGGAGCATCAGCGTGAGCAACTAATTCTTCAGCACTAGAGTCAAAGAAATGGCTCTTTCTAATCCAGTTTATGTATTCCCATTCCTCCTGATATTTGACCACATCATGTGTTTAAAACAATTAATCTATGGTATAAACGTATACAGCTTTATGCATAAACAAATAACAACTTAACTATACCTTGTTTGAAATTTTCTTATATCCTTTCGAGTAAGCAGTCGGCTTTGACTTTGAACCTGACATAGCATTAAGTTGAATAAATTAAAACTTCACAATTCTGTACATTAAACCATAAAATTTTAGTTTAAACTGATTTACCTTTAGAATTGCTATTCTTCTTGAGTTCTAACTCATAATCCTCATCACTCGTGTCTTTCTCCTCATCACTTGTATCTTCCTCCTCATCACTAGAATCTACCTCGACATCATTAGTGTCTTCATCCTCATCAGATGAATCTGATTCATCCTCTATAGTAGGTTTGATTAGAATAGGAGTTTCTAAACAGGGAGGACGAATAGAGGGAGGACGAACTTTTTTGGAAGATGTTGTGGCATTAGGTACACCTAAAATTTGAGTTTGAAGCAAGCCAGGACGAACAGAGGGAGGACGAACTCGAGCGGACGAACTTATGGCATTAGGAGTTTGAAACAAAGAAGGACGAACAGATGAAGAACTTGTGACATTATGTATGCCTACAATAGGAGTTTGAAACAGTGGAGGACGAAAACAGGGAGTACTTGAAGAACTTCTTGGAAAACTACGAATAGGACTTGTATTGCTAGAGGGTGGGCGAAATTTAGCACTTTCAGAAGTAGATGATGAAGTGTCGGATTCTATATGAATTACTTCTGCAAACATGTACATATTAATGTTAGTTATATGTCGATGAAGGGAGTGTTTGGCAGAATGTGTATCATGGTTGTGGATGCCCTAATAACATTTGGATTTGGTTATACATATGTTTGTATAGGGGACCATATCCTTAAACTATAACATATACCATGGGACCATATCCATACACATTAACAAAACCCATATCCTAGATTGAAACATAGACCATATAAACACATTAAGAAGGGTTAATCCTATAAACTAAATCACGTTAATTAAATATGACATAGGTCCACATATATGCATTAAAAATAAGTGTAAACTCTAATATCAGTAACAAACTTACACTATTCGTATGAACCATAATATCAAATTAAACAATACTGATTTTTGCATTACCTCTTTCTTGATGTTTCATGTAGTTAATGATTCTGTAGATTGGCGACTATTGTTTATGAGGTTTGATTTTTTTGATCGGTTATTGGGTGGTTAAATTAGGGTTCGTTCTTCCTGTTTGATTATGAAAATGGTCGTGAAAATGGTGGTGGTTACAAGATGGTTACCGGATATTATGTGTGTTTAATGAAAATGTAAATATTAAATTTACTTAATAATAAAAGTATAATTAACATTTAATTTTTAAAAGTTAATAATAAATAAATAATTAAATAACTTAAATATATTAATAATTAAATAACTTTATCATTTTTAAAAGTTAATAATAAATTTAATTTTTAAAAGTTAATAAGTAAATAAAAAAGCATATACGTTTTATTTTTATGAAAAACAAAAAATTAAAATATTACTTTAATTTAAAACATAAAATTATAATTAAATAACTTAAAATATATTAGGTTATAATAATGCTTGACAAGATAAATATCTTTTGGTTTTTTAACAGTATGTGGGATTTAGTTGAGGTTTATATCAATCACCTTGAATAATCATTTCAAGCAATTTATTATGAATAAGGTCGATTTTTAATAGACAGTTTAATAAGGTTAGGGTGAGGACATTCTACTTTGGTATTGGGTTACGGTTTATGGTTTATGGTTGAGTTTAAGGTTTATATATGGTTTAAGGTATAACGTTTAGGGTTTAGGGGTTATGGTTTGTGGTTTAAGGGTTATTGGTTTAAGGTTTACGATTAATGGTATAATTAGCTAGGGTTTGTGGTTTAGTTTAACGTTAAATGGTTTAAGTTTTATGATTTAGTGTATATGGTTCACTGGTTTAGGGTTTAGGGTTTAGGGTTTAAGGTTTATGGTTTTTGGTTTAAGGGTTAATTAATGGTTTAATGTTTATAGTTTAATGTTAAATGGTTTAAGGTTTATAATTTAGTATTTAGGGTTTTTTGGGGTTAAGGTTTAGGGCTTAGGGTTTGTGGTTTAGGGTTTAGGGTTTAGGGTTTAAGGTTTAGGATTAATGGTTTACTTAGCCAGAGTTTGTGGTTTAATGGTTAATTAATGGTTTAATGTTTATAGTATAAGGTTAAATTGTTTAATATTTATGATCTAGTGTTTATATATGGTTCATTGGTATAAGGTTCAGGGATTAGGGTTTATGGTTTGTGGTTTAAGGGTTAATGGTTTAAGGTTTACGATTAATGGTTTAATTAGCTAGGGTTTGTGGTTTAGTTTAACGTTAAATGGTTTAAGATTTATAATTTAGTGTATATGTTTCACTGTTTTAGCGTTTAGGGTTTAAGGTTTAAGGTTTATGGTTTGTGGTTTAAGGGTTAATTAATGGTTTAATATTTATAGTTTAATGTTAAATGGTTTAAGGTTTATAATTTAGTATTTAGGGTTTTTTTGGGGTTAAGGTTTAGGGCTTAGGGTTTGTGGTTTAGGGTTTAAGGTTTAGGATTAATGGTTTAGTTAGCTAGGGTTTGTGGTTTAATGGTTAATTAATGGTTTAATGTTAATAGTATAAGGTTAAATGGTTTAATATTTATGATCTAGTGTTTATATATGGTTCATTGGTATAAGATTCAGGGATTAGGGTTTAGGGTTTAAGGTTTATGGTTTGTTGTTTAAGGGTTAATTAATGGTTTAATGTTTATAATTTAAGGTTAAATGGTTTCAAGTTTATGATTTAGTGTTTAGGGTTTTTTGGGGTTAAGGTTTAGGGCTTAGGGTTTGCGGTTTAGGGTTAGGGTCTAAGGTTTAGGATTAATGGTTTAATTAGCTAGGGTTTGTGGTTTAATTATTAATTAATGATTTAATGTTTATAGTATAAGGTTAAATGGTTTAAGAATTTTGAATTAGTGTTTAGTGTTCATTGGTTTCAGGTTCAGAGTTTAGGGTTTATGGTTTATGGTTTAGGGTTTAGGGTTTATGGTTTATGGTATGCATGATTATGATTTATGGTTTAATTAAGGTTTATGGTTTAATGGTTTATGGTTTACGGTTAAATGGTTTAAGGTTTAGGATTTAGGTTTTATTACTGGTTTATGCTTAATTTGTGTTTATGGTTTCATTGGTTAAGGTTTATGATTTAGGGTTAGCATCATTCGAGATAGATGGGTTTGACATTACATATTTTTAAAAAACTTTAATGTTTTAAAATCTATCAGATAACAAATTAATCATCGTTTATGTTACATTCATACGTGAGCTTGTTGAAATAAGTCATAAAACTGTTTAATCACCCGACTTATATTATATAATTAATAAACAAGATTTATGTTATAATTATTAATATAATTATCATGATAATTAAACGTGGCCATTTTATTTGAATTAAACTTTAGGATAAAATAATTATTAATATAATTATTCATGTTACATTTAATTAAGTAAGAAACATAGCTTAATTATGTTATATTAATTTTTAACCAAGGTTTAATTATATTAATAACATTCTTTAATTTAATTATCCAACAATCATGTAAGGTAAAGTTCAATTAATAAAATCATGAAAAATTAATAAGATTATACTACTAAACTCGACTTATACTAACGTGTCTAAAAAGTGAATCGTTTAATTTGCATGCAACTTGATATATTGCACTGGTACCCCGTCCACTAATAACTCACTAACACACACACACACACATACATTCAATATCCGGAGGTCAAATAATGAATCAACCACCCACCCACCTAGACACAAACAGTTTCAAATCTTCAAACCCTGATAAATCAAACCTAAGTGACCAGTTGGATATTGCTTTTAAGATCACAGCTGAGATGATCGATTATTTGATGGATAAGTATGGAACCAACTGGAGATATCCTGATCCGATTGCTGACACTATTATTGAAGACTTGATGCAGTTAGATTTAAAAAATCGGACTAAAGGAAAATCAAAACAAGGTTAGCGTTTTTACTTCGAAACAATATTATTGAAGTTTTGATGATTTGTCTTTGTTTTGATGATGTTGCATGTTATGAAAATACCAATAATTGATTCTGTTTTCATATTTGTTATATAGATGACAAGACAGATGAGGCTACGAAGGTTGATGAAGCTATGAAGGTTGATGAAGCTATAAAGGTTGATGAACCTATGAAGGTTGATGAAGCTATGAAGGCACCTATTAAAGGTCAATTTTCTGCCATTTTATGTTGATATGTTTGGGCGAAAGGCGCTAGATTGATCAATAGTTAGTGTTTACTATGTAAAGTTTTAGGAGTAGTGAAAATGATAAATGGTTCAAGTATTATGTTGGTTATATGATGATGTAGATACATGAGATAAGGGTGTGTTTGGTTTAGGGGGTGTTTGGTTTAGCTTATATTATGGGCTTATAAGTTTATTAGCTTATATAAGCTTATAAGCTGAAACTAAGTGTTTGGTTAAGCTTATATAAATAGGCTTATAAGCTTATATATGGGGTTTTGGTAAGCCCAAAATGTGTGGCTTTTAAGGGTTATATAGCAATAATATATAAAAAGACATTTATGCCCATATTTAATAACCACATCATTTATATTCATATACTTTTTTTTCATTTTACCTTAATAAATTTGATAAGGCAAACCAAACACAAAACATGAGCTTATTAGCTTATCTTATATAAGTCATAATGGCTTATATAATATAAGCCTAAGCCAAACTCATAAGCTTTACCAAACACCCTCTAAGCTTATATAATGGGCTTATAAGCTTATTAGCTTATATAAGCTTATAAGCTCAGACTAAGTGTTTAAACATAGGCTTATATAAGCCATGGGCTTATAAGCTTATTAAACATAGGATTATATAAGCCATAAATGGTTTCTATAAGCACATTATATAAGCTAAAACAAACACACCATAAATTTTAAAAAAAGGGGCTGGTCATACTTGAAACCTTAAACGTTTGAGTTTAGATTAGTTTTGATTATCTTAATGTGAAAACGTATAGACTTCCTGGCCAACTTTTTTTAATCTAATATGGCATCGATAGAACAACCTACATCTTTTCGTTTACCCTTTTTTATGTAAGTACCTCTTACTATGGCCGTGTCATTTCCCTTTTTCATGGTCCTTGTTACCATCAACTACGGTCTTTAATAAACGACCCTTTTCTTTTATGTTGATTGGTCGAATGTTTTACTTCCCAGTTCCCACTTTGGGCACTTCATAGGGTAGCAAGTTATCCGAGTCGCCACTCTCAATACTCTCACTTTTCAGTTTCTGTTTCAGTATCTGAATACTCTTTTCTAGTTGAGTATCTAGATCCAGACTTGTATGGTTTATATCATGCATCGATTATTTGGATTGATCAATGTGTGGATTATATTTCGATACTAAAACTCAATGTAAAACCCGTAAAAATAAGGTCATAATTTAATTCTATTTTCAATTATTTTGAAGTATTTTATAACGTTAAATATTATTATGTTTAACGGTTTAAGTTGAAACCGATATTAAATATTATATTTTAATATTTTGACGAGTAACGAGGACTACTAGTGATCGCGATACCGACGGATGCCAAAAATTTTATATTTTATTATCGATCGTTTCGATATTTAATATTTTCGACGATATCGTTTTAATTACGTATCGGGTCGTTATATTATTATTTTTCGTGTGCGTTTAAACTTTTAGTATTTTTACGAAACCCGAGTCTCGTAAATATTTCAAAAATTACAATTTACATTTTCTACCCTTTTAAACTATTTTATTCCATCTTGGACCAAAACTATCACAAATTGGCAAAATTAACCCTTGTACCACCATATAAAATGGTTTTTACTTCCACTAACTTTTATATAATAATAATAAAACAAATTTTTTCTCTTCCTTTCTTTTTTTTCTTCCAAACCGTGACCCCCTCCCCATCTTTGATCAAAGATTTCTCAAAATCTAGCTTGATTCAATCCAAACTAAAACAAGACCCATCTTAGTTTTGATCTTGTGATCACATTGGTATGATTTTCTTCAACATGCATTAATATTTTTTTTTTAATTTTTATTTTATTGATGAACTATACTTGTTTGATCCATTATGAAAGAATAAATAGGTGTTAATAATATTATATTACATAGTGGTGGGGTTGCATGTTTGAATTTTTGAGTTTGATTTATTAGATTTGTACATGCAAGTGTGTTAGAGGTTTGATCATAGTGTAGGAGTGTTAGAATGATCATATTAGTGGTATAGAAATGGGGTAAAATGTGTTGAAAAATTGATTTTGTATGATTTTTAAAAGGTTAAATTTGGGCAGTAGTTTTAAGGCCATTTTCGAGGTTCTTAAGTCTGAATATAGATTGATATCATGGGATTATGTCGTAGAGAATTTCGTTAGCTTCGATTTGATATAAGGTAGGCCTTCCAACTCCAAACGAGGTGGAAGATACACTAGTTTGATTTTCGTGTACCGGGAGACGAGTATCGGCACTACATATAGTTGTTGTCGATATTTGGATCGAATCCCGGGGACTCTAAATGGATGTATTAAAATGTGTAACCTACTGACAATGAGGTATTTATTTATTAGGTTGAGTTTACTTTAAAACCCGAGTGTCGGTTTTGTAAACGGCGTCGTTTAAATAAGTTAAAACGGTTGTATGAAAAATTAACGTAAATCTGTCCGGATTTTGTAGTTTGAAAATGAGTCGAGTAAAGGACTTTAAAAGTAATTTCATTTGATGAACTTGTAGGAGGACTTTCTATATATAGTAATTTAGTTTATCGAGTCGTTTCATAAACGGTTGACAAGTTTAAAAGGGGTAAATAAGCTAGTACATGTAGTATGTATCGGCGGATTTTGTTAAAAAGTATAAAATGGTAAAGTAAATGTATAGTAAAGTATAATGAAGTTATTTATATCGTTTACTCTCGAGTGTATTGTGGTTTTATGAGTTCGAGTTTGATTTTATTAAGTATCATTTATTTCTCGAGTCTATTATTATTGAACGCACCTCATTTGCTTGGTTGCGGTTATCGTGATTATCGGGCATCATCTATCGTCGGCGATCGTCTCATTACCACTATCGGCTAAGGTGAGTCTATAGCCTCGCTTTATACTAGTTATTAAATGATTTTAAACCCGCGAGGGGGAATACATATTTTATAAACTTAGAAAACAAGATTTTTATGGTATGCTTTGTCCCTCTATGAATGGACCCGTGGTTGCCTTTAAATTGCATTAAGTGATTGCCTTTGTTAAAGCCTCAATTATGGACCGTTAACTAGCTTATGATGGGCTAGCCGCTAGTACAAATAATAGATCTATGGGGGAAGCCGCCCCGGTTCAGTTTGTGTGGACTTGTCACAGAAGCTTAGGCCCGACCTCCACACTGTTTGGACATATTGTATTCAGAAGTCAGGTATGCGGCAATGTACCAAAAATCTAGAGGTAACCGACAATTAATAAATCTCCTGTCTTATCAGACCTCTAAAAGGAGTGTTTAAGGGCTCGGTTCCATGAGCTTATTGCAATTTATGCTATATACAATTATCATTGTTGATGCAAATTATTATTTGATGCTTATAAGCATGCCACAAACTTATAATCTTTGCTTGTGTTCAAATTGATTACATAAACCTATAGATTCACTCGGCATTTTTGCTGATTGTTTTACTCACATGTATTTCAGGTAATCAAGAAGTGGAAGCTTGGAGGTCACGAGAATGAAGTTGTGCACTGCTTTTGTTTTTCAAACTCTTTGATTTATTTATCGTTCCATTTTTAAAACAAACTAATATGTTGTTTTAACTTATCTTTGGTAACGATTACTTGGGACTACGCTACTCTGATGAATGTTTTGGGAACGATAAATCTAAAACGTCTCTTTTCGAGTCGTTCTTTATAAATTATGTGTTGTTGTATCATTGTTTAGCACCCAAAGATGTATTCCGCTGCGTGTAAATTTGGGGGTGTTAAACTCAAAGTGAAAGTGAGCGTGTTTAGAGTGACGACTCGGATAATATGATGCCGAAATAAGCGCCAAAATTTACAAATGGGAAGGAAAACCTTCGATCAATCAACAAAAAGGAAAAGGGTCGCTCAGTAAAGACCTTAGTTGATGGTAGTGATAACCATGAAAAAGATAATGCGGACGGCCATAGTAAGAGGGGCTTACATAAAAAAGGGTAAACGAAAATATGTAGGTTGTTCTGTCGACGCCATCTTAGATTCAAAAATGTTGGCCAGGAAGTCTATACGTTTTCACAGATACATTGGTTCATTTACTATGTTGTTTATGTGTCAGTTATATGGTTATGCAGATACAGGAGCTAACTTAAAGAAAAAAGAAAAAGGCAAGGGACCAACTGAAGCTGATAAAGCATCTGATCCTTTAAATCTACATAATAGGGTGGAAAAGTGATAGGTGTGAAAACACCCATCTTTTCTACCACTTAATTACATTAAAACGGGACCTAAACGTATATTTTATGTCATAAATGGCGGAATTATGCGTGGTTTGTGTTTTATTGTGTTTTAGGGTCAAAATGTGAAAAAGGGAAGAAAACACGGTCTTTCACGGGCGTTTATTGAAGAAAAAGACAAAAGACGAAGTCAAAAGATCAAGAATGCTAAAAGAACGGAAGTCCAAGGCTTATTCTGAAGATTTACCGGAGAAAATGTCCAAAGACGAAAGTTTAATGAAGCCGAAGAACTCAAGTCTAAATTATTGAGGGATTATAAGACGAGTTCAAATTAATCCCGAGACAAAGTCGAAGAAGTCGAAGAACTTAAAAGACGTGAAGAAAGAAAGAAAGAAAAGAGGAAGCCTCCCACCACCCTCCTCTCCTATAAATACCCTTCATATCACCACATGAAGGGAGTTAGTCATTTTTAGATTAGTTTAGTTGTAGGAGTAGGATTAGTTTTAGAGAGAGAAAGTGACAGTTTCTCTCTCTAGAATTTTAATCTTTCATCTTTTATCTTTCTTGTTTTTAATCAAATCTTTTAAGTTTAATCTTGTCTTAATCTTCATGTTATTAAACTTTCTTGTTAATCTTAATCTTGTTTCCATCATCTTTTTCATCTAGTTCTTATTTAAAAAGTTTTGATCTTTTTGATTTTTCATGATTTAAAGTTCATATCTTTTATGTTTTGATTTAAAAAGTTTGTTGATTTTGAGTTTTGTTAAGTTGTTATTTGTGCTTATTGATTCCGCTTCAGTTTTGATCCGTTCTATTTTGAGTTTTAGCTTATCATCATAGCTTATTCCCTTTTGCTTTTATCTCGGATCAAGAACCCAATCGGAAAGGGTGGTAAACCCCTTTCCGATCGTATCATTCCGACGGTAAGGGTTAGTGCTATTCCGATTGGCTTCAATTTTTAGTCATTCCGATTGAGTTGTTTCTTCATATTCCGATCGTGTACCATTTGACACATTCCGATCAATGGATCGGAATACTTTCCGATCATGTCTGTTTTCTACATTCCGATCTGGGTGCCTTTACTAGTTATTCCGATCATGGATCTTTAAACATTCCGATCTGGTACATTCCGATCGGATTCCAATTGGATTCCGATCGGGTGTATTCCGATGGGTTGACTTTGATTTGTTTTACGATTTTGCTTTAGTTTAAGTGTCAATTTTTCTCATTTTATTTCTAGTTCAATTTAATTTCGTTATGCATTTTTATTCAATTGTCAATTTACTTTTCGTTAAGCCTTTAATTTTACGTCATTTAATTTCGCGTCATTTAAATTTAAAGTTTTAAATATTGCACCGATTCACGTTTTAACTAGTTGTAGTTTTAATTACTTGTCATTTATTTTAAGTCTTGCACATTTATTTTACCAAAACCAAAAATATTTGTTTCACCAAGAACAACTAATCTCACACAATTAACCGGAAATCAATTCGAAGAGATACCGAGAAAACGAACTTTTTCAACGAGTAAAATCTCTACATTAAAATGGCGCCGCTGCCGGCTCTTTTCGTGAGGATCGAAAGTTTTTTGTGAGAGAAGCGTTGGCTTTTGGGACCCGTTCACTTGTGAACGTTATTTTTCTTGTCTAGAATTTTCAAAAATCCAAAAACATTTGAAAAATCTTTAAAAAGCATTTCTTTTTCAAAGTTTTGCACCAAAAATATTCT
Source organism: Glebionis coronaria (assembly GCA_025667525.1). Lineage (NCBI taxonomy): Eukaryota > Viridiplantae > Streptophyta > Magnoliopsida > Asterales > Asteraceae > Glebionis > Glebionis coronaria. Next base: position 196,663,800 of record CM046882.1, on the reverse strand, counting down.
TCTTGCTTATCTATCTTTCTCTATGGATTTTTATGTCAATTGCGTCGGGTGCGGGAGACGATTGTACGGGAACGACTCTTGTCAATGGTGTACATGTGAGCGGTGCGGAAACGATATCAAAGATACACAATCAATACCAGGATTTTGTCCTTTGTGTCCCTCAATTAATTCGTCCTTTTTGAACCCACCTCCTCTTTCCCCGTGCATCTATTGTGGAAGCGATTCTCCTTGGCATGTTTCGTGCCCGGCTCAATACTCGTATGATTACGGGCAAGAACCAGGTACAATTATGACAATGAAAATAACTATCCACAAGACGCACCCGACTTTTCTCCTCACCCTTCTTGCCAAATTTGTGGGGGTCCTCATGATACTTCTTATTGTCAACCGATGAATTATTATGAGCAAAATCCGTGTCCTCAGTTCTCTTCACCAATGGATTATTATGAACCAAACCCGGTTTCTAATTCTTCTCAACCGATGAACTACTATGAGCCACCACCATGCTATAATTCAGGTTTTCAACATTTCGAACCCCCACAACACATCATCGATCATCAACCCTCCTTCGAACAATTGAGCTCCAATGAACAACGGGACAATCTGGTTAAGCAGGTTCAACAAATTCAAGAATCTTGGACCAAGTTCATCGAAAAATATCGAAAGGATCAACGACAGGAGCAAATATCGAATATCGAGACTTATACTCCTCCTCCGGTGTATCCATACTATTACGATGATGATGACGATGAGCCTACTATTTCTTGGAATGACCTTACTGCTCAATGTCCTAGTGCTATCGTCATCCCTCCTCTCAATATCCCAAACGTGTCTACGGATTGTGATACATTGAATGAGCTTGGTGATGTTGTTCTCGACAAAGTGTTGGATGATGAGGTTTGTGAAATACCAACTGCTATGGAGTCTGAAGACGACGTTGCTCTCACAGAAGAGGTCGATCCTAATGATGTCGATTTTTCTCCAAGCTATGAGAATTTCACTTTTGAAATTTCTCCATCCCCACCAGGAGATGCGGGCGATGACGATTTATTCTCTCCGGTTTACGAGAAGTTCACCAATGAACTTGCTCTTGTGGATGAGGTGGAAGACGTGCTTCTTCGCGATAGATTACGGAAAGTTCATCTTCTTATTGCTCAAATCGAAGAGTTGACTTCTCCTTCTCTTTCCGAGTCTTTGCCTCCATCTATTTCCCCCGTTGAAGAAAATGACCCATTGCTGGCAGAAATTGACATTCACTCCATACCACCAGGTAATGATGACGATGATATGGAGGGGGACATTATTTTTAATAATTTGCTGCAGGAAAATATTGTCCCAAGTCCCCCTCCCGAGCACCTTTCATCCTCCCCTTTAGCCACTATCACGGAGGATGAGTGCTTTGACCCGGGAGGTGACATTGATTATGCCATGATTGATAACAATACGGCTTTGCCGCTTGCTCCGCATCTATTGTCTTTGGGGGACGACAATGTACTTACTTTACCCACCCCACCTCCCGTGGATTTTGATTTCACATACTTCTCGTATGTTGAAAGGACCTTTCTCCCTTTCAAGACTTATCCCCCCGCCTCTCCTTTGTTGATGTCAACCGGGAACGAGGACAAGGTCTTTGATCCCGGTATTACATTCGAGGCTTCCCCATGGACCATTTAATTCGGGGACGAGTCAGGCTCGTGACTCGGTTAACAAAAACAAGCGCTTTTTGGGAGGCAACCCAATTATCTATCTATTTTCACCATAAGTGTAGGGGGGAGCCCCGTGGTGTTTCTTGCTTTCTTTCTTATCATGTGCAGGGATTAGAGCTTCAAAGACACACTCTTGATGACTTTTGACGAACCGTGATTCCGTGTTCCCTTCTTCCCGGTTCTATCCTAAACTCTTTTCGATTCACTATTTTATATTTCTCAATATTAAAATAGGAATCTCTTTAGTTGTCTCTTCCTTAGCGAGATTTAAACAAAGTGTACAATGTCCTAAGTGTAGGGGAGTTTACTCCCACATGCTTAAACATTGAGGACAATGTTTATCTTAAGTGTAGGGGGGACTTCTATCGAAGTTAAGTGGCCTTTTCCTTGTATTTGTCCTCATTTTAACCGGAAAATTTGATTTTTCGACATTTTTCAAAATTTTTAATCTATTTTGGCCTAGTTGTATAGTTGCATTTTCCTTTGTTATAGTTATTTTCTTTCCTTATTAGAATAAATTTTTAATAAGTGGTTTTAATTTTCAAAACGTTGTGAATCTTTTGACTCAACCCGAGTTTACTTGCCTAAGTTTACTCTAGCCAGTATCCTTAACATGTTTAAGTCAAGTTTTGCTAGGCTTTTATATAGGGAGCTATAAAACGCGAAAGTCTTAACTCTCACGGGTTAAGAACAAGAACTTTTCGCAAGTTCCTATAATTGATCCTAAAGAGTCGTTTATCAAGGGAACTTTAAAACGCGATTTCTAAACTTGAAAAAGTCTAAGAATTTGCAAGATCCTATAGGCGACTCGAAAACCCAAAACTTTGATTTAATAGGCTAAGCATCCACGAGTCTCATTCCTTGAGATTTTAAACTGTGGAGAACAAGAGATGATAGAGTCAATTATAAGTTTGGTATTCTTTCGTGAATTTATGTGAGTTAATTATGAGCCTATTCTCCCTCCGCTTGTTAATAAATTAATCTGCTAATAAATAAGGTTGTACGATTTAAAAGGTTACTTAGCTTCTAGCCCCAGATCGTTTAAAAGTTGCTCGGTAATGACGAGAGTTCATAGCCAAGGCATAACTTATGAAGCGGGGCGCGAAGATTGGCGAGTCCGAAAAGGCCCTAACAAGGCATGAGGACTACATTTTGTTGCTAAAGATCCAAAAGTGATGTGAAGAATCATTTATCGAAAATCAATATGAAGGATCGAGACACACGACGAAAAGCAAAAACTCCCCAAAAGTCATGGAGAAGTCTATCCGAAAAGACCCTAACAAGGTATGAGGATAAATAGATCCAAGTCCTAAAAGGAGGCGGATCGTTGTATATCAAAGTCCAAAATAAAGATTGGAGAAAAATGAAGAAGTCGTGGTCCAAAGATGAAGAATCTCTCAAAAACTTCAAGTGAAGAAATTCCTATTATGAAGAGAAGACCATAATTTCAAGAACGTCTCTCGAAGATTCGAAGTATGAAGTCGCTGCCAAATATCGGCCCGAGAAAGGTCTCAAATCGCGAACCAAGTTATGCCAAGATATGAACTTTCTGATATCCCGAGAAGCAGTTTTAAAAGATTTGGTCCTTTAGCTAACTATTGATTAAATCGTTCACCTTATTTTCAGACTAAATACCTATCGAAATAAGTCAAACAATGCATCTACGTGATAATTCAAGACAAAAATAAAATATAAGAGATACCCATAGGAATAAGGGAGTCTAAGTGAATAATTGGCCCACATGAGTTCGTGTTAGTTTGCTAACTTATAATAACAATGATCTCGTTTCTAAGCTTGGTTTGGAGAAAGTGAAAACTTGAGGATGATGATCATTCACGACATTTTCAAAACCCAAGGTATGTTTTTGATTTCTTTACTTTGTATGTTTATAATTTTCTATTCCTTTAATAAAGGCCAACGTAGGTTGATTATGATGGAAAGTGTAAACCTTGCTTTATTGCTAAGCATTGCATGAGGGCATTGCAATGGTTAAGTGTAGGGGATTTGATAGGTGTGAAAACACCCATCTTTTCTACCACTTAATTACATTAAAACGGGACCTAAACGTATATTTTATGTCATAAATGGCGGAATTATGCGTGGTTTGTGTTTTATTGTGTTTTAGGGTCAAAATGTGAAAAAGGGAAGAAAACACGGTCTTTCACGGGCGTTTATTGAAGAAAAAGACAAAAGACGAAGTCAAAAGATCAAGAATGCTAAAAGAACGGAAGTCCAAGGCTTATTCTGAAGATTTACCGGAGAAAATGTCCAAAGACGAAAGTTTAATGAAGCCGAAGAACTCAAGTCTAAATTATTGAGGGATTATAAGACGAGTTCAAATTAATCCCGAGACAAAGTCGAAGAAGTCGAAGAACTTAAAAGACGTGAAGAAAGAAAGAAAGAAAAGAGGAAGCCTCCCACCACCCTCCTCTCCTATAAATACCCTTCATATCACCACATGAAGGGAGTTAGTCATTTTTAGATTAGTTTAGTTGTAGGAGTAGGATTAGTTTTAGAGAGAGAAAGTGACAGTTTCTCTCTCTAGAATTTTAATCTTTCATCTTTTATCTTTCTTGTTTTTAATCAAATCTTTTAAGTTTAATCTTGTCTTAATCTTCATGTTATTAAACTTTCTTGTTAATCTTAATCTTGTTTCCATCATCTTTTTCATCTAGTTCTTATTTAAAAAGTTTTGATCTTTTTGATTTTTCGTGATTTAAAGTTCATATCTTTTATGTTTTGATTTAAAAAGTTTGTTGATTTTGAGTTTTGTTAAGTTGTTATTTGTGCTTATTGATTCCGCTTCAGTTTTGATCCGTTCTATTTTGAGTTTTAGCTTATCATCATAGCTTATTCCCTTTTGCTTTTATCTCGGATCAAGAACCCAATCGGAAAGGGTGGTAAACCCCTTTCCGATCGTATCATTCCGACGGTAAGGGTTAGTGCTATTCCGATTGGCTTCAATTTTTAGTCATTCCGATTGAGTTGTTTCTTCATATTCCGATCGTGTACCATTTGACACATTCCGATCAATGGATCGGAATACTTTCCGATCATGTCTGTTTTCTACATTCCGATCTGGGTGCCTTTACTAGTTATTCCGATCATGGATCTTTAAACATTCCGATCGGGTACATTCCGATCGGATTCCAATTGGATTCCGATCGGGTGTATTCCGATGGGTTGACTTTGATTTGTTTTACGATTTTGCTTTAGTTTAAGTGTCAATTTTTCTCATTTTATTGCTAGTTCAATTTAATTTCGTTATGCATTTTTATTCAATTGTCAATTTACTTTTCGTTAAGCCTTTAATTTTACGTCATTTAATTTCGCGTCATTTAAATTTAAAGTTTTAAATATTGCACCGATTCACGTTTTAACTAGTTGTAGTTTTAATTACTTGTCATTTATTTTAAGTCTTGCACATTTATTTTACCAAAACCAAAAATATTTGTTTCACCAAGAACAACTAATCTCACACAATTAACCGGAAATCAATTCGAAGAGATACCGAGAAAACGAACTTTTTCAACGAGTAAAATCTCTACATTAAAAAGCTTGAAAGGGAATTCAAACTTTTTAAACAGACACAGTTGCAGGGAGGTTAGTAAACTAAATTTTAACCTTGAGAGAAATATAGTTATTCACTAGCTTTGGTATCACATGTATGCTCTAAAGTATTACAGCTCCACATAGACGACATCTCAAGCCCGTTTGCTCTGACAGGTAGATATCGCAATGATTCCTCTTTCTCGTGAAAATTATCATCTTCATGCCATGTATGTGAATTCAATATGCATTAACAGCTTTTTGTTTAGCCTTTTTAGTAAAGGACCTCTTACTTGGCACTCATATTCGCTTTTTCATGGGTATTGATGATATTGATACCAATCAAAGACCGAATGCAAAGGTCAAAGTTTGAGCTACTTACATAAAAAAGGATAAACGAAAAGAAGTAGGTGCAGATTGGATTCCCATATCGGGTATGAAGATGAACATGTTCACGAGATAGAAGAATAGTTGAGATATCTACCTCGAAGACAAAACGGGCTTAAAATGTCGTTTATGTACAACTGTTAAACTTTATTGCAGACATGTGATTATGTATTTGTAGTTAACTTATGCGGTATTATGGTATGTAGATACAAGAGCTGACTTGAAAAAAAAAAGAAAAAGGAAACGGTTCGATAGAAGCTGATACCACAGCTGCTCTTTCTAACCTACATAATAGGGTGGAAAAGCTTGAAAGGAAATTCCAATATTTCAAACAGAGACTGTTGCAGGGAGGTTAGTATATTAACTTTTAACCTATAATAATTTTGTATATGAATGTTTTATTGTTTTGAGTATCTGGGTGGCTGTTAGTATCTGTATTTATTAAAATTTGTCTTGTAATTTACAGATGTTATCATGATTGATTCCTCTGAAAGCTCTAAAGAAGATACGCTATCTTTAGATGAAAGCTTTGATCAAGTAAACACTAAAGACTTCCAGCACCCATTTCATGATGACCAGGATGAACCTTCCAAGTATTCCAGCACCTCTGAAGATGATTGTAGTTCGGACGATACTTGGGGAGAGACTAATTCACCGTCCAAAAAGAAACGCAAAGCTATTGGCTCATCCAGTCAGACTGCACGCAAGGCGAGTGGATCATCCAAATAGATACTCAGTTCAAGGGTTAGCAAGGGATATACACCAAAAGCAGAGTCATCTTCTCGGTCTCTATTTTAAACAACAGAAAGGCCCCCACCTATCAGAAATGCAGTATGTTTCCTGCCTTGTCCAAAAAAATTGAAAGAATTTGAAACAAAGCTAGGAAAAAGGAAGAGGGGTAGGCTATGGAGGAACCTGTAGGGGGTAGGCTATGGACGAACTTGTTATCTCTGTTTTATGGATGTTTCTGATGAATCTTCTTTAGACTATTTCAGTTAAGTGTAGATATAGTTTATGTAAACAATTTTAAACACTAATCTGCACGGATGGGTGTATCCATTATTTTTTGGACTGCAAATATGTTGTCATTCACATTTTGTATGAACCTCCAATATTATCATCAATATTATGAAATTAGACTTGTATTTCAATTTATGTAAACATGGTTCATCTTGTATTTTAGCAGTTTATGTTTTCGACTTTGCTTAACTCTAAGGTGCTTTTAAGTTTTTTTTCTATTACATCTGGAATTATTTTCCAATTGGATAGAAAGTTGTTAGGCTCTTGCCTTATTCTTCTGAGCATATGTTTGTAACAATACTGCTAGGCCATTCTTCACTCATAACTAAGCTAATATTGAGTATTTCCTTGAAAAGCTGCTTGTTTCAGCTTATTTTGTTTTTAATCATTATCTAGTCAAGCACAAGTTAAGATTTTTTTTATCTTTTTAATCTATTTTCACTAGTCCTCCCAAGTATTTATTCCAATTCGTGTCTAATATCCCATAAACAACTAATTTGTTCAAACAATGTGCTTAACTATTAATCAAACTGAAAATAAGACAAACTAATCAGACATAAATTCAATTCAATAATACTAAAGGATTACAGTTTTTAGATAAAAACAAACATTTTGTTTCCCTAACTAATGAAACTTTGGAGATTTTCTGGATCAAATGTCGAATGCAGTTCATCATAATCTAAAGCCTCTTTGAACTCGTATTCGTCTTCTTCAATTTCATGCTCGGAAAAATAAATATCATCATCAATGATTTGATCTTCTTCCTCCATTTGCCTCATATATGCTTCCTCCCTTTGTCGCTGTTCCTCTTGCCTCCTTCTAAAGGAAGCAACTTCCTCCCTCTCGCGTTGTTCTTGCTTCTGTTTCCTCCGTCTTAAGGAAGCAGCTTTCTCCCTCCGGCATTGTTGTTCAAGTCGGGCATTCTCTTCGTCTTCCAGCTTCCATTGTCGATGTAAGTAAGCTTCCTCAACATAGCAATCGTACTCATCATATTGATCATCGTAAGGACAATCAACAGGGAACTCTCCATCTACATTAGCTTTTACTTTGGGCACCACACAAGGTTTCCTGAAAAGAACATAAAAGATTATTAGTACTAAATGATAACAAATATACAACGTTAAAATAAATGATGATACAAACTTGTTAGGAACTGCACTGGTATCTTCAAAAGCAGCAGAAAATGTTCTTTTTGATGAAGAATCCATTTTTTGATTCTTAAAATGCTGATAATTAAGTGTTTGTTGTGTTTTTGTTATGATTAATTTCATTACTTAATCCTTGTTTATATAACCAAGGATGGAATACAAAGGGTCAGCAACCTACATGCCAACATCTAATGCATATTCATGCATGTAATTAATTTTTGTGAAGTTCCAAGAATTAGCATTCACATTAGGCATGTAGAAAGTGTGTGCTTTTTGTGTTTTTAGGGTTTATTGTGTTTTAAAAGAAATAGCAAAAAACAAGGTCTAAGACTCGAACCCTAGACCTTCCATTCAAACACTAACACACTTAACCAGTTTGCCACATGAACATATTTAGTTCTAAATATGTGACTAATATTAACATTAGTGAAAATAGAGATTGCATTTGGTTAAAAAAAATTGTCACATGAATATTTTACTGTGTGACGTTTTTCAATGTGTTGGTCATAGATAATACCATTATAATGTGACCATAAGTATAATTTAGATACACATTTCTCAAATGTTGTGACTATTGGCAATCATATAGTCACATAATTGTTTGACGATTTAATATGATGATGTATTATATTTGATCATAGTCTTCAAGTAATTGTAAAATATTTGTCACATTTAAATAAATATAGTGGCAAATGTTTCAATACCTACTTTCAATTTGCCACACACACAAAATTCATGTGTGGTTAACATTTAACAAAATATACTAGTCATATTAAAATAATGTGTGTGACAAACTTGTTTATCAATTTTTCACTTGTAAAATAAGTCTATGTGACCATATATGATTTTTGGTCACATTCGATGTGTGTATGACAAATAGTTGTCACACATGCATAGGTATAATGTGACAACTACTGATGAGACTGCTTTTATACATGGTCTTATCGTCCAAATCGGGCTTAAAATCAATTAAATATCATAAAATATGCCAAATATATGCTCGTGTTTGTTACTTGTGTATTTTTAGGTACGGATATTGAGGAATTGGCAAAAGATCACAAGATTCATTCAAAAACGAACACGGGAAACGAAGACGCACAATGAACCAAACTCATTTATGGAATTTTGCAAAAAGACCCCTCAAGTTTGAAGAATTGGCAAGAATGGCCCCTCATCTTTGAAGAACTTGTCATAATTGACCCTCCAAATGTTAATTATACAAGTGTGGTCCTTGAAGAATGAAGATAAGTACAAGAAATGCCCTTGGGAATTGATCAAAGTGCAAAAGTTATCTTAAATACACATTTGGACTAGATTTGCAAATAGGTTTGGACTGCCCATGAAAGGATCTTAACAAGCAGTTAGCCATTTGGACTAAACTTGCAACCAAAAACAAACGGGGTTAAGACTTTGGACTGGTAATGAAAATGTCCACCCACAGCCCACTAAACCTAATGGCCCAATACCTCCACCCATTAAATACCCGGGTTACTTAAACCCAAGTCAAACCCCCTCCTGGTCAAACCATTTTCCCACCCAAACACACCTTTTAAATTAATCCTTTCTAAAAACGGATTAAACTTTTCCTAATCACCTATAAACCCTAAAAACCCCCCAGCCTTAATCACCATTAAAACAAGGGGTTATCCCCTATAACCATCCAGATCTCTAATTCCCCCCACCCTCACTTGATCCCACCTCACTTGACAACACCACATGCACTGTGGACCCCACCCCAGACCTCCCCTGCACCCGTCTCTTTCCCACAACCCTAAAACCCGACAAATTCAACGTGTGGGATTGCTCTACTTGGTCCCCAAGTTGAAATGGACGACTTTGATCAAGAATCCTTGCTGGCACATCACATGGGTTCAATTGACCAAAGATCAAAGAAGACTTCAAAGGGCAAAATTGGATTTTCCATACATTAGGGTTTTAGCTGTTCAATTTTTTTATTCAGTACCTAGAACCTTCTGTGACCCATTATATAAGGGCAACTTAGGCTATAGTTTAGCTTGTTCCAGATTTTTCTCCAAAAAATTGTAATCCCTTTTTTATGAATATTAAAGTTGGTGTTTGTTTAAAATACAAGTGTAATTCCTTTTACTGTTTTTAAAAAGTTGGTATATCTTTGTTGAGAAAAATCTGAGTTCCATTTAAAACTTATTCAAACATTTGGTGTTTAAATTTTTCAGAAACATAGTTTCTGAATTTGGGAGATTATTGGTGAAAATTGTTTCAAAGGTTTTGTGTTTAAAGAGTTTGAGTTATTTGGTGTTAAGGTTTGAAAGAAAACGTTTTGAGAAGGTTTCAAAAATTTAAAAAGATTTTAAAGAAAGTAAAAAAGAAAACATGATATATAATACTATTGTTCTTGCTTTTCTTCTTTTCTTTTCTTAGCAGGTTGTTGATTTGTTGTTGATTTAAGTTCAGCACAAGCCTCCTGCTTGTGGGAGGTGGTTTATCAACCACAAGGGACTTGGATGTAAGTCCCTGAGGTAAAAAAGTTTTAACCTTTTTCATTTTTTCTGCTTATTTGGTAATTTGAGTGATCTTGCATAAATCTGCTAAGTTGTTTGATTTAACTATTTGGTTGGAGTTATTTTAGTATTATATGCATGCTAGCTCAGGTTTGAGTGTATTTGGATAGGATTTGAGGTCATTTGTTTTGAAAAAAGTTGAAACTAGATTTTATAGGGGTGTTTGGATACGAGTTTTAGTTGCAAATTAATGACAAGATTTTGAACAAAAACGTGTCAGACACTTCCTTTAGGGTTGAGATAGGTTGTGCTAAGTTTGTTTCTAGTTTGGTGAAGTATTGAAGCAGTTTGTGAGATAAAATTGGAAAAAGTTAGCTTAAACTTGCTTAGTCTCTATTTCTGCCTGTTTTTTGTGAATTTGGCCCATTAGATCTTGAAATCTGTTAAGATTAAGTTTAAGTCAGTAGTGTGAATCATTTGTATGCATATTGGTGAGATTATTTTCAAGATTTGAGAGCTGGAAATTGAGTTTGGTGCAAGCTGTTAAGCAAAAACACCCACAGACCTCATAGCTTTTCAACAGCAACTTGAAATTGCTTTGGTGTGCATCTTTGTTGTGAAATTTGTGCAAGTGCTTGACTGTTTTGTGCTTTAACTGACTCCTTGTACTCAACTGAGTACAAGAGTGCCTTTGTCATCCAAAAACATCCACCAAAGAATCATATCCAGGCCCCTCTTGGACTCTATGCACAAGTGAAAAGAAACCAAATCTGCTTGTGTTCAAAAAGATAAGAACTGGTCACGTTTTTTGGTTTATGATAGCTTTAATCTTTGATAATTTTGGATTTGGTTTGTGTTTGTAAGCTATAATAGTGCTACTGTTTGAGTTTTAAAAGTAAAAAAAAAAAAAAAATCAAAAAGTCCACCCTGCCTGGACTCGAACACGCGACCCCTCGTTGGGGGAGTAAACGTGTTAACCAGTGATCTAGATGGACTTTTTACGTTATTGTTTCATTTCAAAGCTTACTTAAGTTGTTCTTGTTTTGGCTTATCTTTAATAAGACGTAGCTTATCTTGGTGATTTCAGCTTATTTAATAAGCTTATTTGGCCTAGCTTATTTTTAGTAGGTTCATGTTAGGTTGTTATACTTTTCTGTTTAAAAACATTATTTTTCTCTTTAAAGCGGTTGAGGTTTCTTGTATGTATTGTGGTGGAGCTCACGATTATTCCGAGTGCATTACCAACGGTGGTAACACTTCGAGTGCCTTCGCGGCCGCGGGAACTTATAACCAAAACGGTCAAGTTCCTCGCACTAATCAATTGACTCCACCGGGTTTTTCACCAAATCAAAATGCTAACAATTATCGAAACAATCAAGTTGGTTACCAAAGCAATCAAAGGAACAATTATAAGGGTAATAACAACTATGGGAATCAAGGGAGTAGTAGTAGCCAATTGCAAAATCAAAATCAAAACCGTAATTTTCAAAACACGAGTCAAGGTCTTCAAAATACTAAAGAACTTCCAATGGACTTTTTGAATTACGATACTTCAAATGATAAGATTTTGGAAAACATTCAAGAGCAAATGGCTACTCAAGCTAGGGACACGGCTAAGAACGCAAAGGAGTTAGCTAATTTTATTAAGGAAAATCTAGCCATGAGAAATGAATTGAAAAATGATTTTGCTAACCAAATTCGAGGTCAAAACAACAAGATAGAGCAAAGTCATGCTAGGCTTGAACAAAGAATTGACCAAAAAGCCGCTAGCCAAGATTTGAAGTTTAATAGTCAAGATGCTAAGCTTAATGCAATTTTAGAAGCCGTAATGGGAAACAAAGCCTCTACTTCGAGTGGTCTACCTAGTAACACCGTTTCAAACCCGAAGGGAGAGATGAAAGTGATTACCACACGAAGTGGTAAGACACTTAAAGAACCAACTCCTCAACCAATTACTCCAACGGTGGAGGAAATTGAGGAAGAACCCGAGGTGGTGGTCGAAAAGGAGCATATTTCAATCCCACAAAGTACCGCTCATGCCACACCTACGGTTGACCCATCACCCATATTGGAACCCGAGATTCCAAAGGCTATGCCTATGCCCCAACCCACACCACCCTTGCCTTACCCATCGAGACTTAGGAAGGAGAAACGACAAGAGCGCGACAACTACCAATTTGAGCTTTTTATGAAAATGTTTCGTGATTTGCACTTTAATGTGAGTTTCGCCGATGCTTTGGTCATGATGCCTCGATTTTCCGCTAACTTTAAGAGTATGTTGAACAACAAGGAGAAATTACACCGAATGTCTAGTTGTTCGTCGGTTTATCTTAATCGCATACCTCAAAAAGTCGGTGATCCCGGTAAATTTTTGATCCCTTGTGCAATTCAAGATATGGAAGAATGCTATGCCTTGGCCGATCTTGGTGCTAGCATTAACTTGATGCCACTTGCAATCTTCAAGTCGCTCAATCTTCCTAATCTTACTCCTTCACGAATGTCTATTGAGTTGGCCGACCATTCCACGATTCTTGCATGTGGTTTGGCGGAAGACGTTTTTGTGAAAGTGGGGAAGTTCTACTATCCCGTAGACTTTATCGTTGTTGATATCCCCATGGATCCTCAAGTTCCTCTTATTTTAGATCGTTCGTTTTTAGATACGTCTATGGCTTTGATTGATGTTCATGCTAGAAAGATCACCTTACGTTTCAACGACGAGGAACTTGTTATAAACGCAACTCAAAATTCTCAACTTTCTCATGTTTATTCCGTTGCTACCATAAACCTCGTTGATATGATCGACGTGGTTTACGAGGAATTTTCACAAGAAGTTTTAGGGTTTGGTGATGAAGAAACTAGTGGCAATCCCACTATGTTAGATCCAATTCTTGATAATTCGACACCAACCTTCACTCCTTTTGAAGGTGGTGGTTTTACGTTGGAAGAATTCGATGTTCCACGTACTTGTGACGAAGACCTCGACAACGATGAGGACTTCTCGATTATCAAGGATTTTCTCAACGATTTCCCATTTCCTCCACCCGAGGAGGTTATGAGTATCGAGCCCAAATCTTCACTTGAGGAACCACCTATTCTCGAGTTGAAAGATTTACCTCCTCACCTCGAATATGTCTATTTGGAGGAGGACGACAAGTTGCCGGTTATTATTGCGAAGGATCTTTCGAATGATGAAAAAACCGCACTTGTCGATGTTCTTAAGGATCACAAAGGGGCGATTGCGTGGAAGTTATCCAACATTAAGGGAATCGATTCCAAATTTTGTACACACAAAATATTAATGGAGGAGGATTTCAAGCCAACAATCCAAAGTCAAAGGAGGGTGAACCCCAAAATTCACGACGTCATCAAAAAGGAGGTTCTTAAACTCCTTGACGCGGGAATGATTTACCCTATTTCCGATAGCCCTTGGGTGAGTCCTATTCATTGTGTCCCTAAAAAGGGAGGGATGACCGTTGTGCCAAACGATGCCAGCGAGTTGATTCCCACTAGACTCGTGACCGGATGGAGAGTGTGCATTGACTATCGTAAGTTGAATGAAGCCACTCGAAAAGACCATTTTCCCTTGCCCTTCATGGACCAAATGTTGGAGCGTCTTGTGGGAAACGATTTCTATTGCTTTTTAGATGGTTTTTCCGGTTACTTCCAAATTCCCATCGATCCTCGTGATCAAGAAAAAACTACGTTTACGTGTCCATATGGAACGTTTGCTTATCGTAGAATGCCATTCGGACTTTGTAATGCACCGGGAACTTTTCAACGATGCATGATGGCTATTTTTCATGATATGATCGAGAAGACGATGGAAGTCTTCATGGATGACTTTTCCGTGTTTGGTGATTCCTTTACTTCGTTTTTGTCGAACCTTGAGAGAACGTTAAAACGTTGTGAGGAAACCAACCTTGTGCTCAATTGGGAAAAATGTCATTTTATGGTTAAGAGTGGAATCGTCTTAGGGCACAAGGTCTCGAAAGAGGGGATTGAGGTAGATCAAGCTAAGGTAGACGTCATCGCCAAATTACCTCATCCCAAAACCGTCAAGGGAGTTAGGAGTTTCCTAGGCCACGCGGGCTTTTATCGACGATTCATCAAGGATTTCTCGAAGATTTCTCGACCCATTACACATCTTCTTGAAAAAGAGGCACGTTTTGTCTTTGACGAAGATTGTGTACGAGCCTTTGAGATCCTTAAGAGGAAACTAACCGAAGCTCCCATTCTTGTTGCTCCAAATTGGAACCTCCCCTTTGAACTTATGTGTGATGCAAGTGATTACGCTATTGGGGCCGTTTTGGGGCAACGTCATGATAAGCACTTCTTGCCTATTCACTATGCTAGCAAGACGATGACCGAGGCTCAACTTAAATACACTACAACGGAAAAGGAGTTCCTTGCCGTGGTGTATGCATTTGAGAAATTCCGACCTTATCTCGTCTTGACGAAATGCATAGTGTATACGGACCATTCGGCTATCAAGTATCTCATGGCTAAACAAGATGCTAAGCCGAGATTACTTCGTTGGATTCTCCTCCTTCAAGAATTTGATCACAAAATCGTTGACAAAAAAGGAGCCGAGAATCTAGCGGCCGATCATCTCTCTCGTTTAGAAGATCCTCACCAAAGTGTTTACGAGCCCAAGGAAATCACCGAAACATTTCCGCTCGAGACACTTGGTGTAGTGAATTCCAAACTTGATTCTTCTACCCCATGGTTTGCGGATTTTGCAAATTACCATGCGGGTAACTTCATCATTAAGGGTATGACAACTCAAGAAAAACGAAAATTCTTTCGTGATGTCAAGTTCTATTTTTGGAACGACCCTTACTTGTTTCGAACTTGTGCGGATCAAATCATCCGCCGTTGTGTATTTGGCACCGAAGCTTCTAACATCCTTAGAGCTTGCCATGAGGGGCCCACGGGTGGTCACCACGGTGCTAATCTCACGGCTAAAAAGGTGTTTGATGCCGGCTTCTTTTGGCCTACTATTTACCGAGATGCACAAGATCTTGTGAAGTCTTGTGATGCATGCCAACGATAAGGAAAAGCCTCACAAAAAGATGAAATGCCACAAAATATCATTCAAGTATGTCAGATCTTTGACGTTTGGGGCATAGACTTTATGGGGCCGTTCCCATCATCTCGTGGTAATAAGTACATTCTCGTTGCGGTTGACTACCTTTCTAAGTGGGTGGAGGCGAAGGCCTTGCCCACTAATGATGCTCGTGTGGTAGTTAAGTTCTTGAAAAGTTTGTTTGCTAGGTTTGGAACCCCTCGTGCTATCATAAGCGATCGTGGAACCCATTTTTGTAATGACCAATTTGAAAGGGTTCTAAGGAAATATGGGGTTACACATCGTCTTTCTACGGCTTATCACCCACAAACGAGTGGGCAAGTCGAGGTTTCAAACCGAGCATTAAAGAGGATCTTGGAGAGATCCGTGGGGGAAAACCGACAATCTTGGTCGGATAAGTTAGAAGATGCTTTATGGGCCTTTAGGACCGCTCATAAGACGCCCATTGGGTGCACTCCCTATAAGCTTGTGTATGGAAAGAATTGTCATTTGCCTATCGAGTTAGAACACAAGGCTTATTGGGCCCAAAAGCATTGTAATGATGACATGGAGACCGCGGGAAAACACCGGAAAATGCAATTAAATGAATTGGATGAATTAAGGGATATTGCTTATGAAAATTCATTGATTTACAAAGAGAAAACTAAAAAGTTGCATGATTCAAAAATTAAAAACCGGGTTTTTAACATTGGGGATCAAGTTTTACTTTTTAATTCAAGATTGAAAATATTTTCCGGTAAATTGAAATCCCGTTGGTCCGGTCCATTCACCGTGACTCAAGTGTTTCCATATGGGACCATCGAGCTAGCTCAAGTTGATGGTCCTAACTTCAAGGTGAATGGACATAGGTTGAAGCACTACTTTGGTGGGGAAGTTCCATCCTTGAACTACCTCGACCAAGTCACCTTCCCCAATGATAATTAGTATTGAGGGGATCGAGTCGAGCTCATGACTCGGTAATCAAAAACGAGGTGCGTCGTGGGGGAGTCCCATGCTTATCCTATGTACATATTATCGCTTTCTTAGTCTAATGTAGCTTACGTGTGGGGATTTGTGCCCTTCCAACCTTTGTTCCGTGGTTGTTTGTGATATGTGGTTTTTAGATCGTGATCTTCACGATTGGAGCCTCTCGTGTTCGTTTTATGGGAGCACTCGATCGTTTGCTTTGGAGACGTTTCTCAATATCCATGATATATCCTTATGATGTTCTAACCTTAGGTTTTTAGCACACTTCATAAACGGCTATTAATTTAATGGTTACACCCTTTCCATGCTAGATTAGGCATTCGACTACGTCTCTTAGTATGGGGGTGTTTGCACCCCTAGACTCGAAACATTGAGGACAATGTTTAACTTTAGTATGGGGGGGTGAATAGATACTTGCCTTGCCAAACCTTCACGCTTTCCAAAATTTATCGTTTTGTTGTAAAATAAGGCTAAAAATGGCCAAATTTTAAAATTTTTCTCATGTTTTATAAGTGTTTGAAGACACGAATGTAGGTTTTCCGATGGCGAGAATAAGAGTAATTTTTTACTCGACCGTGCGTGTTGAGCACTTAGCTTTGATTCCTTAACTACACATTAGGCTAAGTCTCTTAAATGAGGACGAGAAATGATAGAGTTAATTATAAGTTACTATGCTAAACGTAGAGTACTCGTATTCTTTCAAAAACTCATGTGTTCTCGTTGTTTGCTTATTCTCCCTTCGCATGTAAATATTTTTTGCTTAATAAATATTGACTTAGCGGTTTAGTTAGGATTGTTGGGTTTCTAGTCTTTTCTAGTAGCTTCCGTGTAATTAAATTGGGAAG
Source organism: Glebionis coronaria (assembly GCA_025667525.1). Classification (NCBI taxonomy): domain Eukaryota; kingdom Viridiplantae; phylum Streptophyta; class Magnoliopsida; order Asterales; family Asteraceae; genus Glebionis; species Glebionis coronaria. Next base: position 196,646,613 of record CM046882.1, on the reverse strand, counting down.
ACATTAAGGTATCGCCAGCGTCACGGTTTTGAAGTATTGGCACCCGAATAATCAAAAGCTTCACCCAATAATAAGATTTCAAGTGCTCACCTAAATCAAGCAAACAATTTGAAGCCCCACAAGGCCGAAAAATCTATGCAAAAATTGAAAGTGAATCAAGCCTTAATCTTCGAAGCTTTAAAGATCCAAAATTCGCTTTAGCGTGAGGATATACGTCTTTGGCTAATAAAACCACCGATGAGGCGGATAATAAAAGGCAAGGCAAGACCGAAGTCATAATAAAAGATTCATGGCGAAGTTGAATAAAAGATGGAGGTAAACTAAAGATAATAAGGCCCTTCCGTTTGGGGGCGTATAAAAGTCTTGGTAATAAGTCTCATGTTCAAAACCGTTATAAAACCGTGTTTATCGATTCTTCTTGTCAACTTAATTTTTTGACATCGTTGTCTATTAGGAGGGGTTATTGATTTGATGGTCTTAGTTACACCGTTAGGACTCTATTTTTAGACCTAAAACTCTATTATCGCATAAGTCAAACAATGTATCCTCGTGAAACATTCAAGACATCATAAAATATAAGAGATACAACTTAGGAATAATGGGAGGATAAGTACGTGATTAGGGCATATGAGTAGTGTTAGCATTACTAACTTATAATGACAATGATCTCGTTGCACGCTTGGCATGGAATTGAAGTGAAAATCGAGGACGATGAAATTATTTCTAACGAAGCATTCACGTGTTCTTATTCTATGAACCTAAACGTCCCATTTTGCGATGAAAATCATACATTATGTCCAAAACACAAGTAGTAGTAATAGTAGTAGTGTAGCTAGTTTATCATTCCAATAAAGTGAATAAAAATGAATTTTGGAGATGCTACGATACTTTATTCTAGCATTGCGTGAGGGCACGGCAATGGTTTAGTATGGGGGAGTGATGAGACTGCTTTTATACATGGTCTCATCGTTCTTTTTGGACTTAAAATGCATTAATTATCATCAAAATACCCAAATATATGCTTGTGTTTGTTGCTTGTGTATTTTAGGTACGGATATTGAGAAAATGACAAAAGATCACAAGAATCATGCAAAAACGAACACGGGAAACGAAGCCGTACGATGAACCAAGCCCTAATGAAGAATTTTCCAAAGAAAACCCTAGAAGATTTAAAGAATATTGAAGATTGGTCCTCCAAGTTTGAAGAATTGACACTTTATACCCTTGTATCTTCATAATTACAAGTTTGGTCCCTAAAGTTTGTCAAAATTACAAAAAGGACCCTTAACTTTGAAGAATTGGCAAATTTAGTCCCTCAACAAAACTAAATTGTCAATAATGGTCCTCCAAGAAGTCAACAAACAAGTCAAAGACCTTGAAGTTTGAAGACATTACAAGAATGGCCCTTGAAGAATACAATTTGTGCATAAAAATCCCTTTAAACAAGTTTTGAAAATCATCATGCCAAAAATGACAAGTGTTTGAAAGTTATTTCAAAGGAAGTAAAGTTTGGAGCTGGTTATTACAACTTGAATACACCATGGGACTTGGGGGACTAAAATCATCCAGACAGCAAACTAATCCCCACCACTCCCACAACGCCACCTCACCCACTCCACTCCCCTTAGCCAATCACAACGCACCCCACACCCACGTCAGGTTTCCACTTACTTCTTTTTTATTAAACTTTGTTTAATTCAAAAATTTGGGGGTAAACACATTTTTTAAAATCCTTAATCACCCATCCGGATTAAAACAACTCTTCCCCCCCATTTAATCCCATAAACCCTAGCTTAATCCAAACCCTAAACCAAAGGGGTTTGTGACAAACTCATCCAGAAACACGATTAATGTCACTCTCATCTAAACCCACATCCCAAAACCCATCACCTTCAACTCATGGGTCCCCCACGTGGCTCCCCTGCTACTCCAAGACAAAGCAAAACAGTCATCCAACGGTTCCAACACATTTCCTTGCTCCCAAAGGACCAAATATACGTCCATGATCACTTGTACCTGCTGGCATACACAAAAATCCAAGAAATTCACATGGGACGAATTCAAATTGAGCATCTTATTGGCATATTCAAGGAATCAACCAAGGGCAAAAGAGGAAGTTCAGCATTAGGGTTTAGCTTTTGTTTTCAGCTTTCTAGAAGGATTGTAAGCCTATTTAAAGGCAATAGGACTTAGCTTATGTTCTTGTTCTTTTTCTCTCCGTTTTGTCACAAACCTGTAAATCCACTTTTCTTATGAAATGAAAATGGTGTTGTATTGTTGATGAGAAGCAAAAAGGACCACATTTACATTTATGCAATTTAAATTTCCAAGTTTAATTTTCATGTTTAAAGTTCTGTTGATTACTAAATTTGTTAAGTTTTAAAAATTTGTCCAAAAGCTTTAAGCTAAATATCATAAGCCTGATAATCCAATTGATTATCAAGCTTATGTGAAGAGTAAAAGTTTTTGTTGATTTGGTTTGGAGAAAAAGCTTCTAAGTAAAAAAATATATATATCAGTTTTCATTTTTATTCTCAAATAAGCCAAAGTCAGCTTAATTGATAAGCTTGTTTGTGGCTTATTGGTTGTGTGATACAGAAACCTTGTATTTTTCTTTTCTCTTAGCAGGATCCAAAATCCATTTCATTTTGAAGATATTAAAGGTGTGTGAGTCAACAGTGACCACCACTCATTTCTCTTCTTCCTGTTTGACCAAAGATCTGCATAGACCCGGGTCTATAGGAGAAGGCTAAAACAGCCTTGGTTGAGCCTGGATGTAGGCTCAACAAGGTACTTCCTTGTTTTCACTTTTCATTTTCAGAAAGTCAAGTTATTTGGTGCTCTATGTGAATCTGTATGCAAGTTGTTTTGATGGTGTGATTTGAGTTTATTTGGGTAGTATATGCATGATAGATTGATCTTGAATCAGCTTGGTGTAGTTTGAAATTGATTTGCTTTGTTTAATTGTGTTCATCAGATTTTAAGGAGTGTTTGGGACAAGGGATTAGCAAAAAATTGTGATAAAATTTTATGTTAAAACCTGTTTAGAAACATCACCTAGGTTATATTTGAGTGTTATATGCTCTTTGGTTTCAGTTTGAGTAGGTTTTAAGCACTTTTGCATGTTTAAAAAGGTAAAACATTGCCTAATCAGAAAATTGCTTTTGTGACTGATTTTTGAGTGATTTTACCATCAAACTTTGGAAGCTGCTAGATTTAAGGTTGTTTGAGGGAGGTGTATCATTTGTATGTGAGTTTGTGAGCTTATTTGCAAGAATTGAACCTTGGAAATTCACTTTTGTGCATGTAATATAGCTCAACTGTTCACAGACCTGCTTATTGCCTTAATCAGTAACTTTTTGGCCTATTTCTGCTTGATTCTTGCTTGCAACTTGCTGTTTTTGTGCTTAATCAGACTCCTTATACTCCAAAGAGTATAAGGGTGCCTTATTGTCCCAAATAAGCTATCAAAATAAGCTTTCCTAAGCTTATTGAAAAACAGACCAAAAATTAACACTGTCAGTGGGAACTCCTTTCCCACTGCTAGTGTCTTTTTTACCACTGATAAGCTAAAGGACAAAAGTCCAGCAAAGGTCACTATCAGTTTTCTTCTTTTTTTGTCTTTAGTGCTCAAAAAGTGGAATTAGGACTTGAATCCAACTTTGTTATTTTTCTAATTTTAATTTGGATTTTTCTGTTTAATTAAAAATTTTATTACTGTTTATTTAGTAATTTTTAGATTAATTAGCTATTTTTAATTAACTTTAAAGTTTCTGTTTTTGTCTTTTAGTGCCAAAAAGTAATATTTTTTAGTTTAATCAATTTTCCTGAACTTAGAATAATATTTTAAGGTTTTTGGTATAAAAAGATTTTACTGTTCATCTTTTTATTAATTTTTAGAATTAATTTAAGTTAATTAGGATTTTAATTAAACTAGTTTTGTCATTTAGTGGAAAATTTAATATTTTTCAAGTTTTTTTCATTTTTCTACTGTTCATTAGAGTAATTTAGGATTTTTAAAATTGGTAGATTATTTTTAGCATTATTTTATTATTTTTTATAGTTATTTTGGTTTAAAAATAGTTTTTAGTAATTTAAAAATAGAAAAATAGTATTTAAAAATTGTAAAAAGTACTTTTTAGATTTTAAATAATATAAGTAAGTTATTTGTTCAATAAAATTATATTTTGACCTTTTTGATTAATTATATTTAATTTTAGGGCTTTAATTAGCATTTAAAATTGAATATTTAATTAATAAAAGGTTTTAAAATATTTTTATTGGATTTTATTCCTTATTTATATTATCTTAGACTTGTTTTAGCTTATAATTAATTTTTAGATTGAATTTTTAAATTTTGTGGTTTTTACGGTTTTACGTTTACGCCTTTTTCGTCGTAGTTTAATTCATTATCGTAACCGTCTCTTCTTTCCTTTCTAATTTCTTTTCTTCTTGTTCATAATCACAAACATCATATATCAACTCTCAACACAACGCACTTGCCTCCTCGAGAACGAACTCACTTAGGGTCATTCACACACGGTTTTCCGAAATCGTCGTGCACACTTGCCCTATTTTATTGCCTACTTTTCCTAAAGGGGTAATTTTACAACAATCAATCAGCAAAGGCATCGGGACACAAAAGGCTCAATTCATTAAACCTCCTTGTATACGCTATAATGTCATTGTTCCTCAAAGACAAATGCCTTAACTCATCTTCTAGTTGACCCAGCTCTTCTTCGGGACAGAACTTTTTGGTCAAGAGAGCCTTGGTAGCAGTCCAAGTCCTCGCATTTGCTACCGCTAATCCGACAGTGGCTACTTGATTGTTCCACCAACTTAAGGTGTCATCAAGAAAAGTGGCAGCTGCAAACTTGACTTTAGTTGCCTCTGAACATCCGCTAATCTCAAAAGTACTTTCGATCTTCTCCAACCACCTTCGGAGTTCTAGGGCTCCGCCAGTTCCACGAAACTGTGTGGGACCGCATTTCATAAAACCAGCATAAGTACACTCCCTCGAGGCTTACTGTCTTCCTGCATTTCCACCTTGATCTGGATTTCGGTTTCCACGATCCGCTTCGAGTGCATTTGCAATTGCTTCTTGAATCATTGTGTTCACACGGTCAGCTGTTAGCTTTGGAGGCGTGGTGAATTCTCAAGTACACCTCTCTACAAAGACAGGGAAAATAGAAAAACAAAGTAAGTATACACATCAAGATTAAGATGGATTTCTCTTTCAAGACATAATATAAGTACAACAACACATCACTCCGAGGTTACTAATATTCATCAATTCACATCACAAAAGAGCAAATTAAAGACATATCATAGATTATGAAAGGTAAACATGGATTGCATTGATAAATTAACCAAAATTTGTGACAAGTAATGCCACTACAACCATACACCATCAAACTTAAGTCATCAAGTTTTTCATCACAATACCATCATACAGGAGTCTAAAATAGTTCGATTACAACGATCAAAGATAAAATAAAATACAAGCAACTAGTCACGTGGTGATCCACACGACTTCTTGAATGGTGGTTCTTCTTCATCCTCCTCGGGCTCTTCATCAATGTCTTCCTCGTCCTAGTCCATCTTCCTCTTTCCCTTATCATTCGGCCCACACTCAGTTGCCTTCTTCGTCCCAGAAGTAGATCCACACTCCACTGGTACCTGATTCCCTAAAGTGATACACACACCTCTGGCAGGTGGCTGGACCATAAAATCATTAGCCTCCATTTCCAAGTAATCTACAAATCTCCAATCTGGTGGCAGGGATGCTCTAACACGATGCTCCCAACTTTGCATCCTAGTCAACCTCGCCTGATCCTCCCTAACTTGCTCAAGACTAGCACTCAGGTTTGCTATCATCGATCTCAAACTATTAATATCACTCTTATTTGCCACTCCATCAAATTCAACCCTTGCAGTTCTTCCCAACAACCTCTGATGTGCCCTCTCATTCTCGTCGAACCTTTTGATTACTCTAGTTTCCACCACGTACCGTTCGTACATCGACCTATCCAATCATCTCAAAACAAGCGGAACGTCACGATAAGCTCTTGGTCCGGGGCAGATGACTCTTGCGATGTCCTGATGAAGAGAATTAGCGCTCGTTGCAGCGTCGGAACTTCTAGGGATACCTGGCATACCAATCAGATGAGAAATACGAGTAGGCCTGAGGAAGGTAGTACTCCTTCGATCGGGGTCCTGAGCTTGCACATTGTTCGTCTCGGCTTGTCCTTCAACAGCTGTTACCGCATTTCCCCCTTCGTGTCCTACGACGTATTCTTCTCCATTTCCGTTAGGCGGTACCTCGGCCATTCCTGCAATAACAAGGAATTTTGGAGGGTACGTAAGATTACTATTCAATATTTATAAATACATGCATGCAAATGTAATGCAAAGGTGGTACACATGCCCAAAATGCGATAATATGATGCTCATGCATATGTAATACAAGAATTATGGTATCGAGTACTCCACGTACAATTTCAACGTTTACATATAGTAGTTCAATATCTACGTAATAAATACCCACATATATTACTTCAACTCAAAGGTATACATCTATACCGTCAACACAAAAATAAACCTTACCGAAGCCATGCAGGATAGTTGTGTCCTTGGACAATTTCTTACAACACCAAAAGTTATAGTTTAGGAATTTTCAAAACGACCTAGTTCTCTATAACTCATGGCTCTGATTACCAATCTTTAACACCTCCACAAATGCTATGCGCAGCGGAACTACAACATTTGGGTGCTAGGCAGTTATCATCGCACACAAGATATATCAAACGACTCAAAGAGACGTAAAAGTTTTAACATAAATTACGCATTGTTAAAAACATACATGTCTACGGTTTTCCAAACCCAAATGATACAACACAGAGTTAGCGTTTTGGTCCCCACAAATCTCAACCCCAAAAGATACAATTTCGTTAATCATGACAGAAAATTTAAAATGTTCAAGTTAAATATGGGTGGAAAAACAAGTAGACGCCAAGCCACACACAACTCCCATCCAATGCATGCTCCATACTATACTTCATCGGTTACCTGAAACACATGCTAAATTGGGTCAACAAATAATGTTGAGTGGAATTCATAGGTTTTATAATCTCATTTTGAACATATGTGTTATAAAAATCATTCACGATCATTCATAGACTTGTCGATCAAACAATCTATTTTCAAGGTTATGACAATTGTGTTTAAGCTCATGACACTAATCCGTTAACTCAATCACCCGCGTAATAATTACCGGCGTGATTAAGATGAAACCATTGCCCCTTCTAAAGGCATCAGTTGTAATTATACCTTATCTCTTATCACAAGTTATCCGTCCGCAGGGGGTACTCAACGTACTAGCCCTCGTCTCGGATAGGGTCGTCAACCCCATAGTACTATCAATTGAATAAGCGGCTATTTTCAATCCACATTAGGATTAAACAATAGTTAATAGTTCATGAATATAGGGTCTTTTGCAACTAGGTACTCAACACAATTTTAAGGCAACATTCGGGTCCAATAATCATTCATGACATATGTTCATTTTAGAAAACTAGCATGCATCTCCCTCGCGGGTAAAAAAAATTTAAAATAGTAATAAGCGAGGCTACAAATTCACACCTTATGTGTATAGAGTAGTCGACGATTTCGAGTGACGCTCACTGACGATGATGAGGATGCCCGGGGATTTCAACACCTAACAAACAATAACGCGTAATGAGTAAATCTCATTTATAAACTTTAAGTACTGTATATTACATACATATTAGTCAATTGTGATAATTACAAACTCACGCCAAAACCAAACGGATAATTGTTACTCGTTTTATACTATTCATCTACGTTATTAACGTTATTACTCTTTTTACGTTTTTCGTCAATACTTACCAAAAGTATGGGCTGTTTTACTAGACTTAAACCCTTTTATAAAATTTGGGAAAATTCTCAAAAATACCTTAAGACCTGTAGAAAACCCATTTTTAATCCCATTAAAAGTTTTCACTTTTACGACCCGTTACTCAACACATTACTAAACCTACGTTTTTCGGACTGATTTTGCACATTGACCATGTTGGACTCATTTGACCCATTTAAAATATACCATTGACCCATTTGACACCTAAGTCTAATAATAGACTCACAAATGCAGGTTTGAGACCAAAAATAAACCTTTAACCAATTACCAAACTATATCTATGGTCCCCGGGATTTGACCCAAAACCAAACATAATTTCGGATTATGTAGGTTCTCATCTCCCGGTAAACGTATTTTCAAAACATCATAACTTTTGACTCGTTAGGAGTCGTAAGCTCTATCTTATACCAAATCGAAGCTAGGAAGATGCTCTAAAACTATATCCTAGTCTCATGACCTGTTTACAAGATCCAATTTAGGAAAACAAGCCTAAACAATCTGCCTAAATTTACCCATCTCAAAATCAACCCAACACTTGTTTCCAAACCATTTTATCGACACCTAACTTCAACTTAATCACTCCTAACCATGACTAACCATCCTAATCAGTCCTTAACCCCTAAAATACCAAATCCATCCTAAAACCCATTCACCAAATCAAACATGCAATGAGGTTTACCCATTCTAAAACACCTAAAAACATGAATTAAACACAAACCCCACAAGTAAAACATCAAACACCATGATCCACCAAATACCCCCATTTGGCCGTGGGGTGTGGGTGATCAAAACACCCCAACCAAATTGATTTTGGTTGGTTTGTTGGGTGATTATCTATCTACTATACCCCAATTAAACATGCATGAACTCAATTAACATCAAAACAAATTTTTGAAAAACCCATTTGATTCTTGAAAAATTTTATGAATGCATGTTGGATTAAAGCATATAAAAACACTTGGAATGATTAAATTAGATGTGGTATAACCTTGGTTTAATTAAAACAAGCTAGAAAAAAAAATGTGGTGGTGGTATGGTGGTGTTTGGCCGTCGGCCTAAAGAGAGAAAAGAGAGATTGAAGAAAATTTTTGGTGTGTTTTGTGTTGTGTGTGCGTTTGGTTTCCACTTTGTAAAAATTGGATCCCTTGTGTGTAATTATTTTATTGTTTTGGCCTTAATTGAAAATGACCTCAAATGTTTGCGGGAATGACTCACTAGTCAATTTGGAAAATTTTGCGGGAGTCGGGGGTCATCCCGAACACTCCAAAATATTTTTAGGACAATTTAAATGTACCCGGAAAGCAATAAAACGCACCCGACTCAATTTAACACGAACCGAAAGTAAAATCCTCGAAAAATTATAATATCGATAAAACGACAATAAACATAGAAATTTGGGCATCCATCGGGATCGTAGTCGTCATCGTTCTTCTTAAATCGTCAATCGTCAAGATTACGACCTCAACATTGTTTCAACCAAAACGATAAAATATATAGTAAATAAAATTTCTTAAAAATTTCAAAAATAAGCGTAATTTAGGGTAAGATAAGTGACCTCGGTTCTGGGTATCACAAATTCGAGGACGAATTATTCTTTTTAGAGGGGAAGAGTCGTAAAACCCGCATGAAAATACCTATTAATTAAAACTTTTAATATTAAATTAATTCACGACAAGTAACCACGTATATTAAATATGACACGACAAGATATAACAAGATAATTCATGAATATACGAACACAAGTTATGGCACGAAATATATAAATCAAACGCAAGGATTTAACCTTATAAGTTTAATAAGGCCCGTAGCCCGGCCCATGATGAAATAACTAAGAAACCACACATTTCATTTCATTTTGACACGTTAGAAAAAAATAGAAAACCCTAAAGAGGGTGTGTGTGTCGCCGGCTAAAGGGAACAAAAAGGAGGGAAGAAAACTTGTTTTGATCTTAATTTTACGGGTGTGTTCGTGTTTGTTCATCCCTCGATCCATCTCTTTTTGGTATATTCTCAGAACCTTATTTCTTATTTGTATATTTTCATGAAAACATTCATGAACCTATTTTAATATGAAATAAATATGATGAACACGTGTTATTATTAATTAAAACAAGAAAGAATCATGGTTGATGTGAGCCTAGGGCTCGGGTGTATTTTGTTCGGCCAAATTGAGACCCCATAAGGGTGTTCAGTTGGTCTTGGTTCGGGAAGCTAAGGACCCCAAAGGAGGGGTGCTCTTGGTGCTTTGTTTCTTGGAAACCGAGACCCTCAAGGGGTTCTCGGTGGATGTTTTGTTAACGACAAACCGAGGCCCAAAGGGGTGCTCGGTGGGTTGGTTTGGTTCGGCAGTCGAAAGCCCCACATGGGGTGTTTCAGTGGTGGTGGTCTCGGCAAACCGAGAACCACACAAAGGGGGTGTTTGGATTATTTTATTCGGCTTAATTTGTTTTGGCTTATGTTCGGCTTATTATGTTTAGCTTAATTAGAACTGGTTTAATTAATTTTGGGCTTAACTAAATTGGTTTATTATTTTAGGCTTTTTTAAAATGAGCTTAATTACTATTTAAGTAATTAGAGTCATGACTTATTAATATTTGCTTATTAAGTTAGACCTAACTAATTTACGGCTTATTAAAATCGGCTTATTAAGAAATCGACTTATTAAGATATCGGCTTATTAAAATCAACTTATTCGATTAACAAGATAAATTACCTACGTATATTAAAACGGGCTAATTAACTATTTATGGAAACTTACTATTTATGGAAACTTACTATTTTTGGAAACTCATATGGAAACCTGCTATTTTTGGAAAGTTACTATATATATGGAAACCTGCTATTTTTAGAAAGTTACTATATATGGAAACCTGCTATTTATGGAAAGTTACTAATTATGGAAATACCAAGTATAACAATACACGAATCATGATATACGCTAATCAGGAAAACAAGAACGCATAACATTAAGGAAAGACACGATAAACCATGAACAAGTAACTCAAATCATGAACAAGTAACCCACACCATGAACAAGAAACCTATACATGAACAAGTAACTCATGCACATCCTTTAAACATGTACATCACATGAAGTTGGAGTAGTTCATCTAAGTTATTCCTTTCTCTCACTGTTTACTGGACACAAGGGACGGATATTCCCTCCTTTCAGTAAGGGCATTCATTCTTTTCCTGGTTAGGATTTCTCGATTGCTATGCCACATGTTCTCCCTAGTTTCATGTTATAGATCTTTTCAAGACTACCATGTTCCCATTTAGTTTTATTTCATGACTCACATATTGCCCGAGCTATTTACATGCATGACCATGATATACATGATTTACCACCTAGTCATGGAGGTACCATGACCATGACATATGAGGCACCTATGTTATGACTCTTCCGCGACGAGAGTGATTTTTCGCGGCGTCCCTTCATGTTACAAGTTATATTATCAGTTGGCCATTATTATTATTACGGGGCGTATGGGTGCATCCTAGTTTACACGTTTACATGTACAGGGAGATTGGTTTCGTGTGTGCTCCACACCCCATCACATTGGAGTTGTTCCCTCCACCCATGTTACTATTAATAGAGGTCACCCCTATATTGCATGAAGAGGCAGCCCCTCTATTTGTTCATAGTTGGCCATTATTATTATGCATGACATGTTATGACCTAAATTAGCGCGTGGGCGTTCACTCATATTACTTGTACAACTCATGACATTTCATTTATCCTACATGCTTCATAGTTTATCTCCCAGGTTTTACTCAGGACATGCACGTTATTTCCGCTGCTTTCATATTCTTTATTCATGTTACATTTATACTTATCATGTCTTCATATATGTTCACTGAGCGTATTGCTCAGCCGTTTTTCTTTTCATGTGTCATACGACAGGTACCTAAAGGCAGGATTTGGGCATTGAAAGTATGTGCTTAGGATGAGAGCTACCATAGACTCCTTTTCCTTTATGCATTTTAATACTTATGATTTGTTGGACACATGTTTTGTCCTTTAGACTTCCTTTACTTTTATTCATGTTGAGCTTATGTTGGGAGCCGATGTTTGATGTCGGCTCTCCTATTGGTCTTTTATGTCTTTATGACGTTATGCCTTTATTATGCTTTGATGACACGCCATGATTAAGACATAACGGCCTCCATGACAAAGTGAGTCGTTACATTAAGTTTAAATGAGTAAATAAACACAAATTACCAAAAGTACAAAGTCATTAGGCTTAATGACCTAAAAACCCTTATATTAAGCCTTTTACTTAGAATCAATACATAGTCTTTTAGTACAAGTATACCAACACTCATATCATTACATTTAGGTTATAACATTATATTAGAGCAATGTAGAAGTACCCAAAAGCATAAGGTACAACATTTCACTGCATGACTTCTAAATTAGGTAAAAATAGGTATTTTCACTCTTTAGACATGTTTACCTAGAATAACCTATCAATCGAAGTGTGGAAACTCTTTGGATACTTAACAAACAGGTTCTAAGACCTAAATTGAGTTAACATCATTATCTAAAGTAAGGATAAATACTTTAACAAGGATTTAACCCTAGATCATTCGAAACTATAACCCGGATAGGTTTTCTTCCCAATTTCACTTCAAACATTTCTTAAACTTCAAACCAAGGACCTAAACCTTCTAAATACAATGTGTAAACCCTAATTAAACCCTAATCCACCACTAATTACATTTCTATGTCCTTAATTATCAAAATTACAAAGTTACTAGCCTAAGAAATTTAATCCGCCTAGATTTTTCCCTCCAAAACTTGTTTAAACACTTTACCTACCATTTTCAAACATAAAGTTAGATCAAATAGATATTTTGTCATATTTCATAGTAGTTTCATCACCTACTTGAAGGCTACACATCTTCGTTCTCATCTAAATCTTGACGTGACCTAATATGGGCCACAAGACTTAGATATTTTGTTCCTAGCTTTCATGGCTCATTACTAGACTTAATTAGGCTCCCCTATCTTCCCTTAGTCACTTTCATATATGCCTTACACGTTCATGGCCTTAACTTGGAGCTTAAGTGTTAGAAATGGTTATAAAAGGGACGAATCCTCCTATTTAAGAACTTGTACCCCGTTTTCTTAATCCTCTATACCCATTATGATTTTACACATAAAAAAAGGTTATAATATACTTATAATACCAGAAAACGGGTCTAGAAGGAAGCCATTAAAGCTCTTGAAGCTTTGGTAACAAGTTGTGTTCATAAGGAGCCCTAAAAATCATTTTAGAGCTACTTATGTAATCACTATGTTAACTGATCTTTGATCTCGTTATAATGATTTTCTAAGACTTGTTATAATGTTAATAAGATGTTAATAAGATAATCGAATAAACTTTAGCTCATGTAATAAGCTAAAATGGAAGTTATAAGCTAAAGATGTTATAAAACCCTAGTTTTGTAATTTACATGAAATAATGACTTAAAATCCATTTCAATGTTTATAAATCTGGAAAAGTGATGTTATTATGATTATATATGTATTTATAAACTTTGTTTTAAGTTCCTAGATCATTTGGTACAATTTTGAGGTTGTTATGTAATTTTAAACGAGTATAGGGACTAAAACGATCATTTTTTAAAATATAAAATTTTTGGGCTAAAAGTGTCATTTAATCGAAGTTAAAACTATAAGGATTAATATTTCAAAGTTTGAAACCCTAAGGTTAATATTTGAAGGTTGAAAATGTAAATATTAAAATTATATACATTAAGTGTTAAAAAGTGTAAATATACCAAACTTATAACTAAAAGGGCTAGTTTTGCCAATTTTGAAACTAAAGAACTAAAATATAATAATAAGATAATATACAATGTATCATGTTAGTAAAGAACTTTGTACAAAGATGTTCCATCTCGATATTACGTTTTGACTGAGTGGTTGGTTTACGACTTAATGTGCTCTCGCTCCTCAAACGTTTTTAAAATAGCTTCTGAGTATAATGGCCCGAACAATGATGCTATAATTCCAATATATATGAATCAAATAAAATATATAATTATTATTTAAATAGATTAAACTCAGACATTACGACTTGATATATATACATACTTGTGTGTCAACCCAGATATGTGAGAAGTTGTGATATTCAAATTGATAATATTATAGTAATTCAAGACTCTATATGCTAAGCTGAGTTCATAACATCACTTTTGAAAGTTTGTAAATTATTTGAAAACACGTAAGGGGGATATATGCTAAAATGGGAATACAAATGTTTCTGTATGTTGTCTGATATGATTAATGACACTACGTTTACTTGTTGCCATTAAGACCCTTTTAATCGTGGACCGCTAATCATTTCTAGAAAATGAGCGCTAATACTGTGAATGGTACTATTTGAGGACTGACATCCTCTATCTGGGAAAGTCTCACTTGCTGGAATGCTAAAGGTTCCCACCTAGACTAAACGCATACACTTTATTTTGCTAAACTCGGGATAGTTCGGCAAACTACCTGCAGGAGGGCAATTTTTTGGTGTCTGATAATGTCTAGTCGCGGGAACATGGGCTAGTGCAATAAGAATCGATGGATTTAAAATAATGGGTGTATAACAATGTATCCCTAGAGTCATGCTTGTATTCAAATATTGTTTAAACCAATGAATTCATTCAACCATTATGTTGAATTTTAAGCATATGTCTCAAGTGAATGAAGACTGGCGGGCTGAGGAAAGTGGTATCTTGAAAAGTTATCATTCTAATAAATAACACAGTACTAGATTTTAGGATCCTGTGATGTACAATGTATGTACAGTTGTTTTATTACAAGGTTCATCGCAAGTTGGATATAATATATGATGAGACTAACAAAACTTAGAAGCAAATATTCTTGAGCTCATCTCCAACACTTTCAAAGCTACTACCGATAGCCCCATCACCAAGGGGTCAAAGAAGGGAGTAAGACAGGGACTCAAACATATGTTAACAAGGGTCAAAGAAGCCTCTCATATGAGATCTGTACTATTCTTCAAGCTCATGAAATTTTGATACATCATGAGTTTTCCACCTTACAAAACCAGAGTTGTAGTCACAGTTATTCGGTAAAAAATTATATAAGAAGAACCACAAGCATAAATTATAATCGATTGTTGCTCATTTCCAGACGGGCCAGAGAGTCTTAAAAGAAAATGAAGACAAAAGGTTGAGGACGTTGTCAGGCGTCTCAAAACACTATCATCCAGAAGGAAGGGGAAAAAGGATGATAATAGGGTGAGAAAGCTTTGACTACTACTACTACGCCTAACAACGAACAACAGAGAGATGGACCAGTCTTTGAAGACATTCCAAATGACACGACCCTAATCACACCATCTCCTCTGCAAACCATGAATCCTACTCCCCGAACTACAAGTTCGTATACTCAGGGGGGCATCACCTTGTCAAACCTTCTGAGTATACAAGTATACTTGATATTACCTTAATTGATGAAAAGGCCGAAGAAAGTAAAGAAGCGGAAATAATAGATAGTGGGGATAACTTAGGCAGTCTATCTTTGATAACCGCAACTGAAAAGCCTGATGAAGATCAACCACTCCCTAAACGACCAAGGTTTTCTGTTAATGAGATACCTAAGGTTGTTCAGCAACCACCACCAGCACTGTCTTCTGCTCAATTCCCTGATAACTTGTTCAGGGCAACAGAGTCAAGTTTTCACATATCTCTCCCAAGAAACCAAGCAAGGGAAAAGAAATGTTTATGATAGATAATGAAGAACGAGTCAAGAAGATTGTCTCTCTATTGAAAATTGGGGAATCAAAGTTTGATAAATCAAATTTTTCTATCTTTAAAACAACTATTAAAAAAACCTTAACAGCTGAAGTAGTTGAAGTTCAGTTTGAAGAAATGAAAAGATTTGAGAACATTAAAAAGGCCAAAGAGTTGAATGAAGCTAAAATCAGGAACACGTCCCCTCAATATAGACTAAAACAGAGGAACACCTTGAGAAAAATATAGCAACAACATACAGAGCAAACAAGGAAAATTCAAATATGATGCTTGTGTGAACAATAGACTCTACCCAGAAGAAATCACCAAGTTCAAATACACCATAAACAAATCTTCCAAGAAGGTTCAAATGGCGATCTCGAGAAATAACCAGCCGACAAACATGCACATCTATGAAGACTTGCTAGGATTAACCGAATAGCTGGAACTTAAAAATTTATGTTGGAAATTCACTTTATGTGACGACATTTAAGAATTCCCATTAGTTATCATAGTCACACACGCTTAGACTAGACTAGGTACAACGTATAGTTAAGTGTTTGGTGTTTGGCTATATATACCCCTCCTAGGCTTCCAAGGAGGGGTGTTGATTGTGTTTCATTTCTTGCTTAATACATTTTCTTAACATTTTTACATACAACCTCTCTTCTCTCTTAACTCAACAATGGCTTCCATATTCCACCACCCACCTAGACCACCGGATTAGCTAAAAGCAAATCCACAATTGGCATCAGAGCCTCGGTTCAATCCTTGGATCGTGTTTATTGTTTTCGATTTGGTGGTCTAAATTTTTTTCTTTGGTCCCGATCTAAAATTTTTGTCACAGTTTGTGTTTTCTTTCAATATTCATGTAACACCCGTGAAAGTGCCGTATGATGCTAAGTTATTGTCTCAAGAGCTGTTCAGTGTGAGCATCTCTCTTGAGTTGTGGCTCACTTGTGGATGTGATATCCCGAGCCCAACGTCATTTATTAATCCTATTTTACGTATATTTTTGAAATTTTTAAGAAATTTCGTTTGCTATATATTTGACGGTTTAAGTTGAAACCGACGTTTACGGTCGTAATTTAACGATTGACGATTTAAGAAGAACCGATAACGACTACGATACCGATGGATGCCCAAATTTCTATAATTATTGACGATTTATCGATAATGTAATTTTTTGATAATTTTACTTACGATTCGTGTTAAGTTGAGTCGGGTGAGTTTTATAGCCTTCCGAGTACATTTAAAGTATCCCAAAAATATTTTGGAGTGTTCGGGATGATTTCCGACTCCCGTAAAATTTTCAAAATGGACTAGTGAGTCGAACCCGCAAAGTTTTGATGGCGTTTTTACTTAAGGCCAAAAGAAACCTTTATTTACAATTTGGTCCCTCCCAATCACTTAAAAGGACATAAACACAAACACACAAACACATTTCACAAAACAAAAATCAAACACTCTCCTCTCTTTGTCCTTAGGCCGACGGCCAAACCCAAAACACCACCATCCCACCAATTTTTTTTGAGTTTTCACAAAATCTAACCTTAGACCACCTCATAGAATCCATTGGTGAGTGTTAATCCGTGGTTTGATTACACATGCACTAACAAAACTTTTCCAAAAATTTTCAAGATGATCCAAATTCGTTTTTGAGGCTAATTGTTGTAATGCATGTTAAATTCATGTGTTTATAATGTTAGGTAATTGATTAAACCTAATGGGGGTTATGATTTGTGTGTTCTACAGCCCCAAAAAGCCACGAATTTTTGGGGGTTTTGGGTGTGTTCAAAGTGCTTGATGAAATGTGTCATAGGTTGTGTTTAATTTTGTGTTTATTGGTGTTTTAGATGAGTACAAGTGGTTGCATGTTCATTTTTAGATGATTAGGATTATGTGGTTGGTTGATCAATAGGGATAGGACTGAAAACTTGTGTTTGGATATGTTTGGGAAGGCTTAGGATGATGCCTAGTGGTGGTTAGAAGGTTTGAAATCGAGTCTAAGCATGTTTTTGGAGTAGTCAAATTTAGGCAGAAACGTTATGGTCATTTCATAAAATTTATTTTTCTTCCAGGTCTTGAAAACAAAATGTAGTTGTAGAGGGTCTTTTCGTCTTTAATTTGGTATAAGGTAGAGCCCGTGACTCAAAACGAGCTAAAAGTTATGAGGTTTTAAAGATCGAGTACCGGGAGACGAGGACTTTCATAATCCGAATTTATGTAAAGTTTTAGTCAAATCCCGAGGGTCACAAGTATGAATTGGTAAATGGTCAAGGGTCAAAATTTGGTCCCAAACCTGTATAAATGAGTGTATAAGTTGACTTAGGATTCAAAGAAGTCAAAGGTACATTTCATATAGGTCAAAGAGGTAAAAATTGGTCGAAGTACAATTTCAGCCCGTAAAATGTAGTTTTTGAAAAGCGTTGCGTAACGGGTCGTAAAAGTAAAAACTTTTATTGGGCTTAAAAACATGTCATCTACAGGTCTTATAGGATTTTTTAGAATTTTGTCAAATTTTATAAGTAAGGTTAAACATGGTAAAACAGCCCGTACTTTAGTCAAGTACCGGCGAGAATGGATAAAAGTGGATAGCGTAGATAATGAGAACGAATGGAGTAAAATGAGTAATGCTTGTTGTATTGTTTTTGGCGTTAGTTATAATTGTCCTAAGTGACTATTATTTATGTATTTTATACAGTACCGTAAGGTATTTAAAATGAGATTACTCATTACGCGTTATTTGTGATAGGTGTTGATTTACCCGGGCATCCGTTTCGTCGTCAGTGATCATCCCTCGAACTACCGACTACTTAATATCTAAGGTGTGAATTTATAGCCTCGCTTATGTTTATTTCAAATTGTTTTACCCGCGAGGGAAATGCATGCTAGTTTTTAAAAGGAACGTATATCATGAATGATTGTTAGACCCGAAAGTTGCCTTAGAAATTGTGTTGAGTACCAAGTTGCCAAAGTCCCTAAATTCATGAACTATTAACTATTGTCCTGCCCTCGAGTAGGGGGAAATAGCCGCTTATGCAATTTGTAGTACTACGGGGCTAACGACCCAATGCTAGCCGAGAAGCTGTACGTTGAGTAAGTTCTGCGGTAGATTATTTTGTATGAGAAATAAGGTATAATTGCAACTGATGCCTTTAGAAGGGGCACTGGTTTCATCTGAATCACGCCGGTATTTATTACGCGGGTGATTGAGTTAACGGATTAGTGTCATGAGCTTAAACACAATTGTCAGTATCCTGAATATAGATTGTTTGATCGACAAGTCTATAAATGATCACGAATGGTTTTTATTTTATATACGTTCAAATGGATTGTAAAACCTATGAATTCCACTCAACGTTTTCGTTGACCAAAATTTTGGCATGTGTTTCAGGTAACCGCTGAAGTGTAGAATGGAGCATGCATGGGATGGATGTTGTGTGTATGGCTTGGAGTCCGCTTGTTTTTCCTCCTTTTTTTTTCTACTTAGACATTTTTAAAGCTTAATGTAATGTTGTTGTGAAACTGAAATTTTTGGGTTGAGATTCATGGGGACCGAAAACGCTAATCTCTGTTGTACCAAGTGGGGTTGGAAAAACCGTGGACATGTATCATCTAACAATTTTTAAATTCAAGTTTTAAGTTGACGTCTTTTTAGCGTCGTTTGATATATCTTGTGTGCAATGAATACTGTGTAGCACCCATTGTTGTAGTTCCGCTGCGCATAGCAATTGTGGAGGTGTTACAGATTGGTAATCAGAGCCATGAGTTATAGAGAACTAGGTCGTTTTTGAAAATCCTAAACTATAACTTTTGGTGTCGTAAGAAATGGTCCAAGCACACACAACTATCCTGCATGGCTCCGGTAAGAATTCTTTAGCATTGCTTTATATTTTAGATGTATCCCTCGAAATTGATATGAATTCCCTAAGTATTTAGTAAGTAAATACTTTGAGATATATATTGAGATATATTGTTTTGTACGTTGAGTACTTATCATCGTAATTTGCAAATTCCTGTAAAGATTATCGTATATGTTGCATGTAATTGGCATAACGGGCTACATTGCATTACATGGCAACATCGCGTTGTAATCCTACGTGTATGTAGGAATGATTTTTGTATAAGTATGTATATACTATGGTATTTAAAGGCATTGCACGCGAAGCAATGGCCCTTGGGTAATTATCGTACATGTTATAATGCGGTTTCGTTGAGACCTCGGCTTAACCGCTAATTATCAATCTTGATAATTAACTTATTGTTCGAATAACCGAGTGTGAACCTCGTTTGATACTATATATACGTAAATGATGCTTCGTAACATATTTTATATCGACTAGATCGATCTCGATTGTCGTTATCGCACTGTGATGTGTCATTTTTGGGACACCTTCTTTTTGGATCGTAAATTACTAACGTACTATTTTATTTCCTTTATTCCTAATGGGTTTGATATGTTAGTTCACGTAACTATAACATAGACGAAGTATAATCGACGATGCGTACATTGGGGCGGCGAATCATGTGTGTATATTATGAAACATGGTCGAGGCGTGTTGCCATTTAATCATTGTTTACTATTCTACTTGGATTTAAAGATGTGTTTTAAAATTTGACTAGCGTTGTGATCAATCGCGATGACTTAGAATTTGGTTGGTTTGTGTTAATTTTGTGGTGTACGATTTCGAGACTCATCCGAGGCCGATAACAACACTTAGTTGACATACGTATTCTCGCTTGGGTTATTTCATTTGTCTTGTTGTCTCATTATTTTGAATTCGAATACATGACGGGGTCCGGCATTTGTGTGAGTTAAATAAGCATAAAACTTTGTTGATTGAATGATTTAAACATAAAGTGTTTTATAAATTTAATATTTGGTGAATGAAACTTTTGGATAAAAATGACGTATGATGTGTTTTGTAACAAGTAAAATTCGTGTAGAGAATAAATGGACATTGTGAAATTATTTTCCTTCAACCGTGGTTGGTAAATCGTAATAAGTAATTATTATTACTCGTAAAATCCTTGTTTTCATATATTAAAATTTGATACTAAAAGATTGTGATGGACTTGTTAAGAATTTGTTTAAATTAGTTCGAGAAAGGAGTTTATAATAAAATTTGCGATATGACTATTGAGTATATGTAGCAAACTTTTGGCATAATTTGTAATATAGAGTAGAAATTGGTCATATATTTTGGAGGTAGAAACTTTGTAAAAATTGGTTTATTTTAAACATAAGGTTATGTATACGTATGCATTGGTGTAAACTAGAACTCGTCACTCGTTGTAGTAAATAAACTGGGATAAAATCGGAATATACACTTTAAGTATGAAATTATAATGCTTGAAATAAAATTTTAAACATTGATGGAACGTCATTGGAAATCATTTGTTTGTTTAATTGTCATTATAGAGAATCAATATGTGTAATTTGATGAGGCTTGTTTAAAATCGTTTGAAAAATCTTTCATTTTATTACGCTGTGAGATGTGTTAATTTTAAAATTGTTTGATAACGAGCTAAGGATTAAAAGTTGAATTTTATATATTTTAAAATTATTGAGATAAGCATTTTGATTGTTTATTATATTATTATTATTGAGATTTAAGTCTCGACTAAAATCAGTAAGTATCCGAGATAATACCACGTGAAACCTCTTTATCATTTGAGTCGAATTACGCGAATATGATTTAACAAAACAGTTTTGGGGAAAACATGTGTGTAATAAAAGTCAAAGGTTGATTTTAAGAGTTAATTGGACTAGTTTGAGTCATGTTGGATACGTGTGTATTTGTGATAATATAAGTCGTAATAATAAAAACGTAAAACTTGGGAAATTCTTACTACGTATGTTTTTGGTACTTAAGATATGAACATTAATGAGGTTTTGACACAAGTATGGAGATTTTCAAACCTAATGATTTGTCAATTATGATAACCGAGTCACCGCATCTACTAATGTTAATAATTTCCGAGAGATTGAAATTTTTTTTTTCCAGAAATGAAAACTTTGTATAGATTGAGAAATGAAAGGTATAAATTATTTAATGGTGTAACACAAATTGAAAATGTGTAAATGTTCGGTTTTACAATGTACAAGGTAACACTAATTATTATACGCAACTGGATTATACAACACACGCCTACTTGAATATTATTTAATAAAGATGTATATATAATGTTTTGAGTCACGATGGTTCGATCGTCCGACATCCCTTCTTTGATTTTGTGAGTCTGTATCTAAACATGAGTCGTCATGTGATTGTTCATTTTAATATTGTCTATAGTATGAAACCATTATTATTATATTTATTTTTGTGTCGCTACATCGCTAGTACTTGATGATGAGGGTATGTCACCCGGTGTATTTTGTCATGATCATGGACGCCGTAACTTTCTTCTTTCGGTTAATGGAACAAAAAAAAATTATGTATTTACTTGAATGATGCTATAAATCTTCATTAGAGTGGTTGTTTATTTATATTTAACAAAAGCGAGGAGGCGTAGCCGCTTTACCAAATTGTAGAGGTGAAAGAACTCGATCCTTCTGGTGAAATTGTTTCTATTTAACCAAGTGATTATTCTTCTCTTCCCGTATACACTTCGTGGAATGTGTGTGCAACTCGAGACGATGGGAATTATGATCGTTGTTTTATTTTTATTTTTATTTTTGACGCTTGTGTTGATATTCAACTTTCACTCTATGTATTCGTAGATCGCTGTTATTATCCTGAGACTTTCGTCATATATTTGAAGTATTTTCATTTCTAATGTAGTTAATTTCTGTTGGCAATTATATTGCTCGTTTACCTCGTTCGATCTCATTGATCTTAATTTTATTACTTGTTGTGCTTGCAATGATCTTTAATCATGAACCACCTTACCGTTATTTTGTGAATAGTCCATTGTGAAAATAGGTATGAGTGTGTCAAATGTTTTGGTGAACTAAATGCGAATGGTGACGATTTATTTATTTAATTATTTATTTATTTTCTCATAAAAAGGCAAAGCAAAAGGTATGTTTCCAAAGTGAACGAAAAATGTTGGATGTGTTTCTTAAACAGGTGGTAACAATATTTTCCCATTTCAAATTTCATTTCAAATGGTTTAATTATTTTGAAGATTAGGTCGAAAACTTCCATAGTCGTGTTTGGTATGTAATAATAATGTTTGTGTTGTCACTCGATCCTCAATTATGCACAGCTTAGCTAACTAGGCATAATTCGGGAAGAGTCCTGTTTTGTTGGTTGTTGTTGCTTGATCCTCAAGTATGCATAATCTAGCTAGTTATGCATAGTTTTGGAAGGGCGATGTAGTTTCAAATAAATTGGTCGTCTTTAAAAACCGGTAGTGTTTTTGATAAATGTTTGGAAGAGAACGTTTTTAAAAATGGTGGATCCTTATGCAAGTAATCGCATTTTCTTTGAATCCTAAAGAAAATTTTTGAATTTTCTTGTGTTCTTTGAAATCTTTTCTTTTTGTTTGGCGTTGACTTAGTAAGTCACTGTGACCGAGTAATTTTGGAAAATGTTTTTATGTGTATATGTAACATGCGAATTTCATCGGAATCACGAGGGTGTTGATGAAATACCAAAGGGGCTCGTACCGACACTGAGAAGAAATTTTAAACAAGAATAGAAGAATGCCGAAGTAGAGGAAATCAGAGTTCGAATAACTCTAAGGGAAATAACGAAGACTTCTCCTACAGCAAATGTATCGTACCTTAGATATTTTCTTTCTTGTTCTTTTGATATGTTTTATGACAACGACACGCGGTAAACTGTTGAAGTTTACCAACTGTGCATCGGTAATTGGAAGACCATTCCAATTGTCGTCTTCGTTTATTTAAGTGAGGAATCCTCTTTGCTTGACTCAACCATCCTTGATTATCGATGGTTAAACGATAGATATCCCTAGTTGATGTTTTTGTGGTAAACCCTTGCCTTTTATGCATTTGTGTGGTAAGTAATCTGGTCGAAGTGATCGTAAGTTGTGAGAACTTGAGACGACATTGTCCAATGAAGTCCGATCATGGAGAACACGTGCCATGTAATGTATTTTTTTTTTTACTGTGAACAATGATATTTATTAAGATTTTGACCACGTTTGGGACGGAAGTAAGATGGTGTTCTTGTAGTATCATTTGGGTATGGATCAGTGTGTGTGAGCACCCCACGATGACACATGTAAGTATTTTATTTCTTTTTGGATATGCATCCATAGCTAGCAAGCTCTTGAACCTTCTTTAACTTGCAATTTTCTTTTGACTGGACTCATCCGAGAATTATGTCAATATTCTTGTTTTATCTTGGCTTGGCTGATTAGCAAGCGTGGGTTAACTGATTGAACTGATTGGTTTAGCATGGTTTGGCTATGTTGCAAACATGTCGTAATATGGTTGTATGTGTTTCATAATGGCTTTTGTGTTTGTTTGGATTGTGATGTCTTCGAGAGAGTTATGTATACGCTGAATGATTTCGTATCGATGAATTCGTTTTTGACGAAGTAGGGTTGTATGTACGTAATATCGTAATAAGGTGATTTGGCACGACTAGTATTGATTACTTCGTCTTTCATATTTTGAACGTTTTTCTATGAGGTGATGTGCGACCCGTGTGATTTTCTTTGTGATAGTTGTTTTTATGAGATGATGAACCAAGTGAAAGGACGATTCGAAAGTTGGAAGACGTGCTCCGAGCGTATGTGTTTGATTTTGGTGGAAGTTGAGATCGTGGAAGGGCGTGATTCGTTTTGGAGAATAAGAAAGGTGGGCCCAAAGGTATGTTGGACCAGTTGCCTACTAGTTGGAACTGCTGGATGAACTCCGTGGAAATGACAATACTCTTCATGTGTCGAATTTGAAGGATTATGGGATGAAAAGGTAGATCACCAGTTGGATAGAATGAAGCAGGAAAAAGTCAGTTGAATGGACTTGAAATGATTCGAGGGGCCACGGAAGAAATGGTGTAGATTAAGAATTATATGCTAACCGCGAGAAGCTGTGGAAAGAGATGTGTTGATACCCGTGGGAAGAATTTTGGGAAATTGAAGTGGAGACCATGGATCGAGATGTTAAGAGATTGAAGCAAGGTATAATACTCATCGTGAAGGTGTGATGGAATCCGAGACGTGAACCGAAGTCCACAACGGAACGAGAAGACCTCTTTAGGAAGAAGTACCTTTATTTTCCTAGTAGTGCAAATGCGAGTATAAGAACCGGAGAGCGCCGGGACGTCGCTCCTTTAAGGAGGGGAGGATGTAACACCCGTGAAAGTGCCGTATGATGCTAAGTTATTGTCTCAAGAGCTGTTCAGTGTGAGCATCTCTCTTGAGTTGTGGCTCACTTGTGGATGTGATATCCCGAGCCCAACGTCATTTATTAATCCTATTTTACGTATATTTTTGAAATTTTTAAGAAATTTCGTTTGCTATATATTTGACGGTTTAAGTTGAAACCGACGTTTACGGTCGTAATTTAACGATTGACGATTTAAGAAGAACCGATAACGACTACGATACCGATGGATGCCTAAATTTCTATAATTATTGACGATTTATCGATAATGTAATTTTTTGATAATTTTACTTACGATTCGTGTTAAGTTGAGTCGGGTGAGTTTTATAGCCTTCCGAGTACATTTAAAGTATCCCAAAAATATTTTGGAGTGTTCGGGATGATTTCCGACTCCCGTAAAATTTTCAAAATGGACTAGTGAGTCGAACCCGCAAAGTTTTGATGGCGTTTTTACTTAAGGCCAAAAGAAACCTTTATTTACAATTTGGTCCCTCCCAATCACTTAAAAGGACATAAACACAAACACACAAACACATTTCACAAAACAAAAATCAAACACTCTCCTCTCTTTGTCCTTAGGCCGACGGCCAAACCCAAAACACCACCATCCCACCAATTTTTTTTGAGTTTTCACAAAATCTAACCTTAGACCACCTCATAGAATCCATTGGTGAGTGTTAATCCGTGGTTTGATTACACATGCACTAACAAAACTTTTCCAAAAATTTTCAAGATGATCCAAATTCGTTTTTGAGGCTAATTGTTGTAATGCATGTTAAATTCATGTGTTTATAATGTTAGGTAATTGATTAAACCTAATGGGGGTTATGATTTGTGTGTTCTACAGCCCCAAAAAGCCACGAATTTTTGGGGGTTTTGGGTGTGTTCAAAGTGCTTGATGAAATGTGTCATAGGTTGTGTTTAATTTTGTGTTTATTGGTGTTTTAGATGAGTACAAGTGGTTGCATGTTCATTTTTAGATGATTAGGATTATGTGGTTGGTTGATCAATAGGGATAGGACTGAAAACTTGTGTTTGGATATGTTTGGGAAGGCTTAGGATGATGCCTAGTGGTGGTTAGAAGGTTTGAAATCGAGTCTAAGCATGTTTTTGGAGTAGTCAAATTTAGGCAGAAACGTTATGGTCATTTCATAAAATTTATTTTTCTTCCAGGTCTTGAAAACAAAATGTAGTTGTAGAGGGTCTTTTCGTCTTTAATTTGGTATAAGGTAGAGCCCGTGACTCAAAACGAGCTAAAAGTTATGAGGTTTTAAAGATCGAGTACCGGGAGACGAGGACTTTCATAATCCGAATTTATGTAAAGTTTTAGTCAAATCCCGAGGGTCACAAGTATGAATTGGTAAATGGTCAAGGGTCAAAATTTGGTCCCAAACCTGTATAAATGAGTGTATAAGTTGACTTAGGATTCAAAGAAGTCAAAGGTACATTTCATATAGGTCAAAGAGGTAAAAATTGGTCGAAGTACAATTTCAGCCCGTAAAATGTAGTTTTTGAAAAGCGTTGCGTAACGGGTCGTAAAAGTAAAAACTTTTATTGGGCTTAAAAACATGTCATCTACAGGTCTTATAGGATTTTTTAGAATTTTGTCAAATTTTATAAGTAAGGTTAAACATGGTAAAACAGCCCGTACTTTAGTCAAGTACCGGCGAGAATGGATAAAAGTGGATAGCGTAGATAATGAGAACGAATGGAGTAAAATGAGTAATGCTTGTTGTATTGTTTTTGGCGTGAGTTATAATTGTCCTAAGTGACTATTATTTATGTATTTTATACAGTACCGTAAGGTATTTAAAATGAGATTACTCATTACGCGTTATTTGTGATAGGTGTTGATTTACCCGGGCATCCGTTTCGTCGTCAGTGATCATCCCTCGAACTACCGACTACTTAATATCTAAGGTGTGAATTTATAGCCTCGCTTATGTTTATTTCAAATTGTTTTACCCGCGAGGGAAATGCATGCTAGTTTTTAAAAGGAACGTATATCATGAATGATTGTTAGACCCGAAAGTTGCCTTAGAAATTGTGTTGAGTACCAAGTTGCCAAAGTCCCTAAATTCATGAACTATTAACTATTGTCCTGCCCTCGAGTAGGGGGAAATAGCCGCTTATGCAATTTGTAGTACTACGGGGCTAACGACCCAATGCTAGCCGAGAAGCTGTACGTTGAGTAAGTTCTGCGGTAGATTATTTTGTATGAGAAATAAGGTATAATTGCAACTGATGCCTTTAGAAGGGGCACTGGTTTCATCTGAATCACGCCGGTATTTATTACGCGGGTGATTGAGTTAACGGATTAGTGTCATGAGCTTAAACACAATTGTCAGTATCCTGAATATAGATTGTTTGATCGACAAGTCTATAAATGATCACGAATGGTTTTTATTTTATATACGTTCAAATGGATTGTAAAACCTATGAATTCCACTCAACGTTTTCGTTGACCAAAATTTTGGCATGTGTTTCAGGTAACCGCTGAAGTGTAGAATGGAGCATGCATGGGATGGATGTTGTGTGTATGGCTTGGAGTCCGCTTGTTTTTCCTCCTTTTTTTTTCTACTTAGACATTTTTAAAGCTTAATGTAATGTTGTTGTGAAACTGAAATTTTTGGGTTGAGATTCATGGGGACCGAAAACGCTAATCTCTGTTGTACCAAGTGGGGTTGGAAAAACCGTGGACATGTATCATCTAACAATTTTTAAATTCAAGTTTTAAGTTGACGTCTTTTTAGCGTCGTTTGATATATCTTGTGTGCAATGAATACTGTGTAGCACCCATTGTTGTAGTTCCGCTGCGCATAGCAATTGTGGAGGTGTTACAATTCACAAGCTTTTTATCATGTTCACATGTTCTTATATCCATTCTTTTATCCATTCTTATCATGGTCAAAAGTTGTTACATTTATCCTGGTCAAATGGTTGTCTCATGGTCATATCTAGTATTCATAACCCACTGGTCCAAACTATCAAACTTTTCTTGGTCAAAAGTCAAGTCAAACCTGCCATATTTTCTTGTATCTGGTATTTTTGGTGACTGGGTTTTGATAAAGTTCCATTCTTTCTGGTAATTTTTTTTGTATACACATGATGATGAAGATGATACCAAGAAAAGTAAGATCTTGAAAATCAGGAAAAAGTACCTTTGGATAAGTTTCTCTGCTGGTCATCTTTACGATGGCAACAATCGCATTGAGTGTGATGGGTAGACTGCGATGACTCGCCTGCAATGTCTCGCCTGCGATGTCTCGCTACGATGGGTACCATCATGTTACGATGGACATATTTGTTTTAGACTGCGATGGGTCTAAAAAATTAGATTGAGATGGACTGGTTTATTTTGTTGTTGCGATGGGACTGCGATGGTTTCCATCAAGTTGCGATGGAACCATCAAGATGATGTTTAAACAGACTGCGATGGCTTAATTTTTTATTATCTTGCAATGGAAAAATGACTACGATGCAGTTTATCAAAAACGTGACCATGTAGTTTAAAATTAACACTTGACCGAAACCATCACACCCGAGTCAACTCGGTAATTACCGAGTTGACTCAGTTGTCTCACTGAGTCTAATTCAAATATCCAACCTTTTAACTCCCAATCAACTCCAAGTCTATCCTATGCCCATCGTCACTTAACACCATCTAGACTCGACACCATTACAGAAAACTTATAAATCAAAAACAATCTCAGATTCATTTCGTGTTTTTGACATGTTTGCCAAGATCTATTCAGATCTATACTCACGAAATTTCATCATCACAGATCCATTTATGTATGGGTTCCCCCATCTTTAGTTTTCGAATTAAAAGAAAGACTAATAACAACTATGTTATGATCTTTCTTCATTTCGATTGACACACTAAAACAAACATGCAACACATCGAATCTTACCCGAGACCATTTAAGTATGATCTTGAAGCCTCTGTCAAGGTGAAATATTCTTTGTTCGATGATTCGAACATATGTTTATTCAAACAAACTGACCGATGTCGTGGATATGCATGGTTTTGGTTCGGTTGTGATTCGATATTAATAAGGGGGTCCTGGCTTGATTTGATTCGAAATTTTTGATTGATATCAAATGATTTCGTGGGTCTGGTTGGCTTTTGTAACGAAAAATGATGGAGGTTCTGGCTTGATCTCTATTGATCATTAATTATTTGTGTTCTTTGATTGGTTGATTAAGATGAGACTTATGAGATTGAGTTTTTTTTGTTGGCTGTTATGGAGTTGCGAAGATGGAGTTATGTGATTCAGTTTAGGTGAGATGTGTGATGGGGGACGGAGTAAACGATGGAAGGAGAATGGGGGCGGATGTGATGAGATAAGTTTAGGGTTATGTGTGAGTGTAATTATGGTTGGGTGACTTATATACC
Organism: Glebionis coronaria; assembly: GCA_025667525.1. Taxonomy (NCBI): domain Eukaryota; kingdom Viridiplantae; phylum Streptophyta; class Magnoliopsida; order Asterales; family Asteraceae; genus Glebionis; species Glebionis coronaria. The sequence goes on along the minus strand of CM046882.1, from coordinate 196,617,213 downwards.
TAATTTCTAGGTATTAAGTATTGTTATTGGGTATTTCATTTCCATGGGCATAGACACACGAAATTTTAACAAGTAACTTGGGCCTTACTAAAGTTGACTCACGTGGGACTAAGTTGGACCGAGTATATTGATTAGGCTTGTGCCGGCTATGTGTCTTGGGCCAGATATTGGTGTCATGATTACTTGTTATTTAGGCGAAATTCCTAATAGCAAGTAACATATACTTATTTTTGGACTCGTTGGTATTTTCTAAAGCCATGGGCCGAAATTTTAAGTCTTGTTCATGTCACTATAATATCAATGAAACAAGACAAAAAGATGTGACAAAGTGACTAAGTGACGAGACATTGTGACGAGATTTATTTTGACGAGACCAAGAAAAATTTGGGTATATTTTTAGTGACTATAGATTTTGTTTGGATCGGGTATTAGTTATTTGAAGTTGAAGACGGATTTTTCGAAGGCGTGTACTTATCTTATCTTTTAAAGATAACTTGCTCGTGCTTAATCTTAGAATGAAGACTTGTTTATCTAGTTTCCGGGTTCGGGGTAGTTGGTTGATGACTCGGAAAACTATCACTTAAAGGGGTTACATTGTTGTACTCAGTGTCACGCGCTTAGTCGACGTGGATAATTTCAAGAGGTGTTGTGCTTATAGACTTCTTCAGGGATGCATTGGGTACTTAGAGATTTCTCCACCGTTCCTCATTCAACAATTGTGAAAGCTTAAGTCACAAGATCGAAGGATTCTTATTCAGTTTTACATTTGATGTATCCGGTTCTTTTTATCAGTGGTCACTTCAAATTGCCTACAAAGGGGTTGGTAAAAGATGGTCATGGAGAGTTTATGAGTAGAGATTTTCGATCAACAACTGATTCTCGCCAAATATATAATTCATCTTATTTATTATTCTCACGAGATTTCAGGTACATGTGTGATAGGTGTGAAAACACCCATCCTTTTACCACTTATTTCTTGCTAAAACAAGACCAAAACGCGTATTTAATATCATTTGTTTGGAATTATGTGTGGTTTGTGTGTTTGTTGTGTTTTCAGAGCCATCCGGATAAATATTGAAGAAAACATGGGATTGCACGGGTTTTATCGAAAAAAAGACGAAAAGACGAAGTCTATAGTCCAAGAGATGCAAAAGATTTGAAGTCAATGGGCCTATTTGAAGATTTATCGAAGAAAAGGACCAAAGATGGAAGATTTACATATGTCGAAGAACTCAAGTCTATTAAACGAAGAAATTAAAAGACGAGTTGAATTTATTCGTCGACAAATCCCGAATCAGAATCGAAAACGTCAACTTTACTAAAAGACGAGAAGACGAAAATAAAGAAGAAAGCCCACTCACCAACCAACCATAAGGCCTATAAATAGAAGAACCCTTCACATTTTAGACTAGTTTTCATTTTCTAGTTTTTTCTTCCTTTTATTTCGTAGGTACCAACTCCATTAGGGAGTTTGGTGATTTTCATTTTTCCTTTTGAATCCAAGAACCTTGTAAGTTTTAATCTTTCATTTTGTTTAAACCTTAATCTTTCCATATAATCTTTCATTTAATCTTGTTCATCTTTCTCTTGTTGATTTAAAGTTTTAAAGTTTTATTTGGTTGATTTTAATCTTCAAAAGTAAGTGGGTTTTGTGTTTTTGTTGATTTGATTTGATGTTTATCATTAGTAAATGATTAGTGGTTAGTTTGGTTTAATCTTTGGTGAAAACTTTGTTGATTTTGTTTAAAAATCGAGTTGTTATTGTTCCCCTGTTATTCGTCTTCAAAACCATCCCCAGATTCCGAATGAACCAAATTTATTCCGGATGAAGGGTTAGCTAAATTATTCCGGATAAAGCATCTTTCTTGTTAAACATTCCGAATCAAGCATTTCATCATTTTATTCCGCATCAACTTAATATTCCGAACCAAGCTTTTTTACCATTTATTCCGAACTAGCATTATATTCCAAATAAGCAAATTATTCCGGATCAATTTCATTTATTCCGGATGAGCGAATATTCCGGATGAGTTTGATATTCCGAGTGAACAATTATTCCCCATGAGAGGTTTATTTCGGATCAATCATTATTCCGCATAAAGCCGTTATTCCGAATAAGCAATATTTCGGATGAACAGATTTATTCCGGATGAAGGTCTAATATTCCGCATGAGCATTTTTCATTTATTATTCCGAATGAGCAGATAGTCAGCAAAATATTCCGAATCAGTTTTCTTTTCCATTATTCCGGATGAGCAAGATATATTCCGAATAAAGGATATTCCGGATCAACACAATTATTCCGGATCAAGGCTTTTTCACATTTATTCCGGATGAGCAAGTTTTCCGCATGAACCATTATATTCCGAATGAGCAGTTTGTGTTAATTATTCCGGATGAAGAGTTATATTCTGAATGAAGGTTTCTGACTAATTTATTCTGGGTCAAGCATTTTATTCCGAATCAGTAGTTTTGCAAGTAAGGGTATTTAACTGTTTTACTGTTTTACTGTTTAATTTTAATTCAATTTAAGCTTTATTTTATTAACTGCTTTTAGTTTAATTTTATATCTTTGCGCATTTAAATCTTTTTAGTAGAATAGAAAACCAATCCCCTTTTTAATAACCAAGAACAACTATTCCACTTTGAACCGTGATCAATTCGAGAAGATACCGAGAACTTAATTGAACCCATTCAAAATCTTTGTATTAAATGGCGCCGCTGCCGGCTCTTTTCGTAGAGATTAACGGTTTTTTGTGAGAAATTAGATTTTGGGATCCGTTCGCCGTGAACGTTACTTTTTCATAAAATTTTCAAAAATCCTAAAAAATATAAAATTTTCAAAAATACAAAAAAATTAAAAAACATAAAAAACCAAAAAGATTTATGCTTTGTTAGTTCTTTTGCAGGTGCATGCATAAACGATCAACGTCTTATCCCGAGCCTGAGACTCTCGATAACTTAGACATGGCCGGTGTACACAACAACAATAATAATCCACCTCAAAACAACATGAATAATAACAACAATGAACCTCTACCGGACAATCGTCCCATGATCGAACTTTTGCAAGCACATGTAGAGGGCAACAACGATCCTATTGTCATACTCGCGATTGCAGCCAACAACTTTGAGCTCAAATCCGGCTTCAAATGGTCTCTACTCAACCATTCTTGGGGCGTACCATTGATAATCCTCATGACCACATCAAAAGGTTCCTTCAACTCACGAATACGGTCAAATTCAATGGGGTTCCACAAGAGGTAATCCGCTTACAACTGTTTCCTTTCTCCTTAGAGGGACAAGCCCGGCATTGGCTTGCAAAGGAACCGCCACAAAGTATTCTTACGTGGACGGACTTGGAGACCAAATTCATAAACTACTTTTTCCCACCCTCTCGTACTACCGCTTTGCGGAATGAAATTATTAATTTTGAACAAAAGTACGATGAGACTTTTAGTGAATCTTGGGACCGTTTTAAAGACCTTTTAAGAAAGTGCCCACAACATGGTTTTACCAAAGTGCACCAAATTATTACATTTTACAATGGTTTAAGCATGAATGACCAAGATTCACTAAATAGTGCCTCGGGGGGTAATATTTTGGTTAAGTCTTCTAATGCCGCTTGGGATATTATTGAGAATAAGTCTAGAGTGCAAACCAAGAGTGTTCGGACCAATGCCGCTAGTGCTAGCACTAGTGACCACGACAAGAGAATTGATAAACTTACTTCGCTTATTGAAACACTTGCTTTCCACATCGCTAACAATACCAAAAGCATCAACGCTCATAACGCTCAAGTCAATGCTGTAAGCCAACCATGTGAAATATGCGGGGGTCTGATAGGTGTGAAAACACCCATCCTTTTACCACTTAATTCTGGCTAAAACGAGACCAAAACACGTATTTAATATCATTTGTTTGGAATTATGCGTGGTTTTTGTGTTTATTGTGTTTTCAGAGTCAACCGGATGAATAATGAAGAAAACATGGGATTGCACGGGTTTTATCGAGGAAAAAGACTCAAGACGAAGTCTATTGTCCAAGAGATGCAAAAGATTTGAATTCATTGTACCTATTTGAAGATTTATCGAAGAATAGAGCCAAAGATGGAAGATCCATATATGTCGAAGAACTCGAGTCTATTTAACAAAAGATTATAAGACGAGTTGGAATTATTCACCGACACTTCTCAAATCCAAGTCGGAAACGTTTATTTGAAGAAGCGTGAAGACTTAAGAAGAAAGAAGAAAAAGAAGCCCAAATCAAAGCCCAATCAAAAGCCCACAACCACAACACACGCCTATATAAAGGCATTACCTCACAAATTTTCACACACTTAGTCTTTTAGTTAGTTTTTAGTTTTTGATTTCTCTAGTTTTTAGAGAGAGAAAGTTCTAAACTTTCTCTCACTACTTTTCATCTTTTTCTCTTTCAAGATCAACATTTGTATTACTTTTCATTAATCAAGTCCAAGTTTTTATCTTTTAATCTTTATTCTCATCCTTCCTTTCTTTTACTTTTATTGATTTTGGTACAAATCTCGTATGATCCGTGTTGTTCATCAATGATTTCTGCTTAAAAAGTTAATTACTTTTTATGTTTCCTTAAGTTTATACACTAATAAGTTTTAAGATCCTTGTTCTTTTTGGCTTATTGGTTGATTTAGCTTTATTTTCTTTTTAAAGTTTTATAAAAAGTTCATCTTTTTATTGATTTGATTTAAAAGTTGTTTATTTTGAGTTTAGCAAAGTTGTTTTTAGTGCTTATTTGATCAGTATTTTATTGGATTCGAGTTTGTTTTGGGAGTTAGCTTATTCCATAAGCTTATTTCCCTTTCTAAGATTCGAACTAGCACCATTTTCGGAAAGGGCAAAGCCCTTTTCCGACCGAGTATTCCGACCAGGCCATCCCTTCTTTCCGATCATATGATCGGAAAAGGGTTTCGAGTTTCCGATTGAGCATCTTAACATTCCGACAGTAGCACACCTTGATATTCCGATTGGAAGTTTCTGCATGTATTCCGATTTGAGCAAGTTTCATATTCCGATTACTGTTGGTTATTGATATTCCGATTGGTAGGTTTTTAAATATTCTGATTAGTCCTATTGGAAACTTTCCGATTGCCTCCATTATCAATATTCCGATTGGCCCATTTTGCAACACATTCAGATCACACAATCGGAATAATATTCCGATTGAGGGGATTTTTCCACTATTTCGATTTGAGGTGTTTTGCTCCGATCTTACTTTCTTTTAGTAGTTTCCAATTAAGTTCTTATTTTTCACAAAGTTTTCCAAGTGTTAGTTTTCATTGAGTGTCCATCTATTTTTCTAATATTGTCTTCAAGTTTTCAAGCATTTATTTTTAAGCTCATCTTTTAGTTTAATCTTTTAACGCTTTAAGCTTACTCTTCGACACTTAATTAATTGTTAATTAGTTTTAAATAGATAACCAAACCAACCACCTTTTTGTTAACCAAGAACAAATCATTCCACTTAAGGCCGAGATCAATTCGAGAGGATTCCGAGAGAACACAATTGAACCTAGTAAAATGTTTGTATTAAATAAAAAAAAATAAAAAAAAATAAAAAAATAAAAAAATAAAAAAATAAAAAAATATTAATAAAGTGGTATAGCTAGTTTAGAAATCTTTGACATATTAGGCCCGTTGCGTTTATTTTGACTCAACCCGAATAGACTTATTCAAGTTTATTCTAGCTAGTATCCTTAACCATGTAAACCTTAATTGGTTTATTAGGCTAAGTGTCCACGAGTCTCATTACTTGAGATTTTAAATTGTGGAGGACGAGAAATGATAGAGTCAATTATAAGTCGGTATTCTTACGCAAACTCACTTGGTGTAATTATTTGCCTATTCTCCCATCACTTGCTAATAATTTATCTGCAATAAGTAAGGTCGTACGATTTGAAAAGTTACTTAGCTTCTAGCCGAAAATCATTTAAAAGTTGCTCGGTAATGATAAGAGTTCATAGCCAAGGCATAACTTATGAAGCGGGGCGCGAAGATTGGTGAGTCCGAAAAGGCCCTAACAAGGCATGAGGATTCCATTTTATTGCTGAAGATCCAAAAGTGATGTGAAAAGCATTATTCCCAAAATCAACATGAACGATCAAGACTGACGATGAAAAGCAATCAACTCCCATAAAGATCATGGAGAAGTCTATCCGAAAAGACCCTAACAAGGTATGAGGATAAATAGATCCAAGTCCGAAAAGGAGGCAGATCGTTGTATCTCAAAATCCCAATTAGAGATTGAAGAATAATCATGAAGTCGTGGTCAACAAAGTTGGAGTACCCCTCAAAAGTCTCCAAGTGAAGAAACTCTATTACGATGAGAAGACCATTATCTCAAGAACGTCTCTCAAGATATGAAGTATGAAGTACATGCCAAATATCGGCCCGAGAAAGGTCTCAAATCGCGAACCAAGTTATGCCAAGATATGAACTTTTTGATATCCCGAGAAGCAGTTTTAAAAGATTTTGTCCTTTAGCTAACTATTGATCAAATCGTCCTACTTTGCTTTCAGCCTAAATAAACTATCGAAATAAGTCCAAAAATGCATCTTCATGATCATTCTAAGACAAAAATAAAATATAAGAGATACACCTAGGAATAAGGGAGTCTAAGCATTTAATTAAGCCATGTGTGTAAGTGTTTGAATTGCTAACTTATAATAACAATGATCTCGTTTTTAAGCTTAGTTTGGGGAACGTGAAACTTGAGGGTGATAAATCTCCGCAGCACCAAAGCCCTAATGTAAGTCCTTGATCTCTTTGCAAGTTATTTCCATCCTTTTGTTTACTTTAAAGTTTTAATTTCTCTTAGTACTTTCATTTTTTAGTAGTATATTAATAAGGCCAAAGTTGATTGATTATGAGAAAAGTGTAAATGTGCTTTGTCACTAAGCATTGCATGAGGGCATGGCAATGGTTAAGTGTAGGGGATTTGATAGGTGTGAAAACACCCATCCTTTTACCACTTAATTCTGGCTAAAATGAGACCAAAACACGTATTTAATATCATTTGTTTGGAATTATGCGTGGGTTTTTGTGTTTATTGTGTTTTCAGAGTCAACCGGATGAATAATGAAGAAAACATGGGATTGCACGGGTTTTATCGAGGAAAAAGACTCAAGACGAAGTCTGTTGTCCAAGAGATGCAAAAGATTTGAAGTCATTGTACCTATTTGAAGATTTATCGAAGAATAGAGCCAAAGATGGAAGATTCATATATGTCGAAGAACTCGAGTCTATTTAACAAAAGATTATAAGACGAGTTGGAATTATTCACCGACACTTCTCAAATCCAAGTCGGAAACGTTTATTTGAAGAAGTGTGAAGACTTAAGAATAAAGAAGAAAAAGAAGCCCAAATCAAAGCCCAATCAAAAGCCCACAACCACAACACACGCCTATATAAAGGCCTTACCTCACAAATTTTCACACACTTAGTCTTTTAGTTAGTTTTTAGTTTTTGATTTCTCTAGTTTTTAGAGAGAGAAAGTTCTAAACTTTCTCTCACTACTTTTCATCTTTTTCTCTTTCAAGATCAACATTTGTATTACTTTTCATTAATCAAGTCCAAGTTTTTATCTTTTAATCTTTATTCTCATCCTTCCTTTCTTTTACTTTTATTGATTTTGGTACAAATCTCGTATGATCCGTGTTGTTCATCAATGATTTGTGCTTAAAAAGTTAATTACTTTTTATGTTTCCTTAAGTTTATACACTAATAAGTTTTAAGATCCTTGTTCTTTTTGGCTTATTGGTTGATTTAGCTTTATTTTCTTTTTAAAGTTTTATAAAAAGTTCATCTTTTTATTGATTTGATTTAAAAGTTGTTTATTTTGAGTTTAGCAAAGTTGTTTTTAGTGCTTATTTGATCAGTATTTTATTGGATTCGAGTTTGTTTTGGGAGTTAGCTTATTCCATAAGCTTATTTCCCTTGCTAAGATTTGAACTAGCACCATTTTCGGAAAGGGCAAAGCCCTTTTCCGACCGAGTATTCCGACCAGGCCATCCCTTCTTTCCGATCATATGATCGGAAAAGGGTTTCGAGTTTCCGATTGAGCATCTTAACATTCTGACAGTAGCACACCTTGATATTCCGATTGGAAGTTTCTGCATGTATTCCGATTTGAGCAAGTTTCATATTCCGATTACTGTTGGTTATTGATATTCCGATTGGTAGGTTTTTAAATATTCCGATTAGTCCTATTGGCAACATTCCGATTGCCTCCAATATCAATATTCCGATTGGCCCATTTTTCAACACATTCCGATCACACAATCGGAATAATATTCCGATTGAGGGGATTTTCCACTATTTCGATTCGAGGTGTTTTGCTCCGATCTTACTTTCTTTTAGTAGTTTCCAATTAAGTTCTTATTTTTCACAAAGTTTTCCAAGTGTTAGTTTTCATTGAGTGTCCATCTATTTTTCTAATATTGTCTTCAAGTTTTCAAGCATTTATTTTTAAGCTCATCTTTTAGTTTAATCTTTTAACGCTTTAAGCTTACTCTTCGACACTTAATTAATTGTTAATTAGTTTTAAATAGATAACCAAACCAACCACCCTTTTGTTAACCAAGAACAAATCATTCCACTTAAGGCCGAGATCAATTCGAGAGGATTCCGAGAGAACACAATTGAACCTAGTAAAATGTTTGTATTAGGGTCCTTACTCTTACACAACTTGTACCTCCACCCAAGACTATCCTTGTGAGAATGTTAACGCAGCATACGGTAATTATTCCACGGGAGGCTATCAAGCGCGTCCTCAAGGTGACCGCAACTTTCTCAGCTATCACTCAAACAACTTTCTTTCCCCGCCCGGTTTTCCTCCAACCAATCAAAACCAATAACAAAACCTTAACCGAACCAACCAAAACCAACCTCGAGCACCATACCAACCACCTCAAAGACAACCATATCCACCTCAAAATCCTACTCAAGTTTACCAACCCGCTCCTTACCAACCACCTGCTTATCAAGCACCTCCTCCTACCCAACCCACCGTTTTCAACCACTAGGTCGAAACGTACATGCGGATGAATGATGTGTTGGTGAAGAATCTGCAGGCCCAGATTATTAATTTGAAGGGCGATATGGTGAAACAAGGGAATGATCTTAGAGCCGATATGCGAAACTCTTTGAGTAGTCAAACGAATGACCTAAGGGACATGATGGCTGGTTTCTTCCAAGGTAATCAACCCTCTTCTTCGGGTACTCTTCCGAGTAACACCGTTGCTAATCCAAGAGGGGAGATGAAAGCAATCACCACTCGCAGTGGAAAAGGTACCAAGGAACCCGAGCTTCCTACACCTACACCGGTGATTGTGACAAAGGAAAACGAGTCACCTACTCATATTCCTCAACTTTCTACGTCCCCAATTCCTCCACCTCTTACTTCTACCCCTCCACCACCCAAGGATGTGAGTGATCCTACAATCCCAAAGCTTTCCTCTTCTTCCGATATACCTTATCCCTCAAGGTTGAGGAAAGAGAAGCTCAAAAGCAAGGATGATATTCAAGTTTCAAACTTTATCAAAATGTTTAAACAATTGAATTTCAACATCTGCTTCGCTGAGGCTCTCGCTCACATGCCTAAATATGCGAAGATGTTTAAAGGTCTTCTTAGTGACAAGGAAAAGATTCTTGATATCGCTAATACCTAACTTAACGAGAATTGCTCCACGGTTCTTTTAAGGAAATTGCCAACCAAACTTGGTGATTCGGGTCGCTTGTTAATCCCTTGCAACTTCCCGGGAGTAGAGAATTGCATGGCCCTAGCCGATCTAGGTGCTAGTATCAACTTAATACCTCTAAGCGTTTGGAAGCAATTATCTCTCCCTGAGCTAGTCCCCACCAAAATGACTTTGGAATTAGCTAACCGTACGGTTGCTTATCCGGTGGGGATAGCCGAAGACGTTTTCGTTGTCGTTGACAAATTCACCTTCCCGGCGGATTTTGTTGTCGTTGAATACGAGATGGATCCTCGTGTTCCCTTAATCGTTGGACGTCCATTCTTGAGGACCGGTCGCACTCTCATCGATGTAGAAGCGGGTGAGCTTATCATGAGAGTTGGTGACGATCAAATTGTCTTCAACATGGGTAAGATTTCTAAACAGCCTTATTCATACGAGAGTGTTAATTGTATCGACGTTCTTGATGAGGCTTGTGAAGAACACTTTAAAGATGCTTGTAAAAGTAGTCTTACCTCTCTTCCCAATGTTGAGACCTTTGCCTCTATTGCTCCATCACTAACTCCATTTGGAGAAAGTGATTTCCTTTTGACTGAATTTGAAGCAACTTTGGGAGATGTGAACTTACAATATGACGATTCTCCCACCGATTGGGATGAAGACATTAGTACCATTGAGAAACTTCTCAATGAGGACCATATTTCTCCACCATCTCCCAAGGATATTGCTATCGATGAACCGAATTTGAATACGCCTTCCATCGAAAATCCTCCAGATTTAGAGCTTAAGGAGTTACCATCCCATCTCGAGTACGTGTTCCTTGAAGAAAAGAAGAAGTCACCCGTCATCATCGCTAAGGACTTGAAAGAAGAAGAAAAATCTCACCTTATCGCCGTGCTTAAAGATCATAAGAAGGCAATTGCTTGGAACATTTTCGATATCTGCGGAATTGATCCCAACTTTTGTACTCACAAAATTCTCATGGAAGATGACTTTAAACCCGCAATCCAAAGCCAAAGAAGGGTTAATCCTCGAATTCACGACTTCATCAAACAAGAGGTTATCAAACTTCTTGATGCCGGCTTGATTTACCCTATTTCGGATTCGCCATGGGTAAGTCCCGTCCATTGTGTGCCAAAGAAAGGCGGAATAACCGTTGTTCCCAATGAACATAACGTGTTGATTCCTACTCGTCTCGTTACTGGGTGGAGAGTTTGTATCGACTATCGCAAACTCAATGATGCCACGAGAAAAGATCATTTTCCTCTTCCTTTCATGGATCAAATGCTCGAGCGTCTAGCGGGTAATGATTACTATTGCTTCTTAGATGGTTTCTCCGGGTATTTTCAAATTCCCATCGATCCCAAAGACCAAGAGAAGACCACATTCACTTGTCCTTATGGAACATTTGCCTACAAAAGAATGCCTTTCGGCTTATGCAATGCTCCTGGGACATTTCAAAGGTGTATGATGGCTATCATCCATGACATGGTTGAAGGAAATATGGAAGTCTTCATGGATGATTTCTCGATTTATGGCGATTCTTTCTCTGCTTGCCTTGCAAATTTAGAACGTATGCTTAAGCGGTGTGAAGACACTCCTCTTGTTCTAAATTGGGAAAAATGCCATTTCATGGTAAAAGAGGGCATCGTGCTAGGACATAAAATCTCAAAAGCCGGTCTCGAAGTGGACCGTGCTAAAGTTGATGTCATAGCCAAATTACCTCCACCTTCAACCGTGAAGGGTGTGAGAAGTTTCCTTGGTCATGCGGGCTTCTACCGTCGATTTATCAAAGATTTTTCTAAAATCACTCGCCCGATGACCCACCTCTTGGAAAAAGATAATCCTTTTATCTTTTCCAAAGAGTGTATTGAAGCCTTCAACCTTATCAAGGATAAGCTAACTAAGGCACCGGTCTTGGTTACCCCTAATTGGGAGCTACTTTTTGAGTTGATGTGCGATGCTAGCGAATTTGCTATTGGAGCGGTTTTGGGCCAAAGAGTGAACAAACACTTCCAACCGATCCATTACGGTAGCAAGACAATGACAGGGGCTCAATTGCATTACACGACAACCGAAAAAGAGCTTTTAGCTGTTGTCTATGCTTTTGAAAAATTTCGCCCCTATCTTGTCCTTTCCACTACCATCGTGTACACGGACCATTCCGCGTTGAAGTACTTGTTAACTAAACAAGATTCTAAGCCAAGACTTCTTCGCTGGGTTTTGCTACTTCAAGAATTTAAAATTGAAATTCGTGATAAGAAGGGAGCCGAAAACCTAGCCACGGATCATCTCAGTAGACTTGAGGATCCTTATCAAGGGGATCATCCGAACAAAGAGATAAATGACCCTTTTCCCCTTGAGACCTTAATGTCTATCAACTCGAATTTTGATGAAACCCCGTGGTTTGCGGACATTGCAAACTACTTGGCGGGTGGAATTCTCATCGACGGGTTAACATCCCAACAAAAGAAAAAGTTCTTTAAAGATATTACGACTTACTTTTGGGATGACCCGTATCTCTTCAAACAATGCGCTGATTTGATTATTCGCCGATGTGTTGATGGACCGGCAGCTTTAGACATTCTCGAAGCTTGCCATAAAGGACCCACCGGTGGTCACTTTGGTCCCAACTTCACTACAAAGAAAGTGTTTGACTCGGGATTTTATTGGCCCTCCATTTATCATGACTCTCACGAAATGGTGAAAAATTGTGATGCTTGCTAAAACAAGGCAAGATCACACATAAAGATGAGATGCCTCAAAATTTCATACAAGAATGTGAAATCTTTGATGTATGGGGCATCGACTTTATGGGGCCATTCCCTTCATCTAAAGGAAACAAATACATCCTTGTAGCCGTTGACTACGTTTCTAAATGGGTTGAAGCCAAAGCTTTACCCACTAACGACACAAGGGTGGTTTGTAACTCTTTGAAGTCGCTATTCGCTAGATTCGGTGTGCCTCGTGCCATTATTAGTGATCGCGGGACTCATTTTTGCAATGATCAATTCGCAAGAGTCATGGCTAAGTATGGTGTCAATCATCGTCTTTCCACCGCATACAACCCACAAACTAATGGGCAGGCTGAAATCTCTAACCGAGGGTTAAAGCGAATTCTTGAACGAACCGTGGGAGAGCATCGTGCCTCATGGGCCGATAAACTTGATGATGCTCTGTAGGATTTTCGTACCGCATACAAGACTCCGATTGGTTGTACACCATATCATCTCGTGTACGGGAAAGCATGCCACCTCCCTATTGAGTTGGAGCACAAGGCTTATTGGGCCTTGAAGTGGGCTAACTTCGACATCAACAAAGCCGGTGACCTACGTAAAATCCAACTCAATGAGCTTCATGAACTCAGGAATGATGCTTATGAAAATTCTTTGATCTATAAGGAAAAGACTAAGCTCATTCATGACTCCAAGATTAAAAACCAAGAGTTCCAAGTTGGAGACAAAGTTTTACTCTTCAACTCTCGGTTGAAAATATTTTCGGGCAAGCTGAAATCTCGTTGGTCCGACCCATTCACCATTTCCTAAATTTTTCCATATGGTACTCTCGAGCTCGCTCAACCTAATGGACCTAATTTTAAGGTGAATGGCCAACGAGTGAAGTTGTACTTTGGTGAGGACATCTCTCATGAGATGATTCCATCCCTCACCATGTTTCCCATGAACTAGTTTTGGGTCGAGTCAGGCTTGTGACTCGGTTATCAAAAACAAGCGCTCCTCGGGAGGCAACCCGAGTATCTATCCCTTTCCGTTTTACCTCCTAAGTGTAGGGGGACCTATATAGGTTGTTTGTTTTGTGTGGTGATGTGATTACAGGGATGAATGCACTTTTGGAACCTTTGAAGAACCGCGCTCCCATGTTATCCGAAATCCAGTTCTGTCTCTCAACTATCGTGATTCAATTTTCTTCATACTCACATTTGAAATTGATCACTTTAGTCGTCTCTTCCTTAACTTGATTTAACCAACGTGCACAATGTCATAAGTGTAGGGGAGACTTTTCCCACATGCTTAAACATTGAGGACAATGTTTATATTAAGTGTAGGGGAGACTTCTATCGAAGTTTTAAGTGGACTTTTCCATTAAAATGCCTTCATTTAACCGGAAAATCATCTTTTTCAACATTTTTCAAATTTTTAATTAACTTTGGCCATGTAGTCGTAATTTTTAAATTTTTATCGTTGTTTTCATATGTATATATCCCACAATAAAGTCAAAAATATTAATAAAGTGGTGTAGCTAGTTTAGAAGTCTTTGACATATTAGGCCCGTTGCGATTATTTTGACTCAACCCGAATAGACTTATCCAAGTTTATTCAAGCAAGTATCCTTAACCATGTAGACCTTAATTTTTTTATTACGCTAAGCATCCACGAGTCTCATTACTTGAGATTTTAAATTGTGGAGAACGAGAAATGATAGAGTCAATTATAAGTCGGTATTCTTGCACAAGCACACTTGGTGTGATTATAAGCCTATTCTCCCATCGCTTGCTAATAATTTATCTGCAATAAGTAAGGTCGTGCGATTTTATTTAATAACTTAGCTTCTAGCCCAAGATCGTTTAAAAGTTGCTCGGTAATGATAAGAGTTCATAGCCAAGGCATAACTAATGAAGCGGGGCGCGAAGATTGGCGAGTCCGAAAAGGCCCTAACAAGGCATGAGGATTCAATTTTATTGCTAAAGATCCAAGGTGATGTGCAAAGCATTATTCCCAAAATCAATATGAAGGATCAAGACTCACGACGAAAAGAAATCAACTCCCATAAAGATCATGGAGAAGTCTATCCAAAAAGACCCTAACAAGGTATGAGGATAAATAGATCCAAGTCCGAAAAGGAGGCGGATCGTTGTATCTCAAAATCCCAATTAACGATTGAAGAAATAATGATGAAGTCGTGGTCAACAAAGTTGGAGTATCCCTCAAAAGTCTCCAAGTGAAGAAACTCTATTAACGAAGAGAAGACCATTATCTCAAGAACGTCTCTCAAGATATGAAGTATGAAGTACATGCCAAATATCGGCCCTTGAAAGGTCTCAAATCTTGAAGCGAGTTATGCCAAGATATGAACTTTTTGAGGTCCCGAGAAGCAGTTTTAAGAGATTTTATCATTTAGCTAACTATTAATCAAATCGTCCTACTTTGCTTTCAGCCTAAATAAACTATCGCAATAAGTCCAAAAATGCATCTTCGTGATCATTCTAAGACAAAAATAAAATATAAGAGATACACTTAGGAATAAGGGAGTTTAAGCATATAATTAAGCCATGTATGTAAGTGTTTGATTTGCTAACTTATAATAACAATGATCTCGTTTTTAAACTTAGTTTAGGGAACGTGAAACTTGAGGGTGATAAATCTTCGTAGCAACCAAAGCCCTAATGTAAGTCTTAGATCTCTTTGCAAGTTATTTCCATGTAGCTATTTTCAAGTGAAAATGGTTTTCTATCCCTTTTGTTTCTTTTAAAAGTTTATTTCTTCATAATAGTTTAAATTTTTGTTTTAGTAGTATATTAATAAGGCCAAGGTTGATTGATTATGAGAAAAGTGTAAATTTGCTTTGTCATTAAGCATTGCATGAGGCCATGGCAATGGTTAAGTGTAGGGGATTTGATAGGTGTGAAAACACCCATCCTTTTACCACTTATTTCTTGCTAAAACAAGACCAAAACGCGTATTTAATATCATTTGTTTGGAATTATGTGTGGTTTGTGTGTTTGTTGTGTTTTCAGAGCCATCCGGATAAATATTGAAGAAAACATGGGATTGCACGGGTTTTATCGAAAAAAAGACGAAAAGACGAAGTCTATAGTCCAAGAGATGCAAAAGATTTGAAGTCAATGGGCCTATTTGAAGATTTATCGAAGAAAAGGACCAAAGATGGAAGATTTACATATGTCGAAGAACTCAAGTCTATTAAACGAAGAAATTAAAAGACGAGTTGAATTTATTCGTCGACAAATCCCGAATCAGAATCGAAAACGTCAACTTTACTGAAAAGACGAGAAGACGAAAATAAAGAAGAAAGACCACTCACCAACCAACCATAAGGCCTATAAATAGAAGAACCCTTCACATTTTAGACTAGTTTTCATTTTCTAGTTTTTTCTTCCTTTTATTTCGTAGGTACCAACTCCATTAGGGAGTTTGGTGATTTTCATTTTTCCTTTTGAATCCAAGAACCTTGTAAGTTTTAATCTTTCATTTTGTTTAAACCTTAATCTTTCCATATAATCTTTCATTTAATCTTGTTCATCTTTCTCTTGTTGATTTAAAGTTTTAAAGTTTTATTTGGTTGATTTTAATCTTCAAAAGTAAGTGGGTTTTGTGTTTTTGTTGATTTGATTTGATGTTTATCATTAGTAAATGATTAGTGGTTAGTTTGGTTTAATCTTTGGTGAAAACTTTGTTGATTTTGGTTAAAAATTGAGTTGTTATTGTTTCCCTGTTCTTCGTCTTCAAAACCATCCCCAGATTCCGAATGAACCAAATTTATTCCGGATGAAGGGTTAGCTAAATTATTCCGGATAAAGCATCTTTCTTGTTAAACATTCCGAATCAAGCATTTCATCATTTTATTCCGCATAAACTTAATATTCCGAACCAAACGTTTTTACCATTTATTCCGAACCAGCATTATATTCCGAATAAGCAAATTATTCCGGATCAATTTCATTTATTCCGGATGAGTTTGATATTCCGAGTGAACAATTATTCCGCATGAGAGGTTTATTCCGGATCAGTCATTATTCTGCATAAAGCCGTTATTCCGAATAAGCAATATTCCGGACGAACAGATTTATTCCGGATGAAGGTCTAATATTCCACATGAGCATTTTTCATTTATTATTCCGAATGAGCAGATAGTCAGCAAAATATTCCGAATCAGTTTTCTTTTCCATTATTCCGGATGAGCAAGATATATCCCGAATAAAGGATATTCCGGATCAACACAATTATTCCGGATCAAGGCTTTTTCACATTTATTCCGGATGAGCAAGTTTTCCGCATGAACCATTATATTCCGAATGAGCAGTTTGTGTTAATTATTCCGGATGAAGAGTTATATTCCAAATGAAGGTTTCTGACTAATTTATTCCGGGTCAAGCATTTTATTCCGAATCAGTAGTTTTGCAAGTAAGGGTATTTAACTGTTTTACTGTTTTACTGTTTAATTTTAATTCAATTTAAGCTTTATTTTATTAACTGCTTTTAGTTTAATTTTATATCTTTGCGCATTTAAATCTTTTTAGTAGAATAGAAAACCAATCCCCTTTTTAGTAACCAAGAACAACTATTCCACTTTGAACCGTGATCGATTCGAGAAGATACCGAGAACTTAATTGAACCCATTCAAAATCTTTGTATCAATGTGCGTACGATTTATTGATGGTTCCGAATTTCGAAACCATCAAGGGAGAAGAAGAAGACACAATGAACGCACAACGAGTACACGTGATGAACTTCATACCTTCTTTTGATTTGAAGACATTCCGGGCTGACATTTGTCATAACCGCTGAGAAAATCAGTGTTTTAACTCGTGGTGTTATCAATCTCTAAACGGTACACTACTGATTCGATGTTTAATTGTTTGGTTGTTGCAATTATTCATCATCATTATCCTATATGGAGAAATATGCACTTCTGGGACTTAATTGACTCTGGTGCATCTCCGGAAGAAGATATGTGCATTTCCGGGACTTAATTGACTCTGGTGTTACGATTTCAACTTCATGAATGCGATAAAGTGTCTACTTCAGTATTTGAGCTTCATACTTGGGATTGGTTTATTTTCTTCAATTATGTGGGGGAAGAAATGTCTTGATTCTTTATAGTATGCATAACTTGAACTCTCAGGGGGAAGAAAAATTCAGAAGAATTATTCAAGCGTGAGAAGAGAATTTGTTGATCTACTTGGTGTGCCCCAAACTTTCAATCCCTCTTAGCAATGTTATCATGTTATATGATGGGATTTGCTTGTTAAATTCCATTGTGCGCTTAATCATTCTAAGCTTTATTGAAAGCTTTGAAGTTGCTTACGAGGATTGTCGGTTTAGGGGGAAGCTATTTAAAAGCTTCTACATCAAGTTTATGTGGCATGAATTAGGGGGAAGTTAATTCAGAAGCTTCTCCTTAACCAGAAGTATATGGATTACTTAGCTCTTGTCGTTACAGTATTTCTACTACAAGTTACTTTAAAGATGAGTCATTTTGGAGTGAAGACTTGAAGTCAAAGGCCTCAGAAGACATCATCAGCATTGGACGCTTCATGGAAGCTTTTGTTCTTAATCATTATGTACTTGTTAGGAAAAATATTGTAAGGAATTCTACACGTCGTCCCATCGGGGAAGATTGTTGGAAATTCACTTTATGTGACGACATTTAAGAATTCCCATTAGTTATCATAGTCACACACGCTTAGACTAGACTAGGTACAATGTATAGTTAAGTGTTTGGTGTGTGGCTATATATACCCCTCCTAGGCTTCCAAGGAGTGGTGTTGATTGTGTTTCATTTCTTGCTTAATACATTTTCTTAACCTTTTCACATACAACCTCTCTTCTCTCTCAACTCAACAATGGCTTCCATATTCCACCACCCACCTAGACCATCGGATTAGCTAAAAGCAAATCCACAATTTAGCAGCAAAGAAGCAAGGTCAGGAAAATCTTTCGTTGCTCAAAACTCTGAAAGAAAATTTTGGTTGGCTAAAATGGACAGCCGACAAGCTCAAAGTTGAACCCCCACATCAAGTGTTGTAAAAAGAGATTACAAGAGCTGAAAAGAAGAGAAAGAGGTTTCAAGGGTTTCTACAAGAACAGTTTGTCACAGACAACATCATAGTAGATGGAATGTTCAGGATTGTTGTCTTGCCAAAGGAGATCATCGAGCATGTTGATAGACAGACGTATACTGAACCTAAAAAGGGATGGTATACCTAAGCAGAGGGTGTCAGTAATACTATCAAAGGTAAAATGAACACCGTTAGCCTCCATTGTTCAACTGATCTATTTGAAGAAGTTCTTAAAAAATCTCTGAGTATTCTGTCAAATGAAATTCAAATAACGATCAACACCAGAGATGGTGTAAAAGAAGCTAAAGAGAAAATCAGACTGGGACTTGATTAAGGCTGAAGTGGTACACTAAAGTTGGTACACTATAGTTGGGACACCGGAGATGGTACGACCCTGAGGTGGGACATCAGAGTTCGGACAACATAAGTGGGACAATATAAGTGTACACTTATAAGATTGCATAATTTTGAATCAATGTACCATTTGTACATGTAATAGTTCATGTAAATAAAATTATGTTCTCTAGTTTGTTTCAATTAATATATGTTATGTGTAAGAAGAAGTTGTGTATGATAGGTGTGTAAACACCCATCCTTTTTACCACTTAATTACAATAATAACCGAGCCAAAACGTGTATTTTATGTCATTTATGTCCGAATTATGCGTGGTTTGTGTTTTTGTTGTGATTTAGGACGAAAAGGTGAAAAGTGGAGAAAACACGGGCATTCACGGGCTTTTATCGAAGAAAAAGACGAAAGACGAAGTCAAGAAGTCAAGAGTGCAAAAAGAACGGAAGTCCAAGACCAATTCTGAAGATTTATCGAAGAAAAAGTCAAAAGACGGAAGTTTACTAAAAGCCGAAGAACTCAAGTCTAATTTATTAAAGAATTACAAGACAAGTTCAAAGAAATCCCGAGACAAAGTCATTAAAGTCCAAGATTTAAGAAGATTAAAAGGCTTAAGGACTTAAGTGTGCAATTAAGGAAAAATGAAAGAGGGGAGGAAGCTTCCTAAGCACTCCCTAATCCTCCCCTATATATAGATTAGGATTTCATTTCATTAGTTTTTGTTTGATAGCTTGACAAACTATTTCTTCCACTTTAATTTTGTGCACCTTTAATTTTCATGTTCATTTAAATTCCTTGTCTTGCACCTTAATTACATTTAATTTCAAATAAGTTTCCTTTTAATTATTGTCAATCTTTACTTTATTGTTTGATCTCATATCTTCCTTTCTTTAATCTTTATGTTTATTTGTTCATGTTCATGTTCTTATTTTTATTGATTTGATTAAAGTGGGTTTTGATTATTGTGGTTAGTTTTGTTATTTTGATTGTTTTGGATTGTTTAATTATCATTAGTAGATGTTTTGTGATTAGTTTAATTTAATCTTGTGGTTGATTTTGATTAGTTTTGATCTAGATCCGTATTATTTCCTTTCTCCTTGTTCTTCGTGTTTTCTTTTACTGTGTTTCCAGCAGATATTCCGGATCAAGCCCAGCTATTCCGAGTGAAGGAGTTTGTGCAAGATTATTCCGTATCAAGGGTGTTCATCCGGAATATTAGACATTCCGGATCAATAGTGCTTATTCGGAATAATTTATTATTCCGGATCAAGCATTTCATCCGGAATATCCAAACATTCCGGATCAGCCTTTTATTCCGGATCAACTGAATATTCCGAATCAAGGAGTCATTCCGGATCAAGGAACTTTATTCGGAATAATTAATTATTCCGGATCAAAGACTTCATCCGGAATCTTCAACATTCCGGATCAAGGAAGTTATTCCGGATCAAGCACAACATTCCGGATCAAGGCTTTATTTCGAATCAAGACTTTATTCCGGATAAGTGACATATTCCGGATAAAGGATTTATTCCGGATCAAGGGTTTTGGTCAATATTCCGAGTGAAGAAGAACATTCCGAGTGAAGGTGACATTCCGGATGAATGTTTATTCCGAACGAAGGTTTATTCCAGATGAGCTATTTTTCAGGTTCTTTTTAGATTTTGTTTTTAATTTTTAATTTTCAAGCTTTATTTTTCCCGCCTCTTTACTTAGTTGCACTTTAAGTTTATTTGCCTTAGATTTATTTTAGCCTTGCCTTAGTTTTAAGTTTTAGTTGCGTCTTAAGTTTGCCTTAGATAGATTTAAGTTTGCGTTATTTACTTTTAGTGCCTTTTAATTTTCGTCACACTTTTAAATACTTGTCATTTACTATAAATTAGACTTAGATTTACATTAACGTCATTTTCATTTACGTTTTTGAACTTTTAATATACTACAACGACACAACTATTTGTTCCACCTAAGAACAGCTGAGTCGCATAGTTAACCAGGATCAATTCGATTAGACATACATCAACGAATCTTTTTACCTGGCCAAAAGTCAGTTATCAAATGACGCCGCTGCCGGCTCTTTTCGTAAAGATTAACGGTTTTCTGTGAGAGACGCGTTGCTTTTTGGGATCCGTTCATTCGTGAGCGTTATTTTCTTGCTTAAAAATTTCAAAAAACCATAAAAATTAAAAAATTGTTAAAAATCCATAAAAATTAAAAATTTCAAAAATCCAAAAAGACTTTATTTTTATTGTGTATATATATTGTTTTTGCGTTTGGTATTGTTTTCTTTTGCCTTTGTAGGTGTATGCGTACTAGATCTTATAATTATCAAGAGCCCGAGACTCAAGAAGATTTAAGTATGACAGGTGTCCACAACAACAATAATCCACCGCACCTCAATAATAACAACAACAATGTTCTTCCACAGCCCGATCTTCGGACAATGGAGGAGCTTTGTCAACCTACCATGTTTGGACGAGGAGGACCGATTGCGCCGATGCAAATCACGGCTCCGGAGTTTTCGTTGAAGCACCACATGATTCAGCAAGTGCAAACTAATCCATTCGCCGGAATGCTTGATGATGATGCCAACAAACACCTCGATAAATTCATTACAATCACTCAGAGCATGAAGTTGCTCGATGCCACAATGGATGTTCTTCGCCTACAACTCTTTCCACATACTTTATCACACCACGCCGAGAAATGGTTTGATCGTCTCCCGAAGAATTCTATTCATACTTGGGATGACATGACTCAACGCTTTTTGTCGCGCTACTTTCCACCATCCATGGTCACGAGCCTTCGCAATCAAATCAGCGGTTTCATACAAGATCCTGATGAATCTCTTTTTGATGCTTGGGAAAGATATAATGTCTTAATCGATCGTTGTCCAAACCACAACATGCTCCCTGTGACCTTATGTGATACTTTCTACAACGGTTTGACTTTTCGTGATCGTGATACGATTAATGCAGCCGCCGGTGGCATATTTATAAAAAGGAGACTCGAGGTGTGTAGAGAGCTTATTGAGAACATGACTACTCACCACAAAAACTGGGATTCCTCCGCTTCTTCCAGGAACAACCCGAGAGTCAATGTTTCTTCTACTTAAGCAAGCCCCGATATGACCGAATTCACCCGCATGATGACCGAAATGAATAAAAATATCCTGCTTCTCGCTACAAACCAACAACAACAAGTTAAAGCGGTTGCACCTTCTTGTGAAACATGCGGCGGTCCTCACTCATACACTGATTGTCCTTCTACTCAGGGAAATCCGGAAAATGTGTATGCAGCTTATGGTAGTTATTCACCGGAAAATTACCAAGCTCGACCTCAAGGGGATAGAAATTTGCTGAGTTACCGGTCCAACAACTACCTTTCACCCGGTTTTTCTCCTCTAAACAAAAACCCCGCCAACAATTACAATAGAAGCAACCAAATCCCACCAAGAGCTTCTAATCCTTATCACCCACCCGCTCAACAAGCCCCACCCATCAATCAAGATGTTGAAGCCATAATGAGAACCCAAGGAGAGCAAATCAAGAATCTACAAAGCCAAATTATCAATTTGAAAGGGGATATCACCAAGCAAGGGAATGACATTAGATCCGAGCTTCGAGATAATATCCAATCCTCCTTCAACAATCAAACGAATGATTTGAAGAATATGCTTGCTAGTTTCTTGCCCACAACTCAACCTACTACTTCGAGTTCTCTACCTTCAAACACCGTCACCAATCCGCGAGCGAATGTCAGTGCTATTACTACCCGCAGTGGAGTTACCATAGTAGGACCACCTATCCTGCCCCCATCATCTACACCTCCTCCACCACCATTTATCCCTACTCCTCCTACAAGAACCCTTTAACATCTCAACCTTTACCTACACCTGCACCTTCACCACCCAACCCCAATATTCCTTATCCATCTCGCTTAGGCAAGACCAAAATGCACACAAAGGATGACATTCAAGTGTCGAATTATTTGAAGATGATCTCTCAAATGACTTTCAACATTAGCCTTGTTGAAGCACTTGTCCACATGCTGAAATTTGTCAAAGCATTTAAGGAATTGCTTAACAAGAAGGAGAAGCTGATTGAGCTCGCCAACACACGCTTAAATGAAAACTGTTCTGCAGTTATTCTTAAAGAACTTCCAGAAAAACTTGGAAATCCCGGTCGTTTTGTGTTGCCTTGCATCTTTAACAAAACCGAAGAATTTACTGCCCTTGCTGATCTCGGGGCCAGTATAAATTTGATGCCATTAAGTGTTTGGAAAACAGTATCATTACCCGACCTTACTCCAACGAAGATGACTCTGGAGCTAGCAAATCGCACTTTCGCTTACCCCGTTGGTATAGCCGAAGATGTGTTCATTAAAGTTGGCACCTTCACCTTTCCGGTCAACTTTGTCTTTGTTGATTATGAAATGGACCCTCGTATTCCTTTAATACTTGGTCGGCCATTCTTGAGAACCGGACGAGCTCTAGTTGATGTTGTCGAAGGTGAGCTCATCTTGAGAGTCGGGGATGATGCACAAGTTTTTAAAATGGGGAAGCTTACAAGCAAATCCTATGGACGAGAATCTACGAATATGATTAATGTGCTCGATGATTTTGTCATCTACAACAATCCTCTATTCGATTCTTGCATTGATAATCCACTTTTTCAAGATGATGTGGATGATTCTCTCTCTAATTTGGAACCTTCACCCATATATGATTCTCCACCGATCTTTGATGCTTATGATGATGATTCTAGCTCAGATTCGGATGATTATGATGATCTTACCTCCGAGTATCCCGACCTGCCCATTTATGATGATTTTGATGAGGCCGATACTCTTTCGAGTGATTCTTCACATGATGAAGATCCTCCGTCATCCATACTTAATCCTACTTTGGATGATTACTCTTTTGAGTAATACTTCTCTACTTTTCTCAATACTTACTTCCCTCATGAGAGTGATGCTCCTCCTTTAGATTTTGATGATTATCGTCTTGATCCTACTTTGGATTTGAAGAAAATTCTTTCAAAGGAGAAGCAACCGGTCGACACCAATATCCGCAGCACGTATGAGTTAACACCTCTTTGTCCACCTTCTGAGGACGAGGTTGTGCATCTTCTTCGCGGATCATCTTCACATTCTGCTGAGCCTGAGTGCTATTTTCCCTTAAAGGAAAAGGTGTTCGACCCCGGTATCGATATTCTGCAGCCATCTCAGTATCCGTCTGATGAAATAAAAGGAAATATCTTTGGAACTAGTGAAGATATGCTTGCACTTCACCCTTGCTCCCACCGTGCTCCATCGATGCTTAAGGGAACTGATAGGTGTGAAAACACCCATCTTTTCTACCACTTAATTACAATAATAACCGGGCCAAAACGTATATTTTATGTCATTTATGTCGGAATTATGCGTGGTTTGTGTTTTTGTTGTGATTTAGGACGAAAAGGTGAAAAGTGGAGAAAACACGGCTTTCACGGGCTTTTGTCGAAGAAAAAGATGAAAGACGAAGTCGAAAGATCAAGAGTGCAAAAAGAACGGAAGTCCAAGACCAATTCTGAAGATTTATTGAAGAAAAAGTCAAAAGATGGAAGTTTACTAATAAAGCCGAAGAACTCAAGTCCAAATTATGAGGAAATTACAAGACGAGTTCAAAGAAATCCCGGGACGAAGTCTTAAAAGTCGAAGAATTTAAGAAGACTTAAAGACTGAGGACCAAGATAGAAAGAAAGAGGAAGCCACCAACTACTCCTCTCTCCTATAAATACCACCCTCACAACATGTGAGAGGGTTGGTTAGTCTTAGTTTAGTTTTAGGATTAGATTAGGAGTAGGTAGTTTCTCTCTCTAAACTTATGCTTTCTCTCTCTAGATTGATTTGTGTTTAAGCTTTTGTTATTGAATCTTTACTTTTTAATTAAGCTTTTAATTCATCATCTTCATCCTTTCTTGTTGATTTGTTCTAGATCTTTGTGTTCATGCTTTTGAGTTTTCTTATTTTCAATCAAGTGGGTTTTGATTAATTTGGCTTTGTTTGTTAGTTTTGATGACTTGTTTTGATTGATTATTGTTAGTTGATGTTTATTGATTGTTTTGGTTTAATCTTTTGGTTTGTTTCGGTTAGATTTGAATTAATTCGTGCTCTTTTCTTTTTCCCCTGTTCTTCGTCATGTCTACTGTTTCCTGCCCAGTTATTCCGAATGGTCTTGTTTCTTTGTCCTTTATGCGGAATATCATAGATTATTCCGGATAGAATCCCTATTCGGAATAATCTAATATTCCGAATAGAAGACTCTATTCGGAATAGGAACCTTGCCTATTCTTCTTTGGCTTGCCTTGTTCGCCTTAAGCTTGTGCTATTTGATGGACGAAAACTATGTCTTTGATCCCGATGGATATGTTTCATGCTTCTTCCTATGATAATCAAGGTCGAGTCAGGCTCACGACTTGGTTAACAAAAATCAAGCGCTTCTTGGGAGGCAACCCATGCATCTATCTTTTAGCTTTCTTTATCCTAAGTGTAGGGGAGATCCGTTGGTGTTTGCTATTTCCTCTCTTCTTATAATCAGGGATTCGAGCGCTCAATGATCCACTCTTGATGATTCTTGATGACCCGTGATTCCGTTGTTCCCTTCTTCTCGGTTCTATCCTAAACTCTTTTCGATTCACTATTTTATATTTTCTAATATTAAAATAGGAATCTCTTTAGTTGTCTTTTCCTTAGCGAGATTTCAACAAAGTGCACAATGTCCTAAATGTAGGACAATGTTTATATTAAGTGTAGGGGGGACTTCTATCGAAGTTAAGTGGTCTTTTCCTTGTATTTGTCCTCATTTTAACCGGAAAATCAATTTTTCGACATTTTTCAAAATTTTTGATCTATTTTGGCCTATTAGTTTTTACCTTTGTATAGTTATTTTCTTTCTTTGTTAGAATAAATTTTTAATAAAGTGGTTTTAATTTTCAAACGTTGTGAATCTTTTGACTCAACCCGAGTTTACTTGTCTAAGTTTACTCTAGCTAGTATCCTTAACGTGTTTAAGTCAAGTTTTTGCTAGGCTTTTATATAGGGAGCTATAAAACGCAAAAGTCTTAACTCTCACGGGTTAAGAACAAGAACTTTTCACAAGTTCTATAATTGATCCTAGAGAGTCGTTTATCAAGGGAACTTTATGATGCGATTTCTAAACTTGAAAAAGTCTAAGAATTTGCAAGATCCTATAGGCGACTCGAAAACCCAAAACTTTGATTTAATAGGCTAAGCATCCACGAGTCTCATTCCTTGAGATTTTAAAATATGGAGGACGAGAGATGATAGAGTCAATTATAAGTTTGGTATTCTTTCATGAATTTATGTGAGTTTATTATAAGCCTATTCTCCCATCGCTTGCTAATAAATTTATCTGCAATAAATAAGGTTGTACGATTTGAAAAGTTACTTAGCTTCTAGCCCAAGATCGTTTAAAAGTTGCTCGGTATGGATTAGAGTTCATAGCCAAGGCATAACTTATTGAAGCGGGATGCGAAGATTGGCGAGTCCGAAAAGGCCCTAATAAGGCATGAGGGCTATATTTTGTTGCTAAAGATCCCAAGTGATGTGAAGAATCATTTATCAAAGATCAATATGAAGGATCGAGACACACGACGAAAAGCAAAAACTCAACAAAAGTCATGGAGAAGTCTATCCAAAAAGGCTCTAACAAGGTATGAGGATAAATAGATCCAAGTCCTAAAAGGAGGCGGATCGTTGTATATCAAAGTCCAAAATAAAGATTGGAGAAAAATGAAGAAGTCGTGGTCCAAATATGAAGAATCTCTCAAAACGTTCAAGTGAATAAGGGAGTCTAAGAGATACACCTAGGAATAAGGGAGTCTAAGTGAATAATTGGCCCACATGAGTTCATGTTAGTTTACTAACTGATAATAACAATAATCTCGTTTTTAAGCTTGGTTTGGAGAAAGTGAAAACTTGAGAATGATGATCATTCATGACATTTCCAAAATCCGAAGGTATGTTTTTGATTTCTTTATGTTTATAATTTTTTTATCTCTTTAATAAAGGCCAACGTGGATTGATTATGATGAAAAATGTAAACGTGCTTTGTAACTAATGCATTGCATGAGGACATTGCAATGGTCAAGTGTAGGGGATTTGATAGGTGTGTAAACACCCATCCTTTTTACCACTTAATTACAATAATAACCCAGCCAAAACGTGTATTTTATGTCATTTATGTCAGAATTATGCGTGGTTTGTGTTTTTGTTGTGATTTAGGACGAAAAGGTGAAAAGTGGAGAAAACACGGGCATTCACGGGCTTTTATCAAAGAAAAAGACGAAAGACGAAGTCAAGAAGTCAAGAGTGCAAAAAGAACGGAAGTCCAAGACCAATTCCGAAGATTTATCGAAGAAAAAGTCAAAAGACAGAAGTTTACTAAAAGCCGAAGAACTCAAGTCTAATTTATTGAAGAATTACAAGACAAGTTCAAAGAAATCCCGAGACAAAGTCATTAAAGTCCAAGATTTAAGAAGATTAAAAGGCTTAAGGACTTAAGTGTGCAATTAAGGAAAAATGAAAGAGGGGAGGAAGCTTCCTAAGCACTCCCTAATCCTCCCCTATATATAGATTAGAATTTCATTTCATTAGTTTTTGTTGGATATCTTGACAAACTATTTCTTCCACTTTAATTTTGTGCACCTTTAATTTTCATGTTCATTTAAATTCCTTGTCTTGCACCTTAATTACATTTAATTTCAAGTAAGTTTCCTTTTAATTATTGTCAATCTTTACTTTATTGTTTGATCTCCTATCTTCCTTTCTTTAATCTTTATGTTTATTTGTTCATGTTCATGTTCTTGTTTTTATTGATTTGATTAAAGTGGGTTTTGATTATTGTGGTTAATTTTGTTATTTTGATTGTTTTGGATTGTTTGATTATCATTAGTAGATGTTTGTGATTAGTTTAATTTAATCTTGTGGTTTATTTTGATTAGTTTTTATCTAGATCCGTATTATTTCCTTTCTCCTTGTTCTTCGTGTTTTCTTTTACTGTGTTTCCAGCAGATATCCCGGATCAAGCCCAACTATTCCGAGTGAAGGAGTTTGTGCAAGATTATTCCGTATCAAGGGTGTTCATCCGGAATATTAGACATTCCGGATCAATAGTGCTTATTCGGAATAATTTATTATTCCGGATCAAGCATTTCATCCGGAATATCCAAACATTCCGGATCAGCCTTTTATTCCGGATCAACTAAATATTCCGAATCAAGGAGTCATTCCGGATCAAGGAACTTTATTCGGAATAATTAATTATTCCGGATCAAAGACTTCATCCGGAATCTTCAACACTCCGGATCAAGGAAGTTATTCCGGATCAAGCACAACATTCCGGATCAAGGCTTTATTCCGAATCAAGACTTTATTCCAGATAAGTGACATATTCCGGATAAAGGATTTATTCCGGATCAAGGGTTTTGGTCAATATTCCGAGTGAAGAAGAACAATTCGAACGAAGGTGACATTCCGGATGAATATTTATTCCGAACGAAGGTTTATTCCGGATGAGCTATTTTTCAGGTTCTGTTTAGTTTCTGTTTTTAATTTTTAATTTTCAAGCTTTATTTTTCCCGCCTCTTTACTTAGCTGCACTTTAAGTTTATTTGCCTTAGATTTATTTTAGCCTTGCCTTAGTTTTAAGTTTTAGTTGCGTCTTAAGTTTGCCTTAGATAGATTTAAATTTGCGTTATTTACTTTTAGTGCCTTTTAATTTTCGTCACACTTTTAAATACTTGTCATTTACTTTAAATTAGACTTAGATTTACTTTAACGTCATTTTCATTTACGTTTTTGCACTTTTAATATACTACAACGACACAACTATTTGTTCCACCAAAGAACAGCTGAGTCGCATAGTTAACCAGGATCAATTCGATTAGACATACATCAACGAATCTTTTTACCTGGCCAAAAGCCTTGTATTAGTGTACTCACTTACAATAACAAGTTAAGACCTAGTTGTATTTATTTCTAAATAAGGGGAGATTGTTGGATTTATAATAGATCAAGAGGAGAAATTTCGTCATGGTTAGATTGGTGTTCAGATCCGATTAAAGCTTGTTCCAGTTTAATCTTTGTCAAAATGTCGATGTCTTGTCAAATAAATTTAAAAAAAGGGTTTAGAAGTTTTATTTTTCTTTAGGTGTATGAAAGTGTTAGGTTTGCTTTTGAGAAGGTTCGATGTGCAAGAGATGTGTGTTGTGAAGGTCGATAGCAAAATTTTTCTTATGAGGATGTCTGCAATTGTGATGGCTGCAAGTTTCCTTTTCCATGATCAAGGCTTGCTCGTCTACAATATCTCGATTTCTTTGTTGGCATGTTTCATGGATGTGTTAATGGTTGTACCAATGATTCGTAGGTCTATATGGGGTTGTGTTTTTTTTTCTTTTGGATATTGGTTTTTTGTATTCATTTTCATGTGTCCCTTTTCTTAATCATCTTGTTGAGAAGTTTGGATGCTATTTGGTTGTATCTTTGGATTTTGGTTATATCAATTGTTGCCTTTCAAAAAAAAGGGGAGATTCTTGAGAAAGTAAGGCTGTTAGATTTTCCTTAGTCATATATTATTACATAAATACGCTAAATATTATAAACTTGTATGTGCCTAGGTGACAAACAAGTATTGAAAGTCTCACAGAGGTTCCAATCTTTGTGAGCAACCACATAGAAGTTCAAGTTAGAGACATTGTCAAGGAAGTCGAAGATTTCTTAAATACACACTCATCAATTGTGATGGATAACAAGTGAGATGTATCATGGACTCTCAATGGTTGAGTGATGTAGTAAATTAGGTCAAAGTATTAATCAATGCACGTTTTAGGAAAAACGTACACAAAGGATCCAAAAGTGAGTTCGTTCTCGGTGGAGGTGTTGGTGTTCTGTCAAATTAATTTCTTTCAGATAAATTTTCTTTGGAAAGAGAAAAGAATGAACAATATTACGCTAAAAATTAAACTACGACGAATACGTGTTTTCACGCGAATCGAGACGAAAAAAAATAAAAGTGTTCTAAAAAATTAATAGAATTGCAATTAAATCCTAAAAAATATAATCAAGATTGACAAATCAATAAGACCTTTTGAAAAAAAATATTTAATTATTATTTAATTTTTAAACCTAATTAAAGACCAAAAATAAAAAACAATAAAGAAAAATTCCCAACAAAGATTTTATAACTTGTAAACCTCAAATATATTTATTAAAAGCTAAAAAGTATTTTTAAAAAATTAAGAACTATTTTATCTATTTTTAAATGACTTTATAAAAATAGAAAATAAATAAAAGATTAAAAATAATTTAAACACGGGAAAAAATATGAAACCTTTTTAGAAAAATCCTAAATAGTATCTAAAGCAAAGGAAAAATAAGACAAATGAGCTAGCTTATCCAGATAAGCTGGAATAAGCTATAAAGGCTACAACTCATATTGGAAAAGAGAAAAGAAAAAGACTAAAGAAAAGAAAAGTCAAGACCTTACCAGTTGGTAAAGCTAGCACATTGGTAAGGCCTTGGACTCCCACTCGATGGGTCACGAGGTCAAAACCCAGGCTAAGCTTTTTGTTCATTTTTTTATAGAACAAAATCAACCCCAATAATCGTTTAGCTTATTGGGGAGGTGAGATATAAGCTAAAACAGCAACAACAAGCAACTAATAAGCCAGAAACAAGCATATATGAACAAATAAGAAAACAACTAAATACTACCCTATGTCCGATATCTGACAAGCCAATAATCAGTTTGTCAGATATTGGATAAGACTAAAAACAATGAAATCTGGCAGATGCATTAAAGATTTTTTGGTGAACTTTAAAACAATCGAAAATCAGCTTTTGACCAGATTACAACCACAAAATCTCAATCACAAAGCATACAAGTGCAAAATCATAAAGCACAACTTTTCTTACAAAAATAAAAAAAAAAGAGTTAGAAGGTTGAACCTCCCCCACCTACATCCAGGCAAGGGGTCAGCTATGCTTTCCTAGAAGCCTATTCAACAGCTAAAAAAGGCTCTAGGAGTACTTGGGATGGATTGAAAACTCTTTTTGACTACAACAGTCAAAAAGGTAAAAAAAAGTCTACAACAAACTTTTTATATCTTCCTTAATGGATTTTTATGAATCACACATGTAAACAAGAAACTCAACCCTCAAATAACATGCCAATAAGTCAGTTGAAGGTTAGCTTATGGCCTAGTTGTTTGGGGCAGTAAGAGGTTAGCAGTAAAACAAAATAACCAAATTTTCTTAAAATGATTTGGAACAAGTTACAAGGAACGAGGTAACTAATAACAAATGAAAAACTCTTCTACAACTCACTGATGCTTGATTTTTTACAAAAAAATCAAACATCTGTGATCACTGTATACGACTTGGGTCCAAAATTCTTGCAAAGAGTTTTGTGAAAATTTTGATGAACAATAAAAGAAAACTTGCATAAAAAACTAAAAGAGGCAAATTAAAGACTTGTAATAAACTTTGAAATGGAACTCAGAATTTGAACACACTTTCGTTAACTTTTTTAAAAAAGGGTACAAGAAAATCTTGAACAAAGCTCAAGTCACATGCTACTTGGCTTTTATACTACACTAAAGAACTATCTAGAATGCTAATAAACTAAACCCTAGTAACTGATATGCCCAAATTGCCCCTTAAAGAGGCCTGGGATCTTTTGAAGATGCTTGTTAGATGCTTTGGTTTGAACCTGGTCCAAGTAGTCATACGTGATTTCTTGTTGTTTTGTGACTTGCCAGTTGTTGAAAAATGATCCAGGCCATAGAAAAAGTTTTGGGGAGGAAGGCACTTAATAAGTGTGAAAACACTTATCCTTTTACCACTTATTTCCAACAATAACATGACCAAAAACGTGTGTTTTATGTCGTAAAAGTCAGAATTATGTGTGGTTTGTGTTTTTATTGTGTTTTAGGACCAAAAGATGAAAAAGGAAGAAAACACGGGCTTTCACGGGCTTTTATCGAAGAAAACGAGAAAAGACGAAGTCAAGAGATCAAGAGTGCTTAAAGAACGGATGTCCAAGATCTATTCTGAAGATTTATCAAAGAAAAAGTCTAAAGACGGAAGTTTAATGAAGTCGAAGGACTCAAGTCTAAATTAAAGAAGAAAATTATTAAGACAAAGTTCAAATCCCGAGACGACGTCGAGTAAAGACAAAGAATTAAATCGAGTCGTGAAGAAAAGAAAGAAGGAAGCAAACCACGCATGCACTTCCCACTTAGCCTATAAATACCCTCCTAATCACATTAGGAGGGTGGTTAGCTAGTTTCATTTTTAAGTTTTCTTTCTTGTTTTTAGAGAGAGAAAGTTCTCAACTTTCTCTCACTAAGTTTTCATCTTTTCTTTTAATCTTTCAAGTTTACGCTTTTTGTATTTGGATTTCATTTAATTACAAGTTCAAGTTAATCTTTTTGTTCTTTAATCTCTTTTCTACATTTCTTGGTTTCACTTTAATTTTTGATCCGAGACTTCATTTTCCATACGGATTGATGTTTAAGTGATTGCAAGGTGAATCTTTTTATTTCCTACATAAGCTCTCTACGGTTTAGGCTATAAGCTCCTTATGCTTATGAGCTTATTTCATGTTTTAGCTTATAACTTTTGGGATTATTAAAAGGGTTTAGTGTTTATAAAGTTTCTTTTATTAAGTTTATGATTTTCGTCTTTTAAAAAGTTGTCAAATTTAAGCTTATTAAGTTGTTTAAGATTTGGTTAAGTTAGCTTATTGAACTGCTTATTGAAACCTTGGCTTAATCTTCATTTTCGGATTGTTGTGTTCATCGCAATACTGGGTTCTACACAATCCGACGATTGTTTGTTTGTATCGCAATAACCAAGAGTGGTTCTACTTTGCGATCGAAAGTACTTCCCCCTTATTCTGATTTGGATTACGATCGCTCATTGCGATCGCATATTCCGACGGGTGATAAGGTTACTTTGAATCGAAACTCTGCCAAAATTTTGTCAGCTACATTCCGATAGGTTGATCATATTCCGATAGATGCACATTGCGACAGAAGTGTTTACTTGCATTCCGATCTGAACTACAGAACCATATTCCGACAGAATTGACTTTGACATTCCGATAGATATTCAGATTAACATTCCGACAGTTTTACCTTTGATTATTCCGATGGCTTTCATTTTGATACATTCCGATAGAACATGTTTTTAAGTTTTATGTTTTAAGTGTTTATCTAAATAACTTTTAGTTTCATTTTTAAAAAGCTTTAATTTACTCAACGACATTTTCATACTTTCTTTTAGTTTAAACTAGATAATCAAACAAACCATTAATTATTCCACCAAGAACAATTAGGTCGCACTTTCTACCAAAAATCAATTCGAAGAGATCGGAACAACGAACTTTCATACTTAGCCAAAAAGCTATGTATTAAATGGCGCCGCTGCCGGCTCTTTTCGTTAAGATTAAAGGTTTTAAGTGAGAGACGCGTTGGATTTTGGGATCTGTTCATCTTTGAACGTTATTTTCCTTGCTTTAAAATTTTCAAAAATACAAAAAAAGAAAAAAAAGAAAAAAACATAAAAAACCAAAAATATTTCTTGCTTTGTTAGTTCTTTTGTAGGTGTATGCGCACTCGATCAACGTCTTATCCCGAGCCTGAGACTCTCGATAACTTAGACATGGCCGGTGTACACAACAATAATAATAATCCACCTCAAAACAACATGAATAATGACAACAATGAACCTCTACCGGACAATCGTCCAATGATCGAACTTTTGCAAGCACATGTAGAGGGCAACCACGATGCTATTGTCATACCCGCGATTGGAGCCAACAACTTTGAGCTCAAATCCGGCTTCATTCAAATGGTCTCTGCTCAACCATTCTTGAGGCGTTCAATTGATGATCCTCATGACCATATTAAGAGGTTTCTTCAACTCACTAATACGGTTAAGTATAATGGGGTTTCACAAGAGGTAATTCGCTTGCAACTTTTTCCTTTCTCCTTAGAGGGACAAGCCCGGCATTGGCTTGACAAGGAACCGCCACAAAGTATTCTTACGTGGACGGACTTAGAGACCAAATTCATAAACCACTTTTTCCCACCCTCTCGTACTACCGCTTTGCGGAATGAAATCATTACTTTTGAACAAAAGTACGATGAGACTTTTAGTGAATCTTGGTACCGTTTTAAAGAACTTTTAAGAAAGTGCCCACAACATGGTTTTACCAAAGTGCATCAAATTAACACTTTTTACAATGGTTTAAGCATGAATGACCAAGATTCACTAAATAGTGCCTCGGGGGGTAATCGTTTGGTTAAGTCTTCTAATGCCGCTTGGGATATTACTGAGAACAAGTCTAGAGTGCAAACCAAGAGTGTTCGGACCAATGTGGCTAGTGCTAGCACTAATGAGAGCGACAAGAGACTTGATAAGCTTACTTCGATTGTTGAATCACTTGCTCTCCAAGCCGCCAACAATACCAAAGCTATCACCGCCCAAGCTAGTGCTTTGACTCAATCATGTGATATATGAGGGGGATCTCACTCATACACCAATTTGTCCTTCGACTCACGACAATCCGGAAAATGTGTATGCTGCCAACGGTACCTATTCTACGGGAGGCTATCAAGCACGTCCTCAAGGTGACCGCAACTTGCTCAGCTATCGCTCAAACAACTTTCTTTCACCACCCGGTTTTCCTCCACAAAACTCAAACAACCTCAATCGCAACAATCAAAACTAACCACATGCTCCAACTCCATATCAAGACCAAAGAAACCCATATCCACCTTAAAGAAACAACCAAGTTTACCAACAACCTGCTTATCAACCACCCGTCTACCATGCTCCTCCTCCCAACCAACCCATCGCATTACACCAAGATGTTGAAACCTACATGAGGACTAATGATGTGATAGTGCAAAATCTTCAGCGGGAAATGCTCAACATGAAAGCAGATATGGTGAAGCAAGGAAATGATCTTCGAACTGATATGCGAAACACTTTGGCAAGTCAAACGAATGACTTGAGGAACATGATGGCTAGTTTCTTCCCAAGTAATCAAGCCTCTGGATCGGGTTCTCTTCCGAGTAACACCGTTGCTAATCCAAGAGGGGAGATGAAAGCAATAACCACTCGTAGTGGAAAAGGTTTAACGGAACCCGAGCTTCCTACACCTACACCGGTGATTGTGACAAAGGAAAACGAGTCTCCTTCTTCTATTCCTCCACCTCCAATTCCACCACCTTCTACTTCTACCCCTCCACCACCCAAGGATGTGAGTGAGAATTCCATTCCTAAGCCTTCATCTCAACCCAATATACCTTATCCCTCAAGGTTGAGGAAAGAGAAATTGAAGAACAAGGATGATATTCAGGTTTCTAACTTTCTTAAAATGTTTAAACAACTGAATTTCAATATCTCCTTTGCTGAGGCTCTCGCTCACATGCCGAAATATGCTAAAATGTTTAAAGATCTCCTCGGTGATAAGGAGAAACTTCTCGATATTGCTCAGACCCAACTTAATGAGAATTGCTCTACAGTGCTCTTAAGGAAATTACCAACCAAACTTGGTGATCCGGGTCGTTTCTTGATTCCTTGCAACTTCCCTGGGGTAGAGAATTGTATGGCCCTAGCAGATCTAGGTGCTAGTATAAACTTAATGCCTTTAAGGATTTGGAAACAATTGTCTCTACCCGAGCTAGTCCCCACACGAATGACTTTGGAATTAGCTAACTGTACGGTTGCTTATCCAGTGGGGATAGCCGAAGATGTCTTCGTCGGTGTTGACAAATTCACCTTTCCGGCGGATTTTGTCGTCGTTGACTACGAGATGGACCCCCGTGTTCCATTAATCGTTGGACGTCCATTCTTGAGGACCGGTCGCACTCTCATTGATGTAGCCGCTGGCGAATTAATCATGAGAGTTGGTGACGATAAAATCGTCTTCAACATGGGTAAACTTTCTAAGCAACCTTCTGAAAATGAGAGCGTTAATTTCATTGACGTTCTTGATGAGACTAGTGAAGAACATTTCAAAGACGCTTGTAAAAGTAGTTCTTCTTCTCTACCCACTGTTGAGACTGTTGCCTCTATTGCTCCATCACTAACTCCATTTGGGGAAAGTGATTTCATCTTGAGAGGATGTGAAGCAACTTTGGGAGATGTGGACTTGCAAAATGACGACTCTCCCTCAAATTGGGACGAAGACATTCGTACCATTGAGAAACTTCTCAATGAGGACCATATTTCTCCACCATCTCCTAAGGATATCTCTACCGATGATCCGAATTTGACTACGCCGTCCATCGAAAATCATCCGGATATTGAGCTTAAGGATCTTCTGTCTCATCTCGAGTACGTTTTCCTTGAAGACAACACGAAGTTACTGGTCATTATCGCTAAGGACTTGAAAGAAGAAGAAAAATCCCGACTTATCGTCGTGCTGAAGAATATTAAGAAAGCGATTGCGTGGAAGATCTCCGATATTTGTGGAATTGATCCTCACTTTTGCACACATAAAATTCTCATGGAGGACGACTTTAAACCCACTATTCAAAGCCAAAGAAGGGTGAATCCCAAGATCCATGAGGTTATCAAAAAAGAGGTTATCAAACTTCTTGATGCGGGCATGATCTATCCTATCTCGGATTCACCATGGGTTAGTCCCGTCCATTGTGTGCCTAAGAAAGGCGGAATCACCGTTGTTCCCAACGAACACAACGAGTTTATTCCTACTCGTCTCGTTACAGGGTGGAGAGTTTGTATAGACTATCGCAAACTCAATGATGCTACGAGAAAGAATCATTTTCCCCTTCCTTTCATGGACCAAATGCTTGAACGTCTAGCGGGTAATGACTATTACTGCTTTTTAGACGGTTTCTCGGGTTATTTTCAAATACCCGTTGATCCCCAAGACCAAGAGAAAACCACATTCACTTGTCCTTATGTAACATTTGCTTACAAAAGAATGCCTTTCGGCTTATGCAATGCTCCAGGGACATTCCAAAGGTTCATGATGGCTATCTTCCATGACATGGTTGAAGAAACCATGGAAGTCTTCATGGATGATTTCTCGGTCTATGGTGATTCCTTCTCTACGTGCCTTGCCAATTTGAAACGCATGCTTAAGCGGTGTGAAGACACTCTCCTTGTTCTAAATTGGGAAAAATGCCATTTCATGGTGAAAGAAGGCATTGTGCTAGGACACAAAATCTCAAAATCCGGTCTTGAAGTTGACCGTGCTAAAGTGGATGTCATAGCCAAATTACCTCCACCTTCAACCGTGAAGGGTGTGAGAAGTTTTCTGGGTTATGCGGGCTTCTACAGTCGATTTATCAAAGATTTTTCTAAAATCGCTCGCCCGATGACCCACCTCTTGGAAAAAGATACTCCTTTTATCTTTTCCAAAGAGTGTCTTGAATCCTTCAATCTTCTTAAGGACAAGCTAACTAAGGCACCGGTCTTGGTCACCCCTAATTGGGAGCTACCTTTTGAATTGATGTGTGACGCTAGCGACTTTGCTATTGGAGCGGTTTTGGGCCAAATAGTGAACAAACACTTCCAACCAATCCACTATGCTAGCAAGACAATGACGGGGGCTCAATTGCATTATACCACTACCGAAAAAGAGCTTTTAGCTGTAGTGTATGGTTTTGAAAAATTCCGCCCCTATCTTGTCCTTTCTACCACCATTGTGTATACCGATCATTCCGCGTTTAAGTACTTGTTGACTAAGCAAGATTCCAAGCCAAGACTTCTTCGTTGGGTTTTGCTCCTTCAAGAATTCAACATTGAAATTCGTGACAAGAAGGGAGCCGAAAACCTAGCAGCGGATCATCTGAGTATACTTGAGGATCCTTACCAAGGGGATCATCCGAATCAAGAGATCAATGACTCTTTTCCCCTTGAGACCTTAATGTCTATTCATTCCAATCTTGATGACACCCCGTGGTTTGCGGAATTTGCAAACTACTTAGCGGGTGGTATTCTCATCAAAGGGTTAACATCCCAACAAAAGAAGAAGTTCTTTAAAGATGTCAAGACTTACTTCTGGGATGACCCTTATCTCTTCAAACAATGTGCTGACCTGATCATTCGTCGATGTGTTGATGGACCGGCAGCTTTACAAATCCTCGATGCTTGCCATAAAGGACCCACCGATGGTCACTTTGGTCCCAACTATACCGCAAAGAAAGTATTCGACTCTGGATTCTATTGGCCCACCATTTACCGTGACGCTCACGATATGGTTAAGCATTGTGATACTTGCCAAAGACAAGGTAAGATCACACATAAAGACGAGATGCCTCAAAATTTCATACAAGAATGTGAAATCTTTGATGTATGGGGTATCGACTTTATGGGGCCATTTCCATCATCTAAAGGGAACAAGTACATCCTCGTAGCCGTTGACTACGTTTCTAAATGGGTTGAAGCTAAGGCTCTCCCAACAAACGATGCGAGGGTGGTTGTGAACTTTTTGAAGCAACTGTTTGCTCGATTCGGTGTTCCTCGTGCTATAATCAGTGATCGCGGGACTCATTTTTGCAATGATCAATTTGCACGAGTCATGGCTAAGTATAGTGAATCACCGTCTTTCCACCGCCTATCATCCCCAAACCAATGGGCAAGCCGAGATTTCCAATCGTGGATTGAAGCAAATTTTGGAGCTTACTGTGGGAGAGCATCGTACCGCATGGTCCGATAAGTTAGATGATGCTTTGTGGGCTTTCCGTATCGCTTATAAGACCCCGATTGGTTGTACACCTTATCGTCTTGTGTACGGGAAAGCATGCCACCTCCCCATCAAGCTGGAACACAAGGCGTACTGGGCCTTGAAGTGGGATAACTTCGACATCAACAAAGCCGGTGATCTTCGCAAGATTCAACTCAACGAGCTCAACGAACTGAGGAATGAAGCTTACGAGAACTCACTGATCTACAAGGAGAAGACCAAGATCATTCATGATGCAAGAATTAAGAACCGAGAGTTCCACGTTGGTGATCAAGTCTTACTTTTTAACTCTCGGTTGAAGATCTTCTCAGGCAAGTTGAAGAGCCGCTGGTCTGGTCCATTCACCGTCGCCAAAGTCTTTCCCTATGGGACCATTGAGCTTTCTCAGCCAAATGGGCCCAATTTCAAGGTGAATGGCCAACGTTTGAAGCTGTACTTTGGTGAGGACATCTCTCATGAGATGATTCCATCCCTCACCACGTTTCCCATGAACTAAATTTTGGTCGAGTCAGGCTCGTGACTCGGTTATCAAAAACAAGCGCTTCTCGGGAGGCAACCCGTGATCTATCCTTTACTGCTTTCATAATAAATGTAGGGGGAGCCCCGTATGTGTTGGTTGTCTTGTTTCTTATGTTGTGCAGGGATTCAAGCTTCAAAGATCCATACTTGATGACTTTTGACGACCCGTGATTCCGTGTACCCATCTTCCCGGTTCTATCCTATACTCTTTTGCTTCTCTATTTTATATTTATTCAATATTAAAATAGGAATCACTTTAATTGTCCTTTCCTTAGCAAGATTTAACAAAGTGCACAATGTCTTAAGTGTAGGGGAGTTTACTCCCACATGCTTAAACATTGAGGACAATGTTTATATTAAGTATAGGGGGGACTTCTATCGAAGTTAAGTGGGCTTTTCCATGAACTTGTCCTCATTTTAACAGGAAAACTTGATTTTTCGATATTTTTTAAAATTTTTAATCTATTTTGGCCTTGTAGTTTTTCTTTGTTATCATTATTTACTTTCTTTGCAAAAATAAATTTTTAATAAAGTGGTTTTAAATTTTTCAAAGTCGTGAATATTTTGACTCAACCCGAGTTTACTTATCTAAGTTTACTCTAGCTAGTATCCTTAACGTGTTTAAGTCAAGTTTTGCTAGGCTTTTATATATGGAACTTTAAAACGCGAAAGTCTTAACTCTCACGGGTTAAGAACAAGAACTTTTCGCAAGTTCCTATAATTGATCCTAGAGAGTTGTTTATCAAGGGAACTTTAAAATGCGATTTCTAAACTTGAAAAAGTCTAAGAATTTGCAAGATCCTATAGATGACTCGAAAACCCAAAACTTTAATTTAATAGGCTAAGCATCCGCGAGTCTCATTCCTTGAGATTTTAAACTGTGGAGGACGAGAGATGATAGAGTCAATTATAAGTTTGGTATTCTTTCGTGAATTTATGTGAGTTAATTATGAGCCTATTCTCCCATCGGTTGTTAATAAATTTATCTACAATAAATAAGGTTGTACGATTTGAAAAGTTACTTAGCTTCTAGCCCAAGATCGTTTAAAAGTTGCTCGGTATTAATTAGAGTTCATAGCCAAGGCATAACTTATTAAATCAGGATGCGAAGATTGACAAGTCCGAAAAGGCCCTAACAAGGCATGAGGGCTACATTTTGTTGCTAAAGATCCAAAAGTGATGTGAAGAATCATTTATCGAAAATCAATATGAAGGATCGAGACACACGACGAAAAGCAAAAACTCCCTAAAAGATCATGGAGAAGTCTATCCAAAAAGGCCCTAACAAGGTATGAGGATAAATAGATCCAAGTCCTAAAAGGAGGCAGATCGTTGTATATCAAAGTCCAAAATAAAAATTAGAGAAAAATGAAGAAGTCGTGGTCCAAATATGAAGAATCTCTCAAAAATTTCAAGTGAAGAAATTCCTATTATGAAGAGAAGACCATTATTTCATGAACGTCTCTCAAGATTCGAAGTATGAAGTCGCTGCCAAATATCGGTCCGAGAAAGGTCTCAAATCGTGAAGCGAGTTATTCCAAGATATGAACTTTATGAGGTCCCGAGAAGCAGTTTTAAAAGATTTTGTCCTTTAGCTAACTATTGATTAAATCATTCACTTTATTTTCGGCCTAAATAACTATCGAAATAAGTCAAACAATGCATCCTCGTGATCATTCAAGACAAAAATAAAATATAAGAGATACACCTAGGAATAAGGGAGTCTAAGTAAATAATTAGCCCACATGAATTCGTATTAGTTTGCTAACTTATAATAACAATGATCTCGTTTTTAAGCTTGGTATGGGGAACGTGAAACTTGAGGATGATAAACGTTCATGGCAGCCAAAACCCAATGTAAGTCTTTGATTTCTTTACTTGTTTCTATCTTTTTATTTTCCTTAAATGTTTAGTATTTAATAAAGGCCAAGGTGGGTTATTTATGATAGAAAATGTAAACCGTGCTTTTAAATTTAATGCATTGCATGAGGGCATTGCAATGGTCAAGTGTAGGGGATTTAATAAGTGTGAAAACACTTATCCTTTTACCACTTATTTCCAATAATAACATGACCAAAACGTGTGTTTTATGTCGTAAAAGTCGGAATTATGCGTGGTTTGTGTTTTTATTGTGTTTTAGGACCAAAAGATGAAAAAGGAAGAAAACACGGGCTTTCACGGGCTTTCACGGTCTTTTATCGAAGAAAACGAGAAAAGACGAAGTCAAGAGATCAAGAGTGCTTAAAGAAAGGATGTGCAAGACCTATTCTGAAGATTTATCGAAGAAAAAGTGTAAAGACAGAAGTTTAATGAAGTCGAAGGACTCAAGTCTAAATTAAAGAAGAAAATTATTAAGACAAAGTTCAAATCCCGAGACGACGTCGAGTAAAGACAAAGAATTAAATCGAGTCGTGAAGAAAAGAAAGAAGGAAGCACACCACACATGCACTTCCCACTTAGCCTATAAATACCCTCCTAATCACATTAGGAGGGTGGTTAGCTAGTTTCATTTTTTAAGTTTTCTTTCTTGTTTTTAGAGAGAGAAAGTTCCCAACTTTCTCTCACTAAGTTTTCATCTTTTCTTTTAATCTTTCAAGTTTACGCTTTTTGTATTTGGATTTAATTTAATTACAAGTTCAAGTTAATCTTTTTGTTCTTTAATCTCTTTTCTACATTTCTTGGTTTCACTTTAATTTTTGATCCGAATCTCCATTTTCCATACGGATTGATGTTTAAGTGATTACAAGGTGAATCTTTTTATTTCCTACATAAGCTCTCTACGGTTTAGGCTATAAGCTCCTTATGCTTATGAGCTTATTTCATGTTTTAGCTTATAACTTTTGGGATTATTAAAAGGGTTTAGTGTTTATAAAGTTTCTTTTATTAAGTTTATGATTTTCGTCTTTTAAAAAGTTGTCAAATTTAAGCTTATTAAGTTGTTTAAGATTTGGTTTAGTTAGCTTATTGAACTGCTTATTGAAACCTTGGCTTAATCTTCATTTTCGGATTGTTGTGTTCATCACAATACTGGGTTATACACATTCCGAAGATTGTTTGTTTGTATCGCAATAACCAAGAGTGGTTCTACTTTGCGATCGAAAGTACTTCCCCCTTATTCCGATCTGGATTGCGATCGCTCATTGCGATCGCATATTCTGACGGGTGATAAGGTTACTTTGAATCGAAACTCTGCCAAAATTTTGTCAGCTACATTCCGATAGGTTGATCATATTCCGATAGATGCACATGTTGGGAATAAATTAAGGTCAGATCACTTGAGCGCTGACAAGAACAAAACAAGCGTTGACAAGAACAATACAAGCGCTGACAGCTCAAGCGTTGACAAGTTAAAGTCAAGCGTTGACACATTGACGACAAGCACTGATGGAAGATATAATCTACACGTTTATTATATTCTAGAATACTTCTAGTAAGGATAGAAACGACAATGTATTTTCTATATTTATCTTTACCTAGAATAGCTGATACGTAGATTATTGTACAAGGCTTCTTATGTCTATAAAAGAAGGCCTTTAGGTTAATGTTCAATATAAGTTTTATATAAGTTTTCATTCGTAAACATCTTTCATTGTAAGAAAGTTCGACATTCATAATCAAAGTGAAAGTTTGTTTACATCTTGTGTGTTCTTGTTTAAGTGTTAAATTCCGCATAACACTTAGATTCTTAAAGCATATACAAAGGTTTCTCTACGTGTATTACTTGATCTAATCTCGTATACACAAAGCTAATCGATCTAAGTTTGGGATCAACAAGTGGTATCAGAGCTTGTTGAGGAACTTTTGATCTTTAAAGAACACCAGAACCCTAAAAACACCAAAACCCTAATTTTCTCAGAAACCCTAACAACATCATGTCTGAAGCAATAACTTCCTCCTCCTCAGCCTTACCAAACATCAAGATTCCCATGCTTGATGCAACCAACTTTGACTTATGGAAGTTCAACTTTGAACAATATCTGGGGATCTATGACTACACACTCTGGGAGATTATTGAATATGGAAACACATTCAATAAGGCTCAAAAGATTCTTGATGCCATTAGTCAAAGAACAGCTGTTGAAGGATGCCATGAAGAGGATAAGAAAGAAAAACCTGGAGATGGTAGAGCTGTAGCTGCTGATGATATTGCAAAGAAAAGGGTTGACATGAAAGCCCTAAATATTCTGAAAGTCTCTTTGGGACAAGAAAATCAGCATAAATATAGAGGCTATGAATCTGCTAAGGATCTTTGCGAAGCTCTTGAAGTTGCATATGGTGGCAATGCAGACACTAAGGAAGAAAAGAAAAAGCAACTTCTGCATGATTATGTTGTCTTCAAAGCTCAACCCAATGAGAAACTGAGTAGTGTGAGAAGCAGATTGCTTGACATCACAAGCAAGTTGTCCTTCATGGGGACACAAGTTGGTGATGTTGACACCAATGCTACCTTTCTTAAAAGTCTTGGTGAGGCGTGGAAGATTGAGGCAAGATCTATTCTTGCCAACAATACTTACAAGAGCTCCTCGTTTGATGACATCTACAACAAACTAAGACTGTTGGAAGATGAAACTCTTTCAGAGCATGGAAGCAAATCTACCACCAGCAACATGGCCTTCTTCTCTCATAGTGAAGGTCAATTCAATCAGAAGGACTCTTATATGCATCCAGTTACTGGATCATCATATGTCAGCGCTGGAACAAGTCCTGTCAACATCTCCTTTTCAGACGCTGATACATACAAGAATGACTCCCCAAGAGTTAAACCTGTTGGTTTGGATTTGGATACTGTTTGTGCTTACATTGCTTCTTTGCCCAATGGTTCAGTGATTACATATGAGGACCTTGAGCAGATAAGTGATGAGCACTTGGAAGAGATGGACATCAAGTGGAACATGGCTCTTGCTAGTATAAGAGCAAATAGGTGGAACAGAAGGTTTAAAAAGAAGATGACCTTCAATGCTAAAGACACAGCTGGATTTGATAAATCCAAAGTTGAATGCTACAACTGTCATCGTATGGGGCACTTCATGAGGGAATGCAGATCTCCTAGAAGATCTGATGCTGGTAAACCCTCAAGTCAGGTTAGTATATCTCAGGATTCCAAAGCTATGGTTGCAGTTCAAGGAATTGATGGTACAGGATGGGATTGGAGCTATCTGGCTAAGAATGTGGAAGAGGATAAAGCTTTGGTTGCTGATATTGAAGAAGAAGAGCATGTTGAATATGCTCTCATCGCACACTCCTCCTCTTCATCTGATAATGAGGTATATGATGATGCTTTTTGTAGCAAAGGTTGTAGGTTAAATACTGAAAGACTTAACAAAGAGGTGTTAAAACTAAAAGATGACATGAGTACTGAAAGATATAAATTGTCTAATTACCAACTAGCTCTTACTGAAACTGAGAAAACCGTTTCTGAATACAAGAAAATGGAATTTGACTTAAAAGATAAGATCAATATCTTAAAACATGAGTTAGAGGGTAGTATGGATATTAGAAACATCATGAAAAAGGTTAATATTGAATTACAGGCTAAGTTAGATGAGGCTATTAAGAATAAAGATAATGTTGACCTCAAAATTCAAAGATTTGATAGAGCCACCCAAACCCTAGGAGACTGTGTAGCTAAACAAAGGGATCCTAAGGACATGACTAGGATTGGGATGAAT
The DNA here is from genome assembly GCA_025667525.1 of Glebionis coronaria. Taxonomy (NCBI): domain Eukaryota; kingdom Viridiplantae; phylum Streptophyta; class Magnoliopsida; order Asterales; family Asteraceae; genus Glebionis; species Glebionis coronaria. Next base: position 196,572,342 of record CM046882.1, on the reverse strand, counting down.
GATTACTCTCTGGTTCCACCACCAGCTGGTGACTTCTATGGTGTCCAACGAAGGGACTTATCTTGGACTGGTTTACCAGATCTCCAAGAGGAGGAATTCATTCCTCCACCAAGAGTTGTCACTCCAGTTGAAGAGTATCAACAAAAATTGACTGACCTAAATGAGTGGAAGAAAGCTAACCCTACTTTATTTGTTAAGGGAGGTTTGCTATGTGAAAGTCCCAATGAATCACCACCCATTAAGGTTACTCACCCAATCACTGGTAAAGCTGTTGACCTAGGCTCAAACACTGTTAGAAGACCTACCATTAAATATGCAGAGATGTATAGGAATAATAGGTCACCCAAGAGCCAAGTTAGCAATCATGGAACAGGCTTCTTCTCTTCTAGACCTAAGGTTGTGTCTAAGAAAGCCTGTTACACTTGTGGTAGCTTTTCACATTTGGCATACAAGTGTGTCAACGCTCCCAAAGCCAGCGCTGACAGGAACAATTTAAGCGCTGACAGGAAGAAAGTCAACATTGTTAGAAAGTTAAACGTTGTCAGACCCAAACCTTGTGTGCAGCAAAGTCCACAAGTGATTAGACCTGCCCCATTCTTTTCTAGAAGGTCTAACACTCATGGACAAAGACCTTTTCAAAAGACAAACACCTGGTCAAATAGGCAATGGGTTTCTGTAGCAAACCCTAGGTTCAACGCTGACAAGGGTAATTTCAGCGTTGACAGGACAAATTCTAACGCTGACAGAAACGTGACCAGACCTAAATATTTGCAGCCACAAGGTAAGGGGTCTAAAGCTTCTTTAAGCTTAACATGGAGACCCAAGAAAGATCAAAACCCTAATGATAATGGGATTTCAATGACTTGCAATAGATTTAATTACATTTCAAAGGTCATTACAAAACCTATTGGGGTTAACTGGGTATTTCATCCTAAAAAGGATGAGAATGGGGTTGTTGTGAGAACTAAGTCTGTTCTTATTGAACAACCAGATGAATCCAAGTCTTTTGAGACTTGGGTTCCCTAAGAAAACTAATTTGTTTTCTTTATGTGCAGGGCATTCAAAGACAGATCAATGATTATGGATATTGGGATAGTGGATGCTCAAGGCACATGACAGGGAAGGAAGACTATCTGACGAATTTCACCCCTATTAAAGATGGTGACAAGGTATACTTTGGAGGTGATTATGGAACCATCACAGGCAAAGGAACCCTTCTCACCAATAATCTGTGTTTTGAGAACGTCTTCCTGGTAAAAGAACTTGATTATAATCTGTTTAGTGTATCACAAGTTTGTGATAACAAAAATAAAGTTCTTTTCACTGATACTGAGTGTTTGGTGTTAAGCAAGGATTTTAAGATCCCTGATGAGAAATATATTGAGTATAGAACACCTAGGCATAAGGACATATATAATGTGAATTTAAATGGGATTAAAATGAATACCAATATGTCTTGTTTTTATGCTAAGGCCTCAGTAGATGAGAGTAATTTGTGGCACAGGAGACTAGGGCACATAAATTTTAAAAATATAAATAGACTTGTGAGGCTTGGTTTAGTTGATGGTTTGCCTGAGAAGGCCTTCCACAATGACCACTCTTGTGTTGCATGTCTTAAAGGCAAGCAGCACAAGGTCTCATTCAAGTCCAAACAGGTGCATACTAGTTCCAGACCTCTTCATATGCTTCACATGGACCTCTTTGGTCCAACTAATATAGAAAGTTTGAATGGTAAGTCGTATTGCTTTGTTGTCACAGATGACTTCTCTAGATTTACTTGGACATTCTTTTTAGCTATGAAGAGTGACACAGCTGATTTTCTTATTGATTTTATCACTCAGATTGAGAAAAGGTCTGGCAATGAGGTTAAAATGCTTAGGAGTGATAATGGTGGAGAATTTAGGAACAAGAAGCTAGATGATTTCTGTGCCAGGAAAGGAATTACTAGGCAATTTAGCATTGCTAGAACCCCACAACAAAATGGGGTTGCTGAGAGGAAAAATAGAACCCTAATTGAAGCAGCCAGAACAATGTTGGCTGATGCTCACTTTCCAATAACCTTTTGGGCTGAGGCTGTTAATACAACATGCTATGTGCAAAATAGAGCATTGGTTAACAAAATTCAGAACAAAACACCTTATGAGTTACTTTGGGGAAGAAAACCTAATATTGGTTTTCTCAGACCTTTTGGTTGTCATGTAGTAGTATTGGATACTAGTGATGCCTTAGGGAAATTTAGTGCAAAAGGTGATGAGGGCTATTTCATGGGGTATTCAGTGCAGAGCAAGGGTTATAGGGTTTATCTTAAAGAGGACAAACGTATAGTTGAGAGAGTACATGTTAGGTTCTTAGAGAATAAACCTAGTGATCCTGAAAGTGGTCCTAATTGGTTGTTTGATTTGGAACCCTTATCTAGAACTTTAAATTATATATCTGTCACTAATCCAGACATTGTGAAGGTAAATTCAAATGTTGTGGAGGAACAAGTTGTTAATGTTTCAGGTACACAGGTTCATGAGAAGGTTGGATCACAAGCAGAAAAGGCATCTCCTACATTAGAATATGTCATAATTCCCATTTGGACAGATGCTTTTGCTGCTGTTGCTGCTGCTGAACAAAAGAATGGTGGTTTCCAAATACCACCAGATACAAACATGCATGGTTCTTCAGGCGCTGACAAAGGAAAATCTAGCGCTGACAGGACCAATTCAGACGTTGATGACTCAGGAGTTGACAACAATATTTCAAGCGCTGTTAGCCCAGGCGCTGACAACCAAGATTCAGACGTTGACAACACTTATGGGCATCTTTTCTCTTCCAGTTTTGAACAAGGTGGACCTTCCAATATTCTTGAAGAAGTTCACATTGATCAAAGAGAGTCTGATGAAGAAGATATTGGCAACATGGAGCGTGAGGTTGAGGACACCAGACTTTTTGAAGGAGGGGTTCTCACTTCCACAATGAAGAATCACCCCACATCTCAGATCATTGGTGATATTATGACTCCAGTTCAGACTAGAAGATCTCATCAAGGTCTTGGTGGGTTTATTGCCAATATACACAAGAAGGTTGATACCCCTCTTGTGCAAGCATGTTTGTTTGCATGTTTTCTGTCACAAGAAGAACCCAAGAAAATATTTTATGCTCTCAAAGAACCAAGTTAGGTGGAAGCAATGCAGGATGAGCTTCACCAATTTGCAATTCAGGATGTTTGGGAGCTGGTTGATTGTCCTAGATATGTCAGACCTATAGGGACAAGATGGGTTCTCAGGAACAAAAGAGATGAAAGAGGCATTGTGGTCAGAAACAAGGCAAGGTTAGTGTCTCAAGGTTATACACAAGAGGAGGGGATAGACTATGAGGAGGTCTTTGCACCAGTTGCAAGGATTGAAGCTATTAGGATTTTTCTAGCCTATGCCTCCTGCATGGGCTTCACAGTCTATCAAATGGATGTCAAGAGTGCTTTCCTCTATGGCACCATTGTTGAGGAAGTATATGTAATGCAACCTCCTGGTTTTGAGGATCCAGAGCATCCAGATAAAGTGTATAGAGTCAAAAAGGCTATGTATGGCCTTCATCAAGCCCCTAGAGCATGGTATGGTACTTTGTCTACCTATTTGGTGGACAATGGATTCAAGAGGGGCACCATAGATCAGACACTATTTACAAAGAAGAAAGGCAAGGATGTGTTGCTTGTGCAGGTCTATGTTGATTGATAGGTGTGTAAACACCCATCTTTTCTACCACTTAATTACAATAATAACCGGACCAAAACGTGTATTTTATGTCTTTTATGTCGGAATTATGCGTGGTTTGTGTTTTCGTTGTGATTTAGGATGAAAAGGTGAAAAGTGGAGAAAACACGGATATTCACGGGCATTTACTGACTTTTATTGAAGAAAAGGGTGAAAGACGGAGTCGAGAAGTCAAGAGTGGAAAAAGAACGGAAATCCAAGACCAATTCTGAAGATTTATCGAAGAAAAAGTCAAAAGACGGAAGTTTATCAAAAGCCGAGAAACTTAAGTCTATTTTATTGAAGAAATTAAAGACGAGTTCAAAAGATATCCCGAGCCACAAGTCCTTAAAGTCCAAATTTAAAAGAAAGATTAGAAGAAAAGGACTAATGACGCAATTAATGAAGATTAAATGAAGGAGGGACTTAATCCCGCAATTAACAAGAAATGAAGGAGGGGAGGAAGCTTCCTTAATCCTCCCCTATAAATAGCATTAGTTGTTAATCATTTATTGTGGTTGGATAGCTTGACAAACTATCTCTTCCACCTTTATTTTATGCACCTTTAATTACTTGCACATTTAAATACATGTTTTGCACCTTTAATTACCCTTTAATTTCAAGTAAGTGTTTCTTTTAATTACTTGCACCTTTACTTTATCTTGTTAATCTTCTTCTACCTTTCTTTAATCTTTGATTTACACGTTTTTATCTTGTTAAGTTGTTTAAAGATTTGATTTTTATGCTTTTGATTGTTTATAATCTCTTATTTTCATAGCTTATTTGATTTATTTTCAAGTTTATATAGTTTTTACAAAAGTTATTTTTATATTAAAAGTTGTCTTTCTTAAAGTTTATCTTTTTCGTGTCTTAAAAGTTGTTAACTTTCAGTTTCATAGCTTATTTTTACACGGTTTTATCTTAGGATTTAGTCTTGTGCTTATTAGAATCATAGCTTATTAGATTAGCTTAATTTGTGTACTTTTCATCATATTCCGATCTGACAAATCGGAAGAGGGAGTTACATTCCGACCATAGCTCATTGCTAGGTCGGAAAAGGGTTTTAACATTCCGATTGGAGGCATCTTGGTATTCCGATCAGAGGAGGTTAGGATATTCCGATCAAGTAAAAGTGACAGTTATTCCGATTGGGCTCCTTTCCACATTCCGATTGAGGTGTTTGTCTGGATATTCCGATCAGGTAAGGTGACATATTCCGATCTGAGGGTTCCGATTGACATTCCGACCAAGATTAGTAACATTCCGATTGGAGGTAAGTTTGGGTATTCCGATTGGGGAGGTGACAGCTTTCCGATTGGCATTTTCCGATCCATATTCCGATCAGAGTGGTAAGAGTATTCCGATTGGTGAACCGATCGGAATACATTCCGATTGGATTTATTTTTCTATTGTTTTGTCTTGTTTAATTTTTAGTTTATGTTTTTAATACTTGTCTAATTTTAATTTCCGTCACGTTTTAATTTTCAGTTGTTTAATCAAGTTATTTTCCGTCACGTTTTTAAATATTGCACCCCTTTTGTTTAATTAGACTTAGATTTAATTTCATGCTCTTTTATTACTTGCACTTTACTTTAACGACATTTACTTTTAAGTCTTTGCACATTTAAATTTTAAAACCAACCAAAAATATTTGTTTCCACCAAAAGACAACCGAGTCACATAGAGAATCTAGATCAATTCGATTAGACATACATCAACGAATCTTTCTTACTAGGTAAAAGCCTTGTATTAAATGGCGCCGCTGCCGGCTCTTTTCGTTAAGATCAACAGTTTTCTGTGAGAGACACGTTGCTTTCTGGGATCCGTTCACTTGTGAACGTTATTTTTCTTGCATAAAAAATTCAAAAAAATCATAAAAAAATTCAAAAAAAAATTCAAAAAAAAATTCAAAAAACCATAAAAGTTAAAAATTTCAAAAATCCAAAAAGATTTTATTTTTATTGTGTATATATATTTTTTTTGTGTTTGGTTTTGTTTTCTTTTGCATTTTCAGGTGTATGCGTACTAGATCTTCTAATTATCAAGAGCCCGAGCCTCAAGAAGATTTAGATATGGCAGGTGTTAACAACAACAACATGCCACCGCACCTCAATAATAATAATAATAACAACAATGCTCTTCCACAGCCCGATCTTCGGACCATGGAGGAACTTTGTCAACCAACAATGTTTGGACGAGGAGGACCGATTGCGCCGATGCAAATCAACGCTCCTGAGTTTTCGTTGAAGCACCACATGATTCAGCAAGTACAAACAAACCCATTTAGAGGATTGCCTGATGATGATGCCAACAAACACCTCGACAAGTTCATTACAATCACCCAAAGCATGAAGTTGGCTGGTGCCACAATGGATGAGCTTCGCCTACAACTCTTTCCACACACCCTATTACATCATGCCGAGAAATGGTTTGATCGTCTCCCGAAGAATTCTATTCACACTTGGGATGACATGACTCAACGCTTTTTGTCGCGCTACTTTCCACCATCCATGGTCACAAGCCTTCGCAATCAGATCAGCGATTTCATGCAAGATCCCGATGAATCTCTTTTTGATGCATGGGAGAGATATAATGTCTTGATCGACCGTTGTCCAAACCACAACATGCTTCCGGTCACCTTGATCGATACTTTCTACAACGGATTGACTTTTCGAGATCGTGATACGATCAATGTAGCCGCCGGTGACACATTCATGAAAAGGAGACCCGAGGAGTGTAGAGAGTTAATTGAAAACATGACTACTCATCATAAGAACTGGGATTCCTCTTCTTCTTCTAGAAACAACACGAGAGTCAATGCTTCTTCTACCTCAGCAAACCCTGAGATGACCGAACTCACCCGCATGATGGCTGAAATGAGCAAAAGTATTACGCTTCTCGCTTCAAACCAACAACAACAACAAGTTAAAGCGGTTGCTAATCTTTGTGAAACATGCGGCGGTCCTCACTCATACACCGATTGTCCTTCGACACAAGGAAATCCGGAAAATGTGTATGCAACTTATGGTAATTATTCACCGGAAAATTACCAAGCTAGACAACAAGGGGATAGAAATCTGCTGAGCTACCGTTCAAACAATTACCTTTCACCCGGTTTTTCTCCTCAAAACCAAAACCCCGCCAACAACTACACTAGAAGCAACCAAATCCCACCAAGAGCTTCTAATCCTTATCACCCACCCGCCCAACAAAACCCACCCATTAATCCCGATGTTGAGGCCATCATGAGAACCCAAGGAGAGAAAATCAAGAACTTGCAGAGCCAAATTATCAATCTGAAAGGAGATATCACAAAGCAAGGAAATGAGATAAGATCTGAGCTTCGAGATAACATTCAATCCTCCTTCAGCAGTCAAACCAATGATTTGAAGAATATGCTTGCTAGTTTCTTGCCAGCCGCTCAACCTTCTTCTTCATGTTCTCTACCTTCAAACACCGTCACTAATCCGCGAGCTAATGTGAGTGCTATTACTACTTGTAGTGGAGTCACCATCGTAGGACCACCAATCCCACCCCCATCATCTACACCTCCTCCACCACCATGTATCCCTACTCCTCCTACACCCAGTATTAGTGCACCATTACAGTCTCCGCCTCGTCATGACGATGTCTCTAGGAAGGACCCTTCAACATCCCAACCTTTACCTACACCTGCACCTTCACCACCCAAACCCAATATCTCTTATCCCTCTCGTTTAGGCAAGTCCAAAATGCTAACCAAGGAGGACTCCGAAGTGTCACGCTATATGAAGATGATTTCTCAAATGAACTTCAACATTAGCTTTCTTGAAGCACTTGTCCACATGCCCAAATTTGTTAAAGCATTTAGGGAATTGCTTAACAAAAAGGAGAAGCTGATTGAACTCGCCAACACTCGATTAAACGAAAACTGCTATGCGGTTATTCTTAAAGAACTTCCGGAAAAGCTTGGAGATCCTGGTCGTTTCGTGTTGCCTTGCGTGTTCAACAAAACTGAAGAATTTACTGCCCTTGCTGATCTCGGGGCTAGTATTAATCTGATGCCACTAAGTGTTTGGAAAACACTATCATTGCCCGACCTCACTCCAACAAAGATGACTCTTGAACTTGCAAATCGCACTCTCGCTTACCCCGTTGGTATAGCCGAAGACGTGTTCATTAAAGTTGGCGCATTTACTTTCTCGGTCGATTTTGTCGTAGTTGATTATGAAATGGACCCTCGTATTCCTTTAATACTTGGTCGGCCATTCTTGAGAACCGGACGAGCTTTAGTGGATGTTTTCGAAGGTGAGTTAATCTTAAGAGTCGGGGATGATGCACAAGTTTTCAAAATGGGGAAGCTTACTAGTACAACTTTTGGAGGCCGAGAATCAGTGAATATGATTAATGTGCTCGATGACTTTACCGTCTCCGACAATCCTCTATTCGACTCTTGCATCGATAATCCACTTTTTCATGATGATGTGGATGATTCTCTCCCTACTTTTGAAGCTTCTCCCATTTATGATTCTCCACCGGTCTTTGATGCTTATGATGATGATGATTCTAGCTCAGATTCGGATGATTTTGATGATTGTACTTCTGAGTATCCCGAGCTTCCCACATATGATGATTTTGATGAGGCTGATACTCTTTCGAGCGATTCTTCACATGATGAAGATCCTCCGCCATCACTCAATCCTACTTTGGACGATTATTCATTTGAGGAAGATTTCTCTGAATTTCTCAACACATACTTCCCTCATGAGAGTGATGCTCCTCCTTTGGACTTTGAAGATTATCGTCTTGATCCTACTTTGGATTTGAAGAGCATTTTGTCCAAGGAGAAGAAACCGGTCGACACCGAAATCCGTTGCACTTATGATTTGACACCTCTTTGTCCCCCTTCTGAGGACGAGGTTGTGCTTCTTTGCGGATCTTCTTCACACTCGGCTGAGCCTGAGTGCTATTTTCCCCTAAAGGAAAAGGTGTTCGACCCCGGTATTGAAGTCTTTAAGCCATCTCAGTATCCACCTGATGAAATAAAAGGAAAAATCTTTGGAACCATTGAAGACATGCTTGCACCACTTCATCCTTTCTTCTACTGTGCTCCATCACTGCTTAAGGGAACCTTGCCTACTCTTCCTTGGCTTACCTTGTTCGCCTTAAGCTCTTGCTTATTGATGGATGAAAACTATGTCTTTGATCCTGGTGGATATGTTTCATGTTTCTTCCGTTGATGATCAAGGTCGAGTCAGGCTAATGACTCGGTTAACAAAAATCAAGCGCTTTTTGGGAGGCAACCCAATTATCTATCTATCTTTACCATAAGTGTAGGGGGGACCCTTTGGATTGCTATTTCCTCTCCTCACTTCTTAATCAGGGATTCGAGCTTCACTAATCCACTCTTGATGATTCTTGACTACCCGTGATTCCATGTTCTACTTCTTCCCGGTTCTATCCTAAACTCTTTTCGATTCACTATTTTATATTTTCTCAATATTAAAATAGGAATCACTTTAGTTGTCCTCCCCTTAGCAAGATTTAAACAAAGTGCACAATGTCCTAAGTGTAGGGGAGTTTACTCCCACATGCTTAAACATTGAGGACAATGTTTATCTTAAGTGTAGGGGGGACTTCTATCGAAGTTAAGTGGTCTTTTCCTTGTATTTGTCCTCATTTTAACCGGAAAATCAATTTTTCGACATTTTTCAAAATTTTTGATCTATTTTGGCCTATTAGTTGTTATCTTTGTATAGTTATTTTCTTCCTTTGCTAGAATAAATCTTTGAATAAGTGGTTTTAGATTTCAAACGTTGTGAATCTTTTGACTCAATCCGAGTTTACTCTAGCTAGTATCCTTAACATGTTTAAGTCAAGTTTTGCTAGGCTTTTATATAGGGAGCTATAAAACGCGAAAGTCTTAACTCTCACGGGTTAAGAACAAGAACTTTTCGCAAGTTCTTATAATTGATCCTAGAGAGTCGTTTATCAAGGGAACTTTAAGATGCGATTTCTAAACTTGAAAAAGTCTAAGAATTTGCAAGATCCTATAGGCGACTCGAAAACCCAAAACTTTGATTTAATAGGCTAAGTATCCACGAGTCTCATTACTTGAGATTTTAAACTGTGGAGAACGAGAGATGATAGAGCCAATTATAAGCTCGGTATTCTTTCGTAAATTTATGTGAGTTAATTATAAGCCTATTCTCCCATCGCTTGCTAATAAATTTATCTGCTAATAAATAAGGTTGTACGATTTGAAAAGTTACTTAGCTTCTAGCCCCAGATCGTTTAAAAGTTGCTCGGTAATGACAAGAGTTCATAGCCAAGGCATAACTTATGAAGCGGGGCGCGAAGATTGGCGAGTCCGAAAAGGCCCTAACAAGGCATGAGGGCTATGTTTTGTTGCTAAAGATCCAAAAGTGATGTGAAGAGTCATTTATCGAAAATCAATATGAAGGATCGAGACACACGACGAAAAGCAAAAAATCCCAAAAAGTCATGGAGAAGTGTATCCGAAAAGACCCTAACAAGGTATGAGGATAAATAGATCCAAGTCAATAAAGGAGGCGGATCGTTGTATATCAAAATCTAAAATAAAGATTGGAGAAAAATGAAGAAGTCGTGGTCCATATATGAAGAATCTCTCAAAAATTCCAAGTGAAGAAATTCCAATTATGAAGGGAAGACCATTATTTCATGAACGTCTCTCAAGATTTGAAGTATGAAGTCGCTGCCAAATATCGGCCCGAGAAAGGTCTCAAATCGCGAACCAAGTTATGCCAAGATATGAACTTTTTGATATCCCGAGAAGCAGTTTTAAAAGATTTGGTCCTTTAGCTAACTATTGATTAAATCGTGCACTTTATTTTTAGACTAAATAATTATCGAAATAAGTCAAACAATGCATCTTCGTGATCATTCAAGACAAAATAATAAAATATAAGAGATACCCATAGGAATAAGGGAGTCTAAGTGAATAATTGGCCCACATAAGTTCGTGTTAGTTTACTAACTTATAATAACAATGATCTCGTTTTTAAGCTTGGTTTGGAGAAAGTGAAAAGTTGAGGATGATGATTATTCATGACATTTTCAAAACCCAAGGTATGCTTTTAATTTCTTTGCTTTGCATTTTTATAATTTTCTATCTCTTTAATAAAGGCCAACGTGGATTGATTATGATGAAAAGTGTAAACATGCTTTGTAACTAATGCATTGCATGAGGGCATTTCAATGGTCAAGTGTAGGGGATTTGATAGGTGTGTAAACTCCCATCTTTTCTACCACTTAATTACAATAATAACCGGACCAAAACGTGTATTTTATGTCTTTTATGTCAGAATTATGCGTGGTTTGTGTTTTTGTTGTGATTTAGGATGAAAAGGTGAAAAGTGGAGAAAACACGGATATTCACGGGCATTTACTGACTTTTATTGAAGAAAAGGGTGAAAGACGGAGTCGAGAAGTCAAGAGTGGAAAAAGAACGGAAGTCCAAGACCAATTCTGAAGATTTATCGAAGAAAAGGTCAAAAGACGGAAGTTTATCAAAATCCGAGAAACTCAAGTCTATTTTATTGAAGAAATTAAAGACGAGTTCAAAAGATATCCCGAGCCACAAGTCCTTAAAGTCCAAATTTAAAAGAAAGATTAGAAGAAAAGGACTAATGACGCAATTAATGAAGATTAAATGAAGGAGGGACTTATCCCGCAATTAACAAGAAATGAAGGAGGGGAGGAAGCTTCCTTAATCCTCCCATATAAATAGCATTAGTTGTTAATCATTTATTGTGGTTGGATAGCTTGACAAACTATCTCTTCCACCTTTATTTTATGCACCTTTAATTACTTGCACATTTAAATACATGTTTTGCACCTTTAATTACCCTTTAATTTCAAGTAAGTGTTTCTTTTAATTACTTGCACCTTTACTTTATCTTGTTAATCTTCTTCTACCTTTCTTTAATCTTTGATTTACACGTTTTTATCTTGTTAAGTTGTTTAAAGATTTGATTTTTATGCTTTTGATTGTTTATAATCTCTTATTTTCATAGCTTATTTGATTTATTTTCAAGTTTATATAGTTTTTACAAAAGTTATTTTTATATTAAAAGTTGTCTTTCTTAAAGTTTATCTTTTTCGTGTCTTAAAAGTTGTTAACTTTTAGTTTCATAGCTTATTTTTACACGGTTTTATCTTAGGATTTAGTCTTGTGCTTATTAGAATCATAGCTTATTAGATTAGCTTAATTTGTGTACTTTTCATCATATTCCGATCTGACAAATCGGAAGAGGGAGTTACATTCCGACCATAGCTCATTGCTAGGTCGGAAAAGGGTTTTAACATTCCGATTGGAGGCATCTTGGTATTCCGATCAGAGGAGGTTAGGATATTCCGATCAAGTAAAAGTGACAGTTATTCCGATTGGGCTCCTTTCCACATTCCGATTGAGGTGTTTGTCTGGACATTCCGATCAGGTAAGGTGACATATTCCGATCTGAGGGTTCCGATTGACATTCCGACCAAGATTAGTAACATTCCGATTGGAGGTAAGTTTGGGTATTCCGATTGGGGAGGTGACAGCTTTCCGATTGGCATTTTCCGATCCATATTCCGATCAGAGTGGTAAGAGTATTCTGATTGGTGAACCGATCGGAATACATTCCGATTGGATTTATTTTTCTATTCTTTTGTCTTGTTTAATTTTTAGTTTATGTTTTTAATACTTGTCTAATTTTAATTTCCGTCACGTTTTAATTTTCAGTTGTTTAATCAAGTTATTTTCCGTCACGTTTTTAAATATTGCACCCCTTTTGTTTAATTAGACTTAGATTTATTTTCATGCTCTTTTAATACTTGCACTTTACTTTAACGACATTTACTTTTAAGTCTTTGCACATTTAAATTTTAAAACCAACCAAAAATATTTGTTTCCACCAAAAGACAACCGAGTCACATAGAGAATCTAGATCAATTCGATTAGACATACATCAACGAATCTTTCTTACTAGGTAAAAGCCTTGTATTATTGATGATATCATTTTTGGGTCTACTGATCCAAAGATGAGTGAGGATTTCTCCAAACTTATGACAGACAAATTCAAGATGAGTGCTATGGGGGAGATGGACTTCTTTCTTGGTTTACAAGTTCAGCAGAAAGAAGATGGTATCTTCATCTCCCAGGATAAATATGTTGCTGAGATCTTGAAGAAGTTTGGCTTTTCTCCACATGAAAAGAGGGCTACTACTCCTATGGATAGAGAACACCCTTGGGGAAAGATTGGAGATGGGAAAGATGTTGATGCCAGGCACTATAGATCCATGATTGGATCCTTGATGTATCTTACTGCCTCCAGACCTGACATTATGTTTGTTGTGTGTGCTTGTGCACGCCATCAAGTGACTCCCAAAGAATGTCACCTTTATGCTGTGAAGAGGATCTTTAGGTACCTAAGATGCTATCCTAGTCTTGGTTTGTGGTACCCAAAGGATTCACCATTGGAGCTGATTGCATATTCAGATAGTGATTATGGAGGTGATAAATTTGATAGGAAATCCACAACTGGTGGATGTCAGTTTCTTGGAAGCAGGTTAATATCTTGGCAATGCAAGAAACAAACAGTGGTGGCTAATTCTACAACTGAAGCAGAGTATGTGGCTGCAGCTGCATGTTGTGACCAAGTGTTGTGGATTTAGAACCAGCTATTGGACTATGGGTAATTTCATGCATACTAAGATATTTTTTGACAATAATAGTACTTTATGCATCATTAAGAATCCTGTACATCATTCTAAAACTAAACACATAGAAATTAGACACCATTTTATAAGAGATTGCTTTGAGAAAGGTTTAATACAACCAAATAGGGTTGACACTGAGGAAAATGTGTCAGATTTATTAACTAAACCTTTTGATGCTGGGAGATTTCAATACTTGGTAACAAGTATTGGAATGGTCAATCTCACATAATATGTGTTTTGGATTCTTTTTGTAAAAGTATGTACAGGATGATGCATTATTATTATTGGTCTTATTGATGATTTAGATTTTCCACTATATTTTTCTAACACTGACAAAGGTTACTTGAACACTGATAAGTGTTTTTGTAACGTTGTCAGCAATATAATTGTCTAACGCTGACAAAGCTTCCCTCAACGATGTCATGTGTTATCGGGGCGTTTTCAGCAACAATGTTAGTTTTGTGTTTTTTAAATCTAAATGTGCAGATGGTGTTAGCAGTATACCATTGGATACAGAGTTGCTTATGGATCAATGGAGAAGCATTTGGACAAGTTTTATTTATGGATGATGGTTGGAATGTTTCATTCCTATCTTGACATAAATTTTTTATGTTCATGCATGATTTTAGCAAACTTTTTGTATCATAGTTTAAGGGGAGGTTTTAGGAACCTTTAGGATGTTTGGGTATCCATATGATACTCTTATCACAATTCTAGATTGTGTCCACAGGTGAGTATGAGTTAGTTTTACTAAATCATGAGGCACTGTAGCATGCATAGTATATCAACTTTGCATGCTGCCAAGACATTTTTGTCCTAGAATTGGTTGTGGTCTGTTGGGAGACTTGGGAATGATTTTGATATGGGATTTACCTGGGAGTAACAAGGATTTTATAAGGTAACTTTGTTGTTAAGAGTTTTGGTTAGCAAGGGACACTAGAGGACTGTTATGTCTATCTTGCTTATGCAAGTGTGCATAACTGGACAGTGCTTGCCGCCCTATGATAATTATCAGCTTTTGGTTATCTTCTCTAGGGTAAATTACTTGTTAAGGTCATTTTTCACTTTTTAAAATAATTTTATTTTTGGACGCTGACAAGAATTTTCCAAGCGTTGTTGTGACCAAATTGGACGCTGACATGGCTTTAGGCAAACGTTGACAAGATTATAGCCGTTGGGCGTTGATAGGTTATTTTTGATCGTTGACACTCAATGGGACCTACCCAGTTGTTACTTTTTGACATATTTTCAAGCCGTAATTTTAGGAGTTGTTACTTTCATTTAATGCATGAGATAACTTATAACTTTTTCAATATTTTCATGATTGATTTTTGAAAATCTTTGCTTATTTTTGGGCCAATCACATGCATTCTTTTTCTCCTATAAATTTGGCTCCTATTTTAAACAGGGTATCTATAATTCTTGTCTAACAATTTTCTCTTATCAACTTCATCTTCTACACTTTAAATTAACATCTTTTATCAATGGCGCCAAAGTTCAAACCAACAGAATTGGAATTGGGGTTCAGATCACAACACAACATGATTGCTTATCTTGACGCTGATGATGCTCTGTTTCCCCAATACACACAAATGGTGGCGTATTTGAACGCATCCCCATTAAGGTATGCTCTTTCTCATGCACCACTCATTCCAGTCACACACATTAAGCAGTTTTGGAACACTGTTAGTTCCTCAACAGTTAATGGAGTGACCACATTGACTTCTATTGTTCATGGGAGATCTTGGGTGGTTACTGAGGCCTTGGTACGCCAAGCCTTGCATCTTGATGATGCTGATGGTATAGCCACCCTTCCCATAAATGAAATAGAACAAGGGCTTAGGACTTTGGGATATCCTTTTCCTGATGAGGGTACTCTAAACAAGTATCATAAGCAGGAATTTCCCCTAGCCTGGAAGTACCTCATACACGTCCTCCTTCAATGTTTGAGTCCCAAATGTACTGCACACAATGAGATCAATAGATCCATTGCAAGTGCTATTGTGTGCATTGCAACAGGGAAAAAATATAACTATTCTAAAATGATTTTTGAGGGGATGTGTAAAAACAAGGGGACAAAAATGACTTTAGCTTATCCCCGTTTTCTACAAATGGTTTTTGATGATCAAGGTTACTGCTCAAGGGATCACACTGATTTTTATAAGATCCCTGAGCAAAAGAAAGCTATTTTTATGAAGATGGATTCACCACCCCATAGAAATCTACCTTTAACCCAAGCCATGCTTGCTGTTATTGCAGCAGCACAACCCCAACCAGACCCCCAACCTCAAATTGACCCTCAACCACAACTTGAACCCATTCCTGAACCTTTACCTTCACCTGAACACATGCAACTTGACCAAGAAACCTTCAACGCTGATACATTAAATGTTGGCGTTGATGTGCCTATTTCTAACGCTGACACACAACCTTCACAATCCCAAACACCCCTTAACCAACCCACATCTACCCATTCTTCCACACCATCTTCCACACCCCCTGAATATAGGTTGATGAAACGCCAAAGGACTACTGGAGTGTTCTCCTCTGGTGGTCCTAGCCATGTAGCAGAGAGAACCACCACCACAAGTGTGGCTGGTGACCTGGATGAGGCTGGGACTATTGGTTCTGGCTTAGATGCTAGCCAAGGCAGTCCCACCATAATTAAGTCCTCATCCATGCCCAATAAATCTGACTTGGGAGGTCAAATCCCCATTTTAGAAGAGGGCAGACTGGAACCAATGACTCTTTTGGAATTGACGGCAGTCTGCATTAGCTTGCAAAAGCAAAATGCAGACTTAGTACAAATTGTCAGCTCACAAGGCCTTGAACTCAAGCAATTGAGGGAGAGGATTGTTTTTTTGGAAAGTGATCGTGCTAGGAGGGGTATGGAGGAATCTTCCAAAGGGGAGGAAGATCAAATAAATCTGAGTGATAAGGGCAGCCAGGATGGTCAATCAATGGATGTTGCTGAAGCCCTTACAACTTTGAAGAAACAACCAGGTTTTGATACGTCCTTAGTCTCTCCCACCAATTTAAATTTATCATTTACAGCTATGTTGAGAGAGGTTACACAAGGCGCTGAGGGAAGATATTTGAGCGTTGACAAGGAAAATTTGGACGCTGATAGAAGTATTTTGGGCGCTGATAGAACAAATTTGGGCGTTGACAGACCTGCACATGAAGGTGATGTATCCCAGTCATCATCTATCATCAAGGAAGTTTCTACTCAGGTATTACCATCTACCTTACCAACCATTGCACCATCAGATAAGGGTAAGGGTAAAATGGTAGAAGAGATTGTTCCAAAAGATGCAGCTCAAATTGAGTTTGATAGAAGATTAGCTGCACAAATGATGGAACAAGATGAAAAGGAAAAGTCACCATTTGTTGTGACTTCAGAAGAAGAAAGTGATGGAGCTAGCTCAGACTCAAGTGTAATGATTATAGAACCTGAAAGGCTTGAGTATGAGATGAGTTGGCCAAAGAGAAGCTGAGAGAATTGAAATTGCAGGTTGACTTTGACATGCCAGAGGTGGTTCAAATGTACAATGCTTGGGAAGAAAGATGCATGGATAATCTAGACTTGACCATTTCAGATCAAATATGGGGTTTGGAGCTTCTTCTTAGAGTTCAGAAGGATTGTAAGGTAATTTTGAAACACAAGGCAAGCAATATTCTCTCAGAGTTAAAAAGGGATAGAAGGGAGCTCTACTTTATGTTGCTCAGATGTCATGGAGTTGGATGGACATATCAGAAGTTGAAGGCTTTGACATTTGATGAGTTGGAAAACAGGGCTTATCCCATTTGGGTGAGAGTGCAAGAAGCAAACACTCTCAGACTTCTTTCAGATGAAAGAAAGGAGGAACTTGCAGAAGAAATGGAAATCAAGAAAGCTATGATGGTTCCCAGGCCAGTGAAGAAGGGAATTAAATTTGAGTTTCCAAAAGATATGGATCCACTATATCCAAGTGAAGCAGTTATAAGAAAGAGCCTCAAGCTCTCCCCATTAGAAGCTTCAGATATGGTGCAAGTGTTACCATTAGATTCCAGGAACCCAATTGTGAGCTATGAAGAAGATGAATGTGGGTTCTGGAAGATTGGAAGATTTGGCAAGGAGGTACACACTTTTACCACTCTCATATCTTTGTTTGCAAGTTGTGGTAGAGAAGACTTGGTGGACTTTTGGAGGTTGCTGGAGACCAAGTATGAGGCTGAAGCACCAACTTCAGCTAATGGAATAAAACTTTGGACCACATTCAAAAGAATGTGTGGACCAAAAGATGAGGATCCTGCAATATGGAAGGATCTTGAAGATGACCTTAGTGGTCTTCAATGGAGGTTATATTCAGCTGCTGGTGTATACCATTTGAGTTCTACAAAGTTTGCTGAGTATCTACTTGTGGATGCTCAGTATTTCATATCCAAGGCTATTTTGGAAAAGATGAAGGACACTCAGTTGGAAATAGATTATTCAAGTGACGTGGCAAAAGATTTGATCAGATTTATTCATACCAATATGAGAAGGTTTGTAAGACTCCTCCAGTCCTTAATGCTTATTCAGAAACTTGATCATAAGAGTGGATATCAAGTTTAGGGGAGGATTGTTGGGAATAAATTAAGGTCAGATCACTTGAGCACTGACAAGAACAAAACAAGCGTTGACAAGAACAATACAAGCGCTGACAGCTCAAGCGTTGACAAGTTAAAGTCAAGCGTTGACACATTGAAGACAAGCACTGATGGAAGATATAATATACACGTTTATTATATTCTAGAATACTTCTAGTAAGGATAGAAACGACAATGTATTTTCTATATTTATCTTTACCTAGAATAGCTGATACGTAGATTATTGTACAAGGCTTCTTATGTCTATAAAAGAAGGCCTTTAGGTTAATGTTCAATATAAGTTTTATATAAGTTTTCATTCGTAAACATCTTTCATTGTAAGCAAGTTCGACATTCATAATCAAAGTGAAAGTTTGTTTACATCTTGTGTGTTCTTGTTTAAGTGTTAAATTCCGCATAACACTTAGATTCTTAAAGCATATACAAAGGTTTCTCTACGTGTATTACTTGATCTAATCTCGTATACACAAAGCTAATCGATCTAAGTTTGGGATCAACAGCACATTGCGACAGAAGTGCTTACTTACATTCCGATCTGAACTTTGCGACAGAACCGTATTCCGACAGAAGTGACTTTGACATTCCAATGGATATTCAGATTAACATTCCGACAGTTTTACCTTTGATTATTCCGATGGCTTTCAGATAGAACATGTTTTTAAGTTTTATGTTTTAAGTGTTTATCTAAATAACTTTTAGTTTAATTTTTAAAAAGCTTTAATTTACTCAACGACATTTTCATACTTGCTTTTAGTTTAAACTAGATAATCAAACAAACCATTAATTATTCCACCAAGAACAATTGAGTCGCACTTTCTACCAAAAATCAATTCGGAGAGATCGGAACAACGAACTTTCATACTTAGCCAAAAAGCTATGTATTAGAACTGCTTAACACCATTGATTCTCTGGCCATAGTTGTCTCTTTGCTAAAAACGTGAGTAGGGGAGGGTCCCACAGTCCTTATGGGTGAGCTGGAGTATGTTTTAAGGGTGTGGGGGCGTTCTAAAAACGTTGAATTGTCAATCTGGAAAATACAAGTGATATCCCTTTGATTTGAGATTAATAGTGGATTAGGGTTTGTGGGTTAATTATGGGGTGGTTTGATCTTGTTAGGGTAGTGCACTGTTTGGCGCCCTAAGTTAATATTAATTAACTAATTCGAATGTTAATTAATATTAACTGGTGAAACGGGTTGGTTGGGTTATTGGACTTGGTATGGTCGGGTATTGGTGTTGGTTTTGGGCTTTGTGGGTTTATTTGGTGGGTTGGGTCGGATAAAGTTGGAAATGAGTTTAGCTAAGCCAGCTTTGGACCCCAAACTTTTACCAACTTTACAAATTTCTCCCACAATACTTTGGAAGATTTTTAGCAATTTCCCTTTGCAATATCTATGTTCAAATGTCATATTTGGTCTTTGTTTCTTCCAATACCATTAACAAGGACTTGTTATGCACTTTGACAACTCTTCAAGGGCTAAAATTGACAACTCTTGAAATTTTACTGACCCAAATGTAATTTTGAGGTTTTACAAGGGTATAAAGTTACGAGTCTTCAAACTTGGAGGACTAATCTTGTACATTCTTCAAACTTCAATGATTTTCTTGGAAAATCTATACTCGGGTCCAGTTCTTTGTGCGGCTTCGTTTCCCGTGTTCGTTTTTGCTTATTTCTTGTGATCTTTTGGCCTTTTCATGATATCCGTACCTATCATTGAAGGACTTAGGCCTAAGTAGTGTTAAATAATCATTTGTAATTTTCTATTTGTAATTTGTAATGTTTTAATGAATGATTATCTGATGTTTATAAGTTTAATATTGTTCAATGCAAGTAAGAAGAAGTTGTTATGCTCACTTACTACTGACCTTAGACTTAGGCTATTTGTATATCTAAATAGAGGGAGATTGTTGGGTCAGTATTTACTAACCTTGAAGCAACTCTAGGATTTGAATATAAAATCACCCTAAGTGTTTTATGTTCAACAGAAAGGTGTCTCTGCTGAAGCATGGCTAGAGGAACAAAGATTCCTACTGAAGAATGTTTAGTTGAAGGATGTTCAGCTTTCCTCTTCTAGTGAACTTAGAAGACAAATGAGTCTTTGATTCAAATGCTAGGCGGTCTAGTTGCTGAAGAACAAGTCTTGAAGAAGATCTTTCAGTTCATTTTGGTTTGACAATACCAAACTGAATGATGTCGATCTCCTCTAGAATACTGAAGACACTTCAATATTCTGAATGTTTGCATTAGGCGGGAAAGATTACTTTAAGTCAAAGTAGGTTGCTTGTATAGTTAGCTATAAGTACAACCTTTATCTTTTCCTAGAATAGTTTATTAAGTACTTAGTACTGTTTATCCAGCATGGGCATCAACCACCCACTGGATAAACTTGTGCATGAGAACATGCAAAATGCAAACCCTAGATTTTGCACTGCCTATATAAGGAGTGCATATTGAGAGAGAAAAGGTTAACCATCACAAGAGTAAAAGCTCTGGAAAAACCTTCTCTCTCGATACCAACTAAACCATATAGCCAAAGAGCAAATGAACGTTTGGATTGGAGCTTAGACTATTCACTTTGGTTGAAAGTTTAAGTAGAGAAGATCACCACACATTGTCATTCAACCACTTTGTTATTTCGCAAACAAAGTGGGTTATAGATTTTTATTGAATTCTAATAAAAGTCTATACATTAAAAAGTTAATTGGTATTGTTGTTTTACTTGTTCTTAGTTCTTATTAATTGGTAAAACAACACACTTGAGTCTTGCTAACAAATTACTACTTAAGATTAATAAGGAGTAACGAGTTACAAGGGACGAACAAGTGGTATCAGAGCAGTTTGATTAGCATAACTCTTATTTTTCATTAAACTGCTCATTTTAAAGTTTTCAAATCAAGATCCAAGATGGCTCAAGTAATACCACAAACCCTAGAGTACAGGGGTGGCCAACTCAATGTTGCTCTTGTCCTAGAGGTAGCAAATTTTACCAATTGGAAGAAAAGGTTCCTTTTCCACATGGTTGGAATCGAACCTCAATTCCTTGGAATCATTGAAAATGGTCCATTTGTTCCCATGGTTGGGGATAATAAAAAACCTGAAGTACAATGGACTACTGATGAGAGAAAAGCTGCTAACCTAGATCAGCGTCTCAAAAGTCTCATCATGTCCTTACTTCCAAATGACCAAATGCATTCTGTTGTGAATTGCAAAACAACTAAAACTACATGGGAGGACCTTATTTTATATCATGAGGGACCCTCTGATGTGAAGGAAACAAGAAAATGGATTTAAAGCTTCAATACAACACCTTTAAGCCCAAACAAGGGGAAACCCTCACTCAAACTTTCACCATATATAAAGCTCCGATGAATGAACTTGTGAATGATGGTGTTGAGCTTTCAAAACTTGAAATAACACAGTTTTTGTTAATGCATTGCCAAAGAAGTGGCTCAGTTTCTGCGAAAGCTTGAGAAATGCGAATCACATTAAAGATTGTGATCTGGCCTCTCTTTTTGGGAAACTAAAATATGAACAAAACCTAGTTGATAGGATTTATGAAGGCTCAAGCAAGAGTAAAGCATTAGCCATTGCTACACCCTTGTCAACAGCCTTCTTCAGTGAAACTGTCATCCAAGACTACCAAGATAGTCCTAATGACGAAGAGGACACAAGAACTAGTGAGGAATATCTGAATGACCTCAAAGAGGAATTTCATAAAAGAGTACTTCTGGCCAAGTCTAGAAGGTTCTTTAAGAAAGGAGGCAAGTTCTCTAGCACCACAAAAGCTACAGCTGACACTGTTTGCTATAAATGTGGAAAGGCTGGTCATTTTGCTAAGGATTGTTGTAAAACCCGCATTAAAAACCTATGAACAGTACATGTGAACAGTAACTTAGGAAAATACGATAAATTTTAACTTTCCATTTATAATATTAATACACATGTCACGACATTAAATAACGAACAATCATGAATATTACAAATGTGACATGATCACAAATACTAAAATCACGAACATTAAATCACGAGCATACACAACTAATTATTTAACACATTAAAAGCTACGGGTTACCCCTAGTAGGCCCCACATGCCGCGGCCAAGACAAGAGAGGAAGCCCAAACGGGCTTTTGGCCCAACACCACTTTTAATAAAACATCAGGAGATTTGTTTTTCTCATAATTTAGGTTTACAAAATTTGGTGTTCTCTCTCTTTGTCTCTCTTGGTGCCGCCGGCTACAACAAACAAGAAGGAGGAACCAGACGATTTTCGTTATTGATTTTGTGTTCGTGATCACTCTCTTTTTCTTTTCACACATTCAGTATAATCAAACCCTTTTTTTATTTATTATGATTTCATGTTATTCTTTAATTAATCATCAAGAACAAGAATAAAACATGTAATAGATTAATTAAATCATGTTTTCGGGTTTAGTTTGGTGTGGGTTTGGTTCGGCCGAGACAACCGAAAACCCAATGGGACTCGGCTTGTTTTTATTCACCACCCCGAGACCCCCAAGGGGCTCGGCTTGGTTTGTTGTGGCTCGGACGCAGGCAAGAAACCCCGACCAAAGGTCAGGGTGTGTTTGTTTTTCGGTTTGAGTGCACCGAGGCACCACCGAGACCCCCTATAGGGCTCGGTTGGTTTTTGTTGTTCGGACCCGAGACCAAAGGGACCCCGACATTAGGTCGGGGTGTGTTTACACGTTGGGTATATTTAATTCGTGTCAACCGAGACCCCTCCAAGGTCTCGGTGGGACTTTTGTATAGCTTATTTGGTTTGGCTAATTTAGAACACGGGCTCGGGATTCGGGTTTTTATAAAAAACTATTTTTATAAGTCATGTTATATTAAACTTTAGGCTAATTAATTTCTTAATTAATTCAGGTATAACCTAAAGTATTTAACTAGCTTAATTTAATTAAAACATGTATTTTAATTAAATTTGTATAATGTATAGTTAATTAAATTAACAGTTATTTAATTAATAAGCTATAACCATGACTTGTATTGTACTAATTAAACTTTAATTATTATTTATAATCCAGCTTATTTCTAATTATGGAAACTTACTATTTTTTGAAACTTTCTATTTTTGGAAACTTACTATTTATGGAAACCTGCTATTTTTAGAAAGTTACTTAGTATTATAATACAAGTATTATAATACACTAATACATGAATAATACTTAAAAGAACATCAGAATTACTACAGAATACACAGTAAACCAGTAAAACATGACAGAATATGTATAATAAGCTAAGAACACTCACAACCAGTAAAACACATGTAATTCAGATAACTTATACACGTCCATGTTTCCTATGTAGTATTATCCGTCACGGCGGAATAGTTCTTCATTGTTTCGTTAGCATCTACTGGACATAAGGTACGGATTCCCGTCCTTCAGTAAGGACAATTCTCTTCCTTTATTAGGATTTCCCGTATGCAGCCAACTGTTTTCCCAGTAGTTACAAATTAAATGCTTATGTTATATTAGTTTACCTTAGCCATATACATGCATGACCAGTTTCACCTAGTTATGGAGGTACCATAACCATAACACTAGAGGCACTAGTGTTATGACTTCACCACGGCGGAGTGATAGCTCGTGGTGTCCCTTTTAGTTATTTGGCCATTATATTTATTATGTTATCATGTGGAGCGTATGGGTGCATCCTAGTTACATGTTTCAGTCAGGATATCCTGGTGAATGTGGTGTGTGCCTTGCATCCTTCACAAGGAGCTGATCCCTCCTACCCAGACCAGTATAATTAGAGGCAGCCCCTCTAATTGCATGACGAGGTCACCCTCTATGTATTCATGCACGTTTTTGACCTCATGACCTATATTGGATATTTTGGTACATCAAACTAATACAGATTTTATAAGTAAACATAAGCTATATTTTCATAACTAAAATCAGTAAAACATGCTATATGCCTAGGTTTTCCCAGGACTTATTCATTTCCACTGATATTCATGTTGTATGCTCTTTTTATGCTTTCATATGCTATGTCTTCCATGCTTTATTGTATATCCGTGCACTGAGCGTTATGCTCAGCCGTCTACTTTTCCATGTTCCTAAACGGCAGGTACCCAAGGTCGCAAGTAGGATCTCAAGAGTATGTGCATTCAGATGGAAGATATCCAGCCTTCATTACTTTATGCATTTCATTCCTACTTTATCATACTTTACTCCATTTTGGACATTGTTTAGTCCTTTCATTTACAGTACTTATATTTGCTTGTGTGGGAGTTACTTGGACTATCGATGTTTGATCTCGATATTTCCTTTTTATGATCATAAATGTTTAGACATTTCCTTTCATGCTTTGATGACACGTCGTAATACACTGTAGCATTCCATCTTAACAAATGGGGTGTTACAATTGTTTTTCCAAAACATCTATCCCCTCTTATTCCTCACCAGCTCAATCAAGACCATCTGGTCAATCCCCATTTGAACAAAAACAAATTGCTTCAACTTCTTTTCCGTAAAACAGGGTTAAACTTCGACCAGCAAAAGACTTTGAGGCAAAATATAGACAGATCAAGGCTAGACTGGCTCTTATTAGCACTAAAGGTTCTTCCTCCAAGTCTTCCACGTAAGATAAGAACAAGGGACTTGTTACTGAGGCTTATGAATATGATGAAGAGGAAGTCTCTTCAGATGATGATGAAATGGTGAATGTGAAAGTACTAATGGCACTTGCTGATGATGAAGACTCTAACTCAAATGTTTTTTTTAATGGTATTTGGTAGAACCATCTTAAGTCCGTGTACCTTTTTGGTACCGAGCCCCCCCCCCCAGCCAACAAGGAAGGCATATCCCGGTAAATTACCTCGGCAACACTAGCTAACCAAGCCGGGGCCCAGATTCGAACCCCCACCCTTTCGATTGACTTGGTCAACTGTGTGCTTTTGCGGTAGTTGGTGGCCAACTGCTCTAAGGCAGTTGGTTCTCTAACTCAAATGTTGTAGCCAAGGAAAGTGCTCGAAATGGTGAATGGGTCAACATCACTATCATAAAGGTAAAAACTCTTCTTGAATTAGAAGATAAGGAAGACATTAAATTTGTCTTTGATTAATTGTGCATTGATCTAAAATTTGTCGAAGAACAAAGAAACAATCTGCTTAAAAAATATCATAAAATTGTTCTTAAACTTGATGATTTTGAAAGTAAGCTAATAGAGCTAAAAGAAGCTAAACTTGATGTACTTACTTTTCAATAATTGAACAAAGAAATCCTTGATGAAAACAAATCCCTAGGAGTTGAACTGAAAGAAGCAAAAGATATTGTTAAATCATGGCTTAGAAACTTTGATAGGGTAAATCAATGCATCTATGAAAAAATTCCTGCTCTAAAAAGGAAAATGCTTGGTGTTGAAGGATCCTCCAGCACCAACTCTCATGATACTGTCTTTGTCAAAGCCTCAAATGAGGATGGTAGCTCGATCCCTGACATTGTAAGGTCGGGTGAAGAGAATTTACCAAACCATGACACTAGACGTATCATTCTCCATGAGTTTCATGCAAGTGTTGACACATCAGCACCTGTAGAGTCTTCGGTTACTAAAGATGACTCAGATGATGATTTAGAGACTGAAGTAAGCACCCCACTTCTTCCTCTGGAGAAATTTGTTGGTGCTGAACCCTCTACTGGAGCAAAATCAATCCACTTAATCATCAAGTCTCATACCACATACAAAAGTAGTTCTCCCAAACATGTCAAAATTAACACATCAAAAAACTCTTCAGCTCCTGCTGAGGGTTCCCATATGGGAACTACCTCTTTAGTTTCATCAAATAAACTAAAGAATGCTAGATTTGAGAAAGATTAGAGAATGTCTCTTGTCATGAAAGAGATCAATGATCTTAAATTACAACTCAGACAACAACAAACACCAACTCGATTCAGAGATGAACCTCTAAACTCTCTACATTATAGGTACAAGACACAATTCAAAAAAGCTTGTGATTTATGTGGTCTAAACAACCATCTAACCGAAACTTGTCTTAAAGTGATTATTGTACCAAATGTGAGAAAACTAACCATCACACTTGTGAGCATACTGAATATATGATTGAAAAAACTAGTATTGATGCTCATAACAATGGGGCATCTCATTCCAGGCGAAACATGCCTTTCCCATCATGTATTCACTGTGGTAAGGGCAATCATCATTCAGATGACTGTCACTACTACCCTGTTTGTGAAATTTCTGGAAGTTATGACCATGACACTCATGGACATAATCGAATAATCTCACTCAGAAGAGGTATTAAACCTAGAAACCCTAAATCCATTACCAAATGTTGTGAAACTTGGGGAAGCAATGTCCACACTACATTTAATCACAATCATATAGAGTGGTTCAGAAGAGGTGAGGCCCTTCAGACTAAAAAGGCGAATTCCGTTCAAACCTCTCCCTTTTCTTCTGAGCAATCGTTCTCATCGTTTTCATCAAAATGACCCTTCAGATCTAGAACTCCTTCTAGATATAAAACAACCTCAAAGGTGGGTTTCAAAACAAAACTGACCATTTCCTTAACTCGTGCAGTGTGATCTCAGGAAGCCTATTTGGTACCTGGATAGTGGTTGCTCAAGGCATATGACTGGCACCAAAAGTTATTTGGGCAAGTATAAGGAAGGACCAGGTCCTAAAGTAGTGTTTGGTGATTACTCATCAGCCAATACTGAAGGATTTGGTTCAGTGATATGCAATGGTATAGTTCTCTCAAAAGTAGCATATGTAAATGGATTGAAGCATAACCTCATCAACATCAGTCAACTTTGTGATGCAAAATACCTGGTCCTGTTTGATGATAAAAAAAGGTAAAATCTTCAACTCCAATCATGAAATTGTGATGATTGCTCCTAGAGTCAAAGATGTTTATGTCATGAACATGAACTCTACTCAGGAGACATGTTTCTTTGCTAGAGCCTCAAATATCACTAACTGGCTTTGGCATAAGAGGCTCTCACATCTAAATTTCAAAACAATCACTCTGCTGGCAAAACAAAATCTTATTATTGGTCTTCCTTCACTTGTCTATTGCAAGGACAAACCATGCTCAGCATGTGAAAAAGGAAAGCACCATAGGGCCAATTTCAAAACAAAACAAACTTTCTCAATTAAAGAAAGTCTTCATCTACTTCACATGGACTTATTTGGCCCAGTATCACCTAGGGCCATTTGTCATGAAAAATATACACTTGTCATTGTTGAAGAGTACTCTAGGTACACCTGGGTATATTTTCTGACAAAGAAAATCCATGCACCAGATGCCATCATGTCCTTCATCAAAAGATTTGAAAATAAAAATGACACTAATGTCAAGCAACTCAGAACTGACAATGGCATTGAATTCAGAAATCACACACTGATCAAATTCTATGATGACAAAGGAATTTCCCAAAATTCCTCATCTCCTTACACACCTGAAAAAAATGGTGTGGCTGAAAGAAGGAACATAACTTTGATTGAAGCAGCAAGAACTATGCTTGTTGGATCTGCTCCCTCTAAACACTTTTGGACTGATGTTGTATCAACTGCTTGCTACACTCAAAATCATTCCATTATTGTGAAGAGACACATGAAGACTCCCTATGAAGTCTTCAGGGGCAGAATTCCAAACATATCATTCTTACATGTGTTTGGGTGTCCAGTATTCATTCACAATCACAAGGATCACCTTGGTAAGTTTGATGAAAAATCTGACGATGGTTACTTCCTTGGATACTCACTAGTATCTAAAGCATATAAAGTCTTCAACACAAGAAGACAATGTATTGAAGAAACTTACCACATCACTTTCAATGAAAGTTCTGAGGCACTCAAATTTGCAAATCCATAAGATGATGAACTTCATATTCATAAATCTCACAATTATCCATCTGGTGAATTTCAACATTATAAACCTTCTCAAAGATATCTAACAAACAATCCAGTTCCTCATATTGATCCATTTGAAGATATGACAAGTCCTACAAAAGGAAATCCTTCAGTATCAAATACTGATGGTTGTCAATCAAATGATCAAAATGATTCGTCTCAAAATGACCAAAATGGTTAGCAAGGACATACAAATAATCAAAATGATCAGCAAGCTAACACAAAATGACCAAAATGGTCAATCTCAAAATTATATGCATGCTCACACACATGATCAAAATGATCAATCAAATGAATTTGCTGAGGAACAATCTGAGCCTCCTGCTCAAAACTCTCCAACTATCTTAGGGAATTAGGTATTGGATGTTTTGCTTTTGACCAAGAAGGGAGCCCTCCATTTATTGAACCTTTGTCGATGGAATATTCTTCAGTAGACACTAAAGATAATCCAATTCCATTCCCATGTTATGCACTTCCAAGCTCTAGCTTTCATCATGATACCAGTGCTTATTCTCCAGCTCTACAAAAGTCTTGGACTAATAATACTCACATACAGCTGGTGAACATAATAGGCAATCCTGGAGAAGGTAGAGTCACAAGATCTATGGCAAAGAAACTGAGTGCTGCTTCACCTGGAGAATGTCTCTATGCAAATTTTCTCTCAGAATTTGAACCTACAAAGATTTCTGAAGCACTCACACACCCTCGATGGGTGGATGCAATGCAAGAGGAACTATATCAGTTTCAAAGAAATAAAGTCTGGAAATTGGTTCCTCTTCCATATGGTAAATCAACCACTGGCACCAAATGGGTTTACAAACTCAAAAGAGATGAAACCAATGTGGTGACCAAAAATAAAACTAGGTTGGTGGCTCAAGGATTCAATCAAGAGCCAGGTGTTAAATTTGATCAAAGCTATGCCCCGGTTGCACGTATGGAAGCCATACGAATCTTCCTTGCTTATGCCACTTACATGAACTTCACCATCTACCAAATGGATGTCAAAAGTGCATTCCTAAATGGTGACCTAAAAGAAGAAGTTTATGTTAAACAACCTCTAGGTTTTGAGAGTAACAAATACCTGAATAATGTCTACAAGCTTTACAAAGCTTTGTATGGACTAAAGCAAGCCCCAAGGGCATGGTATGAAACTCTCTCAACATTTCTCATTGAACATAAATTTTTCAGAGGAAAAATAGATATCACCTTGTTTATCTATAAATCTAAAACTGACACCATTCTGGTACAAATTAATGTGGATGACATCATTTTGGTTCAACAAGCTTAAAACTGTGCAAACAATTTGCCAAGCTTTTGACCAGCTAGTTTGAGATGAGTATGATGGGAGAACTCACATACTTCCTTGGTCTTCAGATAAAACAATCTAACCATGGCATCTCCATCAATCAAGAAAAATATGTCAAGGATCTGCTGAAGAAGTATGATATCAATTGTGCTTCAGCAAAAAAACCGATGGTACCCCCTAACAACTTAGGACCCGATCTCAATGGACAATCAGTCAATGAGACTCAGTATAGAGGTATGATTGGGTCAATCATGTATTTAACAACAAGCAGACCTGTCATTTAATTATTTACTTAGCAGACCCAAAGGAATCACACCTTACTGCTGTAAAGAGAATATTCAAATACCTAAAAGGTACACAAAGCCTAGGTCTTTGGTACCCTAAATCCTCAGGGTTTAATCTCAAAGGGTATTCAGACTCTGACTATGTTGGATGCAATATTGTCAGAAAAAGCACTTTTGGTGCTTGCCAATTGCTAGGTTGAAAACTTGTGTGTTGGAGTGCTAAAAAGCAACAAACATTTGCCATGTCTTCAGAAGAAGCTGAATATGTGGCAGTTGCTGGATGTTGTGCCAATGTTCTTTGGATGAAAATCCAACTAGTTGATTATGACATAGAATATGAAAAGGTACCAATATTTTGTGATAACACTAGTGCTTTTGCAATATCTAATAATCTAGTCCTTCACTCAAGAACAAAACACATTGATATCAGATATCACTTTATCATAGATCACATTGTGAAAGGGGACATTGAATTACATTTCATCCACACTCATTACCAATTGGCTGATATCTTCACCAAACCACTGGATGAACCAACTTTCAAAAGATTGATAATAGAGCTTGGTATGCTGAACATTGATGATACAAAACCTGAACCTTCAGCATTCACTGAAGAAGCTTAAAGGTTCAACATTTCTTAAAAGTTTTGATTTTTGTAAGGTAGCAGTGTCTGAGTAAAGGAGTGTGAAATGTCATGTGTCTATCTCACAATATGTGATTGTGTATATGATGTTTTGTCGCCTTATCTGATACACTAAAGCTGAACAAAATATCTCAAAATCATCAAAGTTTTGATTTATATAAAGTAGCAGTGTTTGAGTAAAGGAGTGTGCAATGTCATGTGTCTATTTCACATTATGTGATTGTGTACATGATGTTTTGTCGCCTTATCTGATGCGCTGAAGCTGAACAAAAAATCACAAGTCATCAGTATTTTTCCTTCAGCATTTCTGAACATAACTTTAATACAAATGAGTAGCTAGGCCTGAGTAGAGGAGCGTGCAACGTCATATGTCTTGTTCACCTATGTGAACATGTATATGGGGTTTTGTTGCCTCATCTGACGCACTGAAGCTCACAAGTATTCCCATCAGTTTCAGTATATCTGGCCAACAGCTTTTAAAACAAATCAATCATGTGATTAAAAGGAGTAAATGGCATTAACTTTCTTGAGATAAAATACAAAACATTCTTTTAAAAGGTGTCAATTGTTTATTAAGTAAATATAAAACGTCCATATCACAGTCAACAACTTCCTGACACATGAGACGTTTCAATGTTCAACGCAACAGAAAATCATTCCCTTTTGGAGAACATTAATGAGAGAGATTGTGGCAATTGTTCAAAATAAACCCTAAAAGTGTTATAACATTTTCATATG
Organism: Glebionis coronaria; assembly: GCA_025667525.1. Lineage (NCBI taxonomy): Eukaryota > Viridiplantae > Streptophyta > Magnoliopsida > Asterales > Asteraceae > Glebionis > Glebionis coronaria. The sequence goes on along the minus strand of CM046882.1, from coordinate 196,541,384 downwards.
TTTAAGAAAAAATTTACAAATCAGTCTAAAGTTTTATATAAATCTTTTGAAGATAGAAGATCATATCATTTTTCCAAATCTTTCATCACAAAACACACACAAACTCTCTCTCTTTCATCAAAAAACACACACAAAAACACACCAGTGGCAGCTGAATCATCCTCGCCACAAGATGTTGAGATCACCCTCAACCCATCCATTCATGTTACCTTTCCTATTGAGGATATCATCTTTAAACCCAACAACCTCACCTTAATTAAACCAGAAACCATCAAATCTATCCCTGGGAATCAAGAGTCATGACATTTTTGTCAAAATGTGTTCTTCGTAAAGCTTTGTTTAAAGACCCAGGAATGATGTTTCAAAACGTTCTAAAAGAATTTTGGCTCACGGCACAAGCTTCACAGAACAAGAAATCAATTTATTCTGCAACAGCTGGGATTCACGGTAAATTTGGTTTAAATTTGTTTAGAATGGTTCTGGGTTTAAACTATTTGGAAAAACCTAATGACTACGAGGCTATACCCAATGATTTTTTATGTTGTTAAAAATTATTTTTAAGAAATTTGGGTATACTGAAGAGATCACTAAAAAGGGTGGGCTGAAGAGAAGTTGTTTACCACCTAAGTGGAAACTACTGATGACCATTATAATTGAGTGTGTGGGGGGAAAACTAGAGGGCTTGACCAGATAAATCAAAAGGATGCAATTATTTTATATTGTCTGGCCAAGGGAATCAAGGCTGATTTTGGGAGGCTAATATTTGAAGATTGTCATGGGAAGCTGGAGAAAAAAGACTATGGAGAAAAATGTTGTTTACACCAGATTTTTATCTCTCATTTTTGCTGACCACCTTGGAGATAATTTTTCTAAACTCCAAGGAGAAAAATTGGTTTTCCAACCCTTTGAGCTTAAGCGCTAGAACATTCCAGTTAGTACCATTGATCCTCCCTTTACACAACCCATGCTGGACATTTGCTCAGCAAATGCTCCAGTAGTGTACAAAGCTCTTAAAGACACTTCTCCAATTGGAGAAGAGGATCAGAAAGGCAAAAAGCCTGGAGTTTCTTTTGGACCACGTAAGAAGCAAACGTCGATCAATACTCAATAATGTAGACGTGAGTCCAAGAAAAGGAGGCACCCCACAGAATCTTCATCAAAGGAGATTGCTGATGAATCCCAAGGCCAAGCTTCGAAAAACTTAAGTCCTCGGGCAAGGACAAGAACCCTAGCCAGACGCCACCTTCAGCACCTGCTGGGAGTGGCATGCATAAAGAGGCCCTGAAGGCAACCCCTATCCCAACTTCTTTAGGGGATAAGGGTGAAGATAGAGCCCACCCTCAACTCAGTAGTGTGGAGTCAGCATTGGTAAGTAATTTAAATTTAAAAACATTTCCGAGTACTTTGCCAAATTCTATCATTTGTCACTCTAAGTCAGCATCAGGGCGTGAGGCGTCAGCAAATTCAACAGTTGACGCTGACCCTGGCCAATTTGTTCCTACTGATGTAGCACCCCAAAAACATGGTTCTACTGAAGGAATCAAAAACATAATCATTGATCTTAACTCATCAGGGACTTTTTCTCATGATCCATCAAGTAAAACCAACCCTGGTGGTGAAGGAGTAGAAACTGTTCCTCACCCTGGAGGTGATGCTTAAAAGACACCAAAGGAAGTGCATCTCACCACTAGCGCCAAGGTGGGACACTTGCCTTCATTTATGTTCAGTATGTCTTCAGATGACCTGGAAAAGGAGCTTGGGTTCGATGAACGAGTTCCAGTCAACCTTGATGATAGTGAGCCTGAGGATAATATTGTTGAACATACATCCAAGCCACCATCCCCCAGATCTGTTCAGGTAAAAGAATTTACAAATCAGTTGTTGGTTCTTCAGTCACAGGTTAATAAGCTCAACAAAAAAGCCATTGCTGATGCTGAAATTGCCATATTAAAAGCAACGCCAACTCCTCCCATTGCTGAACAGATCAAAGAGGTTCTTATTGCTGCCTTGAAGCCTATGGTGCAAAATGTGGTAACCACCACCTCTTTGAAGCAAGAAATGTCAGCACTAATGGACTCAATCAATAGTTCTTCACTGGAGTTCCCACTAGAATTCAAACCAGTTCCAACCCAGCTGAATGAATTATGTGACTCAGTGTCCAAGATCAAAGATAGGATGGGTTTGCTGGAGCAACAAAAGCTGAACTTATCTGATGAAGTTAAGCAGAAACTAGGTCCTCTTGAAAACGTTCCAGCAATGTTGGCCAAAGTATCCTCCACTTTAAATTCTCTTTTTGCTTTCATACCTGCTGGGTTTTCATCAGAAGTTGGTGGTCATTCTTCTGTTGAGGGGGAGAAAATAACTATTCAGCAGCTCTTTCACAAACATGCACAAAAGAAGGCTCAGAAACAACCAGTTGTCTATGAGTCACCATTTGCTGAGAAGAGTCCAGCGAAGACTAAGGGGGAGTCTTCAGCCAAGGACAGTCACATTGATGGTCTTACCACCAGTGATGACACAACTGATGATGGTTCACTTCTTCTCTAACCCAAGAACAAAGGTAACTTTACATTGAATGAAAAGCTTATCAAAGCTGGGGTGGACACTCAAGAAGAACTTGATAAATTGTACAAGCTCCAGGATGAAGAGAAGCTTAGAGACCTAAAGATGAGTTTATATGAAGCTATTGGGAAGCCTGAAGTAGAAAAACTCTTCAAGAAAAAGATGTTATATAAAAAATTTTGTATAACAAGACTGAACAGAAGAAATCTCTCTAAAATCACAAACGTTGATATGCTTACTAATAGAGGTGATATTCATCTGAAGTTCTATAGGGGTGATGAGACTGATGAGATCATAGAGAACTTCCAAGGAAAGGAGCTCTCTTATACTGAATGGCTAGAAATGAGTGAAAAAATTGTAAAGAAAAAGTCCAAGAGATGGGATGAAGTCCGCATCAAAATTAATCACTTTATGAGAAATCATGAAAATCTAGGTGAGATCCTCAACATCAGCACTGAGGTTTCACTAGAGGATCAAGATCCTATACTAGAGATGAACAAAAGAGCCAATCTGATCAAACCTGGTGTGGGTGACATCTTTGTCACCACAAAGAAATACAAAGGATTTGTTCAGTTTCTGAATCATCTCCCTGGGCATGTACTAGAAGAACCAGAATTAGAAATGATTATGTTCAATCATCGTGAACATCAAGACTTTGTGGGTATTAGTGACCTTGATGATTTTAACAATGAATTTCTTGGAAAAATTCAGAAAACCTTCTATTCTCACCATGGAGGTCCAGGACTTACCGAAGCTGCAAGAACCTTCAGCACGTACTTACTAGAAATACTAGACAGCAGAAATTCAGATCCACCAGTTCAGAATCCTATCATTGAAGGACTTACGCCTAAGTAGTGTTAAATAATCATTTGTAATTTTCTATTTGTAATTTGTAATGTTTTAATGAATGATTATATGATGTTTATAAGTTTAATATTGTTCAGTGCAAGTAAGAAGAAGTTGTTATGCTCACTTACTATTAACCTTAAACTTAGGTTATTTGTATATCCAAATAGGGGGAGATTGTCGGGTCAGTATTTACTGACCCTAAAGCAACTCTAGGATTTAAATATAAAATCCTCCTAAGTGTTTTGTGTCCAGCAGAAAGGTGTCTCTGCTAAATCATGGCCAGAGGAGCAAAGATTCCTACTGAAGAATGTTTTGTTGAAGGATGTTCAACTTTCCTCTTCCAGTGAACTTAGAAGACAAAAAAGTCTTTTCTTCAAATGCTAGGCGGTCTAGTTGCTGAAGAACAAATCCTGAAGAAGAGCTTTCAGTTCAGTTTGGTTTGACAATACCAAACTGAATGATGTCGATCTCCTCTAGAATATTGAAGACACTTCAGTATTCTGAAGGTTTATACTTGTTGTGTAATAATAAGTAACTTTCTAAAAATAGCAGGTTTCCTAAAATAGAAAGTTTCCAAAAATAGAAAGTTACCAAAAATAGAAAGTTACCAAAAATAGAAAGTTCCCAAAAATAGAAAGTTTCCAAAAATAGAAAGTTTCCAAAAATAGAAAGTTTCAAGAAATAGAATTACTGCTTAAAATAGATAAGTTTCTAAAAATAGAAAGTTTCCATAAATAGATTAGCTGCCTTTATTAAATAAGTTTCTAAAAATAGAAAGTTTCCATAAATAGATATAAGCTGGTTAAATAAGCTAATTATATAAGCTTAAGTGTTTTCTGATTATTATTCTAAGTCATGTGATTATAAAGTATAGTTTATTAATTATTACATGTAAATTAAATAAATTATAGGTTAAAAGTATTTAATTAAATATAACATGATTTTGATTAAATAAAGGTAAAATACTTAGGTTAAAACATGTATTATTAACTATTAGTAATATAACCTAAGTCGTGTTAATTAATTAATTTTAGTCATGGTTTTAAATAATTAATTAATTATAAAATCTAATTAAATATAAATACTTAGGTTAAAATTCATGAATTACTAATAAAATTTATAACCTAAGTCATGTACATTAAATTAATCATGTCATGTTTTTATTAATTTAATTTTAAGTCTAAAACATAACTAGTGAAAATCATAAACCTTGAAAAATGATTCATGAACCGGACCCGTGACTAAAAACCATGAACCGGACCCGTAACCAACACCATACCCCGACCAAGGTCGGGTTTCCCTTGCCCCTTGCTGCTTCCGTGACAACATCACCACCATATGGTCTCGGTGGTGCGACATAGGCCAAGCTGAGACCCCCATGGGGCTCGGTTAGGCGTCGCCTAGGAACAAACCCCTAAAACCCTTGATTTGGTTTTCCCCATGATCATTAACATGTTCTAAAATACTTGTTTTTAATTAGTTAATTAAAAACATCATGATTTTATGTGATTAAATTAATCAAATCATAAAAAGAAAAGGTTAAAAAGTTATACCGATCACGTGAATCAAATATGGATGAACACATACGAATCCTTGCAAAATTTCCAAGATCAAAATCAACCCGAACACCCCTTTTGGTGATCAAAACCCAGCGGCCAAAGAAGGAGCAAAGAAAGAATTAGGGTTTTTGTTATTTTCTTGATTTTCTGATAAATAACACAAGTTTCCCTTAATTCTTATTTAGTAAAAGTTTACATGGGCCAAGCCCATGTTCTTGTTGTGTAGCGGCGGGTAGGGGCCCCAGTTGGGGTAACCCGTACCTTTTTCCGTGTCTAAATATTATAGTGTGTTCTCGTGTTTTATCGTGTTCGTAAATTACGTGTTTTAATTAATCATCGATCGTGACTTAATATATTTATTCGTGTTAGTGATATATATATATACGTATTAATATTTGTTCGTGATTAATTTACGTTCGTGATTTCATGATCACATGTTCGTGATTATAATTATTATTGGAATAATTATCGTGTGTTCATACGTAATAAATACTTATCGTGTTATAACACGTACGTAATACTTGTAATTCTTGTACGTGAAACGTAAACATGCTATAAAAGGAAAGTTCTAATCATGTACGTATGATCTAAAGGGTACTATTCATGGTAAAAGCATGCGGGTTTTACAATATATATCCTTAAGCTCCACATTTAGTAACTTCTCCTTATAATCTCGTTCAAGATCGACACTGGTTCCCTCATCGATCGTAGCAAGTACAGTGGACCCAAACGCATTCTACACTTCTAGAGCTTCTAGAGCTTCTAGCGCGCCCATGGCAACCAATCAAAGGCCATGTTGCACCAACCATCACTTCTCGCCAATCTCGGACATAAGGCGAGGATAGAGCTCCTCATCATAGTTGACACATAACCTCTAGAGCTTGCTATCATGATCGTGCAACTTCTCTCTAACATCATTACCCAAATACTCCACTCTTTGGAACATCTGATCCTTACCAGCTTCCAAAGTTGTCATAGCAAGCTGATTCGAAGATTTCAGTTGTCGCAGATTGGCACGCTCATCATTGATTGCAGCGGCTAGATCTTCTTTCTCTTCAATAAGAGAATGAATAGTATCATCATCCAGTTTGACTCTCTTCTCTTCTGCAGCTATCTTTTCTAGTGCCTCAGCAAGGGTTTGGTACTTTTCACCCAATACGTGTGCATGTTGCGCTTCCATTGACTGCACTTGTGCGGACAGCTCTAAAAACCTACTCTTCACATGCGACATCAGAGTCACATTATGCGCGGAGATATAGTTGACTTCATCTACCAGTGTAGCATCATTAAGTTTGTTCAACATACCTGCCTTCCCAGGGGTGAGGTTATCAAGGAAGCTGGTGCAGTCAAAGGCGCTTGACAGATCTGACGACCTTTGTCTGCTCCAATTAGGGACGTATAAATGATCCTCCATACCAGCTCTCTCACCAGTCGCAGTAGTAGCTTTCTCATGAATCGAGGATGAAGTGAATTGACTAGGCATGGTGGTATCTGTATGATTTGGCTTCTCAATATCGTGGCTTCACCATAATAACAAATGATGTTAGATATGACAGATAGGTGCACAAACAATGACTCTTATATGACGCATACCTTAAGTCAACGACGACAGGAGGGGTCTTCGGAGGAGTCTCAAGAAAGTTTTCCACATATCTTCCTCTGTTGTGCGCTCGGGTGTGGCCTTCCTTTCAGGATCAAGCTCAACAGCGGAGGGTTGCCCTATCTCTACACGCGTAGATTTCCTAGAATAGGCGGGAGACTCCTTGTTTCCTTGAGAAACTTGTGGTGGCTTCTTCCTCCATCTCATATTCCTCCACGACAAACTCAACATTATCTGTAATATTCAACGATGATAAGTTGATGCTGCCTTCTTGAACAGGTTGCTATTGTTGTGATACGATACTTTGAAGAGGAGTAGTGTTGGGTACTTCCCGATCTTGGGATGAGGACGAAATTTCAATGTCCAGATCCATTGTTCGCTCTGCGGCGAACTCGCTCAACGGTACCTCACCCTCACGGAGTGGTCGGGATAGTACAGTGAGTTCTACGGGAGCACGGTTGTCCAAGATATCCATTTCTGCACGCAAAAAAAGACTGGAACAATTATTAGCCAAGTAGATAAGGATTAGGGTTACTTACAACGTTAATCAAGGTGGAGAGATGACCACTAACCCTGGCCGTCATAATCGAGGAATAGGGGAACCTCGTTCTCACCAACAATTATCGCGCGACTCAAGCCTATTAAACACAGAAAAGCCTCAGGATACGCCTGGATTGGAATACGGTTCGTGTCTATAGTTTTAGCATCGACTTTTTCATACGAGCCAAGGGAAGGTTTTGGGTCTCTCCTCAACGTCTCAGAAGTAAGGAAGGGAAAGTCATATGGAAAGACAACATTATCGATCCAGAAAAAAAAAGAAGTGTTCCTATTTCTTAGTGCGTCCAATTTTTCCTCATAACATTGTGTCCTTTTCGCACGTTTTGAAAATGATACCTATCCATTAATGATTTAGGGCGAATAAAAGATGCGGAATAAAGTGAAAGTGGGGTCTCTGTCAAGAGTACGACAATTAATTTCAAAATTTGAAATCTTGGCCGCACCAATGCAGTGTAGTTGGGATATATGGATTTGGTGGTGGCTGAGGACACTTATCAGAAAATGGGATAAGGGAATACGATTTTTGTGAATTCGAAAAATATGGTGTATACTCCTACTTCCTGGTGGGATATTGCGATATGTTCCTTCGGGGATAAGGTACTTATGGGTGAAGGTAATTTGGAATGAAGTAATCAGAGGTAAATTTTTGCAGCTCGTCAGCCGTGATTACGGATACAATCTCTTATAGTCGTCTCACCATAGTGTAGAATTAGAAAAACAAAAGGGCGCGCAAGAAATTACCTCTTCTTGGCTTCAAAAAATGGAAGGATCGATTAATGGCGGACGAGAATATGTTTTTGGCTATAAAAAAGTCAAAATGAAAAACGACGGGGGGAATATATATCCATAGGGTTACTGTTCATACATGTTGGATCTTAGACACGTGTAACCTACCTACAAATAAGACGGTGGAATATGAATTGGCAAGAAATTTTTCCAGAAATCGAGGGGTTAGGTAAAAGAGGGGATGAATGTGTTCTTGGTGGGGGAATTTTGAATCTTCTTCGGTATTCTTCTTGAACACTCATTCTACCAACGACAGATTGGTTATGTCACTTTCTTGATTAAAGTCTAGTAACCGCTGCACGTCGTGCGACTACTAGACTAGGGGGACATAATGATGTATAGTCCCTAGTCGGGCTGGATAACCCGACCGACTGGTACTACCCGTATCCATTACGCATGGATCATACGCAGATAGCGCCACGACCTAGGAGGCCCAATGGTCCACTATCGCACGCGGTTGTATCTCAATTGTGTCTTGGTCGCACTCGGACAGGATCAAACAGAATATAATCTAAATAAGATTATATTCGCTTAAAGTGAGTGGATATACACTATCCTTATTTATACAATAAGGATCTGACTATATTCAATGTTTATCTCTTGCTTAGGCCGCAAGAATAGGGAAGCCCAACTAGGATTCCCTCAGGTATAATAGGAACCCTAGAGGTTCCACAAAGGTATGATATTCACAATACTCTAACCCTCACCTATCCGCAAACAGATTACTTACTCTCACGCCGGATTCTAATCATGGGACACGCACCCACGGTAAGCCTAACAGTGTCTGTTATTAGTGTGCAGGGTATTCAAACAAATTCACTTGGTGCAAGATCCAGAGTCCACAAGACCCCGAATTAAGCCTAATTCGGGCAGAGCACGGTCCATCCAACTTTTTTATCAACAAAGCCTATTATAGCTGAGGAGGCATCACCACCTATGACCATATCTGACTCCTCCGTTGAGGAAATCCTGTTGAATTTAATGAACGAAGTGGAGTGTCTGAAAGAACAAATTAAGTCCTATACTTAATTCTCCTCCTCTAAAAAATATAAGTTAAACACCTCAAGGCCCAAGACAGACAAGAAGGTCAAGCCTTATTTTATTGTATGTAAAAACACCTATCTAATGACCAAAGATCATGCTGAACAAATGGATATCAGAAGATCTATGGCTCAGCCAAGATTTATACCTCAAATTGCTTAGGCGCGTAGAGGATCAGCTATTGAACCCAGAGCTTTCCAACTATGCAAATATCGTGGGTTAAATAATCATCACTTTGATGATTGTCAGTACTTCCCCGAATGTGATATATGTGGAAGATTCACCAATGAGACAACTGACTGTCCATTACAAGGCGGTAAAAACAACAGTAACTCAAGGATTGCAAGTCAGCAATCCAAGGGACCCGGTGAAAAGTGGGTTCACCATAGAAACTAATCTGTTTCTAAATATCTGTGTAGAAACTTCTTAAGGAATCTATCTGGTATCTAGATAGTGGTTTCTCTAGACACATGACAGGAGTTCAACAATACCTGCATAGATACTAAGAGGATCTCGGTCCTAAAGTGGTGTTTAGGGATAACTCTTTAGGCGACACAAAGGAATATGGATCAGTTAACTGTAATGGAATGTGTGAATGGTCTTAAACATAATCTTATTCACATAACTCAGTTGTGTGATGTTGATTATAGGGTTTTATTTACTAAGACTCAAGGAACCATATTCAACAAAAACAACGTTGTGGTGTTGATTGCACCAGGAGAAGAGATGTGTATATGATCAATATCTCTTCGTTCCCTGAATGAAGTGCAAACTATTTCCTTGCCAAAGCCTATGAAAGTGTTAATTGTATGTGGTACAAAAGACTATCACATCCGAACTTCAAGAAACTGAAAAAGCTAGTCACACAAAACTTGGTTGCTGGTTTGCCACCTGTCACTTTCATTGAAAGACAAGACGTGTTGTGCACGTGCGAAGCGAAAGTATCACAAAGCATCATTCAAAACCAGACAATCATTTTCAATTAACAAGTGCCTACATCTCCTTCACATGGATTATTTTGGACATGTTAAACCTCAAAAGATTAATCATAACAAGTACACCCTGTTCATAGTAGATGAGCACTCAAGATACACATGGGTGCTCTTTCCAAAAAGAAAAAGGGAAGTAGCTGATGCAATCATGTCTTCATTAGATAGATAGAAAATATGAATGAAGTCAGAGTAAAAGCTCTGAGAAGTGGTAATGGATCTGAGTTTAAAAATCATCAGCTTGAAACCTTCTGTGATTAAAAAGGAATTTCATAGAACTACTCTTTAGCAGGCTCGCCTGCACAAAATAAGGTAGCCGAAGAAAGAAACAGAACCCTGAATGAAGCAACTAGAACAATGTGAAATGATGCATCAATCCCAAAGAAATTTTGGGGAGAAGTTGTTCATACTGCCTGCTACACTCAAAACAAGTCAATCATTTTCTAGAGGCATAGGAAAACCTCTTATGAAATGTTTAGAAAGAGAGCACCTGATGTTAGTTACTTTCATGTATTTGGTTGCCATGTATTTATTCATAATTATAAATACCATCTTGGGAAGTTTGATGAAAAGGGTGATGATGGTTTCTTCTTAGGATCCTCTCCCACGGCTAAAGCCTTCTGGGTATTCACTATAAGAAGATATGAATTTGAGGAAACCTTCCACGTCACCTGTAACACCCCATTTTGATAAATGGAATATCACAGGATAATTATGGCGTGTCATCAAATCATGCAAGGTAATATGTACTAAAAACATACATGACCAAAAGGGAAAACCGGAATCAAACATCGGTTCCCAAAATCCCAGAACATAAATAAGTAAATGAAATAAGAGGGACAAAACAAGTGTCCAAACAAGCAGAAGTATATGATGGCAACAGGAGAAGAAACCTAAGGTAGCTTTCCTCCTATGCACGTCCTCCAAATGTTCAAGTGTGTCCATGGTATCTTCCGTTTTGGGACATGGAAAGGAACGTAACGGCTGAGCAATACGCTCAGTGCACGGATATATGACATAGTATGAATGACATAACATAACAAGAATGATTAGCAGGGGAAATGTTTATGTCCTGGAGAACGTGGAAAATGTTTATAAAACTGGTTTTATAGTTTGAAACGACTTATGTTTTTATATGAAAACTGTATTTTAATTAGCCAAGAACCCATATAGGTCATGAGGTATCAACGTGCATGAATACTTAGAGGGGTGACCTCATCATGCAATTAGAGGGGTTGCCTCTAATCATACTGGTCTGGGTAGGAGGGATCAACTCCTTATGAAGGGTGCAAGGCACACACCACATTCATCATGAAAATCTTGTAAAAACATGTAACTAGGATGCACTCATACGCCCCACATGATAATATAATAATATGGCCAAAACTAAAAGGGATGTCACGAGCTATCACTCCGCCGTGGGGAAGTCATAACACTGGTGCCTCCAGTTTTATGCTTATGTTACCTCCATAACTAGGTGGAACTGGTCATGCATGTATATGGCTTAGGCATTTAAAACTAAACATAAGCTATCAAAACATATAAAACAAATACTTGGGTAAAACAGTTGGCTACAAACAGGGAATCCTAATAAAGGAAAGGAATGTCCATACCGAAGGACGGAATATCCGTACCTTATGTCCACTGAACAATGAAAGATGAAAAGATGGAAAGTCCTACTCCGACTTCACAAGTGCTACATAAATAAGGGACATGTATGAGTTTTCTGATTACTGAGTGTGTTGCTGGTTCTTGTATGTTCTTAACTTATTTTATATGTTCTAGTCATGTTATACTGTTTTTAAATGTTATACTAACATTCATGTTTACATGTATTCTGATTATGTAATTCATGTATTCTTGTATTATTATACTTGTAGTGTAATAATAAATAACTTTCTAAAAATAGCAGGTTTCCAAAATAGAAAGTTTCCAAAAATAGTAAGCTTCTAAAAATAGAAATTTTCCATAAGTAGAAATAAGCTGGATTAATTAGTTTAAAATATAAGCTAGTTCTTATTAGTTATATGTTATAAGTCATGATAATTATTAGTAAAGTTTATTAAATTAAATACTTAGGCTAAATGACTATTAATTAATAATGAAAAGTACATGGTTTATTAATTAATAATAGTCATGGTTAATTTAATAAAACTTTACCTTATATCAATTAATTAAATCAAGCGTGGTTTTAATATAATTAAGGTAAATAAACACTTAGGTTATACATGATTTATTTAATTAAATAAAATAACCTAAGTCATGAATTAATTCATTAATTACTAGTTCATGTAAATCAAATTAAATAACTAATTAGTAAAGCAAAAGTCTAAATAAAAATACTTAGGTTATATGTATTATTAATTTTAATAATAAACCTAAGTCATGATTTTAAATCAATTAATTAATTAGTCATGTAAATTAATATAATTAATTAACTTAATAAAATATTGGTTAATAAAAATGTATCCCGAGCCCTGAAACTCGAGACCATCAGAATCGAGCACCAACCACCAAACACCACCACAGCCGGTGGCTAGGTGGTTGCTGTCGACGGCCAGCAGCCTAGTCTGTTGTCCGGTTACTGGCTAGCCAGGGGTTCCCCCTGACGTGCCCAAGCTACCCACCGAGACCTTAAGCCTCTCGGTTTCCCACAGTCTGCACAAGGTCCCCCTCGCTGGGGCCTTGTTGCTTGCGGCTGACAGAACAAAAACACCACCGCACCCATTGGGGTTGCGGCTGGTGGGCAGAATAAGCCACCGAGATCCATGAGGCTCTCGGTTTGAGTGTAGTCGAAACAACCAACACCAAACCCGACTCCCTTTTTCATGTTTTAATCATTAGAACATCATGTTTTCATGATTTATTTAAATGGGTTCTTGAATTAAAGAAAATAATTAAAAAGGTTTAAGATTAAGAATATCGTATGCGTAACAATCGAAGGTTTAGAAACACGAATATAAACCCGTAACCAATCAAGATCAAACACCTTCTTTTCCCCTTTTCCTTGAAGAAACCGGCGGACATACACGGTGGCTAGGGTTTTCTTTCTTTTTATTTTTTTTTGTAAAAATGATAATGAAATTAAGGGTTTCCTGATGGTTGTTAACTCTCATAATGGGCCGGGCTTTTGGGCTCTCTTGTTCTTTCTTAGCCGCAGTCTACAATCCACACATACAAGGTTTCATGGTTGATTCATGACCAAATTATTTATCGTACGTGTTCGTGTTTTAAATGTCGTATTTTATTACTTGTTACGTTTAATTATTATACGTAAATACTTAGCGTATATTCATAATATACACAATGCTTGTAATTAATATTCGTGACACGTGTCATTTTTTATAAATAGAAAGTTTCAATTTATTACGTACTTACGTAGTGTACTGTTCATGGTATTTTTATGCGGGTTTTACAACTCTTCCCCTCAAAAAAGAATAATTCTTCCTCGTATTAGAGATACGATAATCTAGGAAGGACATGAACCAACATGACTGTAAAGGACATGGAACTTGACGTGAGTGAAAGGAACATATATGACTTATGGACGGAAAAGAGGATAGAAGGTCCGGATGGACTCCTACGTTCCAAGTGGCGTCCCGCCCGAACGGTTTCTCTACAAGATCTTGACGAAGCAGAAATCCTGGTCATCATGAACCTGACTTGACGATACGCAAAAATTTCCAGTTCATCAACAAAAGATGAGTTCTCACAAATCTGGTCGAGTGAATAAGAAATAACGTGTAAGGATAAATGAAACGTTATGATGCAAAATAACCTGAAGTAAATGACGTTAGTACCTATTAGCAATGGTGCATGAGACATACTGAAACGTAGTACGTGAACAATTGTGAACGTGATATGTAGAGATATGGTGAATGTGATATGAGAGTACAATAGAGCACAAGGATACGTGCCACATATCGTGAGCGTGATATGAGAGACGTAGGGTGGACATGATATGTGTACATATCGTGAACGTGAGATAACTGAGGGGTAACGCCAAACGATATGAGCTGAGACGTGGAATGTGACGTGAAACGTTTGACTGAGAATGGAAAGTTTATTAAACTTGAGTCTGGTCTCCCAAGCTTTCTTCAAACTTTTCAGAACGAGAATGTGAAACGTAAATCGTAAGTTAGAATACGATCATGAACGTGAACGGCGTCATGAACATGAGTGCGGAAGCAAATTGTGAAATTGAATAAGGATGTGATCGTAATGATGAATACGAACGTGAGCCCTTATCTGATTTGATAGCGGAAAGAGTGCTAGGTGATCATACGATCTCTGGTTGCAAATGTCCGAAAGTCTTCTACTGTGAAATCCTTGCAGATGCAAGGAACATGCAGACTTGGTAATACGGTTGAAAACAACCCAGATAGCATCATGCTTCTTCCGAGCCTGCGGTAATCTGGTAACAAAATCCATGGAGATCTTGTCCCACTTTGATTTGGAGAGTCCTTCCGGTGGAAATAGCTATTAGCATGTTGGTGTTCTATCTTAACATGCTGGTACGTCAGACAATTAGATATGAACGTAACTGTATCTTGTTTCATAGAAACTGGATACATAGAAGTTTGGCAAACTATAAACTCTGAAATTAGACTACTCTTAGCGTAGGATCCTCGGGAATACATAACTTGGTGTAGGACTCTCTCTTTTATGCGTAAGTTTAGTCATGATAAGACTAGCCGTGAGAAACAATGTGATTCAGTGTGTCACTGTAATCAACCCGAATTTGTATTGAGAAATTTCAGGGTGAAATTTCTTCCGTCGTAGAGTTTGTAACATAGAGTGAATATGGTCTTCGTGCTCTTCTCTAGACTTGGAGAAGATCAAGTTATCATTGATGAAAATGATAACGAATTTGTTTATGAGTTCATGGTAACTCCCTTCATCAAGTCCATAAATGTTGTTGGAGCATTCTTGAGAATAAAACAAAATCATGAATTTAGCATGACCAAGTCGTGTACGAATAGCAGTCATGAAAATTTCCTGCTCTTTCACTCGTCACTGATGGCAGCATGATCATAAGGCGATCTAGGAAAAATTGTTTAGCACCCTATAGTCGATCAGACACATTGTCAATACGTGGAGGGGAATAACGGTCATGAATGGTGATTTTTTTAAATCGACGGTAGTCAACACATAATCTCATGTTACCGTCCTTCTCCTTAATAAACAGAACCGGTGCACACCATGGTGATACACATGGCGAATGAGCTACTTCAAACATCTCGTGCAGCCGGTCCTTCAACATGCTCGATGTTAAGTTCCACCTTGTGGATAAAAAGTATACCCAAAAGTCCTTCCAGAATTACTGTCACACCCCGCGTCGTGGCGGAAACACGGGGCGAGACGTATGGATATCATCACAACAAACGGTGTCTTTATAGAGAAAAATAAATGTAAAAGAAATGTCATAAATGGCGACACACTGTCGTGACAATATCTCAACCAAATGCAAGAGTCTAAGTAAGTAGGTAACATGCCTACCTCTTACCAAAGACATTCAAATAACACACATCAAACATATAGGTGTCTACAAAGTATCACTTATTCAAACATTAAATAAATACTAAGAGGAAAGGGATTCCTCCTAATGCAATCCTAGTAGCCTCTAGACTCTAGCACTTCTAAAATCATCCTTCATAACTACCTCACCTGAAAATGACACTAAAATCTGTCAACATAAAGTTGGCGAGAACATAGGTTTAAGTTATCAAAACATCTTAAGAAACCTTGTCAATCGTTGTAAATAAGTTGAAGAAAACAAGTTAAAACAACGGACCATAATGTGATAATCATGTTACATACAACTACAAACAAAGCACAATTATATCAGTCAAGAACACACAATAAGAACAATGCACCACACTATAAAAATCAAGAAGTATCCCGTCACACACACAAGAACAACGCACCACACTATCCGGATCTTTCCCACACCACTAGTGGAAGATGAACCATATCCCCGTCGAGATATCTTGCCTCCGAAGAGATGATGCACAAGTACTCAGGACGGATCGTGCCCCACGCTCCACACACATCACAACTGGTCCCATAGACGCTCATACATCTATGTACCAAAGCCAATCACAACCCAAACAAGATTCACATATCATAACACATATCAAAGCACATATGAGAACACATAAGCATGCATGTCACACAATAAAACATCTATGTCCAAACATTTATAAAAATATAATACCAACAAAATTCAAGAACACCACAAGTGTCATCTCCATCCCATACTAGAAGAAAACATTTAAAAACTCATTGAAAATAGGACTATGAACTCACCTAATAGCACAACAAGCTAGCACTCTTGCAAACCTATAAAATAATACACAACACACTTAGCTCAGGTCCTAACACCCAAGTTAAGTAACAATCAAGGAGATGAATCTAATCCCCCAATCCCCACTATCTAGTTCTCGCACTACAAGCTATTCTATACGTAAAAATCTAGTTTTTCCCCGGTACGGTTTACTAGTCACTAAACGATCACATGAAGTGAACTTAACACCACCCTGGACTCCTTCCCTACTGGAGTTATGTTTTTATATGATCTAAGAACTCCAAAAACCTATTTTACTTTCTACTTACACGTTTAACCCTTTCGTTTAGTCTCTACGCCAAAAGTCGTTTTCACCAAAACTGATTTTCTATACATGCTAAATGTTTGTCACCAAACGCCCAACCTAAACACCATAACTTTTATTGAAAACCTCCAGTATATTCATATATATTATAAAGAGTTCCCAAATCAAAAATCTTTGTCTATCTCATCCGCTTGGTTAGGTTTTGACTCAAATTCCCGAAATCCAAATTTATTCCTGAACAGCGTACTGTTTTTGTAAAAATTGTTTGACGACCCACCCAACTCCATTTTCGACCAAACTTATATTTTTGAAAAGTAGACTCTCTGAACTTAATTTTTAAAAAAAAATAAACTCGACCAAAAGAGCTACCTACTGCCTGGAACAGTCGACACAAGACAGCCCTAAAAATCATACTGTTTTACGCCATTATGCACTAACCCTCTAAACATGATTAATTACCCCTAAATTATTAAACAAGAACTCTAAAATCATTAGTGGATCTTAATTATTATATTTTCCAAAAAATTAATAAAACCCTAATCATCTCAATGATGGTTAATTAACATTACAATCATGATTAATTAATAAAAACAATGAATTATATTAAACTTAAATTGATCCCTTTCCTTGAATCAAGAAAACTTTTATGAAACTCTAATAACCTTGTAGAAACCGTAGACCAAAAAAAGAGCTGGAGAAAATAATATGTTGTTTTGTATTTATACTAAAACAATGAGAATCCTAGCCGAATACAAATAATACTTTCCTTTTTTATTTTTTTATTTTTTTCCTTTTTCTTATTTTTTCCACCGTCCTATATAATTTTTTACCAAAAATAATATTTTTTAATTTTATTATTAAATTCTTTTTTTAATAATTATTTCCTTGATTATATTTTTTTATTAATCCTTTAAATAATTAATTACACCTAAACCTTTTAACTAGTCAATTTTACGCGATTACCGTAAAATACGTAAAACATACAGTTTTATGAAATATTTTATAAGATGAAATAAACTTTATAACTAAGTCATAAATGACAGGAAATCATCCCGTAAATTATTCCTGTGACTAAATACCTCGTCCGAGACCTCAAAATGCTAAACCCTAAATCGTAAAAATTGCGATTTACTATAATACATATACGTACACATCAAATCCTAAAATAGCACCGCATTCTATCATAGCTACATCCAAGCGAACTAATCAGCACGAACTAACCCCATCATAACATTATATAATGTACCACTCAATACACAAACAATAACTAACATCCAATCCAAGGCTCAAATATAAACAGAATGCACATAAACGCACACTAAGCACATATTTGAAGTCAAACAATCAAAAGTGACAAATCCAAAATCTAGAGTTTTCACTTCACTCCCTCCTAATAGAAATCTCATCCCGAGATTTACTCCCAAACTCAAACTTATTCTCAACAAACAAACGAGGATACATATCCCTGATAAAACCTTACGTTCAAACGTGAACTCAGTTTAAACTAAAATAATTTCAACCAACAACACATGAGTCTTAACCGTCTGCGAGGAAACTTATTAAAACCATAAAGTTATGTAATTAACCTAACTAAATCCCGCAACGCATCAAACAAGAACTGTCTTGAAACCAAGTTAGGAGCCATTACATAACTCGACGGGTTTAAAACTGTCACCCCGATTTCAGTCTTACTCATAAATACCATAAATCAAAACTCATCAAAATATAGCCACGTTTTCTAAGGTCTAAAGAACTCTCAAATTCTATCCTAACTCATCTCTATGTTAACCCTCCAAGTGTTCATTACCCCAAAATACCCAAAACACAAGTTTAAACCATGTTGTCCGAAAATTAACTTGAACTCCACAGTTGTACAATTAATTAGACCAAGCTACTGACTTCCAATTACTAAACTTTCTGAACATTTGAAAATTACGTCCCGAGTACATAATTTTAGGCTTTTGAATCACCTAAAAAGCTTTAAAACGAATAAGTTATGACTAAAACGATTTTACCTAAAATCTGCCCAAACATTAGCGACAGTTTCTGACAGTTTAGCGACGAATTTTAACAGTTTAGCGACAGTTTCTTCCTACTCCGATTTATACAAAAAAAAAAACGATTTTATACCCTAAAACCCTTATTAATTACCAAATTCAAGCCCTAATTTATTTTAATTCCAGAAAATGAAAACTCTCACCCATCATATGATTAGATACATGATTTTAACATATTTAAGTTAATAAGAACAAAAATTCTAACTAAAGAACAATAACTTTAGGTGATCAAAACCAAAATATTTTAAAATAAACAAGTCATGCGTATATGTTCAAAAATTTTATATTCCACCTTATTTCAAACACGATTTTGACACTTTACCCTCATTTTATCGACTACCAACAACTATTTTTATTTTACTATTTGCAAGTTTTATTTTTTACCATGTGAGACTCAAAACAAAAGATATCGTTATTCCTAAAAGAAATCTCCACCCTCTTAATAGACTCTACACCAAAAGTACCGTACAAACAAACACGTGAAATAGGGACTCGATAAATGCGCTACTATAGAAATTGAACATCCCAAAGAAAAAGAGCTAGAAAACCATCCTAAGAATACAACCGATAAGTAGAAGGGATATATACATATATAGGAATAGGCATACATACACTCAAATCCATCCAACATATACTATACAAGAATGTATTAACCCTCTTTCATGCAACCATACTTAGGAATCCATTGATGTCGTGCTACTTGTATAACTAAGTTGGCCACCATACTTATACCAGTCCCCTTTCACTAATGCACTCCCTCCTATTATGACACTTATAAGAATTAATACTTCACATAACACATCAGTCTACCAACTCAAATAAGCAGATAGATCCTACAACTCATATAAGCACCTAATCCACAACATAACATAAGGTCCAAAATCCCATGTATTAAAATAACATAGCCAATGCATGAAACACATAAACTCGTAGTCCAGCTGAACCAGCATAGACAAAATTCAAAATGTATAAAGAACATGAAAGCATAATTAAATGAAATCCAACAATGACTAGCGTATACGACTATGGTTCAACCCGCACTAGTCAAAACTCGTAAAGAAAATAACATGTAGCTAAGTATGAACTTAGTTCAATTCATACTAGTTAAAACATCGCATTAAATAACATCCAAACACATCAATTAATATAAAATGAACACATACTCCTATGACGCCTATATGTAGGGACCCTTAAGCTATAGACTAGGCTACGCGACTAGGCAACCTAATTCTCTATAACCATTATCTCTAATACCATTCTGTCACACCCCGCGTCGTGGCGGAAACACGGGGCGAGAAGTATGGATATCATCACAACAAGCGGTGTCTCTATAGAGAAAACTAAATGCAAAATAAATGTCATAAATGGCGACACAATGTCGTGACAATATCTCAACCAAATGTAGGAGTCTAAGTAAGTAGGTAACATGCCTACCTCTTACCAAAGACATTCAAATAACACACATCAAACATATAGGTGTCTACAAAGTATCACTTATTCAAACATTAAATAAATACTAAGAGGAAAGGGATTCCTCCTAATGTAATCCTAGAAGCCTATAGACTCTAGCCACTTCTAACATCATCCTTCATAACTACCTCACCTGAAAATGACACTAAAATCTGTCAACATAAAGTTGATGAGAACATAGGTTTAAGTTATCAAAACATCTTAAGAAACCTTGTCAACCGCTGTAAATAAGTTGAAGAAAACAAGTTAAAGCAACGGACCATAATGTAATAAACATGTTACATACAACTACAAACAAAGCACAATTATATCAGTCAAGGACACACAATAAGAACAATGCAACACACTATAACAATCAAGAAGTATCCCGTCACACACACAAGAACAACGCACCACACTAACCGGATCTTTCCCACACCACTAGTGGAAGATGAACCACATCCCCGTCGAGATATCTTGCTTCCGAAGAGACAATGCACAAGTAATCAGGACGGATCGTGCCCCACGCTCAACACACACATCACAACTGGTCCCACAGACGCCCATACATATATGTACCAAAGCCAATCACAACCCAAACAAGATTCACCATATCAAAGCACATATGAGAACACATAAGCACGCATGTCACACAATAACACATCTAAGTCAAAAAATTTATAAAAATATAGTACCAAAAATTTTTAAGAACACTACAAGTGTCATCTCCATCCCATACTAGAAGAAAACATTTAAAAACTCAGTGAAAATGGGACTATGAACTCACCTGATAGCACAACAAGCTAACACTCCTGAAAACCTATAAAATCATACACAATACACTTAGCTCAGGTTCTAACACCCAAGTTAAGTAATAATCAAGGAGATGAATCTAATCCCCCAATCCCCACTATCTAGTTCTCGTACTACAAGCTATTCTATACGTAAAAATCTAGTTTTTCCCCGGTACGGTTTACTCGTCACTAAACGATCACATGAAGTGAACTTAACACCACCCTTGACTCCTCCCCTACTGGATTTATGTTGTTATATGATCTAAGAACTCTAAAAACCTATTTTACTTTCTACTTACACGTTTAACCCTTTCGTTTAGTCTCTACGCCAAAAGTCGTTTTCACCAAAACTGATTTTCTGTACATGCTAGATGTTTGTCACCAAATGCCCGACCTAAACACCATAACTTTTATTGAAAACCTCCAATACATTCACATATATTATAAAGAGTTCCCAAATCAAAAATCTTTGTCTATCTCATCCGCTTGGTTAGGTTTTGACTCAAATTCCCGAAATACAAATTTATTCTAGAACAGCGCACTGTTTTTGTAAAAATTGTTTGACAACCTTCCCGAACTCCATTTTCGACCAACCTTATATTTTTGAAAATTAGACTCTCTGAAGTTAAGTAAAAAAAATAAATTCGACCAAAGGAGCTACCTACTGCCCGGAACAGTCGACACAAGACAGCCCTAAAAATCATACTGTTTTACGCCTTTATGCACTAACCCTCTAAACATCATTAATTACCCCTAAATTATTAAACAAGAACTCTAGAATCATTAGTGGATCTTAATTACTATGTATTCCAGAAAATTAATAATACCCTAATCATCTCAATGATGGTTAATTAACATTACAATCATGATTAATTAATAAAAACATGAATTATATTAAAGTTAAATTGATCATTTACCTTGAATCAAGAAATTTTTTATGAAACTCTAATAACCTTGTAGAAACCGTAGACCCAAAAGAAGAGCTGGAGAAAATAATATGTTGTTTTGTATTTATACTAAACAATGAGAATCCTATCCCAATACAAATAATACTTTCCTTTTTTATTTTTTTCCTTTTTCTTATTTTTCCCACCGCCCTATATGATTTTTTTACCAAAAATAATATTTTTTAATTTTATTATTAAATTCGTTTTTTTAATAATTATTTCCTTAATTATATTTTTTTATTAATTCTTTAATTAATTAATTACACCTAAATCTTTTAACTAGTAAATTTTACGCGATTACCGTAAAATATACAGTTTTATGAAATTTTTTAAAATATGAAATAAACTTTATAACCAAGTCATAAATGACATAAAATCATCCCGTAAATTATTCCCGTGACTAAATACCTCATCCGATACCTCAAAATGCTAAACCCTAAATTGTAAAAATTACGATTTACTATAATATATATACGTACACATAAAATCCTAAAATAGCACCGCATTCTATCATAGTTACATCCAAGTGAACTAATGAGCACGAACTAACCCCATCATAACATTATATAATGTACCACGCAATACACGAACCTGACTAACATCCAATCCAAGGCTCAAATATAAACAGAATGCACGTAAACGCACACTAAGCACATAATTGAAGTCAAACAGTCAAAAGTAACAAATCCAAAATCTAGGGTTGTCACAATTACATCTGGAAAAACCCTAAATAATCGGCTGATTGTGAATGAAAGGAACTTTAGAAGTTGTGTCATAACTGATAGCTAGAAAATCTTCGCAGCCATGGAATAACAAACACGCGCTTGCAAAGCATAATTAATTTGTACAGATTTTTCTGATGGATAACCATGTTGAATATATTCAGGAGCCTGAACATCGGTGTACATAATCTGATATGAATGACGACTAATTGTAGCATGGTGTGCTATTCCTAGTCCATAGTCAGAATCATATTTAACTCGCATCTGTCCGAGGTAAGTGCGTTAGCAGATTGGAACTTATCATTACACTGAAGGAAAACCTTCATATACATGGGTGATACGAATGGCGTCCTTTATGGTCATGGATATATGAAATATGGAATCAAGAAATGAAAGTTTCATGAAGCAAACGTGAGAGATCTCACAGAATGTGTTTTACATGTCTCACGCAGAACTAACCCTACGTGTCTAAACGCGAATAATACGCCAGTGATGGTGCTGAAATTCTTGTGGCCCGATTAATACATGGCACAACAAAAATGAATATACCCTTTGAAGGGCGCCCTGAATTTTCTTAGGGCTGTTTTAGAAGATAGATGTGAGTCATGTGTCTTGACTCGTGTCTTGAGAAAATATGCGTATGACACGTGTCTTGACTGGTGTCTTGACATGTGTCTTCAGAAAACATACGTGACACATGTGTCTTGACTGATGTCTTGACATGTGTCTCGAGGCGTGGAACGAGTAAAATTGAAAATCTTAGGTTATCATGCCAGAATTGGCGGATCGGTTGGACTGCTGAACCTTTGTGTTTCTGATCACGTTCGTGACCGGTGTTCTGTTGTGATTGATAGAATAATTGTTGTCACATTAGTGGTTACTATCGTCTTGTCTGTCAGTTCCATGACCGTCATTCTCATGAGTGTGAATCATGTAACCATTCAGCTGAGTGGCCGGCTGGTACCGGTTCCCGATCATATGACCAGAAAGACAACCGAATGACGTGTGACATATAACTAAAAGGTAGGGACATGGATTGTGATGGATATTGTCTGGTGGTGAAGCATCTTATCGTCAGATAGCTTTGATCTACGCCTTTGTCTTCATCTCATAGGATCTTTAGGTTGTAAATAGCATCAGCATCTCGTAGAATATCAGCAAGTAGAATACGTCTGGGTGATTTATGATCGAATAACGAATACTTATGGAGTATTGTAAGTTAAATACACACGGATTACGGTACGTGTAGTACACTTGGAATACGGTACGTGGAGTACACGTAGAATGTAGTAAATGGGATACGCGTGGAATACGATACGTGGAGTACATGTGGAATGCATATGATATGATCGGTATGGTGTCAACCATCTAACGTGATTTAAAAGGGAAAATTAGTTAAATAGTTAGAAATGAACTGAGTCGAACAACATGATAGTCTAGCCATTCCAGTGTCGACATCATTCTAGTTGCATAGAGAAATACTGATAACTGAAAAATTTGATTCTTCGTTTCTCTTCGAATTGAAAATGATCTAAAAGTGTGACTCAGTCGTCTTTGGTTGATAAAAAGGAAAGGTGTCGTTGTCTAAAATTAATTAAAAACTTAATAAAAAGTAAATATAAAAATTAAAGTAAAACAGAACACTTTAAATTAAACTTAATAAAAATATAAACTTTAAAATTAAACTAAGAAAAAAACAATTGAAAATAACACTAAATAAAAATGGCGGGAAAAATAAATTTGAAACGTAAAACAATATGGGAAACTAAAACTAAAGCTAAGTCGGGAAAACTTAAACTTAACCTAATCCGGAATCCAAACTAGTGGTCACTATCCGGATCCAATTTCCAGACACTATTCGGAATGTACACAAAATAGCTAATCCGGAATAATCTAGATAGCTCTTATCCGGAATCCGTGGTCAAACGCTTATCCGGAATACTAAACTGAAAGTAATCCGGAATAACCCCTAAGGTCCTAATCCGGAATCCTTGGAAACTTACTTATCCGGGATACTAGGGTTTTGGAAAACCCGGATAAGAACAAAATAAAGCAAAGTGAAAAATAAGCTAGAATCTAATAAGCACTTAACCAAAACTTTAACCAAAAAGATTTTAAGAAAAAGCTAATAAGCCACAATTTAAAAACTTTAAAAACACTAAATAATCTAAATAATTAAAATCAACTTTTAATATAAATAAACTATTAAGAACACTTGATTAAAATTAAGCCAAACACACAATAAGCTATAAAAACAATAAGCTAAAACATCAAACACAATAAAACCATAAGATCAATCAAACAAACATAAAGTTTAAACAAACAAGAAAGGTAGAATGAGATGATTAAAAAGCTTGAAATTAAAAGATTAAAGATTAAAGATTTAAGACAAGATTAAAGATTAAAGACTTACATGGATTACTTGAAAAGAAAGACAATAAAAATAAATGACAATATGAAAAGTGCTAGAAAAATAAGGTGGAGAGCTAGTTGTCAATTAGCTAACACCTTCTAATGAGTGTAAGGGTCTCTATTTATAGGAGGAGTGAAAGGGTGTTGATGCTTCCTTCTTTCTTTCTTTTGTCTTCTCGTCTTTTCGTCTTTGACAATAAACTCATTATTCTCGACTTTGTCTCGGGATTTGTCGATAAATGAAATGAACTCGTCTTCTAATTTTCTTCATTTATTAGACTTGGTTCTTCAACTTCGTTAAACTTCCGTCTTTAGTCTTTTTCTTCGATAAATCTTCAGAATAGGCCTTTGACTTCCATTCTTTTTGCACTCTTGATATTTTGACTTCGTCTTTTGTCTTTTTCTTTGATAAAAGCCCGTGAAAGCCCGTGTTTTCTTCCTTTTTCATATTTTGATCCTATAACACAACAAAAATACAAACCACGCATAATTCCGACATTTACGACATAAAATACACTTTATGGTCTCGTTTTAATTATTTTAAGTGGTAAAAGGATGGGTGTTTTCACACCTATCAAATCACCTACACTTGACCATTGCAATGCCCTCATGCAATACATTAGTTATAAAGAGACATTTACATTCTCCATCATAATTAACCCACCTTGGCCTTTATTAAATACTAGACACTAAGGAAACTTAAAAAGATAGAAAATTACAAAATATTCGAAGGAAGAAACTTGTAAAGAAATCAAAGACTTACATTAGGGCTTTGGTGTCATGAATGTTTATCACCCTCAAGTTTCACGTTCCTCATGCCAAGCTTAAAAACGAGATCATTGTTATTACAAGTTAGCACAACTAACACTTACTCATGTGGTTTAATTAATCACTTTGACCCCCTTATTCCTACGGTGTATCTCTTATATTTTATTATTGTCTTGAATGATCACGAGGATGCATTTTTGACTTATTTCGATAGTTTATTAAGGCTGAAAATAAAGTAGGACGATCTAATCCACAGTTAGCTAAAGGACAAAATCTTTTAAAACTACTTCTCGAAACCTCAAAAAGTTCATATCTTGGCATAACTCGTTTCACGATTTGAGACCTTTCTGGGACCGATATTTGGCATTTACTTCATACTTCGAATCTTGAGAGACGTTCTTGAAATAATGGTCTTCTCTTCATAATTGGAATTTCTTCTCTTGAAGTTTTTGATAAATTCTTCAAACTTGGACCACGACTTCTTCATTTTTCTTCAATCTTTATTTGGGATTTTGATGTACAACGATCCGCCTGCTTTTCGGACTTGGATCTATTTATCCTCATACATTGTTAGGGTCTTTTCGGATAGATTTCTCCATGATCTCTATGGGAGTAATTACTTTTCATCATGTGTCTTGATCCTTCATATTGATTTTGGAATAATGATTCTTCACATCATCTTGGATCTTTAGCAACAAAATGGAGCCCTCATGCCTTGTTAAGGCCTTTTTGGACTCGCCAATCTTCGCGTCCCGTTTCAATAAGTTATGCCTTGGCTATGAACTCTAATTAATCCCGAGCAACTTTTAAACGATCTTGGGCTAGAAGCTAAGTAATTTTTCAAATCGTACGACCTTACTTATTGCAAATTTTTATTAACAAGTGATGGGAGAAAAAGCTCATAATTAACTCACATAAGTTCATTAAAGAATACCAAACTTTTAATTGACTCTATCATTTTTCGTTCTCCATAATTTAAAATCTCAAGTAATGAGACTTGTGGATACTTAGCCTAATAAACCAACTAAGGTCTACATGGTTAAGGATACTAGCTAGAGTAAACTTGGATAAGTAAACTCGGGTTGAGTCAAAATATTCACGACGGGCCTAATATATCAAAGACATCTAAACTCGCTAAAACCGCTTTATTTAATAATTTATTTGACTTTATTCTAGCAACAAAAATATATACATACGATGAAAGGAAATAACGATAACAAAAGAAAATACTACTAGGCCAAAATAGATCAAAAATTTTGAAAATTGTCGAAAAATCAATTTTCCGGCTAAAATGAGGACAAATTCATGGAAAAGCCCACTTAACTTCGATAGAAGTCCCCCTACACTTAAAATAAACATTGTCCTCAATGTTTAAGCATGTGGGAGTAAACTCCCCTACACATAGGACATTGTGCACGTTGTTTAAATCTTGCTAAGGAAGAGACAACTAAAGTGATTCCTATTTTAATATTGAGAAATATAAAATAGTGAATCAAAAGAGTTTAGGATAGAACCGAGAAGACGGATACACGGAATCACAGGGTGTCAAAAGTCATCAAAACTGGATATTTGAAATCTCCATTCCCTGCACATCATAAGAAAGAAAACAACAAACACATACAAGGGTCCCCCCTAAACTTATTATGAAAACGGATAAAAAGATAGATACTCGGGTTACCTCCCGAGAAGCGCTTGTTTTTGTTAACCGAGTCGTGAGCCTGACTCGACCTTGATTACTATGGTAAGAACCTTGAAGAAAATCCGTCGGGATCAAATACATGGTTTTCATCCATCAAATAGCACAAGCTTAAGGTGAACAAGACAAGCCAAAGAAGAGTAGGCGAGGTTCCCTTAAGCAAAAGTGGAGCACGGTAGTAGAAGGTAGGATGAAAAAAATCAGAGCTCTGAGTATTACAAAAGTGTTTCCTTTTATTGCATCAGATGGATACTGAGATGGCTCAAAAACTATGATACCCGAATCAAACACCTTTTCCTTTAGGGGAAAATAGCAAGAGGTTTTGACATTAAAGCTCATAATATCATCATAATCCAACATGGGAGAGTCGTCCTCGTCCAAACTCGATGTGAATACATAAGTATCATCAGAGTCATAGGAAAACTCATCCTCTTGAGGAAAATAGGCATTTAGAAAGATATCTAAATGCTCCTCAAATGGAATAGCCTCGAATTTAGGAAGATTCTCTAAGGGTGGAGTATCCTCCTTAAAAGTCCGAACTTCCAATATAGGAGTACGAAAGTCAAAGTGAGACTCAAGAATGGAAGGATCACTCATAGAGAAAGTAGGATCATTATGCTCATGAGGTATGTCTTCAAAACCCAAAGGAATGAGATCACTTAAAGAAGTGTCATCATCATAACTTGGTGGAGCATCTAAAACGGGAAGAGAATCTTCAGAATCGTCCACTTTTTCTTGAAAAAGTGGGTTCTCATAGATAGGCTCGAAAAGAGGATTGTTGTAAACGACATCAAGCGTGGCACTTTCCAAATAGTTGAAACAAGCTCGTCTTGAAGCACATCAATCATGTTTGCCGTTTCTCTACCATTTGATTTGTTTGTGAGCTTCCCCATCTCAAAAACTTGTGCATCGTTTCCAACCCTAAGAATTAATTCTCCCTCGGCTACATCGACTAAAGCTTTTCCGGTTCGTAAGAATGGGCGTCCAAGTATTAACAGAATACGAGGATCCATTTCATCATCAACAACAACAAAGTCAACCGGAAAAATGAACTTACCAACTTTAACAAAAACATTCTCAGCAATACCGACGGGGTATGCGAGAGTTTGATTCGCTAGCTCAAGGGTCATACAGGTGGGTGTAAGATCGGGTAAGGATAACCTTTTCCAAACACTTAACGACATTAAATTGATACTAGCCCCAAGATCCGCTAATGCCATACAATCTTCAATTTGAGGGAATGAGCAAGGTAACACGAATCGGCTAGGATCTCCTAGCTTTTCGGGAAGCTCTTTGAGGAGAATCACGGAACAATTCTCATTTAAACAGGTATTAACAAGCTCAACCAACTTTTCCTTCTTATTAAGCAAATCTTTGAACATCTTAACGAATTTGGGCATTTGGGCAAGAGCTTCAACAAGGCTAATGGTGACGTTCACTCCAGAAATCATTTTCAAAAAGATGGAAACGTGAACGTCATCCTTGGTCAGTAATTTAGCCTTGTCCAACCGAGAAGGGTAAGGAATTTTAGGCTTAGAGGCTGAAGGTTTAGAAGGAGAAGGACTCGCTTCTTGAGCAACCTTAGGTGGAGGGGTGGGGATGGAAGGAATAGGTGTAGGAACCGAAGGGGAAGGTGAAGAAATGAAAGGAGGAGATGTGGGAATCGAAGGGTTACTCAATGGAGGAATGTCATAATAAGTGGGCGAGGGAGGAGTCACCAAAGGGGGAGTAGGATTACTCGTTATGACCTTCGGGCCTTGTCTCTCCTTTAATGGCGAAGAGATGGAAGATCCCTCATCGGTAGTCCCACTTCTAGTGGTAATGGCACTCACATTGTGTAACACCCCAAAATGTGATATGCAGAAGCGGTGAAGCTCGGGGGCTGTTACGTCATTGTCTCATAGTTCAAGGTACAAGAGAACGACTCTAAATGAGACGTTTTATAAAAATACCTCGTTGAATTTAAATAAAAGCATCACATTACAAAAGGTCTCAGTTTCAAAAGATAGTGAAGCGGAATGTAAGAGTTTTAAACATCAACGAGATAATAGTTCAAAAGCATAACTAAATAAATGTCCGAAGATAGCCAAGAAATGCATGCGAACTCCAAGTACTTCACACAGCAGATACAACTCATCATCAATTACCTGAGATAAATGCTAAATTGGGTCAACATAAAGTTGGTGAGAATATAGGTTTCAAGTAAAAGTTCATAGTAATTCAATTTCAGATTTCATTTCATGTACACGTGCAACTATAGGAGGTATAGTGCCAAGTGTAGGATAAATTGGGTGTTCACAATATTTATGATAGCTAAGCTCGTGACATCGAAACTAGTGATCCAGTGCATACAATAGATTGTATACATAAATTTTGCCCCAATGGAGTACCTAGCCAAGATAAATCCGTTCATACAAATGGTACACACTCGTCCGGCGTCAGAATGCCCGAGTGGAGGTTGTCAACCCTCAATAGATCTATCCGTAACATAAGAGCTTACTCCAGCAGAGTAACTAACGATTCACGATAGTGGGAACTATGGCTAAAGCAACTTAAGCTATCTCATAAATAGTGTTTACAAAGCGTTCACAGAAATCAAGTTTTACTTTCGTCCAGAAGCAAGCATCAAAGCATTTATCACACCCCATAGCATTAAACATAGAAAACAGTTTAATAGGGATCTATAAACTCACCTCAAGCAACGATTCAAACCGCACAAGTATGATCAAATAGTAGCGAGCCACTCTAGCAACAACCTAAATATAATACTATAGTTTAGGCGCTAGCAAATAAGTCACAATAGTTCATCATGTACGTTACACATCGATCATATATATATTTTGTTGTTAAAAATCGTGACTTGTAAATGTTATATCGTTATAAACATTATAGTATATATATACTTAGGCAAAAATATTTATTTTTGACTCGACGAAATTTCGACAGCCTTTCGGCGTAAATTTTATTTTACCAAAATTTATCTTAATAAATTTTCCAACACGATTTCTAACGAAAATTCGGCATCCTTTCGGCGTCACGTAAAAATTTGCCATTTTTAGTAAGTACTCAAATCTTGTCCTAAAACCCCTATTTTCAACATTTTCTCAATCGCCAATATTTCTACAAGTCATTTTCCGCAATAGTATCAATTTCCACTTCCAACGTTCAAACTTTTAACGGTACACCAAGTATTCATATTTCGCGCTAATACCCTTTTACAAAACGAGTCCAACATTTATACACAACTTTTAGTAACCATTTCGACACTTAAAACAACTCCGTTTGACTCAAAAACGTCGTTTCGACCACTTTAAAAAACTAGACAGCAAACACATTATAGTGTTTTTCACAAAAATTAAGTTTTCCGACAACCAAATTTAAACGACCATATCTTACTCATTTTAGCTCCGTTTTTAGCCCATAATATATCGAAACGAAGGTATTAACTTATATTTTCATAATATCGTAGTAAACTAGTGTCAAAACAATCTTTACGACCCTCTACGCCTCTTATTAAAATCGGACAGATTGTATGTTTTTCGTAAAAACTCGTTTTCGACCATTTTCAAGCGTAACCACTAGTAGTAACACTACTAGTTCCCTCCAATTATTCATAAACACCAACAAAATCAAAGATTTAACTTCAAGTTCACAAATCTGAAAATATACATACTTATATTTTCACAAGTCTTTCAATTAAACCATTTTCATGCATGGATCTAATAGATCCACACATAATTTTCATAGATCTAAAATATTTCATGACCAAAAATAGTTTTTATCATTTTATTTCAAGAAAATAGTTGATGAGTAACATGCATGCATAGATCTACAAAGATTATGCATGAAAAATGAAAAGATGAAAAAGGTTTAAGAAGTAACCTTGAGTAACGACTCTATGTAATCACAACAACCCGATCTACGCTCTAACCCACTAATAATCAACAAGAACTCTACTTCTATAACTTCAACCAAAAACTACTCAAATCAACAAACCAAGAAAAACCATTCTTCTTTATGCTTGTACAAACTCTAGGATGTATTTATTTTGTGTTAATTCTTCTTAAAATAGAGCTTTAAGAAAATCAACAATGGTGGAAAATGAAGTGTGTTTGTGCCGTGTGTTTTGAGAGGGAAAGGAGAGATGTGTGTTTTTTTTGTGAAGTAAAATTAGTGAATAATGTGAATTATTTGAGGTGAAATGGGTTAATAAGTTAAAACTTGTAAGGTGTGTAAGCTTAAGCTTAAAATGGTAAAGAGTAGAAACTTGGTGCATTATGCATGTGTGTGGTTATTTTGGCCGGTTATGGGGGGTCCCACATGGGGTAAATTATTCAAAAATTTTACTATGGTAACTAGTTAAAAGGTTTAAGGTAAAAATGTTAGTTAGTTTTAGGTAAATATCAAAAAGTATATAGTTAAGTTTAAAATTACGTAAAACTTAAAAATTTGACGAAATATATTAAATTGACGATTCTTCGACGAAAACTGACATTTTATAATTGGTAAAGTATTTTATGCATGTTAACGACGGTTAAACGTAAAACCGACGTAAAATACGAAAACGCGATACGTTAATTAAATATTCACAGTAAATACGATTTATTACTATAAATAGCAAAAATACTAAAATACAGGCATATAAACATATACAGATATATCTAAATACGTTGCTCAAGAAAATACGATCACGCTGTTAAAAACTAAACAGTTAAGCACATAATTCACAGATAACGAATAATCTCACGGATTATCGTCAATTCATTCACCGTCTCAGCACTTTGGTTAGGTTCACAGAAAATGTTCAGAATAATGACTGAGCACAGTGTCAAGTCATTACTCGTCATCAAACAGTTTTTCAGAAAACACGGGATAACTTCCCGGTTCCAACACAGTTAAATCACATAGTTGACTAAATAAAAAGTCAAAGCGTAAAATGGTCATTTTACAAAGTAGGGAAAATTACCAGGTGTTACATCATCCCCTTGATAGAGAAGCTTTGTCCTCAAAGCTTAGGAGTGTCACGGTTTCTAGAGTTGTCAAAGAGTTGCGGATATTTCTTGCGAAATTGATCCTCACGCTCCCAAGTGAATTCAGGTCCACGTTTAGAATTCCACCTCACCTTGATGATTGGGATACGACTCTGTTTCAATCGTTTGACCTCACGGTCCATGATTTCAACGGGTTCTTCGACAAATTGCATCTTGTCGTCGATTCGGAGTTCCTCCAACGGTATAACGAGTGTCTCATCAGAAAGGCACTTCTTCAAGTTCGACACATGAAAAGTGTTGTGCACGCGGCTCAACGCTTGCGGTAATTCGAGACGATAGGCTACGGTTCCAACCTTTGCCAGAATTTTGAAAGGTCTAATATAACGGGGGTTCAGCTTTCCTCGCTTGCCAAAACGTACCACACCTTTCCAAGGCGATACTTTTAACATCACTTTGTCTCCCACTTGAAATTCGAGAGGCTTACATCGAACGTCGGCGTAACTCTTTTGACGATCACGGGCTGCTTGAATTCGGCTCTTGATTTGAACAATCTTCTCAGCCGTTTCACGGATGAGTTTAGGGCCAGTGAGTTGACTATCCCCAACCTCACTCCAACACACAGGCGAGCGACATTTACGACCATACAATGCTTCAAACGGTGCAGCCATAATACTGGTATGATAACTATTATTGTAAGAGAATTCCACTAGAGGCAAATGTCTGTCCCATTGCTTTCCAAAGTCAAGCACGCAACATGTCCTCCAGCGTTTGAATAGTTCTCTCACTCTGTCCGTCAGTCTACGGGTGATAAGCAGTACTCATGTCCAATTGCGTACCCAAACGCTTTCTGAAGTGATTTCGAGAATTCCGAAGTAAATCTACCATCTCTATCAGAAATTATCGAGATCGGTATCCCATGTTTTACGACTACTTCCTTCAGATAAAGTCTCGTAAGCTTATCCATCGAATCATCTTCCTTCATAGCCAAAAAGTGTGCAGATTTCGTAAGTCGATCCACAATTACCCAAATTGTGTCGTATCCGTTGGTTGTTTTAGGTAGCTTAGTTATGAAATCCATGGTTATGTTTTCCCACTTCCACATAGGAATTATAGGTTGAACCAACAATCCAGATGGTTTTTGGTGTTCTGGTTTCACTCTAGCGCAAGTCAGACACTTCCCTACATACGTAGCAATTTCAGCTTTCATATTTGGCTACCAATATAATTTCTTCATATCCTGATACATTTTGTCAGATCCTGGGTGAATCGAATACTTTGATTTATGCGACTCGTGCATAATCATGTCCCTTAGTCCTCCAAACCATGGTAACCAACTTCTACCATTCAGACATAGCGTTCCATCAGTGTTAGTTGATGAGACTGCTTTTATACATAGTCTCATCATCCAAATTGGGCTTAAAATGCATTAAATATCATTAAAAATGCCAAATATATGCTCGTGTTTGTTGCTTGTGTATTTTAGGTACGGATATTGAGGAAATGACAAAAAGATCACAAGAATCAATCAAAAACGAACACGGGAAACGAAGCCGCACAATGAACCGGACCCGAATCATGATTTTCCTATGAATTCCTTGAAGTTTGAAGATTTGGCAAGAATGGTCCCTCAACTATTGAAGACTTGTCACTTTAGACCCTTGTAAATCTCAAATATTACAAATGGGTCCTTAAAGTTTCAAGATATTGCATATTCAGTCCTTGAAGAATGCCATAATTACAAAAGAGGTCCTTGATGAAAGTTGAGAACTTAATTGTGCCAAATATAACAAGAGGTTCAAAGTTGTAACAAAGGAAATGGGCACAAAATCTGGTCATACTTTATTTGCTATGTTTTGTGAAGTTCAGGGGGCAAAGCTGATTAAACCAAACCCAAACCCAACTCAAACCCAGTCAAACTTTCTACTTTCCCACATAACACATAATTTAAACTAATTAACCCCAAACCCAGATCAAAACCCCCCTATTATCCCCCATAAACCCTAGTTCTTCCCAGGATCTAATTGCTAAAAAACAAAGGGGTTTTTGTTAGTACTTTCCAGAAACCTAATTAACCATATCCCCATCCCATCCCACACCCAAAACGTGAACCCAACCAACCCATGTGACCCCTGGGACCCTCCCCTGCCTATCACTTTCATCACAAAACCCTAAACCCGACCAATTAAACGACTCACATGTATTCCTTTGACCAAAAGGTATGATAAACGGCCAAGATCATCTCAACAAAAGCTGGCAATCACATGGAGACATTTTGACTGAATTTCAAGATTCTTCAAAGGGGCAAAATCGGATTTTTATGTATTAGGGTTTTAGCTTTGCATTTTTTTATTCAAATAGCTAGAATGTTCTCTTGAGTAGTATTTAAAGAGGCCCAAACCTGTTGGTGCCCTTTGTTACAGATTTTGCTTAAAAAATATTGTAATTCCTTTTTAATATATAAAAGTTGGTATTTTGACTTTAAAAGTATTTCCTTTTTGTTTTTAAAAGTTGGTGTTGTTGTTGAAGCATAATCTGAGTTCCATTTATCCAATCTGTTTTTGAGTTCAAAGTTTTTCATTTATTAAAGATTTTCAGAAATTCATTTTATAAGCTTGTTTTCTGAAAAAGCTTTTCATAAGCCTGAGCTTTGTGACTTGGTGAAGTGAAAGTGAATCCAAGTCATAAGTTTCAAGGCTTGTTGGTTTCAAAGGTCTCAAAAAGATTTTTAGAAAAATCAGTTTTCTCAATTTTTTTACTAAGCTTTACTGTATCAAAAGCCATAAGCTACAAGATTATGGCATTTTGATACTTGAATTTTCTGCTTGTTGTTTGTGGTTGTGCAGGTACCAAGAGAAATCCCATTGTCCATTCATTTCCTTCCATCTTTCCATCCTTTGAAGATATTTTAGGCTTGGGGTCCTTCTTTGGACTCCCACAACAAGCCCCTCTACACTTCTATTAGCTCCTAAAAGCTCAAAACAAGTGCATTTGGAAGGTTTCAGCTTGGGTAATTAGCTTGAACCCCACTTGGCTTATTTTCTGAAATTTTATGTGAGCTTATATGATTGTGTGAAGAACTTGTGTTTATGATAACTAATCTGCTGGTTTATGCTTATTTGATGTTATTATGCATGTTAGAGGTAACTAGGACCAGTTTGATTAAGTTTATAAAGCATTTGGTTTGAAAAAAGTTGATTTCAGAAATTAAGGGGGTGTTTGGGTTTAGGGATCTAATAGGTTTAAAAGTTTATAAACCTGTTAAAAACCACTCACACACACTCTCTTTGGTTTACTTAGTATAAGTGAATTGTTCTTGTTAGTTTGGTGTGTCTAATCAGAAGTTTGCATGTCATAAATTGGGTAAAAACAGTCAAAAAAACAGTAAGCCCCTTTTCATGCCTGTTTTTGTGAAATTTGTGCCTTCAATCTTGTTGACTGTTAGATATTAGGTCCAAGTAGGGTTTGAAATCAGTTTTAAGTCATTTGGTTAGCTTGTATGCAAGATATGGCCAAGTGAAATTCGTTTTTGTGCACTCTAGACCAGTCACTGTTCATCAGATAGGGCTTTAAAATAATATTTTGGACATTTTGTTAATTATATTTAATTTTAGGGCTTTAATTAGCATTTAAAATTGAATATTTAATTAAGAAAAGGTTTTAAAATATTTTTGTTGGATTTTTATTCTTATTTATATTACTTTAGACTTAGTTTTAACTTTTAATTAATTTTTAGGTTTATATTTTTTTTTAATTTGGTGCTTTTTACGGTTTTACGTGAACGACCTTTTCGTCTTAGTGTAATCCGTCATCGTAACCGTCATTCTCTTCTAATCTCATTTCTATTTTTCTTTCTCAACAATATAATCACAAATCTTATCCAAATCATTACACACATAACACACTAGCCTCCTTGAGAATGAACTCATTTTAGGGTCATTAATACACGGTTTTCCTAAATCGTCGTATTCTTTACTTCTCCTATTTGCTCTCTTTTCCTAAAGAGTAGTAAAAACAATACATCATTTTTGGCGCTGCTGCCGGGGAGGCGTGTTGTGTTTTGATTTGAACAATTGTTGTTTTTTATATAGCCATAATAAGTATTTGTATTAGTAGCACTCTACTAATACGTATTATCGGTTTTTCGTTTTTTGTGAATACTATTACTATATTGTATACGTAGAACAATAAATTCACAAGTACTCCAAATACGTGAGAAATCACAACCTTGACTTGGGAGGTCATTACCCAATCATTGTATTCGAATCTCAAACCAAAGAAAAAGGCAAAAATAGATAAATACTTTCGAGAAGCTCGATTTTGAAAATACAAACTATAAGGTGGGTATAAGGCGGATATTATAAAATATATCTTAAGGAAAAAGGCTCTTAAGTGCTTCGCGCCGCCTCGTTTCCCCGCTTGCTTGTGAGTATTTGATTTCGAGAGCTAATCGAGGGTTTTGCCGCCCAAAGTATTATTAAGTATCATATATATTTTCTTGGTTTCCATTGATTAAACCCTCTTGAACGTTTTGGTGTTCCACCAACGTTCTAAAGTCATCGAAGGCGTTCCCTTCACGTGATCGTTTTCATTCCTTGAGGCTTCTTTAATCAAGAGATTTGATTAAGGAGGAGACTTGTAGATTTGTGTCTACTTAATACATTCCACAAAATCCAAAAAATTAAAAACAATCAAAAATCCAAAAAAAATTTGAAAAAGTTAAAAACACCAAAAAAGAATCTTCTTTGCTCATCCCCACGTTGTACGTGACGTTTATGCTTACTCGTAATCAAGCAAGACGTGCACGTAAACGAAGAAACAAAAAGGAGGCAACACCTACTCCTAATGTTTCTAGTGAAGAGACTCCAAGTGAGGAACCTATTGTAGAACAAGAAGCTATCATGGCTAATCGTACTATGATGGAGTTGCTTCAAGCACCCACCGAGGGTTTTGGAGAGGCCATTGTGATTACCGCCATCCTTGCGGAGAACTTTGAGATCAAGACGGGTTTAATGTCTATGCTTCAAGCCAACAAGTTTCGCGGACACGAAAAAGACAACCCACATTATCACATTAGGCAATTTAATCGTCTCACCGCGAAAAGCAAGTTTAAGGATGTACAACACGATGCCATTAAGATGATGTTGTTTCCATACTCGTTAGATGGACCCGCCAAGATATGGCTCGAGAAAGAACCCCCAAATTTGATTTTGACGTGGGGTGATCTCGTTTCGAAATTTGTGAATCAATTTTTTCCACCATCTAAAACAACACATTTGAAAAACGAGATTTCACGATTTACACAAAGATCTAATGAAAGTTTTTCAATGGCTTGGGAAAGGTTTAAAGAAATGTTACATGAATGTCCACACCATGATTTTTCCGAATTGCATCAAATTGACACTTTTTATAATGGGCTTAATGATCATGAACGAGATTACTTAAATGCCGCCGCGGGTGGTAATTTTTTGTGCAAAACGACTAAAGAGGCTTTGAAAATCATTAAAAATAGGTCTAAGGTTTAAAGCCCTCGTAACACACCGAGTGTTGCCAATTTAGGTTCGTCATCGTCTCGTAGCATTAATGCCTTGCAAGATGAAGCAAATGAGGAGAATCGGTTTTTCGATAGGTTTTTGACTCTTATGTCCCTTTGGAAAGCTCAAGAAGCTTCAAATTCCGCTTCGGTTAAAGCGGTTGCTAAGAGTTGTATTTCGTGTGGTGGAGCTCATGATTTTTCCGAGTGCATTACCGCGGATGGTAACACTTCGAATGCTTATGTAGCCACGGTAACTTATAACCAAAACGGTCAAGGTTCCCGCCAAAATCAAGCTCCACAAAATCAAAATGCTAACAACTATCGAAACAACAATCAAAGTGGTGCTTATCAAGGAAATCAACGTAACTACAACAAGGGTAATTATCAAAGTGGAAATGGGCAAATTTCAAACCAAAACCAAAACCGTGATTTTCAAACTACCACACAAGGTTTTCAAAATGATCACACCAAAAATCTTCAAGGAGAATTTTTGAATTATGCAAAAGCAAACGATGCTAAGTTTGATAATATGCAACGTGAAATGGTTAGCTTAAGATCCGAGTTGAAAAACGAGCTTAAAAACGAACTTGCTAATGAACTTAAGACTCATGCTAATAAAATGGAAGGAAATGTTCAACGTCTCCAACAAAACCAACAAAAAATGGAGCAAGGTCAACATGAGATTAAGCAAGAGTTTTTAAAAGCGGATGCTAGGCAATCTAAGTTTAAATACCGAATGGGAAAAATGTTTGAAGCTATCATGTGTAAACCTTCTTCTTCGGGTGGTCTTCCTAGTGATACCATCGTGAACCCGAAAGGAGAATTGAAGGTTATTACTACTCGTAGTGGTAAAACTTTCAAAGAACCCATTTCTCGTTCAAGTACTTCTACGGAGAAGGAAAAAGAGAAAGAACCTGAGGTGGTGGTAGAAAAGGAGAAAATTCCAAGCCCACGAAGTACCGCTCAAACCACACCTACGGTTGAACCAATACCAATAGTGGAACCCGAGATTCCAAGGCCGATGCCTATGCCCCAACCCACACCACCCTTACCTTACCCTTCAAGACGAAACAAGGAAAAGGCACAAGAACGAAATAATTATCAATTTGAACTTTTTATGAAAATGTTTTGTGACTTGCATTTTAATATAAGTTTTGCCGACGCCTTGGTCATGATGCCTCGATTTGCCGCGAACTTCAAAAGTATGTTGAATAACAAAGAGAAATTGCAAAAGTCGTCTAGTTGTTCTTCGGTTTTTCTTAGCCACATACCTCAAAACGTCGGTGATCCAGGCAAGTTTTTAATCCCATGTGCTATACAAGATATTGAAGAATGCTACGCCTTGGCCGATCTAGGTTCTAGTATTAACTTGATGCCTCTTGAGATTTTTAAGTCGCTCAATCTTCCCAATCTCACTCCTTCAAGAATGTAAATCGAGATGGCCGATCATTCTATTATTCTAGCTTGTGGAGTAGCCGAGGACGTCTTCGTGAAAGTTGGAAAGTTCTACTATCCCGTGGACTTTATCGTTGTTGACATTCCCATCGATGCTAAAGTTCCTCTAATTTTAGGTCGATCATTTTTGGATACTTCGAGAGCACTTATCGATGTGCATGCTAGGAAAATCACTCTTCGTTTCAATGAGGAAGAACTCGTCATAAATGCAACTCAAAACTCCACACTTTCTCATGTGTATTCTATCACGACTTTGAACAATGTTAGTCCCATCAAAAACATTTGTAAAAGGATTTCAAAAAGAGTTTTAGGAGTTGATGATAAAAACGATTTTTCGTCCCCTCCGCCGGTGGAGGTTAAGAATGTTAAGCCTACGTTTCCAATCACGAATGATTCTTCGGATGATGAATATGTTTATCCCAATGGGGAAGTTTTCTTTGTTGACAAACGTTTTGAGAACTTACCACCACCTAAACCAAAATGGTTTTCAAATGTGAGAATTTTTAGTGTGACTAACATTGCTTTAGAAACACCAAATATTTTTGACATAATTAAGTCGGGTTTTCAAAAGGAGAGTTTAAAAGATGAAAAAGGGAAAGATTTTAAATTGGATTTAAAAGATTTTTCTACAATGCTAACTCCGTCATCACCTCATGTTTTGAGTGCTACAAGCTCGTCTTCTCCTTTTGACGATGCTTTGTGTGGACTTAGTGTGGGGGAAGCCCCTTATGTTCCGTCCCCTTTCTCCACCGAGGACGAGATATTTGATCCCGGAATTGCTTATAAAGGGAAATCTCAGTCTTCCACCGATGCAATAAATGGAAAATCTTTCTATTTGATTGGTGCGATTATACCTCGAGTAGCTCATTGTTTTTATAACTTACCCATTGTCCCACCCTTCTATTTCTTCTCATCTATTTTCTTTAAACCCTTTGGGTTTGTGTTGACAGATGATGAAGTGGCGTTGATTTGTTTTTCCAATGAAAACGAGAATGCTATCTTGGATCCCGGTATTTTGCACCATCAAAGGACTTAGTCCTTAATACCGGTTGTTTTTTGGCCTTGTTTATCATGTAAGCCCCACTAGAAATTGACCACACCAAGATAATCCCTAAATGATCACATTTATGGGGATTCGAGTCGATCTTTTAACTCAGTTATCAAAAACAAGGTGCCTCGTGGGGGAAACCCATGCTTATCCATGTACATATTATTGCTTTCTAATTAGTTTAATGTGAGGGGATTTGTACCCTTCCAACCTTTGTTTCGTGGTTGTTTGTGAATTGTGGTTTTTAGATCATGATCTTCACGATTGGAGCCTCTCGTGTTCGTTTTATGGGAGCACTCGATCCTTTGCTTTGAAGACTTTCTCAATATCCAAATGATATATCCTTTGATGTTCTAACCTTAGGTTTTTAGCACACTTCATAAACGGCTATTAATTTAACGGTTACACCCTTTCCATGCTAGATTAGGCATTAGACTACGTCTCTAGTATGGGGGTGTTTGCACCCCTAGACTCGAAACATTGAGGACAATGTTTAACTTTAGTATGGGGGGTGAATAGATACTTTCCTTGCTAAACCTTCACGCTTTCCAAAGTTTATTTTTTTGTTTATCGTTTTGTTGCAAAATAAGGCTAAAAATGGCCAAAATTTTTAAAATTTTCTCATGTTTTATAAGTGTTTGAAGACACGAATGTAGATTTGCCGATGGCGAGAATAAAAGTAATTTTTGACTCGACCGTGCGTGTTGAGCACTTAGCTTTGATTCCTTAACTACACAATAGGCTAAGTCTCTTAAATGAGGACGAGAAATGATAGGGTTAATTATAAGTTACTATGCTAAACGTAGAGTATTCGTATTCTTTCAAAAACTCATGTGTTCTCGTTGTTTGCTTATTCTCCCTTCGCATGTAAATATTTTTTGCTTAATAAATATTGACTTAACGGTTTAGTCTTGATTGTTGGGTTTCTAGTCTTTTCTAGTAGCTTCCGTGTAATTAAATTGGGAAGACATTAAGGTATCGCCAGCGTCACGGTTTTGAAGTATTGGCACCCGAATAATCAAAAGCTTCACCCAATAATAAGATTTCAAGTGCTCACCTAAATCAAGCAAAAATTTGAAGCTCACAAGGCCGAAAAATCTATGCAAAAATTGAAAGTGAATCAAGCCTTAATCTTTGAAGCTTTAAAGATCCAAAATACGCCTTAGCGTGAGGATATACGTCTTTGGCTAATAAAACCACCGATGAGGCGGACAATAAAAGGCAAGACAAGACCGAAGTCATAATAAAAGCTTCATGGCTAAGTTGAATAAAAGATGGAGGTAAACCAAAGATAATAAGGCCCTTCCGTTAGGGGGCGTATAAAAGTCTTGGTAATAAGTCTCATGTTCAAAACCGTTATAAAACCGTGTTTATCGATTCTTCTTGTCAACTTAATTTTTTGACATCGTTGTCTATTAGGAGGGGTTATTGATTTGATGGTCTTGGTTACACCGTTAGGACTCTATTTTTAGACCTAAATCTCTATTATCGCATAAGTCAAACAATGTATCCTCGTGAAACATTCAAGACAATATAAAATATAAGAGATACAACTTAGGAATAATGGGAGGATAAGTACGTGATTAGGGCATATGAGTAGTGTTAGCATTACTAACTTATAATGACAATGATCTCGTTGCAC
Source organism: Glebionis coronaria (assembly GCA_025667525.1). Taxonomy (NCBI): domain Eukaryota; kingdom Viridiplantae; phylum Streptophyta; class Magnoliopsida; order Asterales; family Asteraceae; genus Glebionis; species Glebionis coronaria. The sequence continues at coordinate 196,499,315 of CM046882.1, read as the reverse complement.
GCTTGGCATGGAATTGGGTGAAAATCGAGGACGATGAAATTATTTCTAACAAAGCATTCACGTGTTCTTATTCTATGAACCTAAACGTCCCATTTTGCGATGAAAATCATACATTATGTCTAAAACACAAGTAGTAGTAATAGTGGTAGTGTAGCTAGTTTATCTTTCAATAAAGTGAATAAAAATGAATTTTGGAGATGCTACGATACTTTATTCTAGCATTGCGTGAGGGCACGGCAATGGTTTAGTATGGGGGAGTGATGAGACTTCTTTTATACATAGTCTCATCGTCCAAATTGGGCTTAAAATGCATTAAATATCAACAAAATGCCAAATATATGCTCGTGTTTGTTGCTTGTGTATTTTAGGTACGGATATTGAGGAAATGACAAAAAGATCACAAGAATCAATCAAAAACGAACACGGGAAACGAAGCCGCACAATGAACCGGACCCGAATCATGATTTTCCTATGAAGTCCTTGAAGTTTGAAGATTTGGCAAGAATGGTCCCTCAACTATTAAAGACTTGTCACTTTAGACCCTTGTAAATCTCAAATATTACAAGTGGGTCCTTAAAGTTTCAAGATATTTCATATTCAGTCCTTGAAGAATGCCATAATTACAAAAGAGGTCCTTGATGAAAGTTGAGAACTTAATTGTGCCAAATATGACAAGAGGTTCAAAGTTGTAACAAAGGAAATGGGCACAAAATCTAGTCATACTTTATTTGCTATGTTTTGTGAAGTTCAGGGGGCAAAGCTGATTAAACCAAACCCAAACCCAACTCAAACCCAGTCAAACTTTCTACTTTCCCACTTAACACATAATTTAAACTAATTAACCCCAAACCCAGATCAAAACCCCCCTATTATCCCCCATAAACCCTAGTTCTTCCCAGGGTCTAATTGCTAAAAAACAAAGGGGTTTTTGTTAGTACTTTCCAGAAACCTAATTAACCATATCCCCATCCCATCCCACACCCAAAACGTGAACCCAACCAACCCATGTGACCCCTGGGACCCTCCCCTGCCTATCACTTTCATCACAAAACCCTAAACCCGACCAATTAAACGAATCACATGTATTCCTTTGACCCAAAGGCATGATAAACGGCCAAGATAATCTCAACAAAAGCTGGCAATCACATGGAGACATTTTGATTGAATTTCAAGATTCTTCAAAGGGGCAAAATCGGATTTTTATGTTAGGGTTTTAGCTTTGCATTTTTTTTATTCAAGTAGCTAGAATGTTCTCTTGAGTAGTATTTAAAGAGGCCCAAACCTGTTGGTGCCATTTGTTCCAGATTTTGCTTAAAAAATATTGTAATTCCTTTTTAATATATAAAAGTTGGTATTTTGACTTTAAAAGTAATTCCTTTTTATGTTTAAAAGTTGGTGTTGTTGTTGAAGCATAATTTGAGTTCCATTTATCCAATCTGTTTTTGAGTTCAAAGTTTTTCATTTATTAAAGATTTTCAGGAATTCGTTTTATAAGCTTGTTTTCTGAAAAAGCTTTTTATAAGCCTGAGCTTTGTGACTTGGTGAGGTGAAAGTGAATCCAAGTCATGAGTTTCAAGGCTTGTTGGTTTCAAAGGTCTCAAAAAGATTTTTAGAAAAATTAGTTTTCTCAATTTTTTTTACTACGATTTATTGTATCAAAAGCCATAAGCTAAAAGCTTATGGCATTTTGATACTTGAATTTTCTGCTTGTTGTTTGTGGTTGTGTAGGTACCAAAAGAAATCTCATTCTCCATTCATTTCCTTCCATCTTTCCATCCTTTGAAGATATTTTAGGCTTGGGGTCTTGCTTTCGACTCCCACAACAAGCCCCTCTACACTTCTATTAGCTCCTAAAAGCTCAAAACAAGTGCACTTGGAAGGTTTCAGCTTGGGTAATCAGCTTGAACCACACTTGGCTTATTTTCTGAAATTTTATGTGAGCTTATATGATTGTGTGAAGAACTTGTGTTTATGATAACTAATCTACTGGTTTATGCTTATTTGATGTTATTATGCATGTTAGAGGTAATTAGGACCAGTTTGATTAAGTTTATAAAGCATTTGGTTTGAAAAAAAGTTGATTTTAGAAATTAAGGGGGTGTTTGGGTTTAGGGATCTAATAGATTTAAAAGTTTATAAACCTGTTAAAAACCACTCACATACACACTCTCTTTGGTTTACTTTGTATAAGTGTATTGTTCTTGTTAGTTTGGTGTGTCTAATCAGAAGTTTGCATGTCATAAATTGGGTAAAAACAGTCAAAAAACAGTAAGCCCCATTTCATGCCTGTTTTTTGTGAAATTTGTGCCTTCAATCTTGTTGACTGTTAGATATTAGGTCCAAGTAGGGTTTGAAATCAGTCTTAAGTCATTTGGTTAGCTTGTATGCAAGATATGGCCAAGTGAAATTCGTTTTTGTGCACTCTAGACCAGTCACTGTTCATCAGATAGGGCCTAAGCTTAATCAGTAACATTTTTGTGCATTTGTGTTTGACTTTGTGAAGAAACTTGTGTGTTTTTGTGATTTAATAGACTCCCTACACTCAACTGAGTGTAGGGGTGCCTTATTGTCCAAAATAAGCCATCACATAAGCTTTAGTATGGGGGGTGAATAGATACTTTCCTTGCTAAACCTTCACGCTTTCCAAAGTTTATTTTTTTGTTTATCGTTTTGTTGCAAAATAAGGCTAAAAATGGCCAAAATTTTTAAAATTTTCTCATGTTTTATAAGTGTTTGAAGACACGAATGTAGATTTTCCGATGGCGAGAATAAAAGTAATTTTTGACTCGACCGTGCGTGTTGAGCACTTAGCTTTGATTCCTTAACTACACAATAGGCTAAGTCTCTTAAATGAGGACGAGAAATGATAGGGTTAATTATAAGTTACTATGCTAAACGTAGAGTATTCGTATTCTTTCAAAAACTCATGTGTTCTCGTTGTTTGCTTATTCTCCCTTCGCATGTAAATATTTTTTGCTTAATAAATATTGACTTAACGGTTTAGTCTTGATTGTTGGGTTTCTAGTCTTTTCTAGTAGCTTCCGTGTAATTAAATTGGGAAGACATTAAGGTATCGCCAGCGTCACGGTTTTGAAGTATTGGCACCCGAATAATCAAAAGCTTCACCCAATAATAAGATTTCAAGTGCTCACCTAAATCAAGCAAAAATTTGAAGCTCACAAGGCCGAAAAATCTATGCAAAAATTGAAAGTGAATCAAGCCTTAATCTTTGAAGCTTTAAAGATCCAAAATACGCCTTAGCGTGAGGATATACGTCTTTGGCTAATAAAACCACCGATGAGGCGGATAATAAAAGGCAAGACAAGACCGAAGTCATAATAAAAGCTTCATGGCGAAGTTGAATAAAAGATGGAGGTAAACCAAAGATAATAAGGCCCTTCCGTTAGGGGGCGTATAAAAGTCTTGGTAATAAGTCTCATGTTCAAAACCGTTATAAAACCGTGTTTATCGATTCTTCTTGTCAACTTAATTTTTTGACATCGTTGTCTATTAGGAGGGGTTATTGATTTGATGGTCTTGGTTACACCGTTAGGACTCTATTTTTAGACCTAAATCTCTATTATCGCATAAGTCAAACAATGTATCCTCGTGAAACATTCAAGACAATATAAAATATAAGAGATACAACTTAGGAATAATGGGAGGATAAGTACGTGATTAGGGCATATGAGTAGTGTTAGCATTACTAACTTATAATGACAATGATCTCGTTGCACGCTTGGCATGGAATTGGGTGAAAATCGAGGACGATGAAATTATTTCTAACAAAGCATTCACGTGTTCTTATTCTATGAACCTAAACGTCCCATTTTGCGATGAAAATCATACATTATGTCTAAAACACAAGTAGTAGTAATAGTGGTAGTGTAGCTAGTTTATCTTTCAATAAAGTGAATAAAAATGAATTTTGGAGATGCTACGATACTTTATTCTAGCATTGCGTGTGGGCACGGCAATGGTTTAGTATGGGGGAGTGATGAGACTGCTTTTATACATAGTCTCATCGTCCAAATTGGGCTTAAAATGCATTAAATATCAACAAAATGCCAAATATATGCTCGTGTTTGTTGCTTGTGTATTTTAGGTACGGATATTGAGGAAATGACAAAAAGATCACAAGAATCAATCAAAAACGAACACGGGAAACGAAGCCGCACAATGAACCGGACCCGAATCATGATTTTCCTATGAAGTCCTTGAAGTTTGAAGATTTGGCAAGAATGGTCCCTCAACTATTAAAGACTTGTCACTTTAGACCCTTGTAAATCTCAAATATTACAAGTGGGTCCTTAAAGTTTCAAGATATTTCATATTCAGTCCTTGAAGAATGCCATAATTACAAAAGAGGTCCTTGATGAAAGTTGAGAACTTAATTGTGACAAATATGACAAGAGGTTCAAAGTTGTAACAAAGGAAATGGGCACAAAATCTAGTCATACTTTATTTGCTATGTTTTGTGAAGTTCAGGGGGCAAAGCTGATTAAACCAAACCCAAACCCAACTCAAACCCAGTCAAACTTTCTACTTTCCCACTTAACACATAATTTAAACTAATTAACCCCAAACCCAGATCAAAACCCCCCTATTATCCCCCATAAACCCTAGTTCTTCCCAGGGTCTAATTGCTAAAAAACAAAGGGGTTTTTGTTAGTACTTTCCAGAAACCTAATTAACCATATCCCCATCCCATCCCACACCCAAAACGTGAACCCAACCAACCCATGTGACCCCTGGGACCCTCCCCTGCCTATCACTTTCATCACAAAACCCTAAACCCGACCAATTAAACGACTCACATGTATTCCTTTGACCCAAAGGCATGATAAACGGCCAAGATAATCTCAACAAAAGCTGGCAATCACATGGAGACATTTTGATTGAATTTCAAGATTCTTCAAAGGGGCAAAATCGGAGTTTTATGTATTAGGGTTTTAGCTTTGCATTTTTTTTATTCAAGTAGCTAGAATGTTCTCTTGAGTAGTATTTAAAGAGGCCCAAACCTGTTGGTGCCATTTGTTCCAGATTTTGCTTAAAAAATATTGTAATTCCTTTTTAATATATAAAAGTTGGTATTTTGACTTTAAAAGTAATTCCTTTTTATGTTTAAAAGTTGGTGTTGTTGTTGAAGCATAATTTGAGTTCCATTTATCCAATCTGTTTTTGAGTTCAAAGTTTTTCATTTATTAAAGATTTTCAGGAATTCGTTTTATAAGCTTGTTTTCTGAAAAAGCTTTTTATAAGCCTGAGCTTTGTGACTTGGTGAGGTGAAAGTGAATCCAAGTCATGAGTTTCAAGGCTTGTTGGTTTCAAAGGTCTCAAAAAGATTTTTAGAAAAATTAGTTTTCTCAATTTTTTTACTAAGATTTATTGTATCAAAAGCCATAAGCTACAAGCTTATGGCATTTTGATACTTGAATTTTCTGCTTGTTGTTTGTGGTTGTGCAGGTACCAAAAGAAATCTCATTCTCCATTCATTTCCTTCCATCTTTCCATCCTTTGAAGATATTTTAGGCTTGGGGTCTTGCTTTGGACTCCCACAACAAGCCCCTCTACACTTCTATTAGCTCCTAAAAGCTCAAAACAAGTGCACTTGGAAGGTTTCAGCTTGGGTAATCAGCTTGAACCACACTTGGCTTATTTTCTGAAATTTTATGTGAGCTTATATGATTGTGTGAAGAACTTGTGTTTATGATAACTAATCTACTGGTTTATGCTTATTTGATGTTATTATGCATGTTAGAGGTAATTAGGACCAGTTTGATTAAGTTTATAAAGCATTTGGTTTGAAAAAAAGTTGATTTTAGAAATTAAGGGGGTGTTTGGGTTTAGGGATCTAATAGATTTAAAAGTTTATAAACCTGTTAAAAACCACTCACACACACACTCTCTTTGGTTTACTTTGTATAAGTGTATTGTTCTTGTTAGTTTGGTGTGTCTAATCAGAAGTTTGCATGTCATAAATTGGGTAAAAACAGTCAAAAAACAGTAAGCCCCATTTCATGCCTGTTTTTTGTGAAATTTGTGCCTTCAATCTTGTTGACTGTTAGATATTAGGTCCAAGTAGGGTTTGAAATCAGTCTTAAGTCATTTGGTTAGCTTGTATGCAAGATATGGCCAAGTGAAATTCGTTTTTGTGCACTCTAGACCAGTCACTGTTCATCAGATAGGGCCTAAGCTTAATCAGTAACATTTTTGTGCATTTGTGTTTGACTTTGTGAAGAAACTTGTGTGTTTTTGTGATTTAATAGACTCCCTACACTCAACTGAGTGTAGGGGTGCCTTATTGTCCAAAATAAGCCATCACATAAGCTTTCCTAAGCTTATAGGTCAACTGACCCATTTTTACAACTAGCAGTGGGAACCAATTTCCCACTGGTAGTACATTGTTTACCACTACTGCACAAGAAAACAAAAAGCATGCACATGTCCCTTTCAGAAGTTTGATTTTTTGTCCCTAGTGACTTAAAATAGGAATTAGAGCTTAAAATTAGTTTCAATATTTTTTTTATTTAATTTTTGATTTTTCTGTTTAATTAGATTTTTTGTTACTGTTCATTTGGTATTTTTTTAGATTAAATAGCTATTTTTAATTAGTTTTTAATTTCTGTTTTTGTCTTTTAGTGGTGAAAATTAATATTTTTCAGTTTTAAAATTTTTCATAGATTAAGAAAAGTAATTTAAGATTTTTAGTATAAAAAGTTTTTACTGTTCACTTTTTATTTATTTTTTAGAATTAAATTTAGTTTAATTAGGGTTTAATTTCAAACTATTTTGTCTTTTAGTGCAAAATTTTACATTTTCCAAACTTTTTCATTTTTCTGCTGTTCTTTAGTATAAATTAGGATTTTTAAAATTGTCAAATTATTTTTAGCATTATTTTATTATTTTTTTATGATTATTTTAGTTTAAAAATAGTTTTAAGTGTTTTAAAAATAGAAAAATAGTTTTTAAAATTTAGGAAAAATACTTTTTAGTCTTTTAGTAATATAAGTGAGTTATTTGTTCAATAAAATAATATTTTGGACATTTTGTTAATTATATTTAATTTTAGGGCTTTAATTAGCATTTAAAATTGAATATTTAAATAAGAAAAGGTTTTAAAATATTTTTGTTGGATTTTTATTCTTATTTATATTATTTTAGACTTAGTTTTAACTTTTAATTAATTTTTAGGTTTATATTTTTTTTAATTTGGTGCTTTTTACGGTTTTACGTGAACGACCTTTTCGTCTTAGTGTAATCCGTCATCGTAACCGTCATTCTCTTCTCATCCCCTTACTATTTTCTTTTATCATAACAATAAAATCACAAACCGTTAATCATCTCTTAACACAACGCACTAGCCTCCTTGGGAAACGAACTTGAACTTATTTGGTCATTAGTGCTTGGTTTACCTAAACCGACACTTAATACTTGCCACTTTTGCTCTCTTTTCCTAAAGAGTAGTAAAATCACTACATCATTAGTCTCCAATTTCTTTGTAACCATTCCTCCTAATTTCTCAGCCTCGACATGTTCAGGGTTAAGGGCTTCGGTTTATGCTTCACGAATTTGCACAGGTAAGTTCGGATTGAAAACCATAGCTAACGATCTAACTCTACGTGTCATCAGTTGTTCCTTTCTACTTAGCGCATCCGCCACTACATTGGCCTTCCCAGGGTGGTAGCGGATTTCACAGTCATAATCGCTGAGCAACTCGATCCATCGACGTTGTCTCATGTTTAGTTCCTTCTGATCAAGAATATGTTGTAAACTCTTGTGATCGGTATAGACGACACACTTGGTTCCATACAAGTAGTGTCTCCATAATTTCAAGGCAAATACTACCGCTCCTAGCTCCAAGTCGTGCGTAGTGTAGTTTTTCTAATGTGTTTTCAGTTGTCGTGACGCGTAGGCGATAACTTTCTTCCTTTACATCAACACAACTCCCAATCCTTTTGCTGATGCATCACAGTAGACCACAAAGTCTTCTGATCCTTCTGGTAACGATAGAATAGGCGCACTACACAACATTTGTTTCAACTTTTGGAATGCTAATTCCTCCTTATCTCCCATTCGTATTTCACCTTCTTTTGAGTCAACTTCGTCAATGGTTTCGCGATCTTCAAGAATCCCTCGATGAATCTTCGGTAATATCCGGCGAGTCCTAAGAATTGGCGAATTTCAGTCGGTGTCGTAGGAGCAGTCCACTCCCTAATTGACTCAATCTTGGCAGGATCAACATGAATCCCCTTGCTATCAATAACGTGACCTAGAAATTGTACTCTTGGCAACCAAAAATCACACTTCGAGAACTTAGCGTACAATTCCTCCTTCTTAAGCAATTCCAGTATTATCTTAAGATGTTCCTCATGTTCCTTCTCATTCCTTGAGTAAATCAGTATGTCATCGGTGAACACAATGACAAACTTGTCCAAATACGGTTTACACACCCGGTTCATGAGGTCCATAAACACAGCAGGTGCGTTTGTCAAACCGAACGGCATCAATTGGAACTCATAGTGTCCATACCTAGTCCTAAAAGTAGTCTTTGCAACATCTTCCTCACGGAATCTCAATTGGTGATAACCAGACCTAAGGTCAATCTTCGAGTAAACGCTCGATCCTTGCAACTGATGAAACAGATCATCGATCATAGGTAACGGGTAACGGTTCTTGATGGTATGTTTGTTTAACTCACGATAGTCGATACACATCCGAAAACTCCCATCCTTCTTCTTTACAAATAAGACTGGAGCTCCCCAAGGTGAAGAACTCGGTCTTATGAATCCTTTATCAGTCAACTCTTGTTGTTGCGTCGCTAGTTCTTGCAATTCTGTCGGTGCTAAACGGTAAGGCTGATTGTAGTGTTTTACTACTCTTTAGGAAAAGAGCGTAAATAGCGGAAAGTATTAAGTACGACGGTTTAGGAAAACCACAAGTAATGACCCTTAATCAAATAAAAGAGAGATGAAAGAGTTCGTTTCCCAAGGAGGTATTTGTGTTGTGAATTAACTTGTATTTCTTTGAGATTAATATTGAGAAGAATGGGAATGAGAAGACGGTTACGTTAAAATTAAACTATGACGAAAAAGACGTAAACGTGAAAAACTACCCAAATAAAAAATTATTATACTAAGACCAAAAACAAAATTAATAATTAAAAAGGCTAAAAAGAAGTCAATAATAATATAAATAAAGACAAAAATCCAACAAAGATATTTTAAAACCTTTTATTAATTAAATATTTAATTTTAAATGCTAATTAAAGCCCTAAAATTAAATATAACTAATTCAAATGTCTAAAATATGATTTTATTGAATAATCACTTAACTTATATTATTATGAGACTAAAAGGTAATTTTCTAAAAATTAAAAGCTATTAAAACTATTTTTAAAACTCTAAAAATGATTAAAAATGATTAAAACCTAATTAAACTTAAAATAATTATAAAAATAAATCTAAAAGTTATAAAAATACTCTACAAATGGAAATAGTCCTAATTAATGATAAAGATCCTAAGAAAAATGAAAAAGAAATAAAAATAAAATTTTGATTTTTAAATAATAAAATAATAATAAAATAATGCTAAAAATAAAAAGTTACCTAAATTAATTCTAAAAATTTTATAAAAATCCTAAATAATATAACTAAGAGAAAAACACAAATTAGAGCTCCTAAACCTTTTTTAATAATTTTATAAAAATCTTTAAAATTTATAAAAAACCTTAAAATATTATAAAATTAAAAATTAAAGTTTATAAAACCAAAATAAGATGTAAACCTCAAGTTATTATTTTAAAACCTAAAAATTATTTTTCCTAAAAATTAAAAGTCTTTTTGGTATTTTTTAATGATTTTCTAAAAACCGGGGAATAAATAAATTCTAAAAAATAAACTAATAAATGGAAAAATAAGAAAATTAGCTAGAAAAATCACAATTGCTATTACTTTCCTAAGAAAAATAAGAGAAACCAATTTTGCTTAACAAATAAGCTGAAAACGAGGGATTAAGCTACGGCTTTAGAAAATAAGCTAGAAACCAAATGACCTTAAGTATTAAACTACACCACCTCTTACCAGTCAAAGTCCCTAGGGCAGCGGTAAGAGGTGTGTGTTGTGAGCGTGGTGACCAGGGTTCGAGTCTATATAACCCCCTTTTTGCCCGTTTTTTTTTTTTTTTTTTTTTTTACTTTTTATCCAACACAGTGACAACTTGTAGGCTCAATAACACAATCCAACTTCTTTTTAAGCTAGATTAAACTAGGTTGAATGATTAAAAACGTGACAGACTATGATGAACACAAGCAGGATAGGCTTGGTGTTCTTTTCTTTCCTCACAAGTGACAAAAGGCCAAAGGAGTTGGCCTGTGGCTTATTTGGAGTTTGTTTATGGCACAATAGGGCACCCTTGTGCTTATTTAAGCACAAGGAGTCAAGCACTTAGCAAAAACAGGCACCTTGCACACCAAAATCATAAGACAAATGCACACAACAGCCTAGTAAGTTTCTGTGACAAAGGACCTAGGCCAGTGGACTGTTTAAGCTTTTTATATGCATTCTAGTGAGATTCAAACCTCCAAATTAAACACACAAACTCAATAAATGATGCCCAAGCAGATTCAAACTCTCAATAACCCTATATCTTAACAGGATTCAAGAATTAAGCTCCAAAATCTATGAAAAACAAGCAGAATATTACTATGCAGGTTTTAAACACACTTTTTCTCTTTAAACCACACAAACTTGTTCTAAACTTGACCAAAACTGTTTACCAACTAACTAGAAACCAAAAGCAACCTATTCCAATCCTTCTAACACCCTTTTAATAGCATAAATCAAAACTATGATCCTGCTTAAACAGAGATCCAAACACCCCTTAAACTCTGATTTTGAAAACCAAATTTTTTCAAAGAAAACTACTTTCAAAAGCTACCCAACTGGTTCAAAGTGCATTTAGCATGTATACAAACACACTAGAACACAAATCATGCAATTTAAACACACTTAATAACAAAATCAAACCAGATCACATGAATAGCCTATTTTCTGAACTTTCAAAAGGAAAATAGAGAATTACCTTAGGACCCTTACATCCAAGGGTCCTAGTGGATGTATAATCCACCTCCCTACCAGCTGGGGCTGGTGCTGAACACAAATCAACAGCCTTCTATCCCCTGTTTTAGCACAAAACAAAGAAAACAAGAAAATACAAGCATAAACTTATAACACTGATTTCTTTTCTTACTTCTTAAAAACTTTTCCAAAAACTTTTCAAACCTTTGAAACACGTTTTCTAAACTCCTAAACACCAATAACTTGAAACTCTTAACACAAAAACCTTGGACAGATTTCTTACCAAAAATCTTCCAAATTTCAGAAAACCTTTGAAATATTTTGAAACCTCAAAATCACTTAACCAAATTAAGAATGGAACTCAGAATCAAGCATCAACACAATACACAACTTTTAAAAACCATAAAAAGGAATTACACTTGATTAATATCAAAAACCAAACTTTTATTTTTCTAAAAAGGAATTACAAGTGTGAGCTTGAAAACTAGAACAAAGGATCATCCACAGGTTGGAGTCTCTTTATATAGTGCTCATAGAACATACTGGAATCATAAAATGCTAACCCTAATCACTAGAAAATCCCAACTTTGCCCTTGGACGTTTTTGAGTGGTAAGCTGTCATATTGGATCCTGGACGTTCATTTGTGCGTTGTGAGTAAGCAATGAACCTCAGTGGTTGATTTGGGACACGTCATAGGACTTGGGGACCAAGGCGTGTTGTGATTGGTTGAATGGGGAATTGGGGGTAGGGTCCACAGTAGTGGGATTGAGGGTTTTAGGTGTGGGATGGGTTTTCACATGTGTGAATCAAACGTGGGAGGGATTAATTGGTTTTTACCCAAGTATAAGTTGGGGTAAAATCTGGGTGGTGAAAAAGATATACAGTACTCCCTTTGATCCGATTTTGGGGGAGAATATGTGTTAGGCGCCCTTTTTGGTTTGAATCTTTCAACTTGGCATCTTTGGTCCCCATCTTTTGATATTTTTGGCATATAAAGATTTCCAGCCCTAAAACGTGTTTTCACTTGTAAATAAGTTTCACCAATTGTCACATTTGGCACAAAACTTTGACAAAAGGTTATCAAGGAGTATTTTTGACAATTTTGAATATTTCAAGGGCTGTTCTTGGACAATTTTGATCTTCAAAGGTCTTCTTTGTGTCTTTCACTTCATGAGGGACCATAATTGGCAATTTGAACTTGTTGAGGGACCAATCTTGTCATTTCTTCAAAGTTGAAGGACCTTTTTGCAATTTTGACAAACTTAAGGGACCAAACTTGTAATTATCAATATACAAGGGTTTTAAGTGTCATTTCTTCATTCTTGGAGGATCAATCTTGTTTTGTCTTCAAGTCTTCAAGGGTATTTGATGAGAATTCCATGATTAGGGCCCGGTTCTTTGTACGGCTTCGTTTCTCGTGTTCGTTTTTCCTTGTATCTTGTGATCTTTTGTCTTTTTCATGATATCCATACCTAAAATACACAAGTAAACAAACACAAGCATATATATGGTATTTTATGACATTTTAATGCATTTAAAGCCCGAAAAGAACGATGAGATCATGTATAAATGCCATCTCATCACTCCCCCATACTAAGCCATTGCCGTGCCCTCACGCAATGCTAGAATAAAGTATCTAAGCATCACCAAGGTTCAATTTTATTAACCTTTATTGAAAAGTAAAAGACTTGCAACATACTACGAGATTGTGTAAAGACATAATGTATGATTTTCATCACCAAAAATGTGACTTTTAGGGTCAAAGAATAGAAACAAGTTAATGTCCCTTAGAGTAAATTTCGTCATCCTTGATTGTCATACATTCCATGCTAAGTGCAAAAACAAGATCATTGTTGGTACAAGTCACAATGCTAACACTACTCATACGTCCAAATTGTGTAATACTTTTTCTCCCCGCAATCCTAGTTATTATAAAAGGAAATGGGTTACTAGCATTTTTTATCTATTTGTCATGGATCACAAGTGATTCATATTGACTTATTTGAGTAGTTATTAGTCCGAAAGCAAAGTAGCACGATTTGATCAATAGTTAGCCGAAGGACAAAATCTTTTAAAACGGCTTCTCGTGTATCTCCTTAAGTTCATATCTTGGCATAACTCGTTTCACGATTTGAGACCTTTCTCGGACCGATATTTGGCATGTATTTCATACTTCAAATCTTGGGAAGACGTTCTTGAAATTATGGTCTTCTCTTCATATTTTGGAATTTCTTCACTTGACGTTTTTGAGAGATTCTTCATATAGGACCACGACTTCATCATTTTTCTTCAATCTTTACTTTGGATTTTGATATACAACGATCCGCCTCCTTTTCGGACTTGGATATATTCATCCTCATACCTTGTTAGGGTCTTTTTGGATAGACTTTCTCCATTCTTTAGGGGAGTAATAGCTTCTCGTCGTGTGTCTCGATCCTTCATATTGATTTTGGAATAATGATACTTCACATCATCTTTGGATCTTTAGCAAAAATAGAGCTCCTCATGCCTTGTTAGGGCCTTTTTGGATGATCGCCAATCTTCGCGTCCCGCTTCAATAAGTTATGCCTTGGCTATGAACTCTATTCAACCCCGAGCAACTTTTAAACGATCTTGCGCTAGAGGCTAAGTAACTTTTCAAATCGTACGACCTTACTTATTGCAATTATGATTTATTCCTAATGCATTGATCTTATGGGAAGAAAAAGCCACAATTAAAAACATATGAGTTTTTGAAAGAACACTTTATGTTCTACGTTTAGCATGATCACTTGTCTAACTCTATCATTTCTCGTTCTTCACTATTTAAAGACCTCTAATTAAAGAGACTCGTGAATACTTAGCCGTGCAAGTCAAAATTAAGCCAAATTTGGATTAGCTTTCATTAAGACTATATCAAATCAAAGTTTTGGGTTTTCAAGCCACCTATAGGATCTTGCACTTTCTTGGACTTTTTCAAGTTTAGAGAATGCGTTTTAAAGTTCCCTTGATAAGTGACTTTCTAGAATCAATTATAGGAACTTGCGAAAAGTTCTTGTTCTTAACCCGAATGAATTAAGACTTTCGCGTTTTAAAGCTCCCTATATAAAAGTCTAGCAAAACTTGAATTGAGCGGGTTAAGGAATGTAAATGGCTCCAAATGCCCATCAAGTCAAAAATTAACTCTTATTCTACCCATCGGAAAATATACATTCGTGTCTTAAAAACACTTATGAAAACTAAGAAAAATTTTAAAATTTGGCCATTTTTAGCCTTATTAGCAAAACAAAACATTGAAAGTTGGAAAACGTGAGGGCGTAGCAAAGCAAGTATCTATTCACCCCCCCATACTAAAAGTAAACATTGTCCTCAATGTTTCGAGTCTAAAGGTGGAGCACCCCCATACTAGAGACGAAGAGTCGAATGCTTAGGATCTAGCATGGAAAGGGTGATCAACAATATATCTAAAGCCGTTTATTAATTATGCTAAAAGATAATTGTTAGAACAATAAAGGATATGTCATGGAATCGTGAAAAACTTCTTCAAACGAACGATGGAAGCTCACGTAAACGAACACGAGAGTCTTCAATCGTAGACGATGATGATGATCTAGATAACACAATCACAAACAACCACGAGACAACGAGTTGGAAGGGTACAAGTCCCCTTATTAGTGAATATAAAAGATAAGCATGGGATCTCCCCCACGAGGCACCTCGTTTTTGATTACCGAGTCATGAGCTCGACTCGATCCCCTTAAAATGTGAACATTTAGGGATATCATGGTGTGGTCAATTTTTGATGGGGCTTACATGATAAACAAGGCCCAAAAAGCAACCGGTATAAAGGACTAAGTCCTTTAGTGATGCAAAATACCGGGGTCGAAGATGGCGTTCTCGTTTCCATGGAAAAAACAATTTAACGCCACTTCAACATGTGCCATAAACTCAAAGAGTTTGAAGAAAATAGATGAGAAGTAGAAGGGTGAGACAATTGGTAAGACAAACGTTTGAGCTACTCGAGGTAGACTCGCACCAAGCAAATAGATATAGTTTCCATTTATTGCATCGGTGGAAGACCGAGATTTCCCTTTACATGAAATTCCGGGATCGAATATCTCGTCCTCGGTGGACAAGGATGAGGGAACATAAGGGGCTTCCCCCATACTAGAACCACACAAAACATCGTCAAAAGGAGTAGACGAGTTTGTAGTACTCAAAACACGCGGTGATGACGGAGTAGAAAAATCAATTAAATCACATTTAAGATCATTTCCTTTGTTATCTTCTAAACTCTCCTTATGAAAACCCTTTTTGATTATGTCGAAAATATTCGGTGTTTCTAAGATGATGTTAGTCACACTAAAAATTCTCACATTTTGAAACCGTTTTGGTTTTGGTGGTGGCAAGTTCTCAAAACGTTTATCGACGAAGAAAACCTCCCCATCGGGGCCAACATATTCATCATCCGAAAGATCTTCCGTAGAAACCGGCAACTTATCAACACTTTTCAAGAATGATTGTTCGAGATGAGGCGAAGAATTTTTTGATTCAAGTATTGATGGTTTCTTCTTTGTAGGCTTAGCACTCATAACCTCCACCGGCGGAGGAAATGGTAAATTGTTTTTGGAGACATTCTCTAAAACTCTTGGTGAAAATTCTTTGCAAATAACATTGGTCGAGTCACCATGGTTTAAAGTTGCAATAGAATATACATGAGAAATATTGGAGTTTTGTGTTGCATTGATGACAAGTTCTTCTTCATTGAAACGAAGGGTGATTTTTCGAGCATGAACATCGATAAGTGCTCTTGATGTATCCAAAAATGAACGACCCAAAATGAGAGGAACTTTTCGATCGATAGGAATGTCTACAACGATAAAGTCAACGGGATAGTAAAACTTTCCGACTTTAACGAAAACGTCCTCGGCTACTCCACATGCCATGATCGTAGAATGATCGGCCATCTCGATGGACATGCTCGAAGGAGTAAGAGCCGGAAGCGAAAGCGATTTGAAAATCTCGAGAGGCATTAAATTAATACTAGCACCAAGATCGGCCAAGGCGTAGCATTCCTCCATATCTTGTATAGCACACGGAATCAAAAATTTACCGGGATCACCGACTTTTTGTGGTATGCGGCTTAGAAAAACCGATGAACAACTAGACGATTGTTGTAACTTCTCTTTGTTGTTTAGCATACTTTTGAAGTTTGCGGCGAATCGAGGCATCATGATTAAAGCATCGGCAAAACTTATGTTAAAATGTAGATCACGAAACATTTTCATAAATAGCTCAAATTGATAATTGTTTCGTTCTTGTGCTTTCTCTTTGTTACGTCTCGAAGGGTAAGGTAAAGGTGGTGTGGGTTGGTCATTAGGCAACGGCCTTGGAAACTCGGGTTCCACAATTGGTATTGGTTCAACCGTAGGTGTGGTTTGAGCGGTACTTCGTGGGATTGTAATGTGCTCCTTTTCGACCATCACCTCGGGTTCTTTCTCGATTTCCTTCTCCTTAGAAGTACTTGGACGAGAGATTGGTTCCTTGAAAGTTTTACCACTTCGTGTAGCAACAACCTTCAATTCTCCCCTCGGGTTGTTAATGGTATCACTAGGAAGACCACCCGAAGAAGAGGGCTTACACATGATAGCTTCAAACATCTTAGCCATTCGGTCCTCAAATTTTGATTGCCTAGCATCCGCTTTTAATAACTCTTGCTTAATCTCATGTTGTCCTAATTCCATCTTTTGTTGGTTTTGTTGAAGACGTTGGACATTTCCTTCCATTTTGTTTGCATGAGTTTTAAGTTCATTAGCAAGTTCATTTTTAAGCTCGTTCTTCAACTCGGATCTTAAGCTAATCATCTCACGTTGCATATTATCAAATTTAGCATCATTTGCTTTTGCATAATCCAAAAATTCTCCTTGCAAATTTTTCGTGTGAGCATTTTGAAAACCTTGTGTAGTATTTTGAAAATCACGGTTTTGATTTTGATTAGAGATTTGTCCATTCCCACTTTGATAATTCCCTTTGTTGTAATTGCGTGTGTTGCCTTGGTAATTACCTTGGTTGTTGTTTCGATAATTGTTAGCATTTTGATTTGGTGGAGCTTGATTTTGGCGGGAACCTTGGCCGTTTTGGTTGTAAGTTCCCGTTGCTACATAAGCACTCGAAGTGTTACCATCCGCGGTAATGCACTCGGAAAGATCATGAGCTCCCCCACAAGATAAACAACTTTTAGCAACCGCTTTAACCGAAGCGGAATTGGAAGCTTCTTGAGCCTTCCAATGGGACATTAGATTAGCAAATCTATCAAAAAACCGATTTTCCCCATTAGCTTCATCATGTAAGGCGTTAATGCTACGAGACGATTGTGACGAAGATGACGAACCCATATTGGCAACACTCGGTGTGTTACGAGGGCTATAAACCTTAGATCGATTTTCAATGATTTGTAAAGCCTCATTTGTCGTCTTGCACAAAAAATTACCACCCGCGGCGGCATTCAAATAATCTCGTTCATGATCATTAAGCCCATTATAAAAGGTATCAATTTGATGCAATTCCGAAAAATCATGGTGAGGACATTCATGTAACATCTCTTTAAATCGTTCCCATGCCATTGAAAAACTTTCATTATTTCGTTGCACAAATCGTGAAATCTCATTTTTTAAGTGTGTTGTTTTAGATGGTGGAAAAAACTTGTTCACAAACTTAGAAACGAGATCGGCCCATGTCAAAATCGAATTTGGCGGTTCTTTCTCGAGCCAAATTTTTGCGGGTCCTTCCAACGAGTATGGAAACAACATCATCTTAATGGCGTCATGTGGAACATCTTTGAATTTGCTAGTGGCGGTGAGACGGTTGAAATTCCTAATGTGGTAATGCGGGTTGTCTTTCTCGTGACCTCGAAACTTGTTTGCTTGCAACATCGACATTAAACCCGTCTTAATCTCGAAATTCTCCGCAAGGATGGCGGGAATAACAATGGCCTCTCCAAAACCCTCGGTGGGTGCTTGTAGCAACTCCATCATAGTACGATTAGCCATGACGACTTCTTGTTCTATAATAGGTTCAACAATTGGAGGTTCTTCAACAATCAACGATCCTTGATTTGCTTGCTTTTGAAGACGTTTACGAGCTCGTTTAGCTTGATTACGAGTGATCATAAACTTCACGAAGAATGGGAGGTGAGCAAAGAAGATTCTTTTTGGTTGTTTTGTGAATTTTCAATTTTTTTGTGTTTTTGATGATATTTAATTTTTTTTTTGGATTTTGGTGTATCTTCGTAGACAACAATCTACAAAATCTCTCCTCCAATCAAACTCTTGATTAAAGAAGCCTCAAAGGAATGAAAACGATCACGTGGAGTGAACGCCTTCGAATGACTTTAGAACTTTGGTGAAAACCAAATTGTTCACGAGGGTTTAATCACAAAGAAAACCAAGCAAATATAGTATACGTATTAATACTTTGGGCGGCAAAACCCTCGATTAGCCTTCAATCTCAAAATACTCACAAGCAAGCGGGGAAACGAGGCGGCGCGAAGCACTTAAGAGCCTTTTTCCTTAGGGTATATTTTATAATACCCGCCTTATACCCACCTTATAGTTTGTATTTTTCAAAATCGAGCTTCACGAAAGTATTTATCTATTTTTGCCTTTTCTTTTTGTGTTTGAGATTCGAATACAATAATTAGGAGATCAAATCCCAATTAAGGTTGTGTTTTCACACTTTTGGAGATATTGTATTTTGGTTGTGATACTTAATACAATATATTAATAATATTTCTACAAGAAAAACCAAGAAAACCGATAATACGTGTTAAGGGAGTTCCACTTAACACAAATACTTATTATGGGTAATATCAAAAACAAAAGTTTCCAAATTAAAACACAACACACCTCCCCGGCAGCGGCGCCAAAATGATTGTAGTGTTTTACTACTCTTTAGGAAAAGAGCGTAAATAGCGGAAAGTATTAAGTACGACGGTTTAGGAAAACCACAAGTAATGACCCTTAATCAAATAAAAGAGAGATGAAAGAGTTCGTTTCCCAAGGAGGTATTTGTGTTGTGAATTAACTTGTATTTCTTTGAGATTAATATTGAGAAGAATGGGAATGAGAAGACGGTTACGTTAAAATTAAACTATGACGAAAAAGACGTAAACGTGAAAAACTACCCAAATAAAAAATTATTATACTAAGACCAAAAACAAAATTAATAATTAAAAAGGCTAAAAAGAAGTCAATAATAATATAAATAAAGACAAAAATCCAACAAAGATATTTTAAAACCTTTTATTAATTAAATATTTAATTTTAAATGCTAATTAAAGCCCTAAAATTAAATATAACTAATTCAAATGTCTAAAATATGATTTTATTGAATAATCACTTAACTTATATTATTATGAGACTAAAAGGTAATTTTCTAAAAATTAAAAGCTATTAAAACTATTTTTAAAACTCTAAAAATGATTAAAAATGATTAAAACCTAATTAAACTTAAAATAATTATAAAAATAAATCTAAAAGTTATAAAAATATTCTACAAATGGAAATAGTCCTAATTAATGATAAAGATCCTAAGAAAAATGAAAAAGAAATAAAAATAAAATTTTGATTTTTAAATAATAAAATAATAATAAAATAATGCTAAAAATAAAAAGTTACCTAAATTAATTCTAAAAATTTTATAAAAATCCTAAATAATATAACTAAGAGAAAAACACAAATTAGAGCTCCTAAACCTTTTTTAATAGTTTTATAAAAATCTTTAAAATTTATAAAAAACCTTAAAATATTATAAAATTAAAAATTAAAGTTTATAAAACCAAAATAAGATGTAAACCTCAAGTTATTATTTTAAAACCTAAAAATTATTTTTCCTAAAAATTAAAAGTCTTTTTGGTATTTTTTAATGATTTTCTAAAAACCGGGGAATAAATAAATTCTAAAAAATAAACTAATAAATGGAAAAATAAGAAAATTAGCTAGAAAAATCACAATTGCTATTACTTTCCTAAGAAAAATAAGAGAAACCAATTTTGCTTAACAAATAAGCTGAAAACGAGGGATTAAGCTACGGCTTTAGAAAATAAGCTAGAAACCAAATGACCTTAAGTATTAAACTACACCACCTCTTACCAGTCAAAGTCCCTAGGGTAGCGGTAAGAGGTGTGTGTTGTGAGCGTGGTGACCAGGGTTCGAGTCTATATAACCCCCTTTTTGCCCGTTTTTTTTTTTTTTTTTTTTACTTTTTATCCAACACAGTGACAACTTGTAGGCTCAATAACACAATCCAACTTCTTTTTAAGCTAGATTAAACTAGGTTGAATGATTAAAAACGTGACAGACTATGATGAACACAAGCAGGATAGGCTTGGTGTTCTTTGCTTTCCTCACAAGTGACAAAAGGCCAAAGGAGTTGGCCTGTGGCTTATTTGGAGTTTGTTTATGGCACAATAGGGCACCCTTGTGCTTATTTAAGCACAAGGAGTCAAGCACTTAGCAAAAACAGGCACCTTGCACACCAAAATCATAAGACAAATGCACACAACAGCCTAGTAAGTTTCTGTGACAAAGGACCTAGGCCAGTGGACTGTTTAAGCTTTTTATATGCATTCTAGTGAGATTCAAACCTCCAAATTAAACACACAAACTCAATAAATGATGCCCAAGCAGATTCAAACTCTCAATAACCCTATATCTTAACAGGATTCAAGAATTAAGCTCCAAAATCTATGAAAAACAAGCAGAATATTACTATGCAGGTTTTAAACACACTTTTTCTCTTTAAACCACACAAACTTGTTCTAAACTTGACCAAAACTGTTTACCAACTAACTAGAAACCAAAAGCAACCTATTCCAATCCTTCTAACACCCTTTTAATAGCATAAATCAAAACTATGATCCTGCTTAAACAGAGATCCAAACACCCCTTAAACTCTGATTTTGAAAACCAAATTTTTTCAAAGAAAACTACTTTCAAAAGCTACCCAACTGGTTCAAAGTGCATTTAGCATGTATACAAACACACTAGAACACAAATCATGCAATTTAAACACACTTAATAACAAAATCAAACCAGATCACATGAATAGCCTATTTTCTGAACTTTCAAAAGGAAAATAGAGAATTACCTTAGGACCCTTACATCCAAGGGTCCTAGTGGATGTATAATCCACCTCCCTACCAGCTGGGGCTGGTGCTGAACACAAATCAACAGCCTTCTATCCCCTGTTTTAGCACAAAACAAAGAAAACAAGAAAATACAAGCATAAACTTATAACACTGATTTCTTTTCTTACTTCTTAAAAACTTTTCCAAAAACTTTTCAAACCTTTGAAACACGTTTTCTAAACTCCTAAACACCAATAACTTGAAACTCTTAACACAAAAACCTTGGACAGATTTCTTACCAAAAATCTTCCAAATTTCAGAAAACCTTTGAAATATTTTGAAACCTCAAAATCACTTAACCAAATTAAGAATGGAACTCAGAATCAAGCATCAACACAATACACAACTTTTAAAAACCATAAAAAGGAATTACACTTGATTAATATCAAAAACCAAACTTTTATTTTTCTAAAAAGGAATTACAAGTGTGAGCTTGAAAACTGGAACAAAGGATCATCCACAGGTTGGAGTCTCTTTATATAGTGCTCATAGAACATACTGGAATCATAAAATGCTAACCCTAATCACTAGAAAATCCCAACTTTGCCCTTGGACGTTTTTGAGTGGTAAGCTGTCATATTGGATCCTGGACGTTCATTTGTGCGTTGTGAGTAAGCAATGAACCTCAGTGGTTGATTTGGGACACGTCATAGGACTTGGGGACCAAGGCGTGTTGTGATTGGTTGAATGGGGAATTGGGGGTAGGGTCCACAGTAGTGGGATTGAGGGTTTTAGGTGTGGGATGGGTTTTCACATGTGTGAATCAAACGTGGGAGGGATTAATTGGTTTTTACCCAAGTATAAGTTGGGGTAAAATCTGGGTGGTGAAAAAGATATACAGTACTCCCTTTGATCCGATTTTGGGGGAGAATATGTGTTAGGCGCCCTTTTTGGTTTAAATCTTTCAACTTGGCATCTTTGGTCCCCATCTTTTGATATGGCATATAAAGATTTCCAGCCCTAAAACGTGTTTTCACTTGTAAATAAGTTTCACCAATTGTCACATTTGGCACAAAACTTTGACAAAAGGTTATCAAGGAGTATTTTTGACAATTTTGAATATTTCAAGGGCTGTTCTTGGACAATTTTGATCTTCAAAGGTCTTATTTGTGTCTTTCACTTCATGAGGGACCATAATTGGCAATTTGAATTTGTTGAGGGACCAATCTTGTCATTTCTTCAAAGTTGAAGGACCTTTTTGCAATTTTGACAAACTTAAGGGACCAAACTTGTAATTATCAATATACAAGGGTTTTAAGTGTCATTTCTTCATTCTTGGAGGATCAATCTTGTTTTGTCTTCAAGTCTTCAAGGGTATTTGATGAGAATTCCATGATTAGGGCCCGGTTCTTTGTACGGCTTCGTTTCTCGTGTTCGTTTTTCCTTGTATCTTGTGATCTTTTGTCTTTTTCATGATATCCATACCTAAAATACACAAGTAAACAAACACAAGCATATATATGGTATTTTATGACATTTTAATGCATTTAAAGCCTGAAAAGAACGATGAGATCATGTATAAATGCCATCTCATCAAAGGCGCTCGAGCAACAGGTGCAGCTCCCGGTATTAAATCGATCTGGAATTCAACTTGTCTAGCCGGCGGTAATCCAGGCAAATCTTCAGGAAAGACTTCCGGAAAATACCGTACGATAGCTACATCTTCCAACCGTTTTTATTTCGTCTGCTTTTCAGTAACACAGGCAAAAAATACGTGGCAACCTTCCGATAACAACTTCTGAGCCTAGACACGCGAGATAATGTTCAGTCATGACTTCCCTTTTCCGTTACTTGTATCCCCTTGTACCTCCAAAACTTCATCACCAAATGGTAAACGAACGATCTTCTCGTCGCATACAATCGTAGCATGATATCTCGACAACCAATCCATTCCGACAATCACGTCAAAACTCCCTAACTCAACAGGCATAAGGTCTATTACGAAAGGATGACCTAGAAGATTTAAAGTGCATCTACGAAGTATAGTGTCGGCTTCTATCAACTTCCCATTTGCTAACTCAATAGTGTACTTAGTGTCTGAGGGCAAAGGGGTCACATCAAGCAAAACACTATAAGCAGTCGACACAAAACTCCTATCGGATCTAGTATCAAATAAAATAGAAGCATAACGACCATTGAGAAGAAACGTACCCGTCACGACATCGGGGTTTTGTTGCGCTTCTCCTCCTCCTCTCACATAAACCATTCCACGAGCTTCCCCAGCTTTAGCAATTTTCCCTTGGTCCTTGTTCTTTTTCTTCGGGCACTAATTGTCGTAGTGTCCCTTTTGCTGACATTCAAAGCAAGTGACGTTGGCTTTCGTGTTGGGTGGTGACTTACAATCTCTAGCAATGTGTCCAGTTTTGTTGCAGTTGTGACATTGTACATTGCATTGTCCATTATGGTGACGCTTGCATCGATTGCACAAAGGTAACGTCCCATTGTATACTCCCTTTTCCCCAGTACCAGCAGTGTACGCTTTCACGGTGTCTTGCCTCTTATTAGGATAGTTCCCATGGTTGTTCCTTTGGTTATTCCCCCATTTTCTCTTGTTGTCCGCGACATTCCCAGCATTTGCTCAAACAACTTGGTCCATCAGACTGTGAGCCATCCTTATAGCATCACTAACTTTTGTCGGTCCAGACGATGTCACATTCCCTTGAACTCTACCAGGTAAACCCCAAATATAGCGCTCAACCTTCTTTTCTTCATCTTGAACCATTCCAGGACATAGCAAGCACAACTCTTGGAACCTCCTTGTGTACGTCCCAATGTCATTGTTCTTCATAGTCAGGTTCCACAGTTCAATTTCCATTTTCTGAATCTCATTACGAGGACAATACTCCTTAGTCAACAACTTCTTAAGTTCCTCCCAACTCATTCCATACGCCTCCTCAGCTCCAGCCGTCTGCACATGGGTGTTCCACCATGTCAACGCTCCAGCATCTAATGTACAAGTAGAATAAGTCACTTGGTTTTCAACAGCACATCCACTGACACGGAATACAGCTTCCATCTTTTCAATCCAACGAGCTAATCCGACAGCTCCTTCAGTACCATTAAAACTCAAAGGGTCACAACTCCTAAAGTCCTTGTAAGTACACGGCTTAGGCGGTCGATTGTCAACATTGTTCGGTGGTGCTTCGTTCACTTTGTTGTTAGCTTGAACGTTTGCCAGTGCAGCAGTCACTCGTTGTGTAATCAGTGCTTCCAATTGTGCGTCAGTCATTCCGTTACGTGTGTTCACCATTGTTTCTCTGCGTTAAGGCAACAATGCAAATAAGGTTCAAGCACGAATATACACGTTATATATTTCTTATGCTAAAATAAAATGTAGAATTTAACAGTACAACAAACATAGAAAGGATAGTCATTGGTCAAAGTCATAAAGTTAAATTCCCATTCATAATCAGAATATCGAGTACATAGTCATAAAATAAGAGTTTCGATTAAATACCAAAGATCAAAACAAAACCAAAAATAACACCGAAGATGGTGATTGGATTAGAATCAGACTATAGATGTAATCGAAATGATACGTGATAGTATGCGATGACATATCCTACAACAACCATTCACGCGTTAGAGCAGTTGTAGGGTATGCATGAAATAATCATGTATAGAAATTAAAGTATGCAAATCAGCGAAATGCATATGTATATAATACATATTACGTATTACATAATATATATTACATATTACTTATAGTGTTATCCTACGTAATACATTACGTAGTACACATATGTATACAGAGTAACAAGTAGCCACATCGGTTATAGTCTAGGCCTAAGATGAAACCTAGTTCTCTATAACCAAGGCTCTGATTACCAATTCTGTAACACCCCAAAATGTGATATGCGAAAGCGGTGAATCTCGGGGGCTATTACGTCATTGTATCATAGTTCAAGGTACAAGAGAACGACTCTAAATGAGACGTTTTATAAAAATACCTCGTTGAATTTAAATAAAGGCATCACATTACAAAAGGTCTCTGTTTCAAAAGATAGTGCAGTGGAATGTAAGAGTTTTAAACATCAACGAGATAACAGTTCAAAAGCATAAGTAAATAAATGTCCGAAGATAGCCAAGAAATGCATGCGGACTCCAAGTACTTCACACAGCAGATACAACTCATCATCAATTACCTGAGATAAATGCTAAATTGGGTCAACATAAAGTTGGTGAGAATATAGGTTTCAAGTAAAAGTTCATAGTAATTCAATTTCAGATTTTATTTCATGTACACGTGCAACTATAGGAGGTATAGTGCCAAGTGTAGGATAAATTGGGTGTTCACAATATTTATGATAGCTAAGCTCGTGACATCGAAACTAGTAATCCAGTGCATACAATAGATTGTATAAATAAATTTTTCCCTAATGGAGTACCTAGCCAAGATAACTCCGTTCATACAAATGGTACACACTCGTCCGGCGTCAGAATGCCCGAGTGGAGGTTGTCAACCCTCAATAGATCTATCCGTAATATAAGAGCTTACTCCAGCAGAGTAACTAACGATTCACGATAGTGGGGACTATGGCTAAAGCAACTTAAGCTATCTCATAAATAGTGTTCACAAAGCGTTCACAGAAATCAAGTTTTACTTGCGTCCAGAAGCAAGCATCAAAGCATTTATCACATCCTAAAACATTAAACATATAAAACAATTTAATAGGGATCTATAAACTCACCTCAAGCAACGATTCAAACTGCACAAGTATGATCAAATAGTAGCGAGCAACTCTAGCAACAACCTAAATATAATACTATAGTTTAGGAGCTAGCAAATAAGTCACAATAGTTCGTCATGTACGTTACTCATCGATCATATATATATTTTGTTGTTAAAAATCGTGACTTGTAAATGTTATATCGTTATAAACATTATTGTATATATATACTTAGGCAAAAATATTTATTTTTGACTCGACGAACTTTCGACAGCCTTTCGGCGTAAATTTTAATTTACCAAAATTTATCTTAATAAATTTTCCAACACGATTTCTAACGAAAATTCGGCAGCCTTTCGGCGTCACGTAAAAATTTGTCATTTTTAGTAAGTACTCAAATCTTGTCCTAAAACCCCTATTTTCAACATTTTCTCAATCGCCAATATTTCAACAAGTCATTTTCCGCAATAGTATCAATTTCCACTTCCAACGTTCAAACTTTTAACGGTACACCAACTATTCACATTTCGCGCTAATACCCTTTTACAAAACGAGTCCAACATTTATACACAACTTTTAGTAACCATTTCGACAGTTAAAACAACTCCGTTTGACTCGAAAACGTGGTTTCGACCACTTTAAAAATCTAGACAGCAAACACATTATAGTGTTTTTCACAAATATTAAGTTTTCCGACAACGAAATTTAAACGACCATATCTTACTCATTTTAGCTCCGTTTTTAGCCCATAATATATCGAAACGAAGGTATTAACTTATATTTTCATAATATCATAGTAAACTAGTGTCAAAACAATTTTTACGACCCTCTACGCCTCTTATAAAAATCGGACAGATTGTATGTTTTTCGTA
This sequence comes from Glebionis coronaria, assembly GCA_025667525.1. Classification (NCBI taxonomy): domain Eukaryota; kingdom Viridiplantae; phylum Streptophyta; class Magnoliopsida; order Asterales; family Asteraceae; genus Glebionis; species Glebionis coronaria. Next base: position 196,472,529 of record CM046882.1, on the reverse strand, counting down.
AAAACTCGTTTTCGACCATTTTCAAGCGTAACCACTAGTAGTAACACTGCTAGTTCCCTCCAATTATTCATAAACACCAACAAAATCAAAGATTTAACTTCAAGTTCACAAATCTAAAAATATACGTACTTATATTTTCACAAGTCTTTCAATTAAACCATTTTCATGCATGGATCTAATAGATCCACACATAATTTTCATAGATCTAAAATATTTCATGACCAAAAATAGTTTTTATCATTTTATTTCAAGAAAATAGTTGATGAGTAACATGCATGCATATATCTACAAAGATTATGCATGAAAAATGAAAAGATGAAAAAGGTTTAAGAAGTAACCTTGAGTAACAACTCTACGTAATCACAACAACCCGATCTACGCTCTAACCCACTAATAATCAACAAGAACTCTACTTCTATAACTTCAACCAAAAACTACTCAAATCAACAAACCAAGAAAAACCATTCTTCTTTATGCTTGTACAAACTCTAGGATGTATTTATTTTGTGTTAATTCTTCTTAAAATGGAGCTTTAAGAAAATCAACAATGGTGGAAAATGGAGTGTGTTTGTGCCGTGTGTTTTGAGAGAGAAAGGAGAGATGTGTGTTTTTTTTGTGAAGTAAAATGAGTGAATAATGTGAATTATTTGAGGTGAAATGGGTTAATAAGTTAAAACTTGTAAGGTGTGTAAGCTTAAGTTTAAAATGGCAAAGAGTAGAAACTTGGTGCATTATGCATGTGTGTGGTTATTTTGGCCGGTTATGGGGGGTCCCACATGGGGTAAATTATTCAAAAATTTTACTATGGTAACTAGTTAAAAGGTTTAAGGTAAAAAGGTTAGTTAGTTTTAGGTAAATATCAAAAAGTATATAGTTAAGTTTAAAATTACGTAAAACTTAAAAATTTGACGAAATATATTAAATTTACGATTGTTCGACGAAAACTGACATTTTATAATTGGTAAAGTATTTTATGCATGTTAACGACGGTTAAACGTAAAAACGACGTAAAATACGAAAACGCGATACGTTAATTAAATATTCACAGTAAATACGATTTATTACTATAAATAGCAAAAATACTAAAATACAGGCATATAAACATATACAGAAATATCTAAATACGCTGCTCAAGAATATGCGATCACGCTGTTAAAAACTAAACAGTTAAGCACATAATTCACAGATAACGAATAATCTCACGGATTATCGTCAATTCATTGACCGTCTCAGCACTTTGGTTAGGTTCACAGAAAACGTTCAGAATAATGACTGAGCAAGTGTCAAGTCATTACTCGTCATCAAACAGTTTTTCAGAAAATGCGGGATAACTTCCCGGTTCCAACACAGTTAAATCACATAGTTGACTAAACAAAAAGTCAAAGGGTAAAATAGTCATTTTACAAAGTAGGGAAAATTACCAGGTGTTACACATTGGCCCTAGGATTGGTCACGGTATTCGAAGGAAGAGAACCCGAAGCAGAGGGTTGGTTTGTTTGGAAGAAACTAGCCATCATATCCCTCAAATCATTCGTTTGATTGCTTAACGAGGTTCGCATATAATTCCTGAGCTCGTTTCGAATATCATTTCCTTGTTTAGTGATATCAATTTTCAAGTTAATGATTTGGCTTTGAAGATTCTTAACCACCTCTCCATTGGTCCGTATGTAAGCTTCTAATGTAGTGGGTGGAGTGAGAGTTGGAGCTTGGTAAGCGGGTGGTTGATATGGATTAGAAGCTCGAGGTTGTCTTGGATTGCTTCTATTGAAATTTTGTGGGTGTTGGTTTTGAGGAGAAAAAACGGGTGAAAGAAAGTTGTCGGAACGGTAACTAAGCAAATTACGGTCACCTTTAGGTCGGGCTTGATAGCCTTCCGTGGAATAGTTACCGTGAGCCGCATACACGTTTTCCGGATTGTCATGAGTAGAAGGACAATCAGTGTATGAATGAGGACCGTCGCAAGTCTCACAAGAAAGTGCAACAACTTTAACTTGTTGATATTGGTTCATAGCCATGAGTTGGATATTTTTGCTCAATTCGGCCATTGTGCGGGTGAGTTCGGTCATCTCGGGGTTGGATGAAGTATGAGAAACATTGACCCTCGCGTTAGTTCTTGAGGATGCGGATTAATCCCAATTTTTGTGATGAGTGGTCATGTTCTCTATAAGCTCTCTACACTCCTCGGGTCTTCTTTTCATAAATGTGCCACCAGCGGCACATTAATCGTATCACGATCAAGAAAAGTCTAACCGTTGTAGAAAGTATCAATTAAGGTGACGGGGAGCATGTTATGGTTAGGAAATCGATCGATCAAGACATTATAACGTTCCCAAGCATCAAAAAGAGACTCATCAGGGTCTTGTGTGAAACCACTGATTTGATTACGTAGGCTCGTTACCATGGATGGTGGAAAGTAGCGCGACAAAAATCGTTGAGTCATTCGTCCCATGTATGAATTGAATTCTTAGGAAGACGATAAAACCATTTTTCAGCATGGTGGGATAAAGTGTGTGGAAATAGATGAAGGCGAATAAAATCCATGGTAACACCGGGCAATTTCATGCTTTGAGTGACGGTAATGAATTTTTCGAGGTGTTTGTTGGCATTATCATCCGGTAATCCGCGAAAAGGACAAGCGTTTTGAACTTGTTGGATCATGTGATGCTTCAACAAAAATTCGGGAGCCGTGATTTGCATCGGCGCAATCGGTCCTCCACGTCCATTCATAATAGGTTGGCATAGCTCCTCCATCGTACGAAGGTCGGGTTGAGGGTGAAGGTTGTTACTATTCACATCGGGGTGTGGTGGAATGTTATTGTTATACACACCAGCCATATCTAGGTCTTCACGAGTCTCGGGCTCAAGATTAGACGAAGATCGAGTACGCATACACTAAAAAGAAAAGATAGCAAAGAAATAGAAGAAATAAAGTTAACGTAAAAAGAAAATATTTTTGGTGCAAAACTTTTGAAAAATAAATGCTTTATGATTTTTTAAATGTTTTTGGATTTTTGAAATTTTTTTGAAAAATGTGCAAGAAAAATAACGTTCACGAGTGAACGGATCCCAAAATCCAACGCGTCTCTAAAAAAAACCGTTAATCTTCACGAAAAGAGCCGGCAGCGGCGCCATTTGATAACTAAAAAATTTGATTCTTCGTTTTTCTTCGAATTGAAAATGGTTTAAAAGTGTGACTCAGTCGTCTTTGGTGGATAAAAAGGAAAGGTGTCGTTGTCTAAAACTAATTAAAAACTTAATAAAAATTAAATATAAAAATTAAAGTAAAACAAAACACTTTAAATTAAACTTAATAAAAATATAAACTTTCAAATTAAACTAAGACAAAAACAATTGAAAATAACACTAAATAAAAATGGCGGGAAAAATAAATTTGAAACGTAAAACAATATGGGAAACTAAAACTAAAGCTATGTCGGGAAAACTTAAACTTAACCTAATCTGGAATCGAAACAAGTGGTCACTATCCAGAATCCAATTTCCAGACACTATTCGGAATGTACACAAAATAGCTAATCTGAAATAATCTAGATAGCTCTTATCCAGAATCCGTGTTCAAAGGCTTATCCGGAATACTAAACTGAAAGTAATCTGCAATACCCCCTAAGGTCCTAATCCGGAATCCTTGGTAAACTTACTTATCCGGGATACTAGGGTTTTGGAAAACCCGGATAAGAACAAAACTAAGCAAAGTGAAAAATAAGCTAGAATCTAATAAGCACTTACCCAAAACTTTAACCAAAAAGATTTTAAGAAAAAGCTAATAAGCAACACTTTAAAAACTTTAAAAACACCAAATAATCTAAATAATTAAAATCAACTTTTAATAAAAATAAACTATTAAGAACACTTGATTAAAATTAAGCCAAACACACAATAAGCTATAGAAACAATAAGCTAAAACATCAAACACAATAAAACCATAAGATCAATCAAACAAATATAAAGATTAAACAAACAAGAAAGGTAGAATGAGATGATTAAAAAGCTTGAAATTAAAAGATTAAAGATTTAAGACAAGATTAAAGATTAAAGACTTACATAGATTACTTGAAAAGAAAGACAATAAAAATAAATGACAATATGAAAAGTGCTAGAATAATAAGGTGGAGAGCTAGTTTTCAATTAGCTAACACCTTCTAATGAGGTTAAGGGTCTCTATTTATAGGAGGAGTGGAAGGGTGTTGATGCTTCCTTCTTTCTTTCTTTTTTCTTCTCGTCTTTTCGTATTTGACAATAAACTCGTTATTCTCGACTCTGTCTCGGATTTTGTCGATAAATGAAATGAACTCGTCTTCTAATTTTCTTCATTTATTAGACTTGGTTCTTCGACTTCGTTAAACTTCCGTCTTTAGTCTTTTTCTTCAGTAAATCTTCAGAATAGGCCTTTGACTTCCGTTCTTTTTGCACTCTTGATCTTTTGACTTCGTCTTTTGTCTTTTTCTTTGATAAAAGCCCGTGAAAGCCCGTGTTTTCTTCTTTTTCATATTTTGATCCTAAAACACAACAAAAACACAAACCACGCAAAATTCCGACATTTACGACATAAAATACACGTTATGGTCTCGTTTTAATTGTTTTAAGTGGTAAAAGGATGGGTGTTTTCACACCTATCAAATATCAAAATGTGGTTTAGACGAAATTCAACGATAATTAGAATGAAATCATGATTAATGAAAACCAACCATGACTATCATGAAAGCAGGATTAAATGAAATCCATCAATGTCTAGCATGAAAGCATAATCAACATGATGAAAGCAAAATCAACATGATGAAAGCAAAATCAACATAAGGGACTTAAGACATAATCAACATGGAAACGAAATCAGCATGAGAGTATGAAGACATCGTCGTCATAAGGAGCATAAAACGTAATCAGCATGAAAATGAAGTTAACCATGACAGTATGAAAACATAATTGACATAAATAACATAAAAAAATTAATGAGGGGACATGAAATAAATATGACTGTAATGAAATAAAATCTGAAAACCGCTGGTGTGAATGACCATAGGTCGGTTCATGATGAGACTGCTTTTATACATGGTCTCATCGTCCAAATCGGGCTTAAAATGCATAAAATATCATTAAAACTGTCAAATATATGCTCGTGTTTGTTGCTTGTGTATTTTAGGTACGGATATTGAGGAAATGACAAAAAGATCACAAGACTCAATCAAAAACGAACACGGGAAACGAAGCCACACAATGAACCGGGCCCAAGAATGGAATTTCCAAAAATGACCTTGAAGAATTGAAGATTGGCAAGAATGGTCCCTCAACTATTGAAGACTTGTCATTTTATACCCCTGTAAATCTCAAATATTACAAGTGGGTCCTTAAAGTTTCAAGATATTGCTTATTCAGCCCTTGAAGAATGAAGAAATTGCATAAGAAGCCCTTGTTTTAAGTTTGAAAACATGTTGTGCCATATTTGACAAGTAATCCAAACTTGTAACAAAGGAAATGGGATGTTGGTACTATTTATTATGAAGTGAACAAAACAAAGAACCTTGTGGGCCAAACTGGCCAGACAACAAACCTCTTTCCACCAATACAATCCCTCCACGTCACCATTAACCCGACCCTACCCATTTACCCTACCCATGCCCGTCCAAACCCTATACCCAAAACCCACAACCAGTTTATTAATAAACCTGGTCAACAACCCAGTCAACCCCTTAATTTTCCCACCAAACACTAATTTTAAATAAACCCCACCCAAAAACAGATTAAACATTCTCCTAATCCCTTATAAACCCTAAGAACACCCAGGTCCAATTCACCCCAAAACAAAGGGTTTTTACCCCTAATTATCCAGATGGGTAATTCATCCCATCAACATCAAAACCCACTCACCTTGTCCCTTTTCCGTGACCCCCATGTGCCCCCCCCATTGTCCCCTGCTACACCTAAAATGGCAACAAACGAATTTTTTAGAGAATCAACAATCCTCCTTCACTCCTTGGTCCCAAAGGTTCCCAATGAACGTTCAAGATCAAGCAAGGACAGCTGTATACACCAAGGACCATCACATGATGCTTTTTGACCAATTACAAACAAGAAGACCCAAGGGAAACAAAGGAAATTCGTGTATTAGGGTTTAGTATTCTAGAGTATTCCATTCAGTGTATAAATATGGGACGTATGTGTCCCATATCTCTTGTTTCAGATTTTCTTTAAAAATTCATGTAATGCCTTCTTAAGTTTAATAAAAGTTGGTTTTGTTAATGAACTTGTAATTCCTTTTTGTTAGTTAAAAGTTGGTCTTGTGTTATAAGAAAATCTGAGTTCCACATTATCATTTGTTATTCAAGGTTTGAATTGGTTGGAAGAGATAAATAGTTTTCAGAAAAAATCAGTTTTTTTTAAGTTAGATTTAGCAAGGTTTAAAATACTTTAAATCAGTTTGAAAAAGAAGTGAAAGTGGAATTTTTGAATTGATTTTCTGTATTTGATAAACTTTTATCAACAAAATCTTGGTTGGTTGCATTTTTTTAGGTTTTTCAAAGGTTTTCCAAGTAAAAATCTTATTCCCTATTTTTATCTTACACTTATTGTTTAGAAGCTGTCCAAAAGCTTTTGAAAAAGCTTTTGGTTCATCTTTCAAACTTGAAGTGTCTTTCCTGGTTTGGTGGTGAGTGTGCAGGTTCAAAACAAGAACAATCATCATCATCATTTCCATCTTGTAATCAAGCAGCCTAAAAAGTCTGCACAAGCCCGGGCTTGTTTGGAGGTGACTTTTCAGTCACTGTGGGACCTGGATGTGGGTCCCATAAGGTAACAACCTTGTCCCTTGTTTGAAGTTTCAAATATTTCTGATTTATGTGATATTGGTGAAAGGTTCATGGAATTTGTCTAAGTGTTGGTTTATATGCTTGTTCATGTTAGTAATAGGTCTATATGCATGTTAGTAGTGATTAGAATCAGTTTGGTTGAGTTTGAAAAGCATTTGGTTTGATAAAGTTCAATTTCAGTAATTAAGGGCTGTTTGGATCTGGAATTTAATTGAGTTTGGTGAAAGTTTTTTTGGTTACAAATTGGTTTAATTCACTCATTTGGTTGTTAGTAAGTGATATATGCTTTTGGCTCTCAGATTGGTAGAGTTTTTAACACATTTGCATGATAAAAATTTGGAACATAGCCTAAAATCAGCAAAGTGCTTGTCTGCCTGATTTTGTAAGAATTTGTGCCTTAAATCTTGATCATTGCTAGAATATAGGTTGTTTTAGGATTGTGTATCTGTTTTATGTGAATTGGTTAACTTATGTGCAAGATTTGAGCAAGTGAAAATCGTTTTTATGCAAATTGAACCAGTACACTATTCATCAGACCTAAAACAAGCTTAATCAGAAACTTTGTGTGCTATTTGTGGTTGATTTTGTGAAAGGACTTGTGTGTTTTTGTGATTCATTTGACTCCCTACACTCAACTGAGTGTAGGGGTGCCTTATTGTCCAAAATAAGCACTCACAATAAGCTTTCCTAAGCTTATTGCCAAACTGAACAAAATACACTAGCAGTGGGAACAAATTTCCCACTGGTAGCACAAAAGTTAGTACTGCTAAGCAAACAGACAAAACAAGATAAGTGTCACTATCAGAAAGTTGGATTTTTGGTCTTTAGTGACCAAAAATGAGAATTAGGACTTGAAACCAATTTTATTATTTTTCTAATTTAATTTGTGATTTTTTAGTTTAATTAGATTTTTTATTACTGTTCATTTACTATTTTTTAGGTTTAATAGCATTTTTAATTAACTTTTTAAGTTTCTGTTTTTGTCTTTTAGTGACAAAAATACTTATTTTTCAGTTTTAAGATTTTTCATAGATTAAGAAAAACATTTTAAGATTTTTGGTTCAAAAAGTTTTTAATCTTCACTTTTTATTTATTTTTTAGAATTAATTTAGCTTAATTAGGGTTTAATTTCAAACTGTTTTTGTCTTCTAGTGAAAAATTTTATATTTTTCAAACTTTTTCATTTTTCTACTGTTCATTAGAGTAATTTAGGATTTTTTTAAATTGACAAATAATTTTTGGCATTATTTTATTATTTTTTATGATTATTTTAGTTTAAAAATAGTTTTTAAGAGATTTTAAAATAGAAAATTAGTTTTTAAAATTAAGGAAAAATACTTTTTAGTCTTTAGATAATATAAGTAAGTTATTTGTTCAATAAAATAATATTTTGGACATTTTGTTAATTATATTTAATTTTAGGGCTTTAATTAGTATTTAAAATTGAATATTTAATTAATAAAAGGTTTTAAAATATTTTTATTGGATTTTTATTCTTATTATATTATTTTGGACTTAGTTTAGCTTTTAATTAATTTTTAGGTTAAAAGTTTTAATTTTGTAGTTTTTACGGTTTTACGTGAACGATCTTTTCGTCTTAGCTCGATCCGTCTTCGTAACCGTCATTCTCTTCTCACCCCATTTCTATTTTCTGTTTCTCTCAATATAATCACAAATCAAAATCAATTCATTACACAACACACTAGCCTCCTCGAGAACGAACTCACTTCACTCTTATTTGGTCATTAGTGCTCGGTTTTCCTAAACCGACACTTAACGCTTACCACTATTTTGCCTATTCCTTTTCCTAAAGGGTAGCAAAAACATTACATCAATTTTGGCGCCGCTGCCGGGGAGGCGTGTTGTGCTTTGATTGGAATTGTTGTTTTTATATACTAACCATAATTAGTATTTGTATTAGTAGCACTCTACTAATACGTATTATCGGTTTTCGGTTTTTGTGTGAATACTATTACTATAGTGTATACGTAGAACAATAAATTCACAAGTACTCCAAATACGTGAGAAATCACAACCTTGACTTGGGAGATCATTACCCAATCATTGTATTCGAACCTCAAACCAAAGGAAAAAGGTAAAAATAGATAAATACTTTCGTGAAGCTCGATTTTGAAAAATACAAACTATAAGGTGGGTATAAGGCGGTTGTATTTCACGACCTAAAGGAAAAAGGCTCTTAAGTGCTACGCGTCGCCTCGTTTCCTCCGCTTGCTTGTGCGTATTTTGAGATTAAAGGCTAATCGAGGGTTTTGCCGCCCAAAGTATTATTAAGTATCATATATATTTTCTTGGTTTCATTGATTAAACCCTCTTGAACGTTTTGGTGTTCCACCAACGTTCTAAAGTCATCGAAGGCGTTCACTTCACGTGATCGTTTTCATTCCTTGAGGCTTCTTTAATCGAGAGATTTGATTAAGGAGGATATTTGTAGATTTGTGTCTACTTAATACATTCACCAAATTCCAAAAAAGTTAATACAATCAAAAACCACAAAAAAAAATTTGAAAAAATACAAAACACCAAAAAGAATCTTCTTTGCTCGTCCCCTCGTTGTACGTGACGTTTATGCTAACTCGTAATCAAGCAAGACGTGCACGTAAACGAAAGAACAAAACTCCCACTCCTAATCATTCTAGTGAGGAGTCTCCTATTGACGAACCCATTGTACGAGAAGCACCAACCATGGCGAATCGAACTATGATGGAGTTACTTCAAGCACCCACCGAGGGTTATGGAGAGGCTATTGTGATTCCCGCTATCCTTGCGGAGAATTTTGAGGTGAAAACGGGTTTGTTGTCGATGATCCAAAACAAAAATTCCGTGGTGATGAGAAGGACAATCCCCGCAACCATATCCGCCAATTCAATCGTCTTACCGCCACTTGCAAATTTAAGGATGTCTCGAATGACTCGATTAAGATGATGCTTTTTCCGTATTCCTTAGCGGGGCCCGCTAAAATTTGGTTAGAGAAAGAGCCACCCAATTCTATATTGATGTGGAAGGATCTCGTTTCAAAAATCGTGAACCAATTTTTTCCGCCCTCTAAGACTACGCATTTGAAAAACGAGATTTCAATGTTTTCACAAGAATCAAATGAAAGTTTTTTAACGGCTTGGAATAGGTTTAAGGAGATGTTACATGAATTTCCTCATCACGGTTTTTCCGACTTGCATCAAATTGACACGTTTTACAATGGACTTAATGATCATAAGAGGGATTATTTAAATGCCGCCGCGGGTGGTAATTTTTTATGTAAAACGGTTGAGGAAGCTTTGGTGATAATTGAAAATAGGTCTAAGGTTTATAGCCCTCGTAACACACCGAGTGTTACCAAATTGGGTTCATCATCGTCACCATCGTCTCGTAGCATTAATGCCTTACAAGATGAGGCAAATGAGGAGAATCGGTTTTTCGATAGGTTTTCGACTCTTATGTCCCATTGGAAAGCTCAAGAAGCTTCGAATTCCGCTTCGGTTAAAGCGGTTGCTAAGAGTTGTTTGTCGTGTGGTGGAGCTCATGATCTTTCCGAGTGCATTACCGCGGATGGTAACACTTCGAGTGCTTATATAGCCACGGGAACTTATAACCAAAACGGTCAAGGTTCCCGCCAAAATCAAGCTCCACCAAATCAAAATGCTAATAACTAGCGAAACAACAATCAAGGTGGTAATTATCAAGGAAATCAACGTAATTACAACAAGGGTAATTATCAAAGTGTAAATGGGCAAATTTCTAATCAAAACCAAAACCGTGATTTTCAAGTTACCGCACAAAGTTTTCAAAATGATCACACCAAAAATCTTCAAGGAGAGTTTTTGAATTATGCAAAGGCAAACGATGCTAAGTTTGACAATATGCAACGTGAAATGGTTAGCTTAAGATCCGAGTTGAAAAACGAGCTTAAAAACGAACTTGCTAATGAACTTAAAACTCATGCTAATAAAATGGAAGGAAATGTTCAACGACTCCAACAAAATCAACAAAAAATGGAGCAAGGTCAACATGAGATTAAGCAAGAGTTGTTAAAAGCGGATGCTAGGCAATCTATGTTTGAAGACCGAATGGGAAAAATGTTTGAAGCTATCATGTGTAAACCTTCTTCTTCGAGTAGTCTTCCTAGTGATACCATCGTAAACCCGAAAGGAGAGATGAAAGTGATTACCACACGTAGTCGTAAGACACTTAAGGAACCGACTCCTCAACCAATTACTCCAACGGTGGAGGAAATTGAGGAAGAACCCGAGGTGGTGGTCGAAAAGGAGCAAATTCCAAGCCCACAAAGTACCGCTCATGCCACACCTGCGGTTGACCCATTACCAACATTGGAACCCGAGATTCCAAAGGCTATGCCTATGCCCCAACCCACACCACCTTTGCCCTATCCATCGAGACTTAGGAAGGAGAAACGTCAAGAGCTCGGCAATTATCAATTTGAGTTTTTTATGAAAATGTTTCGTGATTTACACCTTAATGTGAGTTTCGCCGACGCTTTGGTCATGATGCCTCGATTTGCCGATAACTTTAAGAGTATGTTGAAAAACAAGGAGAAATTTCACCAATTGTCTAGTTGTTCGTCGGTTTATCTTAATCGCATACCTCAAAAAGTCGGTGATCCCGGTAAATTTTTGATCCCTTGTGCTATCCAAGATATGGAAGAATGCTATGCCTTGGCCGATCTTGGTGCTAGTATTAATTTGATGCCTCTTGAGATTTTTAAATCGCTCAATCTTCCCTATCTCACTCCTTCAAGAATGTCAATCGAGATGGCCGATCATTTTTACGATTCTAGCTTGTGGAGTAGCCGAGGACGTCTTCGTGAAAGTTGGAAAGTTCTACTATCCCGTAGACTTTATTGTTGTTGACATTCCCATCGATCCTAAAGTTCCTTTAATTTTAGGTCGATCTTTTTTGGATACCTCGAGAGCACTTATCGATGTGCATGCTAGGAAAATCACTCTTCGTTTCAATGAGGAAGAACTCGTCATTAATGCAACTCAAAACTCCACACTTTCTCATGTGTATTCTATCACGTCTTTGTACAATGTCAATCCCATCAAAAACATTTGCAAAAAGATTTCAAAAGTAGTTTTAGAAGTTGTTGAGAAAAATGAAGTTCCGTCCCCTCCGCCGGTGGAGGTTAAGAGTGTTAAGCCTATGATTCCAATCACCAATGATTCTTCGGATGATGAATATGTTGATCCTGATGGGGGAGTTTTCTTTGTTAACAAACATTTTGAGAACTTAACACCACCTTTACCAAAATGGTTTTCAAATGTGAGAATTTTTAGTGTGACTAACATTGCTTTAGAAACACCAAATAGTTTTGGCATAATTAAGTCGGGTTTTCATAAGGAGAGTTTAAAAGATGAAAAAGGAAAAGATTTTGAATTGAATTTAAAATATTTTTCTACAACTCTAACTCCGTCATCACCTCACGTATTGAGTACTACAAGCTCGTCTTCTCCTTTTGACGATGCTTTGTGTGGACCTAGTGTGGGGGAAGCCCCTTATGTTCCCTCCCCTTTCTCCACCGAGGACGAGATATTTGATCCCGGAATTGCTTATAAAGGGAAATCTCGGTCTTCCACCGATGCAATAGATGGAAAATCTTTCTATTTGATTGGTGCGAGTCTACCTCGAGTAGCTCATGGTTTTTATGACTTACCCATTGTCCCACCCTTCTATTTCTTCTCATCTATTTTCTTGAAACCCTTTGGGTTTTTGTTGACACATGATGAAGTGGCGTTGATTTGTTTTTCCAATGAAAACGAGAACGCCATCTTCGATCCCGGTATTTTGCACCATCAAAGGACTTAGTCCTTAATACCGGTTGCTTTTGGGCCTTGATTACATGTAAGTCCCACCAAAAATGACCACACCATGATTATCCCTAAATGATCACATTTATGGGGATTCGAGTCGAGCTTTTGACTCGGTTATCAAAAACAAGGTGCCTCGTGGGGGAAACCCATGCTTATCCATGTACATATTATTGCTTTCTAATTAGTTTAATGTGAGGGGATTTGTGCCCTTCCAACCTTTGTTCCGTGGTTGTTTGTGCATGGTGGTTTTTAGATCATGATCTTCACGATTGGAGCCTCTCGTGTTCGTTTTATGGGAGCACTCGATCGTTTGCTTTGAATACTTTCCCAATATCCAAATGATATATCCTTTGATGTTCTAACCTTAGGTTTTTAGCAAACTTCATAAACGGCTATTAATTTATTGGTTACACCCTTTCCATTCTAGATTAGGCATTCGACTACGTCTCTAGTATAGGGGTGTTTGCACCCCTAGACTCGAAACATTGAGGACAATGTTTAACTTTAGTATGGGGGGGGGGTGAATAGATACTTGCCTTGCCAAACCTTCACGCTTTCCAAAGTTTATCTTTTTGTTTATCGTTTTGTTGCAAAATAAGGCTAAAAATGGCCAAATTTTAAAAAATTTCTCATGTTTTATAAGTGTTTGAAGACACGAATGTAGGTTTTCCGATGGCGAGAATAAGAGTAATTTTTGACTCGACCGTGCGTGTTGAGCACTTAGCTTTGATTCCTTAACTTCACAATAGGCTAAGTCTCTTAAATGAGGACGAGAAATGATAGGGTTAATTATAAGTTACTATGCTAAACGTAGAGTACTCGTATTCTTTCAAAAACTCATGTGTTCTCGTTGTTTGCATATTCTCCCTTCGCATGTAAATATTTTTTGCTTAATAAATATTGACTTAGCGGTTTAGTTAGGATTGTTGGGTTTCTAGTCTTTTCTAGTAGCTTCCGTGTAATTAAATTGGGAAGACATTAAGGTATCGTCAGCGTCACGGTTTTGAAGTATTGGCACCCTAATAATCGAAAGCTTCACCCAATAATAAGATTTCAAGTGCTCACCTAAATCAAGCAAACAATTTGAAGCCCCACAAGGCCGAAAAATCTATGCAAAATTGAAAGTGAATCAAGCCTTAATCTTCGAAGCTTTAAAGATCTAAAATTCGCTTTAGCGTGAGGATATACGTCTTTGGCTAATAAAACCACCGATGAGGCGGATAATAAAAGGCAAGGCAAGACCGAAGTTATAATAAAAGCTTCATGGCGAAGTTGAATAAAAGATGGAGGTAAACCAAAGAAAATAAGGCCCTTCCGTTAGGGGGCGTATAAAAGTCTTGGTAATAAGTCTCATGTTCAAAACCGTTATAAAACCGTGTTTATCGATTCTTCTTGTCAACTTAATTTTTTGACATCGTTGTCTATTAGGAGGGGTTATTGATTTGATGGTCTTGGGTACACCGTTAGGACTCTATTTTTAGACCTAAATCTCTATTATCGCATAAGTCAAACAATGTATCCTCGTGAAATATTCAAGACAAAATAAAATATAAGAGATACAACCTAGGAATAATGGGAGGATAAGTACGTGATTAGGGCATATGAGTAGTGTTAGCATTACTAACTTATAATGACAATGATCTCGTTGCACGCTTGGCATGGAATTGGGGTGAAAATCGAGGACGATGAAATTATTTCTAACGAAGCATTCACGTGTTCTTATTCTATGAACCTAAACGTCCCATTTTGCGATGAAAATCATACATTATGTCTAAAACGCAAGTAGTAGTAATAGTAGTAGTGTAGCTAGTTTATCATTCAATAAAAGTGATAAAAAAATGAATTTTGGAGATACTACGATACTTTATTCTAGCATTGCGTGAGGGCACGGCAATGGTTTAGTATGGGGGAGTGAAGAGACTGCTTTTATACATGGTCTCATCGTCCAAATCGGGCTTAAAATGCATAAAATATCATTAAAACTGCAAAATATATGCTCGTGTTTGTTGTTTGTGTATTTTAGGTACGGATATTGAGGAAATGACAAAAAGATCACAAGAATCAATCAAAAACAAACACGGAAAACGAAGCCGCACAATGAACCGGGCCCAAGAATGGAATTTCCAAAAATGACCTTGAAGAATTGAAGATTGGCAAGAATGGTCCCTCAACTATTGAAGACTTGTCATTTTATACCCCTGTAAATCTCAAATATTGCAAGTGGGTCCTTAAAGTTTCAAGATATTGCTTATTCAGCCCTTGAAGAATGAAGAAATTGCATAAGAAGCCCTTGTTTTAAGATTGAAAACATGTTGTGCCATATTTGACAAGTAATCCAAACTTGTAACAAAGGAAATGGGATGTTGGTGCTATTTATTATGAAGTAAACAAAACAAAGAACCTTGGGGTCCAAACTGGCCAGACAATAAACCTTTTTCCACCAATACAATCCCTCCACGTCACCATTAACCCGACCCTACCCATTTACCCTACCCATGCCCGTCCAAACCCTATACCCAAAACCCACAACCAGTTTATTAATAAACCTGGTCAACAACCCAGTCAACCCCTTAATTTTCCCACCAAACACTAATTTTAAATAAACCCCACCCAAAAACAGATTAAACATTCTCCTAATCCCTTATAAACCCTAAGAACACCCAGGTCCAATTCACCCCAAAACAAAGGGTTTTTACCCCTAATTATCCAGATGGGTAATTCATCCCATCAACATCAAAACCCACTCACCTTGTCCCTTTCCCGTGACCACCATGTGCCCCCCCCCCCCATTGTCCCCTGCTACACCTAAAATGGCAACAAACGAATTTTTCAGAGAATCAACAATCCTCCTTCACTCCTTGGTCCCAAAGGTTCCCAATGAACGTTCAAGATCAAGCAAGGACAGCTGTATACACCAAGGACCATCACATGATGCTTTTTGACCAATTTCAAACAAGAAGACCCAAGGGCAACAAAGGAAATTCGTGTATTAGGGTTAATATAAGGTTTTTACTAGTTGAAAAAGTTCGTTTTCTCGGTGTCTAATCGAATTGAAGTCCGGTTAAATGTGTGGCTCAATTGTTTTTGGTTAAGAAAAAGGGAAGTCGATTATCTATAACTAGTTAAAAAGTAAATGCGAAAAGTATTTTAAAACAAACTAAAGACAAGTACAAATAATAAAAGTACAACAAGGTGAATATTAAAAACTAAAAGTTAAAACGATATTAAAACGAATATTAAAACAAATAATAAAATGTAATTTAAAGCGAAACAATTAATAAAAATAAATATAAAAGACGAAATTAATTATCGACTCGAAAATAAAATTTACTAAATGAAAAAGGAGAGAATAAAACTAAAATGGTACTTTAAAGCTAAACGAGGCAAAACCTAAAGCGGGTACTAAATAAAAGATAAAACTTAAACTTTACGAAAAAATATTAATAGTAAAAATCGACGAAAAATTCAACTAAAAATACGTAACTTCCAAAAATGAAATCGGAACAACTTTCAGATAAAACTAAACAATTACGGAACAATACTATTAAATAAACAAGCTAGCAGGCTAGCTGCTGGAAGCAGCCAGGCAGCTTGCTTAATTTGGCGGGAAGAGAAAAGGAAGCTAGCAAGCTAGCAGGTGACCTAATAAGTTTGTTCGGAAGTTTATAAAACTTCCTATTCGGAAGATTTGAAATTATTGTTTCGGAAGTTTTTTTTTCTTTTATTCGGAACTTTTAAAAAGTTCCGGTTCGGAACTTTTTTTTTTTTTTTTTTCAACTTGGTTCGGAAGTTTTCTTTTCTTTTATTCGGAACTTTTCAAAAGTTCCGGTTCGGATTTTTTTTAACAAAAATTGGTTCGGAAGATTTCTCTGGTTCGTAAGATTAAGCAAGACAACTGGTTCGGAACTTTTGGCATAAAATTGGTTCGGAACTTTCCAAAAGTTCCGATTCGGAACTTTTTGCCACAAATTGGTTCGGAAGTTTAACTGGTCAATGTTAACAGTAGCAGGAAAAGAACAGGGAAAAGTACTAGAACACGAATTTAAGCAAAATCAATCAAGATCAACCAAAAGATTAACCCAAAATAACCACTAAACATCAACTAAAAATAATCAATCAAAACAAATCAACAAAACTAACAAATAAAGCCAAATCAATCAAAACCCACTTGATTGAAATTAAGAAAACTCAAGAACATGAATAATCAAAACAAAGAACAAATCAAATAAGAAAGGTAGAAGGAGATTGGCAATAAAATAAAGTTTAACAATAATTAAAGGTAAACTTACTTGGAATTAAAAGAAGATTAAAGGTGCGTTACAAGAGAATTAAAGATCATAAATTTAAAGAACAAGAGAAATGAAAAATGGGGAAGAGAGGCTTGTCAAGCCTCCAACAACTACAAATGAATCTAGTAATGTGTATTTATAGGGGAGGAAGGGATTAGTGGAAGGAAGCTTCCTCCCCTCTTTTGGTAAACTTCAATAAATTAGACTTGAGTTCTTCGGCTTTTGGTAAACTTCCGTCTTTTGACTTTTTCTTTGATAAATCTTCAGAATTGGTCTTGGACTTCCGTTCTTTTTTCCACTTTTGATCTTTCGACTTCGTCTTTTGTCTTTTACTTCAATAAAAGCCCGTGAAAGCCGTGTTTTCTCCACTTTTCACCTTCTCGACCCTGAAACACAATAAAAACACAAACCACACATAATTCCGCCATTTACGACATAAAATATACGTTTAGGTCCCGTTTTAATGTATTTAAGTGGTAGAAAAGATGGGTGTTTTCACACCTATCAAATCCCCTACACTTAACCACTGCAATGCCCTCATGCAATGCTTAGCAATAAAGCAAGGTTTACACTTTCCATCATAATCAATCTACCTTTGCCTTTATTAAACAACTAAGGAAAATAAAAAAGATAGAAAATAACAAGATGCAATCAAGGAAGAAACATGTAAAGAAATCTAAGACTTACATTAGGGCTTGTGTGTCATGAATGTTTATCACCCTCAAGTTTCACGTTCCCCATGCCAAGCTTAAAAACAAGATCATTGTTAGTACAAGTTAGCATAACAAACATTTACTCATGCGGTTCAATTAATCACTTAAACTCCCTTATTCCTATGGGTATCTCTTATATTTTATTGATGTCTTGAATGATCACGAGGATGCATTGTTGACTTATTCCGATAATTTATTAAGGCTGAAAGCAAAGTAGGACGATATGATCAATAGTTAGCTAAAGGACAAAATCTCTTAAAACTGCTTCTCGGGATATCAAAAAGTTCATATCTTGGCATAACTTGGTTCACGATTTGAGACCTTTCTCGGGCCGATATTTGGCATGTACTTCATACTTCATATCTTGAGAGACGTGCTTGAGATAATGGTCTTCTCATCGTTCATAGAGTTTCTTCGCTTGGAGACTTTTGAGAGGTACTCCAACTTTGTTGACCACGACTTCATGATTATTTCTTCAATCTCTATTTGGGATTTTGAGATACAACGATCCGCCTCCTTTTCGGACTTGGATCTATTTATCCTCATACCTTGTTAGGGTCTTTTCGGATAGACTTCTCCATGATCTTTATGGGAGTTGATTGCTTTTCGTCGTGAGTCTTGATCCTTCATATTGATTTCGGGAATAATGCTTTTCACATCACTTTGGATCTTCAGAAATAAAAAGGAATCCTCATGCCTTGTTAGGGCCTTTTCGGACTCGCCAATCTTCGCGCCCCGCTTCATAAGTTATGCCTTGGCTATGAACTCTTATCATTACTGAGCAACTTTTAAACGATCTTGGCCTAGAAGCTAAGTAACTTTTCAAATCGTACGACCTTATTTCTTGCAGATAATTTATTAGCAAGTGATGGGAGAAAAAGATCATAATTAACTCACATAAGTTAATGAGAGAATACCAAACTTGTAACCAACTCTATCATTTCACGTTCTCCACAATTTAAAATCTCAAGGAATGAGACTCGTGGATGCTTAGCCTAATAAATCAATTAAGGTCTACATGGTTAAGGATACTAGCTAGAGTGAACTTGGATAAGTAAACTCGGGTTGAGTCAAAATATTCACAACGGGCCTAATATATCTAAGATATCTAAACTTGCTAAAACCATTTTATTAAAATGCTAGAAAGTAACAAAAATAAAGGAGATTACAACTAGGCCAAAATAGATTAAAATTTTTGAAAAAGGCTAAAAAATTGATTTTCCGGTTAAAATGAGGGCAAATACAAGGAAAAGACCACTTAACTTCGATAGAAGTCCCCCCTACACTTAATATAAACATTGTCCTCAATGTTTAAGCATGTGGGAGTAAACTCCCCTACACTTAGGACATTGTGCACTTTGTTTAAATCTCGTTAAGGAAAAGACAACTAAAGAGATTCCTATTTTAATATTGAGAAATATAAAATAGTGAATCGAAAAGAGTTTAGGATAGAACCGGGAAGAAGGGAACACGGAGTCACGGTTCGTCAAAAGTACTCAAGAGTGTGTCTTTGAAGCTCTAATCCCTGCACAGGATAAGAAAGAGAACAAGAAACACCAACGGGGCTCCCCCTACACTTATGATGAAAATAGATAGATAATTGGGTTGCCTCCAAAAAGCGCTTGTTTTTGTTGACCGAGTCACGAGCCTGACTCGTCCCCGAATTAAATGGTCCATGGGGAAGCCTCGAATGTGATACCGGGATCAAAGACATTGTCCTCGTTCCCGGTTGACATCAACAAAGGAGAGGCGGGGGATAAGTCTTGAAAGGGAGAAAGGTCCTTTCAACATACGTATTGTATGTGAATTCAAGATCCACAGGAGGTGAGTTGGGTATAGTGAGCACATTGTCATCCCCTAAAGACAATGGAGGCTGAGCATTCGGCAAAGCCGTGATGTTATCAATGATAGCATAATCAATGTCACCTCCCGGGTCCAAGCACTCATCCTCCGTGATAGTGGCTAAAAGGGAGGATGGAAGGTGCTCGGGAGGGGGACTTGGGTCAATACTTTCCTGCAGCAAATTATCAAAAATAATGTCCCCCTCCGTGTCAGAATCATCAATACCTGGAGGGATGGAGTGGATATCGATTTCTTCCAGCAATGGGTCATTATCTTCAACGGGAGGAATAGATGGAGGTAGAGACTTGGAAAGAGAAGGAGAAGTCAACGCTTCGATTTGAGCAATAAGAAGGTGCACTTTCCGTAATCCATCGCGAAGAAGCACGTCTTCCACCTCATCCACAAGATCATGTTCATCGGTGAACTGCTCGTAAACCGGAGAGAATAAATCGTCATTTTCTGCATCTCCCGGTGAAGATTGAGAAATTTCAAAAGTGAAATTCTCATAGCAGAGAGAAGAATCGTCATCACTAGGATCGACCTTGTCCGTAAGAGCAACGTCGTCCTCAGGCTCCATAGCAGGTAAGTCACAAACCTCATCATCCAATACTTTATCGAGACCAACATCACTAAGCTCATGCAACGAATCTAGATTCGTAGGCGCAGTAGGAACATCGAGAGTAGGAGCAGCAACTTTAGAAGATGAGTTGAAAGTGCATACAGCGTCATCGTCATCATCATCATAATAGTATTGACGCATAAGCGGAGGGGTATAATCACTAAGATTAGATGCTTGCTCTTGTTGCAGTCGCTTTTCCTCGTCCCTAAGTTCTTTAAGCAAAACAACGGCTTCTTGAAGTTGCAAAATAAAGGAGTGTGTTTCTTCATTCAAGATAGTGAGTTGTGGGTCAAGATTAATTTGCTGAGAGGATTGATGATTGTGGGTGTGATGTGGGGGCTCAAAGTGTTGAAAACCTGAATTATAGCAATGTTGTGGCTCATAGTTGTTCATCGGTTGAGAATAATTAGAAACCGGGTTTGGTTCATAATAATCCATAGGTGAAGAAAACTGAGGACACGGATTTGGCTCATAACAATTCATTGGTTGACAATAATAGGTATCATGAGGACCCCCACAGTTGTTGCAAACCGGGTATGGAGAAAAATCAAGTGCGTCTTGTGGATAGCTATTATCATTGTCATAATTGTACCCCGGTTCTTGCCCGTGACCAGACGGGTATCGAACCGGGCACGAAACATGCCAATGAGAATCGCTTCCACAATAGATGCACGGGGGAACAGGAGGTAGGTTCAAAAAGTACGAATTAGTCGAGTTGCACAAAGGACAAAATCCGGATTGTGTCTAGTCGATATCGTTTCCGCACCGCTCACATGTACACCATTGACAAGAGTTGTTCCCAGATAATTGTTTCCCACACCGGACGCAATGGACATAAAAATCCTTGAAGAAAGATAGATAAGCAAGAAGAATATTTTTGGTGCAAAACTTTGAAAAAGAAATGCTTTTTATGATTTTTTAAATGTTTTTGGATTTTTTTGAAAATTTTTGACAAGAAAAATAACGTTCACAAGTGAACGGATCCCAAAATCCAACGCGTCACTCACAAAAAACCTTCGATCTTCACGAAAAGAGCCGGCAGCGGCGCCATTTTAATATAAGGTTTTTACTAGTTGAAAAAGTTCGTTTTCTCGGTGTCTAATCGAATTGAAGTCCGGTTAAATGTGTGGCTCAATTGTTTTTGGTTAAGAAAAAGGGAAGTCGATTATCTATAACTAATTAAAAAGTAAATGCGAAAAGTATTTTAAAACAAACTAAAGACAAGTACAAATAATAAAAGTAAAACAAGGTGATTATTAAAAACTAAAAGTTAAAACGATATTAAAACGAATATTAAAACAAATAATAAAACGTAATTTAAAGCGAAACAATTAATAAAAATAAATATAAAAGACGAAATTAATTATCGACTCGAAAATAAAGTTTACTAAATGAAAAAGGAGAGAATAAAACTAAAATGGTACTTTAAAGCTAAACGAGGCAAAACCTAAAGCGGGTACTAAATAAAAGATAAAACTTAAACTTTACGAAAAAATATTAATAGTAAAAATCGACGAAAAATTCAACTAAAAATACGTAACTTTCAAAAATGAAATCGGAACAACTTTCAGATAAAACTAAACAATTACGAACAATACTATTAAATAAACAAGCTAGCAGGCTAGCTGCTGGAAGCAGCCAGGCAGCCTGCTTAATTTGGCGGGAAGAGAAAAGGAAGCTAGCAAGCTAGCAGGTGACCTAATAAGTTTGTTCAGAAGTTTATAAAACTTCCGATTCGGAAGATTTGAAATTATTGGTTCGGAAGTTTTTTTTTCTTTTATTCGGAACTTTTCAAAAGTTCTGGTTCGGAACCTTTTTTTTTTTTTTTTTTTTTTTCAACTTGGTTCGGAAGTTTTCTTTTCTTTTATTCGGAACTTTTCAAAAGTTCCGGTTCGGAACTTTTTTAACAAAAATTGGTTCGGAAGATTTCTCTGGTTCGAAAGATTAAGCAAGACAACTGGTTCGGAACTTTTGGCATAAAATTGGTTCGGAACTTTTCAAAAGTTCCGATTCGGAACTTTTTGCCACAAATTGGTTCGGAAGTTTAACTGGGCAATGTTAACAGTAGCAGGAAAAGAACAGGGAAAAGTACTAGAACACGAATTTAAGCAAAATCAATCAAGATCAACCAAAAGATTAACCCAAAATAACCACTAAACATCAACTAAAAATAATCAATCAAAACAAATCAACAAAACTAACAAATAAAGCCAAATCAATCAAAACCCACTTGATTGAAATTAAGAAAACTCAAGAACATGAATAATCAAAACAAAGAACAAATCAAATAAGAAAGGTAGAAGGAGATTGGCAATAAAATAAAGTTTAACAATAATTAAAGGTAAACTTACTTGGAATTAAAAGAAGATTAAAGGTGCGTTACAAGAGAATTAAAGATCATAAATTTAAAGAACAAGAGAAATGAAAAATGGGGAAGAGAGGCTTGTCAAGCCTCCAACAACTACAAATGAATCTAGTAATGTGTATTTATAGGGGAGGAAGGGATTAGTGGAAGGAAGCTTCCTCCCCTCTTTCTTCTTTTCCTTAATTGCGTCATTAGGTCCCTCCTTTCTTTAAACTTCTTAAATCTTGGACTATAATGACTTTGGCTCGGGATCTCTTTGAACTCATCTTGTAATTCTTCAATAAATTACACTTGAGTTCTTCGGCTTTTGGTGAACTTCCGTCTTTTGACTTTTTCTTTGATAAATCTTCAGAATTGGTCTTGGACTTCCGTTCTTTTTTCCACTTTTGATCTTTCGACTTCGTCTTTTGTCTTTTACTTCAATAAAAGCCCGTGAAAGTCGTGTTTTCTCCACTTTTCACCTTCTCGACCCTGAAACACAATAAAAACACAAACCACGCATAATTCCGCCATTTACTACATAAAATATACGTTTAGGTCCCGTTTTAATGTAATTAAGTGGTAGAAAAGATGGGTGTTTTCACACCTATCAAGGGTTTAGTATTCTAGAGTATTCCATTCAGTGTATAAATATGGGACGTATGTGTCCCATATCTCTTGTTACAGATTTTCTTTAAAAACTCATGTAATGCCTTTTTAAGTTTAATAAAAGTTGGTTTTGTTAATGAACTTGTAATTCTTTTTTGTTAGTTAAAAGTTGGTCTTGTGTTATAAGAAAATCTGAGTTCCACATTATCATTTGTTATTCAAGGTTTGAATTGGTTGGAAGAGATAAATAGTTTTCAGAAAAAATCAGTTTTTTTTAAGTTAGATTTGGCAAGGTTTAAAATACTTTAAATCAGTTTGAAAAAGAAGTGAAAGTGGAATTTTTGAATTGATTTTCTGTATTTGATAAACTTTTATCAACAAAATCTTGGTTGGTTGCATTTTTTTAGGTTTTTCAAAGGTTTTCCAAGTAAAAATCTTATTCCCTATTTTTATCTTACACTTACTGTTTAGAAGCTGTCCAAAAGCTTTTGACAAAGCTTTTGGTTCATCTTTCAAACTTGAAGTGTCTTTCCTGGTTTGGTGGTGAGTGTGCACGTTCAAATCAAGAACAATCATCATCATCATTTCCATCTTGTAATCAAGCAGCCTAAAAAGTCCGCACAAGCCCGGGCTTGTTTGGAGGTGGCTTTTCAGTCACCGTGGGACCTGGATGTGGGTCCCACAAGGTAACTACCTTGTCCCTTGTTTGAAGTTTCAAATATTTCTGATTTATGTGATATTGGTGAAAGGTTCATAGAATTTGTCTAAGTGTTGGTTTATATGCTTTTTCATGTTAGTAATAGGTCTATATGCATGTTAGTAGTGATTAGAATCAGTTTGGTTGAGTTTGAAAAGCTTTTGGTTTGATAAAGTTCAATTTCAGTAATTAAGGGGTGTTTGGATCTGGAATTTAATTGAGTTTGGTGAAAGTTTTTTTGGTTACAAATTGGTTTAATTCACTCATTTGGTTGTTAGTAAGTGATATATGCTTTTGGCTCTCAGATTGGTAGAGTTTTTAACACATTTGCATGATAAAAATTTGGAACATAGCCTAAAATCAGCAAAGTGCTTGTCTGCCTGATTTTGTAAGAATTTGTGCCTTAAATCTTGATCATTGCTAGAATATAGGTTGTTTTAGGATTGTGTATCTGTTTTATGTGAATTGGTTAACTTATGTGCAAGATTTGAGCAAGTGAAAATCGTTTTTGTGCAAATTGAACAGTACACTATTCATCAGACCTAAAACAAGCTTAATCAGAAACTTTATGTGCTATTTGTGGTTGATTTTGTGAAAGGACTTGTGTGTTTTTGTGATTCATTTGACTCCCTACACTCAACTGAGTGTAGGGGTGCCTTATTGTCCAAAATAAGCACTCACAATAAGCTTTCATAAGCTTATTGTCAAACTGAACAAAAAAAAATACACTAGCAGTGGGAACAAATTTCCCACTGGTAGCACAAAAGTTAGTACTGCTAAGCAAACAGACAAAACAAGATAAGTGTCATTATCAGAAAGTTGGATTTTTTGTCTTTAGTGATCAAAAATGAGAATTAGGACTTGAAACCAATTTTGTTATTTTTCTAATTTAATTTGTGATTTTTTAGTTTAATTAGATTTTTTATTATTGTTCATTTACTATTTTTTAGGTTTAATAGCATTTTTAATTAATTTTTTAAGTTTCTGTTTTTGTCTTTTAGTGACAAAAATACTTATTTTTCAGTTTTAAGATTTTTCATAGATTAAGAAAAACATTTTAAGATTTTTGGTTCAAAAAGTTTTTACTGTTCACTTTTTATTTATTTTTTAGAATTAATTTAACTTAATTAGGGTTTAATTTCAAACTGTTTTTGTCTTCTAGTGAAAATTTTTATATTTTTCAAACTTTTTCATTTTTCTACTATTCATTAGAGTAATTTAGGATTTTTTAAAATTGACAAATTATTTTTGGCATTATTTTATTATTTTTTATGATTATTTTAGTTTAAAAATAGTTTTTAAGAGATTTAAAAATAGAAAATTAGTTTTTGAAATTTAGGAAAAATACTTTTTAGTCTTTAGATAATATAAGTAAGTTATTTGTTCAATAAAATAATATTTTAGACATTTTGTTAATTGTATTTAATTTTAGGGCTTTAATTAGCATTTAAAATTGAATATTTAATTAATAAAAGGTTTTAAAATATTTTATTGGATTTTTATTCTAATTTATATTATTTTGGACTTAGTTTAGCTTTTAATTAATTTTTAGGTTAAAAGTTTTAATTTTGTAGTTTTTACGGTTTTACGTGAACGATCTTTTCGTCTTAGCTCGATCCGTCTTCGTAACCGTCATTCTCTTCTCACCCCATTTCTATTTTCTTTTTCTCTCAATATAATCACAAATCAAAATCAATTCATTACACAACACACTAGCCTCCTCGAGAACGAACTCACTTCACTCTTATTTGGTCATTAGTGCTCGGTTTTCCTAAACCGACACTTAACGCTTACCACTATTTTGCCTATTCCTTTTCCTAAAGGGTAGCAAAAACATTACATCAGTTCACAAAACAAAACTGATATGGCATGGGTGAACGCCTATGGGTCGGTTCATAAAACAAAATTGACATGAGCAAAGGTTAACGCCTATGGGTCGGTTCACCAAAACAAAATTCGAATGAAAAGCATATGTGACTAAATATGGCCAGTCCTGTACTAACCATTACTTAGTCAAAATACCTGCAACAATAATACATGAAAATAAATAAGTGAGAATCAACTACCAAAACTTAACAAAAAAACGTGTGACCAAGAATGAACTATTGGGGTTTAGTCCATATTAGCCAAAGTATACAAGGAAGCATCATGCATAAAAGAATGACACATAACTAAGTATGGATGACGGTGTTCAATCCATAAAAATAAACCCAGGGAAAATATCATGGTTAAAACAACAAGGTGCTGAAAATATCAATTCGTAGAATAACAAGCGTCAGTGTAGGAAGCTCCTGGTGACTACCCACTAGTCACAGGTCAAGTTTTAGAGCCTACAAGTCGAAACCTTGTCTCTGATACCATAGTTGTAACACCCCATTTTGATAAATGGAATATCACAGGATAATTATGGTGTGTCATCAAAGCACGAAAGGTAATATGTACTAAAACATACATGACCAAAATGGAAAACCGGAATCAAACATCAGTTCCCAAACATAAGCCCCGAACATAAATAATTAAATCAAATGAGAGGGTCAAAACAAGTGTCCAAACAAGCATAAGTGTATGAAGGCAAAAAGAGAAGAATTCTAAGGCAACTTTCCTCCTATGCACGATCTCTAAATGTTCAAGTCTGTCCATGGGTACCTGCCTTTTTGGGACATGGAAAGGAAAGTAACGACTGAGAAATACGGTCAGTGCACGAATATATGACATAGTATGAATGACATAATATAACAAGAATGATTAGCAACAGAAATGCGTAAGTCTTGGAAAACCTGGAACATGTTTATAAAACTGGTTTTTTGTTTTGAAAAGACTTATGTTTTTATATGAAAACTGTATTTTAATTAGCCTAAATCCCATATAGGTCATGAGGTATCAACGTGCATGAATACTTAGAGGGGTGACCTCATCATGAAATTAAAGGGGTTGCCTCTAATCATATTGGTCTGGGTAGGAGGGATCAACTCCTTATGAAGGGTGCAAGGCTCACACCACACTCATCATGAAAATCCTATAAAAACATGTAACTAGGATGCACCCATACGCTAAACATGATAATACAATAATATGGCCAAAACTGAAAGGGGCGCCACGAGCAATCACTCCGCCGTGGGGAAGTCATAACACTGGTGCCTCCAGTGTTATGGTTATGGTACCTCTATAACTAGGTGGAACTGGTCATGCATGTATATGGCTTAGGCATTTAAAACAAAATATAAGCTATCAAAACATATAAAACAAATATTTGGGGAAAATAGTTAGCTGCAAATGGGGAATCCTAATAAAGGAAAGGAATGTCCATACCGAAGGACAAAATATCTGTACCTTATGTCCAGTCAGCGATGAAAGATGAAAAGATGGAAAGTCCTACTCCGACATCACAAGTGCTACATAAATAAGGGACTTGTATGAGTTGTCTGATTACTAAGTGTGGTACTGGTTCTTGTATGTTCTTAACTTATTTTATATGTTCTAGTCATGTTTTACTATTTTTAAATGTTATATTGTATTATTCATGTTTTACATGTATTCTGATTATGTAATTCATGTATTCTTGTATTATTATACTTGTAGTGTAATAATAAGTAACTTTCTAAAAATAGCAAGTTTCTAAAAATAGAAAGTTTCTAAAAATAGAAATTTTCCATAAATAGAAATAAGCTGGATTAATAAATTTAAAATACAAGCTAGTGCTTATTAGTTATATGTTATAAGTCATTATAATTATTAGTAAAGTTTATAAAATGAAATACTTAGGCTAAATGGGTTCTTGAGTGTAGCCGAAACAACCAACACCCAACCCGACTCCCTTTTCCATGTTTTAATCATTAGAACGTCCTGTTTTCATGAATTATTTAAATGGGTTCTTGAATTAAAGAAAATCATTTAAAAGGTTAAAGATTAAGAATACCGTATGTGTAACAATCTAAGGTTTAGAAACACAAACATAAACCCGTAACCAATCAAGATCAAACACCTTCTTTTCCCCTTTTCCTTGAAGAAACCCGGCGGCCATACATGGAGGTTAGGGTTTTCTTTCTTTTTAATTTTTTTGTAAAAATGATAATGAAAAGAAGGGTTTTCCTGATGGTTATTAACTCTCATAACAGGCCAGGCTTTTGGGCTCTCTTGTTCTTTCTTAGCCGCGACCTACAATCCACACATACAAGGTTTCGTGTTCAATTCGTGACCAAATTATTTATCGTACGTGTTCGTGTTTTAAATGTCGTATTTTATTACTTGTTACGTTTAATTATTATACGTAAATACTTAGCGTGTATTACTAATATAAGGAATGCTTGTAATTAATATTCATGAGACGTGTCATTTTTTTTTATAAATAGAAAGTTTTAATTTATTGCGTTTTTACGTAGTGTACTTTTCATGGTATTTTTATGCGGGTTTTACATCATGATGTGCGGAGATGTGTATATGTGATAATTAGATACGTTATAGGGTAAATTAGAAAATTACCTTTAGGAAAAAGTAATAGACTAATAATACCAATGACGAATTCAATTAAACACGTGAGTGAGTCGAGTTCGTTTTACACGAAGATCTTATGAATTTGAGATGTTTTGTTTTGATTTGGACAATCGATTTGAATTGGTTTTCGGTTTTTAAACTACAATTAAAATCAACGAATTTTGAGCTAAGTAAAATTAACCTAAAGTGCATGAATCGTAAACCCCGGCTATTTAAAATTCTACAAAAACTTTATTACTTAAAAATTAAAACACTATTTAAAAATTAAACTAATTAAAAATCTTAAAAAAAAATTAAACTATTTAATTAAAATTACTTTTAAGCTATTTTTAAAATTCTAATAAAACTATTGAAACTTTTTAAAACAAGTCTACTTTAAAAACTATTATATTTTAATTATCAAAATCTAATTATAAAAATAACTAATTAAACTAATAATAAAAACATTTTTTTTAATTTTTATTTTTTAAAACTACTGATTATTAAGAATTTGCTTTAAAATCAAAAGTAATACTTAAATTAAAACGTGTCTAAGAAAGTTAACTTCAAACAAACACAGCCAAAGTAAAAAAACGTATATTAATGAAATGCATGAGAGTTAAATCAAAAAGGCGTGTAGCCCAGTTGGTTATCACGCATCACATCTAAAAGGAAGGTCTCGAGTTCGATTCCAGATGCAGACCTATTTTTTTGGAATTAATTATTTTGACAGATATGACAAAGTTTACCAGTCTTAGGAAAGACTTTTTGATCTCATTAGCTTAAACTGCAAGGAGCAGATAAAATTGAGCTTATCAGATTATTTTGAAACTGATAAGCAGATTATTGGAATAAATCTGATAAGGAAATCAGATTTTGCAACTTAACAGACTGATTAAATCAGTTAAATCTAACACAGCATTGTAAATCTATGCTCAAATTTTCAGCAAACAAGCAGTTAAACTAAAACTTATTAATCAGCAGATCAAACAAAAGGAATCTACAAACAATCACAGCTAAATCATACTATTTCAGTCATATAAAAACATATCAATTTGAACATGTAGGTAAAAACATGCATCAGGCCAACAAATGCAGTTTCTAAGATTAGCTAAAAAGAAGATAGATCAATAATCTGATCAACTCAATAAGAGATCATGACTTCACACTGTTAAATCAGAGATCTACAATTACATAAAGTGAAGATCCTACGATCAGCAGTTCTAAATAGCGAATAAAACAGAATCAACCAGTTTTTTTTAGTCAAGACCGGATGCTAATATGTTAACTAAACCGAGACCATTCATATAAACCAATCAGTTATCCCAAATAATGAGATACCAGTTAACCACATTAGCAGTATCTAAACAGATATCCCTCCAACCCGCAGGTCTTAACATATAACAAAGAAAACTAAATTAAACTTATATAGCGCCTAACAGATTTCAAAGCCCAACTCTCTTTATCGTGTACTAACTCTAATAATAAAAATCTATGACAGCAACATCCAAATCAGGTTATCCAATTCCAAACTAACAATTCAAATATCTTAACATATATTCGACTTAAAATAGATAGCAAGAAAAACAGTCAAAACTTAAACATCAAATCAGTTAAGTTCATCCTAACATTTAAATCAACACAAATTCGAAGCTAAAATTAAAACCGAAAATAAAAGAGCTAAAACCTTTTGTCGACCCGTTGAGTAGTAGGCTAGCGCTGAGCTGCCTAAGAACCGAAGCTAGAACAACCCACCATCGCCATAGAACTGGTCCTTTGAGCACATATCACGAACCAACTGCTTACTTTTATCAGTTTATTCAGTGGGAATAAACTAATTCTCCCTTATTCAATCAAGTTCACTCACATAAGCTATAGCTTTAGCTTATATAAACAAACACTATATAATGAGTTTATGAATTAGATTGCAAACAGTTTACTTGAAAAAATAAATTGCCAGAATAAAAGAGATACTAAAACTCGAATTTTATTATATTAAATAAAAAATTACAATGTTTAAAAGGAAAATACAAATCTAACTACAAACTATCATTATAACAATACTGAAAGAAAAGGGATCATTTTACACTAGAAATTGGGGGTATTTATAACCCCCCCAAGGCTGTTGATGAAGGGATATTCGAATCTCTCGAGGGATATTCCCTTTTCTTCTCAGCCTTTGATCTTCAATTCTTTATTCTCTCTCTTCTGAAACTTCAATCGGATGGTTAATATTGTTCACAATAGCACACGGATCGCCAACGTGGCATCCGTGTGCTAGTTGTGCTTCTTCTTTGGGATTTGATTGGTGGATTAGGAGATGTGAGGTGTATCCTCCACTGAAATTAAGCCACGTATCATATCTCCTCCAACTTTTCTCTTCCTAAAACCAAGGGGGTTTTATTCCCCTTGGTGTGAATTAATAGAATAAATGGAAAGCCCCAAATAAAATGAAGTTTTTTTACCCATCTAGGGTTTGTACACAGTAAATTAATTTACTGGTTTTGTGAAGGCAAATTGGGGAAGATGGAATAAAACTTTGTTTGTATCGAAAGATTAATAAGTGGGTGAGAGAATACGTATTATTTATTGTGTGAACGTGTGAAATTGGTTTGGGTGAATGGCTTATTTATTTATTTATGTGAGTGGGTGGGGAATATGAATGGGATAAAAAACAAAAATGAGAGTCGTTTTATTTTAATAATGGATGTGTGACTGAAACAAGTTTATAAACCAACGAAACCCTAAGCCCAACATCTTTTCCTTTATTTGTTCCTTTTCATTAATGTTTGGGCTTTAGGCCCAAACTTCCCATCCGTGCTATTCATTTGGGCCAAATGATTTTGGAATTGTCCAAATTAATTCACTTAATATCCATTATTAGGCTTTTCAGGCCCAATAAGCCCATGTGGGACCCACTTGGCCCGTTTATTCGACAAATGATTAAATCCACTCATGTCGAGCTTGATTTTTGGCTTCTTTGATCTTTTTCATCAATCTCGTGTCGATTATTGCCGGTTTTCGCGAACTTGGTACCTACACACATGAAAACAAGAAACAAGCATATCCAAGGCATTTTTGATACATTTTGAGCATAATTTCATTGTTTTAAACTACAAATGATATGAGTAATTACACTCATATCAAATTCCCCCATGCTAAGCAATTGCCGTGTCCTCACGCAATGATAAAATTAAACTATATCTACACCATTATTTAACTTTTGACATTTTATTTTACAAAGACATAAAAGCTCAAATAGATTCATCGTCCTCGACTTTTCACTTTTCCATGCCAAGTGCAAAAACAAGATCATTGTTATTATAAGTTGGTAGACTAACGCGAACTCATGTGGGCCAATTATTCACTTAAACTCCCTTATTCATAAGTGTATCTCTTATATTTTATTGTTGTCTAAAATGATCACGAGGATGCATTGTTGACTTATTTCGATAATTTATTAGGCCGAAAATAAAGTGAACGATTTAATCAATAGTTAGCTAAAGGACAAAATCTTTTAAAACTTCTTCTCGGGCTCTCATAAAGTTCATATCTTGGCATAACTTGTTTCGCGATTTGAGACCTTTCTCGGATCGATATTTGGCAATGACTTTATACCTCCAACCTTGAGAGGCGTTCACGAAATAATTGTCTTCTCTTCATAATATTTCTTCACTTGAATTTTTGAGAGATTCATACTTGGACCACGACTTCTTCATTTTTCTCCAATCTTTACTTGGGATTTTGATTTACAACGATTCCCCTCCTTTTTGGACTTGGCTTCATTTATCCTCATACCTTATTTTTGGTCTTTTTGGATAGACTTCTCCATGACTTTTTGGGAGTGTTTGCTTTTCGTCGTGTGTCTCGATCCTTCATATTGATTTTTGATAAATGATTCTTCACATCACTTGAGATCTTTAGCAATAAAACATAGCCCTCATGTCTTGTTAGGACCTTTTTGGACTCGCCAATCTTCGCATCCCGCTTCAATAAGTTATGCCTTGGCTATGAACTCTAATCCATACCGAGCAACTTTTAAACGATCATGGACTAGAAGCTAAGTAACTTTTTAAATCGTTCAACATTATTTATTGCAATTAAATTTATTAACAAGTAATGGAAGAATAGGCTCATAATTAACTCACATAAATTCCCGAAAGAATACCGAACTTATAATTGGCTCTATCATTTCTTGTTCTCCATATTGTAAAATTCCAAGAATGAAATCAATGGATACTTAGCCTATTAAATCAAAGTTTTGGGTTTTCAAGTCATCTATAGGATCTTGCATCTTCTTAAACTTTTGCAAGTTTTAGAATTTGCGTTTTAAAGTTCCCTTGATAGACGACTTTCTAGGATCAATTATAGGAGCATGCGAAAAGTTCTTGTTCTTAACTCGTATGAATTAAGACTTTCGCGTTTTAAAGCTCCCTATATAATAGCCTAGCAAAACTTAATTCAAATACGTTAAGGAAAAGCTAAGGTTAAAAACCGAGTCGAGTCAAAAACTATTCTTATTGAAAGTCTACATTCGTGTCAAAAACACTTACTTTATTTATTAAAACTTAAAAATAACACAAAAAATTTAAATTTTTATTGAAAAATGAGAAAAACTACACGTTTGGACACGACAAAAGCAATTGCAAGCGATTATATCGATTGATTCCCCCATGCTAAAACCAAACATTGTCCTCAATGTTTCTTAGCTCAAGAGTGACACCCCCTTGCTAAGACACGAAGAGTCTAATGCAAATTCCTAGCATGGAAAGAGTACGCAAATCTATAAGCCGTTTATTAATTATGCCTCAAGATAAAACGTTAGTCGATAAAAATCAAGGGTAAAGAGTGTGCCCCTTTTTGGCATTCAAAGAATAGAAGATCAAGTGGACCGGCAAAAACCGAACACGAGAGTCTTCAAAAATAATGGTCATACCTAAGATCACAACACAACAAATCACGAGCACGAGCTTGAAAGATCAAGCCTTATTAGGTGTTAGAAAATAGAAAGAAGATAGAAAATACTCGTTTTTGTTCACCGAGTGATGAGCTCGACTAGATCCCCGCATTCATTGGTCCTTAGGGAAAGTGGTGAAAACCGGCATTTTAGGATAAAATCCAACATAAAGCGTGATGCCGGGGTCAAAGATCTCATCCTCGTTGTCGGATGACAAACGAAAGGATAAAACTCCAACACAAATCTCTAACAAGAGATGGTAGTCACAAACAATCATATGGATGTAGCATCCTCCACGAGATAAACTCGCACCAAGATGATTAAAAAGTCTTTCAATTATTGCATCGGTGAAAGGCCGAGATTTCCCTAAATCGACGATTCCGGGATCGAATACCTCGTCCTCGGTGGAGAAAGGAATAGACAACAAGGTGTCGTCCCCCCATGCTAATCCTA
The DNA here is from genome assembly GCA_025667525.1 of Glebionis coronaria. Lineage (NCBI taxonomy): Eukaryota > Viridiplantae > Streptophyta > Magnoliopsida > Asterales > Asteraceae > Glebionis > Glebionis coronaria. Next base: position 196,438,875 of record CM046882.1, on the reverse strand, counting down.
AATCATATGAAGCACATGATAATGGTGGAACAAAAGTCTCAACCATAGTGGTTTCAACTTGCATGACTTTGTTGACCTTTTCACTCTTATGAATGTGAATAAAGGGGTCATGGTACTCAAAACGAGTCGCATGAAAAACCCGCACATTAAGATCAAAGCGAGTGGGAAAGATAATAGGAGCAAAAGTAACTTCTCCCTCCGGGTCAACATTGTCCTCATCATAAATCGGGTGATCAAACCAAAAGTCTTCATCACCTTCATTAGACTCTTCCTCAAATTCCGAAGGAATGTCTATATAAAGAAACTCATCAACCTCCTTCAATAAAAGCTCATCATCACAAAGGTTGTGAGATGTAGGAGGTATGATGCTCTCAAAATCCTCTTGAAACAACGGATTATTGTTCAATGAAACTTCAAAGAGAGGATTTGAGTAAGTCACGAAAGTGTCGTCATCCTTGTCATCACAAGACATATCCGACAAAGTATCGAGTGTGTCACACTCGGATACAAGATCATCATTCTCATTTGAAGGCAATTCATCGGCGAATTCCTCGAGATTGGTAGGTAAAACACAAGAATCACGTTCGATCTCGAGATCGGAAACGTCTTCACTTCCCCGTGGAAGTGGATCAAGGATAGCAAAAAGTTCATCGATGAACTTATCACATGAAAAGTCACTAACCCCACTTGGTGTGAAGCTAGGAATCAAAGGCTCTTCAATTGAAGATTGTGCCTTAGGAACATCAACATGATCCTTAGAAGAGAGTGAAAACGAGTCCATCTTCAAAGATTGTTCAATTAAAGCAATGTCACTCTCGGGATCAAAATTCTCACTAACAAACTCACTAGCATCGAATGGCTCACTCAAGTAATCATCTATTTGTTTTTCAATCTTAGCATCCTCGTGTGGAGTGAGTGTAGATGAGGAAAGGTTACAACATGTTTCAACAAAGCAAGCTTCTTCATTTGATTTTAACTTTCCTTTATCACAATTAGAAGTTTCCAAAATAGGAAAAACACCTTTATCAAAAAGAGCTTTTTTATCATTTTCAATTGTTTCAACAAGCTTAACACTTTCAACTTTCTTAGGAGCAAATCTTGGAATCTTTTCCGGTTTAAAAACAATACTTTTGTCTCCATAAAACAACTTAATTTCCTCTTTCCTCATATCAACTAAAACATTGGCCGTGCACAAAAATGGTCTTCCTAAAATAATTGGCACACGAGGATTGGTCTCATAATCGACTATAGCAAAATCGGCTAAGTACAACAAGTTTCCCACTTTCATTATGACATTTTCTGCTATACCAACCGGTCGAGTGGTGGTTCCATTAGCAAGCTCAATGATCATACGATTGGAACTAAGAGGTGCATAATCAATAGTTTCCAAAGGGCTAGGGCATGATGTTTATGCTAGCTCCTAGATCGGCTAGGCCTTTGCAAACCCCAAGCTCATTGAAGACACAAGGTATCAAGAATTGACCCGGGTCTTTATATTTCTCGGGGAAGAAATCAAAGAAAACCGAGGTACTAATCACATTCAAAGTAGCCTTAGTGACTTCTAGGAAAGTTTCCTTAGGTGGAGGCTTAAACTCAATCACTTCAACTTCATCTAAATTCTCACAATCATCATAAACGGTTATGGCCTTAAGCTCTCCCTTCGGGTTTGGAATGGTATTGCTAGGTAAGCAACCCGAAGAAGATGACGGTTTAGACATGAATACCTCAAACATAGAAAGCAATTTATTTTGACCTTGTTCCAAATTTTGTTGCATACGACTTTGGGTTTGTTCTAGCCTTTGTTGATTAAGCTCAATCTTATTGTTTTTCCCTTTAATCGTATTTTGAAAATCGAATCTCAAAGTATTAATTTTCCCTTGAATGTTATTTTGAAAAGCTTTCAAATTTGCCTCATTTGACTTAATGTAGCTTGACAAATCATTTTGATTATTCCCTTGAAAACCTTGATTGTTTTGATTAGCATTAAACCCATTTCCTTGATTATAATTCCCTTGGTTACCACGGTTAAAATTATTCCCATTATTCCCATTGTTGTACCTATTTTGAACCGGTGGAAAACTCGGTGGAGCAACATGATTTTGACGAGGAACTTGATCGTTGGAGCCATAAGTTCCCGTCGCGGCAAAAGCACTCGCTTGATCAAACCCCGCGTTTAAACAAGCATAATTAGGATGTGCTCCACCACATGATACACAAACATTCTCAATCATATTAATCGATCCATGAGGATTCTTCCTAATCTCACTCAACAAAGTCACAAATCTACTATCAATCTTAGAGTCCAATCTAGAAATCTCGTGATTAGATGAATTCACATTGGAAACAACCGGTGTGTTTCGTGAATATTGTGCTCTAGACTTATCCTCAATTATTCTCCACGCATCTCTCGGTGTTTTTCTTAAAAGATTACCACCCGCGGCGGCATTTAAAGAATCTTGTTCAATCATATTAAGGCCATTATAAAAAGTATTTATTTGATGCAATTCCGAGAAACCGTGGTGTGGACATTGTCTTAACAAATCTTTAAATCTTTCCCAAGCAACCCCAAACGATTCATGCACTTTTTGTTCAAATCTAGTGATCTCATTCTTAAAATGTGTTGTCTTGGATGGTGGAAAGAAATAATTCATGAACTTTGACACTAAATCATCCCAAGTTAAAATCGAACCCGGTGGTTCTTTCTCATACCAAAGCTTAGCATTACCCTCGAGCGAGTACGGAAAAAGCATGAGCTTAATCACGTCATTCGGCACATCTCTAAACTTGAGAGTCGAGGTAATTCGATTAAAATTCCGAATGTGAGAATGTGGGCTATCGGCCTCATTGCCACGAAATTGGTCGGCACGAATGAGGGATAGAAGACCCGTCTTAATCTCAAAATGATCCGCCAAAATAGCCGGCACAACGATTGCTTCCCCATACCCTTCGGTGGGTGCACGGAGCAATTCCTCCATTGTTCGGTTATCGGCCATCTCTACAACAATATGTGGAATCTCGGGTTCCACTATTCGTTGTTGACGATTTCTATTTCTACAAGGAATATTTTCAAGCCTATTAAAATCAATCACAAGACGAGAAGAACGTAATTGCATACACAACAAAGACGAGAATTTAGAGGATTGAAGAAAAGAAATTAGACAAGAAAGAAGATTATTTTTGGTATTTTATTTGGTATTGCTCAATCAATAATTGATCGATAAAAACAAGGAATAAGGATAACTACTATGGAAGTAAATTACCCTCGGTCGACTTTGAAACGATAGGTGAAAACCTAAACGTCTCGAGGTTCAGTAAGTAAACAACAAAAAATAAGATTTATTACTACTTGAGTCGGCAAACCAATAATAGGTTGTCCCTCTCAATATACGCACAAGCAAGCGGGGAAACGAGGTGGCACTAAGCACTTAAAAACCTTTTTACTTAGACGGCCTTTTATAGCACGTCGACTTATACCCACCTTATAGTTTGTATAAATCGAGTTCAAACTTCTTATTAGTATTTATCTATTTTGCCTTTTATTTTTGTTTTGGGTTCGAATACAATAGCTAGGTGATGAAATCCCAACTAAGGCTTATTTGAAAAGTATTTAAAATTATTGTTCTACTTAATACAATATATTATTCACAAAAAACGAGAATCCGTCCCATAATAAGTGTCCAGTTTGACTTTTTCAAAGTCTTTTTTATCTTACTTTGACCGTAAATATTTTTATTTGTGTTATATAATATTTGATGAAAGTTGTACCAATGAAAATACATATTAAAACCGAATCTATCCATACAACTTTCATCAAGATTTACATAACACAAGTACAATTATTTATGGTCAAAGTTTAAAAACAAAGACTTGGAATATTCCATTGTGGACACTTAATATGGGACGGAGGGAGTATATAATAGAAAAATAACAAAACTTTCCGAGGACGGAAAGGGTCTTCAAATCCACGATCAACAAATCTCCACAAAAACGAATCGTACACAAGATCCCCGGCAGCGGCGCAAAAATTTTTGATGTGCGGAGATGTGTATATGTGATAATTAGATACGTTATAGGGTAAATTAGAAAATTACCTTTAGGAAAAAGTAATAGACTAATAATACCAATGACGAATTCAATTAAACACGTGAGTGAGTCGAGTTCGTTGTACACGAAGATCTTATGAATTTGAGACGTTTTGTTTTGATTTGGACAATCGATTTGAATTGGTTTTCGGTTTTTAAACTACAATTAAAATCTACGAATTTTGAGCTAAGTAAAATTAACCTAAAGTGCATGAATCGTAAACCCCGCCTATTTAAAATTCTACAAAAACTTTATTACTTAAAAATTAAAACACTATTTAAAAATTAAACTAATTAAAAATCTTAAAAAAAAATTAAACTATTTAATTAAAATTACTTTTAAGCTATTTTTAAAATTCTAATAAAACTATTGAGACTTTTTAAAACAAGTCTACTTTAAAAACTATTATATTTTAATTATCAAAATCTAATTATAAAAATAACTAATTAAACTAATAATAAAAACATTTTTTTTAATTTTTATTTTTTAAAACTACTGATTATTAAGAATTTGCTTTAAAATCAAAAGTAATACTTAAATTAAAACGTGTCTAAGAAAGTTAACTTCAAACAAACACAGCCAAAGTAAAAAAAAAACGTATATTAATGAAATGTATGAGAGTTAAATCAAAAAGGCGTGTAGCCCAGTTGGTTATCACGCATCACATCTAAAAGGAAGGTCTCGAGTTCGATTCCAGATGCAGACCTATTTTTTTGGAATTAATTATTTTGACAGATATGACAAAGTTTACCAGTCTTAGGAAAGACTTTTTGATCTCATTAGCTTAAACTGCAAGGAGCAGATAAAATTGAGCTTATCAGATTATTTTGAAACTGATAAGCAGATTATTTGAATAAAACTGATAAGGATATCAGATTTTGCAACTTAACAGACTGATTAAATCAGTTAAATCTAACACAGCATTGTAAATCTATGCTCAAATTTTCAGCAAACAAGTAGTTAAACTAAAACTTATTAATCAGCAAATCAAACAAAAGGAATCAGCAAACAATCACAGTTAAATCATACTATTTCAGTCATATAAAAACATATCAATTTGAACATGTAGGTAAAAACATGCATCAGACCAACAAATGCAGTTTCTAAGATTAGCTAAAAAGAAGATAGATCAATAATCTGATCAACTCAATAAGAGATCATGACTTCACACTGTTAAATCAGAGATCTACAATTACACAAAGTGAAGATCCTACGATCAGCAGTTCTAAATAGCGAATAAAACAGAATCAACCAGTTTTTTTAGTCAAGACCGGATGCTAATATGTTAACTAAACCGAGACCATTCATATAAACCAATCAGTTATCCCAAATAATGAGATACCAGTTAACCACATTAGCAATATTTAAACAGATATCCCTCCAACCCGCAGGTCTTAACATATAACAAAGAAAACTAAATTAAACTTATATAGCGCCTAACAGATTTCAAAGCCCAACTCTCTTTATCGTGTACTAACTCTAATAATAAAAATCTATGACAGCAACATCCAAATCAAGTTATCTAGTTCTAAACTAACAATTCAAATATCTTAACATATATTCGACTTAAAATAGATAGCAAGAAAAACAGTCAAAACTTAAACATCAAATCAGTTAAGTTCATCCTAACATTTAAATCAACACAAATTCGAAGCTAAAATTAAAACCGAAAATAAAAGAGCTAAAACCTTTTGTCGACCCGTTGAGTAGTAGGCTAGCGCTGAGCTACCTAAGAACTGAAGCTAGAACAACCCACCATCACCATAGAACTGGTCCTTTGAGCACATATCACGAACCAACTGCTTACTTTTATCAGTTTATTCAGTGGGAATAAACTTATTCTCCCTTATTCAATCAAGTTCACTCACATAAGCTATAGCTTTAGCTTATATAAACAAACACTATATAATGAGTTTATGAATTAGATTGCAAACAGTTTACTTGAAAAAATAAATTGCCAGAATAAAAGAGATACTGAAACTCGAATTTTATTATATTAAATCAAAAATTACAATGTTTAAAAGGAAAATACAAATCTAACTACAAACTATCACTATAACAATACTGAAAGAAAAGGGATCATTTTTCACTAGAAATTGGGGGTATTTATAGCCCCCCCCCCCCCCAAGGCTGTTGATGAAGGGATATTCGAATCTCTCGAGGGGTATTCCCTTTTCTTCTCAGCCTTTGATCTTCAATTCTTTATTCTCTCTCTTTTGAAAGTTCAATCGGATGGTTAATATTGTTCACAATAGCACACGGATCGCCAACGTGGCATCCGTGTGCTAGTTGTGCTTCTTCTTTTGGATTTGATTGGTGGATTAGGAGATGTGAGGTGTATCCTCCACTAAAATTAAGCCACGTATCATATCTCCTCCATCTTTTCTCTTCCTAAAACCAAGGGGGTTTTATTCCCCTTGGTGTGAATTAATAGAATAAATGGAAAGCCCCAAACAAAATGAAGTTTTTTTTACCCATCTAGGGTTTGTACACAGTAAATTAATTTACTGGTTTTGTGAAGGCAAATTGGGGAAGATGGAATAAAACTTTGTTTGTATCGAAAGATTAATAAGTGGGTGAGAGAATACGTATTATTTATTGTGTGAACGTGTGAAATTGGTTTGGGTGAATGGCTTATTTATTTATTTATGTGAGTGGGTGGGGAATATGAATGGGATAAAAAACAAAAATGAGAGTCGTTTTATTTTAATAATGGATGTGTGACTGAAACAAGTTTATAAACCAACGAAAACCTAAGCCCAACATCTTTTCCTTTATTTGTTCCTTTTCATTAATGTTTGGGCTTTAGGCCCAAACTTCCCATCCGTGCTATTCATTTGGGCCAAATGATTTTGGAATTGTCCAAATTAATTCACTTAATATCCATTATTAGGCTTTTCAGGCCCAATAAGCCCATGTGGGACCCACTTGGCCAGTTTATTCGACAAATGATTAAATCCACTCATGTCGAGCTCGATTTTTGGCTTCTTCGATCTTTTTCATCAATCTCGTGTCGATTATTGCCGGTTTTCGCGAACTTGGTACCTACACACATGAAAACAAGAAACAAGCATATCCAAGGCATTTTTGATACATTTTGAGCATAATTTTATTGTTTTAAACTACAAATGATATGAGTAATTACACTCATATCACATCACCTTTAATGAAGATGATTATTTAATTCAAAGAACAAGTTGTGAAGGGTATGAGATTGAATTCAATGAAAATAGGTCTTTTCCAGAAGATGAATTCTCAGAGCCAAATCCAACCTTTAATCATCATCCATGTATAGATACTCTTACTCTCTATGTTCCAACTTTTGACCCTTTGTCAACCTACAATATTGACCTTCCCTTTGAACCTCTTCTTATCTCAAAGGAAAGTCAAGATGTGAACAACCCTTACAATTCTTCACCTAATGACTTCTCATTTTTCATTTCACTTAATCAAGAACCTTCATCCTATACTATTTCCTTACCAACAATCACAGCTGGTGAAGAATCAGATACTGAAGTAGTCTATGAAGAAAATCCACCTGAGGAACAACCTGTTATTCAAACAGATCCTCAATCTTCTATACTTGTCTCTTATAGTCTAACTCGTACTCCTCAAAGCAAATGATACAGAGACCAACACATTATCCTTTTTAACATCATTGGAGAACCAACAGCTGGAGTGACTACTAGATAGAGAGTTCAAAACTGTGAGGCAGCTTCAGCCAATGAGTGTCTCTTTGCTGAATTTATTTCTCAAATTGAACCAAAAAGGTAGTTGAAGCACTTCTTCAAGACTTGAAGAAATCAAAATCTTCCTAGTATATGCTGCATATATAGGGTTTATTGTGTATAAGATGGATGTGAAAAGTACTTTCCTGAATTGAAAGGTGTCCGAAGAGTGTATGTTGCAAAACCACTAGGATTTGAGAATAGTTAGTTTTCTAACCATGTTTATAAATTACACAAAGCTATGTATGGGTTGAAACAAGCACCCAGGGTCTGGTCTGAAACTCTCTTAACATTTTTTATTAAATTTGTCAGGGGTTCCATTGATAAAACACTTTTTATCTTCAAGGATAAGGTGATTTTATCATTGTTCAAATATATGTGGATGATATCATCTCTGGGTCAACTAATGTTAATCTTAATAAACGATTTGCTAAATTTTGGGTTTTCAAATTAAACAAAGCCCTAAACGGATTTCTATTTGTCAAGACATGTATGTTAAAGATTTACTAAAGAAATATGACTTAGTTGATTTTGCATTAGTGAAATGCCCCATGCTTCCCCAAAACAATTTGGGCCCTGGCGATTTAGGGGTCTCTGCTAATGAGACTATGTATAACTGCATGGTACAGTCACTAAGGTATCTCGCAGCTAGTCAATCATATATCTAATTCTCCACATGTCTCTGTGCAAGGTACCTAGCTAACCCAAAGGAATCCAATCTATGGCTGTTAAGAAGATTTTCAGGTACCTTAAAAGAACACCATCCCTAGGTCTGTGGTATCCAAAATAATTAGGCTTTGATCTCAAAGTATATTCAGAATCAGACTACGCAAGATGTTTCCTTGATAAAAAGAGTACCCCTGGAAGTTGTCATATACTTGGAGGAAAGTTGATCGGTTGGAGTGAAAAGAAGCAAAACAATGTGGCTATGTCATCAGTTGAAGCTGAGTACGTTGCAGTTGCGAGTTTTTGTGCTCAGGTGATCTGGATGAAGAGCTAGTTAACCTATGAAATTCTCTATGACAAGGTGACCATATTATGTGATAACACAAGCGTCATAGCAATTATCAAACAACCCCGTGCTTCTCTTGAACCAAACACATTGATATCATGTATCATTTTATCATAGACCATATTCTAAAAGGTGATATTGAGGTTCATTTTGTACCCACTGAGTTGCAACTAGCTAACATTTTTACTAAGTCTTTGGTTGAACCCACTTTTACTAGGCTAGTTGTTGAACTGGGTATGATCGATATGGATAAAACTTTATCTGATAAGTCAAACGCTTTAAATGATGTATGAGCTAATATTACATGTTTTCAGAAGTAACTAGGTAGTTACAATCGAAGTACATTAGAAAAATGTTCTTAATATTAAATGTGTACTCTCCCTGATAACGAGGAGAAAACTGTTTTCAAAACTCAAGGGGTTCCACGTTTTTTATATTTTCACCCCACTAAGCATTTAATGCGAATGTGAAACTTTTTTTTAAATAAATATATATACTCTTTACTTGGGGATCACAATTCACTTTTCACCTGCCTTTTCACACATACACATCCTTCAATCTACATCTCTCTCAACCATTCTAAACCCCTAATTGTTCATTCATCATCACCTTCACCATCATAACAATGGAGTTCTCAGTACCTAAGGAAAATAACGTTAACTTCGAGCTAAATCAAAGCATGCTAGCATCCAATATTTCTATTTGTTGGCTAAAATCACCAAACTCGACCTATGATGATCTGGTAAACTTCATGAAGAAGTGTGGCCTTGCTACTGATTTCAGCAAATCTCCCCCGTTTATTACCAGGAATACCTTCGAGAGTTTTGGTATTCAGTAGAATTCGTTGACGATAACATCATCACGTTTCACCTCTCATGTTATGAACAACCATTTTCATTAATCGTTAAGATTTTTCCTCTATTGCTGGATTAAAGCAAGGATAAGACTATCTCAAGTCGATTTCAAAAGAGAAATTCAAGGAAGATTTGGTGACCCTTTACCACGTGAAGGACACCAATCAAGAACTCTCACCAGTTGATATTATGAAGAAGTCACCATCGAAGCTGAGGTGTTTTTCTCCTTTGTGGAGAGTCCTTTTCGTCCACATCGTGAAAAGTCTGGGAGGAATGCATGATCCCAAGACCAACTAAACCGTATTCATCAAACAATTTCCTATGGGCTTATATGGGTTATCGACGTGGACGTAGGAAGCTTGAAATCTGGAAACTTAGTGGAAAAGCTGAGAGGAACCAAGGATGTAGAAAAGAAAGAATATATGTTATACCCATTCCTCTCTTTCATCTTTCAAAATCTCTTAGGGGATAAATACATTAACTCTAAACTTACTTCCCTCAAGTCGTATCACATCACATAAACCGTATACAAGGAGATTAGACCCAATGACGTGCCAATTACAACCCATACGAAGGAAGTAGGTGACAGAGTGATCTATGCATCTAAGTCTTTAATCCCTTCCTTTGAGAAGGTGAATACTGCTGGTATTTCTGATAAGGCTGTGTGATATGAGCTTAAACTCATATCAATTTATCAACAAATAACCCTAAAACATGAAGCAAATTACCAATTTATCTTGCAAAAACAGTGTTATGTGGTATGTTTGTGTTTGTGTACACTTGTGTAGGTAAAAGGATGCATTTTCAAGCAAACAAGGAATAATCAAGCTTAATTTGATGAAAAAGACAAAGAAGGATCAAAAGTGACAAGACTTTGAAGTACAAGGACCTATCTTGACAAACTACCAAAGATGAAGGACCAAGTCAAGATCATAGTCAAACAAGGTCAACTCTCAAGTCAACTCAGTCAAAGGACCAATTTTGTTCAAGAATGAAAGTTGAAGGACTAAAAATGCTAAAGAAATGAAGCTGCTAGCCTTTAAGTGCAATCTGCCAAAGTTAAGGGGTGATTTCTGCCATATATGGAAAGTTATACTAGTTCAATCCATGTGCTTTTTTTTGACCAATGAGAAGCCAGGGATATTATGACAAGGATTTCCACATAAACAGCATTAATTTCCCACTCAGCCGCCCTCATAAATGAGAGTATCTTAACAGTGTGGTCCGTGTGCCTCTATTTCAACGAATCAAAGCTTGACACGTGTCATCTTCAAATAACCAAAAATTCCCAGGATCGTTTTGGAGCTAGAGTGAATTTCATGGAAAGTTATAAACATCAAAGTTGCTTATTTTTGAGAGACGAATCTATTGGTCATCATCAATTAACAAGAAATCAACTCAATCAAGAAACCCCAATTCATGTTCATACCTACAAATTCAAGGGAGCAGAATTTCGACACGTGGAGACCTGGGATTGGTCCCAACACGTCACCAACCCCAACAAATCTCCTTCTCAAGTCTATAAATAGCCTGCTAGGTTTTCATTTCAAGTGTGTAGTTGTAAGTGTGAAAAACACACACTTTTACTTTTCCTCTCATCAATTTCCCTTTTTAGCTAAACTACTCAAGAGTTTGACACACTCTTGAGTTAGTTAGTTAGTACCCAATTTAACAGCTTTGTAACAAATTTCCATCAATAAAATTCAAATTCTTCTTTTCCCGCCAATACTTCTCATCATCCTTACTGTTCATTCCTTGCATCTTGGATACTTTCTGTTGCTGAATTGAGTTTGTTATGATCATTCATTGATCATAACTGACTTTGAAGGAAGATAGTAGCTGTTTGAGTGATTTCAGTTCAAGTCCATAGCATTTGTGATAAGTTCATGCCATTTTGATGATTCTAGTAGATGAGTAGCTGTTGTTGATTGTAGATTGTTGAATCTAGTTCTAAGGTGGTGGTTAGCACTAGAATATAGAGTACAGCACTCCTCTACTGCCCAAAGGTTCCTTCACAAGGTGTTAAGGCTTCTGATTTTTGGTTCCACTCAAATTGCAAATGCATGCTCAATTCCTAGTTTAAATCCTTGTTGAATGCATGAAACCTGGCAATTTTCTTTCACAATATCACTTAGTAGGTGTTGTTGGATGAATTTTGAGATTTTCAGCTTTTTGTCAAAAATCTTGGTCAACGCTTGGTCAACATAAGCCATTTTCAGCTTATTTCAATTTCCAGGCTTATTTCTTGATGAATTTTGATAAGACTTGATTTCCCATTCATGTTTTGAGCTCATTAATCAGTTTCAGTACAAAAAGCTAATTGTGCATGTCCAGATTTTCCTAGAGCTTATTTTGAGCTTATTGTGAAGTGCTTATTTGCTTATTAGTCATTTTTAGCCAAAATCCTCTTACAGGTCTAGCTTATTTTGAATTCTAAGCATTTTGCAATTGGTTTGGTAGATTTTGGTTGAGAAATAACCTCACACGAGCTTATTTGTTCCATAAACCCGTTTTGGCTTAAAATCTTTTCAAAATTGCAATCTAGTCCTTCTTGTATTAAACTGTTTCTAATCCTGGCTAAACTTGAGAGTTTTTAGGGTTTGCACTAAACTAGTCCTTTCAGTTTGGAAGTTGTTAAAATTCAGTTGGTATTTTTGGAATTTGTTACAATTTGGTTAGTTTGTTACATAGTTTACATATTTGATCCTTTTGGTTAACTGTTTTACATTTTCAGTCCTTATACTTGTTAGACTTTACATTTTAAGAATTTAATTTTCATAGAATTTACATTTTCAGTCCTTTTAGTTTTAAAATTTACATTTTGAATTTTACTTGAATAAAAACTTGGTATTTGCACGATGTTTTCCATATAAGTAGATAATATTTTTCAATTTTTCAAGTCATTGTTTGAATTAGCAAATAGAATATCCAAAAAAATATTAACAACCAAAAACAGTTAAAACCCGATATTGTTAGGACTTTCAATTAGCAAGAACTGAGAAAAACGAACTGCATTATACACAATTTCACTGTGTCTTTGACCTCTATGCGAAGTTCCAAGCAGTCTAGAGCAAACACAGGTAAGAGGCTGAAAGAGAAGTCAAACCCAGCTTCTTCCCAACACACAACCACCAAAACTACTAGGGAGAAGAAAACCAAGAAGACACCTTCTGTTCTCACACTCGTTGACGAACAAGAGACTCCAACTAATGAATAAACAGCGTCTATTGTTTCCAACTCAGAAGAGACAACAAAAATCCGGCTTGAGACAGCTAATATCTCATAGCTATTCAGTTTTAATTTTTTAGAGGTTCCATAAGCAGCCAATCTCAAATGTTTGTAGGAGAGAATTGTGAAGTATAGGGCTATCCTCGACCCATAGAGTGTTTGTGTCTTCACTTAGAATTCTTATTAATACTTTTGTGCACTTTGTCTCTAAACCAGGGAATGATTCATTTGTATTTATAAAGCACCCAGATTACCCTGAACATCTAGACAGTGTTAGGCAAACAACGACCTGAGTACATATATGTCTTAACCCATAGTGTCTGAACGTCACTCGGTCTTAGGGTTCCATCATTAAAAGTCCCAAGAATATATTATTTGGAAAGTTGAATAATCACCCTTAGCCTTCTTGGGGCAGCATAGCAAATGATCATCACCTACATTTATTTCACTCTTAAAAGCGTCCCAAAGGTTTTATCCTTTGAGGAAGGCTGAATAATCACCCTCAGACTTCCTATAGGCAGCGAATGGCGATCATTACCTATATATGTTTGACACTTAAAAGAGTCCTAAAGGATTTATCCTTTTGCGGGGGACTAAATAATCACCCCTTCCTAGGGGCAGCAAATGGCGACCATTAACCATGTTATTTTCCACACTTAAAATAATCCCAATGATTTATCCTTTAGAGAGGCTGAATAATCATCCTCAGCCTCTCTAGGAAAACAAACTGGCGAGCATTCCCTCTATCTTTTTCACCTGTTACTAACTTAAAAAATATGTAGGCTTCCACACTATCTACATCGGCTAAAAGGCCTTATAGTGAAGCCCCAAAAGTTGATAGAAGCTAAGATAGTATCTAATGATGACAAAGAGATGGTTCATCATGATCAACCCATTGAAGATACAAACTTATCTGGCTTAGAGGCTCATGCTAATAATCACAACATCTTGGAAGATGTTGAAGTTATGTCTAACCTAGAATTGATGTATGATGACGAAATCCTTTCTGGCGATGACATGGAGGTAGATCGCTTTTTTGAAGACGAACAAGTTACCAATCGTCCATCTCCTCCAAAACATACTGAAGTTGGCTTGAATGATGAAACATATAAATCTGAACATGCTCCAAACACATGTACCACTTATAATGAGCCAGTCTCAACCACATGAACAACTATTGAAACACGGGTACATAAAACAAATGCTCAACATTTTGAGAAGCTTGCACAGACAATCACAACTATGAAAGAAAAGGATGTATATGATCCGAGGGATGAATCCATCTTATCTGATCAATATCCTCAACATTCCTTTGATGTGCTCAAATGGAAAATGATTATTCTCTATACACGCTCAACATCATGAATCATCGACCATCTTCTCTAGCTAGCATGTCTCCACTTGACAAGGTCCAACAAAAGCTGGATAGGATCTCTTATGAGATTAAAAATCTTGAACCAAATCTCCCAACAATCATCACTAACACAGTCAAGGAAGCAATTGATGCACCCGTCACTAAGGGGGCCAAGAAAGGTATTAGTCAGGGACGTAGGCATATGACCACCAAAGTCAAAGAAGCCATCACATGTGAAGTCCCTGACATGTTTAGTGCTTATGAGATTGCAATGCACAAGGAGTTCCTAGTCCCACAAAATCAAAACTATAGAAACTATCATCTTCTAAAGAACCATATCAGACGTACAACAAGTAGAAATTGCAAAAGGCAGTTACTTATCTCTAGAAAATCTCGTGCAACATAGAAGAAGCTAGAAAAAAGGTTGAAGATGTTGTCAGGAGCCTCAAGTCACTCTCAGTCAAACGAAAGGGCAAGGAGCCTGAACGTGAGGGGGAGAAATTGCTTATCAAAGTCGCGCATGTCAACACAAGGGATAAGTAAGGAAGGGTATTTGAAGATATCTTATATGATGCTGCTGAAATAACACTTATCACACCCTCTCTTCTACAGACCATCAACCCCACTCCCCGGACCTCAAGTGTTGAAACTCAGGGGGAGCAAAACTCTATCAGCACTTCTTCCTACACATGCACTTTGGACCTTACCCTGATCAATGGAAAGACTGACGAAAGAACAGAGGCACATATGACATAGTTGATGACAACTCAGACACACTAACTCTTGTAGCAACAAACGAGCCTGGTGATGACGTATAGTCCCCAGCCGGGTCATGAACCCGGACCACTGGTACTACCCGCATCCGGCCTGTTACTAATGGGTTGGATTAATATCATTTAAAGCATATGGGCTTCGAATGAACAGTAGTCGCATACATGTGTGCGACCCACGGCCCGACACGGCCGGTACAGGGTTAGACAGAATCATAACCCAAAGTAGAGGATATACACTCACCATAATTAGAAGATAACAATCAAGCTAATTATGGCACTTATCCTTTACTTGGGGCCGAAGCATCAGTGACAGCCAATTAGGGTTTCACCGCCTATATAAGGAACCCCCAAGGGTTCCACAAAGGTATTACATTCTACACACTTTCAAATCCCATCCGATTCTTAAACCCTAACCGATTACTTACTCTCACGCCGGAGTCTAATCGTGGGATACATTCCCACGGTAAGTCTAACGCGTGTTGTTTTAGTGTGCAGGATCCCAATAAGATATTTCACTTGGTGCAGGAGCCGGAACCAGCCAACCTGAATTAAGCCTAATTCGGGTCTAGAAAGGGTCATCCAACTTTTGTATCAACAAGTTGGCGCCATCCGTAGGAACCATACACTAAGATAGAACAAATTTCTTCTCGATCTCTTTCAATGACGAAAGGACATCCGCAAGGAAATCCTAGGAACACGAATCATGCGAATCGGAAGTCCACAGGGGACGGGATACTCATCCCCACTCAGTCCCCTAGCAACCAAACAGGTGGACCGAATAAAGAGAGTGTTTTTCAGTCCATGGGTGGGATAGGCATATCCGCTATCACCCCACCACCAACCTCGACCTTGGACAACCCTGATCCAGGGAGTGCGCCTAAGCCCCCTAACAAGGAGCCACGCAGGCCATCAACTGAAGAAGAAGTAGAAGTCGAACCACTTAGTGAGGAAGACCTCGCTCGAGTTCTCACGCAGAACTTTGAGAGGATCGTCCCAGGAATCTAGTCCAGGTTAAACCTAGGTAGGAACCTCCAATCTAGGCTCAACTTTGGTAGGGCCGTATCCGACACTTCTCCTCAGACTCAAAAGAAGAAGATGGCACGACCACAGGAACGAAACCTCTTTGAGGAAACTCCTCAACCTCGGAATGTGTTCGAACGCATAGGGGATCGTGTTATGCAGGAACTACTACAATCTCGTGAAGGAGATAGATCCGATGACTCAGTCGAACGGCCGGACTTGGAATTAATCAGGAACAATCGTCGCACAAGCGTGTGGGATAGGGTGAATACCGGGAAGAAGGATCCTAGCTCTTCTCATAGAGTTGATCCTTTACCAAGAGGTGGGGCACCGCCCCATTCCCCCGGTCCATCAGGAGAAGATTCGGATGACCATCCACCCAAGCGTCGCCGACCTAAGCGTACTCCTCCACCACCATCGGACGATGAGGGGTACTACGGTGGTCCTTACTACCATGAGGTGGAAGGGGGTGATCCCTCTCGCCATGGTGCGACCCCAGTCTCACCCGTCCATGGTGTGATCCTAGGGAATATCCTTTTACTCTCCGCATACGGAATTACTCCGAGGATAAGAAGCGTCGCATGCTAGCGTGTGTCAAGAATTATGATGGGTCTAGTGATCCGGATGATCACCTAAAGATATTTGACACGCAGGCGAAAATCAAACGATGGCCCATGCCCATATGGTGCCAAATGTTTAATTCAACCTTGATAGGCAATGCCCGTGATTGGTTTGAGGGACTTCCTCCCCGAAGCATTGATAGCGTCACTGAGCTGCGCACGACGTTCAAAAACAATTATACTCAGCGAAAGAAGTATAATAAGGATCCGGTCTCATTAGAAATCGTCAAGCAACGGCCTGGAGAATCTATGGAGGATTTCACGGCACGTTTCAATGACGAGTGTACGCACACAAAAACGATGCCGGAGCTCCTAAAAATTTCCGATTATATGCATGCCATAACAGACAAGGAATTAATTAGGCGCCTCAATGACAAGCGACCGGAGAAGTATGACGACCTTATGGAAAGGGTCAGGAACTTCATAGTTAGAGAAACCACGGTATCCGCGGCCTATCCTTCAAAGGGAAACCACAACTATCGATCGAACGACCAGTCCAGGAGACAGTCGGGTGGTCAAAGCAACCAAGGCAGTGGAAGGAGCTCGGACTACAAGAGCCAAAACAAAGGAGGGCGGTCAGAGGACAAATTTACCCCCCTAAAGATGTCTTACCGGGAGATCTTGTTGACAGAAGGGGCCAACTTCCCGAGACCTCCCCCAATGATGAATCCGGTTGACCGTCGTCAAGGAAACCGCTTTTGCGAATTCCACAACGACAAGGGCCATGGCACGGAGGAATGTATCCAGCTCAAGAAGCACATTGAGTCACTGATTAAGTCAGGTGTCGACGTACAATCGGTATTCGGCCCGGCCCAACAGGTCCACGGCCCACACACACCTAACTTATCCTTCAAGAAACCCTAAGCCTATACAAACAGGGGTAGGGGTCTCATTATAATCAGGTTCTCTCTCATAACTACACCTCTTATACCACATACATTCATCTGATACTAACTTGACCGTCGGAGGTGGACCCCGGGGCTCCGGCCTCGGGTCCACGTCTAACCGGTTTACCTTTGTTTGCAGCATTACTCAGGACCAGGAAAGACAATTAACGGCCCAGGAGAGTCTTCGAGCCGGCCCAGCCAAACTATGCTCCAACAAGTTGGCGCCGTCCGTGGGACCCAAAAAATAGCTCGTCCTACTCCGATTTAATATGTCGTACGCTGATTTCTCTTCACAGAATGTGAAATTCATGGATGAAAGTTGATACGATAGCATCACAAAGTCTTCCTATACTGGTAATATCAAATCTTTACTGTTATTCCAATATTTGATATTGTATGCTCTAAATTAGATTTTCAATCTAGTGAATTTGTTATAATATGCTTAACATGCAATTAATGCCTATATGAGAAGAATATATGTAGCCTTGTTTTGGACTATCGTCCTTACAAGGGATTCACGTGCTTTCCTGAAACTTAATTTGATATGGCAATATAACAAATCATGCCATGTGGAAAAATTAAAATTACCAAACACTTGATTTGATAAGAAATATGTGTATATTTTAAAGAATTACAAGATATTATCATGTGCTTACTTTTTTGATAAACTATTTTCGATGACATATATACCTCATTGAAGGATATGTTGCGACTGTTGCCTTACATTTATTGTTAGAAAATATATAACGTGTATTTTCAGATATATTTTACTTTTATTTTTATCCATGGTTATGGCATGTCCAGTCGCGCTCGCCCACACGTTTCAACATATTTTCTTTTGTGACTACGATCATAAGTCATATTCTTTAGCGTTAATCCGCCTATTCGGCTATAGTGTTTCTATTGATAAAAGATATTACGCGTATCTTTTAAACTAATAAAAAGATATTAGTTATCTTTTAACTTTGGTAAAAATATATCTTGATATCTTCAAATTTATACAAAATATTATGCATATCACTTTTAAATAGGTTAAAAGGTATTACATATATCTTTTAAAATTAAAAAAATATATTATCAATATTTTTTATATTAATAAAATATATTATGTACATTTTTTACATTGGTAGATAAATATTGCATATATCTTGTGATTTTGTTAATTTATTTTCTGTGTATATCACGCGGTCATTGTAATTTCATCTGCGCTAGTCTGTACGCTCGGACATCTTTAGCCTACGGGCGTACATGTACATATCGTTCCCAGGCGGAATAAGAGGATTTAGTGAACCTAATAATTCAACTTGTCGTGTAAGAGGGTTGCAAACCCAACGACCACGGATCATGTATCCTTGTTAGACACCTTGCTATCAAGACGTTGTAGTAAGTTACGCAAACCACATGACTCATGATGGACTTGCAAAAGACACACTGTGCACGTCTAACAAAATTTTGTCAAAAATTTGACCGTCTTTATGGTAGTAACGGTACGCCGCACGTAATAGCATAACGCATCCCGTAAGTTAGTTAAGATACGTCTTATACTATGTGACAATTCGCGGTTATGGCAAGACCCATCCGCGTTGGTTCGCACGTTCGAACCCAATTTCTATTTTTTGTACGCAGCTATGGTACGTCCATTCACGTTGGTCTACGCGACCGTAATTTTTTTTGAATACTTGATTAAGTTTAATATTACTAATCAATTTTAGCACCATTAAACTTGGGGGGGGGGGGGCTACCAGGGTATAATAATACCACTATTTCCGTGCATGACACGCAAATATCTTTGGATATATTTCTTTGCCGCAGAAGTCCGCCTTCTGCCGGGTTATTCCTTTGCCATGGAAGGATCCCTTCCATTGGCTTATTCCTTCGTCGTAGAAGTATTCCTTCCGCGCACTTGTTTTTTCGCCATGGAAGTATCTCTTCCATTGGCTTATGCCTTTTCCACGGAAGTATCTCTTCCGTTGGCTTATTCATTCGCCGTGGAAGTATCTCTTCCGCGTGCTTATTATCTTCGCCGTGGAAGTATCTCTTCCACGGGCTCATTATTTTCGCCGTGGAAGTATCTCTTCCACGCGCGTGTTATTTTCGCCGTGGAAGTATCTCTTCCACATGCTTATTATCTTCACCGTGGAAGTATCTCTTCCACGTGCTTATTATCTCCGCCGTGGAAGTATCTCTTCCACGTGCTCATTATTTTCGCCATGGAAGTATCTCTTCCACGTGCTCATTATTTTCGCCGTGGAAGTATCTCTTCCACGTGCTTCTTATCTTCGTCGTGGAAGTATCTCTTCCACGTGCTCGTTATCTTCGCCGTGGAAGTATTCTTCCACGTGCTTATTATCTCCGACGTGGAAGTATCTCTTCCACGTGCTTCTTATTCATGCGTCGTGGAAGTATCTCTTCCACGTGCTTATTATCTTCGCCATGGACGTATCTCTTCCACGTGCCCGTTATCTTCGTCGTGGAAGTATTCTTCCACGTGCTTATTATCTTCGCCGTGGAAGTATCTCTTCCACGGGCTCATTATTTTCGCCGTGGAAGTATCTCTTCCACGCGCGTGTTATTTTCGCCGTGGAAGTATCTCTTCCACGTGCTTATTATCTTCACCGTGGAAGTATCTCTTCCACGTGCTTATTATCTCCGTCGTGGAAGTATCTCTTCTACGTGCCCATTATTTTCGCCGTGGAAGTATCTCTTCCACGTGCTCATTATTTTCGCCGTGGAAGTATCTCTTCCACGTGCTTCTTATCTTCGCCGTGGAAGTATCTCTTCCACGTGCTCGTTATCTTCACCGTGGAAGTATTCTTCCACGTGCTTCTTATCTCCGACGTGGAAGTATCTCTTCCACGTGCTTCTTATTCATGCGCCGTGGAAGTATCTCTTCCACGTGCTTATTATCTTCGTCGTGGAAGTATCTCTTCCACGTGCTTATTATCTCCGCCGTGGAAGTATCTCTTCCACGTGCTCATTATTTTCGGCGTGGAAGTATCTCTTCCACGTGCTCATTATTTTCGCCGTGGAAGTATCTCTTCCACGTGCTTCTTATTTTCGCCGTGGAAGTATCTCTTCCACGTGCTTCGTATCTTCGCCGTGGAAGCATCTCTTCCACGTGCTTATTATTCTCGCCGTGGAAGTATCTCTTCCACGTGCTCATTATTTTCGCCGTGGAAGTATCTCTTCCACGTGCTTCGTATCTTCGCCGTGGAAGCATCTCTTCCACGTGCTCATTATTTTTGCCGTGGAAGTATCTCTTCCACGTGCTCATTATTTTCGCCGTGGAAGTATCTCTTCCACGTGCTTCTTATCTTCGCCGTGGAAGCATCTCTTCCACGTGCTTGTTATTTCCCCGTGGAAGTATCTCTTCCACGTGCTTCTTATTTTCTCCGTGGAATTATCTCTTCCACTTGCTCATTATTTTCTCCATGGAAGTATTTCTTCCACGTGCTTCTTATCTTCGCCGTGGAAGTATCTCTTCCATGTGCTTCTTATTTTCGTCGTGGAAGTATCTCTTCCACGTGCTTATTATTTTCGCCGTGGAAGTATCTCTTCCACGTGCTTCTTATCTTCGCCGTGGAAGTATCTCTTCCACGTGCTCATTATTTTCGCCGTGGAAGCATCTCTTCCACGTGCTTATTATTTTCGCCGTGGAAGTATCTCTTCCACGTGCTTCTTATTTTTGTCGTGGAAGTATCTCTTCCACGTGCTTCTTCTCTTCGCCGTGGAAGTATCTCTTCCACGTGCTTCTTATCTTCGCCGTGGAAGCATCTCTTCCACGTGCTTATTATTTACGCCGTGGAAGTATCTCTTCCACGTGCTCATTATTTTCGCCGTGGAAGTATCTCTTCCACGTGCTTCTTATTTTTGCCGTGGAAGTATCTCTTCCACGTGCTTCTTCTCTTCGCCGTGGAAGTATCTCTTCCACGTGCTTCTTATCTTCGCCGTGGAAGTATCTCTTCCACGTGCTTATTATTTACTCCGTGGAAGTATCTCTTCCACGTGCTCATTATTTTCGCCGTGTAAGTATCTCTTCCATGTGCTCATTATTTTCGCCGTGTAAGTATCTCTTCCACGTGCTCATTATTTTCGCCGTGGAAGTATTTTTCCACGGCGTATCATTATCTTTTGTCGTGGTAGTACATCTTCCACTGGCTCATTCTGCCACACAAGTACGTCTTCTGTTGGTTCATATCTTTGTTACGGAAGTACGTCTTCCGTGATGAATTACTTGGCCCGGCTAAGAGTGAATTTCCAAAATTTATATCGTTTATACTTGATTAGATGGAGCCTGATCAACTATGTTTAATCCAGGAAAAACCGTGACAAATTTTGGAAGTGGTTATCAAATGCCGTGGCCGCAAGACGGGTGTAATATCCGCATCACTTTGCCACAGAAGTACAAATTCTGTTGGCCTTAAGACGAATGCAATATTCGCACTATGTTGCATCATTAGTGGGTATTAGAAGTACGTCTTCAAATGTTCACGATGCAGCATACGGGTTCCACCTTCACCTTCATAAAACCTTCTTGCCATCCTCACGTTAGAGATGAACAAGAATTAAACCTTGCCAAATGCTAGTGTTACCCCGGCTATAGAACACGTTTTCTTCTTACGGGGTCCTTACCATCTAAACACGGGAAACCAAGCATTCGAGCACAACCACCCGTCTTACGTATACGTGTTTTCCCATTTCTGATGACGTGGATATGCTTACAGGTAGCGGATATGGTGTAAAGTCTAGTAACCTTGGAGACAACCTCACATACTAGACTGGGGGGACATGATGACGTATAGTGGCTACGCTCACTATCCGTAACCCCAAACCATCATCTTTTCGCTAAAAGTATCCCATTAAGAGTGTAGCCATATGTTACGGACAACCCACGGGGATATCCTAGCAGCAAGCCGCGCGCGGTTGTTTAGTGAGCATGATACACGAATGAGTCTAGCATAACATGATCATGGACCATATCGTACTAGACTGGGGGACATGTCGACGTACAGTCGGTATTCGGCCCGGTCCAACAGGTCCGCGGCCCACACACACCTAAATTATCCTTCAAGAAACCCTAAGCCTATATAAACAGGGGTAGGGGTCTCATTATAATCAGGTTCTCTCTCATAACTACAACTCTTATACCACATACATTCATCCGATACTAACTTGACCGTCGGAGGTGGACCCCGGGGCTCCGGCCTCGGGTCCACGTCTAACCGGTTTACCTTTGTTTGCAGCATTACTCAGGACCGGGAAAGACGATTAACGGCCCAGGAGAGTCGTCGAGCCGGCCCAGCCAAACTATGCTCCAACATCAGGCAAACTCAAACATTTGGTCAAGGATTGGAAGGACGGAAAGGATAACAAGAAGCACGACAAGAAGAATCCCCAAAAGGACAAACCTTCGACTATATACATGATCCAATACTGGCAGCGCCACACAAAGCAGAAAATTAGTCAAAAAGTTTCACGCGGCAGAGAAATCTCATTCCCTCCCTTTACGGCAAGCGACGTGGCCGATGCACCTCTCACGATTGAGGTAAGAATTGGAACACACAATGTTCATCGTATGTATGTGGATGGAGGGTCATCGGCGGAAGTACTGTACGAACACTGTTTCGTACAGTTACGACCAGAAATAAGAAGCCAATTAGTACCGGCCACGTCGCCGCTCATGGCTTTAGTGGAGACACCATCTCGCCAATAGGACAGCTGCGTCTGCTAGTAACCATTGGGAATGAAGAGCATTCCACCACGGCGTGGATGAACTTTATGGTGATACGCTCACACTCTCCATACAATGGGATCATAGGAAGACCAGGCATTCTATCCATACGGGCAGTACGCTCCACAGCTCACGGAATGATTAAATTCCCTGTGGAAGGAGGAATTGTCACCATCTATAACTCAATCATACCAGCATCGAATGTCATGCCGTGGAAACACCAGTCCTACCTGTCCCCGTCAAGGAAGGATCACCATCCCTCAACTGGAAGGTGGCAATCCATCCCGATTATCTGAAACAAGAGGTGTCCATAGGAGGAACGCTCTCGGATAGCGGCAAGAGGTCCATGTGCTCCCTTCTGAAAGCAAACCTGGATGTATTTGCATGGGAGCCCAAGCATATGAAGGGTGTGTCGCGTGCGATAGCAGAACATAAACTTCAAATTCGCCAGGGATATCCTCCTGTTAAGCAAAAGAAACGTGGTCAAGCACCAGAACGCAGCCAAGTAATACTGGATGAAGTATGGAAATTAGTGGACGCAAGAATTATGCGCGAGGTATACTACCACGAGTGGTTATCCAACCCGGTCATGGTCAAGAAGCATGACGGGAGTTGGCGCATGTGTGTGGACTTCACGGACCTGAACAAAGCCTGTCCACAGGTGCTATCCGTTTCCAGAGATTGACTGGAAGGTGGAATCCCTATGTGGGTATCCCTTTAAGTGCTTCTTAGACGCGTACAAAGGGTACCACCAGATCCAAATGGCGGAAGAGGATGCGGAGAAGATGGCGTTTCATACTAGTCAGGGCGTATACTGTTATACAAAAATGCCATTCGGACTAAAGAACGTCGGGGCAACATATCAGCGACATGTTGATAAAGCCTTCAAATCACAGATAGGCCGCAATCTTGAGGTCTACGTTGACGATCTAGTCATTAAAAGTCATACGGAGGAGGCACTTCTCCGTGACGTCCAAGAGACGTTTGATACATTGAGGAGGATTAATATGAAACTTAATCCAAAAAAATGCACGTTTGGGGCAACTGAAGGGATGTTCCTTGGATACATGATCGATCCAAACGGGATCAAACCTTGCCCGGAAAAGACAGACGCGGTGATACAGTTACCATATCCTCAGACACGAAAAGAGGTACAATCATTAAATGGATAGCTGGTCGGGCTAAACAGGTTCTTGTCGAAGTCCACGGAAAAGTCACTCCCCCTATTCAAAACACAAAAGAAGTGCATCAAGAAGGGACATTTTTGTTGGACAAAGGAAGCTGAGGAAGCTTTTAGTCAGCTTAAACAGCACCTCGCAGCTCTTCCCATGCTAGTGGCCCCCCGACCTAAGGAAGAGCTCATCATGTATCTGTCGGCTACACACGGAGCAATAAGTGCAGTGCTTATGACGGATAGGGACACAGTCCAGACTCCGGTCTACTTCATAAGTAGAACACTACAAGGGCCGGAGTTGAATTATTCCTCTATGGAGAAGTTGGTTTTGGCATTAGTATTCGCCATAAAACGGTCACGCCGGTACTTTCAGGCGCACCCAATTGTGATTATTACTAATCAACAAATAAAACAAATCATCTCCAAACCAGACGTGGCCGGTAGGCTACAGAAGTGGAGCATTTTGCTAGGAGAGCATAACATCTCCTATAGACCAAAGACAGCGGTCAAAGGCTAAATCTTGGCAGATTTCTTAATTGAGAAGCCAGATGAGGACGGACCGGTAATGCAACTAGAGGAAACTCCAGCAGAACCATGGGTCTTGTTCACTGACGTATCCTCGTGCACGGACGGGTTAGGAGCTGGTCTCATCCTTATGAATCCGGAAGGAATGGAGTTTACCTACGCCCTGCGTTTTGAATTCACAGCCACTAATAATGAGGCAGAATATGAAACGTTGATTGCGAGTTTAAAAATCGCCGCTAGAATGGGAGTCCACGACCTTGAGGCTTACGTGGACTCACGGCTTGTTGCAAACCATATTCTAGGGGGTTACGTAGCCAAGGAGGATTACATGGTTCGATACTTGGAGAAAGTCAAGTCACTCATCGCTACTTTCAGCAAGTTTTCTATCAAACAGGTACCAAGGGGTGAAAACAAGAAGGCGGATGCTCTTAGCAAGATTGCGTCCACAAGTTTCGCCCACTTATCCAAGCAAGTCTTGGTAGAAATACTAAAGGAAAAGTCTATAACGGAAGGGGAAGTCATAGCTATAGTTGAGGAAGAGGGACCTAAATGGATGACCCCGATCATTAGCTATTTAACTGATGAAACCCTTCCAGATGAGGAAAAGGCGGCACGACGTATTAGAAGGAAGTCGCAGCACTTTGAGCTTCGAGAAGGTATTCTTTACAAGCGCTCTTTCTTACAGCCGTGGTTGCAGTGTGTTGGGCCACGCCAGGCTACTTATGTGATCAGTGAGATACATGAAGGGTCATGCGGTATGCACGCAGGTCCCCGATCTGTAGTGGCACAAGCTCTACGCACATGATATTATTGGCCTACTCTGCATTGGGATGCACGCGACATGATTCGTAAATGCAGTGATTGCCAAGTGCACAGACCAGTACCGCGACATCCGCAACAGGAACTGACACCCATCACATCCCCATGGCCATTCTATAAGTGGGGGATTGACATTGTAGGACCTTTTCCCGTGTCTGCAGGGGGAGTTAAGTTCTTGATTGTCTCAATGGACTACTTTACACAATGGATAGAAGCTAAAGCGGTTAAATCCATTACGTGCAAGCAGGTTAAAAAGTTTGTTTGGGAAAACATCGTGTGCCATTTTGGCTTGCCAGGAGAAATCATCTCGGACAACGGGAAGCAATTCGCGGATAACCCATTCAAGGACTGGTGCGCAACATTGAATATCACGCGGTGCTTCGCATCTGTTAAGCACTCGCAGACAAATGGTTTTATGGAACGAGCAAATAGAAGCTTAGGTGAAGGCATCAAGGCACGCTTGGATGAACGAAGTTCCAAATGGGTAGATGAGTTGCCACATGTTCTATGGGCACATAGGACTATGATTAAAACAACCAATGGGGACACTCCATTTGCGCTGGCCTACGGGACTGAAGCTGTTATACCAGCAGAAATTGGAATGCCGACCATCCGCACAACGGAGGTTAATGTCGTCACGAACGACGAGCAACTCCGGATTAATCTGGACTTGTTGGAGGAAAAAAGAGAAATAACGGCTATCAATGAGGCCAAGTCCAAGGCACGGATGAAGGCTTATTACGACGCTAAGGTTAAAGGTGTTTCCTTTCGACCGGGAGATTTTGTTTATCGTGCCAACGAGGCAAGTCGAGCGGAGAATACCGGAAAGTTGGGCCCCAAGTGGGAAGGGTCGTATGAGGTTACGGAAGCCTTAGGACGGGGCGCGTACAAGTTGCGTAACATGGATGGCTGTGACCTAGAACGCACATGGAATATCTGCAATCTTAAAAGATGCTATCTTTGAAAGGCTACGGCTTCTGCATGGCACTTCGCTATAGCTGGCTTCAATGAAGATCCATGTATTCTCTTTTGTTTTGTTTTCATGCTTTCTAGGTTCTATTTGTTTTAGGATTTCTCATTCTTGTCAAAACAAAAATCGTAAACGTTCTAATAAAATGTCGTGGTGCCTAGCTAGCTCCACGGCTCGTTCTTGTGCAAATGATTGTCATGTCCTTTAGATTCTATGTGCAAATTATTGTCGTATAGATTTTGTTGTTATTTCTATCATGTGCTATCTTTTATTCATATGCATTCAATCAAAACCGTACAAGTACTATTCGCCTCCAGGCGAGGTAAGAGGATTAAGTGAACCTAATAAATAACTTGTCACATAAGAGGGATGCAACCCCAGTGACGTGGATCATGTATCCTTACTAAACACCTTATTCACAAGACGTTGTAATAAGTTTCCATATGTCGCACTTACATAGTGCTTTGCATGGTAAAGACGCACGCCGCATGTCTAGTAAAATATAGACTTAGTTTTATTCTAGGTAAGACGTGACACGTCATGCGACGTAGGTATATGATATCTAAAGGAATATAAGAAAGTTTCCAACTATCAAAATTGCCGTGACTACCACGGACTCATAAATACTATTCTAAATGTTACGATAATGTTACAAAAGATAAAATGCCGTGGACATCCATGGACGAATGTTTGGTTACAGACTAGATTATTCAGAAATTACACCAAATTTGGGAACTTCCTACATAGGGGGGGGGGGAGAAACTTACCTATCTCCCGCTGCTCTTCAGCTACTCGAGGCAATACCTCACCATGATCTTTTTGTTCCAGAGCTCGAGCCGCGTTCACCTCTGTACTTTACTTAGCGGTTGCTCACCAATTACGATCCTGGTGACGTCCTCATAAATGGGAAGAGTGAGTTGGCTAGGGGAGGGAGTGAAGTGAGTCCGGGAGTGCCCCTCGTCCTGCGAGAAGGCACCAAGGCTTAGCTTCTCCATGATCTCCCTGTTGGACGCATCCTTTGTAGCCTGAAGCTCAGTCAAGAAGGGGTAATCAAGATCCCGCATAGCATCCATGGATGCCGTCATCTTTTCTGCAGCTTCAGGGTTAAAATAAGCATGATTTGTAAAATTTTGCTCCTTACTTATTAACTCTGCCGCCATAACCATTCCCTCATGACGGCCGTGGTCAATGACATCCGACACAAGATCTGCAAATTGTTGCACGAATTGAGGAGCCTCTAACACTTTTGTGACAGCCAGGCGCGTCCCATGGCCTACCATCCACCTGTGGCCGGCAATGGCTGCTAGTTGTTGAGGGTACAATACTTCATCACGATCTGCGGTAAGGGCATTCAGTAACATATCTTTTTGTGTGGAGGCCTCCATCAGTTGTTCCGTCACGGCCTTTTCATGGGCAAGCTCGTTTTTCAGTATCTCTTCACCCTGGATCAATGCATGTGCGTCTTCAAGCTCCTTTGTAAGGGTGGAACCTTGGTCAGAGGAGGACTTTGCCAAATCTTCTGTCGCGGTCTCCTGTGTGTGATACCTTAAAGTATTAGAGTACAGAATAATGTGGCGATGGTAGGAATCCGTACGGATACATACCTTAGATGTTTCAGTATCAAGTTGAGCTTCAAGCTCGGCTACACGTTGATCATGGGTATTGGCATGTGCGGCTTGTTCCTTGATGGTGGCCTCACAAATAGCGAGTTGGGACTGGAGGGCGGCTATCTCGGATTAATTATCTTCAATCATCTTTTCCCTCCGGCCAACTTTTCTCTTCAAGGAATCGACATGCTGTAAGGCGGCCTCAAATCTCACCCGCATAGAAGTACCCATGGCCATTTGATGAACCAAGGCACCGTTGTATTCATCCACCAAGTCCACATGACTTAGTGCATTTACATCCTTTACCAGGCCGGGAGGGATGCCGTTGTTCAGATAGTCATGGCATTCTTCAGCCTGCCTCATTCGTGAAGCGGTGGTTATCTTCCAGTCAGGGTTGAATTGTGTATGGGGCCGGACACCGGTGCCTCTTGTGAAGCCGTGGGGATACGTTCCTCAAAGGCTGGGCCAGATCTGGTCATTGCAGCATGCAGGACAGGTTCCTTCTCCTTTCGTGCCTCTTGGACAGGTGCGACACCAACTTGTTCATCCCTGCGACAACAATTGGAATATACATTAAGTATTGTTTATGGAAGGACGTACCTTTTACTTGGACAAAAGACATAATGACAAACATATGCGGTAGACTTACATATTGGTTTTTCCTAGTCTGACGTGGTGGTGGTGGGGGGGGGGGGTACTTGAGTGACTGGCTCGACATCTGGTAACGACACGTCCGGATCCACGGGTGCAGTCTACGCCGTCCCTGAGGCTTGATTGGTTCCCTCACCAGATTGGTAGAGGGGGTGATCCTCGCTCAGTCTCTTCACGGGGGCATTTTGTTCCCCGATCACGGCCTGGGCAACTCTTCTTACCCGTTTGTTCTTCCTACGGGTACGCTTGGGGATAGGCTTCTTCTTATTCTTCTTCTTCCTCATCTACATGTTGCACTTCCTCCTCGTCGTCGCCCAACATTTGGCGGAGGCTGGAGGTGGTCCTCTCTATGTTATCACCCTGCTCCTCCTCGTGAGCGGGGGTGGCAGTCCTAGGCGGAGAGGAGGGCCCAGCTTCATCCTCCAGCATCAGATTGTCCCCATCTTCGTTGTCAAAATCTACTGGGGTCATCATGAGTGTTGTGTCTTCCTCGTCAGATTGGGGGTCCGGTACGGCTGCTAAGGCGATTGTCACGTTTCGGGTATGCTCGAGAAGGGGTAGCTCATTCTCACGTCGTGGGCGGGCTCCCTCTGGTATAAGTTTTGGATCACCTTGGCGTAGGATCCCAAAGAAGTTCATTTCTGTCAAGAAAGCAAAGTATGTTAGTTACGGACAACAGGTTTATGTATGTTTTGAAATACGGATACTATACCTACCTTCACCACGCCTCCTCCGGAATACAGGATATCTGTTGGATGGGCTAAAGTAGTTGCGGTTAATTCCTAGCAGACAAAGGAACGATTCGGGTAGATTTCTATAAAACCCAATTCTATTCCTATCTATTTCTTGGGAATGATGGGAATTATATGTACCAGCTCGTGGAGGAGGGTCAGGAGATACTCTATGTTTAAAAACGAAATCGGTCGGCCACACTATTGAGTTGATAAAAAAAGTAATGGTCGTACCAATTTTTCAGTGAGTCCATGGCTTTATTGTGGGCTGTGGGGCTGTTTGGGGATCGTTTCTTGAAGGAAAGCCACCCATTTACTAAGTTGGGGATATAAAACAGTCTAAATAACTCTCCGGTAGGGGGATGCTTCTTGCACGGCAAAGGATTTCAAACTGACTAATCTTACATGCGCCTATACAGTGTAATTGGGTGATATGTACGTCATAATAACCTAGGAGATCTACGAGGAATCGAGTAAAAGGAATGCGGTAATTGGCCGCGTCAAAAAGACGGGTGTATAGGCCAATCTTTCCCTGGGGTGCCTCAGTTATGAGGTCCCCTGCACCAGGGAGAGATGGATGAAGGTTGCTAGGAATGAATAAATCAGAGCAAAAGTGCCCCAATTTCTCTTCCGTCGTTACTTTTAGCACGGATCTAATAGAAGGGTTGTTTCTTTGAGCCATTATTAATTAAGGAAAGATGAGGGCGTGGTATTCTAACCTGTGTAAGGAAGGATCCGTGCGAACGAAGGTGGTGATAAGAAGGAAAGCGCTAATGGCAGAAATGAAGGAAAAGACTGTGTGTCACACACAGCCGTAGGGGCGACCTATTTATAGGGTTGCCTTGTTGGTCATGATTCGTTAGATTGATGACATGTGTCTTCCACTCACCAAAATCGTGTGGTTGGGAAGCAAGGGGCAAGTGAAAAGTCAGGTGGGACCCACGGGTCACTTCTGACTCGGAAGGTTACGTCGCTCAAGGTTCTGACTATTTGCACTTTGTCAGTCAAAGTGGTAGATGCACAGTCAATTGTGTCGGGATATGCGGTCATACGTAAGACCATATTCAATGTTTCATTTAATTTGTCTCGGTCGATGTGTGCGGCTAGAGTACCATAGGAATAAAATTCCTAACAAGGTTTCCACGTGCGGTCGAAACATCATTTTCAAAATGTACCATTTCGTAATGTTCTTTCTTGGTACGTCCGGGAAGTATCTTGTTAGTCTAGATATTCCGCCTACGGTTGTAACAACTAGACTGGGGGACATGATGACGTATAGTCCCCAGCCGGGTCATGAACCCGGCCCACAGGTACTACCCGCATCCGGCATGTTACTAATGGGTTGGATTAATATCATTTAAAGCTTATGGGCTTCGAATGAACAGTAGCCGCATACATGTGTGCGGCCCACGGCCCCGCATGGCCGATACAGGGTTAGACAGAATCATAATCTTATTTTGGTTAGGATTTACCCCAAAGTAGAGGATATACACTCACCATAATTAGAAGATAACAATCAAGCTAATTATGGCACTTATCCTTTGCTTGGGGTCGAAGCATCGGTGACAGCCCATTAGGGTTTCACCGCCTATATAAGGAACCCCCAAGGGTTCCACAAAGGTATTACATTCTACACACTTTCAACTCCCATCCGATTCTTAAACCCTAACCGATTACTTACTCTCACGTCGGAGTCTAATCGTGGGATACATTCCCACGGTAAGTCTAACACGTGTTGTTTTAGTATGAAGGATCCCAACAAGATATTTCACTTGGTGTAGGAGCCGGAACCCAGCCAACCCGAATTAAGCCTAATTCGAGTCTAGCAAGGGTCATCCAACTTTTGTATCAACACCTGGGGAGTCGCACGTACCACCACCCAAACGAGCCAAGTTCATTGTTGACTCTTTACCCAAGGTCGTTTAACAACAAACTCAACTGTCTTTTTCTCAGTTTGTCGACACTCTATTCAAAGGAACAATGACATACTTCTCACCTGTCTCCCCATCAAAGCCCAACAAAGGAAAACAAAAGGTTTTGGTGGACAATAAAGAGAAGCTAAGGAAGATATCATTTATGTTGGAGACAAGTCGATCTAAAACCATTGTATCAAACTTCTCCACTTTCAAAGGTGTTGGTGAAACCCCTATGACAGCTGAATAAATTGAAGTTCAGCTGCTAGAAATGAAAAAGTTGGAAAACATCAAGTAGGCCAAAGAGCTAAACGAGGCTAAGATTAAGAAGAGGACACCTCAACGAAGGCTGGAGTAAAGGAGCACTCTGAGAGAGATTGAGAAAAATCGCATAAAGAAAAAAAAGATCAAAGCTGAATATGATGCTTGTGTGAATAACAGACTTCATCCTGATGAAATAACTAAATTCAGATACACCATCCATAAGACTACCAAGAAGGCACATATGGTTATCTGGAGAAACAACTAACAAGCCAACGCGCACATTCACAGAGATATCACGCTGAAGATGCTCGGATTAACTAAATTGATTGAATTACAAAACTTAGCAGCCAAAAAGCAAGGACGGGAAAAAATTTCTTTGCTAAAAACGCTTAAGTTAAAGTTTGGCTGGCTGAAAGAAACGGCTAAGAAACTCAAGATTTATCCCCTACCTCAGCTTTTTGAAAAAGATATTCCAAGCTTAAGAAGAAAAGGAAACGATTTCAAGGTTTTATTCAACAGAAATTTGTCACTCAAGACATTGGAGTAGATGATATGCACAGGAATCTGGTGCTACCTAAGGAAATCACAGGTCCTATAGATGGAGAGGCTTATACCGAACCTGAAAAGGGGATGGTATACCTTAGCAGAGGATGCCAATACTGCTTTCAGATGGAAAATAAGCTCCACTTAGCATCCACCATTCAACTCATTTGTTTAAAGAACTACCTAAAGATCAACACATAGTATTCCAAAAGATTATACAATGAAATTCAGGTGGTTCTCGAATCAAGAAATGAAATCAAAAAAGATGAGGAAAGAATCAAGAATGATGATTACTAATATGGAAGCCTGAAGACCTCACAGCTGAAGCAGTTCATTTTCAAGAAGGGCATGATTTTTGAATCTCTATGATAGTAGTAAAATATTCACTTGTTTTAGAAAAAAACAAATAACCATGACAAGTATTAAGTTATACGATTTAGGAAAACCGTAAAACCGATAAATGCGAGTTCGTTCTCGAAGGAGGTGTGTGTTGTGTGCCAATGATATTAAAATCAAGTTTGGATTAGTGATAATTTTTTAGGGAGAAAGATTTAAAAATAAAGATGGATTACACAAAAAATTACGCTACGATGGTTAAAACGTAAAATCGCAAAACTCGACGAAAAATGAAACTTAACAAAATATCTCACTAAAATTTAAACTTAAGTTGAGAAAAATCTAATTAAAATGAAAATGAAAACCAAAATTTTCAAAAGTTTTTAAAATTTTAAATATTATATTTTAAAGTTTAATTAAAACCAAAAAATAAATAAAATTATTAAAAAGTCAAAATTCAAATTTTAATAAATGTAAACCTAGATTATATTAAATAATGACTAAAAAATATTTTTCTAAAAATTAAAATTACTGTTTATTGTTTTTAAACTAATTTCTAAAACTCCAAAATTAAAATAATAATAATAAATTAATTATTAAAGTTAAAATTTTTATTTTACTTTTAAAAAATACTAGACTAACAACTAAATGTAAGAAAAATGAAAAAAAAAGGAAAAAAGAAAAACTAATACGCTTAAACCAGCTTATCTATGTTCGAACTCAATTAAATAAGCAATCTACAAAAACAAGTTAAGTAAATAATGAAAGAAAATCAAAGCAGTAAAGATCCTAGCACGTTTTTTTGGGAGTGTGAATGGCGAGGGTTCAAGTCCCTCAGTCACCAAAAAAATTTAAACATTAATTTTTATTTTTTTTCTTGTTTGTAACTTGAACACTGACTCATTAACAACTCAAAACATTAACACAATTCCACTTCTACTCAAATTATGCCAAATTAAAGTTCAACACTCCACAGACTTTAAACTTCTTTCATTTTTCTTTGTTTATGAACTGTGGGGGATTTGTGGAGCCCGGGTAGAGAGTTTGAGTTTTGCTTGCGCACAAAGGCACCCCACAAGCCAGTGAGCTTGTGGGAGTCAAACTAAAGCAAAACTAAACAAAAAAGCACACAAGAATCGACCAAATCAGTCACAAAATTCCTTTACTAAGAAGAAAGACAAAAGGTTGTTGTGGGAGTGCTATGAACCCCTACAGTGACCTATATGGGCAATTTTAGCTATCCAAACTCCTATCAACTCCCAATGCCAGGTATTGAGGGCCTAACTTATCACAAAACCTAATTGTCCACCAAGTTTTAGACTCCAAAACACCAATTTAGGCCAGTTAAGCCCTACAGATATAAGCAGATAGAGTGGGGTGTTGGTTGCTGCATAGGCAGAATAGAGGCTACACGAGCAAGTACAAGTCTCCAAAAGCAAACAAATCACTAATACTAGGCTATATAACCCTAAGACTGCCCCTAAACTACTGGTTAATCAAGATTCCAAAGCCAAATCACCAAGCAAGAGTCAACAGACCTGTTGGTGTGCTAAATTTGTCACAGAAGGATGCTTATGCTAATTAGTTGACCTTATATCCGACTTTAGATCAACCAAGTGTGAAAATAAGGCATCTAAAACATTGATTAACTTCTCCTAAACCTAACTAACCTATTACTACCCTGTACTTAAAACCTCAGCTCAAAACATGCAAACAAGTAAGATTATGGCCTACTGATTTCTATGTATGTAGATTTTACAAAAACCTTGAAAACTTCACTCAATGCTAACCACTTGAAAACATAACAAAAACCACACTTAACCAAGTATAATAAAGATGTCTAGACCCAAGATTAGAACTAGGTGACACTCCTGATACTCAATAACCACAGATCCAAACACCCCCTTAAAATAGAAAAACAAGATATCTAAAAAATTTCAAAGATTTTTTCAAAGAAACTCAACAACTTAAACTTAAATTACATGAAACAAACCTAAAATGAGTAAAACACACAATTATCCAGGATTTTACACTAAACTATCATGAACTTTGAAAACGAAAAGTGTTCAAGAAGATTACCAATCTTGGCCTTATTCAGGCCAAGTGGGATTGCTGATGCATTCTTTCTGGGTTACAAGAGCTAATGAAATGATATGAGATGAGCTTGTAGGCTTCATTGTTGAATGAATCTATAACATATTCAAGGAAGAATGAAGATAACTGGAGATGATATTGCTTTGTTGGTGTCTGCACACAAGCAAGAACAAACACAGTAGTTCACAAAATCTTATTTACAAGCTTTTTGTCAGAAAGCTTGTAAATGGAGCTTTTGGAATAGTGAGCTTACAAAAACAATGAGTAAATAGGTTTAAAAACAAAATTTCAAACCACACTTTTAGAAACTAGATTACCCAACATAAAAATAACACAAATTCAAACCTAACAACAAAAAGTCAGTTATCGCTTTTCTTTGTTCTTAGCTTTGTAATTCGTGGGTCTCAAAACATACTTGCCAAAATATTTGAACAAAGGATTTTTGATGAAACTTATACTAATTTCTTGTAGGAAAATTAAATTTACTCTAAAATAATGAAAGAAACTTGGAACTCAGCAGTTATAAAAGATTCAAAGAAAAGTTTCATTAATTCAAAAACTTTAATACAAAAGCTGGAACAAAATAGAATGTCACAAATCGACATCGATTTATACTAGGAAAGGGAAGTTACTAGAAGCTAAATAAAATTACAAAAATGATCAAACCCTAACACATGCTATTTCCTAGAATACCCCTTGTTCGAATTTGAATTTTTCAATCAAAAATGCCATGTGATGATCTGAGTTGTTGCTAGTTGTCCTCTTTCAATCTGACTCGTTCACAGCATCCTTTAGGAACAAGAAATGGTCTTGAATCGTTGACGGGTTTGGAGATTCCATCTTTGCTATTCCTAGCTAAACCAAGGAGCATGGGAGGTGAAAATGGGGAGCCACAACCTTGTGGTGTTGTTTTTGGAGGTGGGAAAGGGGTGAGGGAGTGGTTAATGAGGTTTCTGGAAGTACCTAATCAAAATCCCTTTGGTTAGCAAGTGAATTGGATTAGGGTTCTTGAGTGATTTTTGGGGGATATTAGTGCTAAAGAGTTTGTTTGGCACCCATGATTAAATAAATAATACGTTTTTTAAAAATGTAATAAGTATTAAAACATGGATTGGGTATTGGGTATAGGTTTTGGGTTGATGGGTAGGTCAGGGTAAGTTTGTGTTGGGCTTGTGGGCTGTTGTTGATACAAAAGTTGGTTGATCCTTGCTTGACCCGAATTAGGCTTAATTTGGGTAGGCTGGGCTCCGGCTCTTGCACCAAGTGAATATCTTGTTGAGATCCTGCACACTAAACAACACGCGTTAAGCTTACCGTGGAAATGTATCCCACGATTAGACTCCAGCGTGAGAGTAAGTAATCGGTTTAGGGTTAGATAATCGGTTGTGAGTTGAGAGTATAGAGAATGTGTTACCTTTGAGGAACCCTGGGGGGTTCCTTATATAGGCGATAGAGTCCCTATTGGGCTCTACCGTGTCTTCGACCCTAAGCAAGGGATAATCACTATAATTAGGTTATTTGATATCTTCTAATTATGGCTAGTGTATATCTCCTTACTTTAAGGCAAATCCTATTTAGATTAGGATTATGTCTAACCCTTGCCGCGCACGACAGAGATGTGGGTCGTGTACCGACATACGAGACCCATGTTGACCAGAGCCTGATAAACTGGTCAACGTCTACCCAGCCCAAGCGTATTGGGCTGAATGCGGGTAGTGCCCGTGAGCGGGCCCAAGACCCGACTGAGGGACTATACGTCATCATGTCCCCCAGTCTAGTTGTTACAGCCATAGGCGTGATATCTAGACTAAAAAATGCCCCTTGGACGTACCAAGAAACCTTTGTAGATGTTGAATTTGGAATTTTATCCGATCGTAAATAAAGACCGGGACAAAATAAATGAAGTAATATGAATAATTTTGGAATGAATCCCAGTCGTACGTATCGATCGAGACAAAATAAATGCATCATTGAATACAGTCAAACGTATGACCACATACCCGACAGTTAACATTGTTCACCCGACAAGTTCGACAGACAAATTGTAACTGTCAGAACCTCGAGCGTCACAATAACTGAGTCAGAACTGACCCTTGGGTCCCTCCTGACTTTCCACTTCCCACTCAGCCCCCAACCACACGATTTTAGTTAGTGGAGGACACGTGGTGTTAATCCCATGGACCACCAGTGATCAGAGCAACCCTATAAATAGTTTGTGTGTGTGGTTGTATGCCACACATAGTTATCTTACTCTCTCCTCCATTAAAGCTTTCTCTCCATTTCCCACGTTCCCCCACACGGATCTCCCCTAAACCAGGTTAGAACACTACGCCCTTCCTCATTTATAAACAAATCATGGCTAGAAACATTCCTACCATCCAATCCGTGCTAAATGTGATGTCAGCAGTGAAACTAAGGGAGTTTTGCTCTGACTACTACATTTCCGAGAACCTTCATCCCACCATTCCTGGTGCAGGGGACCTCATAACTAAGGCACCCCAAGGAAAGGTTGGTTTATACACTCGTCTCTTTGACGTGGCCAATTACCGCATTCCTTATACTAAATTCCTCGTAGATCTACTAGGTTACTACAATGTGCATATCACCCAGTTACACTGTATAAGCGCGTGTAAGATTAGCCAGTTGGAAATCCTATGCCGTGCATGAAACATTCCTCCAACTGTAGAATTATTTAGGTTATTCTACCTGTAATATATAGTAAATGGTTGGGTTTCCTTCGAAAAACGATCCCCAACCAGCCCTACAGCTCACAATAAAGCCATGGACTCGTTGAAAAACTGGTACGACCACTACTTTTATATTGACGCAGTAGTTTGGCCGACCGAGTTTGTATTTAGACATAGATTATCCCCTGACCCCCTTCCTCGGGCCGGTACATATAACGCCCAACACGCCCAAGAAATACATAGGAATAGGACAGGGTTCCATAGGAATCTACCCGAGTCGTTCCTTTGCCTGTTAGGAATTAGCCGCAACTAATTTGGATCGTCAAACAAATACCCTATATTTTGGAGAAGTCGTGGTGAAGGTAGGTATAGTATCCTCATTTTGAAACATATATAAAACCGTTGTCCGTAACTGACATACTCTTTTCCACAGAAATGAACTTCTTTGGAGTCCTACGCCAGGGAGATCCCAAAACCATACCAGAAGGAGCCCGCCCTAGACGGGACAACGAGTTACTCCTCCTTGAGCATACTCGCAACGTGACAATTGCCCTAGCGGCCGTACCAGACCCCCAATCCGATGAGGACGTAACAATCATGAAGACCCCCGAAGATTTTGACAACGAGGACGGGGACAACCTGATGCTGGAGGAGGAAGCTGGACCATCCTCCCCACCTAAGACTGCCACCTCTGCCCATGAGGAGTAGGATGATAACATGAGAGAACTACCTCCAGTCTTCGCCAAATGTTGGGCGATGATGAGAAGGAGGTGCAACGAGTAGAAGAGGTGGAAGAGGAAGAACCTCAACTTGTCTCCAGACGTACCCGTAGAAAAAATAAGCGTGTAAAAAGAGCTACTGAGGCCGTGATCGGGGAACACAATGCCCCTGCCAAAGGACTGTGCGAGGATCACCCCCTCTATCAATCTGGTGAGAGCTCAAACCAGCCCTTAGGGACAGCGCAGGGTGCTCCTTTAGCTCAGGACGTGCCGATTCCAGTCGCGGAGCCGGTCACTCAGGGGCCCCCCATTACACCAGAGCTGGAGGAAACCAACATATAAGTACGCCACACATGTTTTGTGGTTACTTCCTTGTTCCAAGAAAAATACACGTCCTTCCGTAGCAATATGAATATGCGCTACTTTTGTCGCAGGGATGATCAAGCTGGTGTCGCTCCTGACCAAGGGACGAGGAAAGAGAAGGAACCCGTCTTTGGTGATGCGACCACCAAATCCGGCCCAGACATTAGGTAGGGTACCCCCACAGTATCACAAGAAACACCGGCGTTCGGCTCCCCCAGATACCACAATCCTGATTGGAAGATAACCACCAATTCTAGAATGAGTGACGCAGAAGAATGCCGTGACTACCTAAACAATTGCATTCCACCCGGCCTAATAAAGGACATAAATTCACTAAGTCACAAAGACTTGGTGGATGAATATAATGGCGCCTTGGTGCACCAGATGGCTATGGGTACTTCCATGCGGGTAAGATTTGAGGCCGCCTTAGAGCATGTTGACTCCCTTAAGAGGAAGAATGGCCGAAGGGAGAAAATGATTGAAGACCATGAATCCCGGATTGCCGCCCTTCAATCCCAACTCACTACTGCTGAGGCCACCATTAAGGAACAAGTTGTGCATGCCAATGCTCATGACCAACATGTGGCCGATCTGGAAGCCCAACTTGAAACTGCATCAACTAAGGTATGTATCCGTAGAGTATTACACCCACGTCCGCATTATTCTATATTCTAACCTCAAGGTATTCAATACAGGTGGCTACAGCTGAGGCTTTGGCGAAGACCTCCACTGACCAAGTATCCATTCTCTTAAAGGAGCTTGAAGACGCACGGTCCGTGATCCAAGGTAAGAAGATGCTGAAAGAATAACTTGCCAAAGAAAGGGCCACGGTGAAACAGTTGATGGATGCTTCTACACAAAAGGATATAGAGCTGAACACCTTAAGCGTGGATCGTGATGAAGTTCTGCACCCCCAGCTACTAGCAGCCATTAACGGCCGTAGCTTGAAACTGTTACCAAAGTGTTGGAGGCCCTAGGGCCACTGTGAAAATGACCGCGTCGCTGGCTGCCATGCGGGACCTGGTTCTTGTATGTTCTTAACTTATTTTATATGTTCTAGTCAAGTTTTACTATTTTTAAATGTTATATTGTATTATTCGTGTTTTACATGTATTCTGATTATGTAATTCATGTATTCTTGTATTATTATACTTGTAGTGTAATAATAAGTAACTTTCTAAAAATAGCAAGTTTCTAAATAGAAAGTTTCTAAAAATAGTAAGTTTCTAAAAATAGAAAGTTTCCATAAATAGAAATAAGCTGGATTAATAAATTTAAAATACAAGCTAGTGCTTATTAGTTATATGTTATAAGTCATGATAATTATTAGTAAAGTTTTTAAAATGAAATACTTAGGCTAAATGGGTTCTTGAGTGTAGCCGAAACAACCAACACCCAACCCGACTCCCTTTTCCATGTTTTAATCATTAGAACGTCCTGTTTTCATGAATTATTTAAATGGGTTCTTGAATTAAAGAAAATCATTTAAAAGATTAAAGATTAAGAATACCGTATGTGTAACAATCAAAGGTTTAGAAACACAAACATAAACCCGTAACCAATCAAGATCAAACACCTTCTTTTCCCCTTTTCCTTGAAGAAACCCGGCGGCCATACATGGAGGCTAGGGTTTTCTTTCTTTTTAATTTTTTTTTAAAAATGATAATGAAAAGAAGGGTTTTCCTGATGGTTATTAACTCTCATAACAGGCCAGGCTTTTGGGCTCTCTTGTTCTTTCTTAGCCGCGACCTACAATCCACACATACAAGGTTTCGGGTTCAATTCGTGACCAAATTATTTATCGTACGTGTTCGTGTTTTAAATGTCGTATTTTATTACTTGTTACGTTTAATTATTATACGTAAATACTTAGCGTGTATTATTAATATACGGAATGCTTGTAATTAATATTCATGAGACGTGTCTTTTTTTATAAATAGAAAGTTTTAATTTATTGCGTTTTTACTTAGTGTACTTTTCATGGTATTTTTATGCGGGTTTTACATCACCTTTAATGAAGATGATTATTTAATTCAAAGAACAAGTTGTGAAGGGTATGAGATTGACTTCAATGAAAATAGGTCTTTTCTAGAAGATGAATTCTCAGAGCCAAATCCAACCTTTATTTATCATCCATGTATAGATACTCTTACTCCCTATGTTCCAACTTTTGACCCTTTGTCAACCTACAATATTGACCTTCCCTTTGAACCTCTTCTTATCTCAAAGGAAAGTCAAGATGTGAACAACCCTTGCAATTCTTCACCTAATGACTTCTCATTTTTCATTTCACTTAATCAAGAACCTTCATCCTATACTATTTCCTGACCAACAATCACAGCTGGTGAAGAATCAGATACTGAAGTAGTCTATGAAGAAAATCCACCTGAGGAACAACCTGTTATTCAAACAGATCCTCAATCTTGTATACTTGTCTCTTATAGTCTAACTCGTACTCCTCAAAGCAAATGGTATAGAGACCAACAAATTATCCTTTTTAACATCATCGGAGAACCAACAGCTGGAGTGACTACTAGATAGAGAGTTCAAAACTGTGAGGCAGCTTCAGCCAATGAGTGTCTCTTTGCTGAATTTATTTCTCAAATTGAACCAAAAAGGTAGTTGAAGCACTTCTTCAAGACTTGAAGAAATCAAAATCTTCCTAGTATATGCTGCATATATATGGTTTATTGTGTATAAGATGGATGTGAAAAGTACTTTCCTGAATGGAAAGGTGTCCGAAGAGTGTATGTTGCAAAACCACCAGGATTTGAGAATAGTCAGTTTCCTAACCATGTTTATAAATTACACAAAGCTATGTATGGGTTGAAACAAGCACCCAGGGTCTGGTCTGAAACTCTCTTAACATTTTTTATTAAATTTGTCAGGGGTTCCATTGATAAAACACTTTTTATCTTCAAGGATAAGGTGATTTTATCATTGTTCAAATATATGTGGATGATATCATCTTTGGGTCAACTAATGTTAATCTTAATAAACGATTTGCTAAATTTTGGGTTTTCAAATTAAACAAAGCCCTGAAGGGATTTCTATTTGTCAAGACATGTATGTTAAACATTTACTAAAGAAATATGACTTAGTTGATTCTGCATTAGTTAAATGCCCCATGCTTCCCCAAAACAATTTGGGCCCTGGCGATTTAGGGGTCTCTGCTAATGAGACTATGTATAGCTGCATGGTACAGTCACTAAGGTATCTCGCAGCTAGTCAATCATATATCTAATTCTCCACATGTCTCTGTGCAAGGTACCTAGCTAACCTAAAGGAATCCAATCTATGGCTGTTAAGAAGATTTTCAGGTACCTTAAAAGAACACCATCCCTAGGTCTGTGGTATCCAAAATAAATAGGCTTTGATCTCAAAGTATATTCAGAATCAGACTACGCAAGATGTTTCCTTGATAGAAAGAGTACCCCTGGAAGTTGTCATATCCTTGGAGGAAAGTTGATCGGTTGGAGTGAAAAGAAGCAAAACAATGTGGCTATGTCATCAGTTGAAGCTGAGTACGTTGCAGTTGCGAGTTTTTGTGCTCAGGTGATCTGGATGAAGAGCTAGTTAACCTATGAAATTCTCTATGACAAGGTGACCATATTATGTGATAACACAAGCGTCATAGCAATTATCAAACAACCCCGTGCTTCTCTTGAACCAAACACATTTATATCATGTATCATTTTATCATAGACTTTATTCTAAAAGGTGATATTGAGGTTCATTTTGTACCCACTGAGTTGCAACTAGCTAACATTGTTACTAAGTCTTTGGTTGAACTCACTTTTACTAGGCTAGTTGTTGAACTGGGTATGATCAATATGGATAAAACTTTATCTGATAAGTCAAACGCTTTAAATGATGTATGAGCTAATATTACATGTTTTCAGAAGTAACTAGGTAGTTACAATCAAAGTACATTAGAAAAATGTTCTTAATAGTAAATGTCTACTCTCCCTGATAACGAGGAGAAAACTGTTTTGAAAACTCAAGGGGTTCCACGTTTTTTATATTTTCACCCCACTAAGCATTTAATGCGAATGTGAAACTTTTTTTTTAAATAAATATATATACTCTTTACTTGGGGATCACAATTCACTTTTCACCTGCCTTTTCACACATACACATCCTTCAATCTACATCTCTCTCAACCATTCTAAAACCCTAATTGTTCATTCATCATCACCTTCACCATCATAACAATAGAGTTCTCAGTACCTAAGGAAAATAACGTTAACTTCGAGCTAAATCAAAGCATGCTAGCATCCAATATTTCTATTTGTTGGCTAAAATCACCAAACTCGACCTATGACGATCTGGTAAACTTCATGAAGAAGTGTGGCCTTGCTACTGATTTCAGCAAATCTCCCCCGTTTATTACCAGGAATACCTTCGAGAGTTTTGGTATTCAGCAGAATTCGTTGACGATAACATCATCATGTTTCACCTCTCATGTTATGAACAACCATTTTCATTAATCGTTAAGATTTTTCCTCTATTGCTAGATTAAAGCAAGGATAAGACTATCTCAAGTCGATTTCAAAAGAGAAATTCAAGGAA
Organism: Glebionis coronaria; assembly: GCA_025667525.1. Lineage (NCBI taxonomy): Eukaryota > Viridiplantae > Streptophyta > Magnoliopsida > Asterales > Asteraceae > Glebionis > Glebionis coronaria. The sequence goes on along the minus strand of CM046882.1, from coordinate 196,395,617 downwards.
GATTTGGCGACCCTTTACCACGTGAAGGACACCAATCAAGAACTCTCACCAGTTGATATTATGAAGAAGTCACCATCGAAGCTGAGGTGTTTTTCTCCTTTGTGGAGAGTCCTTTTCGTCCACATCGTGAAAAGTCTGGGAGGAATGCATGATCCCAAGACCAACTAAACCGTATTCATCAAACGATTTCCTATGGGATTATATGGGTTATCGACGTGGACGTAGGAAGCTTGCAATCTGGAAACTTAGTGGAAAAGCTGAGAGGAACCAAGGATGGAGAAAAGAAAGAATATATGTTATACCCATTTCCTCTCTTTCATCTTTCAAAATCTCTTAGGGGATAAATACATTAACTCTAAACTTACTTCCCTCAAGTCGTATCACATCACATAAACCGTATACAAGGAGATTGGACCCAATGACGTGCCAATTACAACCCATACGAAGGAAGTAGGTGACAGAGTGATCTATGCATCTAAGTCTTTAATCCCTTCCTCTGAGAAGGTGAATACTGCTGGTATTTCTGATAAGGCTGTGTGATATGAGTTTAAACTCATATCAATTTATCAACAAATAACCCTAAAACATGAAGCAAGTTACCAATTTATCTTGCAAAAACAGTGTTATGTGGTATGTTTGTGTTTGTGTACACTTGTGTAGGTAAAAGGATTCATTTTCAAGCAAACAAGGAATAATCAAGCTTAATTTGATGAAAAAGACAAAGAAGGATCAAAAGTGACAAGACTTTGAAGTACAAGGACCTATCTTGACAAACTACCAAAGATGAAGGACCAAAGTGTAAATATTGTAAAAAGTCAAGATCATAGTCAAACAAGGTCAACGCTCAAGTCAACTCAGTCAAAGGACTAATTTTTTTCAAGAATGAAAGTTGAAGGACTAAAAATGCTAAAGAAATGAAGCTGCTAGCCTTTAAGTGCAATCTGCCAAAGTTAAGGGGTGATTTCTGCCATATATGGAAAGTTATACTAGTTCAATCCATGTGCTTTGTTTATGACCAATGAGAAGCCAGGGATATTATGACAAGGATTGCCACATAAACAACATTAATTTCCCACTCAGCCGCCCTCATAAATGAGAGTATCTTAAAAGTGTGATCCGTGTGCCTCTATTTCAACGAATCAAAGCTTGACACGTGTCATCTTCTGTAAAACCCGTAAAAATAAGGTCATAATTTAATTCTATTTCAATTATTTTGAAATATTTTATAACGTTAAATATTATTATGTTTAACGGTTTAAGTTGAAACCAATTTAAATATTATATTTTAATATTTTGACGAGCAACGAGGACTACTAGTGATCGCGATACCGACGGATGCCAAAAAATTTATATTTTATTATCGATAGTTTCGATATTTAATACTTTCGACGATATCGTTTCAATTACGTATCGAGTCGTTATATTATTATTTTTCGTGTGCGTTTAAACTTTTAAAAAGTACAATCTAACATTTTCAGGTAGTGAAATATTTTCTCGTATAATATTTTGGAACTTATTTTTGTGTTGGTTGACTGATGACGTATAGTCCCCAGCCGGGTCATGGACCCGGCCCAAGGGTACTACCCGTATCCGGCCGATCACAGATGGGTGGGATAATGTCAGTCAGGCTTATGGGCTTGAATGGACAGTAACCGCACACATGTGTGCGGCCCACGGCCCGGTACACCCGACACGGCCGACATAAGGTTAGACATAATGATATTCTGTCTAGGAATATCTTTACCCCAATAAGGAGAGGATATTCACTACCAGAATTAGAAGATAACGACCATTCTAATTCTGGTGCTTATCTCTTCCTTGGGGCCGAAGGATCAGTGAAAGCCCACTAGGGTTTCACTGCCTATAAAAGGAACCCCCAAGGGTTCCACAAAGGTATTACGATTCACTCTAAAACTCATATAACCCTAAATCGATTACTTACTCTCACGCCGGAGTCTAATCGTGGGAAACCTTCCCATGGTAAGCTTAACGCGTGTTGTTTAGTGTGCAGGATCCCAACCAAAGAATTCACTTGGTGCAGGAGCCGGAGCCCAGCCAACCCGAATTAAGCCTAATTCGGGTCTAGCAAGGATCAACCAACTTTTGCATCAACAAGTTGGCGCTATCCGTGGGACCATAACACTAAGCTAGAACAAAATCTCATCTCGAATCTCCAATGACGAAGGGGCATCCGCCTACTAACCCCAGGAATGTGAATCCTGGGACCCGGAAGTCCCAAGGGGAAGGGATTCTCATCCCCAACCAATCACCTAACCGTCTCGCAGGCGGGCTGGGTAACCGTAGCGGTTTTCAACCTGCGGGGGTGACGAGCACGATCTCGGTGACACCCCCGCCTACTTCAACCATGGACAACCCTGATCCAGGGAGTGCGCCAGACCCTCCTAACAAGGAACCACGCCGACCTTCGACGGAGGAAGAAGTTGAAGCCCTACCACTTAGTGAGGAGGATCTTACTCGAGTTCTCACTCAGAACTTCGAAAGGATCGTCCCAGGGATCGCATCAAGATTGAGTCTGGGGAGGAACCTCCAAGCCAGACTCAACTTTGGTGACAGTGGACCATCCACCCCTTCCCAAAACCGGAGAAAAAGGAGGACTCGGCCTCAGGAGCAGGGAACCTTTGAGGAAAACCCTCAACCCCGGAATGTGTTTGAGCGCATAGGAGATCGCCTTATGCAAGAATTAACGCAGTCTCAAGATGGAGAAAGGTCGGATGGCTCACCCGAGCGGCCAGATCAAGAGCTGACCAGAACCACACGCCGCCCAAGTATGTGGGATAGAATGAACACTGGGAGAAAGGCTCCTGGTTCGTCTCAGAAAAACGGTCCCTATTCAAAAGGCGGGGCACCACCGCCGTCCCCAGATCCATCTGGGGAGGACTCAGATGACCATCCGCCTAAGCGCCGCCGGCCTAGGCGCACGCCTCCACCACCAAACAATGAGGAGTATTATGGTGGCCCTTACTATCGGGATACGGAAGCAGAGGACCTCTCTCGTCCATGGTGTGAACCATGGGATGATCCTAGGCTCACACGGCCATGGGCGGATCCCAGGTAAGATCCGTTCACTCTCCGCATACGGATCTATTCTGAGGACACCAAACGTCGCATGCCGGCATGCATCAAGACTTATGATGGGTCCGGTGATCCTGTGGATCACCTCAAAATATTCGACACTCAGGCTAAAATTGAGCGATGGCCCATGCCTATATGGTGCCAAATGTTCAATTCGACCTTGATTGGAAACGCCCGTGACTGGTTCGAGGCGCTCCCCCCACGGAGCATTGATAGTTTCACGGAACTACGCACTGCGTTCGAGAACAATTATACTCAAAGGAAGAAGTATAATAGGGATCCGGTCTCATTGGCAACCGTTAAGCAACGGCCGGGGGAGTCCACAGAAGCCTTCACTGAGCGCTTCAATGATGAGTGCACACGCACAAGAACCATGCCAGAGCTCCTGAAAATCTCTGACTACATGCACGCCATAACAGACAGAGAACTGATCAGGCGTCTCAACGACAAGCGCCCAGAGAGATATGATGACCTCATGGAAAGGGTCAGAAATTTCATAGAGGGAGAAACAACTGTTGCCGCGGCCTACCCGTCCCGAGGAAATGGGTACCGGTCAAATGACCAGTCCCGGAGACAGTCGGGCGGTCAAGGCAACCAGAACAATAATAAGGGCTCAGACTATAAGAGCCAAAGCAAAGGCGGACGGTCGGACGACAAGTTCACCCCCCTAAAGATGTCCTACCGGGAGATCTTGTTGACTGAAGGGGCGAACTTTCCAAGGCCTCCCCCAATGACCACTCCCCCGGAACGTCGGCAAGGAAGTCGCTTCTGCGAGTTCCATAATGACAAAGGACACGGCACGGAGGAGTGTATCCAGCTCAAGAAGCATATTGAGTCGCTAATCAAATCAGGCAAACTCAAGCACCTAGTTAAGGATTGGAAAGATGGAAAAGACAACAACAAGAAGTATGACAAGAAGGACCCCCAAAAGGACAAGCCTTCTACCATATACATGATCAAATCCAGACAGCGCCGCACGAGACAGAAAATTGGCCAAAAATTTTCACGCGACAGGGAAATCTCATTCCCTCCCATCACGGCAAGCGATGTGATTGATGCCCCTCTCACTATTGAGATAAGCATTGGAACACACAATGTTCGTCGCATGTATGTGGATGGAGGGTCGTCAGCAGAAGTACTGTATGAACACTGCTTTGTGCAGTTATGTCCAGAAATAAGAAGCCAATTAGTACCGGCCACGTCGCCGCTTACTGGCTTTAGTGGAGACACTATCTGGCCGATAGGGCAATTGCGTTTACTTGTCACCATTGGGAATGAGGAACATTCCACTACGACGTGGATGAACTTCATGGTGATACGTTCACACTCTCCGTATAATGGAATCATAGGCAGACCAGGCATTTTGGCTATCCGGGCGGTACCCTCTACGGCACACGGAATGATCAAATTCCCCGTTGAGGGGGGAATCGTTACCATTTACAACACAGTCGTACCAACATTCGAGTGTCACACCGTGACAACACCGGCTCCACCTGTCCCACCCAAGGATGGGGCACCACCACCCAATTGGAAGGTGGCCATTCACCCTGACTATCCGGAACATGAGGTATCCATAGGAGGGGCGCTCTCGGATAGCGGCAAAAGGGCCATGTGCTCTCTTTTAAGTGCAAACCTGGACATATTCGCATGGGAACCAAAACATATGACGGGTGTGCCCCGTGCGATAGCAGAGCATAAGCTCCAGATCCGCCAAGGGTACCAACCCATCAAGCAGAAAAAGCGCGGCCAGGCGCCCGAGCGCAGCCAAGTGATACTGGAGGAGGTACGGAAGCTAGTGGATGCAGGCATCATGCGCGAGGTATACTACCACGAGTGGTTATCTAATCCGGTCATGGTCAAGAAGCATGACGGGAGTTGGCGCATGTGTGTGGATTTCACGGATCTGAACAAGGCCTGCCCACAGGACTGTTACCCGTTACCAGAAATCGACTGGAAGGTGGAGTCCTTGTGTGGATATCCTTTCAAATGCTTCTTGGATGCATATAAAGGGTATCACCAAATCCAGATGGCGGAGGAGGATGCAGAAAAAACGGCGTTCCACACGAGCCAGGGCGTATATTGCTATACGAAAATGCCGTTTGGATTGAAGAACGCCGGCGCTACGTATCAGCGGTTGGTGGATAAAGCTTTCGAATCACAAATAGGACGCAACTTGGAAGTATATGTTGATGACTTGGTGATTAAAAGCCACACGGAGGAGGCACTTCTCCGGGATGTCCAGGAGACATTCGACACGCTGAGAAGGATTAACATGAAGTTAAATCCAAAGAAATGTACGTTTGGTGCAACAGAAGGAATGTTCCTGGGATATTTGATTGACCCAAACGGCATCAAGCCGTGTCCAGAGAAGACGGACGCAGTGATACGACTACCGTCCCCGCAGACACGGAAGGAGGTGCAGTCCCTGAATGGGAAGTTAGCCGGGCTGAATAGGTTTCTATCTAAATCCGTAGAGAAGTCATTACCCCTATTTAAGACACTCAAGAAGTGTATTAGAAAGGGAGACTTCCGTTGGACGAAGGAAGCTGAGGAAGCTTTTTGTCAACTCAAGCAGCACCTCGCATCTCTACCCATGCTAGTAGCTCCCCGGCCAAAGGAGGAACTCGTTATGTATCTCTCAGCTACTCATGGCGCAATAAGCGCGGTACTGATGACGGATAGAGATACAATACAAACTCCAGTCTACTTTATAAGTAGAACACTACAAGGGGCGGAGCTGAATTATTCCTCCATGGAAAAATTGGTGTTAGCACTAGTATTTGCTACAAAGCAGTTGCGCCGGTACTTTCAGGCGCACCCAATTGTGGTGATTACGGATCAGCCAATCAAGCAGGTTATCTCTAGGCCAGACGTGGCAGGGAGGCTGGAGAAATGGAGCATCCTATTGGGGGGCACAATATATCTTATAGACCGAGGACGGCGGTTAAAGGCCAGATCTTGGCAGATTTCCTGATCGAGAAGCCGGATGAGGAAGAACCAATCATTAAGCAAGACGAGGTCCCAGCAGAACCTTGGGTGCTATTCACGGACGGATCCTCATGCACAGACGGGTCCGGGGCAGGTCTCATCCTCACAAATCCAGAGGGAATGGAATTCACATACGCCCTCCGTTTTGAGTTCACGGCCACCAATAACGAAGCAGAATATGAAGCATTAATTGCGGGTTTAAAAATCGCCGCTAGAATGGGAGTCCGCAACCTTGAGGCCTACGTTGACTCACGGCTTGTCGCGAACCATATTCTAGGTGGGTATGTGGCTAAGGAGGACAACATGGTCAGGTACTTGGAAAAAGTCAAGTCGTTAATCGCGACTTTCAGTAAGTTTTCCATCAAGCAGGTGCCAAGGGGCGAGAACAAAAAAGCGGACGCTCTTAGCAAGATCGCATCCACGAGCTTTGCCCACTTGTCCAAACAGGTTTTGGTGGAAATACTCAAGGAGAAATCTATCACGGAAGGGGAGGTAGCCGCTATAGTTGAGGAGGAGGGACCTACGTGGATGACCCCAATCATAAACTATTTGACTAATGAAACCCTTCCAGACGAGGAAAAAGCAGCAAGACGCATCAAAAGGAAGTCACAACATTTTGAACTCCGAGAAGGCATCCTTTACAAGCGCTCTTTCTTGCAGCCGTGGCTGCGGTGTGTTGGGCCACGTCAGGCGGCTTACGTCATTTGTGACATACATGAAGGGTTGTGCGGCATGCATGCAGGCCCACGATCCGTGGTGGCTAGAGCCTTACGGACAGGTTATTATTGGCCCACCATGCACAGGGACGTGCGCGACATGATTCGCAAGTGCAACGACTGCCAAGTGCATAGGCCAGTTCCGCGACACCCGCAGCAGGAGCTTACACCTATCACGTCCCCATGGCCATTTTACAAGTGGGGAATTGACATTGCAGGACCATTTCCTGTAGCTGCGGGGGGGGGGGGGGGGGGTTAAATTCTTGATTGTTGCAATGGACTACTTCACACGATGGATAGAAGCCAAGGCAGTCAAGTCTATCACTGGTAAGCAGGTCAAGAAGTTTGTGTGGGAACACATCGTGTGCCGTTTCGGTCTACCAGGAGAAATTATCTCGGACAATGGCAAGCAGTTCACGGACAACCCATTCAAGGATTGGTGTGCATCATTGAACATCAAACGGCGCTTCGCGTCCGTTAAACATCCACAAACAAACGGCCTTGTCGAACGAGCAAATAGGAGCTTCAGGAATGGAATCAAGGCGCGGCTGGATGAACGACAGGGCAAATGGGTCGATGAGTTGTCACACGTGCTATGGGCACATAGGACCATGATCAAAACAGCCAACGGAGATACTCCATTTGCATTGGCTTACGGCACTGAAGCCGTTATACCAGCAGAAATAGGGATGCCTACTATCCCCACGGCGGAGGTTAACGTCGTCACAAACGATGAACAACTGCGAATCAACCTAGATCTGTTGGAAGAAAAAAGGGAAATAGCAGCCATCAATGAGGCTAAGTCCAAGGCTAAGATGAAGGCTTATTATGACGCCAAGGTCAAGGGTGTTTCTTTTCGACCGGGAGACTACGTCTATCGTGCTAACGAAGCAAGTCGAGTGGAGAATACAGGAAAACTGGGCCCTAAATGGGAAGGACCGTATGAAGTCACTGAAACCTTGGGACGAGGCGCGTACAAGTTACGTGACATGGATGGCCGCGACCTAGAGCGCACATGGAACATCTCCAACCTCAAAAGGTGCTATCTTTAAAAGCTACGGCTTCCGCATGGGACTTCGCTATAAGCGGCTTTAATAAAGAACCATGCGGGTTATTTGTTTTGTTTGTTTTTCTCATGTTTGTTTAAGTTTCCTTTCTTATTTTTTAGGACTTGTCGTCATTATTCAAACAAAAGTGTAAACGTTCTAATAAAATGCCGTGGTGCCTAGCTAGCTCCACGGCCTGTTTCGTGCAAATCATTTTCCTTTCTTTGTTAGATTCTTTTTAGCCGTATGATTTTTACTTGTATTATAATATGCCATGTTTCATTCGTATGCATTCTCTCAAAATACCGTACATGTACCATACGCCTCCAGGTGGGGTAAGAGGATTAAGTGAACCTACTAATTCAACTTGCCGCGTAAGAGGGATGCAACCCCAGCCGCACGGATCATGTATCCTTGCTAGACACCTTACTCACAAGACGTTGGGGTAAGTTTCATATGCTATAGCCATACGGTGCTCCGCATAGTAAAGACGCACGTCGCATGTCTAGTAAATTATAGACTTGTATGTATTTTCTTTGTGTGTAAGACGTGATATATCATGCAGTATTGAGCTACAATATTTCAAACACAAGTAAAAATACACAGGTTTCCAAACATATCAAAATTGCCGTGGTTACTCACGGACTTATATACAAAACACAAATATTGTTAGCCATGTACATGCACGGACGAATAGAAACAATACATATTCATAGATTACAAAAGTGTTTGATCATGAAAAAGGAGCATCCTAAATAGAGGGGAGAAACCTACCCATTTCTACTTGCTCTTCCATCAGATGCGGCAACCATTCATCACTTTCTCCCCGCTTCTGGGCTTGAGCCGCAGTTCTTTCCAACACCACACCTAAGGGTTCCTCGTCAAGCACGACCCTGGTTACGTCCTCGTATATAGGAAGGGTTAGAGGAAAGGAAGCATTGGAAGGCGTGCTAAGACTAAGCTTTTCCATGATTTCAGTGTTTGGGGCATCTTTTGTGGCCTCCAGCTCATCCAGGAATGGGTAATGTAGATCTTGCATCGCGGCCATGGAGGCAGTTTTCTTGCTGGCAGGTTCGGGCTTAAAGAAGGTATGACGGGCGATGTTTCCCCCTTTCGTGATCAGCTCAGCAGCCTCAACCATTCCTTCGTGTCGACCGTGGTCAATGCCATCGGATACAAGGTTGGCGAACTGTTGTACAAAGGATGGGGCCTCTAGAACCTTCATAACGGCTAGGCGTGCTCCATGCCCAACCATCCACCTACGGCCGGCAATGGCTGTTAGCAGTTGGGGGCATAGTACGTTGTCACGCTCAGCGGTCAGGGCATCAATCATCAATTCTTTTTGGGCAACTGCCTCTTTCAGTTCTTGGATAACGGCCCTCTCCTCAGCAAGGTCTGTCTACACTTTTTCCATGTTTTGGACGGCCAGGTGCGCGTCCTCTAGTTTCTGGTTCAGAACATCTACTTGGCTGGAGTAGGAGTGGGCAGAAGCTTCCGCCGTGGTTACCTATAAGGAAAAACGTGTTGGCACATTCATTTTTTAATATATATATGGGTGGCGCGACACGGATATGTACCTTGGTGTTTGCAGCATCTAGTTGAGACTCAAGGTGGGTTACTTGCTGATCGTATTCACTCGCGCGGGCTGACTGTTTTTTGATGGTCGCCTCGGCATTCACTAGTTGGGATTGGAGGTCAGCAACCAGGGCTTCATTATCTTCAATCATTTTTTCTCTCCGTCCAACTTTCCTCTTGAGAGAGTCAACATGCCCAAGCGCAGCTTCAAACCTAACCCTCATTGAGGTTCCCATCGCCATTTGATGTACCAGCGTGCCATTATACTCTTCCGCCAAATCCGCATGACTGAGCGAGTTTACCTCTTGCACCAAGCTTGGTGGTATGCAGTTATTGAGGTACTCCCGGCACTCGTCAGCATTCCTCAATCGTGACGCCGTGGTAATAGTCCATACCGGGTTAAAAGGTTGGGGAGCGCCGGACGTGGGGAAGTCTTGGGAAGCTAGGGGTGACCCATCTTCAAAAACAGGGTCGGACCTTGTGGGGGCCGTGGGGTTTTCTTCGACAGCTTTTCCTTTCCCCTTATCCACTTGGGTGTCAGAAGGGGGCGCGGCGCCAGCCTGGTTGTCCCTGCGAAACAAGTATTACGAAATATCTTAAATATTGCTTACAAAAAAAAAAAAAAAAAAAACTTGTCATTCTCACATATTAAGATGGGTTCTTACATGTTGCTTCTTGCTACTTCGGATGCGGTTGGGGCAATTTGGGTGACGGGATCGACATGAGTGGCCCGGTTAGCCTCGGAACCCTGGGTAGCACTCCCAACAGATTGATACATGGGGTGGTCTTCTCGAAGCCTCTTGGCGGGAGCATTGTGTTCACCAATCTCGACCGAGGCAGTCCCTCTCGCACGGTTCCCCCTCTTCCGGGTACGCCTGGTGATGGGCTGCGTTGTTGGTTTAGCAATCTCCTCCTCGGCTTCCTCCTCTTCGTCCAGGTTGACATGTTGTTGCACTTCATCATCATCATCGCCCATCAGTCGGCGAATGCTGGAGTCGGTTTGTTCAATATTGTCTCCCTGTTGTTCTCTATGTGGTGAGGAGGGCCCGGCTCCTTCTTGGTTCATCTGGTTGTCACCACCGCCGTTGTCTCCATGTTCCTCGTCAGAATGGGGATCAGGCACGGCTTCCAAGGCAACCGTCACTGGTCGGGTGTGCTCGAGAAGGGGTTGTTCATTTTCACGAAGAGGACGGAGACCTTCCGGCACAAGCCTTGGATCGCCCTGGCGCAACAGTCCAAAAAAGTTCATTTTTGTCCAGCACAAAACAATAAATGTTAGTTATTATGCAAACACATGTATACATTCTTCTTGGCGTACGGATGATTAGCCTACCTTCGCCCTGCCTTCTCCAAAAAACGGGATACCTATTGGAAGGACCAAAGTAATTGCGGCTAATTCCTAGCAAGCATAGGAATGATTCAGGTAGGTTTCTGTGGAATCCAGTCCTATTTAGATCTAAATCTTGGGAGTGACGAGGATTGTATGTACTGGTGTGCGGCTTGGGGTCGTGCGGGATTCTGGTTCTAATGACATAATCACCCGGCCATACTACTGCGTCAATGAAAAAGTAATGATCATACCAATTTTTTAGTGAATCCATTGGTTTGTTGTGTGATTATGGACTGTTGGAGGCTCGTTTCTTGAAAGATACCCAACCGTTCACTAAGTTGGGGGTATAAAACAACCTAAATAACTCTACGGTTGGGGGGATTCTCCTAGCACGGCAAAGAATCTCGAATTGGCTAATCTTACAGGCACCTATGCAGTGGAGTTGACTAATGTGTACATTATAATATCCTAGCAGATCTACGAGAAAGTGGGTGAAAGGGATGCGGTAATTAGCCGCGTCAAACAGGCGAGTATAAAGGCCTATCTTACCCGCTGGAGCCTCAGTTATGAGGTCTCCGGCACCAGGAAGTGAGGGGTGTAGGTTGGTAGGGATGAAGTAATTTGTACAAAAATGGTTTAATTGGTCTTGGGTCATGACATTTAGCACGGATCCGATTGTAGGGCTGTTTCTATGAGCCATTACTAAAAAAGAGTGTAAGGACGTGGTATTCTAACCTGCGTGTGAAGGGATCCGTGCGTACTTGGTTCAAGCTAAGAGAAAAGCTTTAATGGCAGAAATGGAGGTTATGAACTGTGTGTTTCACACAGCCGTAGGGGTGGCTTATTTATAGGGTTGCCTCGTGGGTCACAGCTTGTTGATGTGTGACACGTGTTTGCCACTATTATTAATCGTGTGGCTAGGGGGCAAGTGGCAAGTGAAACGTCAGGTGGGACCCACGGGTCATATCTGACCCACACGTTTGCACTGCTCAAGGTTCTGACTGTCTGCACTTTTGTCAGTCAAACAAGTCAGATGAACAGTTGTTCATGTCGGGTTATGCGGCTCTTACGTAAGACTTGACATTTAATGATATATTTAATTTGTCTCGGCTACTATGTATGGATGAAGTAGTGATAAGATAACTTCTTAAGCCAGGTTGCCACGTGCGGCCAACATAAATTCTTGCACAAAATGGTCCTTTGCTATGGTTTCCTTGGTACGTCCGGGAGCATCTTTGTAGTCTAGAGGTTCCACCTACGGTTGTAACAACTAGACTGGGGGGACATGATGACGTATAGTCCCCAGCCGGGTCATGGACCCGGCCCAAGTGTACTACCCGTATCCGGCCCATCACAGATGGGTGGGATAATGTTAGTCAGGCTTATGGGCTTGAATGGACAGTAACCGCACACATGTGTGCGGCCCACGGCCCGGTACGCCCGACACGGCCGACATAAGTTTAGACAGAATGATATTCTGTCTAGGAATATCTTTACCACAATAAGGAGAGGATATTCACTACCAGAATTAGAAGATAACGACCATTCTAATTCTGGTGCTTATCTCTTCCTTGGGGCCGAAGGATCAGTGAAAGCCCACTAGGGTTTCACTGCCTATAAAAGGAACCCCCAAGGGTTCCACAAAGGTATTACGATTCACTCTAAAACTCATATAACCCTAAATCGATTACTTACTCTCACGCCAGAGTCTAATCGTGGGAAACCTTCCCACGGTAAGCTTAACGCGTGTTGTTTAGTGTGTAGGATCCCAACCAAACAATTCACTTGGTGCAGGAGCCGGAGCCCAGCCAACCCGAATTAAGCCTAATTCGGGTCTAGCAAGGATCAACCAACTTTTGCATCAACATTGACGAACTCACAATTTACGGATTTAAGTTTGGGCTTACGTGCATAATTTAGCGTCCCTTACGACTAAACCGGAAACCTTAGGATTACGTATTTACGTTTTTGAACTCCGTTTTTTATGAGACAATTTTTATTGGATTCGTTTTGTGTCATTGATTCATAATTTATAAAAACGTTTTTCGTAAAACGACCCGAGGGCACGCAAATCGAGAAAAACTAGAATCGAGGAATACCCGTAAATTAGTGAGGTGGGACAAAATACATTATCCCACCCCACTAGCTAACTTGGGATGGCACACATGACACCACATCTAAGGATGTGGCTTCATGTTAACTAACTAGCTACAAGTGTAAGCATTAGCTTACACCTTAAGCTTACACTTTGCACTTCCTAGTCAAAACCATTAGCTACTACACACACCACCATTTCCATACATGCAAACAACCTCAAATCCTCTCAACCACATCACCCCTTGCCATCCACTTTCAAGCTACAAACACCCCTTTTGATCTTTTCTAGCCATGAAATACATGTTAACTAGCTCTATCATAGAATTATCTTGAAGCCTTGATCATTTGGTGGCCATATTAACAACCTTAGAGATGATTTGCTTGTGTCCTAGGGCTGATTTCTCAACTATTGTTCTTGGTGTTTGATGATCTTGGAGTTATTTGTGGTGTTCATCAAGTTCTTGTCTTCCAAAAACAAGAAATACACTTGGTTGGTAAAGAAGATCATCCTCTCCATTTTCTCTTGTTATTTTTGTAAAGAACAAATATATTTTCTTTATTATTGTATATGTATATGATGTATATATGATGATAAAAATGTTGTGTGGGGATCAAGTGTTGATAAATATGCTTAAAAAGGTTAATAACTATAAGAAATGAGGCTAAAATCATGCTTATTTAGTTGGCTGTATAAAAACAGTATGTAACAAAAACTTGAACTGATAAAATTGCATGGTATGATCCATTTACAGTAAGTACAAGATGTTATACACATGTGAGAGTTGGCCATGCAATGGAATCATTATAATGAGTGAGATATGATCAAAACAAGATGAGAGTGCTAATCTGAATAAGTTGTTTTGTAGGGACTGTTAAGGCTAGATAAACTTAAAATGAGCAGTAGCTATAACTGAGTTAAATGTAGCACATAATATGAAGATCATGCCACCCAAAAATGAGCTTCTAATTCATTATAAAACCCTAGATATGATAAAAATTGTGAACATGAAGATAAAAATCAGATTTTGAAAATTAATGTTTATTATTATTATGTAAGCACTCAAATTTTATTGTATAAAATATAAAATAAAAACCCACTAACTTATGAAACTTATTTATATAAATATGTAAAAGGTTAATTAAATGGATAAATTATATAAATGGTTATGGAATAATACTTATAAGTAATAAAAACAATAAACTTGATTTTTACGACTTTTTCGGCTATTACCATAAAATTAACGTTTTTCGCCAAATAAAACTTAGACGATCAAACCCGTCTAATGTAAAGTTTTTAGAAGTCATATACTGATATATAAGTAACTAATACAAGTAGAAACCGATAAAACCCGAACAATAGGACATACGGACATTAACGAGCTAACTAAGCATATTGGACTAACAATTAGACTAAATAAGATAAAAACTTATAAAAAGAACTTATTGGGCTTAACCCATTTGGGCCCAACATGGAAAGTATAGATATTGATAATATAGGTATAAAATGGATTAAAACAAGTTAAAGAACTTATACTAAGCTTATTGGACTTAAGATAGGTAAGTAGGTAAAACTAGTAAACTAGTAAAAAGTTACAAATACGTAAACACTAAAATGAGTAAACAAGGATATATAAAACCACTTGATCATCATCATATGTACAAAATCATCATATGTATATTTTTATTTTGATAAAAGTCATTGGACAAGAGTCTAAGACCGATTATTATTTATATAGGTTTCCGTGACCGAAGCACGCCCGTAGCCGATAATCCGCCTTTCATTATCAACGTGAGTCTATAGCCTCACTTTATACTAGTTATTAAATGATTTTAAACCCGCGAGGGGGAATACATGTTTTATAAACTTAGAACACAAGATTTTTATGGTATGCTTTGTCCCTCTATGAATGGACCCGTGGTTGCCTTTAAATTGCATTAAGTGATTGCCTTTATTAAAACCTCAATTATGGACCGTTAATTAACCTATGATGGGTTAACCGCTAGTACAATTAATAGATCTATGGGGGAAGCCACCCCGGTTCAGTTTTTGTGGACTTGTCATAGAAGCTTAGGCCCGACCTCCACACTGTTTGAGCATATTGTATTGAGAAGTCAGGTATACGGCAATGTACCAATAATCTGGAGGTAACCGGCAATTAATAAATCTCTCGTCTTATTAGACTGATATGGGAGTGTCTAAGGGCTCGGTTCCATGAGCTTATTGCAATTTATGCTATATACAATTATCATTGTTGATGCAAATTATTATTTGATGCTTATAAGCATGCCACAAACTTATAATCTTTGCTTGTGTTCAAATTGATTTCATAAACCTATAGATTCACTCGACATTTTTGCTGATTGTTTTACTCACATGTATTTTAGGTAATCAAGAAGTGGAAGCTTGGAGGTCGCGGGGAATGAAGTTGTGCACTGCTTTTGTTGTTCAAACTCTTTGATTTATTTATCGTTCCATTTTTTAAAACAAACCAATATGTTGTTTTAACTTATCTTTTGGTAACGATTACTTGGGACTACGCTACTCTGACAAATGTTTTAGGAACGATAAATCTAAAACGTCTCTTTTCGAGTCGTTCTTTATAAATTATGTGTTGTTGTATCATTGTTTAGCACCCAAAGATGTATTCCGCTGCGTGTAAATTTGGGGGTGTTAAAAATTGGTACCAGAGCCATGAGTTATAGAGAACTAGGTCTTTTTCTAAAAACCTAAACTATAACTGTCGGTTTTATTTTTCAAAGAGTCGGTGCACATGATTTCGTGTGTCTTCAGGTTCAAGCTACTTCTGGGATTACAACTTTAGTATACATTATTATGTATGCCTTATTGCTAAGTATTTCTAAATAAATACTATAATCCTTTATCGATATATATTTATGTCGTTAAACTTTTCGATAAAAGTTTATCATTTATTAATGATTAACTTAAATAAATAAAATGAATTTTCAAGATCTTTCTGTATATATTTTTGAAGTATTTAAATTGCTTTTATTGCAAAAATTTTATATTATGACCTTACATACCTTCATCTGCGCACGTTACTTTCATCGTTTAACCCTTTGAGATATCTATAGATATCCAAATCGTCTTTCGGCTGTTTGTGCTTGGACGTCTTGAAACGTAGTCTCTAGACCATTGTGTAGCTCAATGTGTCCTTGGAATAGACTAACCGCTATCGTGTGAGTCATACATTTTGAAACATTTCTTAAAATAGTGTTGAATAATACCATGGTTTTTCATAATATTTTGTTGATTTTTATTATCGTTTTACACGACATGCGAAGATTTAATTCGTTGACATTTATATGTATCGACTCCGAAGTGTATTGTTCACTTATATCTCGGTAATGTCATCGTTATTTTATAAATCATCGTCTAGATTATGGCACTAGAATTGGAATACGATTTTACTTATATAAAATTGTATCATTTGTTTTTCATTAACCTTCTCGCTCCCGGAGTGTAGCATGTTAATGTTCCATTCTTTTCTTGCTATGTTTTGTGTTTTTGACAATCATGGCACCAAGGAGATTTGCCTACATTGCATTTTGAAATCTAAATTACGAACGTCTTTCACCGTTTTGCTTCCTAAATTTCGTGTTGAATACCTTGAAGCATTTTTTGTCATTCATCATGCTATATATTATTTGATGCTCATTACGAGATATATTTTTCGTTGTTGTAAAATCCACAAGACATGTGTGCATATATGTATATATTTTGAGTCGTTAAGAAGTGTCGAAAAATACACTTTATGCAGAAACTACAGGGGGTGTATAAACAGGTCAAAACTTAAAAGTAAAACCTGCGTTTTTTAAAATAAAATAGTCAAACCTGCACAGAACTTGCAGGGGTATTTTGGTCATTTTACATTGGTTTTCAGGTCTCGGGTAAAACTAGAAAGTCGTCTGAAACGTCGTTTTGCATCAAAATGCTTTAAACTCCGAATCTTGGAGATGTCGTTTATCGGGTCAATTAATCGGCTCATATTTAAAAGTTAAATCTGATAGAAAATTCAGAACATGAGTTTTAAATGTTTCTAAGCTGTTTTGATTTCATTTGAGATCGTAAAATTTTAACAAATATTATTTTACAACTAACGAATACTAGTTGCATGTGAAAATGTTTAAAAATAGAAACAGTACAGGATTAGCAATTACTGGAATAATGGGGTAATTTGAAAACGAATAATATACTTTCTTAAAAGCATGATGTGTCGAGTATCTTACATAGAATACACATGTGGATTGTTTTATTCTTTTCATATATATGACTCTTTTGTCATTCGATATTATTTTTATTTTTCTTTTAACCTTCCACTGACTTGGGTTGAGTTTTGAAGTTTTGTCTTCACATTCTTCGTCGATATTTTATCGCGTGTCTCATGGCGTTTTCGTCTAAACCTTATAACCTTTTGAGACCTTAACAACTTGTAACCATTTCATTGGTTGTTTTATGAGCTACTATTTGCCACTTTTTGCAAAACTTTGACTACTTTATACGTTGTCATAATGTCATATTATAAATAAATCTGATATTGTTTTACGATTATTTTCACCAATTGTTTTTACTTTGGTCTTATAAAATACTTTTTGTAACATTAAAAGTTGCTTATTGAGTATCTCACAAATTACTTGTAAACTATAAATTCATAAACTATTTTTAAATTCCATTTTACAAATGGCATGGTTTATATAAACATAAGAAACGTAATACTTTTCGACGAAATTGAGCACTGCATTGCTAGCCCTAAATTATACATGGCCTGATCACCTATGTCTAATTTAGAAGGAGCCATGCTAGGCTGAATAGTAGTCACCTTAAAAATCTTGATAATAAAGAACTTTTTACTTGTATTTATGATAAAGATAAATAAAATGTGAAAAGAAGTTTTGAAAACCTTCATATTTTATGCAAGTAGCGCAATTTCTATGGATCCGCATATGTTTTCTTACCTTTTCTTGAACGAATTACGCGCTTACGAATACGTTTTTACTCGACAATCGTTTTTCCACTCGTTACTTCATTTTGTCTTATAACTGATTTCTTTTGACCGTTCGTCTAATTACCGACTGTTGATAAATGACTTGAAAGTCTCGATGTTTTATCCTTCCTTCTCGTCCAATCTTCTTTATGCGACGGGGTAGATCTTTGGAATGTCTCCGCACGTGAATAATGATGTATCACTAGAGCGATTTTCGTATATCCGGGATGACGTCCGTCACTCTCGTTTGTCTCGAAATCCACTCTTGTGAACCGTGCTTTGACTTCTCTCTTTAAACACTAACATCGTTCATTTGATTTGTTTTAATTACAAGTGATTATTAGGAATTTTCTTTTATTAAAGTTTTGTATGGATCTTATTTCCGATCATGTATCGACCACCGCTAAGTTAACAAACTGATATTGGTGAACCAACGACCGCACTAACAAAATTGACAACTTGTTTAATCTATTATTTCTTGTCGTCTTACCATCAACGCCTTTATTTTATTATTCTCTTTAAGAATTCATATGACATTTGCTTCGTTCTCTTTTGTACCGCTGATTTCGTACTAGTTGTTGACCATTATTTCTATTCGTATTCGTTTGTTATCTTGTCACATTTTGAAACCCGAATATATCGCATGTTTATTTTGAAATAATAAACACCTTTATGTATTTCTACGACGTATTATAAATTTTTTTTATGGAACTTTTATACATTTTCCAATGATTTTCAATTATCGAAATAACTACCATAAGAAAAAGGTCAAATTTATACATCATATTTTGTATAACTAAAACTAAGGTTTAGAATGAAATTATGCTCTATCTTTTGAACTAATTGACTTATCATACTTTACTTTTAATGTAATGAAAATTACCGGTTTAATTTATATTCCTAACAATGATTTAATTTGGAATTTACATTTTCTAACTGTAACCATCAGTATGAGTTTAATTAATAAATTTACGTCATTCTTTCAAAGTTTCTTAAGACGACCAAATAAATTTTGAAACTATTTTACTTCTATTTTTGATGTATCATCTTTATCAAGAAGGTACCTCAACTAAGTTTTAAGGTAATACAAATACGGGACGGATAACTGTGACAAACTTTATTTTAATGTTAATATTTAATTCATTCTTCGCCCTCATTTTTCTAGTATTGTGAATTATTATGTTTTACGGTTATGTGAGTCGAGATCCCTTGTCGATCGTCAACCTTAAATCATTTTACCACATCTTGTCCGTTTATGTGTTTATAGAATTTATTTTTATCTCGTTCTGTTCCTCGTACTGAAGATCACTATTTTATTTTGAGTTTAAAATGAATCTCGGGAAGCAGTGTATAAGAAGAAACGATAAGTATCACCAGGATTTATGCGTGTACTAGTGGAATGATTGAGGACCGAATCTCTTAATGAATGAAGTTAATAAATTTGTTACAACCTCGAGGAGCATGTTGAAGCCGACACCACAAGTGGAAAGACTCTTTGATCAAGTGGTTATTATCAAGGGTTCGTTCAAGGTTTTCTCGATGATTAACGATGGAAATCTATACTTGATGTTATTGTTCGACCTTTTATTTTTATGTACTTATGTGGTATGTGATCTAGTCAAATGATCGTAAGTTGTGAGAACTTGAGACGGCATCATCCGATGACGTCCGATCATGTAGAACATATATTATGTAATATCTTTTTGACTTTCAACGACGATGTTTATTGAGACTTTAATGCGCGTTGGCGAAAGCGAGGCGAGTTGAGCGCCGGGACGTCGCTCCCTTAAGGTGGTGAGGATGTAAAACCCGTAAAAATAAGGTCATAATTTAATTCTATTTTCAATTATTTCGAAATATTTTATAACGTTAAATATTATTATGTTTAACGGTTTAAGTTGAAACCAATATTAAATATTATATTTTAATATTTTGACGAGCAACGAGGACTACTAGTGATCGCGATACCGACGGATGCCAAAATTTTTATATTTTATTATCGATAGTTTCGATATTTAATACTTTCGACGATATCGTTTCAATTACGTATCGAGTCGTTATATTATTATTTTTCGTGTGCGTTTAAACTTTTAAAAAGTACAATCTAACATTTTCAGGTAGTGAAATATTTTTTCGTATAATATTTTGAAACTTATTTTTGTGTTGGTTGACGAACTCAAAATTTACGGATTTAAATTTGGGCTTACGTGCATAATTTAGCGTCCCTTACGACTAAACCGGAAACCTTAGGATTACGTATTTACGTTTTTGAACTCCGTTTTTGATGAGACAATTTTTATTGGATTCGTTTTGTGTCATTGATTCATAATTTATAAAAACGTTTTTCGTAAAACGACCCGAGGGTACGCAAATCGAGAAAACTAGAATCAAAGAATACCCGTAAATTAGTGAGGTGGGACAAAATACATCATCCCACCCCACTAGCTAACTTGGGATGGCACACATGATACCACATCTAAGAATGTGGCATCATGTTAACTAACTAGCTACAAGTGTAAGCATTAGCTTACACCTTAAGCTTACACTTTCCACTTCCTAGTCAAAACCATTAGCTACAACACACACCACCATTTCCATACATGCAAACAACCTCAAATCCTCTCAACCACATCACCCCTTGCCATCCACTTTCAAGCTACAAACACCCCTTTTGATATTTTCTAGCCATGAAATACATGTTAACTAGCTCTATCATGGAGTTATCTTGAAGCCTTGATCATTTGGTGGCCATATTAACAACATTGGAGATGATTTGCTTGTGTCCTAGGGCTGATTTCTCAACTATTGTTCTTGGTGTTTGATGATCTTGGAGTTATTTGTGGTGTTCATCAAGTTCTTGTCTTCCAAAAACAAGAAATACATTTGCTTGGTAAAGAAGATCATCCTCTCCATTTTCCCTTGTTATTTTTGTAGAGAACAAATGTATTTTCTTTATTATTGTATATGTATATGATGTATATATGATGATAAAAATGTTGTGTGGGGATCAAGTGTTGATAAATATGCTTAAAAAGGTTAATAACTATAAGAAATGAGGCTAAAATCATGCTTATTTAGTTGGCTGTATAAAAACAGTATATAAATAAAAATTCAACTGATAAAATTGCATGGTATGATCCATTTACAGTAAGTACAAGATGTTATACACATGTGAGAGTTGGCCATGCAATGGAATCATTATAATGAATGAGATATGATCAAAACAAGATGAGAGTGCTAATCTGAATAAGCTGTTTTGTAGGGACTGTTAAGGCTAGATAAAGTTAAATGAGCAGTAGCTATAACTGAGTTAAATGTAGCACATAATATGAAGATCATGCCACCCAAAAATGAGCTTCTAATTCATTATAGAACTCTAGATATGATAAAAATGGTGAAAATGAAGATAAAAATCAAATTTTGAGAATTAATGTTTATTATTATTATATAAGCACTCAAATTTTATTGTATAAAATGTAAAATAAAAACCCACTAACTTATGAAACTTATTTATATAAATATGTAAAAGGTTAATTAAATGGATAAATTATATAAATGGTTATGGAAAAATACTTATAAGTAATAAAAACAATAAACTTGATTTTTACGACTTTTTCGGCTATTACCGTAAAATTAACGTTTTTCGCCAAATAAAACTTAGACGATCAAACCCGTCTAATGTAAAGTTTTTAAAAAGTCATATACTGATATATAAGTAACTAATACAAGTAAAAACCGATAAAACCCGAACAATAGGACATACGGACATTAACGAGCTAACTAAGCATATTGGACTAACAATTGGACTAAATAAGATAAAAACTAATAAAAAGAACTTATTGGGCTTAACCCATTTGGGCCCAACATGGAAAGTATAGATACTGATAATATAGGTATAAAATGGATTAAAACAAGTTAAAGAACTTATACTAAGCTTATTGGGCTTAAGATAGGTAAGTAGGTAAAACTAGTAAACTAGTAAAAAGTTACCAATACGTAAACACTAAAATGAGTAAACAAGGATATATAAACCCACTTGATCATCATCATATGTACAAAATCATCATATGTATATTGTTATTTTGATAAAAGTCATTGGACAAGAGTCTAAGACCGATTATTATTTATATAGGTTTTCGTGACCGAAGCACGCCCGTAGCCGATAATCCGGCTTTCATTATCAACGTGAGTCTATAGCCTCGCTTTATACTAGTTATTAAATGATTTTAAACCTGCGAGGGGGAATACATGTTTTATAAACTTAGAACACAAGATTTTTATGGTATGCTTTGTCCCTCTATGAATGGACCCGTGGTTGCCTTTAAATTGCATTAAGTGATTACCTTTATTAAAACCTCAATTATGGACCGTTAATTAACCTATGATGGGTTAACCGCTAGTACAATTAATAGATCTATGGGGGAAGCCTCCCCGGTTCAGTTTTTGTGGACTTGTCATAGAAGCTTAGGCCCGACCTCCACACTGTTTGAGCATATTGTATTGAGAAGTCAGGTATACGGCAATGTACCAATAATCTGGAGGTAACCGACAATTAATAAATCTCTCGTCTTATTAGACTGATATGGGAGTGTCCAAGGGCTCGGTTCCATGAGCTTATTGCAATTTATGCTATATACAATTATCATTCTTGATGGAAATTATTATTTGATGCTTATAAGCATGCCACAAACTTATAATCTTTGCTTGTGTTCAAATTGATTTCATAAACCTATAGATTCACTTGGCATTTTTGCTGATTGTTTTACTCACATGTATTTCAGGTAATCAAGAAGTGGAAGCTTGGAGGTCACGGGGAATGAAGTTGTGCACTGCTTTTGTTGTTCAAACTCTTTGATTTATTTATCGTTCCATTTTTTAAAACAAACCAATATGTTGTTTTAACTTATCTTTTGGTAACGATTACTTGGGACTACGCTACTCTGACAAATGTTTTAGGAACGATAAATCTAAAATGTCTCTTTTCGAGTCGTTCTTTATAAATTATGTGTTGTTGTATCATTGTTTAGCACCCAAAGATGTATTCCGCTGCGTGTAAATTTGGGGGTGTTAAATGTTCAAATAACCAAAAATTCCCAGGATCGTTTTGGAGCTAGAGTGGATTTCATGGAAAGTTATAAACATCAAAGTTGCTTATTTTTGAGAGACGAATCTATTGGTCATAATCAATTAACAAGAAATCAACTCAATCAAGAAACCCCAATTCATGTTCATACCTGCAAATTCAAGGGAGCAGAATTTCAACACGTGGAGACCTGGGATTGGTCCCAACACGTCACCAACCTCAACAAATCTCCTTCTCAAGTCTATAAATAGCCTGCTAGGTTTTCATTTCAAGTGTGTAGTTGTAAGTGTGAAAAACACACACTTTTACTTTTACTCTCATTAATTTCCCTTTTTAGCTAAACTACTCAAGAGTTTGACACACTCTTGAGTTAGTTAGTTAGTTAGTACCCAATTTAACAGCTTTGTAACAAATTTCCATCAATAAAATTCAAATTCTTCTTTTCCCGCCAATACTTCTCATCATCCTTACTGTTCATTCCTTGCATATTGGATACTTTCTGTTGTTGAATTGAGTTTGTTACGATCATTCATTGATCATAACTGACTTTGAAGGAAGATAGTAGTTGTTTGAGTGATTTCAGTTCAAGTCCATAGCATTTGTGATGAGTTCATGCCATTTTGATGATTCTAGTTGATGAGTAGCTGTTGTTGATTGTAGATTGTTGAATCTAGTGCTAAGGTGGTGGTTAGCACTAGAATAGAGAGTACAGCACTCCTCTACTGCCCAAAGGTTACTTCACAAGGTGTTAAGGCTTCTGATTTTTGGTTCCACTCAAATTGCAAATGCATGCTCAATTCCTAGTTTAAATCCTTGTTGAATGCATGATAAAATCTGTTTAGTTTGATCTTTATCTGATTCTAGTAGTTTGTAGCTTAGGTGTTGCTTATCTGCTTATTGCTTTGATAATTGTCCTAGTTGTTAGCTTAATACAGTCATTTTTAGCCTTAATTCATCATTTGAGTTCTAGTTGCTATCATTACTTGAATATAGCTTTCACACATTCCATTTTGATCATTAAGTTTGGTTTGATAAAGGTTTTTACTCAGTCTTGACTGGTGTTCAAAAAGTGTTTGTAAATATTCATAAAGATCAGATAAAGTAGTGTTTGGAATTAGATTGAAATAAGTTTTCAAGTGTTGATCTTTGGCAATTTCTTGTTCATTTCCAGTCATAAGGTCATAACAAAAGGATTTAAGTCTTTTTCAGGTCAAGTTTAAAGTCAAAAAGGCAATTGGCATAGAAAAAGTTTGGGTCATATTTCAGTCAGATTTGCTAAAAAAGGTTATCAATTTCATTAGGCTGGCGTTTGTTTGTTTGTTGATGAAATCTTGCCAAACCAGTTCTCATTTGTAGGTCACATCATGAAGTTTCAAAGTCTATAAGCTTTTTGTACAGTTTTCATTAAGCAAAGAGTAATAAGCAAAATTCCAAACTGATAAGCAAAGTGATGTTTCTGTAAATGAAAACTGAATTTTCATATCTCTTAATCCACTTTACAAACCTGACAATTTTCTTTCACAATATCACTTAGTAGGTGTTTTTGGATGAATTTTGAGATTTTCAGCTTTTTGTCAAAAATCTTGGTCAACGCTTGGTCAACATAAGCCATTTTCAGCTTATTTCAATTTCCAGGCTTATTTCTTGATGAATTTTGATAAGACTTGATTTCCCATTCATGTTTTGAGCTCATTAATCAGTTTCAGTACAAAAAGCTAATTGTGCATGTCCAGATTTTCCTAGAGCTTATTTTGAGCTTATTGTGAAGTGCTTATTTGCTTATTAGTCATTTTTAGCCAAAATCCTCTTACAGGTCTAGATTATTTTGAATTCTAAGCATTTTGCAATTGGTATGGTAGATTTTGGTTGAGAAATAAGCTCACACAAGCTTATTTGTTCCATAAACCCGTTTTGACTTAAAATCATTTCAAAATTGCAATCTAGTCCTTCTTGTATTAAACTGTTTCTAATCTTGGCTAAACTTGAGAGTCCTAACAATATCGGATTTTTAACTGTTTTTGGTTGTTAATATTTTTTTGGATATTCTATTTGCTAATTCAAACAATGACTTGCAAAATTGAAAAATATTATCTACTTATATGTAAAACATCGTGCAAATACCAAGTTTTTATTCAAGTAAAATTCAAAATGTAAATTTTAAAACTAAAAGGACTGAAAATGTAAATTCTATGAAAATTAAATTCTTAAAATGTAAAGTCTAACAAGTATAACGACTGAAAATGTAAAACAGTTAACCAAAAGGATCAAATATGTAAACTATGTAACAAACTAACCAAATTGTAACAAATTCCAAAAATACCAACTGAATTTTAACAACTTCCAAACTGAAAGGACTAGTTTAGTGCAAACCCTAAAAACTCTCAAGTTTAGCCAGGATTAGAAACAGTTTAATACAAGAAGGACTAGATTGCAATTTTGAAAAGATTTTAAGCCAAAACGGGTTTATGGAACAAATAAGCTCGTGTGAGCTTATTTCTCAACCAAAATCTACCAAACCAATTGCAAAATGCTTAGAATTCAAAATAAGCTAGACCTGTAAGAGGATTTTGGCTAAAAATGACTAATAAGCAAATAAGCACTTCACAATAAGCTCAAAATAAGCTCTAGGAAAATCTAGACATGCACAATTAGCTTTTTGTACTGAAACTGATTAATGAGCTCAAAACATGAATGGGAAATCAAGTCTTATCAAAATTCATCAAGAAATAAGCCTGGAAATTGAAATAAGCTGAAAATGGCTTATGTTGACCAAGCGTTGACCAACATTTTTGACAAAAAGCTGAAAATCTCAAAATTCATCCAACAACACCTACTAAGTGATATTGTGAAAGAAAATTGCCAGGTTTGTGAAGTGGATTAAGAGATATGAAAATTCAGAATTTACAGAAACATCACTTTGCTTATCAGTTTGGAATTTTGCTTATTACTCTTTGCTTAATGAAAACTGTACAAAAAGCATATAGACTTTGAAACTTCATGATGTGACCTACAAATGAGAACTGGTTTGGCAAGATTTCATCAACAAACAAACAAATGCCAACCTAATGAAATTGATAACCTTTTTTAGCAAATCTGACTGAAATATGACCCAAACTTTTTCTATGTCAATTGCCTTTTTGACTTTAAACTTGACCCGAAAAAGACTTAAATCCTTTTGTTATGACCTTATGACTGGAAATGAACAAGAAATTGCCAAAGATAAACACTTGAAAACTTATTTCAATCTAATGCCAAACACTACTTTATCTGATCTTTATGAAAATTTACATAGACTTTTTGAAAACCAGTCAAGACTGAGTAAAAACCTTTATCAAACCAAACTTAATGATCAAAATGGAATGTGTGAAAGCTATATTCAAGCAATGATAGCAACTAGAACTCAAATGATGAATTAAGGCTAAAAATGACTGTATTAAGCTAACAACTAGGACAATTATCAAAGCAATAAGCAGATAAGCAACACCTAAGCTACAAACTACTAGAATCAGATAAAGATCAAACTAAACAGATTTTATCATGCATTCAACAAGGATTTAAACTAGGAATTGAGCATGCATTTGCAATTTGAGTGGAACCAAAAATTAGAAGCCTTAACACCTTGTGAAGGAACCTTTGGGCAGTAGAGGAGTGCTGTACTCTTTATTCTAGTGCTAACCACCACCTTAGCACTAGATTCAACAATCTACAATCAACAACAGCTACTCATCAACTAGAATCATCAAAATGGCATGAACTCATCACAAATGCTATGGACTTGAACTGAAATCACTCAAACAGCTACTATCTTCCTTCAAAGTCAGTTATGATCAATGAATGATCATAACAAACTCAATTCAGCAACAGAAAGTATCCAAGATGCAAGGAATGAACAGTAAGGATGATGAGAAGTATTGGCGGGAAAAGAAGAATTTGAATTTTATTGATGGAAATTTGTTACAAAGCTGTTAAATTGGGTACTAACTAACTAACTAACTCAAGAGTGTGTCAAACTCTTGAGTAGTTTAGCTAAAAAGGGAAATTGATGAGAGGAAAAGTAAAAGTGTGTGTTTTTCACACTTACAACTACACACCTGAAATGAAAACCTAGCAGGCTATTTATAGACTTGAGAAGGAGATTTTTTGGGGTTGGTGACGTGTTGGGACCAATCCCAGGTCTCCACGTGTCGAAATTCTGCTCCCTTGAATTTGCAGGTATGAACATGAATTGGGGTTTCTTGATTGAGTTGATTTCTTGTTAATTGATGATGACCAATAGATTCGTCTCTCAAAAATAAGCAACTTTGATGTTTATAACTTTCCATGAAATCCACTCTAGCTCCAAAACGATCCTGGGAATTTTTGGTAATTTGAAGATGACACGTGTCAAGCTTTGATTCGTTGAAATAGAGGCACACGGATCACACTGTTAAGATACTCTCATTTATGAGGGCGGCTGAGTGGGAAATTAATGCTGTTTATGTAACAATCCTTGTCATAATATCCCTGGCTTCTCATTGGTCAAAAACAAAGCACATGGATTGAACTAGTATAACTTTCCATATATGGCAGAAATCACCCCTTAACTTTGGCAGATTGCACTTAAAGGCTAGCAGCTTCATTTCTTTAGCATTTTTAGTCCTTCAACTTTCATTCTTGAACAAAATTGGTCCTTTGACTGAGTTGACTTGAGAGTTGACCTTGTTTGACTATGATCTTGACTTTTTACAATATTTACACTTTGGTCCTTCATCTTTGGTAGTTTGTCAAGATAGGTCCTTGTACTTCAAAGTCTTGTCACTTTTGATCCTTCTTTGTCTTTTTCGTCAAATTAAGCTTGATTATTCCTTGTTTGCTTGAAAATGCATCCTTTTACCTACACAAGTGTACACAAACACAAACATACCACATAACACTGTTTTTGCAAGATAAATTGGTAATTTGCTTCATGTTTTAGGGTTATTTGTTGATAAATTGATATGAGTTTAAGCTCATATCAAATCCCCTACACTTGAACATTGTCATGTCCTCATGCAATTATATATATTTTAAAGCACAAATTTACATTCTCCTCATAATTAACCCACCTTGGCCATATGGAATGCATCTACACTACTCTAAACTACATGATGCATGATTTTGACTTTTAACAATGCAATGAACAAAATACAATTCTATCTATATCTTTTTGATTTTTCTTGAAATGGTTTTGATGGAAATAACTCATAAAGAATTCAATGACTTTGATTAGGGCTTGGGTACCATGGACATTTATCACCCTCAAGTTTCACTTTCCCCATACCAAGCTTAAAAATGGGATCATTGCATTCACAAGTAAAAAGTGCATCAACTTATTCATGACAATTAAATATGAAACCGGTTATTATTTGAGCAAATTGCTTGTGGGCAAATTTGTCATTTATTTCAAGTGTGAAATATAAGAAATGTAAAATCCAAAAATAAAGAAGCACGATTTTAATCCTAAGTAATCCTCTCATCCATTACTTGAAAAACCGCTCACAATTAATACAAGTCCGTTTCAAGAATAATAAGTCATTCGCCTTATGTGTAAAATCCTCATGTCATGCTTTCATAAGTAGCTACACACTCGCTAAGGAAAGAAAAATAAAACTCACGCAATAATTTACATCCGCCATCTTTTTGAGACTTTGGATCTTCAACCCCGCAACCCGTCAAGGTAATATTGGATTGGAGCAATCTATTGAATCCCCGCAACCCGTCAAGGTAATATTGGAACTCAATAGTCACTATAATTAACACCACACTGCCCCTCTTGGGAGTCTTGTATATATTTTTTTCTTTTCTTTTTCTTCTTCTTCTTTTTTTTCTAGCCACTCATTTTTTATAAGCCGCTCTTATTTTTCTTTATTCCTCACAAAGAAATCTGAAAAGAATAAAAGGAAAAACACCTGCTAAATATTAAGCATGACATAAGTCTAGTACACATAAAACGTTCTAACTTAGAATCTTAAAAAGTACTCATACCAACCATGAATGATTAGACAAAAATGCATAAGAGATTACAAACCAATTAAAACCGTTCTTGATTATTTATTAACAATTATATACATGCGAAGAAAATAGAGGTAAAGAAGAGAAGGGTTTAGCCACAAGTAATTATCATGAAGTTTATCTAGCCCTTTTATACTTGCTTCAACTCTATCATGTCCCATTCTCCACAAATTTAAAATCTCAAATAATGAGATTAGTGAATGCTTAGCCTAATAGACCAATGAAGGACTACATGGTTAAGGATACTAGCTAGAGAATGCTAAGATAAGCAAACTCGGGTTGAGTCAAAATATCCATGGCGGGCCTAATATGTCAAAGAAGTCTAAACTTGTTAAAACCATGTTTTATTTTATTTTTTTCTTCTTTTTATATATTTTTGATGAAAGATGAAAGAAGAAATATATACAATGCAAATGTGATATACAAATGAAAAAATGATTAATGCAAAAATTATGAATGCATATTTTTGGTGGCCAAAGTAGATCAAAAATTTGAAAAATGTTGAAATTCCAATTTTCCATGTTATCATGAAAGACAATGACAAGTTCTAGGTAAGGTCACTTCGATAGAAGACCCCCTACACTTAAGCTAAACATTGTCCTCAATGTTTAAGAGCATGGAAGTATAAAAACTTCCCCTACACTTATGACAATGAATAAACTTTGCTTAATCAAAGTTAAGGAAAGGACAACTATTAGTGAAATCATGTTTAAGCACAAGGTGTCAATGAAAAATCACTATAGTAACGAAGTGAACCGGATACAAGGGCCTCCTCCATAAGCTCCAAAGCATGAAATGAGTGAGCAACCCTACAAACAATCATGAAGACAAAAGAAGATCTCCCCTACACTTATCTCCAAGTCTTTACCCTTATTTCTAACCTACAACACTCTAAACCTAGTTATACGATGCTTGAGTTAATGAGTTTATGTATAATGCAGTTCGTTTTTCTCAGTTCTTGCTAATTGAAAGTCCTAACAATATCGGGTTTTAACTGTTTTTGGTTGTTAATATTTTTTTGGATATTCTATTTGCTAATTAAAACAATGACTTGCAAAATTGAAAAATATTATCTACTTATATGTAAAACATCGTGCAACTACCAAGTTTTTATTCAAGTAAAATTCAAAATGTAAATTTTAAAACTAAAAGGACTGAAAATGTAAATTCTATGAAAATTAAATTTTTAAAATGTAAAGTCTAACAGGTATAAGGACTGAAAATGTAAAAGAGTTAACCAAAAGGATCAAATATGTAAAGTATGTAACAAACTAACCAAATTGTAACAAATTCCAAAAATACCAACTGAATTTTAACAACTTCCAAACTGAAAGGACTAGTTTAGTGCAAACCCTAAAAACTCTCAAGTTTAGCCAAGATTAGAAACAGTTTAATACAAGAAGGACTAGATTGCAATTTTGAAAAGATTTTAAGCCAAAACGGGTTTATGGAACAAATAAGCTCGTGTGAGCTTATTTCTCAACCAAAATCTACCAAACCAATTGCAAAATGCTTAGAATTCAAAATAAGCTAGACCTGTAAGAGGATTTTGGCTAAAAATGACTAATAAGCAAATAAGCACTTCACAATAAGCTCAAAATAAGCTCTAGGAAAATCTGGACATGCACAATTAGCTTTTTGTACTGAAACTGATTAATGAGCTCAAAACATGAATGGGAAATCAAGTCTTATCAAAATTCATCAAGAAATAAGCCTGGAAATTGAAATAAGCTGAAAATGGCTTATGTTGACCAAGCGTTGACCAACATTTTTGACAAAAAGCTGAAAATCTCAAAATTCATCCAACAACACCTACTAAGTGATATTGTGAAAGAAAATTGCCAGGTTTATGAAGTGGATTAAAAGATATGAAAATTCAGTTTTCATTTACAGAAACATCACTTTGCTTATCAGTTTGGAATTTTGCTTATTACTCTTTGCTTAATGAAAACTGTACAAAAAGCTTATAGACTTTGAAACTTCATGATGTGACCTACAAATGAGAACTGGTTTGGCAAGATTTCATCAACAAACAAACAAATGCCAGCCTAATGAAATTGATAACCTTTTTAGCAAATCTGACTGAAATATGACCCAAACTTTTTCTATGCCAATTGCCTTTTTGACTTTAAACTTGACCTGAAAAAGACTTAAATCCTTTTGTTATGACCTTATGACTGGAAATGAACAAGAAATTGCCAAAGATCAACATTTGAAAACTTATTTCAATCTAATGCCAAACACTACTTTATCTGATCTTTATGAAAATTTACAAAGACTTTTTGAACACCAGTCAAGACTGAGTAAAAACCTTTATCAAACCGAACTTAATGATCAAAATGGAATGTGTGAAAGCTATATTCAAGCAATGATAGCAACTAGAACTTAAATGATGAACTAAGGCTAAAAATGACTGTATTAAGCTAACAACTAGGACAATTATCAAAGCAATAAGCAGATAAGCAACACCTAAGCTACAAACTACTAGAATCAGATAAAGATCAATCTAAACAGATTTTATCATGCATTCAACAAGGATTTAAACTAGGAATTGAGCATGCATTTGCAATTTGAGTGGAACCAAAAATCAGAAGCCTTAACACCTTGTGAAGGAACCTTTGGGCAGTAGAGGAGTGCTATACTCTCTATTCTAGTGCTAACCACCACCTTACCACTGGATTCAACAATCTACAATCAACAACAGCTACTCATCAACTAGAATCATCAAAATGGCATGAACTCATCACAAATGCTATGGACTTGAACTGAAATCACTCAAACAGCTACTATCTTCCTTCAAAGTCAGTTATGATCACTGAATGATCATAACAAACTCAATTCAGCAACAGAAAGTATCCAAGATGCAAGGAATGAACAGGTGGCGGGAAAAGAAGAATTTGAATTTTATTGATGGAAATTTGTTACAAAGCTGTTAAATTGGGTACTAACTAACTAACTAACTCAAGAGTGTGTCAAACTCTTGAGTAGTTTAGCTAAAAAGGGAAATTGATGAGAGGAAAAGTAAAAGTGTGTGTTTTTCACACTTACAACTACACACCTGAAATGAAAACCTAGCAGGCTATTTATAGACTTGAGAAGGAGATTTGTTGGGGTTGGTGACGTGTTGGGACCAATCCCAGGTCTCCACGTGTCGAAATTCTGCTCCCTTGAATTTGCAGGTATGAACATGAATTGGGGTTTCTTGATTGAGTTGATTTCTTGTTAATTGATGATGACCAATAGATTCGTCTCTAAAAAATAAGCAACTCTGATGTTTATAACTTTCCATGAAATCCACTCTAGCTCCAAAACGATCCTGGGAATTTTTGGTTATTTGAAGATGACACGTGTCAAGCTTTGATTCGTTGAAATAGAGGCACACGGATCACACTGTTAAGATACTCTCATTTATGAGGGCGGCTGAGTGGGAAATTAATGATGTTTATGTAACAATCCTTGTCATAATATCCCTGGCTTCTCATTGGTAAAAAACAAAGCACATGGATTGAACTAGTATAACTTTCCATATATGGCAGAAATCACCCCTTAACTTTGGCAGATTGCACTTAAAGGCTAGCAGCTTCATTTCCTTAACATTTTTAGTCCTTCAACTTTCATTCTTGAACAAAATTGGTCCTTCGACTGAGTTGACTTGAGAGTTCACCTTGTTTGACTATGATCTTGACTTTTTACAATATTTACACTTTGGTCATTCATCTTTGGTAGTTTGTCAAGATAGGTCCTTGTACTTCAAAGTCTTGTCACTTTTGATCCTTCTTTGTCTTTTTCATCAAATTAAGCTTGATTATTCCTTGTTTGCTTGAAAACGCGTCCTTTTACCTACACAAGTGTACACAAACACAAACATACCACATAACACTGTTTTTGCAAGATAAATTGGTAATTTGCTTCATGTTTTAGGGTTATTTGTTGATAAATTGATATGAGTTTAAGCTCATATCAAATCCCCTACACTTGAACATTGTCATGTCCTCATGCAATTCTATATATTTTAAAGCACAAATTTACATTCTCCTCATAATTAACCCACCTTGGCCATATGGAATGCATCTACACTACTCTAAACTACATGATGCATGATTTTGACTTTTAACAATGCAATGAACAAAATACAATTCTATCTATATCTTTTTTATTTTTCTTGAAATGGTTTTGATGGAAATAACTCATAAAAAATTCAATGACTTTGATTAGGGCTTGGGTACCATGGACATTTATCACCCTCAAGTTTCACTTTCCCCATACCAAGCTTAAAAATGGGATCATTGCATTCACAAGTAAAAAGTGCATCAACTTATTCATGACAATTAAATATGAAACCGGTTATTATTTGAGCAAATTGCTTGTGGGTAAATTTGTCATTTATTTCAAGTGTGAAATATAAGAAATGTAAAATCCAAAAATAAAGAAGCACGGTTTTAATCCTAAGTAATCCTCTCATCCATTACTTGAAAAACCGCTCACAATTAATGCAAGTCCGTTTCAAGAATAATAAGTCATTCGCCTTATGTGTAAAATCCTCATGTCATGCTTTCATAAGTAGCTACACACTCGATAAGGAAAGAAAAATAAAACTCACGCAATAATTTACATCCGCCATATTTTTGAGACTTTGGATCTTCAACCCCGCAACCCGTCAAGGTAATACTGGATTGGAGCAATCTATTGAATCCCCGCAACCCGTCAAGGTAATATTGGAACTCAATAGTCACTATAATTAACACCACACTGCCCCTCTTAGGAGTCTTGTATATATATTTTTTTTCTTTTCTTTTTCTTCTTCTTCTTTTTTTTCTAGCCACTCATTTTTTATAAGCCGCTCTTATTTTTCTTTATTCCTCACAAAGAAATTTGAAAAGGATAAAAGGAAAAACACCCGCTAATAATTGATCATGACATAAGTCTAGTACACATAAAACGTTCTAACTTAGAATCTTAAAACGTACTCATACCAACCATGAATGATTAGACAAAAATGCATAAGATATTACAAACCAATTAAATCCGTTCTTGATTATTTATTAACAATTATATACATGCGAAGAAAATAGAGGTAAAGAAGAGAAGGGTTTAGCCACAAGTAATTATCATGAAGTTTCAAAGTCTATAAGCTTTTTGTACAGTTTTCATTAAGCAAAGAGTAATAAGCAAAATTCCAAACTGATAAGCAAAGTGATGTTTTTGTAAATGAAAACTGAATTTTCATATCTCTTAATCCACTTCACAAACCTGGCAATTTTCTTTCACAATATCACTTAGTAGGTGTTGTTGGATGAATTTTGAGATTTTCAGCCTTTTGTCAAAAATCTTGGTCAACGCTTGGTCAACATAAGCCATTTTTAGCTTATTTCAATTTCCAGGCTTATTTCTTGATGAATTTTGATAAGACTTGATTTCCCATTCATGTTTTGAGCTCATTAATAAGTTTCAGTACAAAAAGCTAATTGTGCATGTCCAGATTTTCCTAGAGCTTATTTTGAGCTTATTGTGAAGTGCTTATTTGCTTATTAGTCATTTTTAGCCAAAATCCTCTTACAGGTCTAGCTTATTTTGAATTCTAAGCATTTTGCAATTGGTTTGGTAGATTTTGGTTGAGAAATAAGCTCACACGAGCTTATTTGTTCCATAAACCCGTTTTGGCTTAAAATCTTTTCAAAATTGCAATCTAGTCCTTCTTGTATTAAACTGTTTCTAATCCTGGCTAAACTTGAGAGTTTTTAGGGTTTGCACTAAACTAGTCCTTTCAGTTTGGAAGTTGTTAAAATTCAGTTGGTATTTTTGGAATTTGTTACAATTTGGTTAGTTTGTTACATAGTTTACATATTTGATCCTTTTTGTTAACTGTTTTACATTTTCAGTCCTTATACTTGTTAGACTTTACATTTTAAGAATTTAATTTTCATAGAATTTACATTTTCAGTCCTTTTAGTTTTAAAATTTACATTTTTAATTTTACTTGAATAAAAACTTGGTATTTGCACGATGTTTTACATATAAGTAGATAATATTTTTCAATTTTGCAAGTCATTGTTTGAATTAGCAAATAGAATATCCAAAAAAATATTAACAACCAAAAACAGTTAAAAACCCGATATTGTTAGGACTTTCAATTAGCAAGAACTGAGAAAAACGAACTGCATTATACACAATTTCAAATGGCGCCGCTGCCGGTTCTTTGACTATACGAGAGACTATCGATTGACGGTTTTCATTGGCTTTTGGGATCCGTTCACTTTGTGAACGTTATTTTTACGTATCATAAATAAAAAACAAATAAAAAATCAAAAATATAAAAATATATAAAAACTAAAAAATTAACAAAACAATTCTTTTCCTAAAGAATTGACCAAAAAAATTAAAAAATCCAAAAAGCAATCTTTTTCCTAAGAGATTGCACCCAAAAATATATATTATTGGATTCTCTCGGTTTTTATGTACATATAGTATTTTCTCTTAAAAACACATAGATACAAAAATATTTTCCATATATTATTATAAGTAAATACGTATACGTATAAGAACAACCAATCTACATATTCTCCATAAGTATTGACAAGGCAATACACCGTGTTGAGGGGCGTTCCGGTCCTTGACACGTGTATCGATCAAACAAAATAAAGCAAGAATAGATAAATACTCTCAATAAGCAACAATTCGAAGAATACGAACATTTAAGTGAATAGAAAGGCGATGTGCTATAAAATGCCATCTAAGGGTCAATAGGTACTTAATTGCTTCGCGCCACCTAACCCCCCGTTCACTTGTGAGTATTCTAAGAAGGAAGGCTTCATTGGGGGTCTTGCGACCAAGTAGTACATACATATATTGTTTTTTTCTTGTGGATATTTAATATTGAAACTCGAAGAGGATAATCCATTTCTCTTCAAAGTCACACGAGAGCTTCTCTCTCATTCCTCGTATTGAGTTGCATGCTCACTCGCGGGCGTGCACAAATACCGATTGGTGTACAACCTCTTCCTCCGAAAAGGAAGAAAAAGAGAAAGAGTAAGACCACCACCGTCCATCAAGCCGATCACGAGAATCGTGCTTTGACTCCTCCACCACAAGAAGCCATGTCTATTGATAATCGTTCTTTGATGGAACGTATGCAAACCAATGTTCATGGATATGATAGTGCTATTAGGATTCCCGACTTTCCCGCAAATACATTTGAGCTCAAAACGACTATGATTACTATGGTTTCACAATCACCTTTCTATGGTAACAAGAATGATGATCCTCATGATCACCTTAAGAGATTCCTTTCTCTTTGCAATACCATTAAGCAAAATGGAGTTCCACATGATGCTATTAAGTTGATGTTAGTGCCATTTTCACTTGAGGGACAAGCTAAGCATTGGTTAGACACTCAACCACCCGATAGTATCACCACATGGGATGGTTTCACCACTAAGTTTTTGAACAAGTTCTTTCCTCCATCTAAGACCATGGCTTTGAGGACATTAATTATAGGCTTTCAACAAAAACTTAGTCAATCCTTTAGTGATGCTTGGGAAGAGTATATAGAGTTATTGAGGCGATGCCCTAACCATGGATTGGATGACGTTCACCAAATCAATACCTTCTATGATGGCCTTAAACCTCACCACCAAGATTCACTCAATGCTTCCGCGGGAGGGAATATTCTTCTTAAATCTGTGCAAGAGGCCTTGGACATCATTGAGACTAAAGCAATGGTTCAAACAAATAATCAATTTGAAGAAAGGGTTCATGTTCTCCAAAACAATTCTCAAACACCTTGTGATAACCAAGTCCTTAAATTTCAACAAGAGATCCTTCAACAAGTCAAACAAGGACAACAAGAAATGCTTCAAGCTTTTAAGACCATGTCATTGAACAATTCTTCAAATAATTTGAATGCCATTACTCTTTCTTGTGTAACTTGTGGAGGTCCCCATTCTTATGAACAATGTGATAAGGTGCAAGTTTATCAAGGGGAATGCTATGCTTACCCAGAGGAACATCGTGAACACTTCAAGCCAAATATCAATCCAAATAACCTTTCTTACAAGTCCCAAAACTACCTTTCTCCACAGGGATTCCCACCTCAACCACCCACCCAAATTCAACAAAATCCTCCTCAAATTTTACCAAGGAATCAAGGGCAAAGACCACCTTACCAAGGAAATAACTACAAGGCACCCAACAATGTTCAACATCAAGGAAATACCTTTTATCCACCACATCAAGGATTTAATCAACCACTTCCACTTTTCCCCAATCAAGGATATGCTCCAATACCAAATCAAGCTTATCCTCAACTTCAAAATCAAGGATATGGGATGCAAGAGACTCAAGAGTATGTTGACAAGAAAATGCGTGAAATTGAGAAGAGAATGAATGATCAAATGAAACGTATAGCGGATGAACAAACCAATAGGCTTTTAATGGCATTAAATCAAAGACCACAAGGGGCTTTACCTTCTAACACACAAACTAATCCAAGGGCAAATGTCAATGCTATTACAACAAGGAGTGGAACAAGAACAAAGGATCCTTCACCTCCTAAACCTACTATTGTTCAACCCACTTGTGCTCCTACTTGTGACAAGCCTTCTACCTCTACTTCACTTCCTCAAGATGCTCCCATTCACTCAAACACACCTTCTCAATCTATTCATACTTCTCCTTTACCTTCCACACTTCCCAATGAAGAAGCTAACAAAGACAAATCTTCCACTACAACACCTATTCCACCTACACCAAAACCTACTCTTCCATATCCTTCAAGGTTGAAAAAGGACAAGTTAAAGAACAAGGATGACATCCAAGTCTCCAATTTCTTAAGGATGTTCAAGCAACTCAACATCAATATATCCTTTGCGGAAGCTCTTGCTTATATACCAAAGTTTGCTAAGATGTTCAAGGATTTACTCTCAAACAAAGAAAAATTTGTTGATTTGCCCAACACATCCCTTAATGAAAATTGTTCTGTCGTGCTACTTAAAACCTTACCTACAAAACTTGGAGATCTGGGGCGCTTCTTGATACCTTGTAATTTTCCCGGTGTTCAAAATTGCATGGCTTTGGCGGATCTAGGGGCAAGCATAAATCTCATGCCTTTATCGGTTTGGAAAAAACTCTCTCTTCCCGAGCTCACTCCCACTAGGATGACTCTTGAACTAGCCAACCAAACCATAGCTTACCCCGTAGGAATAGCGGAGGATGTGTTTGTAGGTGTGGATAAGTTTACGTTTCCGGCCGACTTTGTAGTGGTTGATTATGACATGGATCCTAGAGTGCCTTTGATTGTTGGTATACCGTTTTTGAGAACGGGTCGTACTTTGATAGATGTGGCGGAAGGAGAACTAATTATGAGAGTAGAAGATGAGAGAGTGGTGTTTAAGTTAGGGAAAGTTTGTGATAGGAAAGAGGTTAAGGAGTCTAGACCTTGTGAGACTATTAACATTATTGATGTGTTAGATGAGGTGTGTGATGAACACTTTCATGATGCTTGTAAGAGTACTAGTGACGAGATGCCCCATGTTGAAACCGTGGCCTCAATTGCTCCTTCTTTAACACCTTTTGGAGAGAGTGATTTCCTCTTGGAGGAGTTTGAGTCAAACTTTCTTGTTGATGATGATTCTCCTATTAATTGGGAAGAAGATATTCTTACGATCCAAAAGTTGCTCAATGGGGACCCTATCCCTTCTTCTATTCCACAAGAAGTTACCATTGAGGAACCTTCCATAGTAAAACCTTCCATAGAGAGTCCACCTCCTATTGAACTTAAGGACCTTCCATCCCACTTAGAGTATGCTTTCTTAGAGGGCAAAGACCAATTACCTGTGATCATTGCTAAAGAGTTGAAAGAGGATGAGAAGGAGCAACTTATTGAAGTCCTTAAGAAACACAAGAAAGCTTTAGCATGGAAAATATCCGACATAAGGGGAATTGATCCACATTTTTGTACACACAAAATCCTAATGGAGGATGACTATAAAACCGCCATTCAAAACCAAAGGAGAGTTAACCCAAAAATCCATGAGGTTATTAAGAAGGAAGTGATTAAACTCTTAGATGCGAGTATGATTTACCCCATTTCCGACTCTCCATGGGTTAGCCCGGTTCATTGTGTTCCAAAGAAGGGTGGAATCACCGTGGTACCTAATGAGAACAATGAGCTTATTCCCACAAGACTTGTGACCGGTTGGAGAGTTTGTATTGATTATAGAAAACTCAATGAGGCGACTAGGAAAGACCATTTCACGCTTCCTTTTATGGATCAAATGCTTGAACGCTTAGCGGGAAATGAGTACTATTGTTTTCTTGATGGCTTTTCGGGTTATTTCCAAATTCGCATTGACCCTAAGGATCAAGAAAAGACCACATTCACTTGTCCCTACGGTACATTTGCTTACAAGAGGATGCCTTTTGGCTTATGTAATGCACCAGGGACGTTTCAAAGGTGCATGATGGCGATTTTCCATGACATGATAGAGCAAACCATGGAGGTTTTTATGGATGATGTTTTTGTCTTTGGAAATTCATTTACCTCATGTCTCACCAATCTTGAGAGAATGCTTAAGCGTTGTGAGGAAACACGTTTAGTGCTTAATTGGGAGAAATGTCACTTTATGGTGAAAGAGGGGATTGTTTTAGGACACAAAATATCCAACAAGGGATTAGAAGTGGATCGAGCTAAAATTGATGTGATTGCTAAGCTTCCCTCACCCACCTCGGTTAAAGGTGTGAGGAGTTTCTTAGGTCATGCGGGATTTTATAGGCGCTTTATACAAGATTTTTCTAAGATAGCTAGACCGATGACTCACCTCTTGGAGAAAGAGGCTCCTTTTATTTTTAACCAAGATTGTGTGGACTCTTTTGAGACTCTTAAGGAGAAATTGACTAAGGCTCCCGTTTTGGTTTCTCCAAATTGGGAATTACCTTTTGAGCTTATGTGTGACGCTAGTGATTATGCGGTGGGGGCCGTTTTAGGACAAAGAGTTAATAAGCATTTTCAACCTATACACTATGCGAGTAAAACCATGACCGGTGCACAACTTCATTACACTACCACGGAAAAAGAGTTGCTTGCTATAGTATATGCTTTTGAGAAGTTTAGACCATACCTTGTGCTCTCCAAAACCATAGTGTATACGGATCATTCTGCTCTCAAGTATCTTATGACAAAACAAGATGCTAAGCCTAGGCTTTTGAGATGGGTTTTGTTGCTTCAAGTGTTTAAGATAGAAATTCGTGATAAGAAAGGGGCCGAGAATTTAGCGGCGGATCACTTGAGTAGACTCGAGCATCCTTTTCAAGGAGATTTACCACATCAAGAAATCAATGAATCCTTTCCATTAGAGGAGCTCATGTCTATCTCTTCCCAAGAGGATGCCACTCCTTGGTTTGCGGATATCGCAAACTATCTTGTGGGCAATGTGCTTATTGAGGGTCTTACTTATCAACAAAAGAAGAAGTTTCTTAAGGAAGTAAAGTACAACTTTTGGGATGATCCATATCTTTTTAGGCAATGTGCGGAACAAATCATTAGACGGTGTGTAGATGGGCCCGAGGCATTTAAGATCTTAGAAGTGTGTCATAAAGGACCTACGGGTGGACATTTTGGGCCCAACTATACCACCAAGAAAGTCTTTGATTCGGGTTACTATTGGCCTTCCATTTACAAAGATGCCCATGAAATGGTGAAATTTTGTGATGTGTGTCAAAGACAAGGAAAAATTACGCAACGTGATGAGATGCCACAAAATTTTATCCAAGAGTGTGAGATATTTGATGTGTGGGGACTTGATTTCATGGGACCTTTTCCATCCTCTAAGGGAAACAAGTATATACTTGTGGCGGTGGATTATGTGTCAAAATGGGTGGAGGCTAAAGCCTTACCTACCAATGATGCTAGAGTTGTTGTGAAGTTTTTGAAACAATTGTTTGCTAGATTTGGTGTACCTCGGGCCATCATAAGTGATCGTGGTACGCACTTTTGTAATGATCAATTCACGAGAGTTATGAAGAAATATGGAGTTAATCATCGACTTTCTACCGCGTATCACCCTCAAACAAATGGTCAAACCGAGGTCACAAATCGTGGTTTAAAGAGAATTTTAGAGAGAACGGTGGGAGAGCATCGAGCTTCTTGGTCGGATAAGCTTGATGATGCTTTGTGGGCGTTTAGGACGGCTTTTAAAACACCAATTGGTTGTACTCCTTATAGGCTTGTCTATGGAAAAGCGTGCCACCTCCCATTTGAGTTAGAACATAAGGCATCT
Source organism: Glebionis coronaria (assembly GCA_025667525.1). Taxonomy (NCBI): domain Eukaryota; kingdom Viridiplantae; phylum Streptophyta; class Magnoliopsida; order Asterales; family Asteraceae; genus Glebionis; species Glebionis coronaria. The sequence continues at coordinate 196,354,384 of CM046882.1, read as the reverse complement.
TGGGCTCTCAAGTGGGCTAACTTTGATTTAAACCAAGCCGGTTCCCATAGGAAAGATCAACTCAATGAGATGGATGAATTGAGAGCCAATGCCTATGAAAATTCTTTGCTTTACAAAGAAAAGACTAAGAAATTGCATGATGCTAAGATCAAGAATCGTGAGTTCAAAGTTGGAGAGCCGGTTCTCCTCTTTAACTCAAGATTGAAACTTTTTGCGGGCAAGCTTAAGTCAAGATGGTCCGGTCCATTCACTATTGCTCAAGTGTTTCCATATGGAACTATTGAGTTGTCACAACCCGATGGTCCAAATTTTAAAGTGAATGGTCACCGTGTTAAGCATTACTTTGGGGAGGTCATTTCCGTTGAAATGGTCCAAGAGATCCCCATTTTCCCCATGAATTGATTCATTGAGGGACGAGTCGAGCTAGAGACTCATTAACTCAAGCATCGTATAACTAGGTTTAGAGTGTTGTAGGTTAGAAATAAGGGTATAGACTTGGAGATAAGTGTAGGGGAGATCTTCTTTTGTCTTCATGATTGTTTGTAGGGTTGCTCACTCATTTCATGCTTTGGACCTTATGGAGGAGGCCCTTGTATCCGGTTCACTTCGTTACTATAGTGATTTTTCATTGACACCTTGTGCTTAAACATGATTTCACTAATAGTTGTCCTTTCCTTAACTTGGGTTAAGCAAATTTTATTCATTGTCATAAGTGTAGGGGAAGTTTTTATACTTCCATGCTCTTAAACATTGAGGACAATGTTTAGCTTAAGTGTAGGGGGGTCTTCTATCGAAGTGACCTTACCTAGAACTTGTCATTGTCTTTCATGATAACATGGAAAATTGGAATTTCAACATTTTTCAAATTTTTGATCTACTTTGGCCACCAAAAATATGCATTCATAATTTTTGCATTAATCGTTTTTTCATTTGCATATCACATTTGCATTGTATATATTTCTTCTTTCATCTTTCATCAAAAATATATAAAAAGAAGAAAAAAATAAAATAAAACATGGTTTTAACAAGTTTAGACTTCTTTTACATATTAGGCCCGCCATGGATATTTTGACTCAACCCGAGTTTGCTTATCTTAGCATTCTCTAGCTAGTATCCTTAACCATGTAGTCCTTCATTGGTCTATTAGGCTAAGCATCCACCAATCTCATTATTTGAGATTTTAAATTTGTGGAGAATGGGAAATGATAGAGTTGAAGCAAGTATAAAAGGGCTAGATAAACTTCATGATAATTACTTGTGGCTAAACCCTTCTCTTCTTTACCTCTATTTTCTTCGCATGTATATAATTGTTAATAAATAATCAAGAACGGTTTTAATTGGTTTGTAATCTCTTATGCATTTTTGTCTAATCATTCATGGTTGGTATGAGTACGTTTTAAGATTCTAAGTTAGAACGTTTTATGTGTACTAGACTTATGTCATGCTCAATATTTAGCGGGTGTTTTTCCTTTTATTCTTTTCAAATTTCTTTGTGAGGAATAAAGAAAAATAAGAGCGGCTTATAAAAAATGAGTGGCTAGAAAAAAAAGAAGAAGAAGAAAAAGAAAAGAAAAAAAATATATATACAAGACTCCCAAGAGGGGCAGTGTGGTGTTAATTATAGTGACTATTGAGTTCCAATATTACCTTGACGGGTTGCGGGGATTCAATAGATTGATCCAATCCAATATTACCTTGACGGGTTGCGGGGTTGAAGATCCAAAGTCTCAAAAAGATGGCGGATGTAAATTATTGCGTGAGTTTTATTTTTCTTTCCTTAGCGAGTGTGTAGCAACTTATGAAAGCATGACATGAGGATTTTACACATAAGGCGAATGACTTATTATTCTTGAAACGGACTTGTATTAATTGTGAGCGGTTTTTCAAGTAATGGATGAGAGGATTACTTAGGATTAAAACCGTGCTTCTTTATTTTTGGATTTTACATTTCTTATATTTCCCACTTGAAATAAATGACAAATTTTCCCACAAGCAATTTGCTCAAATAATAACCGGTTTCATATTTAATTGTCATGAATAAGTTGATGCACTTTTTACTTGTGAATGCAATGATCCCATTTTTAAGCTTGGTATGGGGAAAGTGAAACTTGAGGGTGATAAATGTCCATGGTACCCAAGCCCTAATCAAAGTCATTGAATTCTTTATGAGTTATTTCCATCAAAACCATTTCAAGAAAAATAAAAAAGATATAGATAGAATTGTATTTTGTTCATTGCATTGTTAAAAGTCAAAATCATGCATCATGTAGTTTAGAGTAGTGTAGATGCATTCCATATGGCCAAGGTGGGTTAATTATGAGGAGAATGTAAATTTGTGCTTTAAAATATATAGAATTGCATGAGGACATGACAATGTTCAAGTGTAGGGGATTTGATATGAGCTTAAAATCATATCAGTTTATCAACAAATAACCCTAAAACATGAAGCAAATTACCAATTTATCTTGCAAAAACAGTGTTATGTGGTATGTTTGTGTTTTTGTACACTTGTGTAGGTAAAAGGATGCATTTTCAAGCAAACAAGGAATAATCAAGCTTAATTTGATGAATAAGACAAAGAAGGATCAAAAGTGACAAGACTTTGAAGTAAAAGGACCTATCTTGACAAACTACCAAAGATGAAGGACCAAAGTGTAAATATTGTAAAAAGTCAAGATCATAGTCAAACAAGGTCAACTCTCAAGTCAACTCAGTCAAAGGACCAATTTTGTTCAAGAATGAAAGTTGAAGGACTAAAAATGCTAAAGAAATGAAGCTGCTAGCCTTTAAGTGAAATCTGCCAAAGTTAAGGGGTGATTTCTGCCATATATGGAAAGTTATACTAGTTCAATCCATGTGCTTTGTTTTTTACCAATGAGAAGCCACGGATATTATGACAAGGATTGCCACATAAACAGCATTAATTTCCCACTCAGCCGCCCTCATAAATGAGAGTATCTTAACAGTGTGATCCGTGTGCCTCTATTTCAACGAATCAAAGCTTGACACGTGTCATCTTCAAATAACCAAAAATTCCCAGGATCGTTTTGGAGCTAGAGTAGATTTCATGGAAAGTTATAAACATCAAAGTTGCTTATTTTTGAGAGACGAATCTATTGGTCATCATCAATTAACAAGAAATCAACTCAATCAAGAAACCCCAATTCATGTTCATACCTGCAAATTCAAGGGAGCAGAATTTCGACACGTGGAGACCTGGGATTGGTCCCAACACGTCACCAACCCCAACAAATATCCTTCTCAAGTCTATAAATAGCCTGCTAGGTTTTCATTTCAAGTGTGTAGTTGTAAGTGTGAAAAACACACACTTTTACTTTTCCTCTCATCAATTTCCCTTTTTAGCTAAACTACTCAAGAGTTTGACACACTCTTGAGTTAGTTAGTTAGTTAGTTAGTACCCAACTTAACAGCTTTGTAACAAATTTCCATCAATAAAATTCAAATTCTTCTTTTCCCGCCAATACTTCTCATCATCCTTACTGTTCATTCCTTGCATCTTGGATACTTTCTTTTGCTGAATTGAGTTTGTTATGATCATTCATTGATCATAACTGACTTTGAAGGAAGATAGTAGCTGTTTGAGTGATTTCAGTTCAAGTCCATAGCATTTGTGATGAGTTCATGCCGTTTTGATGATTCTAGTTGATGAGTAGCTGTTGTTGATTGTAGATTGTTGAATCTAGTGCTAAGGTGGTGGTTAGCACTAGAATAGAGAGTACAACACTCCTCTACTGCCCAAAGGTTCCTTCACAAGGTGTTAATGCTTCTGATTTTTGGTTCCACTCAAATTGCAAATGCATGCTCAATTCCTAGTTTAAATCCTTGTTGAATGCATGATAAAATCTGTTTAGTTTGATCTTTATCTGATTCTAGTAGTTTGTAGCTTAGGTGTTGCTTATTTGCTTATTGCTTTGATAATTGTCCTAGTTGTTAGCTTAATACAGTCATTTTTAGCCTTAATTCATCATTTGAGTTCTAGTTGCTATCATTGCTTGAATATAGCTTTCACACATTCCATTTTGATCATTAAGTTTGGTTTGATAAAGGTTTTTACTCAGTCTTGACTGGTGTTCAAAAAGTCTTTGTAAATTTTCATAAAGATCAGATAAAGTAGTGATTGGCATTAGATTGAAATAAGTTTTCAAGTGTTGATCTTTGGTAATTTCTTGTTCATTTCCAGTCATAAGGTCATAACAAAAGGATTTAAGTCTTTTTCAGGTCAAGTTTAAAGTCAAAAAGGCAATTGTCATAGAAAAAGTTTGGGTCATATTTCAGTCAGATTTGCTAAAAAAGGTTATCAATTTCATTAGGCTGGCATTTGTTTGTTTGTTGATGAAATCTTGCCAAACCAGTTCTCATTTGTAGGTCACATCATGAAGTTTCAAAGTCTATAAGCTTTTTGTACAGTTTTCATTAAGCAAAGAGTAATAAGCAAAATTCCAAACTGATAAGCAAAGTGATGTTTTTGTAAATGAAAACTGAATTTTCATATCTCTTAATCCACTTTACAAATCTGGCAATTTTCTTTCACAATATCACTTAGTAGGTGTTTTTGGATGAATTTTGAGATTTTCAGCTTTTTGTCAAAAATCTTGGTCAACGCTTGGTCAACATAAGCCATTTTCAGCTTATTTCAATTTCCAGGCTTATTTCTTGATGAATTTTGATAAGACTTGATTTCCCATTCATGTTTTGAGCTCATTAATCAGTTTCAGTACAAAAAGCTAATTGTGCATGTCCAGATTTTCCTAGAGCTTATTTTGAGCTTATTGTGAAGTGCTTATTTGCTTATTAGTCATTTTTAGCCAAAATCCTCTTACAGGTCTAGCTTATTTTGAATTCTAAGCATTTTGCAATTGGTTTGGTAGATTTTGGTTGAGAAATAAGCTCACACGAGCTTATTTGTTCCATAAACCCGTTTTGGCTTAAAATCTTTTCAAAATTGAAATCTAGTCCTTCTTGTATTAAACTGTTTCTAATCCTGGCTAAACTTGAGAGTTTTTAGGGTTTGCACTAAACTAGTCCTTTCAGTTTGGAAGTTGTTAAAATTCAGTTGGTATTTTTGGAATTTGTTACAATTTGGTTAGTTTGTTACATAGTTTACATATTTGATCCTTTTGGTTAACTGTTTTACATTTTCAGTCCTTATACTTGTTAGACTTTACATTTTAAGAATTTAATTTTCATAGAATTTACATTTTCAGTCCTTTTAGTTTTAAAATTTACATTTTGAATTTTACTTGAATAAAAACTTGTTATTTGCACGATGTTTTACATATAAGTAGATAATATTTTTCAATTTTGCAAGTCATTGTTTGAATTAGCAAATAGAATATCCAAAAAAATATTAACAACCAAAAACAGTTAAAAACCCGATATTGTTAGGACTTTCAATTAGCAAGAACTGAGAAAAATGAACTGCATTATTCACAATTTCACTGTGTCTTTGACCTCTATGCGAAGTTCCAAGCAGTTTAGAGCAAACACAGGTAAGAGGCTGAAAGAGAAGTCAAACCCAGCTTCTTCCCAACACACAACCACCAAAACTACCAGGAAGAAGAAAACCAAGAAGACACCTTCTGTTCTCACACTCGTTGACGAACAAGAGACTCCAACTAATGAACAACCAGCGTCTATTGTTTCCAACTCAGAAGAGACAACAAAAATCCAGCTTGAGACAGCTAATATCTCATAGCTATTCAGTTTTAAATTTTTAGAGGTTCCATAAGCAGCCACTCTCAAATGTTTGTAGGAGAGAATTGTGAAGTATAGGGCTATCCTCGACCCATAGAGTGTTTGTGTCTGCACTTAGAATTCTTATTAATACTTTTGTGCACTTTGTCTCTAAACCAAGGAATGATTCATTTGTATTTATAAAGCACCCAGATTACCCTGAACATCTGGACAGTGTTAGGCAAACAACGACCTGAGTACATATATGTCTTAACCCATAGTGTCTGAACGTCACTCGGTCTCAGGGTTCCATCAATAAAAGTCCCAAGAATATATTATTTGGAAAGTTGAATAATCACCCTCAGCCTTCTTGGGGCAGCATAGCAAATGATCATCACCTACATTTATTTCACTCTTAAAAGCGTCCCAAAGGTTTTATCCTTTGAGGAAGGCTGAATAATCACCCTCAACCTTCCTATAGGCAGCGAATGGCGATCATTACCTATATATGTTTGACACTTAAAAGAGTCCTAAAGGATTTATCCTTTTGCGGGGGACTAAATAATCACCCCTTCCTAGGGGCAGCAAATGGCGACCATTAACCATGTTATTTTCCACACTTAAAATAATCCCAATGATTTATCCTCTAGAGAGGCTGAATAATCATCCTCACCCTCTCTAGGAAAACGAACTGGCGAGCATTCCCTCTATCTTCTTCACCTGTTACTAACTTAAAAAATATGCAGGCTTCCACACTATCTACATCGGCTAAAAGGCCTTATAGTGAAGCCCCAAAAGTTGATAGAAGCTAAGGTAGTATCTAATGATGACAAAGAGATGGTTCATCATGATCAACCCATTGAAGATACAAACTTATCTGGCTTAGAGGCTCATGCTAATAATGACAACATCTTGGAAGATGTTGAAGTTATGTCTAACCTAGAATTGATGTATGATGACGAAATCCTTTCTAGCGATGACATGGAGGTAGATCGCTTTTTTGAAGACGAACAAGTTACCAATCGTCCATCTCCTCCAAAACATACTGAAGTTGGCTTGAATGATGAAACATATAAATCTGAACATGCTCCAAACACATGTACCACTTATAATGAGCCAGTCTCAACCACATGAACAACTATTGAAACACGGGTACATAAAACAAATGCTCAACATTTTGAGAAGCTTGCACAGACAACCACAACTATGAAAGAAAAGGATGTATATGATCCGAGGGATGAATCCATGTTATCTGATCAATATCCTCAACATTCCTTTGATGTGCTCAAATGGAAAATGATTATTCTCTATACACACTCAACATCATGAATCATCGACCATCTTCTCTAGCTAGCATGTCTCCACTTGACAAAGTCCAACAAAAACTGGATAGGATCTCTTATGAGATTAAAAATCTTGAACCAAATCTCCCAACAATCATCACTAACACAGTCAAGGCAGCAATTGATGCACCCGTCACTAAGGGGGCCAAGAAAGGTATAAGATAGGGACATAGGCATATGACCACCAAAGTCAAAGAAGCCATCACATGTGAAGTCCCTGACATGTTTAGTGCTCATGAGATTGCAATGCACAAGGAGTTCCTAGTCCCACAAAATCAAAACTATAGAAACTATCATCTTCTAAAGAACCATATCAGACGTACAACAAGTAGAAATTGCAAAAGGCAGTTACTTATCTCTAGAAAATCCCGTGCAACATAGAAGAAGCTAGAAAAAAGGTTGAAGATGTTGTCAGGAGCCTCAAGTCACTCTCAGTCAAACGAAAGGGCAAGGAGCCTGAACGTGAGGGGGATAAATTGCTTATCAAAGTCGCGCATGTCAACACAAGGGATAAGTAAGGAAGGGTATTTAAAGATATCATATATGATGCTGCTGAAACAACACTTATCACACCCTCTCTTCTACAGACCATCAACCCCACTCCCCGGACCTCAAGTGTTGAAACTCAGGGGGAGCAAAACTCTATCAACACTTCTTCCTACACATGCACTTTGGACCTTACCCTGATCAATGGAAAGACTGACGAAAGAATAGAGGCACATATGACATAGTTGATGACAACTCAGACACACTAACTCTTGTAGCAACAAACGAGCCTGGTGATGACGTATAGTCCCCAGCCGAGTCATGAACCCGGCCCACTGGTACTACCCGCATCCAACCTGTTACTAATGGGTTGGATTAATATCATTTAAAGCTTATAGGCTTTGAATGAACAGTAGTCGCATACATGTGTGCGACCCACGGCCCGACACGGCCGGTACAAGGTTAGACAGAATCATAACCCAAAGTAGAGGATATACACTCACCATAATTAGAAGATAACAATCAAGCTAATTATGGCACTTATCCTTTTCTTGGGGCCGAAACATCAGTGACAGCCCATTAGGGTTTCACCGCCTATATAAGGAACCCCCAAGGGTTCCACAAAGGTATTACATTCTACAAACTTTCAACTCCCATCCGATTCTTAAACCCTAACCGATTACTTACTCTCACGCTGGAGTCTAATCGTGGGATACATTCCCACGGTAAGTCTAACGCGTGTTGTTTTAGTGTGTAGGATCCCAATAAGATATTTCACTTGGTGTAGGAGCCGGAACCAGCCAACCCGAATTAAGCCTAATTCGGGTCTAGCAAGGGTCATCCAACTTTTGTATCAACAAGTCGGCGCCATCCGTAGGAACCATACACTAAGATAGAACAAATTTCTTCTCGATCTCTTTCAATGACGAAAGGACATCCGCAAGGAAATCCTAGGAACACGAATCCTGCGAATCGGAAGTCCACAGGGGACGGGATACTCATCCCCACTCAGTCCCCTAGCAACCAAACAGGTGGACCGAATAACCAGAGTGTTTTTCAGTCCATGGGTGGGATAGGCACATCCGCTATCACCCCACCACCAACCTCGACCTTGGACAACCCTGATCCAGGGAGTGCGCCTAAGCCCCCTAACAAGGAGCCGCGCAGGCCATCGACTGAAGAAGAAGTGGAAGTCGAACCACTTAGTGAGGAAGACCTCGCTCGAGTTCTCACGCAGAACTTTGCGAGGATCGTCCCAGGAATCAAGTCCAGGTTAAACCTAGGTAGGAACCTCCAATCTAGGCTCAACTTTGACAGGGCCGTATCCGACACCTCTCCTCAGACTCAAAAGAAGAAGAGGGCACGACCCCAGGAACGAAACCTCTTTGAGGAAACTCCTCAACCTCGGAATGTGTTCGAACGCATAGGGGATCGTGTTATGCAGGAACTACTACAATCTCGTGAAGGAGATAGATCCGATGACTCAGTCGAACGGCCGGACTTAGAATTAATCAGGAACAATCGTCGCACAAGCGTGTGGGATAGGGTGAATACCGGGAAGAAGGATCCTAGCTCTTCTCATAGAGTTGATCCTTTACCAAGAGGTGGGGCACCGCCCCATTCCCCCGGTCCATCAAGAGAAGATTCGGATGACCATCCACCCAAGCGTCGCCGACCTAAGCGTACTCCTCCACCACCATCGGACGGTGAGGGGTACTATGGTGGTCCTTACTACCATGAGGTGGAAGGGGGTGATCCCTCTCGCCATGGTGCGACCCCAGTCTCACCCGTCCATGGTGTGATCCTAGGGAAGATCCTTTTACTCTCTGCATACGGAATTACTCCGAGGATAAGAAGCGTTGCATGCTAGCGTGTGTCCAGAATTATGATGGGTCTAGTGATCCGGATGATCACCTAAAGATATTTGACACGCAGGCGAAAATCGAACGATGGCCCATGCCCATATGGTGCCAAATGTTTAATTCAACCTTGATAGGCAATGCCCGCGATTGGTTTGAGGGACTTCCTCCCCGAAGCATTGATAGCGTCACTGAGTTGCGCACGACGTTCAAAAACAATTATACTCATCGAAAGAAGTATAATAAGGATCCGGTCTCATTAGCAATCGTCAAGCAACGGCCTGGAGAATCTACGGAGGATTTCACGGCACGTTTCAATGACGAGTGTACGCGCACAAAAACGATGCCGGAGCTACTAAAAATTTCCGATTACATGCATGCCATAACGGACAAGGAATTAATTAGGCGCCTCAATGACAAGCGACCGGAGAAGTATGACGACCTTATGGAAAGGGTCAGTAACTTCATAGTTAGAGAAACCACGGTATCCGCGGCCTATCCTTCAAAGGGAAACCACAACTATCGATCGAACGACCAGTCCAGGAGACAGTCGGGTGGTCAAAGCAACCAAGGCAGTGGAAGGAGCTCGGACTACAAGAGCCAAAACAAAGGAGGGCGGTCAGAGGAAAAATTTACCCCCCCCTAAAGATGTCTTACCGGGAGATCTTGCTGACAGAAGGGGCCAACTTCCCGAGACCTCCCCCAATGATGAATCCGGTGGACCGTCGTCAAGGAAATCGCTTTTGCGAATTCCACAACGACAAGGGCCACGACACGGAGGAATGTATCCAGCTCAAGAAGCACATTGAGTCACTGATTAAGTCAGGTGTCGACGTACAGTCGGTATTCGGCCCGGCCCAACAGGTCCGCGGCCCACACACACCTAACTTATCCTTCAAGAAACCCTAAGCCTATACAAACAGGGGTAGGGGTCTCATTATAATCAGGTTCTCTCTCATAACTACACCTCTTATACCACATACATTCATCTGATACTAACTTGATCGTCGGAGGTGGACCCTGGGGCTCCGGCATCGGGTCCACGTCTAACCGGTTTACCTTTGTTTGCAGCATTACTCAGGACCGGGAAAGACGATTAACGGCCCAGGAGAGTCGTCGAGCCGGCCCAGCCAAACTATGCTCCAACAAGTTGGCGCCATCCGTGGGACCCAAAAAATAGCTCGTCCTACTCCGATTTAATATGTCGTACGTTGATTTCTCTTCACAGAATGTGAAATTCATGGATGAAAGTTGATACGATAGCATCACAAAGTCTTCCTATACTGGTAATATCAAATCTTTACTGTTATTCCAATATTTGATATTGTATACTCTAAATTAGCTTTTCAATGACGTGAATTTGTTATAATATGCTTAACATGCAATTAATGCCTATATGAGAAGAATATATGTAGCCTTGTTTTGGACTATCGTCCTTACAAGGGATTCACGTGCTTTCCTGAAACTTAATTTGATATGGCAATATAACAAATCATGCCATGTGGAAAAATTAAAATTACCAAACACTTGATTTGATAAGATATATGTGTATATTTTAAAGAATTACAAGATATTATCATGTGCTTACTTTTTTGATAAACTATTTTTGATGACATATATACCTCATTGAAGGATATGTTGCGACTGTTGCCTTACATTTATTGTTAGAAAATATATAACGTGTATTTTCAGATATATTTTACTTTTATTTTTATCCATGGTTATGGCATGTCCAGTCGCGCTCGCCCACACGTTTCAACATATTTTCTTTTGTGACTACGATCATAAGTCATATTCTTTAGCGTTAATCCGCCTATTCGGCTATAGTGTTTCTATTGATAAAAGATATTACGCATATCTTTTAAACTAATTAAAAGATATTAGTTATCTTTTAACTTTGGTAAAAATATATCTTGATATCTTCAAATTTATACAAAATATTATGCATATCTCTTTTAAATAGGTTAAAATATATTACATATATCTTTTAAAATTAAAAAAATATATTATCAATATTTTTTATATTAATAAAATATATTATGTACATATTTTACATGGGTAGATAAATATTGCATATATCTTGTAATTTTGTTAATTTATTTTCCGTGTATATCGCGCGGTCATTGTAATTTCATCTGCGCTAGTCTGTACGCTCGGACATCTTTAGCCTACGGGCGTACATGTACATATCGTTCCCAGGCGGAATAAGAGGATTGAGTGAACCTAATAATTCAACTTGTCGTGTAAGAGGGTTGCAAACCCAACGACCACGGATCATGTATCCTTGTTAGACACCTTGCTATCAAGACGTTGTAGTAAGTTACGCAAACCACATGACTAATGATGGACTTGCAAAAGACACACTGTGCACGTCTAACAAAATTTTGTCAAAAGTTTGACCGTCCTTATGGTAGTAACAGTACGCCGCACGTAATAGCATAACGCATCCCATAAGTTAGTTAAGATACGTCTTATACTATGTGACAATTCGCGGTTATGGCAAGACCCATCCGCGTTGGTTCGCACGTTCGAACCCAATATCTATTTTTTGTACGCAGCTATGGTACATCCATTCGCGTTGGTCTACGCGACTGTAATTTTTTTTGAATACTTGATTAAGTTTAATATTACTAATCGAGTTTAGCACCATTAAACTGGGGGGGGGGGGGCTACCAGGTTATAATAATACCACTATTTTCGTGCATGACACGCAAATATCTTTGGATATATTTCTTTGCCGCAGAAGTCCGCCTTCTGTCGGGTTATTCCTTTGCCATGGAAGGATCCCTTCCATTGGTTTATTCCTTCGTCGTAGAAGTATTCCTTCCGCGCGCTTGTTTCTTCGCCATGGAAGTATCTCTTCCATTGGCTTATGCCTTTTCCACGGAAGTATCTCTTCCGTTGGCTTATTCATTCGCCGTGGAAGTATCTCTTCCGCGTGCTTATTATCTTCGCCGTGGAAGTATCTCTTCCACGGGCTGATTATTTTCGCCGTGGAAGTATCTCTTCCACGCGCGTGTTATTTTCGCCGTGGAAGTATCACTTCCACGTGCTTATTATCTTCGCCGTGGAAGTATCTCTTCCACGTGCTTATTATCTCCACCGTGGAAGTATCTCTTCCACGTGCTCATTATTTTCGCCGTGGAAGTATCTCTTCCACGTGCTCATTATTTTCGCCGTGGAAGTATCTCTTCCACGTGCTTCTTATCTTCGTCGTGGAAGTATCTCTTCCACGTGCTCGTTATCTTCGCCGTGGAAGTATTCTTCCACGTGCTTATTATCTCCGACGTGGAAGTATCTCTTCCACGTGCTTCTTATTCATGCGCCGTAGAAGTATCTCTTCCACGTGCTTATTATCTTCGCCATGGAAGTATCTCTTCCACGTGCCCGTTATCTTCGCCGTGGAAGTATTCTTCCACGTGCTTATTATCTTCGCCGTAGAAGTATCTCTTCCACGGGCTCATTATTTTCGCGGTGGAAGTATCTCTTCCACGCGCGTGTTATTTTCGCCGTGGAAGTATCTCTTCCACGTGCTTATTATCTTTGCCGTGGAAGTATCTCTTCCACGTGCTTATTATCTCCGCCGTGGAAGTATCTCTTCCACGTGCTCATTATTTTCGCCGTGGAAGTATCTCTTCCACGTGCTCATTATTTTCGTCGTGGAAGTATCTCTTCCACGTGCTTCTTATCTTCGCCGTGGAAGTATCTCTTCCACGTGCTCGTTATCTTCGCCGTGGAAGTATTCTTCCACGTGCTTATTATCTCCGACGTGGAAGTATCTCTTCCACGTGCTTCTTATTCATGCGCCGTGGAAGTATCTCTTCCAGGTGCTTATTATCTTCGCCGTGGAAGTATCTCTTCCACGTGCTTATTATCTCCGTCGTGGAAGTATCTCTTCCACGTGCTCATTATTTTCGCCGTGGAAGTATCTCTTCCACGTGCTCATTATTTTCGCCGTGGAAGTATCTCTTCCACGTGCTTCTTATTTTCTCCGTGGAAGTATCTCTTCCACGTGCTTCGTATCTTCGCCGTGGAAACATCTCTTCCACGTGCTTATTATTCTCGCCGTGGAAGTATCTCTTCCACGTGCTCATTATTTTCGCCGTGGAAGTATCTCTTCCACGTGCTTCGTATCTTCGCCGTGGAAGCATCTCTTCCACGTGCTCATTATTTTCGCCGTGGAAGTATCTCTTCCACGTGCTCATTATTTTCTCCGTGGAAGTATCTCTTCCACGTGCTTCTTATCTTCGCCGTGGAAGCATCTCTTCCACGTGCTTATTATTTTCGCCGTGGAAGTATCTCTTCCACGTGCTTCTTATTTTCTCCGTGGAAGTATCTCTTCCACTAGCTCATTATTTTCGCCATGGAAGTATTTCTTCCACATGCTTCTTATCTTCGCCTTGGAAGTATCTCTTCCACGTGCTTCTTATTTTCGCCGTGGAAGTATCTCTTCCACGTGCTTATTATTTTCGCCGTGGAAGTATCTCTTCCACGTGCTTCTTATCTTCGCCGTGGAAGTATCCCTTCCACGTGCTCATTATTTTCACCGTGGAAGCATCTCTTCCACATGCTTATTATTTTCGCCGTGGAAGTATCTCTTCCGCGTGCTTCTTATTTTTGCCGTGTAAGTATCTCTTCCACGTGCTTCTTCTCTTCGCCGTGGAAGTATCTCTTCCACGTGCTTCTTTTCTTCGCCGTGGAAGCATCTCTTCCACGTGCTTATTATTTACGCCGTGGAAGTATCTCTTCCACGTGCTCATTATTTTCGCCGTGGAAGTATCTCTTCCACGTGCTTCTTATTTTTGCCGTGGAAGTATCTCTTCCACGTGCTTCTTCTCTTCGCCGTGGAAGTATCTCTTCCACGTGCTTCTTATCTTCGCCGTGGAAGCATCTCTTCCACGTGCTTATTATTTACGCCGTGGAAGTATCTCTTCCACGTGCTTATTATTTACGCCGTGAAAGTATCTCTTCCACGTGCTCATTATTTTCGCCGTGTAAGTATCTCTTCCATGTGCTCATTATTTACGTCGTGTAAGTATCTCTTCCACGTGCTCATTATTTTCGCCGTGGGAGTATTTTTCCACGGCGTATCATTATCTTTTGCCGTGGTAGTACATCTTCCACTGGCTCATTCTGCCACACAAGTACGTCTTCTGTTGGTTCATATCTTTGTTACGGAAGTACGTCTTCCGTGATGAATTACTTGGCCCGGCTAAGAGTGAATTTCCAAAATTTATATCGTTTATACTTGATTAGATGGAGCCTGATCAACTATGTTTAATCCAGGAAAAACCGTGACAAATTTTGGAAGTGGTTATCAAATGCCGTGGCCGCAAGACGGATGTAATATCCGCATCACTTTTCCACAAAAGTACGAATTCTGTTGGCCTTAAGAAGAATGCAATATTCGCACTATGCTGCATCATTAGTAGGTATTAGAAGTACGTCTTCAAATGTTCACGATGCAGCATACGGGTTCCACCTTCACCTTCATAAAACCTTCTTGCCATCCTCACGTTAGAGATGAACAAGAATTAAACCTTGCCAAATGCCAGTGTTACCCCGGCTATAGAACACGTTTTCTTCTTACGGGGTCCTTACCGTCTAAACACGGGAAACCAAGCATTCGAGCACAACCACCCGTCTTACGTATACGTGTTTTCCCATTTCTGATGACGTGGATATGCTTACAGGTAGCGGATATGGTGTAGAGTCTAGTAACCTTGGAGACAACCTCACATACTAGACTGGGGGACATGATGACGTATAGTGGCTACGCTCACTATCCGTAACCCCAAACCATCATCTTTTCGCTAAAAGTAGCCCATTAAGAGTGTAGCCATATGTTACGGACAACCCACGGGGATGTCCTAGCAGCAAGCCGCACGCGGTTGTTTAGTGAGCATGATACACGAATGAGTCTAGCATAACATGATCATGGACCATACCGTACTAGACTGGGGGACATGTCGACGTACAGTCGGTATTCGGCCCGACCCAACAGGTCCGCGGCCCACACACACCTAACTTATCCTTCAAGAAACCCTAAGCCTATATAAACAGGGGTAGGGGTCTCATTATAATCAGGTTCTCTCTCATAACTACACCTTTTATACCACATACATTCATCCGATACTAACTTGACCGTCGGAGGTGGACCCCGGGGCTCCGGCCTCGGGTCCACGTCTAACCGGTTTACCTTTGTTTGCAGCATTACTCAGGACCGGAAAAGACGATTAACGGCCCAGGAGAGTCGTCGAGCCGGCCTAGCCAAACTATGCTCTAACATCAGGCAAACTCAAACATTTGGTCAAGGATTGGAAGGACGGAAAGGATAACAAGAAGCACGACAAGAAGAATCCCCAAAAGGACAAACCTTCGACTATATACATGATCCAATACTGGCAGCGCCACACAAAGCAGAAAATTAGTCAAAAAGTTTCACGCGGCAGAGAAATCTCATTCCCTCCCATTACGGCAAGCGACGTTGTCGATGCACCTCTCACGATTGAGGTAAGCATTGGAACACACAATGTTCATCGTATGTATGTGGATGGAGGGTCATCGGCGGAAGTACTGTACGAACACTATTTCGTACAGTTACGACCAGAAATAAGAAGCCAATTAGTGTTGATCCCAAACTTAGATCGATTAAGCTTTGTGTATACGAGATTAGATCAAGTAATACACGTAGAGAAACCTTTGCTTATGAATAAAGTAACTAAGTGTTATGCGGATTTAACACTTAATCTAAAACACAAAGATGTTAAACAAACTTTCACTTGTATTAGAATGAACGAACTTGATTACAATGAAAGAGGTTTAACTTGTGAAAACTTATGATAACTGATGATTAACTTTAACCTAAAAGATCTTCTTTTATAGATTAAGAAGTCTTGTACAATAAGCTACGAATCAACTATTCTAGGTAAAGATAATAATAGAAAATACAATGTCGAGCTTATCTTTACCATACACAAATAAAGAAACAAATAAACAAAAAGATTCGTATGAAGATATATTCCATCAGTGTTAATCTTCAAGGCTGTCAGCGTTGACTTCTTCAAGTGTCAACGCTTGGCTGTCAGCGTCCAATGTCATCCTATCAGCGCTTGAATTCTTCTTATCAGCGTCTAGTGAACTGACCCATAATTTATTCCCAACAATCCTCCCCTAAACTTGATATCTATTCCAATGATCAAGTTTCTGAATAAAAACTTAAGGCTTAGGAGGAATCTTACAAAAACTTCTTATGTTGGTGATAAACATATCTAATCAAGTCTTTGGCCACATCACTAGTATAATCAATCTCCAAGGGTGTCTCCTTCATCTTCTCCAATACTTCTTTGGACAAGAAATAGTTAGCATCCACAAGTAGATACTCTGAAAACTTTGTAGAGCTCAAATGAAACACACCACATGTAGAATAAAGCCTCCAATGAAGATTACTAAGGTCATCTTCAAGATCCTTCCATATGGCAGGATCTGCTTCTCTTGGACCACACAAAGTCAAAAATGTGTGCCACAGTCTTATTCCATTTGCTGAAGTAGGTGCTTCAGCTGTATACTTGGCCTCTATCAATCTCCATAGATGCACCAAGTCTTCTCTGTCTATGCTTGCAAAGATAGAAATAATTGAAGTGAAAGTGTGTACCTCCTTTCCAAACCTGCCAATCTTCCAAAATCCACACTCATCTTCATCAAAACTTATGATTGGATTTCTGTCATCTAGAGGTACTACATTAACCAAATCTGAAGCTTCCAATGGAGAAAGCTTGAGATGCTTCCTTATGACAGTTTCAGTTGGATAATACACATCCATATCTTTGGGAAATTGGAGATCTCCTTTCTTCACTGGTCTTTGAGCAATCCTCATCTCCTTTTGAATCTGCATTTCCTCAGCAAGCTCTTGTTTCCTTTCTTCTGAAAGAAACTGGTAGACATTATTTCTTGCACATTCCTCCAAATAGGATGTGCCCTATACTCTAACTCCTCAAAAGATAAAGCCAGCAACTTCTTGTATGTCCATCTAGGTTGATGACATCTAAGCAACTTGTAATACAACTGCCTTCTATCTCTTTTAAGCCAAGTCTTGACCTCTTGTGCATTAAACCTCAAAATCACCTTTATATCATCTTGTACCCTGAGAAGAACTTCCAACCCCCAAATTTGATCTGAAAAACTCATCCCTGGGTTGTCCATAACCTTGTCTTCCCAAGCATGGTACATTCTGGTGATTTCTGGAAGGTCCCAATCAATCTGATTCTTCAAATCACTCAATCTTTCCTTTGCTAACTCATCCCCATATTCAAGTCTTTCTGGATCTTCAATAATTTGAACACTTGAATCTGAGCTATCTCCTTCTTTTTCATCACCACTCTCTTCCTCACTCTCAGAAGTAGCAACAAATGGTGATCTACCACTCCTCTTCAAATCTCTTTCCAAAAGTTGTGCAGCCAACTGTTCATCAAATGCAATTTGTGCTGCATCTTTCTTTGGAACATCTTCTTCAACCAGAATCCCCTTACCCTTGACTTTTGGATCAATAATAGGTAAGGTAGAAGAAGAAACCTGTGTGGACACATCTTTGATGATTGTTGATGACTGGAATACATCAACACCACCTGCAACTTTGTCAGCGTTCAAGTTACCTCTATCAGCGCCTCGATTACCTTTGTCAGCGCTGGATGTGTCAGCGTTAAAACCTGTATCAGCGCCCATTGTTGCTGTGAAAGATCCTTCCAAGTTCGATGGAGTTACCTTGGATGTATCAATAATTGGGTGCTTCTTCAAGTTGGTGAGTACTTCAGCAACATTTAAAGATTCACTAAATTGTGAACTCTTCTCACTGGCTGTATGAATCAGCTCATCCTCTTCATCCTCCCCTTTGGAAGATTCCTCCATCCTACTCCTGCTACTTGGATTCTCCAAAACAGTTACCCGCTCCCTCAATACTTGGAGTTCACGGCCCTGAGTATTGACAATTTGTACAAGGCTGACATTTTGCTTTTGCAAGCTAATGACAGCAGCCGTCAATTCAATCAATGTCATAGGTTCCAATCTGCCCTCAGCTAGAATGGGGATTTGACCTCCCAAAATAGAATCATAGGGCGTGGATGAGGTCTTAATGATGTTGGGACTGTCTTGACCAGCATCTAAGCTTGTGTCAATAGCCCCAGCCTCATCCATGGCACCAGCCACACTTGTGGAGGTGGTTCTCTCTGCAACAAGGCTAGGACCACTAGAGGAGAACACTCCAGTAGTCCTTTGGCGTTTATTCAACCTAGATTGTAATAGGGTGGAAGATGAGGTAGATTGTGTGGGTGTTGGTTGGTTAAGGGGTGTTTGGGATTGTTCAGGGATGTCATCAACGTTGGGATTGGCTGTGTCAGCGCCAACATTTTGAGTGTCAGCGTTGACATTGGGTTGGTCAACGTCCATGTGGTCAGGTGAAGCTAATGGTGCAAGGATAGGCTCAAGTTGAGGTGCAGGATCTGGTTGTGGTTGAGCAGCCTGAATTACTTCAAGCATGGCTTGGGTGAGAGGGATAGATCTGTTTGTGGAGCTCATCTTGTCAAAAATGGTTTTCTTTTGCTTAGGGATCTCATAAAAAGTGTCATGATCCCTAGTACAATATTCTTGTAAATCAAAGACCATTTGCAAAAATCTTGGGTAAGCCAAAGTCATTTTACTTCCCTTATTTTTACACATCCCTTCAAAAATCATTTTTGAAAAATTATACTTAAGCCCACGTGACATACAAACCAAAGCACTTGCAATGGACCTGTTTATCTCATTAAAAGCAGTACATTTTGGACTTAAGCATTGAAGAAGGACATGTATCAAATATTTCCAGTCAGAGGGAAATTCCTGCTTATGATATTTATTTAAAGATTTACCAGCAGGAATAGGATAACCCAATTCCCTAAGACCTTGTTCTATTGTTGCAACGGCAAGGGTAGTCACACCATCAGCGTCATCAAGACGCAAAGCTTGGCGAACCAAGGCTTCAGTGACCACCCATGTTCTTCCATGAACAGTAGATGTTAATGTGGTCACTCCATTAGCTATTGTGGAACTAACATTATTCCAAAACTGTCTAATGTGTGCGACAGGGACTAATGGTTCATGAGAAAGTGCATACCTTATGGAGGATGCATTTAAAAATGCCACCATTTGTGAATACTGAGGGAACAAATCATTATCAGCAGTCAAGTAAGCTACCATATTATGTTGGCTCTTGAACTCCAATGTCAGATTGGTTGAGTTGAACTTTGGTGCCATGTTTAAAGCTGTTGAGGTTATGTGATATGGGAAAAATCTAGGAGAAAAATGTTAGACAAGAAAATATGAATACCCAGAACAAAAAGTTTAGCCAAATTTATAGGAGAGATGCATGATTTGGATTGGTCAAAAATGAGGCAGTTATATTCAAAGAACAATGATGAAAATATTGAATCAAATATAACTTATCTCATGCATTAATTAAAAGTAACAACTCCCCAAAATTACGGCCAAAGATTAGTCAAAAATAACAACTGGGTAGGGCCCACTAGGTGTCAACGGTCAAAAATAACCCATCAACGCCCAACGGCTATATTTTCTTGTCAGCGTTTGCCTAAAGCCTTGTCAGCGTCACGATTGGACGTAACAGCATTTGGAGAAAAACTTGTCAGCGTCTAAAATAAAAATAAAAATATTTAAAAAGAAAAAGACCTTAACAAAGTAATTTATCCTAAGGGAAATATCTTACAAGTTGATAATAATTACTGGGCGGCAAGCACTGTCCATTTATGCACACTTGCTTAAGCAAGATAGATACAAATGTCCTCTAGTGTCCCTTGCTAACCAAAATACTTACCAACAAAGTTATTTCATAAAATTCTTTGTAACTCCCAGCTAAACCCATAACAAAACTATTCCCAAGTCTCCCATCAGACCACAACCAATTCTAGGCCAAAAATGTCTTGGCAGCATGCATAGTTTGTCAACTTTGCATGCTACAGTGCCTCATGGTTTAGTAAAACTAACCCATACTCACCTGTGGACACAATCTAGAATTGTGATGAGAGTATTATAAGAATACCCAAAAGTCCTAAAGGTTCCTTAAACCTCCCCTTAAACTATGATACATGAGTTTCTCAAAATATATATGAACATTAAAAATTTATGTCAAGATAGGAATATAAATATTCCAACCATCATCCATAAACAAAAACATGTCCAAATAGCTCTTCAAAGATCCATAAGCAACTCTGTATCCAATGGCATAAAGCTACCACCACCTACACATTTAGATTGAAAACCACAAAACTAACATTTGTTGCTGACAGCGCCCCGACAACACGTATCAGCGTTGAAGGAACTCTTGTCAGCGTTAGACAATAATATCTCTAACAACGGCAAAATAACACTTATCAGCGTTACATTTACCTTTGTCAGTGTTAGAAAAATAAAGTGGAAAAATCTAAATCATCACAAAGACCAATAACAATGCATTATCCTGTACATACTTTTACAAAAAAGGTTCCAAAACACATATTAAGTGAGATTAACCATTCCAATATTTGTTACCAAATATTGAAATCTTCCAGTATCAAAAGGTTTAGTTAATAAATCAGCCACATTATCTTCTGTGGCTACCCTATCTGGTTGTATTAAAC
Source organism: Glebionis coronaria (assembly GCA_025667525.1). NCBI lineage: Eukaryota > Viridiplantae > Streptophyta > Magnoliopsida > Asterales > Asteraceae > Glebionis > Glebionis coronaria. The sequence goes on along the minus strand of CM046882.1, from coordinate 196,333,339 downwards.
CTTTCTCAAAGCAATCTCTTATAAAATGATGTCTAATTTCTATGTGTTTGGTTTTAGAATGATGTACAGGATTTTTAATAATACATAAAGTACTGTTATTGTCTACAAAAATCTTGGTATGCATGAAATTATACCCATAATCCAACAGCTGGTTCTGAATCCATAAGACTTGTCCACAACAAGCAGCTGCTGCAACATATTCTGCTTCAGTTGTAGAGTTTGCCACCACTGTTTGTTTCTTGCATTGCCAAGATATCAATCTACTCCCAAGAAATTGACATCCACCAGTTGTGGATTTCCTATCAAACTTGTCACCACCATAGTCACTGTCTGAATATGCAATAAGCTCCAATGGAGAATCTTTTGGGTACCATAAACCAAGATCTGGATAACATCTTAGGTACCTAAAAACTCTTTTCACAGCAAAAAGGTGACATTCTTTGGGAGTCACTTGATGGCGTGCACAAGCACACACAGCAAACATGATGTCAGGTCTTGAGGCTGTAAGATACATCAATGAACCAATCATTTATCTATAGTGCCTAACATCCACATCTTTTCCAGCTCCAATTTTTCCCCAAGGGTTTTCCCTATCCATAGGAGTGGAAGCACTCTTTTCATGTGGAGAAAAACCATATTTCTTCAAGATCTCAGCTACATATTTGTCTTGGGAGATGAAGATACCATCTTCTTTCTGCTGAACTTGTAACCCTAGAAAGAAGTTCATCTCACCCATTGCACTCATCTTGAATTTATCTGTTATAAGCTTGGAAAAGTCTTCACTCATCTTTGGATTGGTGGATCCAAAAATGATATCATCAACATAGACCTGGACAAGTAAGACATCCTTACCTTTCTTCTTTGTGAACAATGTCTGATCTATGGTGCCCCTTTTAAAACCATTTTCCACCAAGTAGGTGGACAATGTACCATACCATGCTCTTGGGGCCTGATGAAGTCCATACATAGCTTTCTTCACTCTATAAACCTTGTCTGGATTCTCAGGATCTTCAAAACCAGGAGGTTGCATGACATATACCTCCTCAATAATTGTTCCATAGAGGAAAGCACTCTTCACATCCATTTGATAAACAGTGAAGTTCATACAAGAGGCATAAGCTAGGAAAATTCTTATAGCTTCAATTCGTGCAACAGGAGCAAAGACCTCTTCATAATCTATACCTTCCTCTTGTGTATATCCCTGAGCTACCAAACGTGCCTTGTTTCTGACCACAATACCCCTTTCATCTTTCTTGTTCCTTAGAACCCATCTTGTCCCAATTGGTCTCACATATCTGGGACAATCAACCAGCTCCCAAACATCCTGTATAGCAAATTGGTGAAGCTCATCCTGCATTGCTTCCACCCAACTAGGTTCTTTGAGAGCATCAAAAATCTTCTTGGGCTCTTCTTGTGACAGAAAACATGCAAACAAACATGCTTGTACAAGAGGGGTATCAACCTTCTTGTGTATATTGGCAATAAATCCACCAAGATTTTGATGGGATCTTCTTGTCTGAACTGGAGCCATAACATCACCAATGATCTGAGATGAGGGGTGATCCTTATTTGTGGAAGTGAGAACTCCTCCTTCAAAAAGTCTAGTGTCCTCAACTTCACGCTCCATGTTGCCAATATCTTCTTCATCAGACTCTCTTTGATCAACAGTAATCTCTTCATGGACATTAGAAGGTCAACCTTGTTCAAAATGTGAAGAGAAAAGATGTGCAAAGGTGTCATCAAAGTCTGAACCTTGTTTGTCAGCGTTTGGGCTAACAACGCTTGAACTGTTGTTGTCAACGTCTGATCCATCAGCGTCTGAATTGCTCTTGTCAGCGCTTGATTTCCCTTTGTCAGCGCCTGAAGAACCATGCATGTTTGTATTTGGTGGTATTTGGAAACCACCATTATCTTTTCTAGCAGTAGTAGCAGCAGCATAATACTCATCTGTCCATATAGGAAGTGTAACATATTCTTGTGTGGGAGATGACTCAACTGCTGGTGGTCCATCCTTCTTAGCAACCTGTATACCTGAAACATTACCAATTCTCTTTTCCAAAACACTTGAAGTTACCTTCACAATGTCTGGATCAGTAACAGGCATATAATTTAAAGCTCTAGATAAAGGTTCCAAGTCAAACAACCAATTTGGACGACTTTCAGGATCACTAGGTTTACTCTCTAAAAACCTAACATGTACTTTTTCAAGTATACGTTTTTCCTTTTTAATGTAAACCCTATATCCTTTGCTCTGCACTGAATAACCCATGAAGTAGCCTTCATCACCTTTTGAATCAAATTTACCTAGGGCATCACTAGTTTCTAAAACAACTACATGACAACCAAAAGGCTTGAGAAAGCCAATATTTGGCTTTCTTCCCCAAAGTAACTCATAAGGTGTCTTATTATGTATTTTGTTGACCAATGCCCTATTTTGAACATAACAAGCTGTGTTAACAGCTTCAGCCCAAAAGGCTATAGGAAAGTGGGCATCAGCCAACATGGTTCTGGCTGCTTCAATTAGGGTTCTATTCTTCCTTTCAGCAACCCCATTTTGCTGAGGGGTTCTAGCTATGCTAAACTGCCTAGTAATCCCTTTCTTGGCACAAAAATCATCTAACAACTGATTTCTAAACTCACCCCCATTGTCACTTCTAATAATTTTGACCTCATTACCATTCTTCTTTTCAATCTGGGTAATGAAATTAATCAGACTTTGGGCAGTTTCACTTTTCTTGGCTAAAAAGAAAGTCCATGTAAACCTGGAAAAATCATCAGTGATGACAAAACAATATGATTTACCCTTCAAACTTTCTATATTAGTTGGACCAAAGAGGTCCATATGCAATAAGTGAAGTGGTTTAGAACTAGAGTGCACATGTTTAGATTTGAAAGAGACCTTGTGCTGCTTGCCCTTAAGACATGCAACACAAGTGTGGTCATTGTGGAAAGCCTTTTCAGGCAAACCATCAACTAAACCAAGCCTCACAAGTCTATTGATATTTTTAAAGTTTATGTGCCCTAATCTCCTGTGCCAAAGATTACTTTCATCTACTGAGGCTTTAGCATAAAAACATGACATCATTTTATTATTCATCTTAATTCCATTAAGATTCACATTATATATGTCTTTATGCCTTGGTGTTCTAAATTCTATGTATTTCTCCTCAGGGAGCTTGTAATCTTTGCTTAACACCAAGCACTCAGTATCTGTGAAAAGAACCTTATTTTTGTTATCACACACTTGTGATACACTAAACAAATTATAATCCAGTTCTTTTACCAGGAAGACATTCTCAAAACGTAGATTATTGGTAATAAGGGTTCCTTTTCTTGTGATGGTGCCATAGCCCCCTCCAAAGTATACCTTATCACCATCTTGAATAGGAGTGAAGTTTGTCAGATAGTCTTCCTTTCCTGTCATGTGCCTTGAGCATCCACTATCCCAATATCCATAATCATTGATCTTCTTCTGAATGCCCTGCACATAAAGAAAACACATTAGTTCTCTTTGGGAACCCAAGCCTTGGAAGACTCGGATTCATTTGGTTGTTTAACAAGAACAGACTTGGTTCTCATAACAACCCCATTTTCATCCCTTTTTGAATGAAATTCCCAGTTAACCCCAACTGGTGTTGACATGGCCTTTGAAATATAATGAAACCTGTTGCATGTCATAGAAAGACCAGTAGAATTAGAGTTTTGGTCTTGTTTTGGTCTCCATGTTAAGCTAGTAGAAGCTTTAGACCCATTTCCCTGTGGTTGCAAATACCTAGGTTTGGCAGTGTGTCTGTCAGCGCTGAAATTGTTCTTGTCAGCGCCTCGATTGCCTTTATCAGCGTTAAACCTAGGGTTTGCTACAGGAACCCATTGCCTATTGGACCAAGTGTTTGACTTTTGAAAAGGTCTTAGGCCTTGTGTGTTAGACCCTCTAGAAAAGAATGGGGCTGGTCTAACAACTTGTGAACTTTTGTTCACAAAGGTATTGGGTCTGACAGTGTTTGACCTATGTTGACTTTTGTCAGCGCTGAAATGGTTCCTATCAGCGTTGACATTGGAAGCGTTGACACATTTGTATGCCAAATGTGAAAAGCTACCACATGAGTAACAAGCTTTTCTAGACATAGTCTTAGGTCTAGAAGCAAAGAAGCCTGTTCCATGGTTACTAACTTGGCTTTTTGGTGACCTAGTATTCCTATACATCTCTGCATACTTAACACTAGGTTTTCTAACAGTTTGTGGGCCAAGGTCAACAGCTTTGCCAGTGGTTGGGTGTGTGATTTTAATAGGTGTAGGATCATGGCTCGTGTTTGGTGTGGGCTCATTTGGACTTTCACACAACAACCCTCCCTTAACAAACAAAGTGTGGTTAGCTTTCTTCCACTCATCTAGGTCAGTCAGTTTTTGTTTGTATTCTTCAACTGGGGAAGTCACTCTAGGTGGAGGAATGAATTCCTTCTCTTGGAGTTCTGGCAAGCCAGTCCAAGATAAGTCCTTTGATTGGACACCATAGAAATCCCCAGCTGGTGGTGGAACACCAGTATAATCTTTCATCCCAATCCCACTCATGTCCTTAGAGTCTCTTTGTTTACTAACACACTCTCCTAGGGATTGTGTGGCTTTATCAAATCTCTGGATTTTAAGACTCACATTATCTTTATTTTTGTTAGCCTCATCTAACTGAGCTATCAAATCAAGATTAACCCTGTTTGTGATATCTTGAATATCTTTACTTTGATGTAACTCATGTTTTAAGATATTTATTTGATCCTTTAAATCAAACTCCATTTTCTTATACTCAGCTACTGTCTTTTCTGTTTGGGTAAGAGCAATTTGATAATTAGATACTTTGCATCTTTCAGTACTTGCCTCATCTAATAATTTTACTATCTCTTGATTTAGTTTTTCAGTATTTAAACGACAACCCTTAGAACAGAAAGCATCATCATATACCTCATTGTCTGATGAAGAGGAGGAGTGTGCCATGAGAGCATATTCAACATGCTCTTCTTTAACTTCAGCAACCAAGGCTCTATCCTCTTCCTCATCCTTAGCCATAAAGTTCCAGCTCCAGTCCCATCCTCCAACACCATCAATTTGTTGAACAGCAACCATGGCCTTGGGATCTTGGCTCTTAACCATTTGGCTTGAAGGCTTACCAGCATCAGATCTTCTTGGAGATCTACATTCCCTCATAAAGTGCCCCATCCGATGACAATTGTAGCACTCAACTTTGGATTTGTCAAATCCAGCAACATCCTTAGCATTAAAGGTCATCTTCTTCTTGAACCTTTTATTAAACCTGTTTGCTCTTAAACTTACAAGAGCCATAGTCCACTTGATGTCCATCTCTTCCAATTGCTCATCACTTATCTGCTCAAGATCTTCATATGTAATCCTTGAATCACTGGGCAAAGAAGCAATGAATGCACACACAGTATCTAGATCTAAACCAGCAGGTTTAATTCTATCAGCGCCAAAGTTGTGTGTGTCAGCGCTTGAGTATAAAGCGTTGACAGGATATGATCCAGCGCTGACAGACTGTGATCCAGCGTTGACACATTGAGATCCAGTGACTGGATGTCCATAGGAGTTCATGGAATCAAATTGGCCTTCACTTTGTGAGAAGAAGGCCATGTTGCTACTGGAAGATTTATTATCACTCTCCAAAAGCCATTCATTCTCGAACAGTCTTAGTTTGTTGAAGATGTCATCAAACCTGTAGGTCTTGTGGGTGTTATTGACAAGAATGGATCTTGTCTCAATCTTCCATACATCACCAAGGCTTTTGAGAAAAGTAGCATTCAAGTCAGGGTCATCAATCTGTGTTCCCATGAAGGAAAGTTGACTTGTGATGTCAAGCAGTCTACTTCTCACACTGCTGAGATTCTCATTGGGTTGAGCCTTAAAGACAGCATACTCATGCATGAGTTGCTTCTTCTTTTCTTCTTTTGTGTCAGCATTGCCACCATGTGCTACTTCAAGAGCTTCCCAAAGCTCTTTTGCAGACTCAAAGCGTTTGTACTTGTGCTGATTCTCATGACCTAGGGCGTGTTTCATGATGTTCAAGATTTTCATGTCCACCCTTTTCTTGGCTATATCTTCAGCAGATACAGCTCTTCCATCTTCAGGCTTTTCCTTCTTATCGGCTTCAGGACAATTAGGAAGAGCGATCCTTGTGGCAATAGCATTAGCAATCTTTTGAGCTTTGTTGAATGTGTTCCCATATTCAACAATCTCCCAAAGAGTGTAGTCATGGATGGCTATATATTGCTCAAAATTAGACTTCCAAAGCTCGAAGTTCCTGGCATCAAACATGGGAATTTTGATACTAGGGTTTGTGGTGTTGTTTTGTAGCAAAGCTGGAGCAGGAGGCTGATTTGTGCCAGACATGATGTTTTTAGGGTTTTTGGTGTTTTAGGGTTCTTGCGTTACTTAAAGATCAAAAGTTTCTCAACAAGCTCTGATACCACTTGTTGATCCCAAACTTAGATCGATTAAGCTTTGTGTATACGAGATTAGATCAAGTAATACACGTAGAGAAACCTTTGCTTATGAATAAAGTAACTAAGTGTTATGCGGAATTAACACTTAATCTAAAACACAAAGATGTTAAACAAACTTTCACTTGTATTAGAATGAACGAACTTGATTACAATGAAAGAGGTTTAACTTGTGAAAACTTATGATAACTGATGATTAACTTTAACCTAAAAGATCTTCTTTTATAGATTAAGAAGTCTTATACAATAAGCTACGAATCAACTATTCTAGGTAAAGATAATAATAGAAAATACAATGTCGAGCTTATCTTTACCATACACAAATAAAGAAACAAATAAACAAAAAGATTCGTATGAAGATATATTCCATCAGTGTTAATCTTCAAGGCTGTCAGCATTGACTTCTTCAAGTGTCAACGCTTGGCTGTCAGCGTCCAATGTCATCCTATCAGCGCTTGAATTCTTCTTATCAGCGTCTAGTGAACTGACCCATAATTTATTCCCAACAATTAGTACCGGCCACGTCGCCGCTCATGGCTTTAGTGGAGACACCATCTGGCCAATAGGACAGCTGCGTCTGCTAGTAACCATTGGGAATGAAGAGCATTCCACCACGGCGTGGATGAACTTTATGGTGATACGCTCACACTCTCCATACAATGGGATCATAGGAAGACCAGGCATTCTGGCCATACGGGCAGTACCCGCCACAGCTCACGGAATGATTAAATTCCCTGTGGAAGGAGGAATTGTCACCATCTATAACTCAATCGTACCAGCATCGAATGTCACGCCGTGGAAACACCAGTCCTACCTGTCCCCGTCAAGGAAGGATCACCATCCCTCAACTGGAAGGTGGCAATCCATCCCGATTATCTGAAACAAGAGGTGTCCATAGGAGGAACGCTCTCGGATAGCGGCAAGAGGTCCATGTGCTCCCTTCTGAAAGCAAACCTGGATGTATTTGCATGGGAGCCCAAGCATATGAAGGGTGTGTCGCGTGCGATAGCAGAACATAAACTTCAAATCCGCCAGGGATATCCTCATGTTAAGCAAAAGAAGCGTGGTCAAGCACCAGAACGCAGCCAAGTAATACTGGATGAAGTACGGAAATTAGTGGACGCAAGAATTATGCACGAAGTATACTACCACGAGTGGTTATCCAACCCGGTCATGGTCAAGAAGCATGACGGGAGTTGGCGCATGTGTGTGGACTTCACGGACCTGAACAAAGCCTGTCCGCAGGTGCTATTCGTTACCAGAGATTGACTAGAAGGTGGAATCCCTATGTGGGTATCCCTTTAAGTGCTTCTTAGACGCGTACAAAGGGTACCACCAGATCCAAATGGCGGAAGAGGATGCGGAGAAGATGGCGTTTCATACTAGTCAGGGCGTATACTGTTATACAAAAATGCCATTCGGACTAAAGAACGTCGGGGCAACATATCAGCGACTTGTTGATAAAGCCTTCAAATCACAGATAGGTCGCAATCTTGAGGTCTACGTTGACGATCTAGTCATTAAAAGTCATACGGAGGAGGCACTTCTCCGTGACGTCCAAGAGACGTTTGATACATTGAGGAGGATTAATATGAAACTGAATCCAAAAAAATGCACGTTTGGGGCAACTGAAGGGATGTTCCTTGGATACATGATCGATCCAAACGGGATCAAACCTTGCCCGGAAAAGACAGACGCGGTGATACAGTTACCATATCCTCAGACACGAAAAGAGGTACAATCATTAAATGGATAGCTGGCCGGGCTAAATAGGTTCTTGTCGAAGTCCGCGGAAAAGTCACTCCCCCTATTCAAAACACTCAAGAAGTGCATCAAGAAGGGAGATTTTCGTTGGACAAAGGAAGCTGAGGAAGCTTTTAGTCAGCTTAAACAGCACCTCGCAGCTCTTCCCATGCTAGTGGCTCCCCTACCTAATGAAGAGCTCATCATGTATCTGTCAGCTACACACGGAGCAATAAGTGCAGTGCTTATGACGGATAGGGACACAGTCCAGACTCCGGTCTACTTCATAAGTAGAACACTACAAGGGCCGGAGTTGTCTTATTCCTCTATGGAGAAGTTGGTTTTGGCATTAGTATTCGCCATAAAACGGTCACGCCGGTACTTTCAGGCGCACCCAATTGTGATTATTACTGATCAACAAATAAAACAAATCATCTCCAAACTAGACGTGGCCGGTAGGCTACAGAAGTGGAGCATTTTGATAGGAGAGCATAACATCTCCTATAGACCAAGGACAGCAGTCAAAGGCCAAATCTTGGCAGATTTCTTAATTGAGAAGCCAGATGAGGACGGACCGGTAATGCAACTAGAGGAAACTCCAGCAGAACCATGGGTCTTGTTCACTGACGTATCCTCGTGCACGGACGGGTTAGGAGCTGGTCTCGTCCTTATGAATCCGAAAGGAATGGAGTTTACCTACGCCCTGCGTTTGGAATTCACAGCCACTAATAATGAGGCAGAATATGAAGCGTTGATTGCGGGTTTAAAAATCGCCGCTAGAATGGGAGTCCACAACCTTGAGGCTTACGTGGACTCACGGCTTGTTGCGAACCACATTCTAGGGGGTTACGTAGCCAAGGAGGATTACATGGTTCGATACTTGGAGAAAGTCAAGTCACTCATCGCTACTTTCAGCACGTTTTCTATCCAACAGGTACCAAGGGGTGAAAACAAGAAGGCGGATGCTCTTAGCAAGATTGCGTCCACAAGTTTCGCCCACTTATCCAAGAAAGTCTTGGTAGAAATACTAAAGGAAAAGTCTATAACGGAAGGGGAAGTCATAGCTATAGTTGAGGAAGAGGGACCTAAATGGATGACCCCGATCATTAGCTATTTAACTAATGAAACCCTTCCAGATGAGGAAAAGGCGGCACGACGTATTAGAAGGAAGTCGCAACACTTTGAGCTTCGAGAAGGTATTCTTTACAAGCGCTCTTTCTTACAGCCGTGGTTGCAGTGTGTTGGGCCACGCCAGGCTACTTATGTGATCAGTGAGATACATGAAGGGTCATGCGGTATGCACGCAGGTCCCCGATCTGTAGTGGCACAAGCTCTACGCACATGATATTATTGGCCTACTCTGCATAGGGATGCACGCGACATGATTCGTAAATGCAGTGATTGCCAAGTGCACAGACCAGTACCGCGACATCCGCAACAGGAACTGACACCCATCACATCCCCATGGCCATTCTATAATTGGGGGATTGACATTGTTGGACCTTTTCCCGTGGCTGGAGGGGGAGTTAAGTTCTTGATTGTCGCAATGGACTACTTTACACGATGGATAGAAGCTAAAGCGGTTAAATCCATTACGTGCAAACAGGTTAAAAAGTTTGTTTGGGAAAACATCGTGTGCCATTTTTGCTTGCTAGGAGAAATTATCTCGGACAACGGGAAGCAATTCGCGGATAACCCATTCAAGGACTGGTGCGCAACATTGAATATCACGCGGCGCTTCACATCTGTTAAGCAAGCGCAGACAAATGGTTTTATGGAACGAGCAAATAGAAGCTTAGGTGAAGGCATCAAGGCACGCTTGGATGAACGAAGTTCCAAATGGGTAGATGAGTTGCCACATGTTCTATGGGCACATAGGACTATGATTAAAACAACCAATGGGGACACTCCATTTGCGCTGGCCTACGGGACTGAAGCTGTTATACCAGCAGAAATTGGAATGCCGACCATCAGCACAGCAAAGGTTAATGTCGTCACGAACGACGAGCAACTCCGGATTAATCTGGACTTGTTGGAGGAAAAAAGAGAAATAGCGGCTATCAATAAGGCCAAGTCCAAGGCACGGATGAAGGCTTATTACGACGCCAAGGTTAAAGGTGTTTCCTTTCGACCGGGAGATTTTGTTTATCATGCCAACGAGGCAAGTCGAGCGGAGAATACCGGAAAGCTGGGCCCCAAGTGGGAAGGGCCGTATGAGGTTACGGAAGCCTTAGGACGGGGCGCGTACAAGTTGCGTAACATGGATGGCCGTGACCTGGAACGCACATGGAATATCTGCAATCTTAAAAGATGCTATCTTTGAAAGGCTACGGCTTCTGCATGGACACTTCGCTATAGCTGGCTTCAATGAAGATCCATGTATTCTATTTTGTTTTGTTTTCATGCTTTCTAGGTTCTATTTGTTTTAGGATTTCTCATTCTTGTCAAAACAAAAATCGTAAACGTTCTAATAAAATGTCGTGGTGCCTAGCTAGCTCCACGGCTCGTTCTTGTGCAAATGATTGTCATGTCTTTTAGATTCTATGTGCAAATTACTGTCGTATAGATTTTGTTGTTATTTCTATCATGTGCTATCTTTTATTCATATGCATTCAATCAAAACCGTACAAGTACTATTCGCCTCCAGGCGAGGTAAGAGGATTAAGTGAACCTAATAAATAACTTGTCACATAAGAGGGATGCAACCCCAGTGACGTGGATCATGTATCCTTACTAAACACCTTATTCACAAGACGTTGTAATAAGTTTCCATATGCCGCACTTACATAGTGCTTTGCATGGTAACGACGCACGCCGCATGTCTAGTAAAATATAGACTTAGTTATATTCTAGGTAAGACGTGACACGTCATGCGACGCAGGTATATGATATCTAAAGGAATATAAGAAAGTTTCCAACTATCAAAATTGCCGTGACTACCACGGACTCATAAATACTATTCTAAATGTTACGATAATGTCACAAAAGATAAAATGTCGTGGACATCCATGGACGGATGTTTGGTTACAAACTAGATTATTCAGAAATTACACCAAATTTGGGAACTTCCTACATAGGGGGGGGGGGAGAAACTTACCTATCTCCCGCTGCTCTTCAGCTACTCGAGGCAATACCTCACCATGATCTTTCTGTTCCAGAGCTCGAGCCGCGTTCACCTCAGTACTTCACTTAGCGGTTGCTCACCAATTACGATCCTGGTGACGTCGTCATAAATGGGAAGAGTGAGTTGGCTGGGGGAGGGAGTGAAGTGAGTCCGGGAGTGTCCCTCGTCCTGCGAGAAGGCACCAAGGCTTAGCTTCTCCATGATCTCCCTGTTGGACGCATCCTTTGTAGCCTCAAGCTCAGTCAAGAAGGGGTAATCAAGATCCCGCATAACATCCATGGATGCGGTCATATTTTCTGCAACTTCAGGGTTAAAATAAGCATGATTTGTAAAATTTTGCTCCTTACTTATTAACTCTGCGGCCATAACCATTCCCTCATGACGGCCGTGGTCAATGACATCCGACACAAGATCTACAAATTGTTGCACGAATTAAGGAGCCTCCAACACTTTTGTGACAGCCAGACGCGTCCCATGGCCTACCATCCACCTGTGGCCGGCAATGGCTGCTAGTAGTTGAGGGTACAATACTTCATCACGATCTGCGGTAAGGGCATTCAGTAACATATCTTTTTGTGTGGAGGCCTCCATCAGTTGTTCCGTCACGGCCTTTTCATGGGCAATCTCGTTTTTCAGTATCTCTTCACCCTGGATCAATGCATGTGCGTCTTCAAGCTCCTTTGTAAGGGTGTACACTTGGTCAGAGGAGGACTTTGCCAAAGCTTCTTTCGCGGTCTCCTGTGTGTGATAACTTAAAGTATTAGAGTACAGAATAATGTGGCGATGGTAGGATGCTGTACGGATACATACCTTAGCTGTTTCAGTATCAAGTTGAGCTTCAAGCTCGGCTACACGTTGATCATGGGTATTGGCATGTGCGGCTTGTTCCTTGATGGTGGCCTCACCAGTAGCGAGTTGGGACTGGAGGACGGCTATCTCGGATTAATTATCTTCAATCATCTTTTCCCTTCGGCCAACTTTTCTCTTCAAGGAATCGACATGCTGTAAGGCGGCCTCAAATCTCACCCACATAGAAGTACCCATGGCCATTTGATGAACCAAGGCACCATTGTATTCATCCACCAAGTCCACATGACTTAGTGCATTTACATCCTTTACCAGGCCGGGAGGGATGCAGTTGTTCAGATAGTCATGGCATTCTTCAGCCTGCCTCATTCGTGAAGTGATGGTTATCTTCCAGTCAGGGTTGAATTTTATATGGGGCCGGACACCGGTGCCTCTTGTGAAGCCGTGGGGATACGTTCCTCAAAGGCTGGGCCAGATCTGGTCGCTGCAGCATGCAGGACAGGTTCCTTCTCCTTCCATGCCTCTTGGACAGGTGCGGCACCAACTTGTTCATCCCTGCGACAACAATTGGAATATACATTAAGTATTGTTTATGGAAGGACGTACCTTTTACTTGGACAAAAGACATAATGACAAACATATGTGGTAGACTTACATATTGGTTTTTCCTAGTTCTGACGTGGTGGGGGGGGGGTACTTGAGTGACTGGCTCGACATCTGGTAACGACACGTCCGGATCCACGGGTGCAACCTACGCCGTCCCTGAGGCTTGATTGGTAGCCTCACCAGATTGGTAGAGGGGGTGATCCTCGCTCAGTCTCTTCACGGGGGCATTATGTTCCCCGATCACGGCCTGGGCAACTCTTCTTACCCGCTTGTTCTTCCTACGGGTACGCTTGGGGACAGGCTGGGCTTATTCTTCTTCTTCTTCTTCCTCATCTACATGTTGCACTTCCTCCTCCTCGTCGCCCAACATTTGGCGGAGGCTGGAGGTGGTCCTCTCTATGTTATCACCCTGCTCCTCGTGAGCGGGGGTGGCAGTCCTAGGCGGAGAGGAGGGCCCGGCTTCATCCTCCAGCATCAGATTGTCCCCATCTTCGTTGTCAAAATCTACTGGGGTCATCATGAGTGTTGTGTCTTCCTCGTCAGATTGGGGGCCCGGTACGGCTTCTAAGGCGATTGTCACGTTTCGGGTATGCTCGAGAAGGGGTAGCTCATTCTCATGTCGTGGGCGGGCTCCCTCTTGTATAAGTTTTGGATCACCCTGGCGTAGGATCCCAAAGAAGTCCATTTCTGTCAAGAAAGCAAAGTATGTTAGTTACGGACAACAGGTTTATGTATGTTTTGAAATACGGATACTATACCTACCTTCACCACGCCTCCTCCGGAATACAGGATATCTGTTGGATGGGCTAAAGTAGTTGCGGTTAATTCCTAGCAGACAAAGGAACGATTCGGGTAGATTTCTATAAAACCCAATTCTATTCCTATCTATTTCTTGGGAATGATGGGAATTATATGTACCAGCTCGTGGAGGAGGGTCAGGAGATACTCTATGTTTAAAAACGAAATCGGTCAGCCACACTATTGAGTCGATAAAAAAGTAATGGTCGTACCAATTTTTCAGTGAGTCCATGGCTTTATTGTGGGCTGCGGGGCTGTTTGGGGATCGTTTCTTGAAGGAAAGCCACCCATTTACTAAGTTGGGGATATAAAACAGTCTAAATAACTCTCCGGTAGGGGGATGCTTCTTGCACGGCAAAGGATTTCAAACTGACTAATCTTACATGCGCCTATACAGTGTAATTGGGTGATATGTACGTCATAATAACCTAGGAGATCTACGAGGAATCGAGTAAAAGGAATGCGGTAATTGGCCGCGTCAAACAGACGGGTGTATAGGCCAATCTTTCCCTGGGGTGCCTCAGTTATGAGGTCCCCTGCACCAGGGAGAGAGGGATGAAGGTTGCTAGGAATGAAGAAATCAGAGCAAAAGTGCCCCAATTTCTCTTCCGTCATTACTTTTAGCACGGATCTAATAGAAGGGTTGTTTCTTTGAGCCATTATTAATTAAAGAAAGATGAGGGCGTGGTATTCTAACCTGTGTAAGGAAGGATCCGTGCGAACGAAGGTGGTGATAAGAAGGAAAGCGCTAATGGCAGAAATGAAGGAAAAGACTGTGTGTCACACACAGCCGTAGGGGCGACCTATTTATAGGGTTGCCTTGTTGGTCATGATTCGTTAGATTGATGACATGTGTCTTCCACTCACCAAAATCGTGTGGTTGGGAAGCAAGGGGCAAGTGAAAAGTCAGGTGGGACCCACGGGTCACTTCTGACTCGGAAGGTTACGTCGCTCGAGGTTCTGACTATTTGTACTTTGTCAGTCAAAGTGGTAGATGCACAGTCAATTGTGTCGGAATATGCGGTCATACGTAAGACCATATTCAATGTTTCATTTAATTTGTCTCGGTCGATGTGTGCGGCTAGAGTACCATAGGATTAAAATTCCTAACAAGGTTTCCACGTGCGGTCGAAACATCATTTTCAAAATGTACCATTTCGTAATGTTCTTTCTTGGTACGTCCGGGGAGTATCTTGTTAGTCTAGATATTCCGCCTACGGTCGTAACAACTAGACTGGGGGGACATGATGACGTATAGTCCCCAACCGGGTCATGAACCCGGCCCACAGGTACTACCCGCATCCGGCCTGTTACTAATGGGTTGGATTAATATCATTTAAAGCTTATGGGCTTCGAATGAACAGTAGCCGCATACATGTGTGCGGCCCACGGCCCCGCATGGCCGATACAGGGTTAGACAGAATCATAATCTTATTATGGTTAGGATTTACCCCAAAGTAGAGGATATACACTCACCATAATTAGAAGATAACAATCAAGCTAATTATGGCACTTATCCTTTGCTTAGGGTCGAAGCGTCGGTGACAGCCCATTAGGGTTTCACCGCCTATATAAGGAACCCCCAAGGGTTCCACAAAGGTATTACATTCTACACACTTTCAACTCCCATCCGATTCTTAAACCCTAACCGATTACTTACTCTCACGTCGGAGTCTAAACGTGGGATACATTCCCACGGTAAGTCTAACGCGTGTTGTTTTAGTGTGAAGGATCCCAACAAGATATTTCACTTGGTGTAGGAGCCGGAACCCAGCCAACCCGAATTAAGCCTAATTCGAGTCTTGCAAGGGTCATCCAACTTTTGTATCAACACCTGGGGAGTCGCACGTACCACCACCCAAACGAGCCAAGTTCATTATTGACTCTTTACCCAAGGTCGTTTAACAACAAACTCAACTGTCTTTTTCTCAGTTCGTCGACACTCTATTCAAAGGAACAATGACATACTTCTCACCTGTCTCCCCATCAAAGCCCAAGAAAGGAAAACAAAAGGTTTTGGTGGACAATAAAGAGAAGCTAAGGAAGATATCATTTATGTTGGAGACAGGTCGATCTAAAACCATTGTATCAAACTTCTCCACTTTCAAAGGTGTTGGTGAAACCCCTATGACAGCTGAAGAAATTGAAGTTCAGCTGCTAGAAATGAAAAAGTTGGAAAACATCAAGTAGGCCAAAGAGCTAAACGAGGCTAAGATTAAGAAGAGGACACCTCAACGAAGGCTGGAGTAAAGGAGCACTCTGAGAGAGATTGAGAAAAATCGCACAAAGAAAAAAAAAGATCAAAGCTGAATATGATGCTTGAGTGAATAACAAACTTCATCCTGACGAAATAACTAAATTCAGATACACTGATAGGTGTGTAAACACCCATCTTTTCTACCACTTAATTACAATAATAACCGGACCAAAACGTGTATTTTATGTCTTTTATGTCGGAATTATGCGTGGTTTGTGTTTTTGTTGTGATTTAGGACGAAAAGGTGAAAAGTGGAGAAAACACGGGAATTCACGGGCATTTACGGACTTTTATTGAAGAAAAGGATGAAAGACGAAGTCAAGAAGTCAAAAGTGGATAAAGAACGGAAGTCCAAGACCAATTCTGAAGATTTATCGAAGAAAAAGTCAAAAGACGAAAGTTTACTTAAAGCCGAGGAACTCAAGTCTTATTTATCGAAGAATTAAAAGACGAGTCCAAAGAAATCCCGAGCCAAAAGTCATCACATTCCAAGATTAACAAAAAGATTAAGAAGGAAGGACTTGATGGTGCAATTAACAAGAAAGGAAGGAGGGAGGAAGCTTCCCCTAACCTCTCCCCTAATCACCTATAAATACTCTCATTTTCATTTCATTTAGCTTTGTTGACTAATAGTGACAATTAGTTCTTCCATGGTTGGCTAGATTGACAAACTAGTTCTTCCACCTTTCATTTATGCACTTTTATTTACTTGTCATTTTTAATTACATGTTTTGCACCTTTAATTACCTTTTAATTCCAAGTAAGTTTTTAATTTGTGTTCTTTAAATTCTTGTCTTTACCTTTCTTTATCATTTGATCAAGTTCTTTTTATCAATCTCATTCTACCTTTCTCTCTTTTTGTTTCGGTTTACATTTCGGATTAAGCAAGTTTTGCTTAATCCATTTGCTTATTTTGATTAAAGCTTCGTCCTTTTTATCTCCTCATACGAAATAAGCCACGAGATTGACAACCTTGTGTGCTTATTTGGTATTTTGTTTAAGTGTTTTAAAAGTTTTCTTTTAAGTTCCGATTTTTAAGCTTGAATTCCATTTATATTTCGTCATTTAAAATTTTAAAGCTTTTAACTTTCTAGCTTATTGTTTCGTTTTAATTTCATTTCATTTAAGTTTTTGGTAACTGCTTATTGGATTAGCTTATTTAGTTCTTGTGCTTGTCACGAATTTGGTACTCCATCGGAAAGCTAGGGTTTTCCACATTGCGACGGTTGCAACTCCACATTCCGATAGTGACAGTATTGGGACAAAGGGTTTTGCTTTCCGATCCGGGATTGCGATCTGGTGTACCATCTTCCTCATTCCGATCTGGGGATTGCGATCGCATATTGCGATCGCTCTTTCCGACGGCTCTTGAGGCTTGTTAAGTCGAAGTGCTGCCCAATTTTCCGTAGCCTCATTCCGATAGGTACATTCCGACAGGTTACATCTTGGTATTCCGATAGCATACATTTCGATCTGGGCTACATTGCGATCTGAGGTTGTTAGGTTATTCCGATCTGAAAAGGTGACATATTCCGATCTGGGTTTCTTCAACATTCCGATAGGTGGTGTGTTCATTCCGATGGTAGGTTGATCGGAATATATTCCGATCTGGGTTAACTTTTATGTTTTGTCTTGTTTAATTTTTAGTTTATGTTTTTAATACTTGTCTAATTTTAATTTTCCGTCACGCTTTTATTTTTAGTCATTTAATTATTTTACTCCGTCACGTTTTTAAATTTTGCACACTTTCGTTTAATTAGACTTAGATTTATTTTAACGCACTTATATTTTTTTTATATACTTGCCCTTTACTTTAACGACATTTACTTTTAAGTCTTGCACATTTAAATTTAAAAAACAACCAAAAATATTTGTTTCCACCAAAATAAAACTGAGTCACATAGAGAACTAAGATCAATTCGATTAGACCACATCAACGAACTTAAACATATAATTTTAAATTGGGTAAAAAATCCCAGTTATCATACACCATCCATAAGACTACCAAGAAGGCACATATGGTTATCTGGAGAAACAACTAACAAGCCAACGTGCACATTCACGAAGATATCACGCTGAAGATGCTCGGATTAAGTAAATTGATTGAATTACAAAACTTAGCAGCCAAAAAGCAAGGACGGGAAAAACTTTCTTTGCTAAAAACGCTTAAGTTAAAGTTTGGCTGGCTGAAAGAAACGGCTAAGAAACTCAAGATTTATCCCCTACCTCAGCTTTTTGAAAAAGATATTCCAAGCTTGAGAAGAAAAGGAAACGATTTCAAGGTTTTATTCAAGAGAAATTTGTCACTCAAGACATTGGAGTAGATGATATGCACAGGAATCTGGTGCTACCTAAGGAAATCACAGGTCCTATAGATGGAGAGGCTTATACCGAACCTGAAAAGGGGATGGTATACATTAGCAGAGGATGTCAATACTCCTTTCAGATGGAAAATAAGCTCCACTTAGCATCCACCATTCAACTCATTTGTTTAAAGAACTACCTGAAGATCAACACATAGTATTCCAAAAGATTATACAATGAAATTCAGGTGGTTCTCGAATCAAGAATTGACATAAAAAAAGATGAGGAAAGAATCAAGAATGATGATTACTAATATGGAAGCCTGAAGACCTCACAGATGAAGCAGTTCACTTTTAATAAGGGCATGATTTTTGAATCTCTGTGATAGTAGTAAAATAGTCACTTGCTTTAGAAAAAAACAAATAACCATGACAAGTATTAAGTTATACGATTTAGGAAAACCGTAAAACCGATAAATGCGAGTTCGTTCTCGAAGGAGGTGTGTGTTGTGTGCCAATGATATTAAAATCAAGTTTGGATTAGTGATCATTTTTTAGAGAGAAAGATTTAAAAATAAAGATGGATTACACAAAAAATTACGCTACGATGGTTAAAACGTAAAATCGCAAAACTCGACGAAAAATGAAACTTAACAAAATATCTCACTAAAATTTAAACTTAAGTTGAGAAAAATCTAATTAAAATGAAAATGAAAACCAAAATTTTCAAAAGTTTTTAAAATTTTAAATATTATATTTTAAAGTTTAATTAAAACAAAAAATAAATAAAATTATTAAAAAGTCAAAATTCAAATTTTAATAAATGTAAACCTAGATTATATTAAATAATGACTAAAAAGTATTTTTCTAAAAATTAAAATTACTGTTTATTGTTTTTAAACTAATTTCTAAAACTCCAAAATTAAAATAATAATAATAAATTATTTATTAAAGTTAAAATTTTTATTTTACTTTTAAAAAATACTAGACTAACAACTAAATGTAATAAAAATGAAAAAAAGGAAAACGAAAAACTAATACGCTTAAACCAGCTTATCTATGTTCGAACTCAATTAAATAAGCAATCTACAAAAACAAGTTAAGTAAATAATGAAAGAAAATCAAAGCAGTAAAGATCCTAGGGCACGTTTTGTTGGGAGTGTGAATGGCGAGGGTTCAAGTCCCTCAGTTACCAAAAAAAATTAAACATTTTTTTTTATTTTTTTTCTAGTTTGTAACTTGAACACTGACTCATTAACAACTCAAAACATTAACACAATTCCACTTCAACTCAATTTATGCCAAATTAAAGTTCAACACTCCACAGACTTCAAACTTCTTTCATTTTTCTTTGTTTATGAACTGTGGGGGATTTGTGGAGCCCGGGTAGGGAGTTTGAGTTTTGCTTGTGCACAAAGGCACCCCACAAGCCAGTGAGCTTGTGGGAGTCAAACTAAAGCAAAAATAAACAAAAAAGCACACAAGAATCGACCAAATCAGTCACAAAATTCCTTTACTAAGAAGAAAGACAAAAGGTTGTTGTGGGAGTGCTATGAACCCCTACAGTGACCTATATGGGCAATTTTAGCTATCCAAACTCCTATCAACTCCCAATACCAGGTATTGAGGGCCTAACTTATCACAAAACCTAATTGTCCACCAAGTTTTAGACTCTAAAACACCAATTTGGGCCAGTTAAGCCCTACGGATATAAGCAGATAGAGTGGGTGTTGGTTGCTGCATAGGCAGAATAGAGGCTACATGAGCAAATACAAGTCTCCAAAAGCAAACAAATCACCAATACTAGGCTATATAACCCTAAGACTGCCCCTAAACTACTGGTTAATCAAGATTCCAAAGCCAAATCACCAAGCAAGAGTCAACAGACCTGTTGGTGTGCTAAATTTGTCACAGAAAGATGCTTATGCTAATTTAGTTGACCTTATATCCGACTTTAGATCAACCAAGTGTGAAAATAAGGCAACTAAAACATTGATTAACTTCTCCTAAACCTAACTAACCTATTACTACCCTGTACTTGAACCTTAGCTCAAAACATGCAAACAAGTAAGATTATGGCCTACTGATTTCTATGTATGTAGATTTTACAAAAACCTTGAAAACTTCACTCAATGCTAACCACTTGAAAACATAACAAAAACCACACTTAACCAAGTATAATAAAGATGTCTAGACCCAAGATTAGAACTAGGTGACACTCCTGATACTCAATAACCACAGATCCAAACACCCCCTTAAAATAGAAAAACAAGATATCTAAAAAATTTCAAAGATTTTTTCAAAGAAACTCAACAACTCAAACTTAAATTACATGAAACAAACCTAAAATGAGTAAAACACACAATTATCCAGGATTTTACACTAAACTATCATGAACAAGAATGCATAAGCAGATTCACATAAAACTCAATAAACTTTGAAAACGAAAAATGTTCAAGAAGATTACCAATCTTGGCCTTATTCAGGCCAAGTGGGATTGCTGATGCATTCTTTCTGGGTTACAAGAGCTAATGAAATGATATGAGATGAGCTTGTAGGCTTCATTGTTGAATGAATCTATAACATATTCAAGGAAGAATGAAGATAACTAGAGATGATATTTCTTTGTTGGTGTCTGCACACAAGCAAGAACAAACACAGTAGTTCACAAAATCTTATTTACAAGCTTTTTGTCAGAAAGCTTGTAAATGGAGCTTTTGGAATAGTGAGCTTACAAAAACAATGAGTAAAGAGGTTTAAAAATAAAATTTCAAACCACACTTTTAGAAACTAGATTACCCAACATAAAAATAACACAAATTCAAACCTAACAACAAAAAGTCAGTTATCGCTTTTCTTTGATCTTAGCTTTGTAATTCGTGGGTCTCAAAACATACTTGCCAAAATATTTGAACAAAGGATTTTTGATGATGAAAACTTATACTAATTTCTTGTAGGAAAATTAAATTTACTCTAAAATAATGAAAGAAACTTGGAACTCAGCAGTTATAAAAGATTCAAAGAAAAGTTTCATTAATTCAAAAACTTTAATACAAAAGCTGGAACAAAATAGAATGTCACAAATCGACATTGATTTATACTAGGAAAGGGAAGTTACTAGAAGCTAAATAAAATTACAAAAATGATCAAACCCTAACACATGCTATTTCCCAGATGCCCCTTGTTCGAATTTGAATTTTTCAATCAAATGATGCCATGTGATGATCTGAGTTGTTGCTAGTTGTCCTCTTTCAATCTGACTCGTTCACAGCATCCTTTGGGAACAAGAAATGGTCTTGAATCGTTGACGGGTTTGGAGATTCCATCTTTGCTATTCCTAGCTAAACCAAGAAGCATGGGAGGTGAAAATGGGGAGCCACAGCCTTTTGGTGTTGTTTTTGGAGGTGGGAAAGGGGCGAGGGAGTGGTTAATGAGGTTTCTAGAAGTACCTAATCAAAATCCCTTTGGTTAGAAAGTGAATTGGATTAGGGTTCTTGAGTGAGTTTTGGGGGATATTAGTGCTACAGAGTTTGTTTGGCACCCATGATTAAATAAATAATACGTTTTTTAAAAATGTAATAAGTATTAAAACATGGATTGGGTATTGGGTATAGGTTTTGGGTTGATGGGTAGGTCAGGGTAAGTTTGTGTTGGGCTTGTGGGCTGTTGTTGATACAAAAGTTGGTTGATCCTTGCTTGACCCGAATTAGGCTTAATTTGGGTAGGCTGGGCTCCGGCTCTTGCACCAAGTGAATATCTTGTTGAGATCATGCACACTAAACAACACGCGTTAAGCTTACCGTGGAAATGTATCCCACGATTAGACTCCGGCGTGAGAGTAAGTAATCGGTTTAGGGTTAGATAATCGGTTGTGAGTTGAGAGTATAGAGAATGTGTTACCTTTGAGGAACCCTGAGGGGTTTCTTATATAGGCGATAGAGTCCCTATTGGGCTCTACCGTGTCTTCGGCCCTAAGCAAGGGATACTCACTATAATTAGGTTATTTGAAATCTTCTAATTATGGCTAGTGTATATCTCCTTACTTTAAGGCAAATCCTATTTAGATTAGGATTCTGTCTAACCCTTGCCGCGCACGATAGAGATGTGGGTCGTGTACCGACATACGCGATCCATGTTGACCAGAGCCTGATAAACTGGTCAACGTCTACCCAGCCCAAGCGTATTGGGCTGAATGCGGGTAGTGCCCGTGAGTCGGGCCCAAGACCCGACTGAGGGACTATACGTCATCATGTTCCCCAGTCTAGTTGTTACAACCATAGGCGTGATATCTAGACTAAAAAATGCCCCTTGGACGTACCAAGAAACCCTTGTAGATGTTGAATTTGGAATTGTATCCGATCGTAAATAAAGACCAGGACAAAATAAATGAAGTAATATGAATAATTTTGGAATGAATCCAAGTCGTACGTATCGATCGAGACAAAATAAATGCATCATTGAATACAGTCAAACGTATGACCGCATACCCGACAGTTAACATTGTTCACCCGACAAGTTCGACAGATAAATTGTAACTGTCAGAACCTCGAGCGTCGCAATAACTGAGTCAGAACTGACCCTTGGGTCTCTCCTGACTTTCCACTTCCCACTCAGCCCCCAACCACACGATTTTAGTTAGTGGAGGACACGTGGTGTTAATCCCATGGACCACCAGTGATCAGAGCAACCCTATAAATAGTTTGTGTGTGTGGCTGTATGCCACACATAGTTATCTTACTCTCTCCTCCATTAAAGCTTTCTCTCCATTTCCCACGTTCCCCCACACGGATCTCCCCTAAACCAGGTTAGAACACTACGCCCTTCCTCATTTATAAACAAATCATGGCTAGAAACATTCCTACCATCCAATCCGTGCTAAATGTGATGTCAGTAGTGAAATTGAGGGAGTTTTGCTCTGACTACTACATTTCCGAGAACCTTCATCCCACCATTCCTGGTGCAGGGGACCTCATAACTGAGGTACCCCAAGGAAAGGTTGGTTTATACACTCGTCTCTTTGACGTGGCCAATTATGGCATTCCTTATACTAAATTCCTCGTAGATCTACTAGGTTACTACAATGTGCATATCACCCAGTTACACTGTATAGGCGCGTGTAAGATTAGCCAGTTGGAAATCCTATGCCGTGCACGAAACATTCCTCCAACTGTAGAATTATTTAGGTTATTCTACCTGCAATATATCATAAATGGTTGGGTTTCCTTCGAAAAACGATCCCCAACCAGCCCTACAGCTCACAATAAAGCTATGGACTCGTTGAAAAACTGGTACGACCACTACTTTTATATTGACGCAGTAGTTTGGCCGACCGAGTTTGTATTTAGACATAGATTATCCCCTGACCCCCTTCCTCGGGCCGATACATATAACGCCCAACACGCCCAAGAAATACATAGGAATAGGACAGGGTTCCATAGGAATCTAC
The DNA here is from genome assembly GCA_025667525.1 of Glebionis coronaria. Taxonomy (NCBI): domain Eukaryota; kingdom Viridiplantae; phylum Streptophyta; class Magnoliopsida; order Asterales; family Asteraceae; genus Glebionis; species Glebionis coronaria. The sequence continues at coordinate 196,309,752 of CM046882.1, read as the reverse complement.
CCGAGTCGTTCCTTTGCCTGTTAGGAATTAGCCGCAACTACTTTGGATCGTCAAACAAATACCCTGTATTTTGGAGAAGTCGTGGTGAAGGTAGGTATAGTATCCTCATTTTGAAACATATATAAAACCGTTGTCCGTAACTGACATACTCTTTTCCACAGAAATGAACTTCTTTGGAGTCCTACGCCAGGGAGATCCCAAAACCATACCAGAAGGAGCCCGCCCTAGACGGGAGAACGAGTTACCCCTCCTTGAGCATACTCGCAACGTGACAATTGCCCTTGCGGCCGTACTAGACCCCCAATCCGATGAGGACGTAACAATCATGAAGACCCCCGAAGATTTTGACAACGAGGACGGGGACAACCTGATGCTGGAGGAGGAAGATGGACCATCCTCCCCACCTAAGACTGCCACCTCTGCCCATGAGGAGTAGGATGATAACATGAGAGAACTACCTCCAGTCTTCGCCAAATGTTGGGCGATGATGAGGAGGAGGTGCAACGAGTAGAAGAGGTGGAAGAGGAAGAACCTCAACTTGTCTCCAGACGTACCCGTAGAAAAAATAAGCGTGTAAAAAGAGCTACTGAGGCCGTGATCGGGGAACACAATGCCCCTGCCAAAGGACTGCGCGAGGATCACCCCCTCTATCAATCTGGTGAGAGCTCAAACCAGCCCTTAGGGACAGCGCATGGTGCTCCTTTATCTCAGGACGTGCCGATTCCAGTCACGGAGCCGGTCACTCAGGGGCCCCCCATTACACCAGAGCTGGAGGAAACCAACATATAAGTACGCCACACATGTTTTGTTGTTACTTCCTTCTTCCAAGTAAAATACACGTCCTTCCGTAGCAATATGAATATGCGCTACTTTTGTCGCAGGGATGATCAAGCTGGTGTCGCTCCTGACCAAGGGACGAGGAAAGAGAAGGAACCCGTCCTTGGTGATGCGACCACCAAATCCTGCCCAGCCTTTAGGGAGGGTACCCCCACAGTATCACAAGAAACACCGGTGTCCGGCTCCGCCAGATACCACAATCCTGATTTGAAGATAACCACCAATTCTAGAATGAGTGACGCAGAAGAATGTCGTGACTACCTAAACAATTGCATTCCACCCGGCCTAGTAAAGGACATAAATTCACTAAGTCACAAAGACTTGGTGGATGAATATAATGGCGCCTTGGTGCACCAGATAGCTATGGGTACTTCCATGCGGGTAAGATTTAAGGACGCCTTAGAGCATGTTGACTCCCTTAAGAGGAAGAATGGCCGAAGGGAGAAAATGATTGAAGACCATGAATCCCGGATTGCCGCCCTTCAATCCTAACTCGCTACTGCTGAGGCCACCATTAAGGAACATGTTGTGCATGCCAATGCTCATGACCAACATGTGGCCGATCTGGAAGCCCAACTTGAAACTGCATCAACTAAGGTATGTATCCGTAGAGTATTACACCCACGTCCGCATTATTCTATATTCTCACCTCAAGGTAACGAATACAGGTGGCTACGGCTGAGGCTTTGGCGAAGACCTCCACTGACCAAGTATCCATTCTCTTAAAGGAGCTTGAAGACGCACGGTCCATGATCCAAGGTGAGAAGATGCTGAAAGAATAACTTGCCAAAGAAAGGGCCACGGTGAAACAGTTGATGGAAGCTTCTGCACAAAAGAATATAGAGCTGAACACCTTAAGCGTGGATCGTGATGAAGTTCTGCACCCCCGGCTACTAGCAGCCATTAACGGCAGTAGCTTGAAGCTGTTACCAAAGTGTTGGAGGCCCCTCAATTCGTGCAGCAATTTGCAGATCTTGTATCAGACGCCACCGACCTCGGCCATCATGAAGGTATGGTTATGGCCGCAGATTTGATAAGTAAGAATCTGGACTTCACCAAACATTCCTACTTTAACCCTAGGGCCGCTGTAAAAATGACCGCGTCGATGGCTGCCATGCGGGACCTGGAGTACCCGTTCTTGGCTGAGGTTGAGTCTATTAAGGATGCATCCAACAAGGAGATCATGGAGAAGCTAAGTCTAGGTGCCTCCTCGCAAGGTGAGAGTCACTCTCGGGCCCCATTCCCCCCTCCCCCAGCCATCTCACTCTTCCCATCTATGAGGACGTCACCAGGGTCGTGGTTGGTGAGCAAGCATTAAGTGAAGTGTTGGAGGTGAACGCGACTCGGGTTCTGAACAAGCAAAACCATGGTGAAGCACTGTTTCGTTTAGCTGAAGAGCAGAGGGAAATCGGGAAGTTTCTCCCCCAATTTTAGGATGTTCCTTTTTTAATGTAACTTCTGAACAATTTGGTTTGTAACAAACATTCGTCCGTGGATGTCCGCAGCACTTTTATGGTTGTAACAATTTCTGAACACTTAGAATTTAATCTTTATGATTCCGTGGTAATCACGGAAATTTTGATAGTTTGAAACTTACTTATATTCTTTGTACATTTGCGTCACATTATATGTCACGTCTTATCTAGAATAAAACTATGTCTATATTTTACTAGACGGGCGGCATGCGTCTTTGCCATGTCCAACACTCTGTAAGTGTGGCGTGTGGAAAGTTATTAAAACGTCTTGTAAATAAAGTGTCTAGTAAGGATACATGATCCACGTCACTGGGGTTGCATCCCTCTTATGCGACAAGTTGAATTATTAGGTTCACTTAATCCTCTTACCCCGCTTGTGGGCATGTAGTACATGTACAGTTTGAATGAATGCATATGAATAAGAAATGGCATGTTATAACAATAATAAAGAAACCTAAAAGACATGACAATAATTTGCACAAGAACAGGCCGTGGAGCTAGCTAGGCACCACGACATTTTATTAGAACGTTTATGATTTTTTGACTTTTTGACAGAATTTAAAAAATCCTAAGACAAAGTAGAACCTAGAAAACATAAGAAACAAAAAATACATGGATCTTTACTGAAGCTGAATGTAGTGTAGTATCCATGCAGAAGCCATAGCTCTTTAGAGATAGCACCGTTTGAGATTGCAAATGTTCCATGTACGAGCCAAGTCCCGGCCATCCATATCGCGTAATTTGTACGCACCCAGCCCCAAAGCTTCGGTAACCTCATACGGCCCTTCCCACTTTGGACAAAGTTTCCCAGTATCTACTGCGCGGCTAGCCTCGTTGGCACGATACACATAATCACCCAGTCTAAAAGAAACACCTTTGACTTTGGAATCATAATAAGCTTTCATGCGTGCTTTGGACTTAGCCTCATTGATTGCCGATATCTCTTTTTCCTCTAACAAGTCCAAATTGACCCAAAGTTGCTCATCGTTCGTGACGACATTGACTTCCACTGTGCGGATTGTTGGCATCCTGATTTCTGCTAGAATAACAGCTTCGGTGCCATAGGCCAGCCTAAAGGGAGTGTCTCCATTGGCTGTCTTGATCATGGTTTAGTGTGCCCATAATACATGTGGTAACTCGTCCACCCATTTTGCGCTTCTCTCTTCCAGGCGTACCCAGATGCCCTCACCCAGGCTCTGGTTCGCCCGTTCTACCAGGCCGTTAGTTTGGGGGTGTTTGACTGATGCAAAACGCCTTCTAATTCCTAGTGTTTCACACCAATCCTTGAATGGATTATCAGCAAACTGCTTTCCATTGTCCGAAATAATCTCGCCTGGTAAGCCAAAACGGCATACACTATTTTACCACACAAACTTTTTTACTTGCGTGCCTGTGATAGTTTTACCGCTTTAGCTTCTATCCAGCGAGTGAAGTAGTCCATGGCCACAATTAAGAACTTAACGCCTCCCGCATACACAGGGAAAGGCCCTGCGATGTCAATTTCCCACTTGTAGAATGGCCACGGGGGCATGATGGGTGTTAATTCTTGCTATGGATGTCGCGGCACTGACCTGTGGACTTGGCAATCACTGCATTTAAGAATCATGTCTAGGGCGTCCCGATGCATAGTTGGACAATAGTATCCTGTGCGTAGTGCTCGCGCTACTACCAATCTAGGGCCTGCGTGCATGCCGTACGACCCTTCATGTATCTCGCTAATCACATAGCTAGCCTGACACGGTCCTACACAACGGAGCCACGACTATAGGAAGGAACGCTTGTATAAAACTCCATCTCGGAGCTCGAAATGCTGTGACTTACGTTTGATGCGCCTTGCTTCGGTTTCGTCCTCAGGAAGGGTTTCATCGCTAAGGTAAGTTATGATCGGGGTCATCCATGTAGGCCCTTCTTCAGGGACTATTGACGCTACTTCTCCCGCCGCAATGGACTTTTCTTTGAGTATTTCCACCAGCACTTGTTTAGATAAGTGTGCGAATCTTGTAGACGCGATTTTACTGAGAGCGTCCGCCTTTTTGTTCTCACCACGTGGGACTTGCTTGATAGAGAACTTCCGAAACTGGCGATAAGTGACTGGACTGTCTCAAGGTATTGGATCATATTCTCCTCCTTAGCCTCGTACCCACCTAGGATATGGTTCGCGACCAATCGTGAATCCACATAGGCTTCCAAGTTGCGGACTTCCATCCTATCGGCGATTTTTAAACCCGCAATCAACGCTTCGTACTCTGCCTCATTGTTCGTGGCCGTAAACTCAAAGCGTAAGGAATATGTGAACTCCATTCCTTCCGGATTTTTGAGTATAAGGCCTGCTCCTGATCCGTCCATGCAGAAGGATCCGTCCGTAAACAGGACCCATGGTGCTGCTGGGATAACCTCCTCTCGCACCACCGACTCATCATCGTCAGGTTTCTCGACTATGAAGTCCGCCATTATTTGGCCTTTTATGGTCGCCCTTGGTCTATAGGAGATGTTGTGCTCTCCTAGCAGGATGCTCGACTTTTCTAGTCTTCCTGCTACATCTGGTCTGGAAATCACCTGTTTTATTGGCTGGTCCGTGATCACCACTATTGGGTGCGCCTGGAAGTACCGGCGCAACCTTTTCGCAGCATAGACCAAAGATAAAACTAATTTCTCCATTGATGAGTAGTTTAGCTCCGGCCCTTGTAGTGCTCTGTTGATGAAATAGACCGGAGTTTGGACCGAGTCTCGATCGGTCATGAGGACTGCGCTTATTGCCCCATGTGTAGAGGATATATACATGATTAGCTCCTCCTTAGGTCGCGGTGCGACCAACATTAGAAGTGCCGCGAGGTGCTGCTTGAGTTGTTCAAACGCTTCCTCTGCCTCTTTTATCCAACAAAAGTCTCCTTTCTTAAGACATTTCTTGAGTGTTTTGAAGAGAGGGAGTGATTTTTTGGCCGACTTTGATAGGAACCTATTGAGGCCTGCCAGTTTTCCATTAAGTGATTGCACTTCCTTGAGTGTCCGGGGAGATGGAAGTTGTATCACTGCGTCCGTCTTTTCTGGTCATGGTTTCATGCCGTTCGGGCTAATCATGTATCCTAGGTTAATGACTTCGGTTGCCCCAAATGTGCATTTTTTAGGGTTTAACTTCATGTTGATTTTGCGCAGCGTGTCGACAGTCTCCTGGATGTCCCGAAGGAGTTCTTCTTCCGTATGGCTTTTGATGACCAAGTCATCTACGTAGACTTACAGGTTGCGCCCTACCTGTGAGTCAAAGGCTTTATCAACGAGCCGTTGATACGTGGCCCTCGCATTTTTGAGTCCGAACGGCATTTTTATGTAGCAATATACCCCCTGACTTGTGTGGAATGCCGTTTTTTCCTCATCCTCCTCTGCCATCTGGATCTAGTGATACCCCTTGTATGCGTCCAGAAAACATTTAATAGGGTACCCGCATAAGGATTCCACCTTCCAATCGATTTTTGGTAATGGGTAGCAATCTTGCGGGCATGCTTTGTTTAAGTCCGTGAAGTTTACACACATGCGCCAGCTTCCATCATGCGTCTTGACCATGACCGGATTAGATAGCCATTCATGGTAGTAGACCTCGTGCATGATACCTATATCAACCAATTTCCGTACCTCGTCCAGTATCACTTGACTGCGCTCAGGTGCTTGGCCGCGTTTCTTTTGTTTAACGGGCGGGTACCCAGGTCGAATTTGTAGTTTATGCTCTGATATTGATCGCGGTACCCCCGTCATGTGCTTCGGCTCCCACGCAAATACATCCAGGTTTGATTTTAGGAGAGAGCACATGGCTTTCTTCCCATTCTCGGAGAGTGTCCCTACGATAGATACTTCTTCTTCCGGGTACTCGGGGTTGGATTATCACCTTCCAATTAGGGGGTGATGACCCTTCCTTCGTGGGGACTGGTTGAACCTGTTTTGCCACGGCGTGACATTCCGATGGGCGTGCGAGCGAATTGTAAATAGTAACAATTCCCCCTTCCACCGGAAATTTGAGCATGCCGTGGGTCGTGGACGGGACTGCCCGTATGGCTAGGATACCCGGTCTTCCAATGATACCATTATAGGGGGAGTGTGAACGTATCACTATAAAGTTCATCCACGCCGTGGTGTATTGCTCTTTGTGTCCAATGGTTACAAGCAAACGTAATTGTCCTCTTGGCCATATAGTGTCTCTACTGAAGCCAATGAGCGGGGATTCTGCAGGCATCAATTGGCTTTTTATCTCCGGTCGTAGTTGTTCGAAGCAGTGTTCGTATAGCACTTCAGCCGACGATCCTCCATCCACATACATACGACGAACGTTGTGGGTTCCAATGCTTACCTCAATCGTGAGAGGCGCATCGGTCACATTGCTTGCCGTGATAGGAGGGAACGAGATCTCCTTGCCGCGTGAAAATTTTTGACTAACTTTATGCTTTGCGCGGCGCTGCCATGACTGGATCATATATATGGTTCAAGGCTTATCCTTTTGGGGGTCCTTCTTGTCATGCTTTTTGTTATCCTTCCCGTCCTTCCAATCCTTGACTAGGTGTTTGAGCTTTCCTGATTTTATCAGAGACTCGATATGCTTCTTGAGTTGGATACACTCTTCCGTGCCATGGCCCTTGTCATTGTGGAATTCAAAAAAGAGATTACCCTGACACCGGTCGATCGGAGTTGTCATCGGGGGAGGTCGTGGAAAATTTGCTCCTTCGGTGAGCAGAATATCCCGATAAGTCATCTTGAGTGGGGTGAATTTGTCATCTGACCGTCCTCCCTTTGGCTGATTTTTGTAATCCAAATTCTTCCCATTGCTGGAGCTGGTCTGGCCACCTGATTGTCTTCTAGGCTGATCGTTTGATCGGTAACCGTGATTCCCCTTTGTGGGGTATGCCGCGGCAACCGCGGTTTCTCCCTCCACAAAATTCCGGACTCTTTCCATAAGGTCGGCAAACTTCTCCAGACGCTTATCGTTAAGGCGCCGGATTAACTCTTTATCTGTTATGGCGTACATGTAATTATAAATTTTTAGCAGCTCTGGCATCGCTTTAGTGCGTGTGCGCTCGTCATTAAAGCGCTCCGTGAAGTTAGCCGTAGATTCTCCGGGATTTTGTTTGATGGTTGCCAATGAGACCGGATCTATGTTGTATTTCTTCCGTTGAGTGTAGTTGTTTTTGAATGCGGTGCGTAGCTCGCTGAAGCTGTCGATGCTTCGGTGGGAGAGCTTTTCAAACCAATCACGGGCATTACCAATCAGGGTTGAGTTAAACATCTGACACCATATGGGCATTGGCCATCGTTCGATTTTGGCCTGTGTATCAAACACCTTTAGGTGGTCATTCGGATCACCGGACCCATCGTAGGTCTTAACACATGCTGGCATGCGGCGCTTCTTATCCTCAGAATAGTTCCGTATGCGAAGAGTGAAAGCGTCTTCTCTGTCGTCACACCATGGGAGGGACAGGTCCTCCTCTTGCTCCTCGTGATAATAGTCCTCGCCGTAGCGCCCTTCATCGTCTGATGGCAGTGTTGGGAAATACCGGGACGGTGCCGTTTGGGAGGGTGATCATCCGAATCGGATCCTGAAGGGCCGTCAGGTGGAGAGGATCCCCCCGTCTTGCGATGGGTGTTCTTTCATGGGTGCGCCTCCTTCCTCCCAGATTTTATCCTGTTCCACACGCTGATGTGGCGATTGTCCTTGGGGGTTTCTAACACTAGACGTTCAGTGTTGCCATCGGATTTGTCCCCTTCCTCTCGAGGTTCTTGCAATTCTTGCATTATGCGATCTCCTATGCGTTCAAACACATTACACGGCCGAGCGACTTCCTCGAGGGGAGGTTGTTCGTTAGCTCGCATCTTCCGTCCCTTCTTCCTGGCCTGAGGGGGAGTACCCTGCGAGGAGCTCCCAAAGTTAAGTCTAGACTGGAGATTCCTTCCAAAGTTTAACCTGGATGCTATCCCTGGGAGGATCCTATCGAAGTTCTGCGTAAGAACACGCTCGAGGTCTTCGTCCTCTAATGTTTCAACCTCAAATTCCGCCTCGACCGTAAGTTGCCTTTGCGCTTCATTGTTGGGAGCGTTAGGTGCGGTACCCGGATCGGGGTTAGTGAGGGACAGAGTTGGGGGTAGAGTGTTGGTGATCGTGCCTGTCCCATCGGACTGGAATGGTAAGTTTCGGGCGTTCGATCCTCCTGCTTGCCCTCCTAGAGGGGGAACGGGAGGGATTGGAACCTCACTCCCAGACTTTCGGTTTCCAGGGTGCGTGACCCTTTGGTTTTGCTGGGAAAGTCCTTTCGTCATTAGTAGAGTAGTTTAGTGTAGGGTCCCACGTATGGCACCAACTTGTTGATACAAAAGTTGGTTGATCCTTGCTTGACCCGAATTAGGCTTAATTTGGGTAGGTTGGGCTCCGGCTCTTGCACCAAGTGAATATCTTGTTGAGATCCTGCACACTAAACAGCACGCGTTGCCGTGGGAATGCATCCCATGATTAGACTTCGGCGTGAGAGTAAGTAATCGGTTTAGGGTTAGATAATCGGTTGTGAGTTGAGAGTATAGAGAATGTGTTACCTTTGAGCAACCCTAGGGGGTTCCTTATATAGGCGATAGAGTCCTTATTGGGCTCTACCGTGTCTTCGGCCCTAAGCATTTCATATCTTCTAATTATGGCTAGTGTATATCTACTTACTTTAAGGCAAATCCTATTTGGATTAGGATTCTGTCTAACCCTTGTCGTGTACGGCAGAGATGTGGGCCGTATACCGACATACGCGGCCCATATTGACCAGAGCCTGATAAACTGGTCAACGTGTACCCAGCCCAAGCGTATTCGGTTGAATGCGGGTAGTACCCGTGGGCCGGGCCCAAGACCCGACTGAGGGACTATACGTCATCAGCTGTTATTGGGTATATAGGTGGGCTAGAACTGTGTTTGACCGGGTATTGACCAGGGATTAGGTTATATTTGTCCACAATTGACTCTTGCTCTTTGATTTTCTTGGCTAAACATGTTTTTCCAGCTTTTACGGCAACATCCTTTGTAAATATGTATGACCAAATGTCATTTTGGTCCTCCAAACTTTATCAATCTTAAATAAGGGCCATTTTTGTAATTTTGACCATTCTTCAAGGTCTTTTCTTGTAATTTCTTGAAACTTTAAGGACCTAAATGCAATTTTAGAGTTTTGCAAGGGTTAAAAGTGACAAGTCTTCCAAATTTGAGGGACCAATCTTGACAAATCTTCAAACTTCAAGGTCTTTTTGGAAAATTCATTGATCCGGTCCGGTTCTTTGTGCGGCTTCATTTCCCATGTTTTTTTTTGCTTGTTTGATTTTCTCTTTTGTTGAATTTACGGTATCCGTACCTAAAATACACAATGAACAAACACAAGCATATTTTGGGGTATTTTATGATATTTTTAAGCATTTTAAGCCCGATTTGGACGATGAGACTATGTATAAATGTAGTCTCATCACTCCCCCATACTAAACCATTGTCGTGCCCTCACGCAATGCTTGAATACAGTATCATAGAACTTCCAAAATTCATTTTTATGTGACATTTATTGAAACATAAATTTTAAATTAACTACCATCTGTGTTTTAGACATAATGTATTGTTTCACGAGAATGTGACTTTGAGGGTCAAAGAATAAGAACATGTGAATGCCTCATAGAGATAAGTTCGTCATCCTCGATTTTTACTCAATTCCATGCTAAGCGTGAAACAAGATCATTGTCATTATAAGTTAGTAATGCTAACACTACTCATATGCTCTAATCACGTACTTAAACTCCCTTATTCCTAAGGTGTATCTCTTATATTTATTTTTGTCTTAATGATCACGAGGATACATTTTTCACTTATGCGTGAATAGAGATTAGGTCCAAAAATAGAGCCTTAACGGTGTAATCAAAATCATCAAATTAATAGTCTTTCCAAATAGACAACGATGTCCAAAAATTAAGTCAACAAAAGGATCGATAAACACGGTTTTAGAACGATTTTGAACATGAGACTTATTATCAATTTTTTGGATTGGTTTACCGCCACCTTTTATTGAACTTCGCCATGAAGTGTTTATTATGGATTTGGTCTTGCCCTTGTCTTTTATTTAACCTCGCCATAAGGTGTTTATTATGACTTCACGTATATCCTCACACTAAAGCGAATTTTGGATCTTTAAGGCTTCAAGATTTAAGACATTCACTTTCAATTTTGCATAGATTTTTCGGCCTTGTGAGCTTCGAATTTTTGCTTGATTTAGGTGAAGAAGAACTTAAATTATTATTGAGGAAGCCTTTGATTATTCGGGTGTCAATACTTCAAAACCGTGGCGCTGGCAAATCTTTAATGTTTTCCTAATTTAATTACATGGAAGCTACTATAATCGATTAGAAACCAATAATTAAGACTAAACCGCAAAAACCCTATTTATTAACAAAATTTATATAAAAGTGTGGGGAGATTAAGCAAATAATTAGGACACGTGAGTTTTTGAAAGAATACGAGTACTCTACGTTTATCATAGTAACTTATAATTAACGCTATCATTTCTCGTCCTCAATTTAATGAGACTTAGCCTAATGTAATAAGGAATCGAAGCTAAGTGCTCAACACGCACGGTTGAGTCAAAAATTACTCTTATTCTCGCCATCGGAAAGCCTACATTCGTGTCTTAAACACTTATGAAAAACAAAAAACAATTTGGCCATTTTTAGCCATTTTTGCAATAAAACGATAACAAAAAGATGAATATTGGATTGCGTGATGACGTGAGCAAGGTGAAATATCTATTCACCCCATACTAAAACTAAACATTGTCCTCAATGTTTCGAGTCGAAGGGTGAAACACCCCTATACTAGAGACGAAAAGTCGAATGCTTAATCTCGAGCATGGAAAGGGTAAAACGAATAATCTATAGCCGTTTATGAATTATTCTAATAAGATAAACGTTAGAACATAAAAGGATATCATCGGATATCAGAATCTTCAAAGGCAACGATCGAAGCTCGAGTGATCCATAAAAACGAACACGAGAGGCTTCAATGATGACGATGAACCTAATAATTCACAATCACAAACGACCATGGAACAAAGGTAGGAAGAGCACAAATCCCCTCACGTTAAACTAAGAAAACGATATTATGTACAAGGATAAACATGGGATTTCCCCCACGAGGCACCTCGTTTTGATAACCGAGTCAAGAGCTCGACTCGAATCCCCATAAATGTAATCATTTAGGGATTATCATGTTTGGGTCATTTTTGGTGGGGGCTTACATAATAAACAAGGCCTAAGTATAAAGGACTAAGTCCTTTGATGGTGCATACCGGGGTCGAAGATGGCGTCCTCATTGTCATGGGATAAACAAAACAACGCCACTTCAACATGTGCTAGAACCTCAAAGAGGTAAAAGAAAATAGAAAGAAGATAAAAGGGTGGGACAATGGGTGGGGTACAAACATGAGCTACTCGAGGTAGACTCACACCAAGCAAACAAAAAGATTTTCCATTTATTGCATCGGTGGAAGACCGAGATTTCCCTATAAATGCGATTCCGAGATCGAATATCTCGTCCTCGGTGGTAAAGTGTGATGAAACATAAGGGGCTTCCCCACACTAAAACCACACTCACGCTCGTTAAAATGAATAGATGAGGTGGTAGTACTCATAAAACGTAGCGATGACGGAGTTAGACTTGTAGGAACATCATTCAAATTAAATTCAAAATCTTTTCCTTTTTCACCTTTTGAAAATTCTTTATGAAAACCCGATTTTATAATGTCGAAAATATTTGGCGTTCCTAAGACGAGGTTAGGCACACTAAAAGTTCTCACATTTAAGTCGTGTGTAGAGGGAGGTATATTATATAAATTCTCAAAACGATGATCAATAAAGAACACCTCCCCCTCGGGGCCAACATATTCGTCATCCTCATGAACGTCGATCTCATCGATTTCTTTATAATAGATAGGCTCGTCAAACCATGGTTTGTCGTTCCCCTCATTAATGATTTTAGAAACTCTCTCGAAAATATCACGATCAAGCACGAAACCATCATTCCTTGGTGGGGATTGTTCAATTAAATCCTCAAAAATGTGGTAATCGTCATTCTCAAATGAGGAGTGTTTATGAGGTAACTCCTCGATAATGGGACTCGTGTCTATAGCAAGAAAATCATCGACCTCCTTAAAGAATTCTTCATCATCACATATTGTGAAACAAAGGAGGATCGATGATATGGTCGTAAACGTTCTTGAACTCTTCATCAAAAATGGGATTATGATGAAAAATAGGTTAGTATACGGAATTCGAGTACGTTGTGAAAGTGTCTTCATTCTCATCGTCATAATAAATTTCCGACATGAGATCGTCATCTTCATTTGAAGATTTTTCAAAGGGTAAATTCTCGAATATGGATGATGGATTAGCAAGTATATGCTTGATCTCAGAAAAATCACCATCGTCATCAAAGAAAGTGTCGATGTGAGAAAGTTCTCGAGAGCATTTCTCGAGAGTCACAACCATGGTCTTACAAGCCCGTGGGCTATGCTTAGGTGTCATTTCTATGATGGGTGAGATTGCATTGGGTTGGGCCACTTCCTTAGCCTTAATGGGTTTTGGGCTAGGAGTGGGAGGCACTTCAATGGGCTTAGAAGTATGGGCCTCAAAGTCATATTCCTTCGAAGGTGGTGATAACGAGCCCATATTTGTCATTGTCGTGATGGAGCTAACGTCTTCCTTCGGAATTTTTGTTCGTGTGTTTCACCGAATATATCCCAAAATGATTTTTCATCCATAAATTTACGAATACCTTTTTGAATTAAGTAAACGTATTCTCTATCGTTAAAATCCTCATCTCGAAAACCGTTCATTTTCATTCTTTTAAAACATGCATCTAGCCTTATTTTTTCCGCTAAAGTGTGAGCTTTGAAATTATCAAATTTTAAAAACATCGGTTTACGTTGATCATTTGAAATTTGGGATCTACTCACGAAAAATTACATTTTATCCTCCCCATATGTAATAGTTATTTTCCCACCGTGGACGTCGATTACGGCTCGAGTTGTCGATAAAAAAGGTCGACCTAAAATAATGGGACATTTAAGGTCACACTCGTAATCGGAAATGACGAAATCCGCGGGAAAAATAAACTTTCCAATCTTAACGTAGACATCCTCGGCTATACCAATTGGTTTGAGTGGTGTACAATTTGCAAGCTCGATTGTCATGTTCGTGGGGATAAGATTAGGCAATTTCATCATTTCCAAAGAGAATGAGGCATGAGATTGATGCTACAACCTAAATCCGCAAGTGCTCTACATCCCTCAATCTCGGGAAAATCACAAAGTAGAAGAAATTGGCTCGGATCTTCTTCCTTTCTCGGCATATGCCTTTTAGGTTTCCGTAGAAGAATCGAAGCACAAGTTTCCTCAAGGGTTAATTTTGTAAGGTCGATGAAGCTCTCTTTTTGAACAGTGGATGGAATTTGAGATACACGAGGGTGTGCACTCTTTTCCTTGGTCACCACGTTCATTCCTTCGACTTTAGAACATGAAGGCGTTTTAGAAAATCAATTTAATGTATGATTTTTTCAATTATCGTTTTCTCCTCGACTCACTCGAATTGATATCTAATTTAACGTGGATTAATTGTTCTTGGTAAAAATACTTGATTGGTATTTTAAAAACTAAAACTATTAAAAAAACTATTTAATCTAGTTTAAAAGGAAAAATCTTTAATTAAAAATACTTAATTAAAACTATTTAAACAAATTTGAAAATTATTTTTACTTTTAAGTAAAACTTAAATCTAATTAATTTTTAACCAAAACTTTTAATTTAAATGAATTTCTATTTTAAAACTATTTTTATATAAAAATAAATTAATTAAAACTAACTTTAAAAACGAATTTTAAAAACAATTTAAATTTCTAAAAGTAATTAAAATATTTTTATTTCTTTAAACTTTAAAAACGTAATTTAATAAACTAAATATTAATCTAAAAATTTAAAACTTATGAATAAATCTATGTAAATAAAACTGACAGCTAATAACTGATTAAACTATATTAATAACAAAAGTTATAAATAAACACAAATAAGGTCCTAAATGAGATGGTTATCTTGTTGGGCTATTAAACTAAAGGTCAGGGGTTCGAGTCCCTTGAGTGACAATATTTTTGGCTATGTTTTTTTTAATTAAAAGACTGATAGGAATCAGTTTTTACCCATCAAACCAATAGAGTCTGATGAATTTTAGGAGCAACTAAACGAATTAAACTCAGCAAAGACTTAAACCAACAAATCAACAACTAAAATAAGGAAACTAAAAAAAACAAGAAGTACTACAATATCAGCAATCTAAAACCAGAATCAGTAAAGCTATTATAAATTAGAAACACTAAATATCAAATATCAGAACTCTCCTTGACTCAGCAAAAATCAAACTAGCAAATAGACTAACTGAAAATAAGCAAATCTAAACCATAAGCAAAGCTAACTATATAGCAATTCAACTGATATATAAATTCAAACCGTATAAACCAAAACCTTATAAACCATATAAATCAATCAGAAAAACTTAAATCATAAAAACCAAATCAATAAACTAACAGCAAGCAGATTAGACTTCTAGACACAAACCAAAACATAAATCAGCTAAACAATTAGACAAACAAAACAGTAAAATCACTATAACTCAAATTTTTAACTAAATTAAACTAAAAACATGAAAATTAAAATAGAAAGATACCTTGTGACGAATCCTTTGAGCAGTAGATCGGAGCTGAGCCGTCTATGAAACTAAGTCGAGACCACCACTAAACATCAACACCACTCGCCAAATCATCATCATCGAACCATAAACCACTTAATCACGAACCAAAAATTTTCTTACCAGATTTAATTAAAACTTCCTAGTGGGGGATATTTATCATCCACTTTTATTTTAATTAATTAATTCAAACTATTTAAAAAAAATAGATTGTAGTAACTTTAATATAAATAAACGAGACAAGATTTAACCAAAAGAAGTATTTTATTAATAACTAAAAATTTGAGTCCAATACTGAGAAAATTGAAATTAGAATTTAACCTAAAAACTATTTTTGCATAAATAAAAATAAAAATAAAAAATGGCACACCGATTACACGTTTGTGGGAGGTTTTATAGGGAAACCCTAAACTTTTTGAGGAAGGATTGTTGAGCAGGAATATAATCTTGAACGCTCTTACTTCATTTTCTTCATCTCTCTTTTGATCAACGACTGGAAATGAAACCTCTTCACGCGGATCACCAAGGTGTCATTCTTTGTGTTTCTTGTGCTTCTTTGAAGCTGATGTGGCTCGTTTTAGTTGGAGGGATGGTGGTGGTGATGTGGATGAGCCAATCAAAAGCAAGGAGGATGCCACGTTTGATGAGGACCACCATCATCTTCTTCCCGAAAAGATTGGGAATTAATTTCCGAACGTGATTGAAATGTGTATAGTTGAAGTTCGTTTTCTCAGTTCTTAACTAATTGAAAGTCCTAACAAGATCGAGTTTTTAATTGATTTTGGTTGGTAAAGTATTGGATATTCTATAGCTAATTCAAACAAATCCTTGCTAAAATGAAAAATACAGTCTACTTATACGTAAAACAAAGTGCACAAACCAAGTTTTTATTCAATTAAAATGCTCAAATGTAAATTCTACAAATATAAGGACTGAAAATGTAAATTCAATGAAAGATAAATGCCAAAAATACAAAGTCAAAAAGTCTAGGGACTATATATGCAAAATCAGTTAACCAAATGGACTAAATGTGAAAATTTATTTAACAAAAGTAACTAACTTTTAACTATTTGAAAACTAACTAACCACTTTTTAACAAACTTGGAAATACAAGGACCTAACTTTTGCAAAACCTAATTAATTGGAAGTTTAGCCTGTAAATGAAACTGTTTAATCCTCAAGGGACTAGAATGCAATTTTAAAAACTTTTTAAACCAAAACGGTCACAAGGACTAAAATAAGCTCGTTTGAGCTCGTTTCTTGACCAAATAAGCTCAAACCACTTTCAAAAGTCTTAAATTTGAAATTAAGCTAGACTTGTAAAAGGAAATAAGCTGAAACTGGCTAGAACTCTAATAAGCAATTTCAAATAAGCTCAAAATAAGCTATCTAATAAGCTACACATGCACAACTTGATTTTATTGAAGAAATTTGTTAAACAGCTCACAAGAAGAATGGAAAATCTAGTTTCAAAGAAAATGATCCAGAAATAAGCTCTAAAACTGAAAATAAGCTAAAATGAGCTTATGTTGACTTTTGTTGACCAAAATTCCAAAATTCTGAAAATCTCAAAACTTATCATGGGACACTTTTTGGATTGATTTGTGAAAGAAAATTAGCAAGTTTCTGAAGTGGATAAGCCAATATGAGAAAACAGTCAAGCTTTTTATCACAGGGAATTGAAAATGCTCAAGTGCTTAAACTAAGGCTTATATCTAGCTTATTTCTGAAAACTGTATAATTTCCTGCTACACACTTAAACTACATATATTGAGTGATAACTAGAAACTGGTTTCAAAGATTTTCATCAAGGAACAAAACAATGGCAATGATTTGAAAATGGATACTTTTCTAAAAACTAGTTAAACAAAACTGACCCAAACTTTTTCTCATGCCATTTGCCTTTTTGACTCAAGTGTTGACTTGAAAACTTTGTAAACTAATCTTTTATGACTTACTATCTGAATGAAGGCCAAAATTTACCAACTAACAAGACTTGATCACAAATGAAATCTTAATCCCAAACACAAGTTTACTGAATTTTCAAAACTTTTTGTGAAGGAAATTTGAGTTAAAAGCAAAGTTGATTCAAGACAGTTATCAAGCTAAGTTTAGTGACTGAAATGTAATGGATTAGAACTGATTTCAAGCTATGAAACAAACTTACACTTAAGTGATCTAAAAAGCTAAAAGTGACTGATATTAAGCAAACAGGTATGAGAATAAAGCTAGTGATCAAGTGATATACTACAATTAAGCTACTAAAACATCAACATCAACTCAATAACAGCTAAACACATTTTATCATGCAATCAAATAGCTTTTCACAAGATATTGACCATGCAAGCAACAATTGAGAGGAACAAAAATTCAGAAAAAACAACACCTTCTAGCTTAGGCCTCCTTTGGGGAGTAGAGAAGCGCTGATCTTTCTAGCTAGTGTTATACCACCACCTTAGCACTAGAATCAACCAAATATCAACTAATCAACAGCTACCATTATTTAAATCTCCATTAATGAGCTTGAATTCTTCAAAATATACTCAATACTTGAACTGGAATGAATAGAACAGGAACAACAGCTACAGGTCTTCTCAATTAGCTAATCATGATCAAATGGTGATCATAACTAGCTTAAAACAGCAACAGAGTAACAAGATGCAGGGTATGAACAGTAGATGAAGAAGATTAAGGTGAAATTTTATTTATTGAATTGGAAAAGTGGTTACAAAGCTGGTAAAATGGTTACAACTAATAACAGACTCAAGAGATTGTCAGTCTCTTGAGTTGTTATGCTAAAACTAACTGAACTGAGAGAAAACAAAAAAGTGTGTGTGTTTTCACACTTTTCTACATTACAAGAAATGAAAGCTATCTAGGGTATTTATAGAATGCAGATGAGAGTTGGTGAGGGAGAGTGACGTGTTGCATCCAATCCCAAGCTTCCACGTGGCTTAATTCTAGCAATTGCAATTTGCAGGTGATGAACAACTTTGGGGATTTTTGAATGACTTAATTTCAGTCCAGTTAAGTTGTTGGGTTGAATTCGTCTCTTGATTTTGAGCAACTTTCATATTTATAACTTCTTCTGAAATGCATTCTAGCTCAATCCCGTCCCTGGGTTCTTTGTTGAAGAAGATGAACACGTGGCACTTTCTTATTGGGTAAGAAATTCTCACACGGATCGTTATCCAAATTGGATAAAAGATATTATTGACTGGCGTGTTGCTATTGGTGGAAAATGGAAGTAGTGCGCTGCACTGTTGAGATCTTGTAATTAATGTGAAAACGGCGCTAGTGGCACTGCTGGCAATCCTTGCCTCTTATTTCTTGACTCCTCATTGGTTGAGAATAGTTCACACGGATCAAGCAGCATATAACTTCCAAAAAATGGCAGAATTAACCCCTCAACTTTGGCAGTTTGATCTTTTGAGCTATAATCTTCATTCCTTTGGCAATTTCAGTCCTTCAACTTTCATTCTTGAACATTTAAAACCTTTGACTTGGTTGACTTCATTATTGACCATTTTTTACTTTGATCTTGACTATGGCAAATTTGCACTTTTGGTCCTTCATCTTTGAAATGTTGTCAAGATAGGTCCTTGTTCTTCAAAGTCTTGTCACTCTTGATCCTTCTTTGTCTTTTTCATCCAATTAAGCTTGATTTTCTTCTTGTTTGCTTGAAATTGTATCCTTCTTAACTATTTGAACATAAACAAAGAACATACCACATAATACTGCTTTTATAGCACAAAAGTTAGGTATTTGCTATGTGTTTTAGGGTGTTTTGTTGATTAATTAATATGAGTTTTTGCTCATATCAAATCGCCTACACTTAAACATTGTCATGTCCTCATGCAATGCTATATTTTAAAGCACAAGTTTACATTTTCCTCATAATTAATCCACCTTGGCCATTATGGAATGCATCTACACTACTCTACACTATATGATGCATGATTTTGATTTTAAACAATGCAATGCACAAGAAACAATTCTATTTATATTTTTTTGGTTTTTCTTGAAATGGTTTGATGGAAATAACTCATAAAGAATTCAATGACTTGGATTAGGGCTTGGGTACCATAGACACTTATCACCCTCAAGTTTCACTTTCCCCATACCAAGCTTAAAAATGGGATCATTGTATTCACAAGTAAAAAGTGCATCAACTTATTCATGACAATTAAATGTGGAACCGGTTATTATTCGAGCAAATTGCTTTTGGGCAAATTTGTCATTATTTAAAGTGTGAAATATAAGAAATGTAAAATCTAAAAATAAGGAAGCACGGTTTTAATCCTAAGTAATCCTCTCATCCATTACTTGAAAAACCGCTCACAATTAATATAAGTCCGTTTCAAGAGTAATAAGTCATTCGCCTTATGTGTAAGATCCTTATTTCATGCTTTCATAAGTAGCAACACACTCTCTAAGGAAAGAAAAATAAAACTCACGCAATAATTTACATCCGCCGCCTTTTTGAAACTTTGGATCTTCAACCCCGCAACCCGTCAAGGTAATATTGGATTGGAGCAATCTATTGCATCCCCGCAACCCGTCAAGGTAATATTGGAACTCAATAGTCACTATAATTAACACCACACTGCCCCTCTTGGGAGTCTTGTATAATTATTTTTTTTTCTTTTCTTTTTTTTCTATTTTTTTTCTAGCCACTCATTTTTTTCATAAGCTGCTCTTATTTTTCTTTATTCCTCACAAAGAAAGTAGAAAAGAATAAAAGGAAAAACACCGCTAAATATTAAGCATGACATAAGTCTAGTACACATAAAACGTTCTAACTTAGAATCTTAAGACGTACTTATACCAACCATGAATGATTAGACAAAAACGCATAAGAGATTACAAACCAATTAAAACCGTTCTTGATTATTTATTAACATATATACATGTGAAGAAATTAGAGGTAAAGAAGAGAAGGGTTTAACCAAAAGTAATTATCCTGAAGTTTATCTAGCCCTTTTATACTTGCTTCAACTCTATCATTTCCCACTCTCCACAAATTTAAAATCTCAAATAATGAGATTGGTGGATGCTTATCCTAATAGACCAATGAAGGACTACATGGTTAAGGATACTAGCTAGAGAATGCTTAGATATGCAAACTCGGGTTGAGTCAAAATATCCATGGCGGGCCTAATATGTCAAAGAAATCTAAATTTGTTAAACCATGTCCTTATTATATTTTTTCTTTTTATATATTTTTGATGAAAAATAAAAGAAGAATTATATACAACGCAAATGTGTTATGCAAATGAAAAATGATTGATGCAAAAATTATGAATGCATATTTTTGGTGGCCAAAGTAGATCAAAAATTTGAAAAATGTTTGAAAAATTAATTTCCAAGTTATCATGAAGATCAATGACAAGTTTGAGGTAAGGTCACTTCGATAGAAGACCCCCCTACACTTAAGCTAAACATTGTCCTCAACGTTTAAGAGCATGGAAGTATAAAAACTTCCCCTACACTTATGACAATGAAGAGACTTTGCTTAACCCAAGTGATGAGATGGCATTTATACATGATCTCATCGTTCTTTTCGGGCTTTAATGCATAAAAATGTCATAAAAATACCATATATATGCTTGTGTTTGTTTACTTGTGTATTTTAGGTATGTATATCGTGAAAAAGACAAAAGATCACAAGTTACAAGGAAAAACGGACACGAGAAACGAAGCCGTGCAAAGAACCGGGTCCTAATCATGGAATTTTCAACAAATACCCTTGAAGACTTGAAGACAAACAAGATTGATCCTCATTTATTGAAGAAATGACACTTAAAACCCTTGTATATTCATAATTACAAGTTGGTCCCTTAAGTTTGTCAAAATTACACAAATGGTCCTTCAACTTTGAAGAAATGGCAAGAATAGTCCCTCAACAAATCAAAATTGCCAATAATGGTCCCTCATGAAGTCAAAGATACAATGAAGACCTTTGAAGATCAACAATGTCCAAGATCAGCCCTTGAATAATCTCAAAATGGCAAAAACAACCCTTGTAATCCTTTTGGAAAATAATGTGCCAAAACTGTCAAGTCATGAAACTTATTAACAAAGGAATGGAAGTTTTTGTGGCTGAAAACACGTTTTACCCACTTTCTGAAAACACAAGGGCCAAATATGGGCAAAATAAACATTCAAATGTTTATTGCGCCAAACACCTTTCCACCCTACAAAAACGGATCAAACAAGAGTACTATTCACCTTTTACAGCCCAGATTTTACACAACTTAAATCAAAGGGTAAAATGAAATTACCTTGGCACACGTTTGATTCACCTCACCTTAAACACATCCCACACATAAAACCCTCACTCCCACTCACAAAGGACCCCACCCCCAATTCCCTTTCCAGCAATCAGCAAGCAACTTAGCCTCCAAGTCATGTGACGTGTCAAGATCAACAGCCCACAACATTTGCTTCATTCCAAAGCTAAAATGAACAGCCTTGATCAAATTGGACAGCTCAAAATCAGAAAACGTCTAGAAGACCTCAAGGGCACATTTGGGAATTCAGTTCTAGGGTTTATGAATAGTGTTAGCCAGGTATTTGCCTATAAAAGGAGACCTCAACATGTGAGAGTCCCTTTGTTCCAGATTTTAGCTTTTAATCTTTTTAATTCCTTTTTATGAAATAAATTTTGATTTTCTGAAATTTTGAGAAATCTTGTTCTTGTTTATAAAAGTTTGGTGTTTGAGAAGCTAAAATCTGAGTTCCATTTACATGTTTGAAGGTTTTTGAGGCAAGGTTTTAGTTGATAAAGCTTGGGTTTCAAAAATCAGAAAGTCCTTGTTTATTTGATCTCACCTTTGTGTTTGTTCATCTTAGCAGCATTGGAAGCTGGTACTTGATTTGCTAGTACCTAAGCTCAAACAATCCAGGGCCTGGATGTAGGTCTTGGAGGTTTGCACCTTCTTCCCTTTTTATTTTCTCTTTAAGTTTCTGAATATTTGTTATTTTTGTGGATTTGTGCTTGAATCTGTGTTATTGTGGATGTTTATTGTTGATTTGGCTTGGTTTGATGTTAATGAGGTGTTATTGATCTGATTTGTGGGTTGAATCTTAATGATCCTTTGAAAATTTGTGAAAATAAGTTTTAAAAGGGTGTTTGGGATTACTGCATAAGTTGGATTTGAGGTTTGTTAAGTGCTTGTGTGTTGTATGCAAGTACTAGTAACTGTTATTTGGGAGCATTTGTGCATCTGTTTGCAGGTTTTGTGGTCTTGAACACATAGATTCATAGATTGGCTATAAAATCTGCATAACTTGGTAAAATTAGCTAGGATTTTGAGGACACCTAGATCTAAGCATAGGTTAAGGGTAACAAGTGCTAAATCATAGCTAATCACACCAGGGTAGAGGGATTTGAGGCTTGAAATTGGATCAAGTGCCAAGTATATCAGCAAACTGTTTCTGCATATTGTTCTTTGTTCATCAGTAACTTTTTGAGCTTTGATCTTGCTATTTACTTTGATTCAGTGTTTGATTCTTGTTGCTTTGTGTTCATTGTTAGTTTATATAGCTTGTGTGTGCATCTGGTTAAGTTTGGTTGGCTTATTTTGCTTAAATCTGCTTTTTAAGTGCTAAACTGCTTATTTGCATATCTGGAGCTTATCTGTGGACTGTTTGGCTTATTGTGGCTTATTGTGTGGATCATTTTGTGATTTTATTGTTGCTATTGACTCCTTGTGGTTCACTGATCACAACGGTGCCTTTGTTTCCAATTGAATCAAACCAGAACTCTCAAATAAGCTTGGTCAAATAGTCAAAGCAGTGGGAACTCCTTTCCCTTGCTGGTTGCCACTGATAGTGCAATTTTGGTGTCAGCTTATCAATAAGCTATAATAGCTTATTTTAACCAGCAACAACTTTGTTTTTGTAATAGGTGCTCATATTTTGACCCATTTGTTCATCCTGGAGCATTTGGGTGGTTGACTTTTAGGTTTGACTAGAAAACCAAGTCCTTTGACTTTTACATAAGCTCTTTTGTGCTTATTCTGGCTTATTGCTTGTGCTTATTGGATTTTTGTTGATTGATATTGCTTATTGAGTCCATTTGAAAGCTTTTGCAAGTTAAATCAGCTTCTGAGGTTGAGTATTTCTCAAAAACGACTATTTTGTCGTTTTGTGAATTTTTACTTTTCTATTTTCTGGCTTATTGAGTAAGCTTATTGGAAATTTCTTTTGACAGATCTCTTAAGCATCCAAAAAGAGGGTTGTGTGTCAAATTAGAGCTTATGGCATTAGCTTATGGCTTAATGGGCTGAAAAGCCCAATAAGAATAAGCTTTGTGTTCAATAAGCTGTGATAAACACATTTTCAGCTTTTGGGCCTTTAGAGTTTTGTTCTTAGAATTAAATTTTAAGTCAGATAGGGCTTTTCCAAGTCAATTGGGCCAAGTTTAACTTTTTGGGCCCAAAAGCCCATTTGTGTTGACTGTTTTTGGATTTGGCCCATTTGAGGGCCCATTAGGGGTATTTTGGTAATTTCACTTTGATTTTCTGATTATTTAGGTTAAAATAAACTAGTTTGCAAGTTTTTAGAATTTTTTTATAATTTTTGGATTTTTATTATTATTTTTAAAATTTCACTTTTTCCAACTTTTTACATTTTTCTTAGGTTAAATACATTAAAATAGGAATTTAGCAACTTTTAGAATAATTTTATCACTTATTGATTAATTTTTATAATTATTTTAAGTTTTAATAGTTTTTAATTCATTTTAAATAGTTTTTATTAGTTTTAAAATTTCTAAAAATAGTTTTTAATCATTTTAGGTCATTTTATAGGTTTATCAATTGAAAAATCTTTATTTGGGCTTTTTGATAACTTATTTGATTTTTAGGGCTTTAATTAGCATTTAAAAATTGAATATTTAATTATTTAAAAGGTTTGAAAAAGTTTTGATAATTGGTAAACTCCTAGTTTATTATTTTTGATTTTTGGTAAATTTTTGGAAATTTTTAGAATTTATTTCTATTTTTGTGGTTTTTAAGGTTCTACGTTTTAACTTTCTAATAGTGATTTTTAGTTAATTTTTATTTTCACGACTTCGTCATTTTCTCTTCTAATCCCCTTCTAAACCAAATATTAATCTCAAATCTTGTACATCTTAGTCACACACATATACCTCCTTGGGAAACGAACTTAATCGGGTCATTAACACTTGATTTTTCCTAAAGTCATTTGTTCAATACTTACCGCTTTTACGCCTTTTTCCTAAAAGGTGTAATTTTACATCAATCACTTTGGCGCCGCTGCCGGGGAGGTGTGTCGTGATTAATTTGCATTGTTGTTTTTAATATTAACCAAATAGTAGTTGTATTAGTAGAACTCTACTAATACGTATTATCGGTTTTCTTGGTTTTTCTTGTACAAATATTATTACTATATTGTATTAAGTATCACAATAAATTTACAATATCTCCAAAAGTGTGAAAACACAACCTTAATTGGGATTTGATCTCCTAATTATTGTATTCGAATCTCAAACAAAAAGAAAAGGCAAAAATAGATAAATACTTTCGTGAAGCTCGATTTTGAAAAATACAAACTATAAGGTGGGTATAAGGCGGGTATTATAAAATATACCCTAAGGAAAAAGGCTCTTAAGTGCTTCGCGCCGCCTCGTTTCCCCGCTTGCTTGTGAGTATTTTGAGATTGAAGGCTAATCGAGGGTTTTGCCGCCCAAAGTATTATTACGTATACTATATTTGCTTGGTTTTCTTTGTGATTAAACCCTCTTGAACAATTTGGTTTTCACCAAAGTTCTAAAGTCATTCGAAGGCGTTCACTCCACGTGATCGTTTTCATTCCTTTGAGGCTTCTTTAATCAAGAGTTTGATTCGAGGAGAGATTTTGTAGATGGTTGTCTACGAAGATACACCAAAATCCAAAAAAATTAAATATCATCAAAAACACAAAAAAATTGAAAATTCACAAAACACCCAAAAAGAATCTTCTTTGCTCACCTCCCATTCTTCGTGAAGTTTATGATCACTCGTAATCAAGCAAAACGAGCTCGTAAACGACTTCAAAAGCAAGCCAATCAAGAGACGTTGATTGTTGAAGAACCTCCAATTGTGGAACCTATTGTAGAACAAGAAGTCGTCATGGCTAATCGTACTATGATGGAGTTGCTACAAGCACCCACCGAGGGTTTTGGAGAGGCTATTGTGATTCCCGCCATTCTTGCGGAGAATTTCGAGATTAAGACGGGTTTAATGTCGATGTTGCAAGCAAATAAGTTTAGAGGTCATGAGAAAGACAACCCGCATTACCACATTAGGAATTTTAACCGTCTCACCGCCACTAGCAAATTTAAGGATGTTCCACATGACGCCATTAAGATGATGTTGTTTCCATACTCGTTGGATGGACCCGCCAAAATTTGGCTCGAGAAAGAACCGCCAAATTCAATTTTGACATGGGCCGATCTCGTTTCTAAGTTTTTGAACAAGTTTATTCCACCATCTAAAACAACACACTTGAAAAATGAGATTTCACGATTTGTGCAACGTAATAATGAAAGTTTTTCAATGGCATGGGAACGCTTTAAAGAAATGTTACATGAATGTCCACACCATGATTTTACGGAATTGCATCAAGTGGATACTTTTTATAATGGGCTTAATGATCATGAACGAGATTATTTGAATGCCGCCGCGGGTGGTAATTTTTTGTGCAAGACGACAAATGAGGCTTTACAAATCATTGAAAATAGATCTAAGGTTTATAACCCTCGTAACACACCGAGTGTTGCCAATATGGGTTCGTCATCTTCGTCACAATCGTCTCGTAGCATTAACGCCTTACATGATGAAGCTAATGAGGAAAATCGGTTTTTTGATAGATTTGCGAATCTAATGTCCCATTGGAAGGCTCAAGAAGCTTCCAATTCCGCTTCGGTTAAAGCGGTTGCTAAGAGTTGTTTATCTTGTGGGGGAGCTCATGATCTTTCCGAGTGAATTACCGCGGATGGTAACACTTCGAGTGCTTATGTAGCAACGGGAACTTACAACCAAAAGGGTCAAGGTTCCCGCCCAAATCAAGCTCCACCAAACCAAAATGTTAACAATTATCGAAATAACAACCAAGGTAATTACCAAGGCAACAGACGCAATTACAACAAAGGGAATTATCAAAGTGGCAATGGACAAATTTCTAATCAAAATCAAAACCGTGATTTTCAAAACACTACACAAGGTTTTCAAAATGCTCACACTAAAAATTTGCAAGGAGAATTTTTGGATTATGCAAAAGCAAATGATGCTAAATTTGATAATATGCAACGTGAGATGATTAGCTTAAGGTCCGAGTTGAAAAACGAGCTTAAAAATGAACTTGCTAATGAACTTAAAACTCATGCAAACAAAATGGAAGGAAATGTCCAACGTCTTCAACAAAACCAACAAAAGATGGAATTAGGACAACATGAGATTAAGCAAGAGTTATTAAAAGCGGATGCTAGGCAATCAAAATTTGAGGACCGAATGGCTAAGATGTTTGAAGCAATCATGTGTAAACCCTCTTCTTCGAGTGGTCTTCCTAGTGATACCATTGCAAACCCGAAGGGAGAAATGAAGGTTATTACTACACGAAGTGGTAAAACTTTCAAGGAACCAATCTCTCGTACAAGTACTTCTAAGGAGAAGGAAATCGAGAAAGAACCCGAGGTGATGGTCGAAAAGGAGCACATTACAATCCCACGAAGTACCGCTCATACCACACCTACGGTTGAACCAATACCAATTGTGGAACCCGAGTTTCCAAGGCCGTTGCCTAATGACCAACCCACACCACCTTTACCCTACCCTTCAAGACGAAACAAAGAGAAGTTGCAAGAACGTAACAAACAACAAATCGAGCTTTTTATAAAAATGTTTCAACAAGTGCATTTTGATGTGAGTCTAGCCGACGCGTTGTTATATATGCCTCGTTTCGCTTCCACTTTTAAAAGTATGATGAGCGATAAGGAAAAGCTTTCAAAGCTTGCTAATTGTTCTTCGGTTTATCTTAACCGCATACCGGAAAAAGTTGGTGATCCCGGAAAGTTTCTCATTCCTTGTGACATACAAGATATGAAAGAATGCCTCACCTTGGACGATCTTGGTGCGAGCATTAATTTGATGCCATTTGCCATTTGAAAATCGCTTTCGCTTCCGGCTCTCATTCCTTCGAACATTTCCATCGAGATGGCCGATCATTCTACGATTATGGCATGTGGAGTAGCCGAAGATGTTTTCGTGAAAGTGGGGAAGTTCTACTATCCCGTTGATTTTATAGTAGTTGACATCCCCGCGGATCCTCAAGTTCCTCTAATTTTAGGTCGATCATTTTTAGACACTTCGAGATCGCTTATCGATGTTCATACGAGAACTATCACTTTGAGATTCAACGAAGAGGAACTTGTTATAAACGCTACTCAAAACTCGAAACCTTCTCATGTTTATGCAATCGCTACCATCAATCACATTGACATCGTTGATGTGGTTTGCGATGAGTTTTCACAAGAAGTGTTAGGTTTTTCCGATAGCTCGTCAAGTGGCAATCCCACTATTTTGGATCCGATTCTTGCTAATTCTACACCAAATCTCACTCCATTCCAAGGAGGCGATCTCACTTCAAATGAAATCAACAATGAAGATGAGGTGTTGATTAGTGATGAAACTTCTATTCCACCATTTCTTTCGCCGATGGAAGTTATGAGTGTTGAACCAAAATCTTCAATCGAGGAACCACCTATCCTTGAATTGAAAGATCTTCCTTCTCACCTTGAATACGCATTCTTGGAAGGTGATGACAAGTTGCCGGTTATTATTGCAAAAGGTCTTGCTAATGATGAAAAAACCGAGCTCTTGAAAGTTCTTAAGGCTCACAAAGGGGCAATTGCGTGGAAAATATCCGACATTAAGGGTATTGACCCAAAATTTTGTACTCACAAGATTTTAATGGAGGAAGACTACAAACCCGCAATTCAAAGTCAAAGAAGGGTGAATCCCAAAATTCACGATGTCATTAAAAAGGAGGTCCTTAAACTCCTTGACGCGGGAATGATTTATCCTATATCCGATAGCCCATGGGTGAGCCCAATCCATTGTGTCCCTAAAAAGGGAGGAATGACCGTTGTGCCCAATGAAAACAACAAGTTAATTCCCACTCGTGTTGTGACCGGTTGGAGGGTGTGTATTGACTACCGAAAGTTAAATGACGCCACTCGTAAAGACCACTTTCCTTTGCCCTTCATGGATCAAATGTTGGAGCGACTTGCGGGAAATGAATTCTATTGCTTTTTAGATGGTTTTTCCGGTTACTTTCAAATCCCTATCGACCCTCGTGATCAAGAGAAGACTACGTTTACGTGTCCTTATGGAACGTTCGCTTATCGTAGGATGCTTTTCGGACTTTGTAATGCACCCGGTACGTTTCAACGGTGTATGATGGCGATTTTTCACGATATGATCGAGAAGTCGATGGAAGTGTTTATGGATGACTTCTCGGTGTTTGGTAATTCGTTCACGTCATGTTTATCTAATCTCGAGCAAATGTTAAAACGTTGTGAAGAAACCAATCTTGTGCTTAATTGGGAGAAATGTCATTTCATGTGTAAACAAGGAATTGTCTTAGGACATAAGGTGTCGAAGGCGGGGATTGAGGTCGATAAAGCTAAGGTAGACGTCATCGCCAAGTTACCTCATCCCAAAACAGTTAAGGGAGTTAGGAGTTTCCTAGGCCACGCGGGCTTTTATCGTCGTTTCATCAAGGACTTTTTGAAGATTTCTCGTCCTATGACACACCTTCTCGAGAAGGATGCTCCTTTTAACTTTAATGAGGATTGTGTTAAGGCTTTCGAGACTCTCAAAAGGAAACTTACCGAAGCTCCCATTCTTGTTGCTCCTAATTGGGAATTACCCTTCGAAATCATGTGCGATGCAAGTGATTATGCTATAGGGGCCGTCTTAGGGAAACGCTATGACAAGCATTTTCGTCCTATCCACTATGCTAGTAAGACGATGATCGAGGCTCAATTAAAGTACACCACAACGGAGAAGGAATTCCTTGCCGTGGTCTATGCTTTTGAGAAATTCCGACCTTATCTCGTCTTGACTAAAAGCATCGTGTATACCGACCATTCGGCTATCAAGTATCTCTTAGCTAAGCAAGATGCTAAGCCGAGATTTCTTCGTTGGATGCTCCTCCTCCAAGAATTTGATGTCACCGTGCTTGACAAAAAAGGAGCCGAGAATCTAGCGGCTGATCATCTCTCTCGTCTAGAAGATCCTCACAAATATGTTTTCGAGAACAAGGAAATTACCGAAACATTTCCTCTTGAGACTCTCGGTGTAGTGAATTCTAAAGACACCACCCCATGGTTTGCCGACATTGCAAATTACCATGCGGGCAATTTCATAATCAAGGGTATGACGACACAACAAAAACGAAAATTCTTTCGTGACGTCAAGTTCTATTTTTGGGACGACCCTTATCTCTTTCGGATTTGTGCGGATCAACTCGTTCGACGTTGTGTGTTTGGTGCCGAAGCCTCTAATATCCTTAGAGCTTGTCACGAGGGACCCACGGGTGGTCACCACGGTGCTAATCTCACGGCTAAGAAAGTGTTCGATGCTGGTTTCTTTTGGCCTTCTATCTATCGTGATGCACACGCACTTGTAAAGTCGTGTGATTCATGCCAACGTCAAGGAAAATCGTCTCAACGTGATGAAATGCCGCAAAATATAATTCAAGTATGTGAGATTTTCGACATATGGGGAATAGACTTTATGGGGCCGTTCCCATCGTCTCATGGCAACAAATATATCCTCGTCGCGGTGGACTACCTATCTAAGTGGGTGGAAGCTAAGGCTTTGCCTACTAATGATGCTCGTGTGGTAGTGAAGTTTTTGAAGCAATTATTCTCTCGGTTCGGAACCCCTCGTGCTATTATAAGCGATCGTGGAACCCATTTTTGTAATGACCAATTCAAAAAGGTTCTAAAGAAATATGGAGTTACACATCGTCTTTATACGGCTTATCACCCGCAAACGAGTGGGCAAGTCGAGGTTTCGAACCGAGCTTTGAAGAGGATTTTAGAGAGGTCAATTGGAGAAAACCGTGCTTCATGGTCCGACAAACTCGATGACGCTTTATGGGCCTTTAGGACCGCTTATAAGACACCTATCGGTTGCACTCCTTATAAGTTAGTCTATGGGAAGAATTGTCATTTGCCCATTGAATTGGAGCATAAGACATATTGGGGCCTTAACCATGCTAATTTTGACTTGAAGACCGCGGGAGATCACCGGAAAATATAATTGAATGAATTGGATGAATTAAGAGATAATGCTTATGAAAATTCATTAATTTTTAAAGAAAAGACTAAAAAGTTTCATGATTTAAAGATTAAAAACCGGGTTTTTAACGTTGGTGATCAAGTGTTGCTTTTTAACTCTCGTCTTAAGATATTTTCCGGGAAATTGAAATCTCGTTGGTCGGGTCCGTTCACCATTACACAAGTGTTTCCATATGGGACCATTGAGCTAGCTCAAGATGATGGCCCTAATTTCAAGGTGAATGGACATAGGCTTAAGCACTACTTTGGTGGGGAAATTCCTTCAATGGTTGCCCCCGACCAAGACACCTTCCCCAATGATAATTAGCATTGAGGGGATCGAGTCGAGCTCATGACTCGGTAATCAAAAACGAGGTGCCTCGTGGGGGAGATCCCATGCTTATCTTTTATGCTCACTATTCACTAATAAGGGGACTTGTAGCCTTTCAACTCGTTGTCTCGTGGTTGTTTGTGATTGTGTTATCTAGATCATCATCATCATCTACGATTGAAGACTCTCGTGTTCGTTTACGTAAGCCTCCATCGTTCGTTTGAAGAAGTTTTTCACGATTTCATGACATATCCTTTATTGTTCTAACAATTATCTTTTAGCATACTTAATAAACGGCTTTAGATATATTGTTGATCACCCTTTCCATGCTAGATCCTAAGCATTCGACTCTTCGTCTCTAGTATGGGGGTGCTCCACCTTTAGACTCGAAACATTGAGGACAATGTTTACTTTTAGTATGGGGGGGTGAATAGGTACTTGCTTTGCTACGCCCTCACGCATTCCAATTTTCAATATTTTGTTTTGCTAATAAGACTAAAAATGGCCAAATTTTAAAATTTTTCTTAGTTTTCATAAGTGTTTTTAAGACACGAATGTATATTTTCCGTTGGGTAGAATAAGAGTTAATTTTTGACTTGATGGGCATTTGGAGCCATTTACATTCCTTAACCCGCTCAATTCAAGTTTTGCTAGACTTTTATATAGGGAGCTTTAAAACGCGGAAGTCTTAATTCATTCGGGTTAAGAACAAGAACTTTTCGCAAGTTCCTATAATTGATTCTAGAAAGTCACTTATCAAGGGAACTATAAAATGCATTCTCTAAACTTGAAAAAGTCCAAGAAAGTGCAAGATCCTATAGGTGGCTTGAAAACCCAAAACTTTGATTTGATATAGTCTTAATGAAAGCTAATCCAAATTTGGCTTAATTTTGACTTGCATGGCTAAGTATTCACGAGTCTCTTTAATTAGAGGTCTTTATATAGTGAAGAACGAGAAATGATAGAGTTAGACAAGTGATCATGCTAAACGTAGAACATGAAAGTGTTCTTTCAAAAACTCATATGTTTTTAATTGTGGCTTTTTCTTCCCATAAGATCAATGCATTAGGAATAAATCATAATTGCAATAAGTAAGGTCGTACGATTTGAAAGGTTACTTAGCCTCTAGCGTAAGATCGTTTAAAAGTTGTTCGGGGTTGAATAGAGTTCATAGCCAAGGCATAACTTATTGAAGCGGGACGCGAAGATTGGCGATCATCCAAAAAGGCCCTAACAAGGCATGAGGAGCTCTATTTTTTGCTAAAGATCCAAAGATGATGTGAAGTATCATTATTCCTAAATCAATATGAAGGATCGAGACACACGACGAGAAGCAATTACTCCCCTAAAGAATGGAGAAATTCTATCCAAAAAGACCCTAACAAGGTATGAGGATAAATATATCCAAGTCCGAAAAGGAGGCGGATCGTTGTATATCAAAATCCAAAATAAAGATTGAAGAAAAATGATGAAGTCGTGGTCCAATATGAAGAATCTCTAAAAAACGTCAAGTGAAGAAATTCCAAATATATGAAGAGAAGACCATAATTTCAAGAACGTCTTCCCAAGATTTGAACTATGAAGTACTAGCCAAATATCGGTCCGAGAAAGGTCTCAAATCGTGAAACGAGTTATGCCAAGATATGAACTTAAGGAGATACACGAGAAGCCGTTTTAAAAGATTTTGTCCTTCGGCTAACTATTGATCAAATCGTGCTACTTTGCTTTCGGACTAATAACTACTCAAATAAGTCAATATGTATCACTTGAGATCCATGACAAATAGATAAAAAAGGCTAGTAACCCATTTCCTTTTATAATAACTAGGATTGCGGGGAGAAAAAGTATTACACAATTTGGACGTATGAGTAGTGTTAGCATTGTGACTTGTACCAACAATGATCTTGTTTTTGCACTTAGCATGGAATGTATGACAATCAAGGATGACGAAGTTTACTCTAAGGGACATTTACTTGTTTCTATTCTTTGACCCTAAAAGTCACTTTTTGTGATGAGAATCATACATTATGTCTTTACACATCTTCGTAGTATGTTGCAAGTCTTTTTACTCTTCAACAAAGGTTAATAAAATTGAACTTTGGTGATGCTTAGATACTTTATTCTAGCATTGCGTGAGGGCACGGCAATGGCTTAGTATGGGGGAGTGATGAGATGGCATTTATACATGATCTCATCGTTCTTTTCGGGCTTTAATGCATAAAAATGTCATAAAAATACCATATATATGCTTGTGTTTGTTTACTTGTGTATTTTAGGTATGGATATCGTGAAAAAGACAAAAGATCACAAGTTACAAGGAAAAACGGACACGAGAAACGAAGCCGTGCAAAGAACCGGGTCCTAATCATGGAATTTTCAACAAATACCCTTGAAGACTTGAAGACAAATAAGATTGATCCTCATTTATTGAAGAAATGACACTTAAAACCCTTGTATATTCATAATTACAAGTTTGGTCCCTTAAGTTTGTCAAAATTACACAAATGGTCCTTCAACTTTGAAGAAATGGCAAGAATAGTCCCTCAACAAATCAAAATTGCCAATAATGATCCCTCATGAAGTCAAAGATACAATGAAGACCTTTGAAGATCAACAATGTCCAAGATCAGCCCTTGAATAATCTCAAAATGGCAAAAACAACCCTTGTAATCCTTTTGGAAAAGTAATGTGCCAAAACTGCCAAGTCATGAAACTTATTAACAAAGGAATGGAAGTTTTTGTGGCTGAAAACACGTTTTACCCACTTTCTGAAAACACAAGGGCCAAATATGGGCAAAATAAACATTCAAATGTTTATTGCGCCAAACACCTTTCCACCCTACAAAAACGGATCAAACAAGAGTACTATTCACCTTTTACAGCCCAGATTTTACACAACTTAAATCAAAGGGTAAAATGAAATTACCTTGGCACACGTTTGATTCACCTCACCTTAAACACATCCCACACATAAAACCCTCACTCCCACTCACAAAGGACCCCACCCCCAATTCCCTTTCCACCAATCAGCAAGCAACTTAGCCTCCAAGTCATGTGACGTGTCAAGATCAACAGCCCACAACATTTGCTTCATTCCAAAGCTAAAATGAACAGCCTTGATCAAATTGGACAGCTCAAAATCAGAAAACGTCTAGAAGACCTCAAGGGCACATTTGGGAATTCAGTTCTAGGGTTTATGAATAGTGTTAGCCAGGCATTTGCCTATAAAAGGAGACCTCAACATGTGAGAGTCCCTTTGTTCCAGATTTTAGCTTTTAATCTTTGTAATTCCTTTTTATGAAATAAAATTTGATTTTCTGAAATTTTGAGAAATCTTGTTCTTGTTTATAAAAGTTTGGTGTTTGAGAAGCTAAACTCTGAGTTCCATTTACATGTTTGAAGGTTTTTGAGGTAAGGTTTTAGTTGATAAAGCTTGGGTTTCAAAAATCAGAAAGTCCTTGTTTATTTGATCTCACCTTTGTGTTTGTTCATCTTAGCAGCATTGGAAGCTGGTACTTGTTTTGCTAGTACCTAAGCTCAAACAATCCAGGGCCTGGATGTAGGTCTTGGAGGTTTGCACCTTCTTCCCTTTTCATTTTCTCTTTGAGTTTCTGAATATTTGTTATTTTTGTGGATTTGTGCTTGAATCTGTGTTATTGTGGATGTTTATTGTTGATTTAGCTTGGTTTGATGTTAATGAGGTGTTATTGATCTAATTTGTGGGTTGAATCTTAATGATCCTTTGAAAATTTGTGAAAATAAGTTTTAAAAGGGTGTTTGAGATTACTGCATAAGTTGGATTTGAGGTTTGTTAAGTGCTTGTGTGTTGTATGCAAGTACTGGTAACTGTTATTTGGGAGCATTTGTGCATCTGTTTGCAGGTTTTGTGGTCTTGAACACATAGATTCATAGATTGGCTATAAAATCTGCATAACTTGGTAAAATTGGCTAGGATTTTGAGGACACCTAGATCTAAGCATAGGTTAAGGGTAACAAGTGCTAAATCATAGCTAATCACACCAGGGTAGAGGGATTTGAGGCTTGAAATTGGATCAAGTGCCAAGTATATCAGCAAACTGTTTCTGCATATTGTTCTTTGTTCATCAGTAACTTTTTGAGCTTTGATCTTGCTATTTACTTTGATTCAGTGTTTGATTCTTGTTTCTTTGTGTTCATTGTTAGTTTATATAGCTTGTGTGTGCATCTGGTTAAGTTTGGTTGGCTTATTTTGCTTAAATCTGCTTTTTAAGTGCTAAACTGCTTATTTGCATATCTGGAGCTTATCTGTGGACTGTTTGGCTTATTGTGGCTTATTGTGTGGATCATTTTATGATTTTATTGTTGCTATTGACTCCTTGTGGTTCACTGATCACAAGGGTGCCTTTGTTTCCAATTGAATCAAACCAGAACTCTCAAATAAGCTTGGTCAAATAGTCAAAGCAGTGGGAACTCCTTTCCCCTGCTGGTTGCCACTGATAGTGCAATTTTGGTGTCATCTTATCAATAAGCTATAATAGCTTATTTTAACTAGCAACAACTTTGTTTTTGTAATAGGTGCTCATATTTTGACCCATTTGTTCATCCTGGAGCATTTAGGTGGTTGACTTTTAGGTTTGACTAGAAAACCAAGTCCTTTGACTTTTACATAAGCTCTTTTGTGCTTATTCTGGCTTATTGCTTGTGCTTATTGGATTTTTGTTGATTGATATTGCTTATTGAGTCCATTTGAAAGCTTTTGCAAGTTAAATCAGCTTCTGAGGTTGAGTATTTCTCAAAAACGACTATTTTGTCGTTTTGTGAATTTTTACTTTTCTATTTTCTGGCTTATTGAGTGAGCTTATTGGAAATTTCTTTTGACAGATCTCTTAAGCATCCAAAAAGAGGGTTGTGTGTCAAATTAGAGCTTATGGCATTAGCTTATGGCTTAATGGGCTGAAAAGCCCAATAAGAATAAGCTTTGTGTTCAATAAGCTGTGATAAGCACATTTTCAGCTTTTGGGCCTTTAGAGTTTTGTTCTTAGAATTAAATTTTAAGTCAGATAGGGCTTTTCCAAGTCAATTGGGCCAAGTTTGACTTTTGGGCCCAAAAGCCCATTTGTGTTGACTGTTTTTGGATTTGGCCCATTTGAGGGCCCATTAGGGGTATTTTGGTAATTTCACTTTGATTTTCTGATTATTTAGGTTAAAATAAACTAGTTTGCAAGTTTTTAGAATTTTTTTATAATTTTTGGATTTTTATTATTATTTTATTATTATTTTATTATTATTTTTAAAATTTCACTTTTTCCAACTTTTTACATTTTTCTTAGGTTAAGTACATTAAAATATAGGAATTTAGCAACTTTTAGAATAATTTTATCACTTATAGATTAATTTTTATAATTATTTTAAGTTTTAATAGTTTTTAATTCATTTTAAATAGTTTTTATTAGTTTTAAAATTTCTAAAAATAGTTTTTAATCATTTTAGGTCATTTTTTTATAGGTTTATCAATTGAAAAATCTTTATTTGGGCTTTTTGATAATTTATTTGATTTTTAGGGCTTTAATTAGCATTTAAAAATTGAATATTTAATTATTTAAAAGGTTTGAAAAACTTTTGATAATTGGTAAACTCCTAGTTTATTATTTTTGATTTTTGGTAAATTTTTGGAAATTTTTAGAATTTATTTCTATTTTTGTGGTTTTTAAGGTTCTACGTTTTAACTTTCTAATAGTGATTTTTAGTTAATTTTTATTTTTACGACTTCGTCATTTTCTCTTCTAATCCCCTTCTAAACCAAATATTAATCTCAAATCTTGTACATCTTAGTCACACACATATACCTCCTTGGGAAACGAACTTAATCGGGTCATTAACACTTGATTTTTCCTAAAGTCATTTGTTCAATACTTACCGCTTTTACGCCTTTTTCCTAAAAGGTGTAATTTTACATCAATCACCAAGTTAAGGAAAGGGCAACTATTGGTGAATTCATGTTTAAGCACAAGGTGTGAATGAAAGATCACAATAGTAACAAAGTGAACCGGATACAAGGGCCTCCTCCATAAGCTCCAAAGCATGAAATGAGTGAGCAACCCTACAAACAACATGAAGACAAAAGAAGGTCTCCCCTACACTTATCTCCAATTCTATACCCTTATTGCTTAACCTACAACACTCTAAACCTAGTTATACGATGCTTGAGTTAAGGAGTCTCTAGCTCGACTCGTCCCTCAATGAATTAATTCATGGGGAAAATGGGGATCTCTTGGACCATTTCAACGGAAATGTCCTCCCCAAAATAATGTTTCAAACGGTGACCATTCACTTTAAAGTTTGGACCATCGGGTTATGACAACTCAATAGTTCCATATGGAAACACTTGAGCAATAGTGAATGGATCGGACCATCTCGACTTAAGCTTGCCCGCAAAAAGTTTCAACCTTGAGTTAAAGAGGAGAACCGACTCTCCAACTTTAAACTCACGGTTCTTGATCTTAGCATCATGCAATTTCTTAGTCTTTTCCTTGTAAAGCAAAGAATTCGCATAGGCATTGGCTCTCAATTCATCCATCTCATTAAGTTGATCTTTCCTATGTGAACCGGCTTGGTTTAAATCAAAGTTAGCCCACTTGAGAGCCCAAGATGCCTTATGTTCTAATTCGAATGGGAGGTGGCACACTTTACCATAGACAAGCCTATAAGGAGTACAACCAATTGGTGTCTTAAAAGCCGTCCTAAAAGCCCACAAAGCATCATCAAGCTTATCCGACCAAGAAGCTCGATGCTCTCCCACCGTTATCTCTAAAATTCTCTTTAAACCACGATTTGTGACCTCGGTTTGACCATTGGTTTGAGGGTGATACGCGGTAGAAAGTCTATGATTAACTCCATATTTCTTCATAACTCTTGTGAATTGATCATTACAAAAGTGCATACCACGATCACTTATGATGGCCCGAGGTACACCAAATCTAGCAAACAATTGCTTTAAGAATTCACAACAACTCGAGCATCATTGGTAGGTAAGGCTTTAGCCTCCACCCATTTAGACACATAATCCACCGCCACAAGTATATACTTGTTTCCCTTAGAAGATGGAAAAGGTCCCATGAAATCTATGCCCCATACATCAAAAATCTCACACTCTTGAATAAAAATTTGTGGCATCTCATCACATTACGTAATTTTTCCTTGTCTTTGACACACATCACAAAATTTCACCATTTCTTGGGCATCTTTGTAAATGGAAGGCCAATAGTAACCCGAATCAAAGACTTTCTTGGTGGTATAGTTGTGCCCAAAATGTCCACCCGTAGGTCCTTTATGATATGCTTCTATGATTTTAAATGCCTCGGGCCCATCTACACACCGTCTAATGATTTTGTTTGCACATTGCCTAAAAAGATAAGGATCATCCCAAAGTAGTACTTAACTTCCTTAAGAAATTTCTTCTTTTGTTGGTAAGTAAGACCCTCAATAAGCACATTCCCCACAAGATAGTTTGATATATCCGCAAACCAAGGGGTAGCATCCTCTTGGGAAGAGATAGACATGAGCTCCTCTAATGGAAAGGATTCATTGATTTCTTGATTTGGATGCTCAAGTCTACTCAAGTGATCCGCCGCTAAATTCTCGGCCCCTTTCTTATCACGAATCTCTATCTTAAACTCTTGAAGCAACAAAACCCATCTCAAAAGCCTAGGCTAAGCATCTTGTTTTGTCATGAGATACTTGAGAGCGGAATGATCCGTAGACACTATGGTTTTGGATAGCACAAGGTATGGTCTAAATTTCTCAAAAGCATAGACTATAGCAAGCAACTCTTTTTCCGTGGTAGTATAATGAAGTTGTGCACCAGTCATGGTTTTACTCGCATAGTGTATATGTTGAAAATGCTTATTCACTCTTTGACCTAAGACGACCCCCACCGCATAATCACTAGCGTCACACATAAGCTCAAAAGGTAATTCCCAATTTGGAGAAACCAAAACGGGAGCCTTTGTCAATTTCTCCTTAAGAGTCTCAAAAGATTCCAAACAATCTTGGTTAAAAATGAAAGGAGCCTCTTTTTCTAAGAGATGAGTCATCGGTCTAGCTATCATAGAAAAATATTGTATAAAGCGCCTATAAAACCCCGCATGACCTAAGAAACTCCTTACACCTTTAACCGAAGTGGGTGGGGGAAGCTTAGCAATCACATCAATTTTAGCTCGATCCACTTCTAATCCCTTGTTGGATATTTTTTGTCCTAAAACAATTCCCTCTTTCACAATAAAGTGACATTTCTCCCAATTAAGCAATGAACGTGTTTCCTCACAACGCTTAAGCATTCTTTCTAAATTGGTGAGACATGAGGTAAATGAATCTCCAAAGACGGAAAAGTCATCCATGAAAACCTCCATTGTTTGTTCTATCATATCATGGAAAATTGCCATCATGCACCTTTGAAACGTCCCCGGTGCATTACATAAGCCAAAAGGCATCCTCTTGTAAGCAAATGTACCGTAGGGACAAGTGAATGTGGTCTTTTCTTGATCCTTAGGGTCAATGGGTATTTGGAAATAACCCGAAAAGCCATCAAGAAAACAATAGTACTCATTTCCCGCTAAGCGTTCAAGCATTTGGTCCATAAAAGGTAATGGGAAGTGGTCTTTCCTAGTAGCCTCATTGAGCTTCCTATAGTCAATACAAACTCTCCAACCGGTAACAAGTCTCGTAGGAATAATCTCATTGTTCTCATTAGGCACTACGGTGATTCCACCCTTTTTGGAACACAATGTACCGGTTTAACCCATGGAGAGTCGGAAATGGGGTAAATCATGCCCGCATAAAGGAGATTGATCACTTCCTTCTTAATGACCTCATGGATTTTTGGGTTAACCCTTCGTTGACTTTGAATGGCGGGTTTGTAATCATCCTCCATAAGGATTTTTTGTGTACAAAAATGTGGATCAATTCCCCTTATGTCGGATATTTTCCATGCTAAGGCTTTCTTGTGTTTCTTAAGGACTTCAATAAGTTTCTCCTTCTCATTTTATTTCAACTTTCTTAGCAATGATCACGGGTAATTGGTCTTTGCCCTCTAAGAAAGCATACTCTAAGTGAGATGGAAGGTCCTTAAGTTCAATTGGAGGTGGACTCTCTATGGAAGGTTTTACTATGGAAGGATCCTCATTGGTAACTTCTTGTGGAGTAGGAGAAGGAATAGGGTCCTCATTGAGCAACTTTTGGATAGTAAGAATATATTCTTCCCAATTAATGGGATAATCATCATCACCAAGAAAGTTGGACTCAACATGGGGCATTTCCTCACTAGTACTCTTGCAAGCATCATGAAAGTGTTCATCACACACCTCATCTAGCACATCAACTATGTTAATAGTCTCACACGGTCTAGACTCCTTAACCTCTTTCCTATCACAAACTTTCCCTAACTTAAACACCACTTTCTCATCCTCTACTCTTATAATTAGTTCTCCCTCCGCCACATCTATCAAAGTACGACCCGTTCTTAAAAACGGTCTACCACCAATCAAAGGAACTCTAGGATCCATGTCATAATCAACCACTACAAAGTCGGCCGGAAATGTAAACTTATCCACACCTACAAAAACATCCTCCGCGATACCTACGGGGTAAGGTATGGTTCGGTTGGCTAACTCAAGGGTCATCCTAGTGGGAGTGAGCTCAGGAAGAGAGAGTTTTTTCCAAACCGATAAAGGCATGAGGTTTATGCTTGCCCCTAGATCCGCCAAAGCCATGCAATTTTCCACACCGGGAACATTACAAGGTATCTAGAAACGCCCCGGATCTCCAAGTTTTATTGGTAAGGTTTTAAGTAGTACGGCGGAACAATTTTCATTAAGGGATGTGTTGGGCAAATCAAACCATTTCTCCTTGTTTGAGAGTAAATCCTTGAACATCTTAGCAAACTTTGGCATATAAGCAAGAGCTTCCGCAAAGGATATATTGATGTTGAGTTTCTTGAACATCCTTAAGAAATTTGAGACTTGGATGTCATCCTTGTTCTTTAACTTGTCCTTTTTCAACCTTGAAGGATATGGAAGAGTTGGTTTAGGTGTAGGTGTTGTAGTGGAAGGTTTGTCTTTGATAGCTTCTTCATTGGGAGTTGTGGAAGGTAGAGGAGAAGTAGGAATAGGTTGAGAACGTGTGTTTGATTGAATGGGAGAATTTTGAGGTGGTGAAGTAGATGTAGAAGGCTTGTTACATGTAGGAACAAAAGTGGGTTTAACAATAGGAGGTTGAGGAGGTGAAGGATCCTTTGTTGACTTTCCACTTCTAGTTGTAATAGCATTGACGTTTGCCCTTGGATTTGCTTGTGTGTTAGATGGTAAAGCTCCGTGTGGTCTTTGATTATACATAATTTGGTTGTGAAGAAGAGCAAATTTCTAGTTATTTTCCTCTTGAGCATCTTTCATTTGTTTCTAATAAGAAGTAAGCTTTTGAAGGATCAAATCCATGGGGTTAGGTTGCACATTCCCTTGATAAAAACCTTGTTGTGGATAAGGTGGAGGTGGTGCATTAAATCCTTGATTTGGTGGATAAAAGTTATTTCCTTGATGTTGAAAATGATTGGGTGCCTTGTAGTTATTCCCTTGGTAATGTGGTCTTGGGCCTTGATTCCGTTGTAACAATTGAGGAGGATTTTGTTGAGGTTGGGTGGGTGGTTGGGGTGGGAATCCCGGTGGAGTAAGGTAATTTTGGGACTTGTAAGAAAGGTTATTGGGATTGATATTTGGCTTGAAGTGTTCATGATGTTCCTCTTGGTAAGCATAACATTCCCCTTGATAACCTTACACCTTATCACATTGTTCATAGGAATGGGGACCTCCACAAGTCTCACATGAAAGGGTAATGGCATGCACATCATTTGTAGAATTGTTAAATGAAAGGCTCTTAATAGCTTGGATCAATTCTTGATGTGCCTTAAAACTCATCTCATGATCCCTAACTATCTTTTGAATGATCTATTGGTGATACTTGAGGAATTGGTTATCACAAGGTGTTTTAGAATTGTTTTGGATAACATGAACCCTTTCTTCAAATTGAGTGTTTGTTTGTACCATTGCTTTGGTCTCAATAATATCCCAAGCCTATTGAATGGATTTAAGAAGAATATTTCCTCCCGCGGAAGCATTGAGTGAGTCTTGGTGATGAGGTTTAAGGCCATTGTAGAAATTATTGATTTGGTGAACTTCATCCAATCCATGGTTAGGGCATCTCCTCAATAACTCTCTAAACTCCTCCCAAGCATCACTAAAGGTTTGACTAGGTTTTTGTTGAAAGCCTATAATTAAGTTCCTCAAAGCCGTGGTCTTAGATGGGGGAAAGAACTTGTTCAAGAACTTAGTAGTGAAACCATCCCAAGTGGTGATACTATCGGGTGGTTGTGTGTCTAACCAATGCTTAGCGGGACCCTCTAGTGAAAATTGCACCAATATCAACTTAATGGAATCATGGGGAACTCCATTGTACTTAATGGTGTTTCAAAGAGCAAGAAATCTCTTAAGGTGATCATGAGGATTATCATTCTTGTTTCCATAGAAAGGTGTGTTTGAAACCAAGTTAATCATAGCCATTTTTAGCTCAAATGAATTTGCGGGAATATCGGGTATCTTGATAGCATCGGCATATCCGTGAACATTGGATTGCAAACGTTCCATCAAAGAACGAGTATCAACTCCGGCCATGGCTTCTTGTTGTGGATGAATCAAAGCACGATTCTCGTGATCGGCTTGATGGACGGTGGTGTTCCTACTCTTTCTCTTTTTATTCCTTTTCGGAGGAAGGGGTTGTACACCAATCGATATTTGTGCACGCCCGCGAGTGAGCATGCAACTCAATACGAGGAATGAGAGAGAAGCTCTCGTGTGACTTTGAAGAGAAAAGGATTATCCCCTTCGAGTTTCAATATGAAATATCCACAAGAAAATAATAATATACGTATGAACTACTTGGGTGCAAAACCCCCAATGAAGCCTTCCTTCTTAGAATACTCACAAGTGAACGGGGGGTTAGGTGGCGCGAAGCACTTAAGTACCTATTGACCCTTAGATGACGTTTTATAGCACATCGCCTTTCTATTCACTTAATTGTTTGTATTCTTCGAATTGTTGCTTATTGGAAGTATTTATCTATTCTTGCTTTATTTTGTTTGATCGATACACGTGTCAAGGACCGGAACGCCCCTCAGCACGGTGTATTGCCTTGGCAATACTTATGGAGAATATGTAAATTGGTTGTTCTTATACGTATACGTATTTACTTATAATAATATATGGAAAATATTTTTGTATTTATGAGTTTTTAAGAGAAAATACTATATGTACATAAAAACCGAGAGAATCCAATAATATATATTTTTAGGTGCAATCTCTTAGGAAAAAGATTGCTTTTTGGATTTTTTAATTTGTTTGGTCAATTCTTTAGGAAAAGAATTGTTTTCTTACTTTTTTAGTTTTTATATATTTTTATATTTTTGATTTTTTATTTTTTTTTATTTATGATACGTAAAAATAACGTTCACTAGGTGAACGGATCCCAAAAGCCAATGAAAACCGTCAATCGATAGTCTCTCGTAAAGTCAAAGAACCAGCAGCGGCGCCATTCGAAATGTGTATAGTTGAAGTTCGTTTTCTCAGTTCTTAACTAATTGAAAGTCCTAACAAGATCGAGTTTTTAATTGTTTTTGGTTGGTAAAGTATTGGATATTCTATAGCTAATTCAAACAAATCCTTGCTAAAATGAAAAATACAGTCTACTTATACGTAAAACAAAGTGCACAAACCAAGTTTTTATTCAATTAAAATGCTCAAATGTAAATTCTACAAAATATAAGGACTGAAAATGTAAATTCAATGAAAGATAAATGCCAAAAATACAAAGTCAAAAAGTCTAGGGACTATATATGCAAAATCAGTTAACCAAATGGACTAAATGTGAAAATTTATTTAACAAAAGTAACTAACTTTTAACTATTGAAAACTAACTAACCACTTTTTAACAAACTTGGAAATACAAGGACCTAACTTTTGCAAAACCTAATTAATTGGAAGTTTATCCTGTAAATGAAACTGTTTAATCCTCAAGGGACTAGAATGCAATTTTAAAAACTTTTTAAACCAAAACGGGCACAAGGACTAAAATAAGCTCGTTTGAGCTCGTTTCTTGACTAAATAAGCTCAAACCACTTTCAAAAGTCTTAA
Organism: Glebionis coronaria; assembly: GCA_025667525.1. NCBI lineage: Eukaryota > Viridiplantae > Streptophyta > Magnoliopsida > Asterales > Asteraceae > Glebionis > Glebionis coronaria. The sequence continues at coordinate 196,265,769 of CM046882.1, read as the reverse complement.
AATTGAAATTAAGCTAGACTTGTAAAAGGAAATAAGCTGAAACTGGCTAGAACTCTAATAAGCAATTTCAAATAAGCTCAAAATAAGCTATCTAATAAGCTACACATGCACAACTTGATTTTATTGAAGAAATTTGTTAAACAGCTCACAAGAAGAATGGGAAATCTAGTTTCAAAGAAAATGATCCAGAAATAAGCTCTAAAACTGGAAATAAGCTAAAATGAGCTTATGTTGACTTTTGTTGACCAAAATTCGAAAATTCTGAAAATCTCAAAACTTATCAAGGAACACTTTTTGGATTGATTTGTGAAATAAAATTAGCAAGTTTCTGAAGTGGATAAGCCAATATGAGAAAATAGTCAAGCTTTTTATCACTGGGAATTGAAAATGCTCAAGGGCTTAAACTAAGGCTTATATCTAGCTTATTTCTGAAAACTGTATAATTTCCTGCTACACACTTAAACTACATATATTAAGTGATAACTAGAAACTGGTTTCAAAGATTTTCATCAAGGAACAAAACAATGGCAATGATTTGAAAATGGATACTTTTCTAAAAACTAGTTAAACAAAACTGACCCAAACTTTTTGTCATGCCATTTGCCTTTTTGACTCAAGTGTTGACTTGAAAACTTTGTAAACTAATCTTTTATGACTTACTATCTGAATGAAGGCCAGAATTTACCAACTAACACAGACTTGATCACAAATGAAATCTTAATCCCCAACACAAGTTTACTGAATTTTCAAAACTTTTTGTGAAGGAAATTTGAGTTAAAAGCAAAGTTGATTCAAGACAGTTATCAAGCTAAGTTTAGTGACTGAAATGTAATGGATTAGAACTGATTTCAAGCTATGAAACAAACTTACACTCTAAGTGATCTAAAAAGCTAAAAGTGACTGATATTAAGCAAACAGGTATGAGAATAAAGCTAGTGATCAAGTGATATACTACAATTAAGCTACTAAAACATCAACATCAACTCAATAACAGCTAAAAACATTTTATCATGCAATCAAATAGCTTTACACTAGATATTGAGCATGCAAGAAACAATTGAGAGGAACAAAAATTCAGAAAAAACAACACCTTCTAGCTTAGGCCTCCTTTGGGGAGTAGAGAAGCGCCGAGCTTTCTAGCTAGTGCTAAACCACCACCTTAGCACTAGAATCAACCAAATATCAACTAATCAACAACTACCATTATCTAAATCTCCATTAATGAGCTTGAATTCTTTAAAATCTACTCAATACTTGAACTGGAATGAACAAAACAGGAACAACAGCTACAGGTCTTCTCAATTAGCTAATCATGATCAAATGGTGATCATAACTAGCTTAAAACAGCAACAGAGTAACAAGATGCAGGGTATGAACAGTAGATGAAGAAGATTAAGGTGAAATTTTATTTATTGAATTGGAAAAGTGGTTACAAAGCTGGTAAATTGGTTACAACTAATAACAGACTCAAGAGATTGTCAGTCTCTTGAGTTATTATGCTAAAACTAACTGAATTGAGAGAAATCTAAAAAGTGTGTTTGTTTTCACACTTTTCTACATTACAAGAAATGAAAGCTATCTAGGGTATTTATAGAATGCAGATGAGAATTGGTGAGGGAGAGTGACGTGTTGCATCCAATCCCAAACTTCCACGTGGCTTAATTATAGCAATTGCAATTTGCAGGTGATGAACAACTTTGAGGATTTTTGAATGACTTAATTTCAGTCCAATTAGGTTGTTGGGTTGAATTCGTCTCTTGATTTTGAGAAACTTTCATATTTATAACTTCTTCTGAAATGCATTCTAGCTCAATCCCGTCCCTGGGTTCTTTGTTGAAGAAGATGAACACGTGGCACTTTCTTATTGGGTAAGAAATTCTCACACGGATTGTTATCCAAATTGGATAAAAGATATTATTGGCTGGCGTGTTGCTATTGGTGGAAAATGGAAGTAGTGCGCTGCACTGTTGAGATCTTGTAATTAATGAGAAAACGAAAGGTTTGACTAGGTTTTTGTTGAAAGCCTATAATTAAGTTCCTCAAAGCCGTGGTCTTAGATAGGGGAAAGAACTTGTTCAAGAAGTTAGTAGTGAAACCATCCCAAGTGGTGATACTATCGGGTGGTTGTGTGTCTAACCAATGCTTAGCGGGACCCTCTAGTGAAAATTGCACCAATATCAACTTAATGGCATCATGGGGAACTCCATTGTACTTAATGGTGTTGCAAAGAGCAAGAAATCTCTTAAGGTGATCACGAGGATTATCATTCTTGTTTCCATAGAAAGGTGTGTTTGAAACCAAGTTAATCATAGCCGTTTTTAGCTCAAATGAATTTTCGGGAATATCGGGTATCTTGATAGCATCGGCATATCCGTGAACATTGGATTGCAAACATTCCATCAAAGAATGAGTATCAACTCCGGCCATGGCTTCTTGTTGTGGATGAATCAAAGCACGATTCTCGTGATCGGCTTGATGGACGGTGGTGTTCCTACTCTTTCTCTTTTTCTTCCTTTTCGGAGGAAGGGGTTGTACACCAATCGGTATTTGTGCACGCCCGCGAGTGAGCATGCAACTCAATACGAGGAATGAGAGAGAAGCTCTCATGTGACTTTGAAGAGAAAAGGATTACCCCCTTCGAGTTTCAATATGAAATATCCACAAGAAAATAATAATATACGTATGTACTACTTGGGTGCAAGACCCCCAATGAAGCCTTCCTTCTTAGAATACTCATAAGTGAACGGGGGGTTAGGTGGCGCGAAGCACTTAAGTACCTATTGACCCTTAGATAGCATTTTATAGCACATCGCCTTTCTATTCACTTAGTTGTTTGTATTCTTCGAATTGTTGCTTATTGGAAGTATTTATCTATTCTTACTTTATTTTGTTTGATCGATACACGTGTCAAGGACCGGAACGCCCCTCAACACAGTGTATTGACTTGGCAATACTTAGGAGAATATGTGAATTGGTTGTTCTTATACGTATACGTATTTACTTATAATAATATATGGAAAATATTTTTATATTTATGAGTTTTTAAGAGAAAATACTATATGTACATAAAAACCGAGAGAATCCAATAATATATATTTTTGGGTCAATCTCTTAGGAAAAAGATTGCTTTTTGGATTTTTTAATTTGTTTGGTCAATTCTTTAGGAAAAGAATTGTTTCGTTACTTTTTTAGTTTTTATATATTTTTATATTTTTTATTTTTTATTTGTTTTTTATTTATGATACGTAAAAATAACGTTCACTAGGTGAACGGATCCCAAAAGCCAATGAAAACCGTCAATCGATAGTCTCTCGTAAAGTCAAAGAACCGGCAGCGGCGCCATTCGAAATGTGTATAGTTGAAGTTCGTTTTCTCAGTTCTTAACTAATTGAAAGTCCTAACAAGATCGAGTTTTTAATTGTTTTTGGTTGGTAAAGTATTGGATATTCTATAGCTAATTCAAACAAATCCTTGCTAAAATGAAAAATGCAGTCTACTTATACGTAAAACAAAGTGCACAAACCAAGTTTTTATTCAATTAAAATGCTCAAATGTAAATTCTACAAAATATAAGGACTGAAAATGTAAATTCAATGAAAGATAAATGCCAAAAATACAAAGTCAAAAAGTCTAGAGACTATATATGCAAAATCATTTTACCAAATGGACTAAATGTGAAAATTTATTTAACAAAAGTAACTAACTTTTAACTATTTGAAAACTAACTAACCACTTTTTAACAAACTTGGAAATACAAGGACCTAACTTTTGCAAAACCTAATTAATTGGAAGTTTAGCCTGTAAATGAAACTGTTTAATCCTCAAGGGACTAGAATGAAATTTTAAAAACTTTTTAAACCAAAACGGGCACAAGGACTTAAATAAGCTCGTTTGATCTCGTTTCTTGACCAAATAAGCTCAAACCACTTTCAAAAGTCTTAAAATTGAAATTAAGCTAGACTTGTAAAGGGAAATAAGCTGAAACTGGCTAGAACTCTAATAAGCAATTTCAAATAAGCTCAAAATAAGCTATCTAATAAGCTACACATGCACAACTTGATTTTATTGACGAAATTTGTTAAACAGCTCACAAGAAGAATGGGAAATCTAGTTTCAAAGAAAATGATCCAGAAATAAGCTCTAAAACTGAAAATAAGCTAAAATGAGCTTATGTTGACTTTTGTTGACCAAAATTCCAAAATTCTGAAGATCTCAAAACTTATCAAGAAACACTTTTTGGATTGATTTGTGAAAGAAAATTAGCATGTTTCTGAAGTGGATAAGCCAATATGAGAAAACAGTCAAGCTTTTTATCACAGGGAATTGAAAATGCTCAAGTGCTTAAACTAAGGCTTATATCTAGCTTATTTCTAAAAACTGTATAATTACCTGCTACACACTTAAACTACATATATTGAGTGATAACTAGAAACTAGTTTCAAAGATTTTCATCAAGGAACAAAACAATGGCAATGATTTGAAAATGGATACTTTTCTGAAAACTAGTTAAACAAAACTGACCCAAACTTTTTCTCATGCTATTTGCCTTTTTGACTCAAGTGTTGACTTGAAAACTTTGTAAACTAATCTTTTATGACTTACTATCTGAATGAAGGCCAGAATTTACCAACTAACAAGACTTGATCACAAATGAAATCTTAATCCCAAACACAAGTTTACTGAATTTTCAAAACTTTTTGTGAAGGAAATTTGAGTTAAAAGCAAAGTTGATTCAAGACAGTTATCAAGCTAAGTTTAGTGACTGAAATGTAATGGATTAGAACTGATTTCAAGCTATGAAACAAACTTACACACTAAGTGATCTAAAAAGCTAAAAGTGACTGATATTAAGCAAACAAGTATGAGAATAAAGCTAGTGATCAAGTGATATACTACAATTAAGCTACTAAAACATCAACATCAACTCAATAATAGCTAAACACATTTTATCATGCAATCAAATAGCTTTACACTAGATATTGAGCATGCAAGCAACAATTGAGAGGAATAAAAATTCAGAAAAAACAACACCTTCTAGGTTAGGCCTCCTTTGGGGAGTAGAGAAGCGCTGAGCTTTCTAGCTAGTGCTAAACCACCACCTTAGCACTAGAATCAACCAAATATCAACTAATCAACAACTACCATTATCTAAATCTCAATTAATGAGCTTGAATTCTTCAAAATCTACTCAATACTTGAACTAGAATGAACATAACAGGAACAACAACTACAGGTCTTCTCAATTAGCTAATCATGATCAAATGGTGATCATAACTAGCTTAAAACAGCAACAGAGTAACAAGATGCAGGGTATGAACAGTAGATGAAGAAGATTAAGGTGAAATTTTATTTATTGAATTGGAAAAGTGGTTACAAAGCTGGTAAATTGGTTACAACTAATAACAGACTCAAGAGATTGTCAGTCTCTTGAGTTGTCATGCTAAAACTAACTGAATTGAGAGAAAACTAAAAAGTGTGTGTGTTTTCACACTTTTCTATATTACAAGAAATGAAAGCTATCTAGGGTATTTATAGAATGCAGATGAGAGTTGGTGAGGGAGAGTGACGTGTTGCATCCAATCCCAAGCTTCCACGTGGCTTAATTTTAGCAATTGCAATTTGCAGGTGATGAACAACTTCGGGGATTTTTGAATGACTTAATTTCAGTCCAATTAAGTTGTTGGGTTGAATTCGTCTCTTGATTTTGAGCAACTTTCATATTTATAACTTCTTCGGAAATGCATTCTAGCTCAATCCCGTCCCTGGGTTCTTTGTTGAAGAAGATGAACACGTGGCACTCTCTTATTGGGTAAGAAATTCTCACACGGATCGTTATCCAAATTGGATAAAAGATATTATTGGCTGGCGTGTTGCTATTGGTGGAAAATGGAAGTAGTGCGCTGCACTGTTGAGATCTTGTAATTAATGTGAAAACGGCGCTATTGGCACAGCTGGCAATCCTTGCCTCTTATTTCTTGACTCCTCATTGGTTGAGAATAGTTCACACGGATCAAGCACCATATAACTTCTAAAAAATGGCAGAATTAACCCCTCAACTTTGGTAGTTTGATCTTTTGAGCTATAATCTTCATTCCTTTGGCAATTTCAGTCCTTCCACTTTCATTCTTGAACATTTAAAACCTTTGACTTGGTTGACTTCATTATTGACCATTTTTGACTTTGATCTTGACTATGGAAAATTTGCACTTTTGGTCCTTCATCTTTGAAATGTTGTCAAGATAGGTCCTTGTTCTTCAAAGTCTTGTCACTCTTGATCCTTCTTTGTCTTTTTCATCCAATTAAGCTTGATTTTCTTCTTGTTTGCTTGAAATTGTATCCTTCTTACCTATTTGAACACAACTCAAAGAACATACCACATAATACTACTTTTATAGCACAAAAGTTAGGTATTTGCTATGTGTTTTAGGGTGTTTTGTTGATTAATTGAAATGAGTTTTTGCTCATATCAAGTAGTGCGCTGCACCCAACCTCAAAAAAATATTTGGTATGAGCAAAAACTCATATCAATTAATCAACAAAACACCCTAAAACACATAGCAAATACCTAACTTTTGTGCTATAAAAGCAGTATTATGTGGTATGTTCTTTGTTTGTGTTCAAATAGGTAAGAAGGATACAATTTCAAGCAAACAAGAAGAAAATCAAGCTTAATTGGATGAAAAAGACAAAGAAGGATCAAGAGTGACAAGACTTTGAAGAACAACGACCTATCTTGACAACATTTCAAAGATGAAGGACCAAAAGTGCAAATTTTACATAGTCAAGATCAAAGTAAAAAACGGTCAATAATGAAGTAAACCAAGTCAAAGGTTTTAAATGTTCAAGAATGAAAGTGGAAGTACTGGAATTGCCAAAGGAATGAAGATTATAGCTCAAAAGATCAAACTGCCAAAGTTGAGGGGTTAATTCTGCCTTTTTTGGAAGTTATATGTGCTTGATCCGTGTGAACTATTCTCAACCAATGAGGAGTCAAGAAATAAGAGGCAAGGATTGCCAGCTATGCCACTAGCGCCGTTTTCACATTAATTACAAGATCTCAACAGTGCAGCGCACTACTTCCATTTTCCACCAATAGCAACACGCCATCCAATAATATCTTTTATCCAATTTGGATAACGATCCGTGTGAGAATTTCTTACCCAATAAGAAAGTGCCACGTGTTCATCTTCTTCAACAAAGAACCTAGGGACGGGATTGAGCTAGAATGCATTTCCGAAGAAGTTATAAATATGAAAGTTGCTCAAAATCAAGAGACGAATTCAACCCAACAACTTAATTGGACTGAAATTAAGTCATTCAAAAATCCCCAAAGTTGTTCATCACCTGCAAATTGCAATTGCTAGAATTAAGCCACGTGGAAGCTTGGGATTGGATGCAACACGTCACTCTCCCTCACCAACTCTCATCTGCATTCTATAAATACCCTAGATAGCTTTCATTCTTGTAATGTAGAAAAGTGTGAAAACACACACACTTTTTAGTTTTCTCTCAGTTGAGTTAGTTTTAGCATAACAACTCAAGAGACTAACAATATCTTGAGTCTGTTATTAGTTGTAACTAATTTACCAGCTTTGTAACCACTTTTCTAATTCAATAAATAAAATTTCACCTTAATCTTCTTCATCTACTGTTCATACCCTGCATCTTGTTACTCTGTTGCTATTTTAAGCTAGTTATGATCACCATTTGATCATGATTAGCTAATTGAGAAGACCTGTAGTTGTTGTTCCTGTTCTGTTCATTCCAGTTCAAGTATTGAGTAGATTTTGAAGAATTCAAGCTCATTAATTGAGATTTAGATAATGGTAGTTGTTGATTAGTTGATATTTGGTTGATTCTAGTGATAAGGTGGTGGTTTAGCACTAGCTAGAAAGCTCAGCGCTTCTCTACTCCCCAAAGGAGGCCTAAGCTAGAAGGTGTTGTTTTGTCTGAATTTTTGTTGCTCTTAATTGTTGCTTGCATGCTCAATATCTAGTGTAAAGCTATTTGATTGCATGATAAAATGTGTTTAGCTGTTATTGAGTTGATGTTGATGTTTTAGTAGCTTAATTGTAGTATATCACTTGATCACTAGCTTTATTCTCATACCTTTTTGCTTAATATCAGTCACTTTTAGCTTTTTAGATCACTTGGAGTGTAAGTTTGTTTCATAGCTTGAAATCAGTTCTAATCCATTACATTTCAGTCACTAAACTTAGCTTGATAACTGTCTTGAATCAACTTTGCTTTTAACTCAAATTTCCTTCACAAAAAGTTTTGAAAATTCAGTAACCTTGTGTTTGGGATTAAGATTTCATTTGTGATCAAGTCTTGTTAGTTGGTAAATTTTGGCCTTCATTCAGATAGTAAGTCATAAAAGATTAGTTTACAAAGTTTTCAAGTCAACACTTGAGTCAAAAAGGCAAATGGCATGAGAAAAAGTTTGGGTCAGTTTTGTTTAACTAGTTTTCAGAAAAGTATCCATTTTCAAATCATTGCCATTGTTTTGTTCCTTGATGAAAATCTTTGAAACCAGTTTCTAGTTATCACTCAATATATGTAGTTTAAGTGTGTAGCAGGAAATTATACAGTTTTCAGAAATAAGCTAGATATAAGCCTTAGTTTAAGCACTTGAGCATTTTCAATTCCCTGTGATAAAAAGCTTGACTGTTTTCTCATATTGGCTTATCCACTTCAGAAACTTGCTAATTTTCTTTCATAAATCAATCCAAAAAGTGTTCCTTGATAAGTTTTGAGATTTTCAGAATTTTGGAATTTTGGTCAACAAAAGTCAACATAAGCTCATTTTAGCTTATTTTCAGTTTTAGAGCTTATTTCTGGATTATTTTCTTTGAAACTAGATTCCCATTCTTCTTGTGAGCTGTTTAACAAATTTCTTTAATAAAATCAAATTGTGCATGTGTAGCTTATTAGATAGCTTATTTTGAGCTTATTTGAAATTGCTTATTAGAGTTCTAGCCAGTTTCAGCTTATTTCCTTTTACAAGTCTAGCTTAATTTCAATTTTAAGACTTTTGAAAGTGGTTTGAGCTTATTTGGTCAAGAAACGAGCTCAAACGAGCTTATTTTAGTCCTTGTGCCCGTTTTGGTTTAAAAAGTTTTTAAAATTGCATTCTAGTCCCTTGAGGATTTAACAGTTTCATTTACAGGCTAAACTTCCAATTAATTAGGTTTTGCAAAAGTTAGGTCCTTGTATTTCCAAGTTTGTTAAAAAGTGGTTAGTTAGTTTTCGAATAGTTAAAAGTTAGTTACTTTTGTTAAATAAATTTTCACATTTAGTCCATTTGGTTAACTGATTTTGCATATATAGTCCCTAGACTTTTTGACTTTGTATTTTTGGCATTTATCTTTCATTGAATTTACATTTTCAGTCCTTATATTTTGTAGAATTTACATTTGAGCATTTTAATTGAATAAAAACTTGGTTTGTGCACTTTGTTTTACGTATAAGTAGACTGTATTTTTCATTTTAGCAAAGATTTGTTTGAATTAGCTATAGAATATCCAATGCTTTACCAACGAAAAACAATTAAAAACTCGATCTTGTTAGGACTTTCAGTTAGTTAAGAACTGAGAAAATACACATTTCAAATGGCGCCGCTGCCGGTTCTTTGACTTTACGAGAGACTATCGATTGACGGTTTTCATTGGCTTTTGGGATCCGTTCACCTAGTGAACGTTATTTTTACGTATCATAAATCAAAAACAAATAAAAAATCAAACATATAAAAATATATAGAAACTAAAAAAGTAACAAAACAATTCTTTTCATAAAGAATTGACCAAACAAATTAAAAAATCCAAAAAGCAATCTTTTTCCTAAGAGATTGCACCCAAAAATATATATTATCTCTCGGTTTTTATGTACATATAGTATTTTCTCTTAAAAACTCATAAATACAAAAATATTTTCCATATATTATTATAAGTAATACGTATACGTATAAGAACAACCAATTCACATATTCTCCATAAGTATTACCAAGGCAATACACCGTGTTGAGGGGCGTTCCGGTCCTTGACACGTGTATCGATCAAACAAAATAAAGCAAGAATAGATAAATACTTCCAATAAGCAACAATTCGAAGAATACAAACAATTAAGTGAATAGAAAGGCGATGTGCTATAAAATGCCATCTAAGGGTCAATAGGTACTTAACTGCTTCGCGCCACCTAACCCCCCGTTCACTTGTGAGTATTCTAAGAAGGAAGGCTTCATTGGGGGTCTTGCACCCAAGTAGTACATACGTATATTATTATTTTCTTGTGGATATTTCATATTGAAACTCGAAGGGGATAATCCTTTTCTCTTCAAAGTCACACGAGAGCTTCTCTCTCATTCCTCGTATTGAGTTGCATGCTCACTCGCAGGCGTGCACAAATACCGATTGGTATACAAACCCTTCCTCCGAAAAGGAAGAAAAAGAGAAAGAGTAGGAACAACACCGTCCATCAAGCCGATCACGAGAATTGTTCTTTGATTCATCCACAACAAGAAGCCATGGCCGGAGTTGATACTCGTTCTTTGATGGAATATTTGCAATCCAATGTTCACAGATATGCCGATGCTATCAAGATACCCGATATTCCCGCAAATTCATTTGAGCTAAAAACGGCTATGATTAACTTGGTTTCAAACACATCTTTCTATGGAAACAAGAATGATAATCCTCATGATCACCTTAAGAGATTTCTTGCTCTTTGCAAAACCATTAAGTACAATGGAGTTCCCCATGATGCCATTAAGTTGATATTGGTGCAATTTTCACTAGAGGGTCTCGCTAAGCATTGGTTAGACACACAACCACCCGATAGTATCACCACTTGGGATGGTTTCACTACTAAGTTCTTGAACAAGTCCCCCATCTAAGATCATGGCTTTGAGGAACTTAATTATAGGCTTTCAACAAAAACCTAGTCAAACCTTTAGTGATGCTTAGGAGGAGTTTAGAGAGTTATTAAGGAGATGCCCTAACCATGGATTGGATGAAGTTCACCAAATCAATTCTTTCTACAATGGCCTTAAACCTCATCACCAAGACTCACTCAATGCTTCCGCGGGAGGAAATATTCTTCTTAAATCCATTCAAGAGGCTTGGGATATTATTGAGACCAAAGCAATGGTACAAACAAACACTCAATTTGAAGAAAGGGTTCATGTTATCCAAAACAATTCTCAAACACCTTGTGATAACCAATTCCTCAAGTATCACCAAGAGATCATTCAAAAGATAGATAGGGATCATGAGATGAGTTTTAAGGCACATCAAGAATTGATCCAAGCTATTAAGAGCCTTTCATTAAACAATTCTACAAATGATGTGCATGCCATTACCCTTTCATGTGAGACTTATGGAGGTCCCCATTCCTATGAACAATGTGATAAGGTGCAAGGTTATCAAGGGGAATGTTATGCTTACCAAGAGAAACATCGTGAACACTTCAAGCCAAATATCAATCCCAATAAACTTTCTTACAAGTCCCAAAATTACCTTACTCCACCGGGATTCCCACCCCAACCACCCACCCAACCTCAACAAAATCCTCCTCAATTGTTACAACGGAATCAAGGCCCAAGACCACATTACCAAGGGAATAACTACAAGGCACCCAATTATTTTCAACATCAAGGAAATAACTTTTATCCACCAAATCAAGGATTTAATGCACCACCTCCACCTTATCCACAACAAGGTTTTTATCAAGGGAATGTGCAACCTAACCCCATGGATTTGATCCTTCAAAATCTTACTTCTTATGAGAAACAAATGAAAGATGCTCAAGAGCAAAATAACAAGAAATTTTCTCTTCTTCACAACCAAATTATGTATAATCAAAGACCACAAGGAGCTTTAGCATCTAACACACAAGCAAATCCAAGGGCAAACGTCAGTGCTATTACAACAAGAAGTGGAAAGTCAACAAAGGATCCTTCACCTCCTCAACCTCCTATTGTTTAACCCACTTTTGTTCCTACATGTGACAAGCCTTCTACATCTACTTCACCACCCCAAAATTCTCCCATTCAATCAAACACACCTTCTCAACCTATTCCTACTTCTCCTCTACCTTCCACAACTCCCAATAAAGAAGCTATCAAAGACAAACCTTCCACTACAACACCTACACCTAAACCAACTCTTCCATATCCTTCAAGGTTGAAAAAGGACAAGTTAAAGAACAAGGATGACATCCAAGTCTCAAATTTCTTAAGGATTTTCAAGCAACTCAACATCAATATATCCTTTGCGGAAGCTCTTGCTTATATGCCAAAGTTTGCTAAGATGTTCAAGGATTTACTCTCAAACAAGGAAAAATTGGTTGATTTGCCCAACACATCCCTTAATGAAAATTGTTCCGTCGTACTACTTAAAACCTTACGAACAAAACTTGGAGATCCGGGGCGTTTCTTGATACCTTGTAATTTTCCCGGTGTGGAAAATTGCATGGCTTTGGCGGATCTATGGGCAAGCATAAACCTCATGCCTTTATCGGTTTGGAAAAAACTCTCTCTTCCCGAGCTCACTCCCACTAGGATGACCCTTGAGTTAGCCAACCGAACCATAGCTTACCCCGTAGGTATCACGGAGGATGTTTTTATAGGTGTGGATAAGTTTACATTTCCGGCCGACTTTGTAGTGGTTGATTATGACATGGATCCTAGAGTTCCTTTGATTGTTGGTAGACCATTTTTGAGAACGGGTCGTACTTTGATAGATGTGGCGGAGGGAGAACTAATTATGAGAGTAGAGGATGAGAAAGTGGTGTTTAAGTTAGGAAAAGTTTGTGATAGGAAAGAGGTTAAGGAGTCTAGACCGTGTGAGACTATTAACATAGTTGATGTGCTAGATGAGGTGTGTGATGAACACTTTCATGATGCTTGCAAGAGTACTAGTGAGGAAATGCCCCATGTTGAAACCGTGGCCTCAATTGCTCCCTCTTTAACACCTTTTGGAGAGAGTGATTTCCTCTTGGAGGAATTTGAGTCCAACTTTCTTGGTGATGATGATTCTCCCATTAATTAGGAAGAAGATATTCTTAATATCTAAAAGTTGCTCAATGAGGACCCTATTCCTTCTCCTACTCCACAAGAAGTTACCAATGAGGATCCTTCCATAGTAAAACCTTCCATAGAGAGTCCACCTCCAATTGAACTTAAGGACCTTCCATCTCACTTAGAGTATGCTTTCTTAGAGGGCAAAGACCAATTACCCGTGATCATTGCTAAAGAGTTGAAAGAAGATGAGAAGGAGCAACTCATTGAAGTCCTTAAGAAACACAAGAAAGCCTTAGCATGGAAAATATCCAACATAAGGGGAAATGATCCACATTTTTGTACACACAAAATCCTTATGGAGGATGATTACAAACCCGCCATTCAAAGTCAACGAAGGGTTAACCCAAAAATCCATGAGGTCATTAAGAAGGAAGTGATCAAACTCCTTGATGCGGGCATGATTTACCCCGTTTCCGACTCTCCATGGGTTAGCCCGGTACATTGTGTTCCAAAAAAGGGTGGAATCACCGTAGTGCCTAATGAGAACAATGAGCTTATTCCTACGAGACTTGTTACCGGTTGGAGAGTTTGTATTGACTATAGGAAGCTCAATGAGGCTACTAGGAAAGACCATTTCCCATTACCTTTTATGGACCAAATGCTTGAACGCTTAGCGGGAAATGAGTACTATTGTTTTCTTAGCAATTGTAATTTGCAGGCGATGAACAACTTTGGGGATTTTTGAATGACTTAATTTCAGTCCAATTAAGTTGTTGGGTTGAATTCGTCTCTTGATTTTGAGCAACTTTCATATTTATAACTTCTTCTGAAATGCATTCTAGCTCAATCCCGTCCCTGGGTTCTTTGTTGAAGAAGATGAACACGTGGCACTTTCTTATTGGGTAAGAAATTCTCACACGGATCGTTATCCAAATTGGATAAAAGATATTATTGGCTGGCGTGTTGCTATTGGTGGAAAATAGAAGTAGTGCGCTGCACTGTTGAGATCTTGTAATTAATGTGAAAACGGCGCTAGTGGCACAGCTGGCAATCCTTGCCTCTTATTTCTTGACTCCTCATTGGTTGAGAATAGTTCACACGGATCAAGCACCATATAACTTCCAAAAAATGGTAGAATTAACCCCTCAACTTTTGCAGTTTGATCTTTTGAGCTATAATCTTCATTCCTTTGGCAATTTCAGTCCTTCCACTTTCATTCTTGAACATTTAAAACCTTTGACTTGGTTGACTTCATTATTGACCATTTTTTACTTTGATCTTGACTATGGTAAATTTGCACTTTTGGTCCTTCATCTTTGAAATGTTGTCAAGATAGGTCCTTGTTCTTCAAAGTCTTGTCACTCTTGATCCTTCTTTGTCTTTTTCATCCAATTAAGCTTGATTTTCTTCTTGTTTGCTTGAAATTGTATCCTTCTTACCTATTCGAACACAAACAAAGAACATACCACATAATACTACTTTTATAGCAAAAAAGTTAGGTATTTGCTATGTGTTTTAGGGTGTTTTGTTGATTAATTGATATGAGTTTTTGCTCATATCAGTGATATACACGCGCCTCACAAAAAAGCCCCAATATTTTTGGTGTAATTTTTTATTAGGGTTTGGGGTGAATAGTAAAAGCTGTGTTTTTGTTTCTTGTTTTCATCGAAGGAGAAAGAGAGAGAGGATAACGAGAGTTGTTTGTGGGTAAAATAAAACGTGTGTGTGAGTAAATGTTGATGTTGACTGGGTAAATAAACAATCCGTTTATTTCTTTTCTTCATCTGACCAAACGGGTATTCAAAGCCCATTATTCACTCCTTTTATTATTTTAGCAAAAAGAATGGGCTTGTAGCCCAAATAAACACTCCATCCGTTTTTGTTAAATTGTAAATGGGCTTTTGGGCTCTTTGATGGGTTTAAACTCCAAAAGTAAATACTTTAAATCTACTAATGGGCTTTTGGGCCCAATACCCAAATGTGGGACCCACAAAGCTCAAATATCTTCATAAAGATTAAATCCGCTAAAAACGAACTCGATCTTGGCTTTGTTGATCATTTCTTCAAAATCGTGTCGATTTTGCCAGTTTTCGTGATCTTTGGTACACTTTTGGTTCTTTGACTTTGTCTTTGTCTCTTTCTTTGACTTTTCTTCAACAATTGACCGTGAAATCCCGTGTTTTCTTTCCTTTTGATCTTTTGTACCTATTTCACACAAAAACACAAAACCACGCGTAATTCCGACATTTACGATACTAAACACATGATTAGGTATTGTTTTTCCTTGATTTTAGTGGCAAAAGGATAAGTGTTTACACACTAATTAAATCCCATACACTTGACCGTTGCAATGACCCCATGCAATGCATAATTTTTAAAGCATAAAGTTACATTTTTCTCATAATTAATCCATCTCGACCTTTATTAAGATATACTATTACTACTACGATGAAAAGATAAAAACTTTAAAGTAAACAATTTATTAACTTGGAAATTATTTGATGGAAGAAACTCGTAAAGAAATCTAAGACTTAGATTAGGGCTTTGGTGTCATGAATATTAATCACCCTCAAGTTTCACGTTCCCCATACCAAGCTTAAAACGAGATCATTGTTTACCATAAGTTATTAAGTTAAAACCACTTATATAAGACAATTGTGTAACACTCTTTCTCCAATTCCTAGGTTGTATCTCTAGCTTTTAAGGATTGTCATTCACCCGTAGGCTCATTTGACTTATTTGATAATTATTAGTCCAAAAATGAAGGCAAAATGGTGCAAACCCGACACTCGGACCCTAACCTCGTCCTAAAAAATGTTGTCACTAAAGTAAGCCCAGATCAAGGATGATTTAACATGATTTGGGGAATAAATATCCAGATCCAAAATTTGGCCAATAGTACTACTTATATATTATTCCTCCAAATTCATGTAGACTTTATGTGGAGTTTAGCAAGTTCACATCATCTACCCTTGGGCTGTTGAAGATGTAAAAATGCTCCTCATCTATTGTCCACACCCTAAGGCTCCTTGAACGATAAACAAGGGAATTGATTTTTTTGATCAATTTTTATTCAACACTTACCATGCCATACACCCTAAGGCTCTAATGACAAGGTTCGTGCTACATGCCCCACACCCTAAGGCTCCTTGAGGTCATGTTTTAATCTTATTCTTTCTTTATTTATGATATATATATTAGGCCAAATTCCGCGGTCCCATGGTCTTAATACCTCCTACTTAGTGGTTATGAGCCACCTTAGTCGGAAGTCCACAACGTTGGCACCCTCAATGTGTTCATGCTTTAATTACAAGGGGATAAAAGATTTGGCTAAGAGCTAAGTGATAGTTGTATTTTACAACCTTGTTTAGGAAAACAAAGTGTAATTAGGGTAAGTACGACGATTTAGGAAAATCGTGCACAAATGACCCAAAAGTGGGGATCGTTCTCAAGGAGGCTAGTGTGTTGTGTAGAGAGATGATTAATTATGTGATTATATTGATTATGGGAAAGAAAATAGAAATGAGATAAGAAGAGAATGACGGTTACGATGACGGATTAAACTAAGACGAAAAAGTCGAACACGTAAAACCGTAAAAAGTACCAAAATTAAAATTTACTCTAAAAATTCCTAGAAAATTGCAATAAATCCTAAATAATGTAATTAGAGTTTACAAAAAATCAAAAATCACCCAAACCTTTTATTTAATTAAATAATGATTTTTTAATGCTAATTAAAGCCCTAAAAATCAATTTAATTAACAAAAAGCCCAAAATGAGATTTTTTTAATTGTAAACCTCTAAAATGACCTAACCTAATTTAAAACTATTTTTGAAAATTTTGAAATTAATAAAAACTATTTAAAAACAATTAAAAACTATTAAAACTTAAAATAATTATAAAAATTAATCTAATGACAATAAAAATATTCTAAAAGTTGTAAAATTCCTCTTAATGTATTTAACCTAAGAAAAATATAAAAATTTGAAAAGTCTAAATTTTAATTTTTAATATTAAAATAATAATAAAATAATATTAAAAATACAAAATTTATAAAAAAATTCTAAAAACTTGCAAACTAGCTTTATTTAACCTAGATAACACAGAAATGAAGTTGAAATTACAAAAATACCCCTAATGGGCGTTCAAATGGGCAAAGTCCAAAACAGACCCTTATTGGGCCAAAATAAGCCCAATAAGAAAAATATTTATAAAAATGGCCCAAAAGCTCCTATCTGACTCAAAATTTGATTACGAACACAATTTTTCAAAGGCCCAAAAACTGAAAATGTGAAATAAGCTTACTTATATCAAACAGCTTATTCTTAATGGGCTTTTTGGCCCATTAAGCTATAAGGTGATTCCATAAGCTCAAATTAGACACACAAGCTTCTTTTGAGTTACTTAAGACTTCTGTAAAAAGAAATTTGAAAAAAGTCCAAGGAATAAGCCTAAAAATGCAATAAGCAATCTACACAAAACGACAAAATAGTCGTTTTCGAGTTCTAGGCCACCCCAAGAGCTGATTCAAGTTTCTAAAGCTTTTAAATGACTTAACTAAGCTTAATCAACAAAAAGTTTTCAAATAAGTTCACTCAATAAGCTGAAATAAGCAAATAAGCACTTCTTTAAAAGTCAACTTTAAGAGTTTTCTTGCAAAAAGTCAAAGTCAAAGTCTAATAAGCTCAAGTTCAAACAAATGGGTCAAATGAGGAAGATTGATCACAAAAAGTAAGTTGTTGCAGGTTTGGATAAGCCAATATGGCTTATTAATAAGCTGAATGCAAATTAACACTAGCAGGGGCTAGTTTTGGTGTCTGAGCAGTGGAAACTTTTTCCACTGCTTGACTTGTTTGACTTTTTGTCTTTAGTGACTTTTTTGGAGATTCAAGTTTCACAAAGGTACCCAAATGATCAGTGGATCATAAGGAGTCAGTAGCAACAAAGAAATCACAATCACTAACATCCAATTTGTACAATTAATTCAATTAATCACCTGATATGTACCAGACTTAGAACAATAAGAAGTTATGGTTCAATAAGCACTTATAGCACAATTCAGCCAGCCAAACTTAACCAAATGCATAAACAAGCTATAATAAACTTAAATGAACAAGTCTAAACAGGCTTCATGCACTGATTAAAAGTATTGATCAAGATTCAAGTACACAAAGTTATTGATGAACACTTAACACAAGGAGATTTTACTTTGCTGATGCAATTGACCAACAAGCCAAATTCAAACACTCAGATCTCTAAGATGTGTTGTATAAACAATGATTTAACCACTTATAACCCTAAGCATGCATATATTCTAGATATTACCAAAATCTTAGGCCAAAAACAGTCAAAATCAATGAGATATAGCACAATGTTTGATTCAAGGTTTTGAACCCAATAACTTGCAACAAATAGCTCTCAAACAAGTATATAGCAGATACAAAGCAAAAACACAAACTTCCAACCACAAAATAACACACTATGATCTCAAAGGTAATCCCAAACACCCTTTTAACTTTTCAAAACAAGATTTTCAAATCAAAAGTGAATTCCAAGGTTACCCAAACCCAAATCAACACAATAATAGATGAGATATGTAGATTAGAACAAGATTGAGCCACAAAATCAGCAAGAACACAAGTAGCACACAAATTCACCAAAAATCCAACTTTTTAATAGATTTTAAGTAGAATGGATGTACATCCACACCCACGAATTTTGAGCTTATGTGCTAGCAAGAACAAGCACAAGCTTCCACAAACAACCCTGCTAAGATTCAACAAGGTTAAGAGCAAAATATCAAAAGCAGAAAAATGAAAAATTCTTGATTAATGCAACCTTAGTTCCCCACACTTGATTATCCCCAAGTTATAGGCTTCACCACACCTTGATAACTCAATATCAGGATGCTATGATCAGCTTTATAGCCCAAGAATTCCAAGGTTTGAACAAGACTTAGCAAAATATCAAGAAAAGTGGAAAATGTGCAAACTTTTGCACACTCCTTTTGAAAACAGGTTTAGGATTCAAGATTAACAAACTAAGAACAATAACAAGCAGATAATATGATTGGCACTTGAGTTTTCTTCAACAAATTCAAACACATTTCATTAATGAATATATGATTTACAGATTTGTGAACAATGGAAAATTCAAGAGCAAAGAAAAAATGTAGCATCCCTAAGCCTTTATATAGGCATACAAGTGAACTATGAAAGCTGAAAAACGTGTAACCCTAGCTAATGAAGTCCCCAAATTGCCCTTTGTCTTGCTTGAAGAATCTTGAACATGTGACTGAGAATTGGCGTTTTGTGGAGGTGGCATGTGTGAAAAGATGATCAAAGGGTCTAAATAATGCCTAGGATGAAAGCTGGATTGTGAGCTGTTGATTTTCTGTCACTGTTTTATCTTCTTGTTCAAAGGTGTAGCAGGGCACCTTTCATGTGCACTCTTGGGTGATGTGGCACAAGATATTAAGGTTGGGATATGATCATTAGCACCTTAATCATTAATTTGGAAAAGATTAAGGGCTAATTCATGATAATTAAGGAATACCCAAATCCATGCAGAACATGATGAACATGTCTGTTTAATACGTTTTGGGTTTTAAATTGTTGTTAGGCGCCATAATTAACTAATCTGTTAAGATTAGTTAAATAAAAAGTGAGTGGGAAATGAGGTGGCACCAGGGAGAGATGTGATTGGTTGTTTGGTGGTAGTGGGACACGTGTAAGGGAGGGGTTGGTCTATGTAACTTATGATGTCTGCCAGAAATAACCCCCCATCTTGTTAACTTATTTCCCTTTGTAAATAATAGCCCAAATACAGATTCCATTTGTATTTCAAGTTTTCTTTTTCACACTTTTGCCCCAAATACTTTTCCAAAGTATTTTTAGGGGTATTTCTTGCCAATTCTTGACTCTTGAAGGACTGATTTGGCATTTTATTCATAGATAATGGTCTTGACTTGTCTTGTTGACTTCTTGGAGGACTGAAATTGCCAAGTCATGATTAATATGGGACCATTTTTGCCATTTCTTCTAAGTCAAGGATCCTTTTGGTAATTTTGACATTTTCAAAGGACCAAACTTGTAATTTCTTGTAACTTGAAGTCCTTCATGATATGTTTGAGTTTGAGGAGGATTAATATTGACAATTTAGTTTGTTGAGGGACTAAAACTGCCAATTCTTCAAAGTGGAGGGCCATTTTTGCAATATTTACAAACTTTAGGGACCAATCTTGTAGTTATGAGGATACAAGGGTATAAAGTGTCAATTCTTCAATATTGGAGGACCATTCTTTCATAAATCTTCAAATCTTCAAGGGTTTTCTTTGGAAAATTCTTCATTAGGGCATGGTTCAATGTGCGGCTTCGTTTACCGTGTTCGTTTTTGCATGATTCTTGTGATCTTTTGTCATTTTCTCAATATCCGTACCTAAAATACACAAGCAACAAACACAAGCATATATTGGGGTATTTTGATGATATTTAATGCATTTAAAGCCCTTTTTGGACGATGAGACTATGTATAAAAGCAGTCTCATCACTCCCCCATACTAAACCATTGCCGTGTCCTCACGCAATGCTAGAATAAAGTATCGCAGCACCTCCAAAATTCATTTTTATTCACTTTTATTGAATGATAAACTAGCTACACTAATACTATTACTACTACTTGCGTTTTAGACATAATGTATGATTTCATCGCAAAATGGGACGTTTAGGTTCATAGAATAAGAGCACGTGAATGCTTCATTAGAAATAATTTCATCGTCCTCGATTTTTACCCCAATTCCATGCCAAGCGTGCAACGAGATCATTGTCATTATAAGTTAGTAATGCTAACACTACTAATATGCCCTAATCACGTACTTATCCTCCCAATTTCCTAAGTTGTATCTCTTATATTTTATTTTGTCTTGAATGTTTCACGAGGATACATTGTTTGACTTATGCAATAATAGAGATTTAGGTCTAAAAATAGAGTCCTAACGGTGTAACCAAGACCATCAAATCAATAACCCCTACTAATAGACAACGATGTCAAAAAATTAAGTCAACAAGAAGGATCGATAAACACGGTTTTATAACGGTTTTGAACATGAGAGTTATTACCAAGACTTTTATACGCCCCCTAACGGAAGGGCCTTATTATCTTTGGTTTACCTCCATCTTTTATTCAACTTCGCCATGAAGATTTTATTATGACTTCGGTCTTGCCTTGCCTTTTATTATCCACCTCATCGGTGGTTTTATTAGCCAAAGACGTATATCCTCACGCTAAGGTGAATTTTAGATCTTTAAAGCTTCAAAGATTAAGGCTTGATTCACTTTCAATTTCATAGATTTTTCGGCCGTGTGGGCTTCAAATTGTTTGCTTGATTTAGGTGAGTACTTGAAATCTTATTATTTGGTGAAGCTTTCGATTATTCGGGTTGCCAATACTTCAAAACCGTGACGCTGGCGATACCTTAATGTCTTCCCAATTTAATTACATGGAAGCTACTAGAAAAGACTAGAAACCCAACAATCAAGACTAAACCGCTAAGTCAATATTTATTAAGCAAAAAATATTTACAAGCCAAGGGAGAATAAGCAAACAACGAGAACACATGAGTTTTTGAAAGAATACGATTACTCTACGTTTAGCATAGTAACTTATAATTAACCCTATCATTTCTCGTCCTCATTTAAGAGACTTAGCCTAATGTGAAGTTAAGTAATAAAAGCTAAGTTCTCAACACGCACGGTCGAGTCAAAAATTACTCTTATTCTCGCCATCGGAAAACCTACATTCGTGTCTTCAAACACTTATAAAAAATGAGAAAATTTTTAAAATTTGGCCATTTTAGCCATATTTTGCAACAAAATGATAAACAAAAAGATAAAGTTTGGAAAGCGTGAAGGTTTGGCAAGGCAAGTATCTATTCACCCCCCCCATACTAAAGTTAAACATTGTCCTCAATGTTTAGAGTCTAGGGGTGCAAACACCCCCATACTAAAGACGTAGTCGAATGCCTAATCTAGCATGGAAAGGGTGTAACAGTTAAATTTAAAGCCGTTTATGAAGTGTGCTAAAAACCTAAGGTTAGAACATCAAAGGATATATCATGGATATTGAGAAAGTCTTCAAAGCAAATGATCGAGTGCTCCCATAAAACGAACACGAGAGGCTCCAATCGTGAAGATAATGATCATCTAAAATCCACAATTCACAAACAACCACGGAAAAAAGGTTGGAAGGGCACAAATCCCCACACGTTACTACATTAGAAAGCGATAATATGTACATAGGATAAGCATGGGAGTCCCCTACGAGGCACCTCGTTTTTTATTACCGAATCATGAGCTCGACTCGATCCCCTCAATACTAATTATCATTGGGGAAAGTAATTTGGTCGAGGTAGTTCAAGGATGGAACTTCCCCGCCAAAGTAGTGCTTCAACCTATGTCCATTCACCTTGAAATTGGGGCCATAATTTTGAGCTAGCTTGATGGTCCCATATGGAAAAACTTGAGTCACGGTGAATGGACCGGACCAACGGGATTTCAACTTACCGGAAAAGATTTTCAAACGAGAATTAAAAAGCAAAACTTGATCCCCAATGTTAAAAACCCGGTTTTTAATTTTTGAATCATGCAACTTTTTAGTCTTTTCTTTATAAATCAATGAATTTTCATAATCAATATCACTTAATTCATCCAATTCATTTAATTACATTTTCCGGTGTTTTCCTGCGGTCTCCATGTCATCATTACAATGCTTTAGATCCAAATAAGCCTTGTGTTCGAGTTCAATTGGCAAGTGACAATTCTTCCTATACACTAGCTTATAAGGAGTGTACCCGATGGGCGTCTTATGAGCGGTCCTAAAAGCCCATAAAGCATCGTCCAACTTATCCGACCAAGATTGTCGGTTTTCCCCAATCGATCTCTCCAAGATCCTCTTCAACGCTCGGTTTGAAACCTCTACTTGCCCACTCGTTTGTGGGTGATAAGCCATAGAAAGCCGATGTGTAAGCTCATATTTCCTTAGGACCCTTTCGAATTGGTCGTTACAAAAATAGGTTCCACGATCACTTATGATCACACGAGGGGTTCCAAACCGAGAAAACAACCTTTTCAAAAACTTGACTACCACACGAGCATCATTGGTGGGCAAAACCTTAGCTTCCACCCACTTAGATAGGTAGTCAACCGCGACAAGGATGTACTTATTACCACGAGATGATAGGAACGGCCCCATAAATTCGATGCCCTAAACGTCAAAGATCTCACACACTTGGATGATATTTTGTGGAATTTCATCTTTTTGTGAGGCTTTTCCTTGCCGTTGGCATGAGTCACACGACTTCACAAGCTCATGTGTATCTCGGTAAATAGTAGGCCAAAAGAAACCGGCATCAAAGACCTTCTTAGCCGTGAGATTAGCACCATGGTGACCACCCGTGGGTCCCTCGTGACCAGCTCTAAGGATGTTAGAAGCTTCAGTACCAAAGACACACCGTCGAATAATTTGATCCGCACAAGTTCGAAACAAATAAGGGTCATTCCAAAATTATAACTTGACGTCACGAAATAATTTTCGCTTTTCTTGAGTCGTCATACCCTTAATGATGAAGTTGCCCGCATGGTAATTTGCGAAGTCCGCAAACCATGGGGTGGAAGAATCAAGCTTAGAATTCACTACACCAAGTGTCTCGAGCGGAAATGTTTCAGTGATTTCCTTGGGCTCGTAAACACTTTGGTGAGGATCTTCCAAACAAGAAAGATGATCGGCCGCTAGATGCTCGGCTCCTTTTTTGTCAACAATTTTGTGATCAAATTCTTGAAGGAGGAGAATCCAACGAAGTAATCTTGGCTTTGCATCTTGTTTAGCCATAAGATACTTGATAGCCGAATGATCCGTATACACTATGCATTTCGTCAAGACGAGATAAGGTCGAAATTTCTCAAATGCATACACCACGGCAAGGAACTCCTTCTCCGTTGTAGTGTATTTTAGTTGAGCCTCGGTCATCGTCTTGCTAGCATAATGAATAGGCAAGAAGTGCTATGCATGACGTTTCCCCAATACGGCCCCAATAGCATAGTCACTAGCATCACACATGAGCTCAAAGGGGAGGTTCCAATTGGGAGCAACAAGGATAGGAGCTTCGGTAAGTTTCCTCTTAAGGATTTCAAAGGCTCGTACACAATCTTTGTCAAAGACAAAACGTGCCTCTTTTTCAAGAATATGTGTAATAGGTCGAGAGATCTTTGAAAAATCCTTGATGAATCGACGATAAAAGCCCGTGTGGCCTAGGAAACTCCTAACTCCCTTAACAGTTTTGGGATGAGGTAATTTGGCGATGACGTCTACCTTAGCTTGATCTACCTCAATCCCCGCTTTTGAAACCTTGTGCCCTAAGACGATTCCACTTTTAACCATAAAATGACATTTTTCCCAAGTAAGCACAAGGTTGGTTTCCTCACAACGCTTCAACATTCTCTCAAGATTCGACAAACACGAAGTGATCGAACAACCAAACACGGAAAAGTCATCCGTGAAGACTTCCATCATCTTCTCGATCATATCATGAAAAATAGCCATCATGCACCTATGAAAGGTTTCCGGTGCATTGCAAAGTCCGAATTGCATTCTACGATAGGCAAACGTTCCATATGGACAAGTAAACGTAGTTTTTCTAGATCACGAGGATCGATGGGGATTTGGAAGTAACCGGAAAAACCATCTAAAAAGCAATAGAAATCGTTTCCCGCAAGACGCTACAACATTTGGTCCATGAAGGGCAAGGGAAAATTGTCTTTACGAGTGGTGTCATTCAACTTACGATAGTCAATGCACACTCTCCATCCGGTTACGAGTCTAGTGGGAATTAACTCGTTGGCATCGTTTGGCACAACGGTCATTCCTCCCTTCTTAGGGACACAATGAATAGGACTCACCCAAGGGCTATCGGAAATAGGGTAAAGTATTCCCGCGTCAAGGAGTTTTAAGACTTCCTTTTTGATGACGTCGTGAATTTTGGGGTTCACCCTCCTTTGACATTGGGTTGCGGGCTTGTAATCCTCCTACATTAAGATTTTGTGGGTACAAAATTTGGGATCAATCCCCTTAATGTCGGATAACTTCCACGCAATTGCCCCTTTGTGATCCTTTAGAACATCGACAAGTGCGGTTTTCTCATCATCCGAAAGTTCTTTCGCAATAATAACCGGCAACTTATCGTCTTCCTCTAAAAAGACATATTCGAGATGAGGAGGTAAATCTTTCAAATCGAGGATAGGTGGTTCCTCAATTGAAGATTTGGGTTCGATACTCATAACCTCCTCGGGTGGAGAAAATGGGAAATCGTTAAGAAAATCCTTGATAATCGAGAAGTCCTCATCATTGTCGAGGTCTTCGTTACAAGTACGTGGAACATCGAAATCTTCCAACGTAAAACCACCACCTTCAAATGGAGTGAAGGTTGGTGTCGAGTTATCAAGAATGGGATCTAACATAGTGGGATAGCCACTATTTTCATCATCACCAAAACCTAGAACTTCTTGTGAAAATTCCTCGCAAACAACGTCAATCATATCAACGAGGTTTATGGTTACAACGGAATAAACATGAGAAATTTGAGAGTTTTGAGTTGCGTTTATAACAAGTTCCTCATCGTTGAAACGTAAGGTGATGTTTCTAGCATGCACATCGATCAAAGCCATAGACGTATCAAAAATCGAACGACCTAAAATGAGAGGAACTTGAGGATCCGTGGGAATATCGACAACGATAAAGTCTACCGGATAGTAGAACTTTCCCACTTTCACAAAAACGTCTTCCGCCAATCCACATGCGAGAATCGTGGAATGGTCGGCCAACTCGATAGACATTAGTGAAGGAGTAAGATTAGGAAGATTGAGCGACTTGAAGATTGCAAGTGGCATCAAGTTAATGCTAGCACCAAGATCGGCCAAGGCATAGCATTCTTCCATATCTTGGATTGCACAAGGGATCAAGAATTTACCGGGATCACCGACTTTTTGAGGTACGCGGTTAAGATAAACCGATGAACAACTAGACAATCAATGCAATTTCTCCTTGTTGTTTAACATACTCTTAAAGTTAGCAGCAAATCGAGGCATCATGACCAAAGCATCAGCGAAACTCACATTAAAGTGCAAATCACGAAACATTTTCATAAAAAGCTCAAATTGGTAATTGTCGCGCTCTTGACGTTTCTTCTTTCTAAGTCTCGATGGATAGGGCAAAGGTGGTGTGGGTTGAGGCATAGGCATAGCCTTTGGAATCTCGGGTTCCAATGTTGGTAATGGGTCTACCATAGGTGTGGCATGAGCGGTACTTCGTGGGATTTAGACATGCTCCTTTTCGACCACCACCTCAGGTTCTTCCTCAATTGCCTCCTCCGTAGGAGCAATTGGTTGAGGAGTCAATTCCTTGAGTGTCTTACCACTACGTGTGGTAATTACTTTCATCTCACTCTCAGGGTTCAATATGGTGTTACTAGGAAGACTACTCGAAGACGGTTTGCACATAATTGCCTCAAACATAGATGAAATTTTGTCCTCAAACATGGATTGCCTCTTCTCGGCCTTAATCATTTCTTGCTTAATTTCATGTTGCCCTTGTTTCATTTTTTGTTGGTTTTGTTGTAACCTAGTTACATGTCCTTCCATTTTGTTTGTATGGATTTTAAGCTCATTTGCTAACTCATTTTTCAACTCTTTCTTCAAGTCGTTCTTAAACTCGGATCTTAGGCTAATGATTTCTCTTTGAATGTTGTCAAACCTAGAATCGTTTCCATTGGCGTATTCAACAAATTCATTTGGAATATCTTTCAAAGTTTTCAAACTCTTGTTGTTGTTTTGAAAATCACTTTGATTTTTGTTTGAAACTTGATTATTAGCCCCTTGATTACCATAGTTTCCTTTGTTGTAATTGTTTTGAAACCAACTTGATTGTTGCGATAGTTGTTAGCATTTTGATTTGAAGCAAAACCCGGTGGAGTTAATTGATTAGAGCGGGTAACTTGACCGTTTTGGTTCTAAGTTCCCGTGGCCGCGTAGGCACTCGAAGTGTTACCACCGTTGGTAATGCACTCGGAGAAATCATGACCTCCACCACAATAAATACATGAAGCCCTAACCGATTTAGCCGTAGCGAGAGCACTTTGTTCTCCAACTTTGAATTCAATTAAAAGTCCTTTAAGCTTATCAAAGATTTTGTTTTCCAAGTTCGCCTCAATTTGGCAAGCATCGATGGTATTAGACAAAGAAGGTGAAGCCGAAGACGAAAGCTTACGAACACTCGACGTGCTATGAGGACTATACACCTTAGATCTATTCTCAATTATCACCAAAGCATCCTCAACTTTTTACACAAAAAATTACCACCCGCGGCGACATTTAGATAATCCCTTTCATGATCATTAAGTCCATCGTAAAACGTGTCAATTTGATGCAAGTCGGAAAAACCGTGATGAGGACACTCATGTAACATTTCCTTAAACGTATTCCAAGCCATTGAAAAACTCTCATTAAATTCTTGTGAAAATTTTGAAATCTCGTTTTTCAAATGCGTAGTCTTAGAGGGCGGGAAAAATTGGTTCACAAATTTTGAAACGAGATCCTTCCACGTCAATATAGAATTAGGTGGCTCTTTCTCTAACCAAATTTTAGCGGGCCCCGCTAAGGAATACGGAAAAAGCATCATCTTAATCGAGTCATTAGCAACATCCTTAAATTTGCAAGTGGCGATAAGACGATTGAATTGGCAGATATGGTTGTGCGGGTTGTCCTTTTCATCACCACGGAATTTGTTGTTTTGGATCATCGACAACAAACCCGTTTTCACTTCAAAATTCTCCGCAAGGATAGCGGGAATTACAATAGCCTCTCCATAACCCTCAGTGGGTGCTTGAAGTAACTCCACCATAGTTCGATTCTCCATGGTTGGTTCTTCTCTTACAATGGGTTCGTCAATAGGAGACTCCTCACTAGAAAGATTAGGAGTAGGTGTTGACTCCTTTCGGTTTCTTCGTTTACGTGCACGTCTTGCTTGGTTGCAGGTTTGCATAAACGTCACGTACAACGAGGGGATGAGCAAAGAAGATTCTTTTTGGTGTTTTGTATTTTTCCAATTTTTTTGTGGTTTTTGATTGTTTTTACTTTTTTTGGATTTTTGTGATTGTATTAGGTAGACCAAAATCTACAAATATCCTCCTTAATCAAATCTCTTGATTAAAGAAGCCTCAAGGAATGAAAACGAACACGTGAAGTGAACGCCTTCGATGACTTGAACGTTGGTGGAACACCAAAACGTTCAAGAGGGTTTAATCAATGAAACCAAGAAGGTATATATGATACTTAATAATACTTTGGGCGGCAAAACCCTCGATTAGCTCTCAAAATCAAATACTCACAAGCAAGCGGGGAAATGAGGCGGCGCGAAGCACTTAAGAGCCTTTTTCCTTAGGGTATATTTTATAATACCCTCCTTATACCCACCTTATAGTTTGTATTTTTCAAAATCGAGCTTCACGAAAGTATTTATCTATTTTTGCCTTTTATTTCTTGTTTGAGATTCGAATACAATGATTGGGTAATGACCTCCCAAGTCAAGGTTGTGTTTTCACGCTTTTGGAGTAGTTGTGAATTTATTGTTCTACGTATACAATATAGTAATAGTATTCACAAAAAACGAAAAACCGATAATACGTATTAGTAGAGTGCTACTAATACAAATAATATTATGGCTATATATAAAAACAACAATTGCCAAATTAAAACACAACACGCCTCCCCGGCAGCGGCGCCAAAATGATAGTTGTATTTTACAACCTTGTTTAGGAAAACAAAGTGTAATTAGGGTAAGTACGACGATTTAGGAAGATCGTGCACAAATGACCCAATAGTGGGGATCGTTCTCAAGGAGTCTAGTGTGCTGTGTAAAGAGATGATTAATTATGTGATTATATAGATTATGATAAAAGAAAATAGAAATGAGATAAGAAGAGAATGACGGTTACGATGACGGATTAAACTAAGACGAAAAAGTCGTACATGTAAAACCGTAAAAAGTACCAAAATTAAAAATATACTCTAAGAATTCCTAAAAAATTGCAATAAATCCTAAATAATGTAATTAGAGTTTACAAAAAATCAAAATCACTCAAACCTTTTATTTAATTAAATAATGATTTTTTAATACTAATTAAAGCCCTAAAAATCAATTTAGTTAACAAAAAGCCCAAAATGAGATTTTTAAAATGACCTAACCTAATTAATAACTATTTTTGAAAATTTTAAAATTAATTAAAACTATTTAAAAATAATTAAAAACTATTAAAACATAAAATAATTATAAAAATTAATCTAATGACAATAAAAATATTCTAAAAGTTGTAAAAATTCCTAACTTAATGTATTTAACCTAAGAAAAATATAAAAACTTGAAAAATCTGAATTTTAATTTTTAATAATAAAATAGTAATAAAATAATATTAAAAATCCAAAATTTATAAAAAAATTCTAAAAACTTGCAAACTAGATTAATATAACCTAGATAACACATAAATGAAGTTGACATTACAAAAATACCCCTAATGGGCCTTCAAATGGGCCAAAGTCCAAAAAGACCCTTATTGGGCCAAAATAAGCCCAATAAGAAAAATATTTATAAAAATGGCCCAAAAGCTCCTATCTGACTCAAAATTTGATTCTGAACACAATTTTTCAAAGGCCCAAAAGCTGAAAATGTGAAATAAGGTGACTTATATCAAACTTCTTATTCTTAATGGGCTTTTTGGCCCATTAAGCTATAACCTGATGCCATAAGCTCAAATTAGACACACGAGCTTCTTTTGAGTTACTTAAGACTTTTTAAAAAGAAATTTGAAAAAAGTCCAAGGAATAAGCCTGAAAATGCAATAAGCAATCTACACAAAACGACAAAATAGTCGTTTTCGAGTTCTAGGCCACCCCAAGAGCTGCTTCAAGTTTCTAAAGCTTTTAAATGAATTAACTAAGCTTAATTAACAAAAGTTTTCAAATAATATCACTCAATAAGCTGAAATAAGCAAATAAGCATTTCTTTAAAAGTCAACTTTAAGAGTTTTCGAGCAAAAAGTCAAAGTCAAAGTCTAATAAGCTCCAGTTTAAACAAATGGGTCAAATGAGGAAGATTGATCACAAAAAGTAAGTTGTTGCAGGTCTGGATAAGCCAATATGGGTTATTAATAAGCTGAATGCAAATTAACACTAGTAGGGGCTAGTTTTGGTGCCTGAGTAGTGGAAACTTTTTCCACTGCTTGACTTGTTTGACTTTTTGTCTTTAGTGACTTTTTTGGAGATTCAAGTTTCACAAAGGCACCCAAATGATCAGTGGATCATAAGGAGTCAATAGCAACAAACAAATCACAATCACTAACAGCCAATTTGTACAGTTAATTCAATTAATCACCACATATGCACCAGAGATAGAACAATAAACAGTTATGGTTCAATAAGCACTTATAGCACAATTCAGCCAGCCAAACTTAACCAAATGCATACACAAGCTATAATAAACTTAAATGAACAAGTCTAAACAGGTTTCATGCACTGATTCAAAGTGTTGATCAAGATTCATGCACACAAAGTTACTGATGAACACTTAACACAAGCAGATTTTACTTTGCAGATGTAATTGACCAACAAGCCAAATTCAAACACTCGGATCTCTAAGATATGTTGTATAAACAATGATTTAACCACTTATAACCCTAAGCATGCATATATTCTAGTTATTACCAAAATCTTAGGCCAAAAACAGTCAAAATCAATGAGATATAGCACAATGTTTGATTCATGGTTTTGAACCCTATAACTTGCAGCAAATAGCTCTCAAACAAGTATATAGCAGATACAAAGCACAAACATAAACTTCCAACCACAAAATAACACACTATGATCTCAAACAGGTAATCCCAAACACCCTTTTAACTTTTCAAAACAAGATTTTCAAATCAAAAGTGCATTCCAAGGTTACCCAAGCCCAAATCAACACAATAAGAGATGAGATATGCAGATTAGAACAAGATTGACCCACAAAATCAGCAAGAACACAAGTAGCACACAAATTCACCAAAAATCCAACTTTTTAACAGGTTTTAAGTAGAATAATGTGTACCTCATGGATGTACATCCACACCCACGAATTTTGAGCTTATGTGCTAGCAAGAACAAGCACAAGCTTCCACAAAAAACCCTGCTAAGATTCAACAAGGTTAAGAGCAAAATATCAAAAGCAGAAAAATGAAAAATGCTTCATTAATGCAACCTTAGTTCCCCACACTTGATTATCCCAAAGTTATAGGCTTCACCACACCTTGATAACTCGATATCAGGATGTTATGATCAGTTTTATAGCCCAAGAATTCCAAGGTTTGAACAAGACTCAGCAAAATATCAAGAAAAGTAGAAAATGTGCAAACTTTTGCACACTCCTTTTGAAAACAGGTTTAGGATTCAAGATTAACAAACTAAGAACAATAACAAGCAGATAATATGATTGACACTTGACTTTTCTTCACCAAATACAAACATATTTCATTAATGAATATATGATTTACAAATTTGTGAACAATGGGAAATTCAAGAGCAAATAAAAAATGTAGCATCCCTATGCCTTTATATAGGCATACAAGTGAACTATGAAAGCTGAAAAACGTGTAACCCTAGCTAATGAAGTCCCCAAATTGCCCTTTGTCTTGCTTGAATAATCTTGAACATGTGACTGAGAATTGGCGTTTTGTGGAGGTGGCATGTGTGAAAAGTTGATCAAAGGGTCCAAATAGTGCTTAGGATGAAAGCTGGATTGTGAGTTGTTGATTTTCTGTCACTGTTTTGTCTCCTTGTTCAAAGGTGTAGCAGGGCACCTTTCATGTGCACTCTTGGGTGATGTGGTACAAGATATTAAGGTTGGTATGTGATCATTAGCACCTTAATCATTAATCTAGAAAAGATTAAGGGCTAATTCATGATAATTAAGGAATACCCAAATCCATAAAGAACATGATGAACATGTCTGTTTAATTCGTTTTGGGTTTTAAATTGTTGTTAGGCGCCATAATTAACTAATCTGTTAAGATTGGTTAAATAAAAAGTGAGTGGGAAATGAGGTGGCACCAGGGAGAGATGTGATTGGTTGTTTGGTGGTAGTGGGACACGTGTAAGGGAGGGGTTGGTCTATGTAACTTGTGATGTCTGCCAGAAATAACCCCCCATCTTGTTAACTTCTTTCACTTTGTAAATAATAGCCCAAATCCGGATTCCCTTTGTATTTCAAGTTTTCTTTTTCACACTTTTGCCCCCAAATACTTTTCCAAAGTATTTTCAGGGGTATTTCTTGCCAATTCTTGATTCTTGAAGGACTGATTTGGAATGTTCTTCATATATAATGGTCTTGACTTGTCTTGTTTCCTTCTTGGAGGACTGAAATTGCCAAGTCATGATTAATGAGGGACCATTTTTGCCATTTCTTCAAAGTCAAGGGTCCTTTTGGTAATTCTGACATTTTTAAAGGACCAAACTTGTAATTTCTTGTAACTTGAAGTCCTTCATGATATGTTTGACTTTGAGGAGGATTAATATTGACAATTTAGTTTTGTTGAGGGACTAAAATTGCCAATTCTTCAAAGTGGAGGGCCCTTTTTGCAATATTGACAAACTTTAGGGACCAATCTTGTAATTATGAGGATACAAGGGTATAAAGTGTCAATTCTTCAATATTGGAGGACCCTTATTTCATAAATCTACAAATCTTCAAGGGTTTTCTTTGAAAAATTCTTCATTAGGGCATGGTTCAATGTGCGACTTCATTTCCCGTGTTCGTTTTTGCATGATTCTTGTGATCTTTTGTCATTTTCTCAATATCCGTACCTAAAATATACAAGCAACAAACACAAGCATATATTGGGGTATTTTGATGATATTTAATGCATTTAAAGCCCTTTTGGACGATGAGACTATGTATAAAAGCAGTCTCATCACTAAGATATCGAATCTACACCGTAAAAATCCTCATTTATTAAGCAATTAAATATACAAGCGGGAAGAAAGAGCCATAAAAACTCATATAAGCAATAATTAACCCTTAAACTTATTATCAACTCTATCATCTCTCGTTCTCCACAATTTAAAATCTCAAGGAATGAGACTCGTGGATGCTTAGCCAAATAAACCAATTAAGGTCCATATGGTTAAGGATACTATCTAGAGTAAACTTGGATAAGTAAACTCGGGTTGAGTCAAAATATTCACGACGGACCTAATATATCTAAGACATCTAAACTTGCTAAAACCATTTTATTCATTTATTTATTTTTGACTTTATTCTTGAAATGGAAAATATAAATACGATGCGATGACAAAAGAAAAGAAAATAAATAGAATAGGCCAAAATAGATCAAAAATATGAAAAACGTTGAAATTTTTTTAATTTTCTGGTTAAATGAGGTCAAATTCATGGAAAAGCCCACTAAAATTCGATAGAAGTCCCCCAACACTTAATATAAACATTGTCCTCAATGTTTAGGCACGTGGGAGAATAAACTCCCCTACACTTAGGACATTGAGTACGTTGTTTAAATCGAGCTAAGGAAGAGACAACTAATGTGATTACATTTATTCATCTTATTTATATACATGTATGAATCACAATAGTTTTGAGAGAACCAGGTACACGGGAACACGGGATCACGGGTCACGTAAAAAACACCAAAAGTGGATCATTAAGGCATACGTCCCTGCACAACATCACAAAACAAACAACCTAATTGGCTCCCTCCTACACTTATTGGTGGAAATGGCTAAAGGTGAAAAAGGGTGGAAAGGATGGAAAAGACAAAAATCTAACCTAGTTAAACGATGCTTGAGTTATTTATCACGAGTCTCTAGCTCGACTCGATTCCCCGAATATCTTCGTTTAAAATGGGAAAATCATGGAAAAAACCGAGACTTCCAAGGGAGGAAAATCTCTCCATGATAAAGGATGAATCACACTAACATAAATAATACCCCAAGAAAATCCACCCGGGTCAAACACATAATTTCCATCATGAAAGGAAATAAACCTCGAGGTGGTAAAATCACACAGGCAAAGAAAAGTGGGGTACCCTTCGTCAAAAGTTTCTTATGAGGAAAGGTGTTATGCTGATTTTGCAATGAAAGCACTAAAGTCTCTATTCCGGGATCAAACACCGGTTCCTTAACGGGAAAATAGCAAGAGGTGTTGACATTAAAGCTCAAAATGTCATCATAATCCAAAGTGGGGGAGTCGTCCTCTTCCAAACTCGATGTGAAAACATAAGTATCATCGGAGTCATAGGAAAACTCTTCCTCGTGAGGAAAATAGGAATTTAGAAAGATATCTAAATCCTCCTCAAATGGAATATCCTCTAAAATAGGGGCAATATCTAAAGGTGGAGGATCCTTTTCAAAAGTTATAAGAGTCAAAGGGAGACTCAAGAATGGGAGGATCACTCATAGAGATAATAGGATCATTAGGCTCACTAGGTGTCTCGTCAAAACCCAAAGAAATGAGATCACTTAAAGAAGAGACATTACTAAAATTAGCTTCTTCATTTTCTTCAAAAAGTGGATTATCATTTGAAGTTTCAAAAAGTGGATTTAAATGTACCATAAAATCATTAAGGTTAAAACTTTTAGTTTCAAAAGGATGGATAAAACTTTCTTCATTATCAAAATTAAGCACATCAATCATATTGACCGATTCTTTTCCGTTTGATTTATTTACCATTTTCCCCATTTTAAACACTTGTTGATCACTCCCTACTCTAAGAATTAATTCCCCTTCGGCTACATCAACTAATGCTTTTCCGGTTCTTAAGAACGGTCTACCAAGTATTAACGGAATACGAGGATCCATCTCATAGTCGACTACAACAACGTCCACGGGAAAAGTGAATGTACCAACTCGAACAAAAACGTCTTCGGCAATACCAACGGGGTATGCGAGAGTTCTATTAGCTAACTCGAGAGTCATGCGAGTCGGTACAAGGTCGGGTAATGATAATCGCTTCCATACCGAGAGTGGCATAAGATTGATGCTAGCGCCGAGATCCGCTAAAGCCATACAATCATCAAGTTGAGGAAACAAGCAAGGTAACACGAATCATTCGGGATCTCCTAGCTTTTCGGGAAGCTCTTTGAGAAGAATCGCGGAACAATTCTCATTTAAACGAGTATTAACGAGCTCAACCATTTTTTCTTTCTTATTAAGAAAATCTTTGAACATCTTCACAAATTTAGGCATTTGAGCAAGTGCTTCAATAAGGATAATGTTAACATTCACTTGGGAAATTATTTTCAAAAAGTTGGAAACATAAACGCCATCTTTGGTGAGCACTTTAGCCTTGTCTAACCTAGAGGGATAAGGGATATTGGGTTTAGACGTTGAAGGTTGAGAAGGAGAAGGACTCGCTTCTTGAACATCCTTAGGGTTGGGCTCATTAGGCAATGGAGAACTAGTACTAGGAGTGGTAGTGGGAGGGATCACCGAAGGGGGAGTAGGATTACTCATTATGACCTCCGGGCCTTGTCTCTCCTTTATGGGCGAAGAGATGGAAGGTCCCACTAAAGTGGCTCCACTTCGAGTTGTGATAGCACTCACATTAGCACGAGGGTTAATCTCAGTATTAGAAGGTAAGGCTCCTTGGGGTCTAAGGTCTTGCAACATTTACACGAACTTCCTATCGGTGGACGCTTGCATTTTTTTTATAGTTTTCTCATGTTCGGTCAATTTTTTTAGAACCAAGTCCATTTGAGGATTATGCATGTTTATTTGATTATACCCTTGATTGTTAAACCCTTGATTTTGAAATTGATTATGATTTTGAAAGCCTTGATTTTGAAAATCTTGATTATTGAAGCCTTGAGTATTAAACCCTTGATTTTGCCCTTGAAAATTCCCTTGATTTTGGTTCAAATCCCTTGCATTTGAATTCCCTTGAAAATTACCCATTTGAGGACCTTGGTTCCTATTTTGGTATTGGGTATTTTGGGCGGGTGGGGGTGGTCTTTGTGGAGCTACAAACCCGGGGGAGCCAAATAGTTAGTACTCTTATAAGACAAATGGTTAACATCAACATTTGGTTTAAAGTGAACCCTCGCATTTGCATTGGTGTTATAAGCATAAACTTGTTGTTGTTGATTGTAAACCTTATCATAATTATAATACGAATGTGGTCCACCACAAGTCTCACACGTTTCACAAGTCTCTTTTAAGGCATTTACTTGACCATTGATGGTTTTGGTATTGTTAGCGGTTTGTAGAGCAATTGTTTCAACAAGCGAAGTAAGCTTATCAATCCTCTTGTCGCTCTCACTAGTACTAGCACTTGCCATAGTAGCCCTAACACTCTTGGTTTGTACTTTTGCCTTGTTTTCAATTATTTCCCAAGCCTCGTTCATGGATTTTACAAGAATATTTCCCCCCGCGGCACTATTAAGTGAGTCTTGGTCATTAAGAGTTAAACCATTGTAAAACGTATTGATTTGATGCACTTTTGTAAAACCATGTTGTGGACATTTTCGTAAAAGCTCCTTAAAACGGTCCCAAGACTCACTAAACATTTCCCCATATTTTTGTTCAAAGGTAATGATGTCATTCCTTAAAGAGGTGGTCCGTGATGGTGGGAAAAGTAGTTAATGAACTTGGTCTCTAAATCCGTCCATGTAAGAATGCTTTGGGGTGGTTCCTTATCAAGCCAAATCCGGGCTTGTCCTTCGAGGGAAAAAGGAAAGAGCAACAAACGTATTGCTTCTTGAGTCACCCCATTGTATTTCACCGTATTAGTCAAATGGATAAATCTCTTAATATGATCATGGGGGTCATCTTGGGAACAACCCAAAAATGGTGTAGCGGAAACCATTTGAATAAAACCCGTTTTGATTTCAAAATTATTTGCTCCAATTGCGGGGACAAAGATAGCGTCATCGTTTCCCTCAACGTGTGATTGTAAAATCTTGATCATAGGTTGGTTATCCGTTGCCATCGTATTGTCGAAAGCGAGATTCTCGGGATCGGCTTGAATGACGGTCTTTTTGTTCTTCTTCTTCTTTTTGGAAGAACTAGAAATATTTGGTACACCACTAGGTATGTGTGCACGCGCGCGAGTACGCATACAACTAAACACAAGGAATGAGGTAGGAGACCTCGGTCGACTTTGAGAGGAAAGGGATTATCCCTCTCGAGGTTCAATATCAAAAAGCTACAAAAAATATATATGTAATACTACTTGAGTTGGCAAACCAATAATCGGTTGTTTCTCTCAATATAGCACAAGCAAGCGGGGAAACGAGGTGGCACAAAGCACTTAAAAACCTTTTTCCTTAGACGGCCTTTTATAGCGCGCCGCCTTATACCCACCTTATAGTTTGTATAAATATAGGTGATTATCCATATTAACATGATATGAATAAATAATAAACGCAGCGGAAAAGCACCTATGAACGGATCCATATAGTCATATGATTAATCAATAATAATGGAGATAAAAGAATACCTTTCTCACACGATTCGACAAGATTAACCGGAGACAATCACCACGCGATCTATCTAAGAAACCAAGTGATCAAAGTAGATCACCTCTATGTATAAACACACTACACGTCAATGTATACCATGTAGATGCTAGTCTTTATAAACCGCAACCCTTGTTAAGCCTTTAACAACAATATGTTAAAGCTTATAAAATAACAAAGAAAACAAGTCACCTACAATAGATGATTGTTTTGTCGTACTTGATCTTTTGAGCAATATGAAGCATTACGTTTTCTATTTGTTGTAGTTTCTTTTCTATGTATATTCAATGACCAAATGACCATCAATATTTCATATAGAGAACCAAATTGTATCATTCATATCTCAACATTCATTTGGCAATCAATTCTTTAAATGGGCTTTTATGACTCATTTATTTAAATTGATATTATTACTAAGTCAATACTTTAGTAATAAACGCACAATGGTTATTTCGAGTTGCGAAGTTTATAAATATATCGTAAATACGGTAAACACGATATATTAAGTGGTACCTCTGTGTATATGTGTGTGACCCCATAGGCTCACATGTGTCTATCCATATAATTATTTGTTATGACACGAGCATACTCTAACAGCTCCCACTTGCGCACGTCATAATAATCATGTAATTATACAAGCAATGGTTAGCGTCTAGCAACACGCCAATGCCCCAAGAAACATATGAGGATAGTTTCTCAAACATCTCATTTTAAATGGTTAAGTAATCAGTCATCCCTTTGTTTCAGATACTTTGTTAAACTTTAGACATGGATCAACAGTCATTCTTAAATTTAACTATTATGTTTCTCGATATTGATATTGAACTAGATTTCCAAATTAATCAAGCATCATCTTAATTACATTTGGGTGTGGCCACACATACATCTGTTACAATTCATCGAGGGG
The DNA here is from genome assembly GCA_025667525.1 of Glebionis coronaria. Lineage (NCBI taxonomy): Eukaryota > Viridiplantae > Streptophyta > Magnoliopsida > Asterales > Asteraceae > Glebionis > Glebionis coronaria. Next base: position 196,227,247 of record CM046882.1, on the reverse strand, counting down.
CCCAGTAGTATCTAACTCCAATACATGTGGAGGAACAAATCCTATTTTGACTGCACGTGTCGTTCATGTATTTCACATCCCTCCTGAAAATGGTCTTTATGGCAGCCTTGTTCAGGACAACGTTGAACCATATCAAAGATTGACATTCCACACATACAAAACCTACTTGCATCTCAAGTCTAAGGATGAGAGATTCAACCAATTACGAGATTCACTATTGACGCCGATCCATGTAGTGAATTCTCGTTGGTTAGGTCAATCCAATGTTCATCCGATGAACACATATGAGTTTGGTGGCATCATCAGTTAGTATTCATTCCAAATGAATATGACCAACTCACAGTTGTCTTACGTCATATATCAATTCATTATAAAATAAAACCTGTTTTACATCCCAATTATTCAAATACTAACATACACAAATCTACATGAAACTACCAGCTGGTCAAAGTCCAATGCCCCTAGCATGCTTAACATGTTTGGTACAAGACATTGGTTTAGTAAAGCTAAGTTGTTATCTGTGTGAACTTTAAGAATACGAATATCACCTTCTTGAATTACTTCTCGAATGTAGTGATATTTTCTTCGAAAATGTTTGGCACCCTTTTGAACTCCAGGTTCATCGGCTATAGTAATTGCACCTGTATTATCACAGTACATTTCCATAGGTCTATCATTACTGGGAACAACGCCAAGCCCAGAAATGAATTTACGTATCCAAATTGCTTCCATTGCAGCTTCAGAAGCAGCTATGTATTCAGCTTCTGTAGAAGACATCGCAGTAGTGCTTTGTTTAGAACTATTCCAATCAACCGCGCCTTCGTTCATCACGAAGACATATCCGGTTTGTGATCGAAGATCTTCCCGATCTGTCTCCCAACTAGCATCAGTGTAGCAAGTAACACCAAGCTCAGTTGTTGAATCACCTCCATATACAAGAAACATATCTTTAGTATTTCAAAGATACTTCAATATGTTCTTTACAGCAGTCCAGTGACATTCACCTGGATTCTGTTGGTATCTACTTGTAAGGTTCTGAGAGAACGCTACATCAGGTCTAGTGCACCTCACAGCATACATGATGGATCCTACAACCGAAGCATAAGGCACTCCTTTCATTCGCTTCACCACTTTATGTGTGGAGGGACCTTGAGTCTTACTCAATTCTACATTGGATTGCATTGGTAGACTCCCACGTTTGGAGGCATCCATCTTAAACCGCTTTAAGATTTTGTCAATGTATGCACTTTGACTCAAACCGATTAATCGCCTTGATCTATCTCTGTAGATCTTGATTCCTAGAATGAACGCCGCCTCACCCAAGTCTTTCATGGCAAAACATTTTCCAAGCCATGATTTTACATCTTGTAGCATTGGAATATTGTTTCCATGATTAATATGTCATCGACATATAATACTAGGAAAATGACGATACTTCCACTAGCTCTTTTATATACATATGGCTCATCAGGATTTTGAGTGAAACCAAACTTTTTGATCTCCTCGTCAAATCTCTTATTCCAGGTCCTAGATGCTTGCTTTAACCCATAAATGGATCTTTGAAGCTTACATACATGTCTGGGATGTTTAGGATTCACGAACCCTTCAGGTTGCACCATATAAACGTCTTCGTTCAGATGGCCATTCAAGAAGGCGGTCTTGACATCCATTTGCCAAATCTCATAGTCATAGAACGCTGCTATAGCTATAAGAATCCTAATAGCTTTAATGCCTGCAACAGGCGAGAAGGTTTCTTCGTAGTCAACCCCATAGGTTTGAGTGAAACCTTTTGCTACAAGACGAGCTTTAATGGTGTGTACAATGCCATCCATATCGGTCTTCTTCTTGAAGAGCCATTTACTAGCAACCGTCTTACAGTTAGGAGGGAGGTCAACTAAGATCCAAACTTCGTTGTCCCTCATGGATTGCATTTCCGCATTAATAGCTTCAAGCCACTTATTAGATTCAGGATCCGACAATGCAGCTTTATAGTTATCGAGTTCACCATAATCCCCTAACTCATGTTCCTCAGCATCGATATAGAAACCATATCGGTCAGGTGCGTGAGATATCCTTGTGAATCTACGAATGGGAATTACATCACTTTGAGATTCGACATTTTCATGTTCAACCTCTTGGTGATGTTTGCTAGTGTTCTCAGAAGGTTGTGCATCTTGACTTTTAATTTCATCAAAGTCTATGGTGCTCCCACTTGCTTCTTGTGATATGAGACTACTCTCAAGAAACTCAGCATACCGAGCAACAAATATTTTGTTCTCGGGTGGGTAGTAGAAGTAGTAACCCATTGTTTCCTTTGGGTATCCTACAAAGATACACTTGATAGATCTAGGCTCAAGTTTGTTTGGTGTTTCTCGTTTAACGAGAGCCTCACAACCCCAGACTTTCAAATAACACAAGTTTGGGACTTTCCCATGCCATATTTCATATGGAGTCTTATCAACCTTATTAGTTGGAACCATATTGAGTATGCGTGCAGCAGACTCTAGAGCGTAGCCCCAAAAGGACATTGGCAAAGTGGTTGGACTCATCATTGATCGAACCATGTCAAGCAAGGTTCGGTTTCTCCTCTCTGACACCCCATTATGTTGTGGTGTATAGGGAGGAGTAAGTTGTGAGACAATCCCACGACTCTTAAGATGATCGAAAAACTCAAGGCTTAAATACTCGCCTCCTCGATCAGATCGAAGTGCTTTGATTGTCTTCTTGAGTTGATTTCTACCTCGTTTTGGAAGGTTTTGAACGTTTCAAAAACTTCATGTTTATGTTTAATCAAGTAAACATAACCATATCTACTGAAGTCGTCAGTAAATGTAACGTAGTAGTTAGCTCCTTCTCTAGACGTGGTTCTAAATGGACCACATACATCACTATGTATGAGTCCAAGAAGATCGTCAGCTCTTTCACTTGCATGAGTAAAAGGCTTTCTTGCCATCTTGCCAGATATACAAGATACACATATATCAAATGATTCATCATCAATTGACTTTAAAAGCCCATCATGTTGCAGCTCTGCAATGCGTTTCTTGTTTATAGCCAAGTCGACAATGCCATAGAAAAGTAGAATCCAAGTTGTGCTTGGACTTCTTTTTGCTAAAAATATAAATAGAACCCTCATTTAATACATGATTATGCATATCAATTTCAAAAATTCCATCACGAGGAATAACATTAAAATAAAATACATTATCCTTGGAAACATGAATAGTACCATAATCAGTAAATTTATGTGAAAAACCATTATCCCATAAACACGAAAGAGAAATAATTCCTCTAGTAATAGAGGGTGAAAAATTACAATTGTTTAGTACAAGAATCATTCCACTAGGGAGGATAAGATCATAGCTCCCTATGGCTTCGACAGCTGCACGGTTGCCATTGCCCACGTGCAAGTCCAAAGCGCCTTTATTTAACTTTCTGATCCCTCTAAGCCCCTGAATAGTATAACAAATGTGAGTACCACAACCAGTGTCATATATCCAGGTATTAGTTTTTGGGAATGAGTACAGTTCTATCATGAAGATACCTGATGTGTCGGACGTGCCGGCTTTGTTCTTCTTTTTGTCAAATTCTGCTAGGTAGTAAGGACAATTCCTTCTCCAGTGTCTAATCTCATGACAATGATAACACTCTATATCCTTAGCAGGATGCTCCTTTTTGCCAGGTGGGGGGAACTTGCATTTAGGGTCATGAACCATAGTGGCTTTTCCCTTGAACTTCTTACCCTTGCCTCCTTTAGCTTGTGGCTTTGGTTTTTGGATATGACCTTTCTTGATAGCAAGAACAGAGGGGGCTTTCTTGGGCATACCCTTCTCTGTAAGCTTGAGCATGGCATGCAGTTCAGGTATAGTCTTCCCCATGCCATGCATATGATAGTTCTGAACAAACTGATCATAGTCTTTGGAAAGTGAAGTGAGTATCAAGTTCACTCCTAAGACTTGTGGCATAGGGTAGCCAAGTCGGTCCATCTGATAAAGGTAGCCTTCCATTCTCAACACATAAGTGCTAACAGATCGGCCCTCCTCCTGCTTGCAGTTATGGAACGCTTTGACCGTTTCAAATAGTTCTTGTTCTGCTTGTTGTTGGAACATAGTCTTGAGTTCCTCAATCATGTCATATGCAGTAAAGTCTTCCAAATGTTTTTGGATTTCAGGGACCATACTGCACAACATTAAGCCAGCCACTTCTTGCTGTTCAGCAACCCTTTTAGTATGGGCATTGCAAACAGCAGCGGTGGCAGTAGTAGGAGGTGCTTCAGGTAAGGCCTCTTCCAAGTGGTGCAACTTTCCTTCTGATCTGAGGACAATCCTCAGATTTCGAAACCAGTCAAGGAAGTTTGTACCACTCAATTTCTCCTTATCGAGAATTGATCTGATTTGATTGTTAATGGATTGATTCGTTGCCATCTACAAAATAACAAGTTCAAAGTTTTTGTATTTTTAATAATTAATCCATTAAAAAATTAACTACCCAAGTTTATATAAAAACAATTAATTTTACGAAAAAGGCTAAGATCCTCATTGAGGTTCTACCATCACATCAGTTGATCTGCTAGCAATGATAGATTCAATAGGTAGATGACGGTCATCAATATCAAATCATGTGCAATTCTTAGATCCTTATAGGACTCATGACATAGGTGAACAATTCACAAAATATCAAACATGGCATGTTAAGTCCCATCCTTGCCTCGGTCAAGGTCTCACCACTTAACCGATTAAGTCATCTAATTTGAGAACATGCGAGAATAAGTTTAGGTCTCACGCATAGATAATATTCACCTTGGGTTACAATTCGCATCCGTCTCACAAGATGCAGAAAGTAATTGCAAGTGATCTCAAACGATTGGACGGCATGACTTAAATTTCAGACGGGTATAAAAGTTTGATTTACAAATCAAAAGTGTGTACGAGGAAGCATGCATTCATCCATCATAGCACAAGTTAAAAACATTTCTTAACTTAAGTCTAATCTTGTTTTAATTTATGCGTGTCAAGTTGTCCATGTTAAATACTAATATAAAACCTAAATGAATTTAATATTAGATAAGACAATACATAAGTCATAACATTCATAACACATTAAGAGTTATTATGAAAACAAGATTTTAGTTTTAAATCATATTTAAACTTTAAACTAAATCAAAGATTTAGTTTATAAATGGTTTGTGATTGGTTTAAGTTTTTATAAAAACATTTGCAAGTTATATCAAGATATCAAGCAAACAAGCAACCACACAACCACAAGTATGCAAAGCCTCAAACCGATGAAAAACCTATGCTTGTTCTCGTGAGCCATCACGAGGACCAAGAAGTCAACTAAGGGTAAGTCAACACAACCACAAAGTGGGCTCCCACTTGCTCCAAGACCATCAAGAGCAAGTAGAACCCAAAATGAACATGAGGCCCAAATCAGCCTAAATATTTCAGTCGACTTATAGGGCCCAAAACCCATAGAAGGATTCTTCCCTAGCTTGAGCTCCAGTTGAGACTTTTGAAGGCCTATGAGTTGTGAATTAGCACACCAAATTTGGGCTTCTATCTCCCCTTATAGAACTCCGGGAAATCACATTTTAGTGTAGGTCACTGAGCAGCTCCGAATTTCACAATATGTCTTTAATTCTTTAGCCATTCCCATCCAAGCATCGGTTACAAATGATTTATGAATAAAAAAATTTAACCTATCATTAACCTACTGTAAAATGCCCAAACAATGGCTATAACCAACATCAAAAACATATTAATGAAGCCGAAACAATGGCAAATCTCCAAAACTGAAATTAAATGCAAATCAACACACAACATGTCACATTTGGTCTAGGTTTTCATCGGCTTTGCATACGAAACATAATAATACCATAAGATTATGAATATAACAAGGTGTTGGCTATGTCCATGGACAAACATGCATGTGTTGGCTATGGAAATAAAATTAAACAACAACAAACACTTGTTAGCCAACGAAATCGAAAGAATAATCAACAATTAATTAAACCCCCGATTGGTGCGTGTAACCAATGACCTTAGGACCTTAATACCACATTTTATAAGCCTTGTAATTATCATATATTTACTATAAAATATGGTCATAAGGGTTGTTTAAAACCTGCTTCATGAATCGTTTCAAAAAACGCGTTTTAGGTCATTTTACACGTACCCGGTAACAAACCCATTAAAGTATGCGTAACCCTTGGCTATGAGATCATTAAAAATAGAATATAAGACCTGTTATAAGTCGAAAATAAGTCCATATGGGCTGTTTTAAAATTGGTTTAATAAAACCATCAAAAACACTTATTTTTAGCCATTTTTACGCATACCCAATAATCATATGACATCATATGATGGCTCGTGATACCACTATAGGTGATTATCCATATTAACATGATACGAATAAATAATAAACGCAGCGGAAAAGCACCTATGAACAGATCCATATAGTCATATGATTAATCAATAAAAATGGAGATAAAAGAATACCTTTCTCACACGATTCGGCAAGATTAACCGGAGAAAATCACCACGCGATCTATCTAAGAAACCAAGTGATCAAAGTAGATCACCTCTATGTAGAAACACACTACACGTCAATGTATACCACGTAGATGCTAGTCTTTATAAACCGCAACCCTTGTTAAGCCTTTAACAACAATATGTTAAAGCTTATAAAATAACAAAGAACACAAGTCACCTACAATAGATGATTGTTTTGCCGTACTTGATCTTTTGAGCAATATGAAGCATTACGTTTTTTATTATTTGTAGTTTCTTTTCTATGTATATTCAATGACCAAATGACCATCAATATTTCATATAGAGAACCAAAACGTATCATTCATATCTCAACATTCATTTGGCAATCAATTCTTTAAATGGGCTTTTATGACTCATTTATTTAAATTGATATTATTACTAAGTCAATACTTTAGTAATAAACGCACAATGGTTATTTCGAGTTGCGAAGTTTATAAATATATCGTAAATACGGTAAACACGATATATTAAGTGGTACCTCTGTGTATATGTGTGTGACCCCATAAGCTCACATGTGTCTAGCCATATAATTAGTTGTTATGACACGAGCATACTCTAACAATAAATCGAGTTCAAACTTTTTATTAGTATTTATCTATTTTGCCTTAATTTTCTTGTTTTGGATTCGAATACAAAAGCTAATTGATGAAATCTCAACTAAAGTCTTATTTGAAAGTAGGTAAATTAATTGTGCTACGTAATATAATATAGTAAAAAAATCTTTTTGTATTTTTTAAGAAAAATATATATTCACAATAAAAAGCGAAAGAAATCAAAATAAGAAAAATAACAATAATACGTAATATTTTTGGTGTAATACTTTAGGAAAAGTATTACTTTTGGATTTTTTAATTTTTTTTGTGCAAATCTTAGGAAAAAGTTTGCTTCTGATGATCTTTTTTTTTTTTTTTGTATTTTTAAGTTTTGGATTTTTTTATGTTTTGATTTTTTTTAACAATAAAAATAACGTTCGAAATGGACGGATCCCAAAATCCAAAGCTTCTCACGAAAAATCGTCAATCGTAACGAGCGAAACGGCAGCGGCGCCAATTTAATGTATGATTTTTGCAATTATCGTTTTCTCCTCGACTCACTCGAATTGATATCTAATTTAACGTGGATTAATTGTTCTTGGTAAAAATACTTGATTGGTATTTTAAAAACTAAAACTATTAAAAAACTATTTAATCTAGTTTAAAAGGAAAAATCTTTAATTAAAAATACTTTATTAAAACTATTTAAACAAATTTGAAAACTATTTTAAATTTTAATAAAACTTAAATCTAATTAATTTTTAACCAAAACTTTTAATTTAAATGAATTTCTATTTTAAAACTATTTTTATATAAAACTAAATTAATTAAAAGTAACTTTAAAAACTAATTTTAAAAACAATTTACATTTCTAAAAGTAATTAAAATATTTTATTTTTTTAAACTCTAAAAACGTAATTTAATAAACTAAATATTAATCTAAAAATTTAAAACTTATAAATAAATCTATGTAAATAAAACTGACAGCTAATAATTGATTAAACTATATTAATAACAAAAGTTAAAAATAAACACAAATAAGGTCCTTGAGGAGATGGTTATCTCGTTGGGCTATTAAACTAAAGGTCAGGGGTTCGAGTCCCTGGAGTGACAATATTGTTGGCTATGTTTTTTTTTAATTAAAAGACTGATAGGAATCAGTTTTTACCCATCAAACCAATAGAGTCTAATGATTTTTATGAGCAACTAAATGAATTAAACAATATCAGCAAAGACTTAAACCAGCAAATCAACAACTAAAATAAGCAAACTAAAAAAAACAAGAAGTACTACAATATCAGCAATCTAAAACCAGAATCAGTAAAGTTATTATAAATCAGAAACACTAAATATCAAATATCAGAACTCTCCTTGACTCAGCAAAAATCAAACTAGCAAATAGACTAACTGAAAAGAAGCAAATCTAAACCATAAGCAAAGCTAACTATATAGCAATTCAACTGATATATAAATTCAAACCGTATAAAGCAAAACCTTATAAACCATATAAATCAATCAGCAAAACTTAAATCATAAAAACCAAATCAGTAAACTAACAACAAGCAGATTAGACTTCTAGACACAAACCAAAACATAAATCAGATAAACAATTAGACAAACAAAACAGTAAAATCACTATAACTCAAAGTTTTAACTAAATTAAACTAATAACATGAAAATTAAAATAGAAAGAAACCTTATGACGAATCCTTTGAGCAGTAGATCGGCGCTGAGCCGTCTATGAAACTAAGTCGAGACCACCATTAAACATCAACACCATTCGCCAAATCATCATCATCGAACCATAAACCACTTAATCACGAACCAAAAACTTTCGAACCAGATTTAATTAGAACTTCCCAGTGGGGGAAATGTATCATCCACTTTAATTTCAATTAATTAATTCAAACTATTTAAAAAAATAGATTGCAGTAATTTTAATATAAATAAATGAGACAAGATTTAACCGAAAGAAATATTTTATTAATAACTAAAAATTTGAGTACAATACTGAGAAAATTGAAATTACAATTTAACCTAAAAACTATTTTTGCATAAATAAATAATAAAAAATGGCACACCGATTACACGTTTGTGGGGGGTTTTATAGGGAAACCCCAAACTTGTTGAGGAAGGATTGCTGAGTAGGAAATAACTCTTGACCGCTCTTTCTTCATTTTCTTCATCTCTCTTTTGATCAACGGCTAGAAATGAAACCTCTTCACGCGGATCGCCAAGGTGTCATTCTTTATGTTTCTTGTGCTTCTTTGAAGTTGATGTGGCTCGTTTTAATTGGAGGGATGGTGATGGTGATGTGGATGAGCCAATCAAAAGCAAGGAGGATGCCACGTTTGATGAGGACCACCATCATCTTCTTCCTGAAAAGATTGGGAATTAATTTCCCAACGTGATATACACGCGCCTCACAAAAAAGCCCCAATATTTTTGGTGTAATTTTTGATTAGGGTTTGGGGTGAATAGTAAAAGCTGTGTTTTTGTTTCTTGTTTTCATCGAAGGAGAAAGAGAGAGAGGAAAACGAGAGTTGTGTGTGGGTAAAATAAAACGTGTGTGTGAGTAAATGTTGATGTTGACTGGGTAAATAAACAATCCGTTTATTTCCTTTCTTCATCTGACCAAACGGGTATTCAAAGCCCATTATTCACTCCTTTTATTATTTTAGCAAAAAGAATGGGCTTGTAGCCCAAATAACACTCCATCCGTTTCTGTTAAATTGTAAATGGGCTTTTGGGCTCTTTGATGGGCTTAAACTCCAAAAGTAAATATTTAAATCCACTAATGGGCTTTTGGGCCCAATACCCAAATGTGGGACCACAAGCTCAAATATCTTCATAAAGATTAAATCCACTAAAAACGAACTCGATCTTGGCTTTGTTGATCATTTATTCAAAATCGTGTCGATTTTGCCGGTTTTCGTGATCTTTGGTACACTTTTGGTTCTTTGACTTTGTCTTTGTCTCTTTCTTTGACTTTTCTTCAACAATTGACCATGAAATCCCGTGTTTTCTTTCATTTTGATCTTTTGTACCTATTTCACACAAAAACACAAAACCACGCGTAATTCTGACATTTACGATACTAAACACATGATTAGGTCTTTTTTTCCTTGATTTTAGTGGCAAAAGGATAAGTGTTTACACACTTATTAAACATGAAGGCGTTTTAGAATTCGAGGGTCGAAATGAAGGCACAACTCTAAAATTATCAAGGTTAGGGGTAATCATACGACCTTTTTCCACTAGAGGATGTGTGGAATTTAACGTGTTCCTTTGGATTAACCACGATGTTTCTTGGTAACGCACTCGAAGACGAACTCGCTTGATTGCTCATAATTGCCGAAAACATGTTTTTAATCTCACTTTGACCTTGTTCAATTTTATAATTTTGACATTTCAAAGTGTTGGAAAATTCATTTTTCAAAGTACCAATTTGTCCCTCTAATCGTCTCATATTAACCTCATTCGTTTTCATATATTCGTGAAACTCATTTAACGAACTATTTTGATTAGAATTAAAGTTCCCTTGGTTTTGATTATTTCTTTGGAAATTCCCTTGATTACCGCTTGAAAAATTGGTTTCCTTGATTAGCGTTGTTTGAAAAATTCGAGTTTTAATTGTTGTTGTTATCTCGATTTTGTCAACACAAATTACGACCTTGATTATAACCTTGATTTCCAGGATTACAATTACTGCCTTGATTGTTGTTATAATTTCCCTGTTGCGATGGAGCCGTGTTATTTTGATTTTGATTTGAAAATTACCATTTAACGTGTTTACATTCGACGTTTGGCCATCCGTAGTCGTACACTCGTAATAATTATGTGGTCCACCACAAAACGTACACGAAGCCTCAACCGCTTTCACCGTAGCGGGAGCGTCTTTCTTTTGCATTTCGATCAAGAACGACGTAAACACATTCGTCAACTTATCGACTTTTGCGTCAACTCTCTCAATATCGGATTAGAATTACTAATATTGGCGACATTGGCAACACTCGATGTGCTACGGATTTGGAAAACCTTTGATCAATTCTCGATAATCATTAACGTGTCTTTCGAAGTTTTACACAAAACGTTGCCACCGGTGGTGGAATTTAACGATTCTTGCTCGTGATTAAGACCGTTATAAAACGTATCGATTTGGTGCAACTCGGAAAAGCTATGGAGAGGACATTTCCTAAGCAATTCCTTAAAACGATCCCACGCATCTCTAAACAGTTCATTGGGTTTTTGGCTAAATCTTGTAATCTAGTTTTTGAAAAACGTCATTTTAGACGGTGGGAAAAAATGATTAACGAATTTGGAAACAAGATCCTTCCACGTAATTATGGAATTTGGTGTCTCTTTATCATACCAATCCTTGGCGGCACCATCGAGCGAGTACGAAAAAAGCATAAGCTTAACGACATCGGTGTCGACGTTTTTAAACCTGCTCATGGCTAAAAGACGATCAAAATTCCGAATGTGATCATGAGGATTATCCGCCTCACGACCTCTAAAGTTCGTTGCTAGAATTAACGACAGCATTTCGCTCTTGATTTCAATATTCTCCGCTTCGATTGCGGAATTATGATTGCGTCTCCATAACCCTCGGTGGGTGCTTGGAGCAATTCCATCATCGTACTATTATCGGCCATCTCGTCGTTAGTTTCGACAACGATATTAGGAACGTCCATTTCTAAATTTCGTCTGCGTTGTCGATTCCTTCGATTTCGATTGCGTCTATTCGAAACGTTGCTAGAATTCGGATAATTTTTTCGATCGAGTGCGCATGCACTAAACGTAGAATGGGGGGTAGCAAAGAAGAATATCTTTGGGGTTTTTAAAGTTTTTCAATTTTTTTTTTGTTTTTGATTGTTTTTTAAATTTTTTGGATTTTTGGTGTATTACGTAGAAATTAATGTACAAAAATTATCCACTAATCAAATGTCTCGATTAATGAATCCAAAGAGAATGAAAGTAATCACGTGAAGTGGAAATCTTCGTCGACTTTGATACGTTGGTGGAACGCCAAAACGTTTCGAGGTTCAATAATTAAAAATCACAAAATAGATATATTAATACTTGAACGACAAACCCTTAATCAATCGTCACTAAATCGATATGCACAAGCGAGCGGGAAAAACGAGGCGGCGCGAAGCACTTAAGAGACTTTTCTCCTTAAGTCATGAAATACAACCGCCTTATACCCACCTTATAGTTTGTATCAATTGAGATTAAACTAATTAAGAGTATTTATCTTTTTTGCCTTTGATTTTTGTTTGAATTCAATACACTCGATAATGACCGGAACGCCCACTATCGAGGTGTGATTTCTCGCGTATTTGGATACTATTGTTTATTAATTGTGATACGTAATACAATATATTATACAAAAAAGAAAACGAAAACGATAAAATGTAAAATATTGTGGTTTGTTAATTGAGGAGCTATTTAACACGATTATTTGGATATTCTACAATATAGTAAAAACTAAAAAGGAGTATTTACGCTTTCCAAAAATGAAAAGCAAAAACGCACTACTCACACAAACACGATATATATAAGGAACTAAAAACACCTCCCCGGAAGCGGCGCTAAAATGATAGTAGTATTTTTGTCCTTACTTTAGGAAAAACAAGTAAAAATGGCAAATATTAAATCTCACGTTTTAGGAAAAACGCATAATCGAATATCCAAGTTCGTTCTCGAAGGAGGTGTGTGTTGTGTTCCAATAATATAAAAATCAAATTTTGATTAGTGATCGTTTTTAAGAGAGAAAGATTTAAAAATAAAGACGGGTTACACTAAAAATTACGCTACGACGGTTAAAACGTAAAATCGTAAAACTCGACGAAAAATGAAACTTAACTAAAAATCACCAAAATTTAAACTTAAGTTATGAAAAATCAAATTAAAACAAAAATGAAAACAAAAATTTGCAAAAATGTTTTAATTAATTAATATTAATTTTAAAATTTTAATTAAAAACCAAGAAATAAATAAAGTAAATAAAAAGTCGAAATTCAAATTTTAATAAATTTAAACCTATATTATATTAAATAAAGACTAAAATATAGTTTTATAAAAATTTAAAGTACGGTTTACTATTTTTAAACTAATTTCTAAAAGTTTAAAATTAAAATAATAATAATAAATTAATAAATAAAGTTAAAAATTTTATGTTACTTTAAAAAATACTAGACTAACAACTAATATAAGAAAAATGAAAAAAAGGAAAAATGAAAAACAAATAATCTTAAACCGGCTTATCTAAGTTCGAACACAATTAAATAAACGATCTACAAAAACATGTTAAGTAAATAATGAAAGTAAATCAAAGCAGTAAAGTCCCTAGGGCGCGTTTGGTTAGAGTGTGTGTTATTATGTTGCTGGGAGTGTGAATGGCGAGGGTTCGAGTCCCCAGTCACCAAAAAAAAATTAACTTTTTTTTTATTTTTTTTTCTTGTTTGTAACTTGAACAGTGACTCATAAACAACTCAAAACATGAATACAATTCCACTTCAACTCAAATTATGCCAAATTAAAGTTCAACACTGCACAGACTTCAAATTTCTTTCCTTTTTCTTTGTTTATGAACTTTGGGGGATTTTTGGAGCCCGGCTAAGGAGTTTGACTTTTGCTTGCGCACTAAGGCACCCCACAAGCCAGTGATCTTGTGGGAGTCAAACTAAAGCAAAAATAAACACAAAAACACACAAGAATCGACCAAATCAGTCACAAAATTCCTTTACTAAGAAGAAAGACAAAAGGTTGTTGTGGGAGTGCTATGAACCCCTAAAGTGACCTATATGTGCAATTTTAGCTATCCAAACTCCTATCAACTCCCAAGACCAGGTATTGAGGGCCTAACTGTCCACCAAGTTTTAGACTCCAAAACAATAATTTGGGCCAGTTAAGCCCTACTGATATAAGCAGATAGAGTGGGGTGTTGGTTGCTGCTTAGGCAGAATAGAGGCTACACAAGCAAATACAAGACTCCAAAAGCAAACAAATCACCAATACTAGGCTATCTAACCCTAAGACGGCCCCTAAACTACTGGTTAACTGTTGTCCCTAATAATAAGATATTTAACTATAGAAATAACAAGAAAATAAGATGGATTCTAGAGAGAGAAAGTAGTGAGAGAAAGTAGAGAGAAGGTGGAGAAAACTAGGTGAATATTAGATTGAGAAAAGAATACAATGAGACAACCAACACCCTCCTAACATGCTAGGAGGATAGTATATATAGTCCACCTGTTGGGAATAAAATGTAGCCAGTACACTTGGACGCTGACAAGAGGAATTGGGACGTTGATAGGAAGAAAACAAGCGTTGACAGAACAAGCATTGATAGGAAGATGTCAAGCGTTGATAGGATGAAGTCAAGCACTGATAGAAGACTTAGTCTACACGTATTATGTTTCTAGTGTGTTTCTAGTAAAGATATGATCAACAATGTATTTTCTATGTTTATCTTTACTTAAAATAACTGATACGTAGACTCTTGTACAAGGCTCCTTATGTCTATAAAAGGAGGCCATTAGGTTTTGTTTCAATATAAGTTTTCATACGTTTAACACTTTCATTGTACGCAAGTTTGTTATAATCAATCAAGTGAAAGTTTGGTTTACATTGTTTGTATGTTCTTGTTTGAGTATTAATTCCGTATAATACTTAAATTGTTTTATACACAACAAAGTTTCTCTACGTGTTTAACTTGATTTAATCTTGTTTACACAAGCTAAATCGATCTAAGTTTGGGATCAACAAGTGGTATCAGAGCTTGTTGAGAAACTTTGATCTAAAGAACACAAGAACCCTAAATCGCCAAAAACCCTAATTTTCACAAAACCCTTAAAACAACATGTCTACCCCAGAAGTAAACTCCTCCTCCTCCTCAACCCCTAACATCAAGATTCCCATGCTAGACCCAGAAAATTTTGAGCTTTGGAAGTTTAACTTTGAACAGTATCTACAAATCCATGACTACACCCTATAGGAAATTATTGAATATGGAAACACATTCATTAAAGCTCAAAAGATTGTAGCTGCCATCTTACAAAGAAAAAATGTTCAAGGCTCTACTGAAGAGGATCGAAAAGAAAAACCTGAAGATGATAGAGCTGTCTCAACTGAGGACATAGCAAAGAGAAGGAGTGACATGAAAACCCTAAGCATTCTGAAACTCTCTTTGGGACAAGAAAATCAGCACAGATATAGAAGCTATGAGTCTGCAAAAGATCTTTGGGCAGCCCTTGATGTTGCTTATGATGGTAATGCTGATACTGTTCAAGAGAAAAAGAAGCAACTCTTGCATGAGTATGTTGTTTTTAAAGCTCAACCCAGTGAGAAGTTAAGTAGTGTGAGAAGCAGACTTCTTGACATTACAAGCAAGCTGACCTTCATGGGAACAGTGCTTGGTGATGTTGATATTATCACCATTTTTCTTAAAAGTCTTGGTGATGCATGGAAGATTGAAGCAAGATCTATATTTGCTAATAACACTCACAAAAGTTCTACTTTTGATGATGTTTACAATAAACTGAGGCTGGTGGAGAATGAAACTCTTTTGGATCATGGAAGCAAGTCTACCAATGGAAACATGGCCTTCTTCTCACATAGTGAAGGTCAATTTGATCAAAAGGAGTCATACATGCACCCCGTTACTGGATCAACTTGTGTCAACGCTGGGTCAAACCCTGTCAAAGCCTCACATTCAGACGCTGACACATACAAAGTTGACTCACCAAGAGTTAAGCATGCTGGTATTGATCTAGATACGTGTGTGCATACATTGCTTCATTGCCCAATGGTTCAGTGATTACATATGAGGACCTTGAGCAAATTAGTGATGAGCATTTGGAGGAGATGGACATAAAGTGGAATATGGCCCTTGTTAGCATAAGGGCAAATAGATGGAATAGAAGATTCAAGAAGAAGATGAATTTTAATGCTAAGGACACTGCTGGATTTAATAAATCCAAGGTTGACTGTTATAATTGTCATCAAATGGGACACTTTATGAGAGAATGCAGATCTCCAAAAAGATCTGATGCTGGAAAACCCTCAAGCCAAATCATTAAGGCTCAGGATTCCAAAGCCATGGTTGCAATGAAAGAAATTAATGGTATTGGATGGGATTGGAGCTACTTGGCTAAGGATGAGGAAGAGAACAAAGCTTTGGTTGCAGAAAAGAAAGAAGAAGAGCATGTTCACTATGCTCTCATGGCACACTCCTCATCTTCATCAGACAATGAGGTACATGATGATGCATTTTGTAGTAAGGGTTGACGTCTAAACACTGAAAAACTTAACAAAGAAGTTTTAAAATTGTCAACAGATGTAGTTAATGAAAGATGCAAGTTGTCTAACTATCAACTTGCTCTTACTCAAACTGAAAAGACTGTAGCTGAGTATAAGAAAATGGAGCTTGACCTAAAGATCAAATCAATATTTTAAAACATGATTTAAATGCTAGTATTGATATTAGAAACATCATGGAGAGAGTCAATGCTAAATTACAGGCAAAATTAGATGAGGCTATCAAAAATAAGGATAATGTAGATCTTAAAATTCAGAGATTTGATAAAGCCTCATAAACCCTAGAAAAATATGTTAGTTAACAAAGGGATTCTAGGGAAATGACTGGGATTGGGATGAAAGAGTATGCTGGTGTTCCACCACCTTCTGGGAACTTCTATGGTGTCCAAAGAAAGGACTTTTCTTGGACTGGTTTACCAGAACTCCAAGAAGAGGAATCTATTCCTCCACCAAGAGTTCTTATCCCAGTATAGGAATACAGGCAAAAGTTGACTGATTTGGACCAATGGAAGAAAGCCAACCCTACCTTGTTTGTTAAGGGTGGCATGCTTAGTGATAGCCCAAATGAGTCTACACCTATCAAGTGACAAACCCAACCACTGGTAAGACTGTTGACCTTGGCTTAAACGTTGATAGTAAACCTAGTATTAAATATGCAGAAATGTATAGAAAACCTAGGGCACCAAAAAGACAAATTAGTGATAATAGAACATGTTTCTTTTCTTCTAGACCTAGAGTTATGTCGAGAAAATCCTGTTATACTTGTGGAAGTTTTTCACATTTAGCCTATAAGTGTGTCAATGCTTCAAAGGTCAACGCTGACAAAAATTCAAACACTGTTAAACCTAATCCTTTTGTCCAGCAAAGTCCACAAGTTGTTAGACCAGCCCCATTCTTTACTAAAGGGTCTAATACTTATGGACAAAGACCTTTTCAGAAGACCAATACATGGTCTAATAGACAATGGGTTTCTGTAGCAAACCCTAGGTTCAACGCTGATAAGGGAAATTTCAGCGTTGACAAGACCAAATTAAACGCTGACAGAAACGTTGCCAGACCAAATAATGGTAAATATTTGCAACCAAAGGGAAAGGGGTTTAAAGCTTCTTCTAGCTTGACATGGAGACCTAAGCAAGACCAAAACCCTAATTCATGGGATTTCTATGACCTGTAACAGATTTCATTATATTTCAAAGGTCATAACAAAACCAATTGGGGTTAACTGGGTGTTTAATCCAAAAAGGGATGAACAAGGGGTTGTCATAAGGACTAAGTCTGTTCTTGTTGAACAACCAAATGAATCCAAGTCTGCTCAGGCTTGGGTTCCAAAAGAAAACTAATTTGTTTTATTTATGTGCAGGGCATTCAAAAGCAGGTTAATGATTATGGCTATTGGGATAGTGGATGCTCTAGGCACATGACTGGGAAGGAAGATTATCTCACAAACTTCACTCCCATTAAGGATGGTGACAAAGTTTACTTTGGAGGCGGATATGGAACTATCACATGCAAAGGAACTCTTCTCACCAATAATTTACGTTTTGAAAACATGTTTCTGGTAAAAGCACTTTACTATAATCTGTTTAGTGTATCACAAGTTTGTGATAAAAAAATAAGGTTCTTTTTACTGATACTGAATGCTTGGTGTTGAGCAAAGATTTTAAAATACCAGATGAGAAATTCATTGATTATAGAACAGCTAGGCATAAGGACATTTATAATGTGAATCTTAATAGAATTAGGATGAATAATAATTTGTCATGTCTATATGCTAAGGCTTCAATTGATGAGAGTAATCTTTGGCACAGGAGATTAGGGCACATTAATTTTAAAAATATAAACAGACATGTGAGACATGGTTTGGTTGATGGTTTGCCTGAAAAGGTAATGTAACTATTTTTGTTGTTCAAATTAAAGTTCGTTTTTCCTCGACTCACTCGAATTGATTTCCAATTAAACGTAAGATTAATTGTTCTTGGTAACAATACTTTTTTTTGGTATTTAGAAACTAAAAACTATTTAATTAAAAACTAATTAATCTAATTAAAAAGGAAATATTTTAATAAAAAATACTTTTTAAAATTAAAAATCTTATTTAAACTAATTTAAATAAAAACTATTTTGAAACTTAAACAAAATTATTTAAAAGACTATTTCAAATTTAAATAAAATTTAAAACTAATTTTATGTGAAACTAAATTAAAATAAAAAGAAACTAATTTATAAAAAAACAATTTCAAAATTCTAAAAGTAATAAAAGTATTTATTTTGTTTATTTTTTTTTAACTTTATAAATGTAAACTTATAAAAGACTTTTTATTAAAATTTAACTAAACTAATATTAGTATTTAAACTAATAATCAAAAACTGACAGCTAGAAATTAAACACTCTATATTAATTAAATAAGTTGTGAATAAACTCAAAAGGAATACTAGAACAATTGGCAAACGTCAGGGGTTCGAGACCCAGCAGAGACTTTTTTTTGGCTATTATTTTTTTTTGGAGTTTTGGAACAAACAGATCAAATGGATCTGTTTCTTTGCAGCAATATCAGCAAACGATTAAACCAAATAAGCATAATTTGCTAAACAGAAAATAAGCATAAATAGACTGAAACTAGAAATAAAGCAGATTCAAATCTGGAAAGAATAAGCTAAACTGAATAAGCAACTAAATCCTAAACACAATAATAACTAGTTGACAACAAATAAACAAATAAGCTAAAACTTTAAAAAAAGCAAATCTAAATATCAGTAACGAAAAGTTGAATACTACTAGCAGACATATGTAGCAGTCTTAAACAAACAGTCCAGTATGCAAACTAAGAATATAAGCAGACTAAAAAAAACTTTAACAAACAAAATACCAAATCAGACAAACTCGAACCAAATAAACCAAAAAAGATCAATAGCATAAGCAGATTACTCAAATAAAACTCAAAATAGTAAAATCATCTAAACAATTACCAAATTACAACTAATAAACTAAAACTTGTAAAAATAAAAAGAGATCAAGAACCTGATGATGAAAACCTTTGGGAAGAAGGTAGGCGCTGAACCCCCTTTATGAACCAAATCACAATCTCCTTAACCAAACATCATCACCATCACCGAATCATAAACATAAACCAAACGAACCTAATATTCTCCTGGAACAGTTATTTAAGATCTTCCCAGTGGGGGAAAATTAATAAACCACTTTTTACTTTAATATTAATTAATATACACTTAACAATAATTTTAATTTTAATAAACAGATTAAAAAAATCCACTTGCAAATTTAAAATAGAAAAAGAAATTGAGGCACGAGATTAAACTGAATAATAAATTTCATTAATAATTAAAGGAAATTACATTTACTGGAAAAGAAAATTACATTAAACCTATCATCTACTTTTGCAAAAATAAAATTAAAGTAAAAGTTAATCCTACTCCTAAATTAAAATTAAAAAACAGTAATAAAGAAAATTGGAATAATGATTACAAGTTGTGGGGGGTTTTATAGGCAAACCCAAATGCTTGCTGAGGAAGTTCTCTTGATGCAGAAATTAATCTTGGCCATTCAATCTTCATCTCTCTTTTCCTTCTCTTGATCTACGGCTGAGAACACATTACCCATCACACGGATTGCCACCGTGGATGGGTTGTGTTTCTTGTGCTAGTTTGCATCTGATGTGGAAGCCAATCATTGGCTCTCTTTGTTGGTGTAGATGGATCAACCAATGACATAAAGGCTTGTGATGTGTCAATCAGCCACGTGGCCTGGGATAGCATCAACTCATCTCCTATTTTCTTGGGGATTAATTTTAGAGCGTGGGTTTCACTCTATTGGAAACCCCAAATTTGCTAGGGATTTTGGTGGTGGCTGGGTGATTATCTTCCTTTCATTGCATCTTTTCTTTCTCTCTCTTTATTCTCGTTTCTATATTCTTTTTTTTATTGTGTCAAAACTTTGTTTGTAACGCTTGTAAAGTTTGACTGAATGAAAAGTTATAAAAACTTTTTCACCCCACCGTTTCATAATTTAACCTCATGGGGTTTGGTCCATTGTTTTATTACTCCACACGTCCCCTTTTGTAGCTATGATGGGCCTTAGATAGATTTTGGACCCAAACTTCATTAATCCATCCCATTTTTGTTGTTTTGGGCTTAAGGGATTGGGCTTTTGCAAGATAGTAACTTAATTATGCCATTTTGAGGCCCAATAAGCTTGTGTGGGTCCCACTTGGCTCATTTAACTTGATAACTTGAATCTTTGAATAAAACGACTTGACTTTTGGCTTCTCGATCTTATCTTCAAAGTTGTGTCAACTTTGCCGGTTTTCGTGATCTTTGGCACACTTTTGGTTTCTTGACTTTGTCTTCGCCTCTTTCTTGGACTTTTCTTCAACATTTGACCGTGAAACCCCGTGTTTTCTTTCCTTTTGATCTTTTATACCCATTTCACACAAAAACACAAAACCACGCGTAATTCCAAATTTTACGATATTAAACACATGATTAGGTCTTGTTTTTCAATGATTTTAGTGGCAAAAGGATAAGTGTTTTCACACTTATTAAATTCCCTACACTTGACCATTGCAATGACCCCATGCAATGCATAATTTTAAAGCATAAAGTTACATTTTTCTCATAATTAACCCATCTTAGCCTTTATTAAGATATACTCTTACTACTACGATGAAAAGATAAAAACTTAAAAGGAAACATAAGTTAAAACAATTTATTAACTTGGAACTTATTTGATGGAAGAAACTCGTAAAGATATTTAAGACTTAAATTAGGGCTTTGGTGTTATGAATAAAAATCACCCTCAAGTTTCACTCTCCCCATACCAAGCTTAAAAATGAGATCATTGTTTACCATAAGTTCTCAAGTTAAAACCACTTATATAAGACAATTGTGTAGTACTCTTTCTCCAATTGCTAAGTTGTATCTCTAGCTTTTATGGATTGTCATTCACCCGTAGGCTCATTTGACTTATTTGATAATTATATGAGGGCAAAACGGTGCAAACCCGACACTCAAAACCTAACATCGTCCTCAAAAACGTTGTCCCTAAAGTAAGCCCACATCAAGGATGATTTAACACGATTTAGGAAATAAATTCCCGGACCCAAAATGTTGCCAATAGTACTACTTATTAATGATTCCTCCAAAGTCATGTTGACTTTATGTGGAGTTTAGCAAGTTCACATCATATGCCCTTAGGCTCTTTAAGATGTAAAAATGCTCCTCATTTATTGTCCACACCCTAAGGCTCCTTGAACGATAAACAAGGGAATTGATTTTTTTGATGAATTTTTATTCAACACTTACCATGTCATACACCCTAAGGCTCTAATGACAAGGTTCATACTACATGCCCCACACCCTAAGGCTCCTTGAGGTCATGTTTTAATCTTATTCTTTCTTATTTATGATATATATAGTAGGCCAAATTCCACGGTCCCATGGTCTGAATACCTCTTACTTAGTGGTTATGAGCCACCTTAGTCAGAAGTCCACAACGCTGGCACCCTCAATGTGTTCATGCTTTAATTACAAGGAGAATAAATATTTGGCTAAGAGCTGACATATCGAATCTACACCGCAAAAATCCTCATTTATTAAGCAATTAAATATACAAGCGGGAAGAAAGAGCCACAAAAACTCATACAAGTAAGAATTAACCCTCAAACTTATTATCAACTCTATCATCTCTCGTTCTCCACAATTTAAAATCTCAAGGAAGGAGACTCGTGGATGCTTAGCCTAATAAAACAATTAAGGTCTACATGGTTAAGGATACTAGCTAGAATAAACTTGGATAAGTAAACTCGGGTTGAGTCAAAATATTCACGACGGGCCTAATATATCAAATATATCTAAACTTGTTAAAACCATTTTATTCATTTATTTATTTAATTTTATTTTTTTTGACTTTATTCTTGAAATGGAAAATATAAATAAGATGCGATCACAAAAGGAAAGAAAATAAATGGAAATACAACTACGCCAAAATAGATTAAAAATTTGAAAACGTTGAAATTTTTTTAATTTTCCGGTTAAATGAGGTCAAATTCATGGAAAAGCCCACTAAAATTCGATAGAAGTCCTCCCTACACTTAATATAAACATTGTCCTCAATGTTTAAGCATTTGGGAGAATAAACTCCCATACACTTAGGACATTGAGTACGTTGTTTAAAATCAAGCTAAGGAAGAGACAACTAAAGTGATTACATTTATTCATCTTATTTATATACATGTATGAATCAAAATAGCAAAAAATTATCGAAGAAACCGGGTACATGGGAACACGGGATCACGGGTCGCGTCAAAAGCACCAAAAGTAGATCATTAAAGCACATGTCCCTGCACAACATCACAACACACAAACAACCTACTTGGCTCCCCCCTACACTTATAGTAGAAAATAGATAAAAATAGATCATCGGGTTGCCTCCCGAGAAGCGCTTGTTTTTGTTAACCGAGTCACGAGCCTGACTCGGCCCCGAATTAAACGGTCCATGGGGAAGCCTCTAATGTAATACCGGGATCAAAAATCTTATCCTCATTACCGGATGAGAATAAAGAAGAAGAATCCACAGTATAAGTGAAGAAAAGCAGAAGGATTCTTATAACATACGAGAAATAGGTATAAAGGAGATCCTTAAGAATACTCTCCTTCGCCAAGGGCGGAAGGGTGGGAGAAAAAGATATCAAAGTGTCACCCGAGGACACTTGATAGAAACTCAAAGCAAGAGTCGATGGTATAACCGGTAAAACATCACAAGAAATAGCAACATCAACGTCTCCTCCAGGATCAAAACACTCATCCTCATTTCCCGGTATGAAATGAGGAGAGTAAAAGCGATACATCACCCGCTTGGGCATGCATGTGGTAGGACGGGGTGGCAACATAATATGAGAAATATCAGAAGAAATATCTACCACCCGCGTCACCTCTCCAGACCGAATCAAACCGAAGGTAGGGTCAAATCTCTCCGCCTCCTCTACGATGGGAGGTGGCATGGATAA
The DNA here is from genome assembly GCA_025667525.1 of Glebionis coronaria. Classification (NCBI taxonomy): domain Eukaryota; kingdom Viridiplantae; phylum Streptophyta; class Magnoliopsida; order Asterales; family Asteraceae; genus Glebionis; species Glebionis coronaria. The sequence goes on along the minus strand of CM046882.1, from coordinate 196,203,817 downwards.
CAAAGAATTCTCATCAATAGCAAGAGAGTCCGAGCTATCAATGTCCTCAATCCCCTCTTCAAAGAGAGGATTCACTTCACTAGAGATGTAGGCGTCATCAAAATCAAATAAAGGGTTCGAATAAATCTTGAAATTTTCCTTCTGAACGTCTTCATCGGATAGTGACTCGTCATCACTAGAAGTAAAATCATCATCGAGATCAAAAAGAGGGTTAGAGAAAGCCAAAGAATCATCTCCCAAGATGTCGGTGGGAGGTAATAAATCATCGCTAGAAAGAGATTCACACTCACTGTCACTATCGGAAGTAACCATAGGCTCACTTTGGATTGGAATAAGAGTCTCGTCACAAGGAATAGTGATAAGAACCTCATACCCCATGATGAGAGAGGAATCGGTCTCCGTAGTGGAAGAATCAAGAATAGGTGTGGTAGTCTCACATGATGGATTGAGATAGTAAATATTATCCTCTTCGTCATCATAACAATAAGGAATCACACGAGGCGTAGAGGTATAAGCACTAAGATTAGATAATTGCTCTTGTCGATGTCGCTTTTCCTCCTCCCATGCTTCTTTTAGTTGAATTAAACCGTCATGAATCTTCAAAAGAAAGGCTTGTGTTTCGTCATCCGAATTCAAAGAAGGTTGATGATCGAGGGTGTATTGTGGGGGCTCAAAATTAGGAAAACCAGAATTATAGCACGGATGTGGTCCATCGTAAATCATCGGTTGAATAGAATTAGAACACGGATTTGGCGCATAATAACTCATTAGCTGACAATAAGAAGTATCGTGAGGTCCCCCACAATTTTTGCAACACGGGTATTGAGGGAGAGGTGAAGTACGAATTGGCTGAATTGCAAAGTCGACAAAATCCAAGTTGTGTATTGTCGATATGATAGCCGCATCACTCACATGTACACCATTGACATGTTTGATAACCATTCCATGGTCTCCCACACCTTACACAATACGAATCCATGAAGAATTAAAAATAAGAGGGGTAGAGAAAAGAATAAACACAATAGAGGATAAAGAGGAGTATTTTTTATGTAATACTTTAGGAAAAGTATTACTTTTGGATTTTTAAATTTTTTTGGTGCAAATCTTAGGAAAGAATTTGCTTTTGATGATTTTTTAATTTTTGTAATTTTATCTTTTTTATTTTTTATGTTTTAGATTTTTTTTTAACAAGAAAAATAACGTTCAAAATCGAACGGATCCCAAAATCCAAATCGTCTCACGACAAATTGTAAATCGTAATGAGCGAAGCGACGGCGGCTCCCTGCACCATTAAAGGTAAACAGCACAAGGTCTCACCACTCTTGTGTTGCATGCCTTAAAGAAAAACAACACAAGGTCTCATTTAAGTCTAAACAGGTGCACTCTAGTTCTAAACCACTTCACTTACTGCATATGGACTTGTTTGGTCCAACTAATATAGAAAGCTTAAATGGTAAATCTTACTGTTTTATCATCACTGATGATTTTTCTAGATTTACTTGGACTTTCTTTTTAGCTTTGAAAAGTGACACTACTGATACATTGATTAACTTTATTAACCAGATAGAAAAGAAGTCTGGTAATGAGGTTAAGATACTTAGAAGTGATAATGTCAGTGAGTTTAGAAATAAGTTGTTGGATGATTTTTGTGCCAAGAAAGGGATTACTAGACAGTTTAGTGTAGTTAGAACCCCACAGCAAAATGGGGTTGCTGAGAGAAAGAATAGAACCCTCATAGAAGCAGCTATAACTATGTTGGTTGATGCTCACTTTCCCATTGATTTTTGGGTTGAGGCTGTGAATACAGCTTGTTATGTTCAGAATAGAGCATTAGTCAACAAGATTCATAACAAAACACCTTATGAGTTACTTTGGTGAAGGAAACCTAATAGTGGTTTTCTTAAACCTTTTGGATGTCATGTAGTTGTGTTGGATACTAGTGATGCCTTAGGTAAATTTAGTGCTAAAGGTGATGAAGGCTACTTCATGGGTTATTCAGTACAGAGTAGAGGATATAGAGTTTACCTTAAGAAAGAAAAATGTATACTTGAAAAAGTATATGTTAGGTTTTTAGAAAGTGTAAACCTAGTGATCCTGAAAGTGGTCCAAATTGGTTATTTGACTTAGAACCTCTATCTAGGACTTTGAATTATATGCCTGTTACTAATCCAAACATTGTGAAGGTAACTTCAAATGTTGTGGAAGAACCAGTTGTTGATGTTTTAGGTAAACAGGTTGATGAAGAGGTTGGATCATAAGCAGATAAATCAGCACCCATACTTGAGTATGTTACTATTCCCATATGGACAGATGCATTTGCTGCTGCTGCTGCTGGAAAGGAAAATGGTGGTCCCCAAGTATCACCAGTTGACAACATGCATGATCTTTCAGGCGTTGACAAAGGAAAATCTGGCTCTGACAAGATAAATTTAGGCGTTGATGGCTCAAACGTTGACAGCCATGGTACAGGCGCTGACAGCTCTTTTGACCATATTTTCTCTTCCAATAATTTTGAACAAGGTGAACCTTCAAACAGAAATGGAGAGGTTCATTCAGATGTTGATGGAAGAGAGTCTGGAGAGGATATTGGTAACATGGAAGATGAGATTGAGGACAACACACTTATTGAGGGAGGAGTGCTTACTTCTACAATCAAAAATCACCCTTCTTCTCTAATTATTGGTGATGTGATGTCTCATGTTCAAACTAGAAGATCTCATCAGAATCTTGGAGGATTTATTGCCAATATTCACAAGAAGGTTGATACCCCTCTTGTTCAAGCATGTTTGTTTGCCTGTTTTATGTCACAACAGGAACCCAAGAAAATTTTTGATGCTCTCAAAGAACCAAGTCGGGTGGAAGCAATGCAAGATGAGCTTCACTAATTTGCTATCCAGGATGTTTGGGAGTTGGTTGATTGTCCCAGACATGTCAGACCTATTGGGACAAGATGGGTTCTTAGGAATAAAAAGGATGAAAGAGGCATTGTGGTCAGAAACAAGGCACGTTTAGTGGCTCAAGGATATAAACAAGAGGAAGGGATAGACTATGAGGAGGTCTTTGCATCAGTTGCAAGGACTGAGGCTATAAGGATTTTTCTAGCCTATGCTTCCTGTATGGGCTTTACAATCTATCAAATGGATGTGAAGAGTGCTTTTCTTTATGGCACAATTACAGAGGAGGTTTATGTAATGCAGCCTCCTGGTTTTGAAGATTCAGAACATCTAGACAAGGTGTATAGAGTGAAGAAAGCTATGTATGGACTTCATCAAGCCCCAAGAGCATGGTATGGCACATTATCCACCTATCTGGTGGAAAATGGATTCAAAAGGGGAACAATAGACCAGACCTTATTTACAAAGAAGACTGGTAAGGATTTCTTACTTGTTCAGGTCTATGTGGATGATATCATCTTTGGCTCTTCTAGTCCAAAGATGAGTGAGGATTTTTCCAAGCTTATGACAGACAAGTTCAAGATGAGTGCAATGGGGGAGATGAACTTTTTCTAGGGTTACAAGTTCAGCAGAAAGAAGATGGTATCTTCATCTCTCAAGATAAATATCTAGCAGAAATCTTGAAGAAGTTTGACTTTTCTCCACATGAGAAAAGGGCTAGAACTCCTATGGATAGGGAACACCCTTGGGGAAAAGTTGGAGATGGAAAAGAAGTGGATGTCAGGCACTAGATCAATGATTGGTTCATTGATGTATCTCACAGCTTCAAGACCTGACATTATGTTTGTTGTGTGTGCATGTGCACGCCATCAAGTGACTCCCAAAGAGTGTCATCTTCATGCTGTCAAGAGGATCTTTAGACACCTTAGATGTTATCCAGACCTGGGATTATGGTATCCAAAAGATTCACCATTGGAGCTTATTGCATATTTAGACAGTGATTATGGTGGTGACAAATTTGATAGAAAATCCACAACTGGTGGATGTCAGTTTGTTGGGAGTAGATTGATATCTTGGCAATGCAAGAAACAAACAGTGGTGGCCAATTCTACAACTGAAGTAGAGTATGTTGCAGCAGCTGCTTGTTGTGGACAAGTCTTATAGATTCAGAACCAGTTGTTAGATTATGGGTATAATTTCATGCATATCAAGATTTTTGTAGACAATAACAGTACTTTATGCATTATTAAAAATCATGTACATCACTCTAAAACCAAACACATAGAAATTAGACATCATTTTATAAGAGATTTTTTTGAAAAGGGTTTAATACAACCAGATATGGTTGACACAGAAGAAAATGTGTCTGATTTATTAACTAAACCTTTTGATACTGGAAGATTTCAATACTTGGTAACAAGTATTGGAATGATCAATCTCACTTAATATGTGTTTTGGGAACTTATTGTAAAAGTATGTACAGGATATGTATTGTTATTGGTCATTATGTGAAATTAGATTTTCCACTTTATTTGTCTAACGCTGACAAAGGTTATTTTAATGCTGATAAGTGTTATCGTGACGTTGTCTGCAACATGTTAGTTTTGTAGTTTTTGATCTAAGTGTGCATGCGTTGTTAGCATTGTACCATTGGATACAGAGTTGCTTATGGATTCTTGGAGCATTATTGGGGCATGTTTCAATTTATGGATGATGGTTGGAATTTTATATTCCTATCTTGACATAAATTTTTATTTACATGCATTATATTTGGCAACTTATGTATCATAGTTTAAGGGGAGGTTTAGGAACCTTTAGGACTTTTTGGGTATTCCTATAATACTCTTATCACAATTTTAGATTGTGTCCACCGATGAGTATGAGTTAGTTTACTATCTCATGAGGCACTGTAGCATGCAAAGTTGATATACTATGCATGCTGCCAAGACCTTTTGGCCTAGAATTGGATGTGGTTTGTTGGGAGACTTGGGTATGATTTATATTGGGCTTACCTGGGAGTTACAAGGGATTTTATTAGATAACTTAACTGTTAAGAACCTTGGTTAGTAAGGGACACTAGAGGACTGTTATGTCTATCTTGCATAAGCAAGTGTGCATGATTGGACAGTGCTTGCCACCCTATGGTAATTTTCAGTTTAGAGGTTATCTTCACTAGGATAAATTACTTTGTTTAAGTCCTTTTTCATTTTTATTATTTTTATTTTTGGACGTTGACAAATATATTTCCAAGCGTTGTTATGACCAATTTAGACGTTGACATGGCTTTTACCAACGTTGACAAGAATATAGCCGTTGGGCGTTGATGGGTTATTTTTTACCGTTGACACTCATTGGGTCCTACCCAGTTTTTATTTTTGACGAAATTTGGGGCCGTAATTTTGGGAGTTGATAACTTTTAATTAATGCACAAGATAACTTATTTTCTTTTCAATATTTTCATCATTATATTTTGAAAATACTTGCCTCATTTCTGACCAATCACATGTGCCTATCACTCCTATATATTTGGCTCCTACTTTTTAAACAGGGTACTCTCATATTCTTGTCTAACAACTTTTCTCCTATAATTCATATTTTATAATCTTTCACAAACAGCTTTCTACATCAATGGCGCCTAAGTTTAAACCAAGTGACTTGGTATTGGGATTCAGAAGTCAGCATAATATGATTGCTTATTTGGAGGCTGATGATGCTTTGTTTCCTCAATACACCCAGATGGTGGCGTATTTGAATGCATCTCCATTACAGTATGCTCTTTCTCATGCTCCTCTCATCCCTGTCACTCATATTAAACAGTTTTGGAACACTGTCAGTTCCTCAACGCTTAATAATGTGACTACATTAACAGCTATTGTTCATGGGCGTTCTTGGATGGTTACTGAAGCCTTGGTTCGCCAGGCTTTGCATCTTAAAGATGCAGATGGTATAACCACTCTACCCATTAATGAGATAGAAAAAGGACTTCAAGCTTTGGGGCATCCTTTCACTGAAGAGGGTACTTTAAATAAATATCATAAACAAGAATTCCCCCCAGCTTGGAAGTACTTAATACATGCCATCCTTCAATGTTTGAGTCCCAAATGTACTGCACATAATGAAATTAACAGATCAATTGCTAGTGCAATTGTGTGTATTACAAATGGGCAAAAGTATAATTTTTCTAAACTAATTTTTGATGGCATGTGTAAAAACAAGGGTAATAAGATGACTTTGGCTTACCCAAGATTTTTACAAATGATTTTTGATGAACAAGGGTATTACACCATGGATCATGATGATTTTTATGCGATCCCTATGCAAAAGAAAGCTATTTTTAGTAAGATGAAGTCACCCCCTCACAGAGACTTACCCCTTACCCAAGCTATGCTTGCTGTTATTGCAGCAGCACAACCTCAACCTGACCCACAACCACAACTTGACCCAATACCAGACCCCTTACCTTCACCTCAACACATGGAACTTGACCAAGAATCCTTCAATGCTGACATGTTAAATGTTGGCGTTGACACTACTAATCCAAACGTTGACACCTTTCTAGCACAGACCCAAACACCCCTTAACCTTCAAACTACCACTCAATCCACATCATCTTCTACACCCCCTGAATATAGGTTGATAAAACGCCCAAGGACTACTGGAGTGTTCTCCTCTAGTGGTCCTAGCCATGTTGCAGAGAGAACCACCACCACAAGTGTGGTTGGTACTATGGATGAGGTTGGGACTATTGGTACTCGCTTAGATGTGGGCCAAGACAGTCCTAACATCTTTAAGACCTCATCCATGCCCCATGACTCTACTTTGGGAGGTCAAATACCCATTCTAGAGGAGGGCAGATTGGAACCATACACAATGTTGGAATAGACGGTTTTCTTCATTAGCTTGCAAAAGCAAAATGCAGACCTGGTACAAACAGTCAGTACACAAGGCCTTGAACTCAAGCAATTGAGGGAGAGGATTGTTCTTTTGGAGGATGATAACAATAGGCGTGGAATGGAGGATTCTTCCAAGGGGAGGATGAGCAGATACATGTGAGTGACAAAGGCTCACATGATAGAGAATCTTTGGGTGTGGCTGAAGCTCTTACTGAATTGGAGAAACAACCAGGTTTTGATGTATCTTTGGTTACTCCTACAAACTTGAACTTGTCCTTTATAGCAATGATGGAGCAGTTCACAAGAGGCGCTGAGAAGAGTAAGGTGAGCGTTGACAAGCAGATTTTGGACGCTGACACACCAAGTGCTGACAAGAGTAAGTTGGGCGCTGACACACAGGATTTGAACGTTGACAGACCTGCATATATGGTTGATGTATTCCAGTCATCAACTATCATCAAGGAAGTGTCTTCACAGGTACCATCATCATCTTTACCCATCATTGATCCATTAGATAAGGGTAAAGGAATCATGGTAGAAACAGAGTTTCCAAAGGATGCAGCACAAATAGAGTTTGATTCAAAGTTGGCTGCACAACTTATGGAACAAGAAAAGAAGAAGGTTGGTGAATCACCATTTGTAGTTACTTCTGAGGAACAAGAAGGAAGTAATGATGAAATTTCAGATTCAAGTGTAATGATAATGAACAACCAAAAAGACCTGAATATGGTGATGAGTTGGCAAGGGAGAAACTCAGAGAGTTAAAGTTGCAGGTAGATTATGATATGCCAGAAGTTGCTCAGATGTACCATGCTTGGGAAGATAAGGTTATGGAGAATCCAGATATGACAATTCCAGATCAAATTTGGGGATTGGAGATTCTTCTAAGAGTTCAAAGATATTGCAAGTTAATTCTGAAGCATAAGGCTAGCAATGTTTTCACACTGCTGAAGAGAGATAGAAGGGAACTTTATTACACATTGCTCAGATGTCATCAAACAGGATGGACATTTCAGAAATTTCAGGGATTATCCTTTGAAGAATTGAGTATAAGGCTCATCCCATTTGGGCAACAGTGCAAGAAATGAATACTATCAAACTTCTCTCAGATGAAATGAGAGAAGAACTTGCAGAAGAGATGGAGATTCAAAAGGCTATGATTGTTCCAAGGCCTTTGAAGAAGGGAGTTCCACTTGAGTTCCCTAAATACTTGGATAAAATGAATCCCAGTGAAGCTGTTATAAGAAGGAGCATTAAGCTCTCACCCATGGAAGCTTCAGATATGGTACAAGTGTTACCTCTTGATGCCAGAAACCCTATCATTAGCTATGAAGAAGATGCAAGTGGGTTTTGGATGATTGGCAGATATAGGAAAGAGTTACACACATTTACTACTCTTATGTCTCTCTTTGCAAGTATGGATTGGGAGGACTTGGCAGACCTTTGGAGGTTATTGATGGCCAAGTATGAGACTAAAGCACCTACTTCAGTCAATGGAATAAAGCTTTGGTCAACATTCAAGAGAATGTGTGCACCAGAAGAAGAAGATCCTGTTTGGAAGGATCTTGAGGATGATATTAGTAGACTTCAATGGCGTTTGTATTCAGCTGTTGTGTGTATTATTTGAGTTCTACAAAGTTTGCTGAGTATCTTATTGTAGATGCTGAGTATCCCATGTCCAAAGAAGTTTTGTAAAGATGAAGACAGCACAGCTGGAGATTGACTACTCAAGTAACGTGGCCAAAGATTTGATTAGGCATGTTTATTACCAATATGATAAAATTTATGAGAATCATCCTAGTTCTTAGTTTTTATTCAGAAACTTGATTACTAGAGTAGATATCAAGTTTAGGGAAGGATTGTTGGGAATAAAATGTAGCCAGTACACTTGGACGCTGACAAGAGGAATTGGGACGTTGATAGGAAGAAAACAAGCGTTGACAGATGAAGCGTTGACAGGAAGATGTCAAGCGTTGATAGGATGAAGTCAAGCACTGATAGAAGACTTAGTCTACACGTATTATGTTTCTAGTTTGTTTCTAGTAAAGATATGATCAACAATGTATTTTCTATGTTTATCTTTACCTAAAATAACTGATACGTAGACTCTTGTACAAGGCTCCTTATGTCTATAAAAGGAGGCCTTTAGGTTTTGTTTCAATATAAGTTTTCATACGTTTAACACTTTTATTGTACGCAAGTTTGTTCTAATCAATCAAGTGAAAGTTTGGTTTACATTGTTTGTATGTTCTTGTTTGAGTATTAATTCCGCATAATACTTAAATTGTTTTATACACAAAAAAGTTTCCCTACGTGTTTAACTTGATTTAATCTCGTTTACACAAGCTAAATCGATCTAAGTTTGGGATCAACACCACCCACATGCGGGCTCTAATGGGCTATATATTGGGCCGGGTTTGTCATTTGCACTTCAAGTAGTTTAAATCCAAGCTCGTAAACCACGACTAAATAACTAACTATTACAACGTTCTAATAAATGTTACAATAATAAACTATGACCGAGCATTCTTTTTGACTCAATATTTTGAGGCTAACAATCTCCCCCAATGTGAGGTCATACCCCTTCGATATTTGGAGATCAATGGAGATTACGAATCTCGTCATAAATTAGTCTTGAACGTGTAACATTAGTCTTGTTCCTTCATGCTATGATCTTTGAGCCTTTGTCGTTGTCTTTCGACTTTTTCTTTAAACTTGAGATCTTCAAATCATTCTTGACTTGTCTTTTCCATCTTGCGATCTTGTGTCTTTATCCACACGCTCATACTTTGCATCATCTTGAAAGCTTACTTTGATCATCAGAGTTGCGGAAGTCTTTAGCTTTCTTGATGGTTGAATATATCTTTAGGCATGAGTATGTGGTTTTGAATATTCGACTTTGCTGAGTACGTCGTAACGTCACCTTCTTGAGACAAAAGATAGACACGGATTGAATGGCTTTGACATTCGTCCTAAATCGGTAGCGTTTTACCTCCGGTCGGTGAAGACCGTTACACAATATTAAATATCGTACCTGTGATTAGGTAGATTCAATTAAGAACCTCCTTGACAGGGTTTCGCGGCTGTAATAGCCATTCTCTTTACTCGGCCATCTCAAAGCAAGACTGCGAACATAAAGAGTGAATCCATTGGATAAATATCCGCTTGATTAAAGTCGTCAATTCAAATTCCTGAAACAAGTTTGATTCATAAAGAATCTTACCATTGTTGCTTTCCAGTTGACACAAGCTTCATTCATAAAGAATAACGCAAGTTACCGACCGTAGCGCTGTTTGATGTTGACGCTAGAAGGATTTCCATTTGTCACTGTGAATATTAATGAATATCACTTTGAATGTTCTGGCAAGACCATAAAGATATTACGTAGAAACCTGAAACGAGTTTAAATCAATTCAGAAACAAACCACTGTTCCTTTTCGGTTTTACATATGTTCAATTCATAAAGAATTTTACACATGACCTACCGCAGTGTTGTTTGATGTTAACACTAGAAGGATTTCCACTCATCATTGTGAATATTAGGTAGTATCACTTTGAGTGTTCTAGCAATATCGCAAGGATATAGCGTAGGAGCAATATCGCAAGGATATAGCGTAGGACTTTCTCGATCGTCATCCGTGTGTCCTAACGAGATTTGATTGATCTCATGGCTCTAGACTCGATTTGTGCACTTTTAGTGGTCGGAGGCTGGAGCATATGCCACCTATTCAATATCAACTATCTCGGAGTGAGAAAATCAATAGAAGTCATGTTGTTCTCCGTGACAATGAAACAAACTTCTTTTGAGAGAAGCATGAGTAGCTAGGTAAGGGTTGTGCATTACATGATGTGTTGTCTTCATGATGTGTTGACCCGGTTTCTGCCTAAGTTGTATGGAGGGCTTCTTTCTTTTCACCCTTTATCCTTACATTTCTTTTTCATTATTCAACCCCTTCAATGCTTACCAAGACATCATTACTCGCACCTTGTTGTGATTGTTCCAGTGCTAGCATCAGTACTTAGTCGACATTCAGCTACGTTCACATTCTACTCCATCTTTCCTAAGGACTTCTAATAATCTATTGGATTGTCCCTGGGAAGATCCCTCTGGTTCTGGTTGGATCATATGACTTAAACCTAACCACCCTTTTGACACCAATAATGTCGTGGATTAAAGATGTTGTGGGTTTTTGATCGTAACTATGAGCGCTTGAGTCTTTAGATCACATTTTAATCACATTTTCTCCCCTATCTCTAATATATAAAATCGTTTGATATTAGAGATACCAAATTTGATTAAAATATAGTGTTGAAAACTTTCGGGAGAAAAATGGGTCAAACTTAGCATGAATTATAGGAACATTTTATGTAGTATCGAGCACACAATTTCTGAAATATTTTGAATAATCATTGAAAAACTCTTGAAAAAATTGTACTCTAACTCTACATGTTCATGAACACATAAAAGAGTGTCGTTGAAGAATGTACTCACGAACATCAAAGCTTTTTATGTGAAAAATTCCAAAGGATACTTACACACAATGTGTTGGATACATAAAAGTGTTTTGACAGAACATATCCAACAACATTAAAAACTTTGATTTTGGAAAGCTTCCCCTCAAATATTGATCCAATTGAATTTTCATTATGAGGATGTGATCCACATTTCTCTTTTTAAAGATAGGAGTTGTTGAACACACAATATTTGAAAGATTTTGAATATCATTGAAAAATTCTTGAAAAAATTGTGTTCATCACTTTTAGAAAACCATTTCTTTTTTGCGACATGGTATTTAAAAGCATAAACTTGAGTTCATAGACGTTTAATGTCTTGACGAATCCAATCAAGTGTAAGAAGAATTCTCTTCTTTTGCTGAGGTAAGAGCAGTAAATCGTACACTCCCCCGTGAATATAGATCCGGGTTGTAATCTGAAAGTGATCACAAGCCATAGTGTTGAGCTCAAAACTTTGAATGTTTTGTGACAAGCTAAACCCAAGATAGATTGCTCTACCCGTTGTTGGAAAAATTGTCCAAAATAGACATTTTCCTTTATAAAAAGAAGAAATGACATGTTTTGAAAAATATTTACAACTTTCATTCGAGCTTTATGTACACACCCGTGTCGTTATTGAGCGACATTTCTAGGCACGTCCATATTATCGAAACTGAAAGACATGTCGAGAAGAATATTTTTGTATTTTGAAAGATTTTTAATTTTTTATTTTGTTTTTCTATGTTTTATATTTTTGTATTTTTCTTTTCCATAGATATATACAAGTAGATGTTTGAAATATGAATCAAGCATGTACCTTTGCCAGAATCTCCAGGTTGGCTGGAGTCAAACATCTCATACCAATTTGCCTAACGAGGTACTCAAACCTATCTTTCAATAGAGCTTTTGTGAACAAGTTGGCTAACTGATAATCCGTTCCGACAAAGTATAATTCAACGATTCCGCGTTCAACTTGTTCCTTTATGAAGTGATATCTGACATCAATGTGCTTCATGCGGGAATGCTGTACCGGATTGCAGGAGATGGCTATGGCCGACTTTGAGTCACGGTACATAGGTACTTTATCAAAGTGGAAGCCATAATCCGCATCCAAAGAACTTGAGCACAACACGTAGATAGATACACATACTCCACTTCGGCTGATGCCAGTGACGTGCAATCCTGTTTCTTGGAAGACCATCCCACAAGCTTATCTTGACCTAGAAATTGTGCACCGCCAGAAGTACTTTTTATGTATCAAGACACCCTGCATGGTCAGAATCTGAATAGGCTGTTAGAAAGAAACCGGTTTCCCTCGGATACCAGAGTCCCATGTGAATGGTATTCTTAAGGTACCGAAAGATCCGTTTAACCTCCTTGAGGTGCTTTTCAGTGGGTCGTGCTTGATATTGTGCACAATAGCATGTAGCATTATGGATATCATGTCTACTTGATGTCAAGTACATGAGGGACCCGATCATGGAACGATATCTCGTTTGATCTATGGGTAATCCCTCCAAGTCAGCATCTAGGGATGAGGTAGATAATGGTGTCCTAACTGTGTCACATGAGGTCATACCATGTTTTTTAATTATCTCTTGATAATAATTAGCTTGGTTAATAAAGATACCACGTGGGGATTGGTGAACTTGAATTCCTAGAAATAATTTTAGTTAGCCCATCATTGACATTTCAAATTTGTTGTGCATTACTTTTTCAAACCATTTTGAAAGTTTTGGGTTTGTAGACCCGAAAATAATGTCATCAACATAAATCTGCACAAGCAAAATGTCATTCCCATATTTATAAGTGAACAAAGTTAGATCAATAGAACCTTTTGAGAAGCCTTTGGATGCCAGATATTTCGAGAGCTCATCGTACCACGCCCTTGGAGCTTGCTTGAGTCCATAAAGTGCTTTGTGGAGACGATACACCTTGTCAGGATACTAAGGATTGACGAGTCCTTCCGGCTGAGTGGCATAGACTTCTTCTTTCAAAGGACCGTTAAGAAACGCTGTCTTTACATCCATTTAATAAACGATGAATCCCTTATGTGTATCATAAGCAAGGAAAATCCTGACCGCTTCCATACGAGCCACTGGTGCAAATGATTCTTCAAAATTAATACCCTCTTTTTGACCATACCCTTTAGCCACTAGCCTAGATTTATTCTTGATGATCGTGTTTTCTTCATCCGTTTTGTTTTTCCAGATCCATCAAAGATTTAATGGAGTTACATCATATGGTCTGTCAACAAGTTCCCAGACTTTAAGTCTTTCAAATTGTTGAAGTTCATCCATCATCGGTTCAATCCAATCGTGATCGGCTAAGGCTTCTTTGATATTTGTTGGTTCAACAGTACTCACGGTGAGTGCGAACATACAAACATCACCATCGGTTTCAAGTTGTCGTCTTGTTCGAACGGGCTGTGAAGGGTTTCCAATTACTTGAACCAAAGGATGATCTCGGGTCCAATGATGTGTTGACGGATGTCGTTGGTAGAACGTATGCATATGTAAAACCCGCATGCTTTTACCATGAATAGTACCCTTTAGATCATACGTACATGATTAGAACTTTCCTTTTATAGCATGTTTATGTTTCACGTACAAGAATTACAAGTATTACGTACGTGTTATAACACGATAAGTATTTATTACGTATGAACACACGATAATTATTCCAATAATAATTATAATCACGAACATGCGATCATGAAATCACGAACGTAAATTAATCACGAGCTAATATTAATACGTATATATATTTATCACGAACACGAATAAATATATTAAGTCACGATCGATGATTAACTAACAAGTAATTTACAAACAAGATAAAACACAAGAACACACTATAATATTTAGACACGGAAAAAGGTACGGGTTACCCCAAGTGGGGCCCCTACCCGCGGCTACACAACAAGAACATGGGCTTGGCCCATGTAAACTTTTACTAAACAAGAATTAAGGGAAACTTGTGTCATTTATCACAAAATCAAGAAAATAACAAAAACCCTAATTCTTTCTTTGCTCCTTCTTTGGCCGCAGGGTTTTGATCACCAAAACGGGTGTTCGGGTTGATTTTGATCTTGGAAATTTTGCAAGGATTCGTGTGTGTTCACCCTTATTTGATTCACGTGATCGGTATAACTTTTTAACCTTTTCTTTTTATGTTTTGATTAATTGAATCACATAAAATCATGATGTTTCTAATTAGCTAATTAAAAACAAGTATTTTAGAACATGTTAATGATCATGGGGAAAATCAAATCAAGGGTTTTAGGGGTGTTTGTTCATAGCCGACGCCTAACCGATCCCCATGGGGGTCGAGGCTTGGCCTATATCGCACCACCGAGACCATTGGTCTCGGTATGGTGGTGATGTTGTCACGGCAGCAGCAAGGGGCAAGGATGACCCAACCTTGGTCGGGGTATGGTGTTGGTTACGGGTCCGGTTCATGGATTTTAGTCACGGGTTCGGTTCATGAATCATTTTTCAAGGTTTATGATTTTCACTAGTTATGTTTTATACTTAAAATTAAATTAATAAAAACATGACATGATTAATTTAATGTACATGACTTACGTTATAAATTTAATTAGTAATTCAAGAATTTTAACCTAAGTATTTATATTTAATTAGACTTTATAATTAATTAATTATTTAAAACCATGACTATAATTAATTAAGTAACATGACTTAGGTTATATTATTAATAGTTAAAAATACATGTTTTAACCTAAGTATTTTCCCTTTATTTAATTAAAATCATGTTATATTTAATTAAATACTTTTAACCTATTGTTTATTTAATTTACATGTAATAATTAATAAACTATACTTTATAATCACATGACTTAGGATAATAATCAGAAAAACACTTAAGCTTATATAATTAGCTTATTTAACCAGCGTATATCTATTTATGGAAACTTTCTATTTTTAGAAACTTATTTAATTAAGGAAGCTAATCTATTTATGGAAACTTTCTATTTTTAGAAACTTATCTATTTTAAGTAGTAATTCTATTTTTGGAAACTTTCTATTTTTGGAAACTTTCTATTTTTTGGAAATTTCTATTTTTGGAAACTTTCTATTTTTGGTAACTTTCTATTTTTGGAAACTTTCTATTTTAGGGAACCTGCTATTTTTAGAAAGTTACTTATTATTACACAACAAGTATAATAATACATGAAATATAAGTAATACTTAATCAGAATAGACAGAATATACGATTAACACGGTATAAAGCTTAAAACAGTAAAACATGACATGAACATATAAAACAAGTTAAGACATGATATAAAACCAGTTACGTATTCAGTAATCAGATACTTATAGACGTATGTATTTATGTAGCATTAGTGATACCGAAGTAGGACTCTCTTCCGTTCGTCTTCTTCGTTCACTGGACATAAGGTAGGAATTCTCCGTCCTTTCAGTATGGACATTCTTTCCTTATTAGGATTTCCCGTATGCAGACAACTATTTTCCCATAGTATAAGTTATATGTTGATTGTTTATGTTTAATTAGAATACCTAAAGCCATATACATGCATTACCAGTTCCACCTAGATATGGAGGTACCATAACCATAACACTAGAGGCACTGGTGTTATGACTTCCCCACGGCGGAGTGATTGCTCGTAGCGACCCTTCAGCTTTTGGCCATATTATTATATTTATCACGTGGGGAGTATGGCTGAATCCTAGTTACATGTTTTTAGCAGATTACTCAGTGTGAATGTGGTGTGTGCCTTGCATCCTTCACAAGGAGCTGATCCCTCCTACCCAAAAACCAGTATATTAAATTAGGGGCAGCCCCTCTAATTTGCATGACGAGGTCACCCCTCCAAGTATTCATGCACGTTGATTTTGATGACCTATATTGGCTAATGGTAAAATATGTTAAATAGTTTTTACAAGATAAACATAAGGCTTTTCAAACAATAAAACCAGTTTTACTAAGACTTAACCGGTCATTCAGGACTTTAGTTTCTTCCGCTATTTCATGCTTATATGCTTATATTATTCATGCTTACTCGTACATCCGTGCACTGAGCGTATTGCTCAGCCGTTTTCCTTTTCATGTGCCCAAAACGGCAGGTACTCAGGGACGCTCGTAGAATTTAAGCGTACGTGCATATGGACTGGAAGCTTTCTAGCCTTTCTTTACTTCATGCATTTATCTATACTTTGATACTCTTTCCATGGACATTGTTTAGTCCTTTCATTTACAGTACTTATGTTTGTGTGTGATGAGCTTTACTTTTGGACTACCGATGTTTGATTCCGGTGATTCCTTTTATGGTCATGTAATGTTTAGACATTTATCCTTGTATGCTTTGATGACACGCCATAATCACGCGTGACATTACATTTATAAAAATGAGGTGTTACAATTATGGTATTAGAGCCAAGGCTTCGACCTGTAGGCTCTCAAAACATGACCTGTGATTAGTGGGTAGTCACTATGGTCTTCCTAGAACTGACAATCGGTTTTCATGCATTCATCATTTTCATGCATACATATATATGTCATTGTCGCAGGTTTATGACTAAGTAATGGTTGGTGCAGGACTGGCCCTATTTAGTCGCATGTGTTTTATCGAAACTTTTAAATTTAGGACCGACCCATAGGCGTGCCCTCGCCATGTCTTTTATTTTGGGTGAACTGACCATAGGCGTTCTCTCTCGAGCATACAAAAGTTTTCATAAAACTGAATCATGCATTCATATACTAGTTTTCCTGCATAAAAAAATTTTTCTCATGATTTATTGGTATAAATTTTTTTCATGTATATATTTTATGTTTTGATTAGTTTAATCATGTATTTTATGTTATACTGTCAGATGGTTCTCACACGCGAGCAAGAAAAACTCAATGCAGCGATCCAAGCTGCAATGCAAGCTTTGCTTCCTCAACTGAGGAATGACATCAGGGCTGAGGTTCAGGCTGCCAACAATCAGCAGCAAAACCAATCACCTCCTCCTCCTCCTCCAGTGACATTGGCAATATGGCTGGAGAGATTCAAAAAACTCCGCCCTCGAGCTGTCGAGAGAACAGATATCCCTAGTGAAGTTGAAAGCCGGTTGGCACACATCGAGAATATATTCGATGATATGGGTTGTGACCCCGTGTTCAAGGCGAGGTTGGCATGTTACTGGTTCGAAGGAGATGTGTTAAATTGGTGGTTAGCATTGAAGCAGTCTGAGGGAGGTGATAATTGGGTGGCTGGTTTGACATGGGCTCAGTTCAAAGATAGGGTGATGGAGCAGTTCTTTCCCAAGGCTGAGCAAGACAAGCTGAAGAGGGAGTACCATAGGATCCGACAGAGAGCTGGGGAGAATAGCAACGAGTTCATGCAGCACTTTCTCTGCTTAGCTGGTTTCCTTGGTGCAGCGGCAGGTACTCCTGAAGAGCAGGCACACCACTTCAGGTGGGCTCTTCGCACATCGGTCGCAAAAAACTTGGTGTGTGCTACGTTCAACACGGTAGCACAAGTGGCTGATGCGGCACATAAGCTGGAGATGTTGCATAAGAGAGATGAGTTCGGGGAAGCAGAGAAGCCCGATAAGAGGTAAACATTCGTAATCAAGCGGTGACCAATCCGTATTCTTTCTATATATGTCAAATATTTCATCTATTTAAACTTTATATTCCAGGCAGAAGACTGGGACCGTTCTCAAGCCGGCTACTCAGTAGCAGCCTAATCAGCCTAAGGGAAACGGTCAGACTAACGACTGTTCTGCTACGGACAGGCGTGGCGGTAATGATAATTATCGTAACAACGCTAGACACTCCAACGGCAGCAGGTCCTAATACTTACGCATTTTCTTATGATTTCATGTTATAACTCATAATTCTGACACTTTAGTAAATCTTCTACCAGGAACCATGGAAACGGTAGGGACCAGAACTAGAGAGGTTCACAGCCTATCCGTCCAGTTATCACTGGTATTCAATCTTACGATTATTCGCATTGTCCTTTGTTACCCTATTATCATGTCTCATGTATAATGATTTATCAGGTTCTCAGCCAGCTAGAGCACCTGCTGGAGGATATACTCATTCTCTTTGCTCAACTTGCCACCGTAGGCACCCAAGGCCATGTCATCGCGACAGTGACGCATGCTTCAAGTGTGGTCTTCCTGGCTATCGTAGGAAGGACTACCGTAAGGGGGAGATGGAGGGCACATTGGGACATGCTGATACCAAGCCGCATCCTACTACTGGACGCGTCTACACGACATCTCGAGATCAGGCCAACAAGTCTACAGGTACCATCACTGGAATCTTGTCTATGTATGGTCAAGATGCATGTGTTCTGTTTGATGCAGGTGCTACTCACTCGGTCATTTCTACTGCTTATGCCAAGAATGTTAGGATACTCCCCACGCCACTAGAGAATAGACTTAGTATTTCCACGCCTTTGAAGGACTCTGTATTAATCACCCATGTATACAAGAGTCTTCCCCTAGAGTTTGACGATAAGGTTCGTCCTATTGACGCACTTCCGCTGGACATGAATGACTTTGACATGATTTTGGGCATGGATTGGCTATCCAAGCATCATGCTACCATAGACTACCATTCATATCGAGTCATATTCGGTGATGTTAATGCACCAGAGTACATTCATAACAGGTTCGTACCCGGAAGGTCTGTACAAATCATATCTACCCTACAAGCACATGCACTACTGTCACATGGATGGGAGGGTTATCTAGCTACGGTTCATGACATGAATGTTGAATCCCCATCAATTCAGGATCAGCCGATAGTATCAGAATTCCAAGATGTATTTCCAGAAGAACTTCCGGGCATACCACCTGCACGTGAAGTGGAATTCAACATCGAGCTCATCCCAAGAGCTGAGCCGATTTCCAAGGCTTCTTATCGTATGGCTCCCATAGAGTTAAAGGAGCTGAAGGATCAACTGCAAGAACTTCTAGAACGAGGTTTCATTCGACCGAGCGCATCTCCATGGGGCGCACCGGTCATATTTGTTAAGAAGAAGGACGACATTATGCGTCTTTATATAGACTATCGCGAGCTCAACAAGATTACTATCAGGAATAGGTATCCACTGCCACGAATAGACGATCTGTTTGACCAACTCCAAGGGGCTAAACACTTCTCCAAGATTGATCTCAGGTCAGGCTACCATCAGTTACGGGTTAAGGAGCAGGACATCGCCAAGACTGCTTTCCGTACACGCTATGGCCACTACGAATTCGTAGTCATGCCATTCGGGCTGACCAATGCTCCAGCAGTGTTCATGGATTTGATGAACAGAATCTTTCATGAATTTCTGGACAAGTTTGTCATTGTCTTCATCGATGACATCATGATTTTCTCAAGGTCCAAGGAGGAACACGAAGACCATCTTTGTACAGTACTACAGATTCTTTGCCAGAAGCAGCTGTATGCTAAATCTCCAAGTGTGAGTTCTGGTAGACAAAGTGGCATGCTTAGGTCACACTGTATCAGCAGAAGGAATCACTATGGATCCAGTGAAGGTTGAGGCTATTACTAAATGGCCGAGGCCGACATCAGCGACTGAAGTACGCAGTTTCTTAGGCTTAGCTGGCTATTACCGTAGGTTCGTGGAGAACTTTTCTCGCCTAGCACTACCATCGACCAAACTGATGCGGAAATGGGAGAAATTCGTCTGGACTGAAGAACGAGAGAAGAGCTTTGAAGACCTGAAGCAAAAGTTAGTATCTGCACCTATTCTTACTCTCCCATCTGGTACGGGTGGATTTCAAATCTACAGTGATGCATCAGGAAAGGGACTTGGCTGTGTTCTCATGCAACATGGGAAAGTGATTGCGTACGCTTCACGGCAGCTTAAGCCTTATGAAGAAAATTACCCTACGCATGACTTGGAACTTGCTATAGTCGTGTTTGCACTAAAGATACGAAGGCACTACTTATATGGAGAATCATGTGACATTTTCACGGACCACAAGAGATTGAAGTATATCTTCACTCAACGTGAATTGAACATGAGGTAGAGGAGATGGTTAGAGCTGTTGAAGGATTATGATATAAATCTGCAATACCATCCTGGCAAAGAAAATGTAGTAGCAGATGCACTTAGCAGGAAGTCCGGAATGATCAACGGCATAAAAATTAAGGAGGAAATCATAAGAGACTTGGAGCGACCGGACATAGAAATCATGGTACGTGGACAGCACGGTTACTGGGCTAATCTTAGAGTAGAACCCGAGTTACTCTCTAAGATCAAGGAGGCTCAGAAAGATGATGGAGAAATCTGGGCGATAATTCAGAATTTGGAGAAGCAGACGGAATTCAGAGTAGATGCAGATGGTATCTTATGGAAGGGCACGAGACTTTGTGTTCCTGATGATCAAGAACTCTGAGAAGCCTTGTTAGCTGAATCTCATAGCTCCCCATTATCTATACATCCTGGTTCGACTAAGATGTACCATGACATCAAGCAGTACTTTTGGTGGAGTGGTATGAAACAGGATGTTGCCACTTACGTCTCCAAATGTCTTACCTGCCAGTATGTTAAGATCGAGCATCAGCGATCTGGCAGTCTCCTTCAATCGTTAGATATTCCAAAGTGGAAGTGGGACAAAATCACCATGGATTTTGTTACTAGTCTTCCGTCAACCAAGAGGAAGCACGATACAATTTGGGTTATCGTAGATCGACTTACCAAATCAGCTCATTTCTTACCGATCCGCAAGGAAGATTCGGTCAGTAAACTCGCCGATACGTATAGAAGAGAGATCATGAGACTCCACGGTGCTCCATCCAGCATCGTCTCAGACAGAGATCCTCGATTCACTTCGCGATTTTGGAAGAGTCTACAGAAAGCTTGGGGTACACAACTTAAGCTTAGCATGGCGTTTCATCCTCAAACACACGGGTAGTCGGAGCGAATGATTCCGACATTAGAAGACATGTTGAGGTCATGTGCGTTGGAATGGACGGGTGATTGGGACCATTATATCTGTTTGGTGGAGTTTGCATACAACAACAATTGGCACGCAAGTATAAAGTGTGTTCCTTTCGAGATGTTGTATGGAAGGAAGTGTCGCGCCCCAATCTGCTGGGATCAGGTTGGTGAGCAAACACTTGAAGGACCAGAGATCATAGAGATGACTAATGAGAGGGTCGTAGTAGCTAAGCAGAAACTTCAAGAAGCACGGTCACGTCAGAAGAGTTACGCCGACAAGCATCGTAGGGACATACATTTTAACGTAGGAGATCACGTTTTCCTTAAGGTTTCGCTGGCACGTGGTGTTAGACGTTTTGGAATCAAAGGGAAGCTCAGTCCTCGGTTCATCAGACCGTTTGATATCATTGAAAGATTCGGTGAAGTATCTTACCGTTTAGCTTTACCTCCACAGCTTTCGCATGTACACAATGTGTTTCATGTGTCCTTACTCAGAGGGTATCTTACCGTTTAACGTTTGATATCATTGAACGGGTCGTGCTTGATATCGTGCACAATAGCATGTAGCATTATGGATATCAGGTCTACTTGTTGTCAAGTACATGAGGGACCCGATCATGGAACGATATCTCGTTTGATCTATGGGTAATCCCTCCAAGTCAGCATCTAGGGATGAGGTGGATAATGGTGTCCTAACTGGGTCACATGAGGTCATACCATGCTTTTTGATTATCTCTTGACAATACTTAGCTTGGTTAATAAAGATACCATGTGGGGATTGGTGAACTTGAATTCCTATAAATAATTTTAGTTCGCCCATCATTGAAATTTCAAATTTGTTGTGCATTACTTTTTCAAACCATTTTGAAAGTTTTGGGTTTGTAGACCCGAAAATAATGTCATCAGCATAAATCTGCACAAGCAAAATGTCATTCCCATATTTATAAGTGAACAAAGTTAGATCAATAGAACCTTTTGAGAAGCCTTTGGATACCAGTTATTTCGAGAGCTCATCGTACCACGCCCTTGGAGCTTGCTTGAGTCCATAAAGTGCTTTGTGGAGACGATACACCTTGTCAGGATACTGAGGATTGACGAATCCTTCCGGCTGAGTGACATAGACTTCTTCTTTCAAAGGACCGTTAAGGAACGTTGTCTTTACGTCCATTTAATAAACGATGAATCCCTTATGTGCAGCATAAGCAAGGAAAATCCTGACCGCTTCCATACGAGCCACTGGTGTAAATGATTCTTCAAAATCAATACCCTCTTTCTGACCGTACCCTTTAGCCACTAGCCTAGATTTATTCTTGATGATTGTGTTTTCTTCATCCATTTTGTTTTTCTAGATCCATCAAAGATTTAATGGAGTTACAACATATGGTCTGTCAACAAGTTCCCAGACTTCATGTCTTTCAAATTGTTGAAGTT
Source organism: Glebionis coronaria (assembly GCA_025667525.1). Classification (NCBI taxonomy): domain Eukaryota; kingdom Viridiplantae; phylum Streptophyta; class Magnoliopsida; order Asterales; family Asteraceae; genus Glebionis; species Glebionis coronaria. The sequence goes on along the minus strand of CM046882.1, from coordinate 196,181,168 downwards.
CATCCATCATCGGTTCAATCCAATCGTGATCGGCTAAGGCTTCTTTGATATTTGTTGGTTCAACAGTACTCAGGGTGAGTGCGAACATACAAACATCACCATCGGTTTCAAGTTTTCGTCTTGTTCGAACAGGCTGTGAAGGGTTTCCAATTACTTGAACCAAAGGATGATCTCGGGTCCAATGATGTGTTGACGGATGTCGTTGGTAGAACGTATGCATATGTAAAACCCGCATGCTTTTACCATGAATAGTACCCTTTAGATCATACGTACATGATTAGAACTTTCCTTTTATAGCATGTTTACGTTTCACGTACAAGAATTACAAGTATTACGTACGTGTTATAACACGATAAGTATTTATTACGTATGAACACACGATAATTATTCCAATAATAATTATAATCACGAACATGCGATCATGAAATCACGAACGTAAATTAATCACGAGCTAATATTAATACGTATATATATCTATCACGAACACGAATAAATATATTAAGTCACGATCGATGATTAATTAAAACACGTAATTTACGAACACGATAAAACACGAGAACACACTATAATATTTAGACACGAAAAAAGGTACGGGTTACCCCAAGTGGGGCCCCTACCCGCGGCTACACAACAAGAACATGTGCTTGGCCCATGTAAACTTTTACTAAACAAGAATTAAGGGAAACTTGTGTCATTTATCACAAAATCAAGAAAATAACAAAACCCTAATTCTTTCTTTGCTCCTTCTTTGTCCGCCGGGTTTTGATCACCAAAGGGGGTGTTCGGGTTGATTTTGAGCTTGGAAATTTTGCAAGGATCCGTGTGTGTTCATCCTTATTTGATTCACGTGATCGGTATAACTTTTTAACCTTTTCTTTTTATGTTTTGATTAATTGAATCACATAAAATATTGATGTTTTTAGTTAAATAATTAAAAACAAGTATTTTAGAACATGTTAATGATCATGGGGAAAATCAAATCAAGGGTTTTAGGGGTGTTTGTTCCTAGCCGACGCCTAACCGAGCCCCATGGGGGTCTTGGCTTGGCCTACATTGCACCACCGAGACCATATGGTCTCGGTATGGTGGTGATGTTGTCACGGCAGCAGCAAGGGGCAAGGGAAACCCGACCTTGGTCGGTGTATGGTGTTGGTTACGGGTCTGGTTCATGGTTTTTAGTCACGGGTCCGGTTCATGAATCATTTTTCAAGGTTTATGATTTTCACTAGTTATGTTTTAGACTTAAAATTAAATTAATAAAAACATGACATGATTAATTTAATGTACATAACTTAGGTTATAAATTTAATTAGTAATTCATGAATTTTAGCCTAAGTATTTATATTTAATTAGACTTTATAATTACATAATTATTTAAAACCATGACTATAATTAATTAATTAGCATGACTTAGGTTATATTATTAATAGTTAATAATACATGTTTTAACCTAAGTATTTTACCTTTATTTAATTAAAATCATGATATATTAAATTAAATACTTTTAACCTATAGTTTATTTAATTTACATGTAATAATTAATAAACTATACTTTATAATCACATGACTTAGAATAATAATCAGAAAACACTTAAGCTTATATAGATAGCTTATTTAACCAGCTTAGATCTATTTATGGAAACTTTCTAATTCTAGAAACTTATTTAAATAAGGCAACTAATCTATTTATGGAAACTCTCTATTTTTAGAAACTTATCTATTTTAAACAGTAATTCTATTTTTGGAAACTTTATATTTTTGGAAACTTTCTATTTTTGGGATCTTCCTATTTTTGGAAACTTTCTATTTTTGGTAACTTTCTATTTTTGGAAACTTTCTATTTTAGGAAACCTGCTATTTTTAGAGAGTTACTTATTATTACACAACAAGTATAATAATACATGAAATATAAGTAATACTTAATCAGAATAGACAGAATATACGATTAACACGGAATAAAGCTTAAAACAGTAAAACATGACATGAACATATAAAACAAGTTAAGACATTATATAAAACCAGTTACGTATTCAGTAATCAGATACTTATACACGTATGTATTTATTTAGAATTAGTGATACCAAAGTAGCTCTTCCGTTCGTCTTCTTCGTTCACTGGACATAAGGTACGGATTCTCCGTCCTTTCAGTATGGACATTCTTTCCTTATTAGGATTCCTCGTATGCAGCCAACTGTTTTCCCATAGTATAATTTATATGTTTGCTTATTTATGTTTAATTAGAATACCTAAAGCCATATACATGCATGACCAGTTTCACCTAGTTATGGAGGTACCATAACCATATCACTAGAGGCACTGGTGTTATGACTTCCCCACGGCGGAGTGATTGCTCGTGGCGTCCCTTCATCTTTTGGCCATATTATTATATTTATCATGTGGGGCATATGGGTGCATCCTAGTTACATGTTTTCAGCAGATTACTCAGTGTGAATGTGGTGTGTGCCTTGCATCCTTCACAAAGAGCTGATCCCTCCTACCCAAAAACCAGTATATTAAATTAGAGGCAGCCCCTCTAATTTGCATGATGAGGTCACCCTCCAAGTATTCATGCACGTTGATTTTCATGACCTATATTGGCTAATGGTAAAATATGTTAAACAGTTTTTACAAGATAAACATAGGGCTTTTCAAACAATAAAACCAGTTTTACTAAGACTTAACCGGGTTATTCAGGACTTTAGTTTCTTCCGATGTTTCATGCTTATATGCTTATATTATTCATGCTTTACTCGTACATCCGTGCACTGAGCGTATTGCTCAGCCGTTTTCCTTTTCATGTTCCCAAAACGGCAGGTACTCAGGGACGCTCGTAGACTTTAAGCGTACGTGCATATGGACTGGAAGCTTTCTATCCTTTCTTTAATTTATGCATTTATCTATACTTTGATACTCTTTCCATGGACATTGTTTAGTCCTTTCATTTACAGTACTTATGTTTGTGTGTGATGAGCTTTACTTTTGGACGACCGATGTTTGATTCCGGTATTTCCTTTTATGGTCATGTAATGTTTAGACATTTATCCTTGTATGCTTTGATGACACGCCATAATCACGCATAACATTCCATTTATTAAAATGGGGTGTTACAGCATATTTGACGGATCAACATGGCGAGTAGAAGACTCTCTAGTTTAGTGTACCGGTGTACCAAATGGGTTGATAAAAACGTCTTCGTCATTTAATGCATGGTCTGCTTGATTTATGTTCCCTGGACCAATGAAAGTAGTTGTGGATGTTGTAGGATCGATTGTAGAAGAGATATGTTGGAAATTCATTTTATGTGACGACATTTAAGAATTCCCATTAGTTATCATAGTCACACACGCTTAGACTAGACTAGGAAACAATGTATAGTTTAGGTGCGATGTGTGACTATATATAACCCTCCAAGGCTTCCAAGGAAGGGTGTTGCTTGTGTTTTCATTTTGTTTAATACATTTTCTATCTTTTCACACACAACCTCTCTCTCCCTACTTCATCCATGGCTTCCACCACCTTCCACCACCCACCAAGACCACCGGATCTTATTTAGCAAACCGACAATTGGTATCAGAGCCACGATTCGTTCTCGGATCGTTGGTGTTTCGTGTTTTTGATTCGTGATCTTGTTCGTGTTTATGCTTGATTCGATCTCGGTTTGAATTTCTTATCATTCTCTAAAATATGTCCAATGTTTGTTGTGTCATTTGTCTTATCTGATTTCTCATATATCAGTTATCACTTTTATCCCGTTATCACTTTTATCTTGTTTAATGTTTCCTTTTGTATCATTTTTTAAAGTGTTATGTGTAATTGCATTCATCTCGAAATCTGTCACTTTATCATTTTGTTGGGAATATGACAAGGAAACATTAACAGTTTTTTATTGGAAAAGGACAGATACAACAAAGTTTCAGGATCCATGTTTTTCTGTATCAAAACCCCTTTCCGATGGTCTTATTCGGATGCACATTCAGATGGCATATTTAGATGGGGAATCTCAGCTACATTCCAATGGGTTATATTTTGATACATTACGATGGGTTCGACTGTACCTATTGCGATGGGACTCATTCCGATAGGTCTCATTGCGATGGGTGGTTTGACCTATCGCAATGGTATATTAAGGCAACATGCTGCTGAAGTTTTTTGAAACATTCCGATGGATGTGAAAAACATTCCGATGGGTGTTAGAAAAAATTGTGATACCTTGTTCTGAAAGCATTCCGATAGGGAGTTTTGTTACATTGCGATGGACACTTTCAACATTGCGATGACTTGTACTTAAGATGATAACATTGTGATGACTTGTTTGTTTTCAGAAACCAAGTTGACCAGTTTAACAAAACCAATAAAACAAGACTAGGACCAATTTAACATAACCCGAAAACTCATTTTACTCATCCAACCTTATAACTCCCATCAACACCAATCTACATTAATCCTATGCCCATCGTCTCCTAAACCCCCATCGAATCTTGACTTGCATGTCATGATCTATTAATATCTGTAACCACGAAATGTATATCATCATCGATCTAATATATGGTATCAACCATCTTTAATATTCGAATAATAAGAGCAGATTTTAACAAACATGTTAAAACCTTTTTCTTTGTTTCGATTCTTTCAACAAAAACGACATGCAGACACAATCAAGTCACCTTACCCGAGATCAATTTAAATGATCCTGAAGCTTATCTCTGATTCGACGTTTATCTCGAATCTATTCTAAAGATCAAGAAGGTTTCGTCCATGGTGTTTATTTATGGGGTATTTATATATATATATATATATATATATATATATATATATATATATATATATATATATATATATATATATATATATATATATATATATTCTATCATAGGTTTTTTGTTAAATGATGAAATAGAGTTAAGACACGATTTTATCAGATGAGATGAGAGTTGTTTCTGGATGTTGGATGCTTGATTCGTGTAAACTGAAGATGGTAAGAGGAGATCTGCTTTTTAGTTGGGGGCGGATGTAACGAGATTGGGATGAGAGAAAAAAAAGGCTTGTGTGTTTTAGAGATTAGGTTGGATGAGTGAGTAAGATTAGGGTTAAATATTTTATATAACCCTTAATCTCAGATGGATCGGGTATTTAGCTGGCCCAATGGCTGCCTAGTAGGTCTTGATTTCTTAGTAAATGGTGGACCACAAACATTCCATGACACGTTCCATATTTTTAAATATACGAATCAACTACTTATTGTTGCTTTACATATTTTTAAATATATGACACGTTCCATGCGGTTATGACTTTTGCTATCTACATTTTGATGGACCAACCGACCAAGTATAAGGATATGCATGTTTTGTCTCCATATGATTTATTGTAAATAGTTTTTGAATTTTGTGTTAAATATGGTTTTGGTTGACGGGCATTTGGGATTAAGGTGACAAAATGTCGAGACAAAAAGACGTGACAAAAGTGACGAGACTAAAAGACGAGCCAAAGTGACGGGATTTATTTTGACGAGATCAAGAAAAAATGGCTATATTTTTTTAGTAGCTACGGATGTTTGATCTGGTATTAATTATTTGAAGTTGAAGACGGATTTATCGAAGGCGTGAACTTATTTTATCTTTCAAAGATAACTCGCTCGTGCTTAATCTTAGAATGAAGACTTGGTTATCTAGTTTCCGGGTTCGGGGTGGTTGGTTGATGACTCGGATAACTATCACTTAAAGGGGTTACATTGTTGTACTCATTGTCACGCGCTTAGTCGACGTGGATAATTTCAAGAGGTGTTGTGCTTATATACTTCTTTAGTGATGTATTGAGTACTTAGAGATTTCTCCACCGTTCCTCATTTAACAATTGTGCAAGCTTAAGTCACAAGATCGAGGGATTCTTATTCAGTTTCATGTTTGGTATATCCGGTTCATTCTATCAGTGGTCACTTCAAATTGCCTACAAGGGTGTTGGTAAAGATGGCCATGGAGAGTTTATGAGTAGAGAATTTCGATCAGCAGCTGCTTCTCACAAAATATATAATTCATCTTATTTATTATTCTCACGAGATTTTAGGTACATGTGCGTACGATTTATTGCTGGTTCCGAGTTTCGAAACCTTCAAGGGGGAAGACGAAGACACATTAAACGCACAACGAGTACACGTGATGAACTTCATACCTTCTTTTGATTTGAAGACATTCCGGGAAGAAATTGTCATAACCGCAGAGAAAATCATTGTTTTAACTCGTGGCGTTATCAATCTCTAAACGGTACACTACTGATTCAATGTTTAATTGTTTTTATGTTGCAATTATTCATCATCATTATCCTGTATGGATTAGATATGCACTTCCGGGACTTAATTGACTCTGGTGCATCTCCGGAAGAAGATATGTGCATTTCCGGGACTTAATTGACTCTGGTGTTACGATGTCAACTTCATGAATGGGATAAAGAGTCCACTTCAGTATTTGAGCTTCATAATTGGGATTGGTTTACTTTCTTCAACTACGTGGGGAAAGAAATGTCTTGATTCTTTCTAGTATGCATAACTTGAAATCTCAGGGGGAAGAAAAAATTCAGAAAAATTATTCAAGCGTGAGAAGAGACGTTGTTGATCCACTTGGTGTGCCCCTTACTTTCAATCACTCATAGTAACATTATCATGCTATATGATGGGGTTTGATTTTTAAATTCCGCTGTGCGCTTAATCATTCTAAGCTTTATTGAAAGCTTTAAAGTTGCTTACGAGGATTTTCGGTTTAGGGGAAAGCTATTTAAAAGCTTCAATATCAAGTTTATGTGGCATGAATTAGGGGGAAGTTAATTCAGAAGCTTTTCCTTAATCAGAAGTATATGGATTACTTAGCTCGTACCGTTACAGTATTTCTACTACAAGTTACTTTAAAGATGAGTCGTTTTGAAGTGAAGACTTGAAGTCAAAGACCTTAGAAGACTTCATCAGCATTAGACGCTTCATGGAAGCTTTTGTTCTTAATAATTATGTACTTGTTAGGAAAAATATTGTAAGGAATTCTACACGTCGTCCCATGGGGGAAGATTGTTGGAAATTCACTTTATGTGACGACATTTAAGAATTCCCATTAGTTATCATAGTCACACACGCTTAGACTAGACTAGGAAACAATGTATAGTTTAGGTGCGATGTGTGACTATATATACCCCTCCAAGGCTTCCAAGGAGGGGTGTTGCTTGTGTTTTCATTTTGTTTAATACATTTTCTATCTTTTCACACACAACCTCTCTCTCTACTTCATCCATGGCTTCCACCACCTTCCACCACCCACCAAGACCACCGGATCTTATTTAGCAAACCCACAAGATATTATGAGGAGGTAAATCTGCAGCAACCCGTGTTGAAGGAGATGAATTTGTATCCATTTGTTGACTATGATCGGTATCTTCATTCTTATCAGGAGTGACAGCGGAAGACTTCGATACAACATGTTTCTCCCCCGTGAAATATTCATCATACATTGGTCCATATAATATTTCTAACTCTTCAATTTTCGTGTCCACTGACATAACAGTTCTAGGAACACTTTGTGGAACCAGCGTTGAACTTGACTGTTCATTGTTGTGGTCTTGAGTTCCGAGTTCCGTGCGGTTGTGAACGGAAGTCATTTGTCGTGGTGGATCGGGACTTAAACTGTTTTGTTCAAGTGTAATTTCTTGCAATTCATCAAATCTAACATGAATTGTTTCGACGATCAAATTTTTTCTCTTGTTATACACTCTATATCCCTTAGACTGAGTTGCATATCCCACTAGAATACATGCATCGCCTTTCTCTTTCATCTTATCCAGATTTTCACCATCTCGGATTATGTAACATGTATAAACAAAAACGAGAAGGTGTTTGAGTGAAGGTTTGCGATCATGAATTATGTGATATGGTGTCTTTTCATGTCTTGAAATAATTAACGAACGGTTTTGTGTGTAGCATGCGGTTGAAACAGCTTCGGCCCAAAAGTATAGTGGAAGTTTTGAAGCGGATAATAATGTTCGAGCAACCTCAACCAAAGTACGATTTCGTCTTTCAACAACGCCGTTTTGTTTAGGTGTTCGAGCAATGGATGTTTCATGTTCAATCCCTTCGGCTTCAAAGAATTTCTTTAGAGTTGAATTCAAGAACTTTGTGCCTCTGTCAGTACGTACCACTTTTACTTGAGCTAGAAGACCACGTTGTATCTGCTTAAGGAAGTTGATGAGAACTTCGGGTGTTTCATCCTTGGATCTCAAGAAGAAAGTCCATGTGTACCTTGAGTAATCATCGACAGTTACCATAATGTATTTCTTCTCATTGATACTTTGAACACGCATGGGACCACACAAATCGATATGAAGAAGATCTAACCGTCCTTTAGAGCTTGGTGTAGTCTTTGTCTTGAAACTAATTCGTTTAGCTTTACAAAGCTCACAAGAAGAACAAAGATGATCCTTGATGAATTTCAAGCTTGGAAGGCCTCTCACAATATCTTTCTTTGAAAGCAATTTGATGGTATCAAAGTTAAGATGAGATAGACGTTGATTCCATAACCATGCCTGAGTCGATGAATCTTTAGCCGTGAAGCAAAGTGGAGTTGTAGAAGATGTGTCTTGAAGTGAGATTGTGTATAGATCTGTACCCCGTGTACCAGTGAGTAAGTCATTCCCATCATAATCACAAACACAACAAGTCTTCTTTCTGAAAGCAACTACCAAATCTGCATCACAGAATTGACCAACCTAGAAAAGATTTTGATTGAGTCCTTCGACGTAGTATACCCTTTTGATCGTTATATTCCCCTAAACCAAATCTCCATAGCCAAGGATCGGTGCAAATTGGCCATTTCCGAAACGGACCGTTCCTAGAAACTTCTCTACGAAATTAATTAGAAGTTTGAGATTCCCCGTCATGTGCTTGGTGCACCCGGAGTCCATTATGAAGAGAATTATTTGTATCACCTGCAGAAGAATTAGAAGACGATGGAGCATTTGCTAAATTGGATACCATGTTGGTTGTGATTTCAGAATTATTAGTGTCCTTAGCAACAGTTAAAGGCATACTAACACTCGTGGTCACATTTTCTTTCCTAACTTTAGGCATCCATTTATATCCTGGAGGACATTGATTAGCAAACCACCACTTCCAAGACTTGCTAGCTGACTCATATAGTTCCCTGATTCGGCTTCTAGTGTTCTTAGTAGTGGAGTCTAATGCATTACTTTTCTTAGTGGGGGTTGCACCAGATTGGTTCACTTTACGTTTGGGTTTACTAGCACTAATAGGCATCACAAGGTGCTTCTTAGTTCTAATATCTACGCCTTTGACATTACTCACAGCACACATAGAATGATTAGCATTAACAACATATTTTCCACATTTCACACAAACAAACTTAACATTCAAAGCATTCAAAGCTGTCAAATCATTCAAATCGTCATTACAAGCGATTACAGACGTTTTATTCTTAAAAACATTAAAATTCCTAGGGTGTTCTTCTACTTCCTTCATCTTCCCTTGACTCTTTTGTTTCCAGACCTTATCATTCACTTGAGTGCTCTTAAGCTGAGGCCGGCCAATACTAACAGTGGAGACTACTCCTATAGTAGAAGACACACGAGGATTAGTGTTTCTAGAAATCTAAGACGATTGGCTAACTTTGTTTGTGGGTTTAGTGGTCATTATATACATCACTGGTTTAATCACATTAGTGTGCTAACGCTTGGTGCTTGAGAATTTCTTGTGGGTTGAGTCTGTGGTAACCTTTTCTTTCCATCCATCTTGGGGGCAAACACGGGTATTGAAAACGAGGAATTTGATAAAGCAGATGGTTTTCCCAAGATAGAGGATCTATTAACTTTTTGGGCATTGGGTTGTCTAACAACAAGTTTCTGAACACTAGGTTCCACAACTTTCCCACCCATCTTAGCAACGAGTTTCTTCAACACTGCTATCGCAATTTACCTTTCTTGTAATTGAGCTTTTAAATCCGTAATTTCCAAACTCTTTTCATTCATTTCTCGAAACATTTTGGAAAGTTTTTCTTGCAAGTTATTATCGTTTGAAAAACTACCGACATGTTTTTGCAAAGCAAGTTCAAGATCATGACAATGTTTTTGAAGGAAATCACATCGGTGTTGAAGAAGTGTAAAAACCTTTTTATCAACATTTTCTTTACGTTTCGAAAGCTCAGTCTCAAGACGTTCACATTCTTTGACTTGATCAAGATATTTGCATGCAACATTAGAATATTCATCAATATCAGCACAAGATGTAAAATAAGCACACATAACATCTTTAGAAACGCATTCTTGCAAGAGTAAATCATATTCATCAGAAAAATCGGACTTCTCCATTTGAAGAGCATCAATGTCTTTCTCAATAGACTCAACATATTTTAAATCATCAAACATTTCAGTCCGAATTAATGCCTCAAATTCAAGAACAGTTTCTTTAATTAATGTCGTACTTGGGATTAAAAGTTCTTTCACAAGCAATGTAATATCTTGAGGAATCGGTCTTTGCCACTCATTATTTTCACGTTTCGCCCTATCTCTTTCAACAATAGATTTAACATTATCTATGCGATGTTTAAGAATACCTAATGTTTTCCTACTCTTGCTTTTGGACACATCTAGAGGAAGGTAGTTCATATATTTGTAAACATTAGATTTCTTAGGGGCAAACACTTTCTTCCATTGAATTCTCTTTTGTTTGCATTCTAAAAACACTTCCTCACGAGATTTCTGAGTTTATTTGTTGAACAGACCATAAAGACTATTCTCGTAAGCATAATTATATGGTTTCACAAACTCCTTATTGACAAGTGATCGACTCTCGTCATCCCAAAGGGCAGTCTCGTCACTGTCGGCCCTAACAATCATGCAATCAAGATCGGTCCTTTCAGACTCATCAAGCTAAAGACGCGGGTTCGCAGCTTGAGCTTGTGCAAGGTACTCAGGACTCGCAAAGCTAGCTTGACCCTTAAACATCGACGGAGGTGCTATCATTCTAACGGTTTGAATAGAGCCATGCGTTTCATAAACAACTTTCTTCAAAAATTCGACTTGTTCTTGTAGTTTCGTTGCTTTTTCAGTATCTTTTTCATGTTTACTTTTGAAGTCTTGTTTTAACGCTTCTACCTCTTGTTTCTTAACCTCTAGAATTTTAGCAGAATCGGTAGTGGTCATAGAGAGCTTTTGTTCAAGTTCATTAACTTTGGTATTGGCAATGTACGTTTTTTGACGTTCATCTATTAAGAAAACATTATATTGACGCTTCTCTTTGGCTAATAACTCAAGAGTTGTCTTATATTTGTTTTCAAAATCGTCTTTTTGATGTTTTAACGCACTACCCTTGTACCCCTCAAGCTCTTTGGTTTTCTGAAGAAGCTCATCTTTATATCTTTTAGTGGTCTCACTAGATTTAATTACCGCATCTTTGCATTCTTCAAAATTTAGAGTGAGCGTAGCGTTTACCTTTTTAAATTGCTTATGAATCATTCTAGATTCTTTAACATCTTTTTGTAAAGTGGTAATTAAATTAGCAAGCGCAAAACGTTCCTCTTCATCATACTCATTTGCATGGTGCTCATCCTCAGACTCATTATTGCACATGTCTGATGAATTAGGTGTGGTATTACTATCAACCGTTTCCATCATACATGTGTCATTAATGGCATTTGGTAGCTCACGATGCTCATAATATCACCAAACACATTATATTCTTCAGAAGTGTGTACCTTATCGATTGGCTCAGTGTCAAAGATAGGACCGTTGTCATCTTCAGTGACTTTGAGAACATCTTCAACCTTTGCCATGTACGAGTAATGTGCTTCTAATTCTTGGTCGGATGCTTCATCATCAGTGTCATCAAGCATTGCTCCTTCCTCAGCCGACAATTTTACCCCTGCTTCCATCTTCTTGCATAGCAGCATCTTTTCCTTGTGATAGCTGGAGTCTCTAACCCTTTTCGGCTTCCTGCATTCCTTTGCCATGTGCCCATAACCTTGGCAATTAAAACATTGAATCCCACTTTGCTGAACCACTTGACTTCCAACAGTTTCCCTATTCCCAGTAGCAGCAGCAATCCTCTGAGTATCATACTTGGAAGTTTGTCGATCATACCTTGAAGAACCCTCAACATACGTTGGATTATGTCGATCATACCTAGAAGGACTTTCACCACGTCGGCTTGTGTATACCTTGGAGGACTCCCCACATATTGGTTCTTGGTGTTAGATGATGTTCGAAGATTGTTGTTGGTAGGTTTGTAGATTTTCTGGTAAGTCTTCATGATGAAAGCAAATTGTTGTTTCATCTCATGATTCTTCTGAGCTTGATCTTCATCACTATCTTCTTCAGATGATGACTCAGATGGTGGTGATGGTGCTCTTGGTGCTTTGTCGCATGATCTTGTAGATGATGAAGACTTGGATGATGTGGAATATCGTGGTGAGGATGATGGAGTGGAGTATGGCTTTGGAGCACGAGAGTGATGATCTTCAACGTGTTGAGTGGTAGTCACTAAAGCAAGTGGATTAGCCGTCTTTGCAACTCGTTCAACTCGAATTTCATTTGCTTCATTCTGAAACTGCTTCAAGATATCAAAGAGTCGATGATATGAAACCTCGTCTAACTTTTCTTGTTGTTTCACTAACGTGACGAACCGTGTCCACTCGGTTTGAAGTTGTTGGAGAAATTGAACATTGACTTGCATGGTGGAGACTTGCAGATTGTTCCGCGTCATGTCATTCATCATTTTGTAGAACCTGGAGAAGTATGAATCAATTGATTCTCCGTCTCTTGAAGTAAACTTGCCAAAGTTCCAAAACAAGTTTGTTTTGACATCTTGCTTGTTAAGTGATTCTCTTTGTTGCAAGCGTTCAATAGCAGTCCACATTTCATGTGTAGTAGGACATGTATCAACCGTGGAGTAAATATCATCTCCAATCCTACTTAGAACCATATAGATGGCTTCTTTTTCCGCATCATGCCAAGCACAATTTTCAGGTGTGAGATCGGATCTTTTTTCATCGCGTTCACTTGCGGGTACTGGATAGGTACTGTCAGTGGCTGGTCTTGGAGGAATTGATATTTTCTTGAATACATATGGTCCATGAGTATTACATTTCCTCAATACGTAACCATTAGGTCTTGTATCAAGGTAGCGTATGAAACGTGATTGCCATTGAGCATACTGACCAGACACAAGCATAGGTGGTCTCTCTTTATTACCCGCGACCATGATGTTGTTGTTTGTGACACGATACTCTTATGTAGAATCCATGTCGAAAACCGTGAAGTTGTTGAAGTTAAAAGGATCGTAAGTAGATGTTGTTGTGAATAGATTGTGGTTGAGACTTCAAGAAATGATGTGAAAATCCCAAACAATGTCTTCGTACGAAACCAAAAATTCTTGGGCGAAAAATCACACGAAAAATTTCAAAATCACGTTTTTTGAAAATTTTATACCAAGCACCCTTATCCGGAATCCAAAAATTGTGCTTATCCGGAATATGAAGTAATGTCTAATCTGGAATCTTGCAAAAAGGTGCTTATCCAGAATCCAGCTTGCTACTTCTTATCTGGAATCAGAGAAAAAATGTCTAATCCGGAATGTGGAAAAAATGCTTATCCGGAATACGAATAGAAAACTGTTATCCGGAATATGTGTTTTGATTTCTATCCGGAATACGTGAAGTTGCCCTTAGCCGGAATACGTGAAGTTTACCTTATCCGGAATCCGTGAATTTTCCCTTATCCGGAATCCGTGAAGTTTCCCTTATCCGAAATTCGTGAGGTTTCCCTTATCCGGAATTCGTTAAGTTTCCCTTATCCGGAATCGACGATTCTTAGCTTATCCGGAATACGAAAGTTTGGAGCTTATCCGGAATCCTAATATTGGAGCTTATCTGGAATCCTTAGTTTAAAGCTTATCCGGAATCCTAATATTGGATCTTATCCGGAATCCTAAGTTTGGAGCTAATCCGGAATACAACTTTTGGAGCTAATCCGGAATACAACTTTTGGAACTAATCCGGAATGTTTGAATCGTGAGGTTATCCGGAATGCTAATTTTGGAGCTAATCCAGAATACAACTTTTGGAGCTTATCCGGAATCTAGTGTTATCCGGAATGTGGTTTTTCTGCTTATCCGGAATGTGATATTAATTCTTATCCAGAATACTACTAAATAGATACTATCCGGAATTCGTCCTAATGCTTATCCGGAATACTCAAACCCTTAAAACCCGGATAGTAAAAACAACAACAAAATTCCGTACCTTTTAAATTTACCCAATAATCAAGCCAAAACTCCGAACTTTTTATGAAAATTGTAAAATTCATGATTTTACCATGATTTCATGTAATAAGATTAACCCATAAATCCTAGAATAATCACTCTTGTGTTGTGCATCTATAAGTTATGTGTGTATTTGATCACTATGTACTTATAATTCTACTACTACTTTGCTATGGAAATATGATGCATAACTAAACTTGGTACATAAGACTAAGATCATAAGTATTGAAAGTTACAACAACTATATATGCCTAACACTTAAACCAATTTGTGGGAAAACGTTGCATGGGGTAGTATTACATACATATAAGTATGTGTACATTACAAACTTATATATGTATACACTTTGGACTAACCCAAATGTCCACTACCTTGTGTGCTAGCCAAACACAAGCCCACAACTTGAAGTCCATCTTCCCTTTTTGCTAAGAATGGCACGCAGATTCTAAGGTGGAAGGTGAAGAGAAGCCTTGGAAATGCAAGTGTCATGCAATGGGAACACAAGTGTCTACACTTGGCACTATTGCTTTTACCAAGGTGTTCACACCCTTGCTTGCCTTTCTCTCTCCTTTTAGCCGAAAACACACACATACTCTTCACATTCACTCTCAACTAGATCTCACCCTCTCCTCCCTTTTTCTCTCAAGCAATTCGGCTATAAGCCACCAAAGATCCAAGTTTGTTCACTAGATCTACTAGATCCTTGTCTCATAGTAATCTCAAATCTATAGGTAGCATAATCATCATCCTTGGAAGTGTTATACCAAGCCCTAGCCGAACCTTATAGGTCACAGCTTGGTTAACAATTGGAGTCTCCCTCATCATCTTGAATAGATCTCTAACCTCCTTGTTCATATAGATCTTACTTGGTAACATATAGGCAAAAAGGTATACACATCATATTCTTTCATTCTTTCATGCATGCATCATCATACACATATAAACACAAGTAAATAAATTGTTAAAATCAAGATTTGATAAAGCTATGACCCTTATAGGTCACGGCATATTTATGCAAATCATGTTCATGATTTAAAATATTTTAATAAGAAACTTATGACTTATATGTTATGTTTAAACTTGATTTAAAACCCATATGAAACCTTTTATAAATGTATACATTGCATGAGTTACAAATCTTGTTTTATGGAACTTTGGTTAACTAATAACCATAGATCTCATGAAATGAACTTGTGCAACTCAAAGATCAAGAAAACCATGACCTTAAAGGTCACGGCTAAATTAAGTGGAGACTATATGATTGGTTTCTAAGTTTTGAATCATGGAATATGAAAGGTAACATGTTAAATGGAATATTAAAAATCAAAGTAGCTTTATGTGAATATTTGTAGCCGTGGGTTTTATATGACCCTAAATGAGTTAGATGTACATGCATGTTATTATACAACCTAGATCTTGTAATAAGTGTTAACTTAACATGATAAACATGAAATAAGCCTATAGATCTTATGGGAATATTGGGAGAAAATAATATAGCCGTGGGCTATACCTTGTTTTCTTGGAATAATAATAACCTTGGGAACATGCATGTAACCTAGATAATTATGATGTGTTTTTGTAAATATTTACAAGACTTTAAAACTAGCTAATATGTTCATCTTGGAAATACCAAGATTTACAAATATGTCCGTGGACTATATATGAGTAAACATGGATATATGATTGATTTTAGGTCTAGACATAATTTAGATCTCATTTTGAACTTATGACTTGTTTACTTGATTTGTACATAGATAGATCTAAATTGGAACATCACATAAAATAAGTATAAGTTTTATTCTTTTATTTTAGATTTAAAACAATATGAATAAGCTCATAATAAACTTATAAGAATGTCCTAAGTTAAAACCTACATAAATGTAAAGTAGTGGTAATGGACTATTCAAGCCCATGAAATATTAATCCAAAACTTAATGGACCTAATGAGCCCATATAAAGTTTGAATGTTAAAATAAAAGTTTTTATAGTAAAATATAACTTATAAAAACTTTTTGGATGAAAATGACAATTTATAAGACTTAAGGACTAAAACCATAACTTATGAAACTTGTTTTGATAAACTAGTAAATACAAGGACTGAAAATGTAAATATCCAAAAGTCTAGGGTTTAATAACTATTATCTGTGGCAAATTAAACCCTAGGGACCATTTTGGGAAGTTTCTAAAAGTTATTTTGTCATTTTATAACCCTAAGGACTAATCTTGTAAATTGCCGAAACTTAAAGAAGCCCTAGGGGCTGTTTTGTAATTTTTATATAGTTACAAAACCTAGATAATCCTAGGGGGACTAAATCTGCCATAAACCGAAACTTAAACAAGCCCTAGGTACCAAATGTGTAATAATCCGAAAGTTTACATGTTTAAAAATATAAAAGGACTAGTTTTGCCACATTCCGAAATATTTCCAAGCCCTAACCCTAAAATCTATTTTAATTATAATAAAACATAATTAAAATACTTAGACCATAAGAATTAAAGTATAAATTCTTAAGTATAAATTATTTTATAAATTTTAAAGTAATTTGTGGAAACTTTAAAGTTAAATAAAATATTTTATATATATTTTTTTTACTTCAGGAAATAATTGTATAAACAATTAAGAATATGTATTGTTAATACATGTACTCGTATACTTTTAAGAAATAAAATTATGTGAACGTTAATTAAATTAAATATTACTACGTAAATATGTTATAAGTAAAACTCCTTGTGGTTACTTAAATATAGAACGTGGTTATGAAATTTAACGGGATGTTATTAATACAGGTACTATAAACACAGATTAATATTTTTAAGTGAAACATTCTCTTTTATGTTTACTTAAATGTAAAACTTAATTGTATGATTGGATGATTACTATAAATACATGTATGCTAACTCATATTGATAGTTAAACATGTGATGTGAACTTAGAAATGAAACTTATATAAATAAGTTTAGATGAATATTGATGCTACTTGAGCTACGGTTATTTAGATAAATACCATAGTATGAATGAACTGAATAAAATCTGTATAAGCATACATATATGTTCGTTGTACTATCTATTAAGACTGTACTATCTGATTAGGCATAACTTTGGTGTGAGCTTTATTTGGATACCTGGACTAAACAAGCAATTGCCTACTCCTAGGTGAGTTTACAGCCCCATTTAAACTTTGATAACACTTTCCCTTTTGGGAAAGAAAATATAAAAACATATATTGGACATGTCTGGATTGTATAAACTGGATTATGATTGCTTACTATTGAAACTGTTAAATTGTTGTTAATCGCCCAAATGTTATAAATAGATCTATTAGGGATTGACCATCCCCGTCTGGGTGAGTCAGGCTCACTGTGCCTTGGCCGGGACAACAGACGTATACCATGTTGGAACTGGAATGGATGTCTTTTTGTAAGACACTACGTCCGCATCTGTTGAGGACTATGGGGTTAAGCTTCAGTTTCTAATAATAAACAAATGTTATTTACATTTAGTAAGAATGCTTTGTGCATTATTGCTTCTATGATTATTATATGTCCAAACTAAGTAATTGTTAAAATCTGTAAATTCACCAACTTTATGTTGACCCGTTAGTATGTTTTGCACAGGAATATGAAGTTAGTACGTGTTGTGTGCCTGGTCTCCAGCATCTTAGTAATCTGCATTGTAGGACTCATCCGGGGTTCGATTTGGGAAACGTAAACAATCAACTTCTGTCATGTTTAAGACAATTTTTAATATTTGTTGTCAAATATGTAATCTGATTTAAATAATCTTTATCTTATGCTCCATGGACTATATGCTATCGATCCACCCTTGTGACGTCTCTGGGGATATTTTCTGCATATCTTGACCCTACCCGGGGTGTCACAGAGAATGGTATCAGAGCATTAGTTATAGGGAACCAGATAAATATTTCAATAAAATAAAAATAAAACGATTTTTCTTTTATTTAAAACTGGACTATAACTTATAAAACTCTTTATGGGATTTTATTTTGGGACCGTCTTAGTTAAGCATATAGATCTTAGGACATTTTATGCTATGTGAAATAATTGTATATATATATATATATATATATATATATATATATATATATATATATATATATATATATATATATATATATATATATATATATATATATATATATATGTTTACTACATTTGATTATTAATACTGTTTAGTAAGGTATTGTTATATGTCAGACGTGCTAAACTTGAAAATTTTACACTATATAGTAAAATACTGAAATGCGAATATGAGTAATATTAAACTAAAGTTCACACTTACTAACTGATAAATGAACTACTTACATGATAGTACATATATATGTATAAGTATAAATATTTGTAACCTTAAAACATTCTAATAATTGTATAAGAAGGGATATATTTCATAAAGCATGTAATCTCAATAATATTATTCTTTGTTTGTAAGCCTATACTCACTTCAAACTTAAAATGATATTATTTCAGAGCATCATGACTTTGCCTACTGCATCTACGACTCTTCTACCAGTGGTATCTCCTACCCCAGTTGTTTGTTCATCTCCACGATCGGCGCAATATGGATGGTTGTCAGCCTCGGATTTAGAGGATGACCCAACTATCGAGGCTGTACTCCCAAAGGATCCATTTCCTACCTCCACATCAGTTATACTGGCCCCAACCTCGATGGAAGAGGACCAGGTTCCTCCTAGCCTAGCACCTTCTGTGCCTCCATTCTTATCATCGGACCATTTCTCCGGGTCCGTACCCGTCTCTACTTATGAGACCGGGGAAGGCTCCAGAGCGAGACATGTTGATCTCGTTCAGGCTCAGATTGATGCACTTGCTGCACACCAAGAGAAAGAGATATTAGACCTCCGCAATCTACTGGTGGCCGGCCAACAAGGCCGCACCGTCATCCATGATCGTATTGACACTTTCTCCCGCACCATGAGAAGAGAAGCCCAGGCCACTAAGGGTGTCCGGGCTAAGACTAATAAGGCATTGAAGTGGCTCATAGAGGAAAACCGTCGTCTTCATCAACGTATCCAGGTCATGGAGGGTCCTCAGAATCAGACCCATACGGCCCTTTCTGCTCAGGAGCAATCGTTGTCTATCTTTTATGATCTCGCCACCGTCCGACATGACGGGATTACAGTAGAGATGACTCATCTCCGGGGGACCACCAATAGGCTCCGGACCCATTTGCTGACAGCATTTCATGTACTCAAGGAGACCCGAGCGAAGATTTGAGCATTGCAGGGTTCCCGAAGAGCATTTGTTGCTCCACCAGCTTCATCAACACCATCAGCACCAGCCATGCCTAGTGGATCATCTAGGCAAGACTAGTATAGATGTACCAGAATTCTTGTATATTATGACAAGCTTACGGATTGTATCCCATCCATCATAATATGAGACCTTCGTACTTTTATTCTTTTCAAGCTTTTGTTGATACATTTATGTGCTGTACCTTTCTTTTCTGGCATGTATTTTTGGGATTTTATGTACTTAAGACTATGTGTACCATTACCCAAGACAAGGCTAGCTAAGTCTCTGTTCTGGATTTGATATGCTCGATGAATGTTTAATTCCTTATGGAAATTTGCATGCAATGATTCTCTTATGTTATATCTTTTGTGCAAAATATTATATTATGAAATCCTGACAGGTTATCTAAATTTGTTATGAATTTTACGCATGAAATCATCTCTTGCAAATAATATAAAACTTGCACTAACGTTTGGACTAATAGTCTCATTTTGTGTATGATTATAGACAAATGATGATTACGCGATCAAACCCCAAAAATGCAATCGCTTCCAACACCGCTCACGCCGAGGCTCCTGAAGCTACTCATAATGTTACAACTGCTCAACTCAGAGAGATGATTGGTGAAGGCATTTCGGCAGCTATGACAACCAGAGAATTTAATATGAGCAGTGAACCGAATCACAACATGCACAGAAACAACTTCAACAGGGCTTGTTCATACCCCGACTTCTTGAAATGCAATCCCTCATACTACCGAGGAAAAGAAGGAGTCATTGAATTGATGCAATGGTTTGAAAGACTAGAGACAGTTTTTCACATCAGCGGTTGTGCTGACGAGAACAGAGTTAAGTTTACCACGTGCACCCTACTTGAGAGTGCCCTTACCTGGTGGAACTCTGTGGTCGCCATCCTTGGACAAGACACTGCCTATACTCTCACTTGGGCCAACCTCAAGGATAGAATGGCTGGGAAGTATTGTCCTAGAGGAGAGATGAAGAAGTTAGAAGTCGAGCTGTGGGATCTCAAGTGTGAGAACAATGATATCCTCTGGTACAACCAAAGATTTCAAGAGTTAAGCTTGATGTGCGCCAGAATGTTCCCTCTAAGGAGTGACAAGATTGAGAAGTATGTCAGTGGACTCCCAAACAACATTCATGACAGTGTGCTAGCTTCACAACCCACTACCATAGAAGGTGAAATGGAATTCGCGACAGAGCTGAGCAACAAGCGAGCTCACAACCTGTCTGAAAGACAAGCGGATAACAAGCACAAGTCGAGTAGAACTACTCGTAGTCGACCCCGACGATCTTCCAAAAGACAACGTATTGAGCAAACTGATGATACTACTTCCACAACCCGCAACAAGAAATATTTAGGATCCAAACCTAAGTGTTTAAAGTGCGACTACCATCATGATGCTGGAAAGCAATGTAAAGGGAACCAAAACCCCGCGAGTGAAAGTCATCATGAGCCAAAGAAAGTTGTAGTATGTTACGGGTGTGGGACCTCTGTGCATGTAAGACTTGATTTTCCTAAATTGGCCAACTGGAAGGAGGACAACAAAGGGACCCCATCACAAGTATACATGACTGGCGATGCCCAAGCCAATTCAAATTCCAACATCGTCACCGGTACATTTCTACTAAACCAACAATATGCATATGTCCTATTTGACACCGGGGCAGATCAAAGCTTTATCTCAACAGAATTTATTAGAGTATTGGAAATTACTCCATCGGTCTTAGACTCCTACTATACAGTAGAACTAGCTGACGGAAAAATCGTGACAGTTGGCATCATTATTCGAGGTTGGTACTCTAAACCTCTCCAATCACCCGTTCGACATCGATTTGATCCTAGTAAGTCTTGGTAGCTTTGATGTCATCATTGGCATGGATTGGCTGTCGAAGTAACATGCAGTCATCGTATGTGATCAAAAAGTGGTTCGTGTACCTTAGGGAGATGAAACCTTGATTATACGAGGGGATGGTAACCCTGATATAATCAACACTAGACTTAGTGTCATTTCTTGCACCAAAGCACAACGGTACTTGACCAGAGGATGCCCTATCTTCCTAGCACACATCTCCAAAATAGAGGAAGAAGACAAACCTGAAGAGATCAGAATCGAGGATGTGCCAATTGTCCGAGATTTTCCCGAGGTATTTCCTGAGGAACTGCCGGGTATGCCCCCAGTACGACAGATAGAATTCCAGATTGATTTAATTCCTGGGGCAGCACCTGTAGCTAAGGCACCCTACAGGCTAGCACCATTAGAATTGAAGGAACTGGCCAAACAACTCCAGGAACTATTAGAAAAAGGATTCATTAGGCCTAGCTCTTCTCCATGGGGAGCCCCCGTTCTGTTTGTCAAGAAGAAAGACGGTTCTTTTCGAATGTGCATCGATTACCGGGAATTGATCAAACTAACGATAAAGAATCTCCATCCTTTACCTCGCATTGATGACTTGTTTGATCAACTCTAGGGATCAAGCATGAATTCTAAGATTGATCTAAGGTCTGGGTACCATCAACTGAGAGTCCGGGAAGAAGATATCCCTAAGATAGCTTTCAGAACTCGTTATGGTCATTTCGAATTTAGAGTTATGCCTTTTGGATTGACAAATGCACCGGCAATATTCATGGATCTCATGAACCGGGTATGTAAACCCTATTTGGGCAAATTCGTAATAGTCTTCATCGACGACATACTTGTTTACTCCAAAAACAAGCAAGACCATGCTGAGCATCTGGCCCAAGTACTGAAAATACTCAAGGAAGAGAAGTTATATGCCAAATTTTCCAAATGCGAGTTCTGGATACCCAGAGTCCATTTCCTAGGACACGTCATTGACAGCGATGGTATTCACGTAGATCCTGCAAAGGTTGAATCCGTCAAGAGTTGGGCATCTCCCAAATCACCAACGGAGATCCGCCAATTCCTAGGACTCGCCGGATACTATCGTCGATTCATTGAACACTTCTCACAAATAGCCAAACCAATTACAAAACTCACTCAGAAAAGAGTAAAATTTAATTGGGGAGAAAAGGAGGAATCAGCTTTCCAATTGATAAAACAGAAGTTGTGTAGTGCGCCTCTCCTATCATTACCTGAGGGCAATGATGTCTTTGAGGTATATTGTGACGCCTCATATAGAGGATTGGGAGCAGTGCTAATGCAAAGAAAGAAAGTGATTGCCTATGCTTCTAGACAACTGAAGAAGCATGAGAAAAACTACACTACCCACGATTTAGAACTTGGAGCAGTGGTCTTTGCCTTAAAAATATGGAGGCATTACCTTTATGGGACAAAATGTACAGTGTACACCGACCACAAGAGCCTGCAACACATATTAGATCAAAAAGAACTTAATATGAGGCAGCGTCGTTGGATCGAACTGTTAAGCGATTACGATTGTGAAATCAAATACCATCCAGGTAAAGCAAACGTAGTCGCTGATGTACTAAGCCGTAAAGATAAAGACGCACCCATGAGGGTACGAGCCCTAACCATGACCATCAACCTGGATCTACCCAAGCAAATCCTTGAAGCACAACTCAAGCACAGAAACCCGAAAACCTCTGGAAAGAAAATATAGGAGGAATGCTTCGAACTGATCTCTCTAAAGAGAAACTGGAACCAAGGGCGGACGAAACATTGTGCTTACACGGGAGGAGTTGGTTACCCCGTTACGGGAATTTGAGGGACATAATCATGCATGAGTCACATAAATCCAAATACTCAATACATCCAGGATCGGAAAAGATGTATCAGGATATGAGGAAATTGTATTGGTGGCCCAACATGAAGGCTGACATCGCCACTTATGTTCAGAAATGTTTGACATGCGCGCATGTCAAAACAGAACACCAAAAGCCATCTGGTCTACTGGTACAGCCTAAGATACCTGAATGGAAGTGGGAAAATATCACCATGGATTTCGTGACGAAACTCCCAAAATCATCTCGTAGATATGATGCCATTTGGGTGATACTCGACCGACTCACCAAGTCAGCTCATTTCATACCCATTAAGGAATCCGACTCCTTATCCAAGTTGGCAAGGACCTACCTTAAGGAAATTGTAACCAAACATGGGGTACCAGTCTCAATAATCTGTGACCGGGACATCAGATTCACCTCCAACTTCTGGAAGGCTCTCCAACGAGCCCTGGGTACCCAACTAGATATGAGCACCGCCTATCATCCCCAAATGGATGGTCAAAGTGAGCGAACTATTAAAACTCTGGAAGACATGCTAAGGGCATGTGTGATTGATTTTGGAAATATTTGGGTCGAGCATATACCTTTGGTTGAGTTCTCCTACAACAACAGCTATCACGCCAGTATCAAGGCAGCCCCTTTTGAAGCCCTTTATGGAAGGAAATGTCGTTCTCCTGTATGTTGGGCAGAGGTAGGCGAATTCCAACTCACTGGGACTGAATTGATTCAGGAGACTACAGACCGAATCGTCCTTATAAAGCAAAGATTGCAAGCTGCTCATGATCGACAAAAGAGCTACGCGGATCAGAAACGAAGACCCGTACAATTTAAAGAAGGAGATCACGTCATGTTAAAAGTATCACCATGGAAAGGAATTATACGATTTGGGAAGCGGGGAAAGTTGAATCCACGATATGTGGGTCCTTTCAAAGTGATAGCCAAGATCGGGGAAGTGGCTTACCGCTTAGAGTTGCCGCCACAGTTAAGTCGGATACACCCCACCTTTCATGTGTCAAATCTGAAGAAGTGCTACGCAGAGGAACCTTTGGTTATGCCCTTAGAGGGGGTCCATATCGATGACCAACTTCAATACACTGAGACACCAGTGGAAATCATGGAGAGGATGACCAAGAAGTTGAAACGTAGCCGCATCCCATTAATCAAAGTACGATGGGACTCAAAGAGAGGCCCCGAGTACACCTGGGAACGAGAACACATCTTCAAAGCCAAATACCCTCATCTTTTCACTTAAAAGATAACTACTTTTTAGTAGCTTTGAGACAAAGCTAAAATAACGGGGTGGTGCTGTAAAATCCATGATTTTACCATGATTTCATGTAATAATATTCACCCATAAATCCTAGAATAATCACTCTTGTGTTGTGCATCTATAAGTTATGTGTGTATTTGATCACTATGTACTTATACTTCTACTACTACTTTGCTATGGAAATATGATGCATAACTAAACTTGGTACATAAGACTAAGATCATAAGTATTGAAAGTTACAACAACTATATATGCCTAACACATAAACCACTTTGTGGGAAAACGTTGCATGGGGTAGTATTACATACATATAAGTATGTGTACATTACAAACTTATATATGTATACACTTTGGAATAACCCAAATGTCAACTACCTTGTGCGCTAGCCCAACACAAGCCCACAACTTGAAGCCCATCTTCCCTTTTTGCTAAGAATGACACGCAAATTATAAGGTGGAAGGTGAAGAGAAGCCTTGGAAATGCAAGTGTCATGCATTGGGAACACAAGTGTGTACACTTGGCACTATTGCTCTTACCAAGGTGTTCACACCCTTGCTTGCCTTTCTCTCTCCTTTTAGCCGAAAACACACACATACTCTTCACATTCACTCTCAACCAGATCTCACCCTCTCCTCCCTTTTTCTCTCAAGTAATTCGGCTATAAGCAACCAAAAATCCAAGTTTGTTCACTAGATCTACTAGATCCTTGCCTTATAGTAATCCCAAATCTATAGGTAGCATAATCATCATCCTTGGAAGTGTTATACCAAGCCCTAGCCGAACCTTATAGGTCATGGATTGGTTAACAATTGGTGTCTCCCTCATCATCTTAAAAAGATCTCTAACCTCCTTGTTCATATAGATCTTACTTGGTAACATATTGGCAAAAAGTTATACACATCATATTCTTTCATTCTTTCATGCATGCATCATCATACACATATAAACACAAGTAAATAAAGTGTTAAAAATCAAGATTTTATAAAGCTATGACCCTTATACGTCACGGCATATTTATGCAAATCATGTTCATGATTTAAAAATCTTTTAATAAGAAACTTATGACTTATATGTTATGTCTAAACTTGATTTAAAACCCATATGAAACCTTTTATAAATCTGGACATTGCATGAGTTACAAATCTTGTTTTATGGAACTTTGGTTAACTAATAACCATAGATCTCATGAAATGAACTTGTGTAACTCAAAGATCAAGAAAACCATGACCTTAAAGGTCGCGGCTAAATTAAGTGGAGACTATATGATTGGTTGTCTAAGTTTTGAATCATGGAATATGAAAGGTAACATGTTAAATGGAATATTAAAAATCAAAGTAGCTTTATGTGAATATTTGTAGCCGTGGGTTTTATATGACCCTAAATGAGTTAGATGTACATGCATGTTATTATATAACCTAGATCTTGTAATAAGTGTTAACTTAACATGATAAACATGAAATAAGCCTATAGATCTTATGGGAATATTGAGAGAAAATAATATAGCCGTGGGATATACCTTGTTTTCTTGGAATAATAATAACCTTGGGAACATGCATGTAACCTAGATAATTATGATGTGTTTTTGTAAATATTTACAAGACTTCAAAACTAGCTAATATGTTCATCTTGGAAATACCAAGATTAAGAAATATGGTCGTGGACTATATATGAGTAAACATGGATATATGATTGATTTTAGGTCTAGACATAATTTAGATCTCATTTTGAACTTATGATTTGTTTACTTGATTTATACATAGATAGATCTAAATTGGAACATCACATAAAACAAGTATAAGTTTTATTCTTTTATTTTAGATTTAAAACAATATGAATAAGCTCATAATAAACTTATAAGAATGTCCTAAGTTAAAACCTACATAAATGTAGAGTAGTGGTAATGGACTATTCATGCCCATGAAATATTAATCCAAAACTTAATGGACCTAATGAGCACATATAAAGTTTGAATGTTAAAATAAAAGTTTTTATAGTAAAATATAACTTATAAAAACTTTTTGGATGAAAATGACAATTTATAAGACTTAAGGACAAAAACCGTAACTTATGAAACTTGTTTTGATAAACTAGTAAACACAAGGACTGAAAATGTAAATATCCAAAAGTCAAGGGTTTAATAAATATTATCCGTGGAAAATTAAACCCTAGGGACCATTTTGGGAAGTTTCTAAAAGTTATTTTGTCATTTTATAAAACTAAGGACTATTCTTGTAAATTGCTGAAACTTAAAGAAGCCCTAGGGGCTGTTTTGTAATTTTTATATAGTTACAAAACCAAGATAATCCTAGGGGGACTAAATCTGCCATAAACCGAAACTTAAACAAGCCCTAGGTACCAAATGTGTAATAATCCAAAAGTTTACTTGTTTAAAAATATAAAAGGACTAGTTTTGCCACATTCCGAAACATTTCCAAGCCCTAACCCTAAAATCTATTTTAATTATAATAAAACGTAATTAAAATACTTAGACCATAAGAATTAAAGTATAAATTCTTAAGTATAAATTATTTCATAAATTTTAAAGTTATTTGTGGAAACTTTAAAGTTAAATAAAATATTTTATATATATATATATATATATATATATATATATTTTTTTTTTTTACTTCAGGAAATAATTGTATAAACAATTATGAATATGTATTGTTAATACATGTACTCATATACTTTTAAGAAATAAAATTATGTGAACGATAATTAAATTAAATATTAATACGTAAATATGTTATAAGTAAAACTCCTTATGGTTACTTAAATATGGAACATGATTATGAAATTTAACGGTATGTTATTAATACAAGTACTATACACACCGATTAATATTTTTAAGTGAAACATTCTATTTTATGTTTACTTAAATGTAAAACTTAATTTTAAGATTGGATGATTACTATAAATACATGTATGCTAACTCATATTGATAGTTAAACATGTGATGTGAACTTAGAAATGAAACTTATATAAATAAGTTTAAATGAATATTGAAGCTACTTGAGCTACGGTTATTTAGATAAATACCATAGTATGAATGAACTGAATAAAATCTGTATAAGCATACATATATGTTCTTTGTACTATCTATTAAGACTGTACTATCTGATTAGGCATAACTTTGGTGTGAGCTTTATTTGGATACCTGTACTGAACAAGCAATTGCCTACTTAATACTTCGCTTTTGGCTAGGTAAAAAGTCTTATCGTCCGAATCTTTTCGAATTGAAAACCGGTCTTAAGTGCGACTCAATCGTCTTTTGGTGAATCAAGAGAATGGTTTGGTTTTGATTATCTATTTTAAAATAATAGCAAGAAATTTAAGTGTCGTTGAGTATTGTGGAAGAATAAAGATTAAACTAAATGAAACGAGTAAAATTCTAGTGCTTGAAAACGTAAAGGCAATATTAGGAAAATACTAGAACACTTAATGAAACTAACACTTAGAACTTTTATCAAAGCAATAAACTAAACAAACCCTAATCGGAATATCACAAATAATCACTCAATCGGAATGAGCCCAAAAAGGTTTCCCGATCGGAATGTATTCCGATCGGTTGATCAGAAAGTTGGTAGTGACCTGCGATCGGAATATGCAACAACAAGGGGCAATCGGAATGTTACTCAAGGTCCCAATCGGAATAACTGAATATACACAATCGGAATTTACAAAAGCTTGACCAAATCGGAATAATAGGCAAAGACTACTAATCGGAATGTTGGGGAAAACAACTACAATCAGAATATTCAGCAAGGGGCCAGATCGGAATACTTTAATACCTAATCCGATCACTCGATCAGAATAAGGAGGGTGCAGATCGGAAAAACTCAAACCCTTTTCCGATTGATCAATCGGAAAGGGTGGTATGATGGCTGCTCGGAAAATACCAATCGGAAAGGGGTTTTAACCCTTTCCGAAATGTTTGGGATTCGGTTAAAAGCCAAGAAATAAGCTATAATGGAGAGCTTATTCCCAAAACTAGAACGAATCAAACTAAACGGATCAAATAAGCACTTTTATCAACTTATCTAGCTCGAAAATAAACAAACTTTTGGATCAAACAATAAAAACATGAACTTTTTAAGGAAAACTTTTATAAGTAAATAAGCTAATCATAAAAATAAGCCAATAAGCACAAGAGTCTTAAAGCTTAATCAAATGAAAACTTATGAAATGATCAAAAGATTAACTTTTTAAGCACAAAATCATTTAGAACAACACGGATCATATGATACTCGCACCAAAATCAATCTAAAATCAAAGAAAAGTAGAATGTAAGGATTAAAAGCTTAAAATAGAACTTGATTAATGAAATAAGCAATACATAAGTGTTTAATCTTGAAAGATTAAGAGAAAAGATGAAATTTAGTGAGAGAAAGTTTAAGACTTTCTCTCTCTAAAACTAGAAAGAAAATGAAAAAGTGAAAACTAAAAACTAACTAGCTAACCACCCTCCTAATGACTATTAGGAGGGTATTTATAGGGAAGGTGGAAGGAGTGCATGTGTTGCATCTTCTTTCTTGCTTTCTTCACGTTTTCTCGACTCAACTTTAATTCTTTGTCTTTGTCGTCTCGGGATTTGAACTTGTCTTTTAATTTTCTTCTTCTATTAGACTTAAGTTCTTCGACTTCGTTAAACTTCCGCCTTTAGACTTTTTCTTCGATAAATCTTCAGAATAGGCCTTGGACTTCCGTTCTTTTTGCACTCTTGATCTTTTGACTTCGTCTTTTCCTGTTTTCTTCGATAAAAGCCCGTGAAAACCCGTGTTTTCTTCCTTTTTCATATTTTGGTCCTAAAACACAATAAAAACACAAACCACGCATAATTCCGACTTTTACGACATAACTCACAAGTTTTGGTCATGTTATTATTGGAAATAAGTGGTAAAAGGATAAGTGTTTTCACACTTATTAAATCCCCTACACTTGACCATTGCAATGCCCTCATGCAATGCATTAATTTTAAAGCACGGTTTACATTTTCCATCATAAATAACCCACCTTGGCCTTTATTAAATACTAAACATAAAAGATAGAAACTAAAAACTTACATTGGGTTTTGGCGGCCATGAACGTTTATCATCCTCAAGTTTCACGTTCCTCATACCAAGCTTAAAAACGAGATCATTGTTATTATAAGTTAGCAAACTATCACGAACTCATGTGGGCCAATTATTCACTTAGACTCCCTTATTCCTAGGTGTATCTCTTATATTTTATTTTTGTCTTGAATGATCACAAGGATGCATTGTTTGACTTATTTCGATAGTTATTTAGGCCGAAAATAAAGTGAACGATTTAATCAATAGTTAGCTAAAGGACCAAATCTTTTAAAACTGCTTCTCGGGACCTCATAAAGTTCATATCTTGGCATAACTCGCTTCACGATTTGAGACCTTTCTCGGACCGATATTTGGCAGCGACTTCATACATCGAATCTTGAGAGACGTTCATGAAATAATGGCCTTCTCTTCATAATAGGAATTTCTTCACTTGAAGTTTTGAGAGATTCTTCATCTTTGGACCACGACTTCTTCATTTTTCTCCAATCTTTATTTTGGACTTCGATATACAACGATCCGCCTCCTTTTAGGACTTGGATCTATTTATCCTCATACCTTGTTAGGGTCTTTTCGGATAGACTTCTCCATAATCTTTTGGGGAGTATTTGCTTTTCGTCGTGTGTCCCGATCCTTCATATTGATTTTCGATAAATGATTCTTCACATCACTTTTGGATCTTTAGCAACAAAATGTAGCCCTCATGCCTTGTTAGGGCCTTTTCGGACTTGCCAATCTTCGCATCCCGCTTCAATAAGTTATGCCTTGGCTATGAACTCTAATCCGTACCGAGCAACTTTTAAACGATCTGGGGCTAGAAGCTAAGTAACCTTTTAAATCGTACAACCTTATTTATTGCAGATAAATTTATTAACAAGCGGAGGGAGAATAGGCTTATAATTAACTCACATAAATTCACGAAAGAATACCGAACTTATAATTGACTCTATCATCTCTCGTTCTTCACAGTTTAAAATCTCATGGAATGAGACTCGTGGATGCTTAGCCTATTAAATCAAAGTTTTGGGTTTTCGAGTCGCCTATAGGATCTTGCAAATTCTTAGACTTTTTCAAGTTTAGAAATCGCGTTTTAAAGTTCCCTTGATAACCGACTCTCTAGGATCAATTATAGGAACTTGTGAAAAGTTCTTGTTCTTAACCCGTGAGAGTTAAGACATTCGCGTTTTATAGCTCCCTATATAAAAGCCTAGCAAAACTTGACTTAAACACGTTAAGGATACTAGCTAGAGTAAACTTAGGTAAGTAAACTTGGGTTGAGTCAAAATGTTCACGACTAAGAAAAATCTAAAACCACTTTATTGAAAATTTATTCTAGCAATGAAAAGAAACTAAACATGATAAAGGAAAATACAACTATACAACTAGGCCAAAATAGATTAAAAATTTTGAAAAATGTCGAAAAATCAAACTTTCCGGTTAAAATGAGGGCAAATTCATGGAAAAGACCATTTACTTCGATAGAAGTCCCCCCTACACTTGAGATAAACATTGTCCTCAATGTTTAAGCATGTGGGAGTAAACTCCCCTACACTTAGGACATTGTGAACTTTGTTTAAATCTTGCTAAGGAAAGGACAACTAAAGTGAATTCAATGTGAACATATAAAATATGAAATATTGAATCACAAGAGTTTAGGATAAAACCAGGAAGATGGGAACACGGTATCACGGTTCGTCAAAAGTCATCAAGATGCTCTCTGAAGCCTTAATCCCTGCACTCCACAAGAAACAAGACAACAAACACATACGGGGCTCCACCTACACTTATTATGAAAGCAGTAAAGGATAGAACACGGGTTGCCTCCCAAGAAGCGCTTGTTTTTGTTCACCGAGTCACGAGCCTGACTCGACCCAATTTAGTTTATGGGGAACGTGGTGAGGGATGGAATCATCTCAGGAGAGATGTCCTCACCAAAGTACAGCTTCAGACGCTGGCCATTCACCTTGAAATTAGGCCCATTTGGCTGAGAAAGCTCAATGGTCCCATATGGAAAGACTCTGGCGACGGTGAATGGACCAGACCAGCGGCTCTTCAACTTGCCAGAGAAGATCTTCAACCGAGAGTTAAAGAGTAAGACTTGATCACCAACGTGGAACTCTCGGTTCTTGATTTTTGCTTCATGAATGATCTTCGTCTTCTCCTTGTAGATCAGCGAGTTCTCTGAAGCTTCATTCCTCAGTTCATTTAGCTCGTTGAGTTGAATCTTGCGATGATCACCGG
Source organism: Glebionis coronaria (assembly GCA_025667525.1). Taxonomy (NCBI): domain Eukaryota; kingdom Viridiplantae; phylum Streptophyta; class Magnoliopsida; order Asterales; family Asteraceae; genus Glebionis; species Glebionis coronaria. The sequence goes on along the minus strand of CM046882.1, from coordinate 196,149,291 downwards.
CTTTGTTGATGTCGAAGTTAGCCCACTTCAAGGCCCAGTGCGCCTTATGTTCCAGCTCGATGGGAAGGTGGCATGCTTTCCCGTGCACAAGACGATAAGGTGTACAATCGATCGGGGTCTTGTAAGCAGTACGGAAAGCCCACAGAGCATCATCTAACTTATCGGCCCATGCGGCGCGATGCTCTCCCATAGTACGCTCCAAAATTCGCTTCAATCCACGGTTGGATATCTCAGCTTGCCCATTGGTTTGGGGATGATAGGCTGTGGAAAGACGGTGATTGACACCATACTTAGCCATGACTCTTGCAAATTGATCGTTGCAAAAATGAGTCCCGCGGTCACTGATGATAGCACGAGGAACGCCAAATCGAGCGAAAAGCTGCTTCAAAAAGTTCACAACCACCCTCGCATCATTCGTAGGAAGAGCCTTAGCTTCAACCCATTTAGAAACGTAGTCGACGGCAACGAGGATGTACTTGTTCCCTTTGGATGATGGAAATGGCCCCATAAAGTCGATGTCCCATACATCAAAGATTTCACATTCCTGTATGAAATTTTGAGGCATCTCATCCTCATGTGTGATCTTGCCTTGGCGTTGGCAAGCATCACAATGCTTAACCATTTCGTGAGCGTCACGATAAATGGTGGGCCAATAGAATCCAGAATCAAACACTTTCTTAGCGGTGTAGTTGGGACCAAAGTGACCACCGGTGGGTCCTTTGTGGCAAGCTTGGAGAATGTCAAAAGCTGCCGGTCCGTCAACACATCGACGAATGATAAGATCAGCACATTGTTTGAATAGAAAAGGGTCATCCCAAAAATAAGTCTTAACATCATTCAAGAACTTCTTCTTTTGTTGGGATGTTAACCCTTTGATGAGAATACCACCCGCTAAGTAGTTTGCAATATCCGCAAACCACGGGGTGTCATCAAGATTGAGATTTATAGACATTAAAGTCTCAAGGGGGAAAGAGTCATTGATCTCTTTGTTCGGATGATCCCCTTGATATGGATCCTCAAGTCTGCTCAGATGATCCGCGGCCAAGTTTTCGGCTCCCTTCTTGTCACGAATTTCAATGTTGAATTCTTGAAGGAGTAAAACCCAGCGAAGAATTCTTGGCTTAGAATCATGCTTTGTCATCAAGTACTTCAACGCGGAATGGCCCGTGTATACGATGGTGGGGGATAAAACAAGATAGGGGCGAAATTTCTCAAAAGCATAGACAACAGCTAAAAGCTCTTTTTCGGTTGTCGTATAATGCAATTGAGCCCCCGTCATTGTTTTGCTAGCATAGTGGATTGGTTGGAAGTATTTATTCACTGGTTGGCCCAAAACCGCACCAATGGCAAAGTCGCTAGCATCGCACATCAACTCAAAAGGCAGCTCCCAATTAGGGGTAACCAAGACCGGTGCCTTAGTTAGCTTATCCTTAAGAAGATTGAAGGCGTCGAGACACTCTTTAGAAAAGATAAAAGGAGTATCTTTTTCCAAGAGGTGGGTCATCGGGCGAGCGATTTTAGAGAAATCCTGAATGAATCGACGATAGAAGCCCGCATGACCTAGAAAACTTCTCACACCCTTCACGGTTGAAGGTGGAGGTAATTTGGCTATGACATCTACTTTAGCACGGTCGACTTCAAGACCTGCTTTAGAGATTTTGTGTCCTAGCACAATGCCTTCTTTTACCATAAAATGGCATTTTTCCCAATTCAGAACAAGGCGAGTGTCTTCGCACCGCTTTAGCATACGTTCCAAATTGGCAAGGCAAGAAGAGAAGGAATCCCCAAAGACCGAGAAATCATCCATGAAGACTTCCATGGTTTGCTCAACCATGTCATGGAAGATAGCCAACATGCACCTTTGGAAAGTCCCGGGGGCATTGCATAAGCCAAAAGGCATTCTTTTATAAGCAAATGTGCCATAGGGACAAGTGAATGTTGTCTTCTCTTGATCTTGGGGGTCGATGGGTATTTGGAAATAACCCGAGAAACCATCAAGAAAGCAGTAATATTCATTACCCGCTAAACGTTCAAGCATTTGGTCCATAAAAGGTATAGGAAAATGATCCTTTCTCGTGGCATCATTGAGTTTGCGGTAGTCTATACAAACTCTCCACCCAGTAACGAGACGGGTAGGAATCAACTCATTGTTTGCATTGGGCACAACGGTGATACCGCCTTTCTTAGGCATACAATAGACTGGACTAACCCATGGTGAATCCGAAATAGGGTAAATCATACCCGCATCAAGAAGTTTAATAACCTCTTTTTTGATGACTTCATGGATTTTGGGATTCACCCTTCGTTGGCTTTGAATTGTGGGCTTAAAGTCGTCCTCCATGAGAATTTTATGTGTGCAGAAGTGAGGATCAATTCCGCGAATGTCGGAGATTTTCCAAGCAATAGCTTTCTTATGATCTTTAAGCACGACGATGAGGCGATATTTTTCTTCTTCTTTCAAGTCCTTCGCGATAATGACAGGCGACTTCTTCTCTTCTTCAAGGAACACATACTCAAGATGGGGCGGCAACTCCTTAAGTTCTAAATCCGGAGGATTTTCGATGGGAGGCGTTTTCAAAGTTGGAGCATCGATAGCAATAACCGTGGGAGATGGTGGAGAAAGATTATCTTCTTTGAGAAGGTTTTCAAAGAAACACATGTCGTCATCCCAATCGGTGGGAGAATCGTCATTTGTTGAGTTCACATCTCCCATGGTAGCTTCAAGTTCTGTTGTCCCTAATATATGTGATGTTATACACGAATTTATGAAAGAAAGTAAGAAATGAGAAGAATTCTAGAGAGAGAAACTAGAGAGAGAAAAGAGAGAGAAGTGTGTGAACTTGGTGAGATTAGATTAGAGAGAAGTGAGAAATACAAATGACCATCCACCCTCCTAACATGCTAGGAGGGTAGTATATATAGTCCACCCACATGCGGGCTTTAATGGACTATATATTGGGCCGGGCTTGTATTTTGGACTTTAATTAGTTTAAATCCAAGCCCGTGAATCATGACTAAATAACTACTTATTACAACGTTCTAATAAATAATACAATAGAAACCTATGACCGAACATTCTTGTTTGACTCAATATTTTGAGGCTAACAATCTCCCCCAATGTGAGGTCATTCCTCTTTGATATTTGGATTCCAATGGAGATTTATGAATTTCGTCATAAATGAGTCTTGAACGTGTAACAGTAGTTTTGTTCCTTCATGCTGTGATCTTTGAGCCTTTGTCGTTGTCTTTCGACTTTGTCTTTAAGTCTTGAGATCTTCAAATCATCCTTGACTTGTCATTGCCATCTTGCGATCTTGTGTCTTTATCCACATGCTCACACTATCAATTGTTGGATAAGTCTTTGGGCATGAATATGTGGTTGTGAATCTTTGACTTTGCTGAGTACACCGTGACGCCACCTTCTCGAGACAAAACATAGACACGGACTGAATGGCTTTGACATTCGTCCTAAATCGGTAGCGTTTTACCTCCGGTCGGTGAAGACCGTTATACGATATTAAATATCGTACCTGTGATCAGGTAGATTCAATTAAGAATCTCCTTGACAGGGTTTCGCGGCTGTACTAGCCGTTCTCTTTACTCGACCGTCTCAAAGCAAGACTGCGAACATAAAGAGTGAATCAATTGGATAAATATCCGCTTGATTAAAGTCGTCAATTCAAGTTCCTGGAACAAGTTTGATTCATAAAGAATCTTACCATTGTTGCTTTCCAGTTGACACAAGTTTGATTCATAAGAATCTCACAAGTTACCTACCGTAGCGCTGTTTGATGTTGACGCTAGAAGGATTTCCATTCGTCACTGTGAATATTAATAAATATCACTCTGAATGTTCTGGCAAGACCATAAAGATATTGCGTAGAAACCTGAAACGAGTTTGAATCAATTCAGAATCAAACCACTGTTGCTTTTCAGTTTTACATATGTTCAATTCATAAAGAATCTTGCATATGACCTACCGCAGCGCTGTTTGATGTTAACACTGGAAGGATTTCCACTCATCATTGTGAATACTAAGTAGTATCACACTGAGTGTTCTAGCAATATCACAAGGATATAGCGTAGGACTCTCTTGATCTTCATCCGTGTGTCCTAACGAGATTTGATTGATCTCTTGGCTCTAGACTCGATTTGTGCACTTTTAGTGGTCGGAGGCTGGAGCAGATGCCACCTATTCAATATCAACTATCTCGGAGTGAGAAAGTCAATAGAAGTCGTGTTGATCTCCGTGACAATAAAACAAACTTCTTTTGAGAGAAGCCTGAGTAGCTAGGAAAGGGTTGTGCTTCACATCACTGGGTCCATGATGAGTTTGTCTTCATGATGAGTTGACCCGGTTTCTGCCTAAGTTGTATGGAGGGCTTCTTTCTTTACACCCTTTATCCTTACATTTCTTTTTCATTCTTCAACCCCTTCAATGCTTACCAAGACATCATTACTAGCACCTTGTTGTGATTGTTCCAGTGCTAGCATCAGTACTTAGTCGGCATTCAGCTACGTTCACATTCTACTCCATCTTTCCTAAGGACTTCTAATAATCTATTGGATTGTCCCTGGGAAGATCCCTCCGGTTCTGGTTGGATCATAGGACTTAAACCTAACCACCCTTTTGACACCAATAACGTCGTGAATTAAAGATGTTGTGGGTATTTGATCGTAACCATGAAAACCACTTTAAATTCTAACAAGGTGTTTGAAAAACATTTAACACCTTGCTAGTTTTGTCGTTTCAGAAATGCTCCCCCTTCACATGTGCATCGATAATCGAAAGTGTTTCGCACATGTAGGTAAGAGTTAAAGTGCTTGAGTCTTATATTAGATCACATTTTAATCACATTTTCTCCCCCTATCTCTAATATATAAAATGTTTTGATATTAGAGATACCAAATTTGATTAAAATATATTTTGAAAAATAGTCTTGAAATCTCCGGGAGAAAGATGTGTTAAGCTTTTGCATGAAGTTGAAATGCTCCCCCTCAAAAATTGATCCAATTGAATTGTCATTATGAGGATATGATCCACATTTCGCTTTTTGAGGATGGGAGTTTGTTGAACACACAATTTTTGAAAGATTTTGAATAATCATTGATAAATTCTTGAAAAAATTGTGTTCAACGCTTTTTGAAAAAATCCTATTTCTTTTTGTCGAAGAGGTTTTTCTAAAGCATAAACTTGAGTTCATAGACTTTGAATGTCTTGACGAATCCACTCAAGTGTAAGAAGATTTAACTTCTTTTGCTAAGGGTAAGAGCACTAAATCGTACACTCCCCCGTGAATATCGATCGGGGTTGCAATCTGAAAGTGATTACAAGCCATTGTGTTGAGCTCAAAACGTTGAATGTTTTGTGACAAGCTCAACCCGTGATAGATTGCTCTACCCGTTGTTTGGAAATATTTGTCCAAAATAGACAATTTCCTTTATTAAAAGAAGAAATGACATGTTTTGAAAAAATATTTACAACTTTCATTCGAGCTTTATGTACACACCCGTGTCGTTATTGAGCGACATTTCTAGGTACGTCCATATTATCGATACTGAAAGACATGTCGAGAAGAATATTTTTTGGATTATCAAAGATTTTTTAATTTTGTATTTTCTTTTTCATTAATATTTACAGGTAGATGTTTGATAGATGAATCAAGCAGGCTTCTTTGCCAGAACCTCCAGTTCTGCTGGAGTCAAACATCTCATACCAATTTGCCTAACTAGATACGCAAACCTCTCTTTCGAAAGAGCTTTTGTAAACAAGTCAGCTAATTGGTAATCAGTTCCAACAAAGTATAATTCAACAATACCCTTTTCAACTTGTTCCTTAATGAAGTGATATCTGACATCAATGTGCTTCGTGCGGGAATGCTGAACCGGATTGCAGGAGATGGCTATGGCCGATTTTGAGTCACAGTACATAGGTACTTTATCAAAATGGAAGCCATAATCCGTGAGTTGTGTTCTCATCCAAAGAACTTGAGCACAACACGCAGATAGAGACACATACTCCGCTTCGGCTGATGACAGTGACGTGCAATCCTGCTTCTTGGAAGACCATCCCACAAGCTTGTCTTGACCTAGAAATTGTGCACCACCAGAAGTACTTTTACGTGTATCAAGACACCCTGCATGATCAGAATCTGAATAGGCCGTTAGAAAGAAACCGGTTTCCCTCGGATACCAGAGTCCCATGTGAATGGTATTCTTAAGGTACCGAAAGATCCGTTTAACCTCCTTGAGGTGCTTTTCAGTGGGTCGTGCTTGATATCGTGCACAATAGCATGTAGCATGATGTATATCAGGTCTGCTCGCTGTCAAGTACATGAGGGACCCGATCATGGAACGATATCTCGTTTGATCTATGGGTAATCCCTCCAAATCAGCATCTAGGGATGTGGTTGATAATGGTGTCCCAACGGGGTCACATGATGTCATACCATGCTTTTTTATTATCTCTTGACAATACTTAGCTTGGTTAATGAAGATACCACTTGGGGATTGGTGAACTTGAATTCCTAGAAAGAATTTTAGTTCTCCCATCATAGACATTTCAAATCTGCTGTGCATTACTTTTTCAAACCATTTTGAAAGTTTTGGGTTTGTAGACCCGAAAATAATGTCATCAACATAAATTTGCACAAGCAAAATGTCATCCCCATATTTATAAGTGAACAAAGTTAGATCAATGGAACCTTTTGAGAAACCTTTGGATACCAGAAATTTCGAGAGCTCGTCGTACCACGCCCTTGGAGCTTGCTTGAGTCCATAAAGTGCTTTGTGGAGACGATACACCTTGTCAGGATATTGAGGATTGACGAATCCTTCCGGCTGCGTGACATAGACTTCTTCCTTCAAAGGACCGTTAAGAAACGCCGTCTTTACGTCCATTTGATAGACAGTGAATCCCTTATGTGCAGCATAAGCAAGGAAAATCCTGACCGCTTCCATGCGAGCAACGGGTGCAAATGATTCATCAAAATCAATTCCCTCTTTCTGGCCATACCCCTTAGCCACTAGCCTAGCTTTGTTCTTGATGATCGTATTCTCTTCATCCATCTTGTTTTTCCAGATCCAACGAAGATTTAATGGAGTCACATCGTATGGTCTGTCAACAAGTTCCCAGACTTTAAGTCTTTCAAATTGTTGAAGTTCATCCGTCATCGATTCAATCCAAGCATGATCAGCTAATGCTTCTTTGATGTTTTTCGGTTCCGCTGAACTCACGGCGAGTGCGAACATACAAACATCAGCATCGGTGTTAAGCTGTCGTCTTGTGCGAACGGGCTGTGAAGGGTTTCCAATTACGTGAACCAAAGGATGATCTCGGGTCCAATGATGTGTTGAAGGATGTCGTTGATAGAAAGTATGCATATTTGACGGATCAACATGGCAAGTAGAAGACTCTCCAGTTTCGTGTACCGGTGTACCGAATGGGTTGATAAATTCGTCTTCGCCAGATAATGCATTGTCTGCTTGATTTGTGTTCTCTGGAGCAATGACAGTAGTTGTGGATGTTGTAGGATCGATTGTTGAAGTAATATTCTGAGGAGGTAAATCTGCAGCAACCCGTGTTGAAGTAGATGAAGTTGTATCTTGTTGTTGACGATGATCGGTTTCATCATTCTTATCCTGAGTGACAGCGGAAGACTTTGATACAACTTGTTTCTCCCCCGTGAAATATTCATCATACATTGGTCCATATAACATTTCCAACTCTTCAATTGTCGTATCGACTGTCATATCAGCTCTAGGAACATTTTCTGGAACCAGCGTTGAACTTGACGGTTCATTGCTGTGGTCTTGAGTTCCGAGTTCCGTGCGGTTTTGAACGGAAGTCATTTGTCCTTGTGGATCGGGACTTAAACTGCTTTGTTCAAGTGCCATCTCTTGAGATTCATCAAATCGGATGTGAATTGTCTCGACAATCAATTTTGTTCTTTTGTTGAACACTCTATATCCCTTAGACTGAGTTGCATATCCCACAAGAATACATGCATCACCTTTTTCTTTCATCTTATCCAAATTTTCACCATCTCGTATAATGTAACAAGTACATCCAAAAACATGAATGTGTTTGAGTGAAGGTTTTCGATCATGAATTATGTGATATGGTGTCTTTTCGTGTCTTGGGATAATTAAGGAGCGGTTTTGTGTGTAGCATGCGGTTGACACGGCTTCGGCCCAAAAGTATAGTGGAAGTTTTGAAGCGGATAATAATGTTCGAGCAGCTTCAACCAAAGTACGGTTTCGTCTTTCAACAACGCCGTTTTGTTCGGGTGTTCGAGCAATAGATGTTTCATGTTCAATCCCTTCGGCTTCAAAATACTTTCTCAGATTAGAATTCAAAAATTCTGTACCTCTGTCAGTACGAACCACTTTAACTTGAGCTTGAAGACCACGTTGTATCAATTTAAGGAAGCTGATGAGAACGTCGGGAGTTTCATCTTTGGATCTCAAGAAATGAGTCCATGTGTACCTTGAGTAATCATCGACTATTACTAGAATATATTTCTTGCCATTGATACTCTGAACACGCATGGGACCACACAGATCCATGTGAAGAAGATCTAACCGTCCTTTAGAGCTTGGTGTGGTCTTTGTTTTGAAGCTACTTCGTTTAGCTTTACAAAGTTCACAAGAAGAACAAAGATGATCTTTGATGAATTTCAAGCTTGGAAGGCCTCTCACAATATCTTTCTTGGAAAGCAAGTTAATGGTATCAAAGTTGAGATGAGAAAGACGTTGATGCCATAACCATGCCTGAGTCGTTGAAGCTTTAGCCATGAAGCAAATTGGAGTTGATGAAGTTGTGTCTTGAAGTGAAATTGTGTAAAGATCAGTACCGCGTGTACCGGTAAGTAAGTCATTCCCATCATAATCACGAACAAAACATGTCTTCTTTCTAAAAGCAACTTCCAAATCCGCATCACAGAATTGACCAACCGAGAAAAGATTGTGATTGAGCCCTTCGACGTAGTATACCCTTTTAATCGTGATATTCCCCTGAACCAAATCTCCATATCCTAGGATCGGTGCAAATTGATCATTTCCGAATCGGACCGTACCCAGGAACTTCTCTACGAAGTTAATTAGAAGCTTGAGATTCCCCGTCATGTGCTTCGTGCATCCGGAGTCCATTATGAAGAGAATTATTTGTATCACCTGCAGAAGAGTTAGAACACGATGGAGCATTTGCTAAATTGGAGACCACAGTAGTTGTGATAGTAGAATCATTAGTGTCCTTATCAACATTTAAAGGCAAACTAACACTCGTTTTCACATTTTCTGTCCTAACTTTAGGCATCCATTTATATCCGGGAGGACATTGATTAGCAAACCACCATTTCCAAGACTTGCTAGCAGACTCATATAATTCCTTAATTTTTCTTCTAGGATTCTTAGTGGTGGAGTCTGATGCATTACTTTTCTTAGTGGGGGTTGCACCAGAATGGTTCACTTTGCGTTTGGGTTTACTAGCTCTAATCGGCATTGCAACTTGCTTCTTAGTTCTAGTATCTACGCTTTTGACTTTATTTATAGCACACATAGAATGATTAGCATTAGCACACTTGCCACATTTGACACAAACAAATTTCACATTCATAGCATTCAAATCATTCACAGTATTCAGATCGTCATTACATGCGATAACAGACTTTTTATTCTTAAAAACATTCAAATTCCTAGGGTGTTCTTCTACTTGCTTCATCTTCCCTTGATTCTTGTGTTTCCAGACCTTATCATTCGCTTGAGTGCTCTTAAGCTGAGGCCGGCTAACACTAGTAGTGGAGACTATTCCTGTAGTAGAAGACACATGAATATTAGTGTTTCTAGAAGTCTGAGGCGAGTGAGTATCTTTGTTTGTGGGCTTAGTGGACATTCTATACATCCCTGGTTTAATGACATTATTGTGCCTAACGCTTGGTGATATAGGATTCCTTATGGGTTGAGTTTGTGGTAACCTTTCCTTTCCATCCATCTTGGGGGCAAACACAGGTTTTGCAAACGAGGAATTAGATAAAGCAGATGGTTTTCCCAAGATAGAGGATCTATTCTCTTTAGAGGCATTGGGTTGTCTAACAACATTTTTCTTAATGCTAGGTTCCACAATTTTCCCACCCATTTTAGCAATGAGTTTCTGCAACTCAGCTATCGCTCTGTCCCTGTCTTGTAATTGAGCTTTCAACCCTTTAATTTCCAAATTCTGTTCATTCATTTCTCGAAATGTTTGGGAAAGTTTTTCTTGCAATTTATTATCATGTGTAAAACGACCAACATCTTTTTGCAAAGCAAGTTCAAGTGAATGACAATGTTTTTGAAGGAAATCAGTTTTGTGTTGAAGTAACTCAAAAGCCTTTTTGTCAACATTTTCTTTTCGTTTCGAAAGCTCAATTTCAAGACGTTCACATTCTTTGATCTTATCAAGATATTGGCATGCAACTTCAGAATATTCATCAATGTCAGCACAAGATGTAAAATAAGCACACATAACATCTTTAGAAACGCATTCTTGCAAGAGCAAATCATATTCATCTGAGAAATCAGACTTTTCCATTTGAAGATCATCAATGTGTTTCTCAATAGATTCAACATATTTTAAATCATCAAACATTTCAGTCCGAATGAACTCCTCAAGTTGAAGAACAGTTTCTTTAATCAACGCCGTGTTTGGAATTAAGAGTTCTTTCACAAGCAAGGTAATATCTTGAGGAATCGGACGTGTCCATTCAACATTTTTACGTTTTGCCCAGTCTCTTTCAACAATAGATTTAACATTATCTATGTGGTGTTTAAGAATACCTAATGTTTTCCTACTCTTGCTTTTAGATTCATCTAGAGGGAGGTAGTTGATGTATTTGTAAACATTAGATTTCTTAGGGGCAAATGCTTTCTTCCATTGAATTCTCTTTTGTTTGCATTCTAAGAACACTTCCTCACGAGTTTTCTGAGTTTGTTTGTTGAACAGGCCATAGAGACTATTCTCATAAGCATAGTTATAAGGTTTCACAAACTCCTTATTAACAAGTGGTTGACTATCGGCATCCCAAAGGGCAGTCTCTTCACTATTGGCACTAACAGGCATGCAATCAAGATCTGTCTTTTCAGTCTCATCAAGATAAAGATGCGGGTTCGCAGCTTGAGCTTTGGCAAGGTACTCAGGACTTGCAAAGCTAGCTTGACCCTTAAACATCGATGGAGGTGCTAGCATTCTTACGGATTGAATAGAATCATGCGTTTTATAAACAACGTTCTTCAAAAAGTCGACTTGTGCTTCTAGTTTTGTAACTTTTTCGGTTTCTTTATCATATCTACTTTTGAAGTCTTGTTTTAACGCATCTACCTCTTGTTTCTTATCCTCTAGAATTTTAGCAGAATCGGTAGTGGTCATAGAGAGCTTTTGTTCAAGTTCATTAACTTTGGTATTGGCAAGGTACGTTTTTTGACGTTCATCCATTAAGAAAACATTATATTGACGTTTCTCTTTAGCTAATAACTCAAGAGTTGTATTATATTTGTTTTCAAAATCGTCCTTTTGACTTTTTAACGCACTTCCCTTGTACCCCTCAAGCTCTTTGGTTTTCTGAAGGAGCTCATCTCTATAGGTTTCAGTCATCTCAGTAGATTTGATAAGAGCAGCTTTGCATTCTTCAAAGCTTTGAGTGAGCGTAGCGTTTGCCTTCTTTAATTGCTTTTGACTCTTTTTATTTTCAGTGACATCTTTTTGTAAAGTAGCAATTAAATTAGCAAGCGCAATACGTTCCTCTTCATCATATTCATTTGCATGTTGATCATCCTCAGACTCATTATTGCACATGTCTGATGAATCGGGTGTGGTATTGCTATCAACCGTTTCCATCATACACGTGTCATTAATGGCATTGGGTAGATCACTATGCTCAGGAATATCACCAAACACATTATATTCATTAGTAGTGTGTACCTTATCGATTGGCTCAGTGTCAAAGATAGGACCATTGTCATCTTCAGTGACTTTGAGAACTTCTTCAACCTTTGCCATGTACGAGTAATGTGCATCAAGCTCTTGATCAGAATCTTCATCATCAGTATCATCAAGCATGGCTCCTTCCTCAGCTAACAATTTAACCCCTGCTTCCATTTTCTTGCATAGCAGCATCTTTTCCTTGTGATAGCTGGAGTCTCTAACCCTTTTCGGCTTCCTGCATTCTTTTGCCATATGCCCATAACCTTGGCAATTAAAACATTGAATCCCACTCTGCTGAACCACTTGACTTCCAACCGTTTCCCTATTCCCAGTAGCAGCAGCAATCCTCTGAGCATCATACTTAGCAGTTTGTCGATCATATCTTGCAGAACCCTCAACATGTGTTGGATTATGTCGATCATACCTAGAAGGACTTTCACCACGTCGACGTGTGTCATACCTTGGAGGACTCTCAACATATCGGTTCTTTGTGTTAGATGATGTGCGAAGATTGTTGTTGGTGGGTTTGTAGATTTTCTTGTAAGTCTTCATTATGTAAGCAATTTGTTGTTTCATCTCTCGGTTCTTTTGAGCTTGGTCTTCATCACTATCTTCTTCAGATGAGGACTCAGATGGTGGTGATGGTGCTCTTGGCGCTCTACCTCGAGATTTTGTGGAAGATGAAGACTTAGATGATGTGGAATATCGTGGTGAAGATGATGTATTGGAGTATGGCTTAGGAGCACGAGAGTGAGGATCTTGAACATGTTGAGTGGTAGTCACTAAAGCAAGTAGATTAGCCGTCTTGGCAACACGTTCAGCTCGAATTTCATTTGCTTTATTCTGAAATTGCTTCAAGATGTCAAAGAGTCGATGATATGAGACCTCGTCTAACTTTTCTTGTTGTTTCACCAAAGTGACAAACCGTGTCCACTCAGGTTGAAGTTGTTGAAGAAATTGGACATTGACTTGCATGGTGGATACTTGCAGGTTATTTCTTGTCATGTCATTCATCATTTTATAAAACCTGGAGTAGTATGAATCAATTGATTCTCCATCCCTTGAAGTAAACTTGCCAAAATTCCAAAACAAGTTTGTTTTGACATCTTGTTTGTTGAGTGATTCTCCTTGTTGCAAGCGTTCAATAGCAGTCCACATTTCATGTGCTGTCGGGCATGCATCAACCGTGGAGTAAATATCATCTCCAATCCCACTTAAAACCATATAGATGGCTTCCTTCTCCGCATCATGCCAAGCACAATTTTCAGGTGTGAGATCAGCTCTTGTCTCATCACGTTCACTTGCAGGTATTGGATCAGTAGTATCTGTGGCTGCTCTTGGAGGAACTGAGATCTTCTTAAATATATATGGTCCATGAGTAATACATTTCCTCAGGGCATCACCATTAGGTCTTGTATCAAGATATCGTATGAAACGTGATTGCCATTGAGCATACCGACCAGATACAAGCATTGGTGGTCTCTCTTTGTTACCTGCCACCATTATGTTGTTGTTCGTCACACGATATTCGGCAGTAGAATCCATCTCAATATTCTCTGAAATGATGACGTGAATATGGATCTTAAGTAGATTTGTTGTGATTGTTGTTGAGGTTTAAATTCCGAAATTGCGATTTTTTCACAGCCCGACAATAAATTCCTCAGTCCGACAAAACGGTAGACCTAAAAAATTTGTAATCACCAAATTTTGAAATTGAGCTAGAAATGTCCTAAAACTAGTATGGAAAAAATTTGATTTTACTTGACCTAAAAATTTTAACTCTTTTTTTTTTTTTTTTTTTTTTTTTTTTTTTAATCTTCGTGTAATCTACGTTCCGAAACTAGTCTAGATGGTGGCTAAGTCTAAAAAATACTTAAACAAAATTTAGCGAAAACATGTCATCGGAATATCCATCGGAAAGTGCCATCGGAATACCCATCGGAATGTTTCTTAGATCGCAATGTGCACCTGTCGGAATCCTCCAGATCGGAATGTTCAGATCGCAATGTGTTCCTATCGAAATCCCAGATCGGAATGTTCAGATCGCAATGTGTACCTATCGAAATCCCAGATCGGAATGTGGCTGTCGCAATGTGGGTAGAGTAACGTTTCAAGATTTGCCTTAAATCCGTCGCAATCCAGATCGCAATAACGATCAGAATGTGCAGATCGGAATAAGGGGCTATCGCAATACTGATCGCAAAGTAAAACCCTAGGGTTATTGCGATCGAAATCGTACTCTCCTTTCCTAAATTCAAGCTGTCGCAATAATGGTGCTTTTTCTTCCAACTTTTTAGGCAACGGTTTTTGGCAACTTTTAGGCAACAAATTAGCAACTTTTAGGCAACAAATTCGTGATTTTTACCAAACCAAAACAACCAAATCTCTAGAACAAGTATATAGATGATTTGTAGCAAGATAAAGAACACGAAAACCACAAAAAAATTTGAATTCGAGTTGATTTATGGAAGAAATCACACGAATCAAATATAAGAAGAACAACTAAAAACAAATCTACCCCGTGGCTCTGATACCAATTGTTGTCCCTAATATATGTGATGTTATACACGAATTTATGAAAGAAAGTAAGAAATGAGAAGAATTCTAGAGAGAGAAACTAGAGAGAGAAAAGAGAGAGAAGTGTGTGAACTTGGTGAGATTAGATTAGAGAGAAGTGAGAAATACAAATGACCATCCACCCTCCTAACATGCTAGGAGGGTAGTATATATAGTCCACCCACATGCGGGCTTTAATGGACTATATATTGGGCCGGGCTTGTATTTTGGACTTTAATTAGTTTAAATCCAAGCCCGTGAATCACGACTAAATAACTACTTATTACAACGTTCTAATAAATAATACAATAGAAACCTATGACCGAACATTCTTGTTTGACTCAATATTTTGAGGCTAACAAGTTCTTTCCAAAAGAAATCACTTTCTCCAAATAGAGACAGTGATGAATCAATAGAGGAAACGGTTTCAACATTGGGAAGAGAGGTAGGAATACTTTTACAAGCATGTTTGAAGTGTTCTTCACAAGCCTTATCAAGAACGTCAATACAATTAATACTCTCGTTGGAAGAAGGTTGTTTAGACAACTTTCCCATGTTGAAGACGATTTTATCGTCACCCACTCTCATGATAAACTCACCGGCTTCAACATCGATGAGAGTGCGACCGGTCCTCAGGAATGGACGACCAACAATTAATGGCACACGAGGGTCCATCTCGTAGTCGACGACGACGAAATCGGCAGGAAAAGTGAATTTGTCAACGCCAACAAAGACATCTTCGGCTATCCCCACTGGATAAGCAACCGTACGGTTGGCTAATTCCAAAGTCATTTTGGTGGGGACAAGCTCGGGGAGAGATAATTGCTTCCAAACACTTAAAGGCATTAAGTTTATACTGGCACCTAGATCGGCTAGGGCCATGCAATTCTCTACTCCCGGGAAATTGCAAGGAATCAAGAAGCGACCCGGATCACCAAGTTTGGTGGGCAATTTCCTTAAGAGCACTGCGGAGCAGTTCTCATTAAGTTGGGTCTGAGCAATGTCAAGAAGCTTTTCCTTATCACTTAGAATATCTTTAAACATCTTAGCGTATTTGGGCATGTGAGCGAGAGCTTCGGCAAAGGAGATGTTAAAATTCAATTGTTTAAACATTTTTAGAAAGTTTGAAACTTGAATATCATCCTTGCTCTTTTGCTTCTCTTTCCTCAACCTTGAAGGATAAGGTATATTGGATGAAGAAGAAGGCTTAAGGGGAATAGGATCACTCACAACCACGGGTGGTGGGGAAATGGGGATAGAAGGTGAAGGAGGTGAGGAAAGTTGCTCTTTTTCCTTGTTCACAATCACGGGTGGAGGTGTAGGAAGCTCGGGTTCCATATAACCTTTTCCACTACGAGTGGTGATTGCTTTCATCTCCCCTCTTGGATTCGCAACGGTGTTACTCGGAAGAGTACCTGAAGAAGAGGGTTGATTACCTTGGATGAGCGAACCAATCATATCACGAAGGTTAACCGCTTGAGTATTGAAGGAGTCTCTCATGTTTGCATGAATTTCATTGCTGTGTTTGGCCATGTCATTCCGTAGCTCGGCTCGAATATTGTTCCCTTGTTTTGCCATTTCTCCCTTCAAGTTGCGGACTTGACTCTGAAGATTCGTCACCATCTCCCGATTAGTCTTCATGAATGTCTCGACGTTTGGACTCACTGCCATCGGTTGATTGAGAGGTGGAGCTTGGTAGGCTTGAGATTTTCCTTGAGGTGGGTATGGGTTTCGTTGGGATTGATATTGATTGTTTGCACGAGGTTGGGATTGGTTGTTTTGGTTGTAGCTTTGTTGTTGGTTTTGGTTTGCGGGAGGGAAACCGGGAGGAGCAAGATAGTTGGTCGAACGATAACTTAGCAAGCCACGGTCTCCTTGAGGGCGGGCTTGATAGCCTCCCGTGGGATAAGTGCCGTAAGCTGCGTTAACGTTTTCAGAAAAATTGCCTTGGGTAGAAGGACAATCATTATAAGAATGAGGACCACCACATGTGTCACAAGAAATAGCAACGGCTTTAGCTTGTTGAAAGTTGTTTGTGGCTATGGACATGAAATCTTTGTGCATATTCGCGATTTGTCGGGAAAGTTCGGATATCTCGGGATTGGAAGTAGTAGAAGAAACATTGACTCTCTGATTAGATCTTGAGGATGAGGATGAATCCCAATTCTTGTGGTGAGTAGTCATGTTTTCAATCAACTCTCGACACTCCTCCGGTCTCCTTTTCATAAAGGTACCACCGGCGGCGGCATTGATCGTGTCACGATCACGAAAAGTGAGACCATTGTAGAAGGTGTCAATGAGAGTGACGGGGAGCATATTGTGATTTGGACAGTGGTCGATCAAATCATTGTATCGTTCCCAAGCATCGAAAAGATATTCATCATTCTCTTGAATGAATCCACTGATTTGGTTACGAAGGCTTGTGACCATGGATGGAGGGAAGTAGTGCGATAAAAAGCGTTGAGTCATGTCATTCCACGTATGAATAGAATTCTTAGGAAGACGGTCAAATCATTTTTCGGCATGGTGATAAAGCGAGTGGGGAAAACGTTGGAGGCGAAGGTCATCCATAGAAACACCGGAGCACTTCATGCTTTGGGTAATGGTAATGAATTTGTCGAGGTGTTTGTTGGCATCATCATCCGGAATTCCACGAAATGGGTTCGTTTGCACTTGTTGGATCATATGATGCTTCAACGAAAACTCCTGAGCCGTGACGTGTATCGGCGCAATCGGGCCTCCGCGTCCGTTCATGGTGGGTTGACACAATTCCTCCATTGTCCGTAAATCAGGTAGGTGGACATTGTTGTTGTTGTTGTTGTTATTATTCAAATTGGGTTGAGGTGGGTTGTTATTGTTTTTATTAACACCAGCCATATCTAAATCTTCACGAGTCTCAGGCTCAGAATAGTTCGAAGATATAGTACGCATACACCTGCAGAAGAAAAATATACACAAAGAGTATCTATATAATCTTTTTGGTGCAAACCTTTAGAAAAGAATTGCTTTTTATGATTTTTTAATGTTTTTGTATTTTTAAAAAGTTTTATATTTTTTTAGGATTTTTGAAATTTTTAATGCAAGGAAAATAACGTTCAAAGAACGGATCCCAAAATTCAATGCGTCTCTCACTAGAAACCGTTATTCGTAACGAAAAGAGCCGGCAGGGGCGCTATTTAATACTTCGCTTTTGGCTAGGTATAAAATCTTATCGTCCGAATCTTTTCGAATTGAAAACCTGTCTTAAGTGCGACTCAATCGTCTTTGGTGAATCAAGAGAATGGTTTGGTTTTGATTATCTATTTTAAAATAATAGCAAGAAATTTAAGTGTCGTTGAGTATTGTGGAAGAATAAAGATTAAACTAAATGAAACGAGTAAAATTCTAGTGCTTGAAAACGTAAAGGCAATATTAGGAAAATACAAGAACACTTAATGAAACTAACACTTAGAACTTTTATCAAAGCAATAAACTAAACAAACCCTAATCGGAATATCTCAAATAATCACTCAATCGGAATGAGCCCAAAAAGGTGTCCCGATCGGAATGTATTCCGATCGGTTGATCAGAAAGTTGGTAGTGACCTGCGATCAGAATATGTAACAACAAGGGGCAATCGGAATGTTACTCAAGGTCCCAATCGGAATAACTGAATATACACAATCGGAATTTACAAAAGCTTGACCAAATCGGAATAATAGGCAAAGACTACTAATCGGAATGTTGGGGAAAACAACTACAATCGGAATATTCAGCAAGGGGCCAGATCGGAATACTTTAATACCTAATCCGATCACTCGATCGGAATAAGGAGGGTGCAGATCGGAAAAACTCAAAACCTTTTCCGATTGATCAATCGGAAAGGGTGGTATGATGGCTGCTCGGAAAATACCAATCGGAAAGGGGTTTTAACCCTTTCCGAAATGTTTGGGATTCGGTTAAAAGCCAAGAAATAAGCTATAATGGAGAGCTTATTCCCAAAACTAGAACGAATCAAACTAAACAGATCAAATAAGCACTTTTATCAACTTATCTAGCTCGAAAATAAACAAACTTTTGGATCAAACAATAAAAACATGAACTTTTTAAGGAAAACTTTTATAAGTAAATAAGCTAATCATAAAAATAAGCCAATAAGCACAAGAGTCTTAAAGCTTAATCAAATGAAAACTTATGAAATGATCAAAAGATTAACTTTTTAAGCACGAAATCATTTAGAACAACACGGATCATATGATACTCGCACCAAAATCAATCTAAAATCAAAGAAAAGTAGAATGAGATTAAGGATTAAAAGCTTAAAATAGAACTTGATTAATGAAATAAGCAATACATAAGTGTTTAATCTTGAAAGATTAAGAGAAAAGATGAAATTTAGTGAGAGAAAGTTTAAGACTTTCTCTCTCTAAAACTAGAAAGAAAATGAAAAAGTGAAAACTAAAAACTAACTAGCTAACCACCCTCCTAATGACTATTAGGAGGGTATTTATAGGGAAGGTGGAAGGAGTGCATGTGTTGCATCTTCTTTCTTGCTTTCTTCACGTTTTCTCGACTCGACTTTAATTCTTTGTCTTTGTCGTCTCGGGATTTGAACTTGTCTTTTAATTTTCTTCTTCTATTAGACTTAAGTTCTTCGACTTCGTTAAACTTCCGCCTTTAGACTTTTTCTTCGATAAATCTTCAGAATAGGCCTTGGACTTCCGTTCTTTTTGCACTCTTGATCTTTTGACTTCGTCTTTTCCTGTTTTCTTCGATAAAAGCCCGTTAAACCCCGTGTTTTCTTCCTTTTTCATATTTTGGTCCTAAAATACAATAAAAACACAAACCACGCATAATTCCGACTTTTACGACATAAATCACACGTTTTGGTCTTGTTATTATTGGAAATAAGTGGTAAAAGGATAAGTGTTTTCACACTTATTACTACTCCCAGGTGAGTTTACAGCCCCATTTAAACTTTGATAAAACTTTCCCTTTTGGGACAGAAAATATGCAAACATATATTGGACATGTCTGGATTGTATAAACTGGATTATGATTTCTTACTATTGAAACTATTAAATTGTTGTAAATCGCCTGAATGTTATAACAAGATCTATTAGGGATTGACCATCCCCGTCTGGGTGAGTCATGCTCACTGTGCCTTGGTCGGGACAACAGACGTATACCATGTTGGAACTGGAATGGGTGTCTTTCTGTAAGACACTATGTCCTCATCTGTTGAGGACTATTGGGTTAAGCTTCGATTTATAATAATAAACAAATGTTATTTACATTTTTGTAAGAATGCTTTGTGCATTATTGCTTCTATGATTATTATATGTCCAAACTAAGTAATTGTTAAAATCTGTAAATTCACCAACTTTATGTTGACCCGTTAGTATGTTTTGCACAGGAATATGAAGTTAGTACGTGGTGTGTGCATGGTCTCCAGCATCTTAGTATCTGCGTTGTAGGACTCATCTGGGGTTCAATTTGGGAAACGTAAACAATCAGCTTCTGTCATGTTTAAGACAATTTTTAATATTTTGTTGTCAAATATGTAATATGATTTAAATAATCTTTATCTTATGCTCCATGGATTATATGCTATCGATCCACCCTTGTGACGTCTCCGAGGATATTTTCCGCATATCTTGACCCTACCCGGGGTGTCATAAAAATCACCAACAAGAATATCATAAATTCCTACCACAACTATATAGGCAATTTGTAAGAAATATTGTTTGTGAAAAACACAAAAAAAAAAATTGAGACTAGATGATTTTATGATCAAAATCATATGAATCAAAAACTTAACCACAAACTAAACACGAATCTACCCCATGGCGATTGATACCAATTGTTGTCCCTAATAATAAGATGATTAACTATAGAAATAATAAGAAAATAAGATGGATTCTAGAGAGAGAAAGTAGTGAGAGAAAGTAGAGAGAAGGTGGAGAAAACTAGGTGAATATTAGATTGAGAAAAGAATACAATGAGATAACCAACACCCTCCTAACATTCTAGGAGGGTAGTATATATAGTCCACCCACATGCGGGCTCTAATGGGTTATATATTGGGCTGGGCTTGTCTTTTATACTTTAAGTAGTTTAAATCCAAGCCCGTAAACCACGACTAATTAACTAACTATTATAATGTTCTAATAAATGTTACAATAATAAACTATGACCGAGCATTCTTGTTCGACTCAATATTGAGGCTAACATTAACCAATATTCCAAAGCCAAATCACCAAGCACGAGTCAATAGACCTGCTAGTGTGCTAAATGTTTCATAGAAAGATGCTTATGCTAATTTAGTTGACCTTAGATCCGATTTTAGACCAACCAAGTGTGAAAATGAGGCATCCAAAACATTGATTAACTTCTCCTAAACCTAACTAACCTATTACTACCCTGTACTCAAGATCTCAACTCAAAACATGCAAACAAGTAAGATTATGGCCTGCTGATTTCTATGTATGCAGATTTTACAAAAACCTTGAAAACTTCACTCAATGCTAACCACTTGAAAACATAACAAAAACAACACTTATACAAGTATAATAAAGATGTCTAGACCCAAGATTATAACTAGGCGCCACTCCTAATACTCTATAACCCCAGATCCAAACACCCCCTTAAAATATAAAAACAAGATATCTAAAAAATTTCAAAGAATTTTTCAAAGACACTTAACAACTCAAACTTAAGTCACATGAAACAAACATAAACATGAGTAAAACACATAATTATCCAGGATTTAACACTAAACTATCATGAACAAGAATGCATAAACAGATTCACATAAAACACAATAAATTTTGAAAACGAAAAGGGTTCAAGCAGATTACCAATCTTGGCCTTATTCAGGCCAAGTGGGATTGCTGATGCCTTCTTTCTGGTTTACAAGAGCTAATGAAATGATATGAGATGAGCTTGTAGGCTTCCTTGTTGAATGAATCTACATGAGATTCAAGGAATAATGAAGATAACTAGAGATGATGTTGCTTTGTTGGTGCCTTCACACAAGCAAGAACAAACACAGTAGTTCACAAAAGCTTATTTACAAGCGTTTTGTCAGAAAGCTTGTAAACGGAGCTTTTGGAATAGTGAGCTTACAAAAACAATGAGTAAAGAGTTTTAAAAAGAAAATTTCAAACAACACTTTTAGAAACTAGATTACCCAACAGAAAAATAACACAAATTTAAACCTGACAACAAAAATCAGTTATCACTTTTCTTTGTTCTTAGCTTTGCAATTCGTGGGTCTCAAAAAATACTTGCCAAAATATTTGAACAAAGGATTTTTGATGATGAAAACTTATACTAATTTATTGCAGGAAAATTAAATTTACACTAAAATAATGAAAGAAACTCGGAACACAGTAGTTATAAAAGATTCAAAGAAAGTTTTTATTAATTCAAAAACTTTAATACAAAAGCTGGAACAAAATAGAATGTCACAAATCGACATCTATTTATACTAGGAAAGGGAAGTTACTAGAATCTAAATAAAAATACAAAAATGATCAAACCCTAACACATGCTATTTCCCAGTATGCCCCTTGTTCGAATTTGAAATTTTTAGTCAAATGATGCCATGTGATGATCTGAGTTGTTGCTAGTTGTCCTCTTTCAATCTGAGTCGTTCAAAGCATCCTTTGGGAACAAGAAATGGTCTTGAATCGTTGATGGTTTTTGGAGATTCCATCTTTGCTATTTCTGGCTAAACCAAGGAGCATGGGAGGTACAAATGGGGAACCACAACCATGTGGTGTTGTTTTTGGAGGTGGGAAAAGAGTGAGGAAGTGGTTAATTAGGTTTCTGGAAGCACCCAATCAAAACCCCTTTAGTTAGCAAGTGAATTGGATTAGGGTTCTTGAGTGAGTTTTGGGGGAGATTAGTGCTACAGAGTTTGTTTGGCGCCCATGATTAAATAAACAATACGTTTTTAATAAATTTATTAAGTATTAAAACGTGGGTTGGGTACTAGGTGTAGGTTTCGGGTTGATGGGTGGGTCAGGGTAAGTTTGTGTTGGGCTTGTGGGCTGTTATTGGGTATATAGGTGGGATAGAACTGGGTTGACCGGGTATTGAACATGGTTTGGGTTATATCTGTCCATAATTGACCCCTGCTCTTTCATTTTCTTAGCAAAACATGTTTTTCCAGCTTTTAGGGCAACATCCTTTGTAAATAAGTATGACCAAATGTCCAAATGTCATTTTGGTCCTCCAAACTTTATCAATTTTAAATAAAGGCCATTTTTGTAATGTTGACCATTCTTCAAGGGCTTTTCTTGTAATGTATTGAAACTTTAAGGAACCAAATGTAACTTTGGAGTTTTTTAAGGGTTAAAAGTGACAATTCTTCCAAAGTTGAGGGAGCAATCTTGACAAACCTTCAAACTTCAAGGTCTTTTTGGAAAATTCATTGCTCGGGTCCGGTTCTTTGTGCGGCTTCATTTCCCGTGTTCGTTTTTGCTTGTTTCTTGTTCTCTTTTGTTGAATTCATGATATTTGTACCTAAAATACACAATGAACAAACACAAGCATATTATGGGGTATTTTATGATATTTTTAAACATTTTATGCCCGATTTGGACGATGAGACTATGTATAAATGCAATCTCATCAGTCTGTAGTTTTGTACTTGTAATTTTTCGTTACCAATAATATTATAATCTAAGTTGTTTCAATTAACTTATGTTATGTGTAAGAAGAAGTTGTGTACTCACTTACAATAACAAGTTAAAACCTAGCTTTATTTATGTTTAAATAGGGGGAGATTGTTGGGAAACTAAGCATGTTATTATTTCCCTTAATCATAGATTGAATCATAAATACGTTGAGTCATGTAAGCTTGCTTATGCCTAGGTGACAGGCAAGTATGGAATGTCGCACAGAGGTTATGACCTCTGTGAGCAACCACATAGAATTTCAAGTCAAAGACATTGTTGAGGAAGTCGAAGATTACTTAAAGTCATACTCATTAGCTATGATGGATAACAACTGAGATGTATCAGGAACTCTCAGTGGTTAAGTGTTAACAGGGATGACAATACCCTGTTAACCCTCTGTAACCTTTGGATATCTCTTAGTGTTTAGACGGGAACTATTTGTACGAGACAAATATTTGCTTTGAATTAAAGCTGCCAAAAGTACAAAGTTGTGAAGATAAGGCAAAAGTTGTTAGCACTGTTTGCCGAAAGCTATGTAGCAGCTTACCAGGAATAAAAGAGCATCTTTGACAGATGTCTGATCTTACTAGTCTTATTAAATCACTATCAACCCTACCAACCTAGTCAACCTCGCACCAGTATAAATAGAGAATGTAGCAAATAGTTAATGTTGTTCACTTTGTTAGTATCAGTGCATTAACTCTTTCAAACTTAGTTAAGAACAATTGTGCTTGTGTCCTTGATTTTGCTACTAAACTTATTAGTTTTGTTAAGTTTACTTGTCCAGAGGGTATCTTACACATACCACTCAAGCTGTGTGATACATAACACATTGTAATACTTGTTACACAATAATAAAGTCTCACACTTGAAAATATTTCTTGTGTTCTTAATCCTTAAGATTAATCGTTTCAGTCGTGAGTTAGGGACTTTCAACCTTGATTCTCGAATATTAGGAGTGTGTAATGCAATAAGATGGAAATTAAATCTTCAAGATATTTTGATGCACTGGTTTTGTTTTATATTTATTTCATGCAAAAGGAAATGTATTAAACTAAGGACGATTGTTGGAAATTTGAGGGTTTCAAACTTTTAGGTCACAAATGAAATGAGTTTAGAGGTACGAAGTGTACACCCGTCAGGTCATTGAGCCATCCTAACTCGATTAATGTTATCATGGACTTGGAGTTAGTTGATGAGTTGGGGGAGTTTACTTTTCAATAAGTAACTTTTTTAACGATCTCATCAAGTTGATAAGTTTAGTGTCCAACTCTTAACTAAATGGATCTGAATTTTATCATAAGATATGTGGCCTCATCATATGTCTCATCTCTTTGGTGGGTTAGCTCCTCAAAAATAATATCCAAGGAGCAAGATCATTCAGGGAACAATCTCATCAACGAATAAACATACTAGAACTAAATTCTAACTTTTAATGGATTTTACCTATTCAAAGACATCATCAACTATTGAGTTATGATTATGTTTAATTATTGTGTAACCAGTATTGCTATAATACACAATATCATAATGAGATTAAGTAGATGATCGGTTTTTATTATTCCATTGACTTGAGTTTCTTCTCTATATAAGAGAATCAAATGTGCATGAAAAATGCATAGAAAACCCTAACCACTTAAAAACGAAGATGTTTGGTGTTTTGTGCGAACAATGCACTTAATCTTGTTATAAAGAGATATTCAAGATAATGAGACATTAATTTTTTTGGAAATTAATTCCTTGATTCTAAATGATATCCGATGAATTGATTATTTTTACCCGACTCGAATCAATAAAATTAAAACAAACGTATGTTTATGTTTATGTTGGTTTTCGGAAAGTGATAGAGTGGATAACAAGTATCTTATAAAGAAGAATAGAAATATTAGTGTGTTTAGAAAAAACAAAGTTTTAGTGCAAACATTACGATGTTTGTCAATATAATCTCTTTGTTTTTAGTTGATGACATACGTATAATTCGCAATACATTATGTAAAATGTTAAGGTACTCGTAATTACTCAATAATACATTTGTATACTTCTCTCGACACCTCTAAGATCACATTCGGCATAAATCACTCAAGGTATGAATAAACATGTCATTAACCTAACTAAGTGATCAAGGATTAATATTTTTTTTAAAACTCACTTTTATACGAAGTGACAAAGTAATTTTTAATTAACTTTATTTTTAAGAAAATGCTTTATTAAAAAGAAAATAGAATTTTGAATTTGGCATACTCTATACGCCAAAGGAATATCCTTTGAGGGTATAAACTACCCTAGATGGCATTTCCCCACTAAAGGACTAAAATGCACGGTCTCCAAACTGGAGGTTCCTTACTGATAAGGAACCGCGGGTCAAGGTTCCTTATTGATAAAGAAACTGCGGGTGTTTTTTATCTTTGCTCTCTTGCCCTATAAATAGTGGATCATTTCCAGCTTTTCTTTCAACCCTTTTTGCATAGTTTCTTCAAAAACATCTTTAAACTCCTTGATTAGTTAGTTTAGATTAATCTTGTTTAAGATGTGATTCTCTCCTTCAATCCTCTCATCATCTCAAGTGCAAAGAGAAGAACAGTTTCATTACCATGAAATGTTGGATTCACAACATGATGAAGGTCTCTCCTTCTAGATCAAGTCATTGTTTTCCTACTATGTATATGTAGAATCCAAGTGTTGGGTTCACTTGGATGTGTTTGTAAGGGTAGAAGATAAAAGTGATGGGTATTCTTGTATTAGGTGTTTAGTTGTGTAGATCCAAGTTTGTTAATACTTGGATATAGTGTTAGAGTCATAGATCTAAGTGTTGTGTGCTTAGATATATATGGTTTATGTGTTTAGGTCATAAAACACAAGGTTTGTTATGTTGGGTCATAAAACATAACTTGTGTGAAGATTAGTGTAGATGGGTGTAGATTGGTCCTAGCTAAGATTAGGACTCGACATCTAGCCTTGTGTCGGAAAATGGTAAAGTAGGCGACATGTGTAGATTGGTCCTACCTAAGATTAGGGCTCGACTTTTAGCTTAGAGTCGGAAATTAGATAAGCGACGTTGTGTATGGTTTATCCACCTTAAGGAGTTTGTTGACAGGTGAAGTAACTCTCGAGTAAGGTGTACTCGAGGAGTGGAGTAGGGAGAATAGGAGCTTCGTGACCGAACCACTATAAATCATCGTGTCGGTACTTTCCTTTACGTTTATTTCTTTATTCCTATTGATGCATTAATATGTTGTTGTGTGTTGTGTGCATCTCATAATCTAAACATTTAAGTTGCAGAAAAGTTAAGGCTTAATACGTGTGTTCTTCATGTTTAGATTATGGTCAAGTGTACATCACTTAGTCTAAACATCTTAGTTGCGTAAAAGCTTATGCTTAGTACGTGTGTGCTTAGTGTTTAGACTATTTCTTGATGTACTCTTGATTTGATGTGTTTGTGTGTTTTCTTTCTTGTAGTATTTATCTTTCAATCAAACACATCTCATATCTAGTCAAGCTTGATCGAGAATTTGATACCAAGGATTATTTAAGTTTAACATTCAATAAATGGTTTCGTCCACTAGCGGCGGTTCCCTAAATGGACCGGCGGTTCTTTATTGATAAAGAACCGCTGGTACAATAAAGAACCGCGCACAGTTGATTAAGCCGAAATGTTTTGAAAATGAACTAGAAACTATTCAACCCCCCTTCTAGTTTCTACAATTGGTATCAGAGCGAGGCTATTCAAGATCTTTGAAGTATATTGTACTTTAAAGCTTGGATCGATCTATGCTCTCGTTTTCAAAAGAAATGGTTTTTAAAAATAGAAACGATCGTTGTATCAAATTTCCTATGAAGAATGATTACATATGAAATATGTTTTAATGTTTCATTCATACAATTTTTGGTGTTAAATAAACTTTGGGAAATAGCTTAATTTTAAGTGTTTTTATTTTGGAAAATATAAAAATCTTGTGTGTCATAATTAACTCTAAAATACGAGTTCTATGTGTCTAAAATGATTTTTTAGAGTCCCAAGTCTTTCCAAAAAGGCACCAAATGATTTTGGTCAAAAACTAAATTTTTGTCCACTGTCCGCGGTTCCTTATCTGTTCCCCGAGGTTCCTTATCAATAAGGAACCACGGTCAGTCCGACTCAGATTTGTGCAAACTTTGAAAAATTATATAAAATCAACCGTATGTCCGTAGAAATCGTGCCACCCGTCATTTTAAACGTAATTGAATTGTATTTCAATTAAAAATGCTTCCAAACATTTATTCAAATTTTAAAATTTGGATGTTTTCTAAGTTGTATACTTTGTCCAAAGTATTGAGCGTCGGTTTATCGTAAAACTTGTGTTTTACTCTTTTATATTAAGTTGAACATCTCTTGTTGGTATATCTTTGAAAATTGATATATTTATAAAGTGTTGAACTTAATTAAATTTTGAATTGGGTCGTAAACTATTTTCAAATAAGATCAAGCTATGCATACGTTGGTATATCTAACACTCAAAACATGGACGAATGCTTTTATGTGTTAAGATAATTGTTTGTGTGTGTTTCCTTGTGTGTTATTATTTTGTGTAGACATTATTAGGTGTTCCTTACTATTTGTAGTAGTGTTTCTTATATGTCTAATCTCTTGTGCCTTGCTTGGTATTTGTTAGTATCTAGTTTTTCCTAATTAGGATGTATGCTAGATTTCTTGCATTTTGGTTGAAACATTATGCCCATATTGCATATAGGATTAACATCTCTTGGTTTACAAATGTTACATAAACATTTTGTACACCTTGGCATGTTCTTTAACACTTTTAGGTTTGAAAGCTTTGGGAGCTTGTCAAATCTATTGATGTGGGCCGCTTTACTCGATAATTGTGTCATTAGTTCAAGTAGATTAATGTTTCACTATAAAACATGAAACATCCTTTGAAAATCTTAGCTATTTTCTCTTAAAAGGGTGTTAGTGGGAATCAAGAAAGATTTCGATTATATATCAATTCATTATTCAAATTATGATCTATATCATTATCGAATCTAATTGACATGTTTTTAGTGTAGACATGAATGTGGATTCTTACTAATATACATCGGATTATAACTCACAATTGTGTTGATGATGCTATATGAATCTACTTGTTCAAAATTATTAGAAAAATTTGTTTAATAATTGCTTATAATACACAATGGAGTCAGTTTGACAACTTGGATGTTCCATCCGAAATAATCAAGTAATTTACATTGCAATGCAATTGGTAAATGTGTCATTTCCAAAAAACCAATCAAGAGTGTTCAACGAAATTGTGTAAACTTAGTTTATACAATTCAATGTTATTGGCCTCAAGATCTATTAAGGTAAATAACCTTAACTAGAGTCTTTTGACAAGATTTTCAATGGTGCGTTGTTAAACCTCATTAGGTTGTGCATTATGTCGTCATGCAAGTTTCTTCCTTGTTACACTACATTAGGCAAATGTGGGAATTAAATTTTGTCTAACATGAGAATGACTACTATGGAAATTATTGCACTAGAAATTCAATTTGACCTACCGGTTCGATTGCTTCAAGAAAAAGTTGGGTTCGTGTATAACCCGTAAAAACGGTCGTGTTTAGCCTTAATTAAGCACCTTTAGTGATAGTCTCATACTCATTCTCTAAATTGATTAAATTGCTCTTCCTAAATATGACTAATGATAGTTTACTTTAATGAACTTTGTATGTCATTAGGTGTCTTTTTATTTTGTAGCCATTAAGTTTTTCCTAGCCTTCTTCCTACGTGCTAATTAAACCTTTGTGTTTTTCCTTTGTGTGTGTTCTAGTTTTTATTGCTCTTTAGCATAACTTTATGATAAGTTATACTAGAACATTAGGATTTGCCGAATTGGAAAAATCCCTTATCCCCCAATACACACCTTATGTGGGCGGTTCTTTAAATAACCCATGGTTCCATATAGATATGCAACCGCTGGCGAAGATAAAGAACCGCGGGCGGAAGCAGTCAAAAATAAGTTTTTTAAAACTTACCAATTGTTCTAACACCTTTTAGAAGATTTTTTTTCAAGGCTTTGACCTCTCCAAAAATATCTTTAGCTTTCTCTACTTAACCCTAAGAATTTTTGCATCTCTTTCATCCTAAGCAAAATGTCTTATTCACCAAATGGAAGCCTTGATTTTCCACCAAAGAACACACAAAATGAAATCTCTTCTCCTTATAAAGAAATTGATTTTGGAAACTTTCCTTTTCCACCACTTCCCTTTTGTGTTCTTCCTTCATCACATGATGATGTCATGCATCATGGAACATATTGTCATTGTTGTCAATATCAACATCTTGTCATGTCTCATATCTTTGATGAGTTGAATTACAAGATTGTCACCAAGCCGTTTTCCACCAAATTCTGCTACCACTTTGTCTTCTAATTAAGCATGTGTGTTGCTTATTAATATAACATCCAATTTAAGCAAATCTTAGAATTCTAGTGTAACTAGGATTAGAATTATGCTTAAGTTATAGGCTTGTGCTTCATACATCGTTGTATGATCTTTATGTTCTTGTATTTCTTTCGTGATTTTCAACATGATTTATCTATGTTTCTTGGATCTTGTTGTTATTATGTTTCTTTCTTTTCTCTTATTTTGAGTCCTTCAATAAGAATTAGGATTCTCCTTGGAGATTTACACTACATGTAGCTTGATTTGTGATATCTAGATAGATGAATTTCTTGTATGTTACTTGCTTATATATCTTTTTGTTTATCCATATGCTATATGATTAATTGGTAAGTTAATGTATGCATGCTTATTATAAAGTTTTTGTCTTTGTCAAGCAATTCTGATATAATTTCTCTTGGATGTGTCTAACTTATGCATGTCCTTAAATTCTAAGTGCTAACATGTTTTACTTAGTCTCCTCTTTTTAAGTAATCATGTTTCTTGCGTGTCATATGTGTTAACTGTGCACCTTCTCTACATTGGTTTATTGTAGACTTTATTAGGCTTGCCTTTTCTAGATAAGTCTCTAAGAGTACATTTAGCCTTGCACATTTATCTCTATGGTTTTTGCTTTGATGCTTGCTTAATTGCTACTACATGATAATGCTTACATGTTTATGTTTACATGCTTAAAATTACTTGCGTATAAGTCTAGGAGTGATGGAACTCCTTCCTTGATTTTGCATGCTTAGTTGAGTAGGGATCTACTTTGTTGAATGTTAAGTAAACCGCCATACCCTTTGTGTTACATATAAGCATTTACTAGGATCTTTTCCTAATGTCAATCCCTCTTCTATGATTACATTAGACATTGCATGACTTATCCTATGTGCTTACTTGATTATGTGTTAGATTTTGTGCTAACTCTATCATGTCTTCTTGAACTTCTTTTGAGTTTCTTCTCTCGTTTTCTTTCAAGATTTCACTATCACCTTCTAAGGTATAGTATTCTTGAATTATATTGTGAAGTTATCCTTAACTTCATTGTTGAGTCTCTCTCGATTTCTTTTAATCATGCCTATCTTAGTCGAGTCTCTCTTTTCTATCCTTTCTAACTAAGTCGATTCGAGCGTCGCACTTTCCTCGTCATGTAATTGTTATTTGAACATTCACAATGATTGAGAAGAGCTACGAAACTTTGAACATATAGTTTATCATATGCGAAACACCATCCATCTTGGTTTTTCTTTTCTTTGACTTCTTTGATCTCTTTGTCTATATCATTGAGTCATCTTTTTGGTGTCGACATTCATAAGCATCCTTGCCTATAATGTATTTCGTTTTATATTTTTCGTTCTTCTCGGTTTTGAGAGTCGATTGCGGTTAAAATTTACAATTGGATTGGGTGATTCCAACAATTCTAAGTTTTTAACCTTTTGAGAGGATTTTGGTTAAATCTTAAATTTTCTTGGGTGATTCCAAAAATTATAAGCTTTTAGCCCTTTAACATATTATCATTACAATTGGTATGGATGTTTCTTCTCTACCTCTATTCCAACAATTGTGAATTGATCTTGTCAAGATCCTCTCCTTTGACTTGTCTTTGGATTGATAGCATCGTGTGCATACTTCTTTCTTTAATACTTGTCATTGTTTGTGCAAACAACGTGTTTATCACCCTCATTTTCTTTTTCCATCATAGTCATTCTTACTCTCTTTTTGACTATATGGCATTTTCTTTTGTCATTGTCATACTCTCTTTGGTTTGGTATTTCTTTCCAAGATATTAAAGTGGAGTATGTTCTCTCGATAATATTGTTTTTCAAATTTGACATCTCTTTTCTCTCTTAGTCCTCTTTATATATTATTTTTTTTGGTGTTACCAAAATAAGTTGGGTTCTCTTATCTATCTAATAGCCCTCTTATTTTTCATAACTTGTCATATTTTTGTAACTTCCAAAAGTTAAGATTGATTTATCTTTCTCTTGAGTTCCTCTCTTTGTACTCGAGATGTTTAAAGCTAATTCCGCTTGGGTGACATTACTATATATATGCTCTTGTCCACTAACTTTGTTTTGTAGGACGTTTCTAACCCAATTTTGTAGCTCGTCAATATTCTTGCTTTGTTGGTGTCTCAAGCAAGGGGGAGCTCATATCAAGGGGGAGCATTTGCAAGATTTATAGTCATTACATTTACGATCATTAACTCACTTAAATTGCATTCATCGAACTTCTTGAAATTAATGAATTTTTGAATCTCGAAGATAAGCTTTTTATTATGCATGGAGTTAGTTAACCTATGTTGATTGAAGACTTCACTAGGATGACACAAGCTCAATATCTTTAGATAATGGGTCTACGGTTTGGATTATCGCCTCTCAACCGACGACTGCAAGGGACGACTAGCTTTTTGGATGCAAGCTCTTTCAAAGTCGATCCTCCTTTTCTACAAATGAAGACTACCTTTCGGATGCAAGCTCTCGTGACGTCAATTCTTCTCTTCCTCAAATGACGTGTAATCGATGACTACCACTATGGATGTGTGCTCTCTCGACGTTGATTCTTCTCTTCTTCAAAGACGTTGAGTACCTTTTTTTATTCGACAAAAGGGGGAGAAGTAAGTGTAAACGAGTAACTTATACATTTTAATATGCGTTGTGGTTTACTTGTTTGTCATCATAAAAAAGGGGGAGATTATTAGTGCAAACATTACGATGTTTTTTCAATATAATCTCTTTGTGTTTTGTTGATGACAAACGTATAATTCGCAGTACATTATGTAAAATGTTAAGGTACTCGTAATCACTCAAGAATACATTTGTATACTTCTCTCGACACCTCCAAGATCGTATTCGGCATGAATCACTCAAGGTGTGAATAAACATGTCATTAACCTAACTAAGTGATCAAGGATTAATATTTTCTTAAAACTCACTTTTATACAAAGTGACAAAGTAATTTTTAATTAACTTTATTTTTAAGAAAAAATAATTTAAAAAGAAAATGGAAATTTGAATTTGGCATATTCCATATGCCAAAGGAATATCCTTTGAGGGTATAAACTACCCCAAATGGCATTTCCCTACTAAAGGACAAAATGCACGGTCTCCAAGCCGGAGGTTCCTTATTGATAAGGAATCGCGGGCTGAGGTTCCTTATTGACAAGGAACCGTGGGTGTTTTTGACCGTTGCACTCTTGCCCTATAAATAGTAGATCATTTCCAGCTTTTCTTTCAACCCTTTTAAACTCTTTGATTAGTTAGTTTAGATTAATCTTGTTTAAGATGTGATTCTTTCCTTCAATCCTCTCATCCTCTCAAGTGCAAAGAGAAGAACACTTTCATTACCATGAAGTGTTGGGTTCACAACATGATGAAGATCTCTCCTTTTAGATCAAGTCATTGTTTTCCTACTATGTATATGTAGAAGATCCAAGTGTTGGATATAGGTGTTAATTGTGTAGATCCAAGTTTGTTAATACTTGGATATAGTGTTAGAGTCATAGATCCAAGTGTTGTGTGCTTAGATCTATATGGTTTATGTGTTTAGGCCATAAAACACAAGGTTTGTTATGTTGGGCCATAAACATAACTTGTGTGAAGATTAGTGTAGATGGGTGTAGATTGGTCCTAGCTAAGATTAGGACTCGACATCTAGCCTTGTGTCGGAAAATGGTAAAGTAGGCGACGTGTGTAGATTGGTCCTACCTAAGATTAGGACTCGACTTTTAGCTTAGAGTCGGAAATTGGATAAGCGACGTTGTGTATGGTTTCTCCACCTTAAGGAGTTTGTTGACTAGTGAAGTAACTCTCGAGTAAGGTGTACTCGAGGAGTGGAGTAGGGCGAAGAGGAGCTTCGTTACCGAACCAATATAAATCATCGTGTCGGTACTTTCCTTTACATTTATGTCTTTATTCCTATTGATGCATTTATATGTTGTTGTGTGTTGTGTGCATCTCATAATCTAAACATTTAAGTTGCGGAAAAGTTAAGGCTTAGTACGTGTGTTCTTCATGTTTAGAATATGGTCAAGTGTGCATCACTTAGTCTAAACATCTTAGTTGCGGAAAAGCTTATGCTTAGTACGTGTGTGCTTAGTGTTTAGACTATTGCTTGATGTACTCTTGATTTGATGTGTTTGTGTGTTTTCTTTCTTGTAGTATTTATCTTTCAATCAAACACATCTCATATCTAGTCAAGCTTGATCGAGAATTTGATACCAAGGATTGTTCAGTTTTAACATCCAATAAATGGTTTCGTCCACTGGCGGCGGTTCCCTAAAGGGACCGGCGGTTCTTTATTGATAAAGAACCGCGGGTACAATAAAGAACCGCGCACAGTGGATTAAGCCGAAATGTTTTGAAAATGAACTAGAAACTATTCAACCCCCTTCTAGTTTCTACATAAAGTAATGAAAATTTTGTTCAAGAAGCTAAAGTGTGAAGTTATGATTGGATCAAAAGGATGTCTTAAAAAAGTCGTTTGTTATGGGAGCAATCGTGCATGAGTCTAGGTTTTTGTTGTGATTATTTTCAAACGTGTGTCGTGGATGTATAATTTGATCGAGGTCGTGCTTTTAGTCTTGGTATATATTTTAACACCCCCAAATTTACACAATTTAATACAGTGGAAGACTCGTTGGTGTTACGGGATATCACATTACTCACAACATAGACAACGCATAAAAATCGCGTCGTTTAATAATAAAGCATTTCCATTCATAAATATCAAATTTAAATAGGTCCCAAGTCATTGTATTTCATACAAGTTTTACAAAGCATTTGAATGGAAATTATTATTTAAGTACGGGCCATGAATTCTTGTTGTCTTCCCGAGAATTACCTTCAAGTACCTGAGACAAAACATGTTAAAAGAAAAGGTCAGCGATAACGCCGAGTGAATTCATAGAGTTTAATAAAACCATTAATATATCATTGGTATATAATTAATACCAAAAATCATTTTGTACAAATCTTTCTAGTAGGCCATAAAATAGGCCAAAGTCATTTTATACAAATCCTAATCAAAAATCATAATATAGGCGTTTGCCTTCAAAATCATTATACGAACCATTTTCGTAAAAACATCATACAATACGTTTTATAACGTTGTATAGAGTTAAATAAAAACCGTTATATGAATATGGTTATGTAAAACCAAAACACGAACATAAAATCAATAATAAGACCCCGTATTGCTAGTCAGGCAATATATCGTAATTCAGTGCGTATAGCAGTATTTCGTTATTTGGATTATTATAAGCCGCATGACATTGTTACCTTACTACAACAAACAACGGGTAGCTAACCCGAAACTCATTTGCCCATCTAAATTAGCGTGTCGTCACAATATCACGCTATGGAAATCTTCTCATACATAAATTCGCTTACCAATCAATGTGGCACGAAGGGGATCAACCGTCAAGGCGCGAACTGGGGTGATCGTCCCCAAATAGTACCATTATATGCATAAGCGTCTACCAAATCTCGATAGTTCACAATTCATGCTAATGGGACTTTTTGTGATATAACCTAACTTTAATAATCCATTTTATCTCATACATCGGGTCATATAATCATTCATCGGGTCATACAATCATTCGGGTCTAAATCAATAATCAAACAATCGGGACAAATAGTGTCCTGTTTTATCAAAACTAACATGTTATCCCCCTCGCGGTTTTATAAAATATTTCATAAAAACATTTGAAAGAGTGCGAGGCTATGAACTCACGTTGATGTGGGAAGGCGGTTATCGGCGATTTGGATGAACGGTACGTCCTTCAATCACGGAAACCTAGACAAATAATACTCGTCTTAGACTTTTGTCCAATGACTTTATCAAAATAACAATTATGTATATATATGATGAATTTATACATATGATGATGATCAAGTGGGTTTATATATTCTCATTCACTCATTTTTGTGTTATGTGTTGACAACTTTTATATTAGTTTACTAATTTTATCTATTTACATGTTTTAAGTCCAATAAGCCTGTTATAAGTACATTAACTTGTATTAATCCATTTAATACTTTTGTTATCTGTATTATACTTTACATGTTGGGCCCAAGTGGGTTAAGCCCAATAAGTAAATTTATAAGTGTTTTACTAACTAGTCGGGTTTATAGTCCAATAAGGCTACTTTGGCCCGTTAATGTCTATATGTTGCAAAGTTCGGGTTTTATCGGTTTTTACTTGTTATATAAGTTCATATATCATTATGTGAGTTTATAAAAGTTTATATTAGACGGGTCCGACCGTCTAAGTTTTATTGACAAAAACGTTAATCTTTCGGTTTTAGCCGAAAAGACGTAAAACTTAGTATATAGTTTTTATAACCTATAAAACTTACCAAACTACCATTTTTATATAATGTCCATTTATTTATCCTTATGCATATTTATATAAATGAAATATATAAGTTAGTGGGTTTTAATTTCACATTTTGTACTATATTATTTGAGTGCTTATATAATATTATTAAACTTTAATTTCACAAAATCTGATTTTTAGTTTCACTTTCACCATTTTGATCATATCTTGAGTTCTATAAGGAGATAGAAGCTCATTTTTGGATGACATAAACTTCATATTATGTGCTACAAATAAGTTAGATATAGATACTGCTCAATCCATGTCTAAGTACCCTTAACAGTCCCTACAAAACAGACTATTCAGATTGGTATACAAATTTTGTTTTGATCATATCTCACTCATTTTGATGATTCCATTGCATGGCCAACTCTCACATGTGTATGATATCTAATACTTACTGTAAATTGATTTCATCATGCCATTTTATCAGTTTAACATTTGGTTACTTACTGTTTTTATACAGCCATCCCATTAAGCAAGATTTTAACCATTTTACATGTGGTTTTCCATCTTTTTACCCATGTTTATCAAGTCTATCAACATCAAATCCCCACATAATATTTTTAATCATCATTCATCATCATATGCATATACATAAATAAAGAAAATACAAGATTACATATTAAAAATAACAAGAGGATAGGAAGAAACAATCTCTATACCACCAAAGTGATGAAATGATGAGTTTTTGGATGAACAAGACTTGGTTTTGGGTAACCAATCTTATGAGATATCAACACCACTTCTAGGATCACCAAGTATTTGTAGA
This sequence comes from Glebionis coronaria, assembly GCA_025667525.1. Lineage (NCBI taxonomy): Eukaryota > Viridiplantae > Streptophyta > Magnoliopsida > Asterales > Asteraceae > Glebionis > Glebionis coronaria. Next base: position 196,112,549 of record CM046882.1, on the reverse strand, counting down.
CTCCTCCAAAAATCAGCGCTTGATCTCCATATAAACTCCTTTTTAGTTGTTAAAATCACCTCCAATCTTCATAACTTCAATGGGTTTTCATCATATCTAAATTATACATATGATTTATGGTTGAATTTTTTATCTAATGGGGTGTTTTTGGGTGATATGGGACATTCATAGGGAGAGAGGAAGAGAGAAAATGTGTGAGTTGCATGAGAGAAATGGAGGAACTAGTTTAGTGTTGGTGGTTTTTGTGAAAGATGGTTTTGATGTGTAAACTAGGACAAGTGTCCTAGTTTATACTATAAACTTGCCACATCTTTGATGTGGTGGTGGTGTGTTGGTCATCCCATAGTGGGGTGAGGCAAGTGTAAACTTGTCTTATCCCACTAATTTACGGGTACTCCTTGATTCTAGTTTCCTCGATTTGCGTACCCTCGGGTCGTTTTACGAAAACGTTTTTATAAATTATGAATCAACGGAACAAAACGAATCTAATAAAAGTTGTCTCATAAAAAAAGGGAGTTCAAAAACGTAAATACGTGATCCTAAGGTTTCTGGTTTTGTTAGACTTACTTTTTGGTAAGCTGACGCCTTTCACGTGAGTTGGAATAGACTTATATCCTTTTACTAAGTGCAGGGACTTATTATGTAAAGGTAGTATAGTTCTAGTGTGTTAGGCCTATAAATACCCCCCATGACTCTCCATGGGGGTGTGGAAGTTTGTTTATTTTTCTTGTTTTCATTTCACTTGAAATAAAACACACATTTCTTTCACCTCTCTCTAACTTTCTCTCTCTAAGAACAACAATGGCATATATGTTCTTTGATCATCCCCGACCACCCGAACCATGGTGGGTTTTTGATGCCTTTCAATTGGTATCAGAGCTAACCGGGGGTGTCTTGTATCCGTGTGATTCGTGTTTGTGTTCGTGTTATATTTATCAGTTTCCTACTTTGCTGGTAATTCATGGTTGGTATTTTTTTCCATTTTCATATCTAAAAATATCAACTTTTGATTTATTTTTTTTTCTCGTAATAAAGTTTTATCATCTTTTGTCAATGTTTTCTATCTTAGCCTCGTCACACAATTTTTGTCCAGTTTTTTTTACCCGTTTTTTTGTTATTTGTCCCTGTATTCATCTATTCCTATTTATGGGGATAAGGACAAAAAAAGTTGGTCCAGTACCATTTTTTTTCGGGGTTTCAAAAAAAAATTGGGTCAAAACCCTTTTAAGATGGATATTGCGATGGCTACTCAGATGGATATTGCGACGGCTTCATTTCTCGGATGTATTCCGATGGGTTTTTTTTACATTCCGATGGGTTGGGCTGTCCTCATTGCGATGGATGGCCTGATTCATCGAAATGGATGTAGACAAGTCGTCACGCTGCCCAAATTTTTCCGACAACATTGCGATGGACTTTGATTTATTGCGATGGGTACAGGCTTATTGCGATGGGTTCTAAGTGTATATTGCGATGGAAGAAAATATATATTGTGATGGTTTTGTTACTCATTGCGATGGCGACAAGTACTATTGGACCATTGAGACTGCATCGAAACGTTTCACTGTGATGATTTCATTTAATATTGTGACTGAATGTTGACTCAAAATAATTCAGATTTAGACTCGAGTTTTTTTTACAACCATCAATTTACCCTCATCTCACTGCCATGCAAACCCATCTCCTAACTAAACCAGTAACCCAAACCAATTTTTTTCACAAATCCTAACCCAGTAACATACAAAGACCGACTCATCTCACTAAGTACATCAACTTTTATCACTTCAGTAAATCAAGACCTACGAATACCATCTCTTCTCAAAACCATCAGTTAACTCTCACCCTTCACATCTAGACTCATTTAAATATCATATTTTCATGATCTCAGATTGTTAAAACGTTTTTTTTAATCTGTAAAAAGTTTTTATTTACGTTTAACAAGTTTCCATCATTGACCAAAACTATCTCATGTAATCACAAACGCCAACCTACCCGAGATCATATGAAATGATCTTGAAGCCATCGTCGCATAAAGGGGTTGTAGATTGCTTGCTTGATTTCCCCGTGGGTTTTTCAGAAAAAGGTCAATGAGTTCGTGTTTTTAACTGTTATTAAACATGAGGTTGATGAGTTAATCTTGGCTTGAGATTGATATTTAGGGTGAGAATGGGTTGTGATTAAGCTTTTTGTGGCTGCGGTATGATTTAGGGTGATGGGTGCTATTGAGATGGAGTTGTTTTTGAGAGATGACAATGGCGTGGTGAAAAAAGTGTTAATGGGGGCGGAGGTTTCGAGTAATGGCTGTGGGAGTGGTGTGAATTTGTTTTGGGATTCCTATGTTATGTATAATCCCATATCTGTGTTTGACCAGATTTTCATCACACACGTGGCCATATGGTAACAAGAAAAGCAAGTGGTTTTGGTCTGATTAAGTTTTATATTCCCATGACATTCGGTAGTGGAAGACACGTGGTCTTCTAGAATAAGTGGGGGGCGGATTCAACGAGGAGTTTGTCTTTGGAAGTACAGATGTTGAGATAAAGTAGGGTTAACCTATTTATATCCTAATTTTTTATGTGAACCGAGTATAAAAAGTATTGGGCCAAGACAAATTGCTTTTTACTCGGCTGAGTTTATTGTAAAGGAACGAAATTCATTTTGGATTTGGCTTTATGATGGGCCTCGTATTCTTTTCTTCACCCGATGTTGCCAATGGCAGTGACATAGTTGGTAAATACATTTTGCCACATTGGAGTAAAGTTAATGGCTAATGACGTAATGTTGTTACTAATTGGGCCCTATCAGATTCGGTTACTCAAAGTCTTTGATTTGGATTTGGTGGTATTTGGTTGCTTATTAAATTGGGCCGATTTATTGCTATGTGGCGAAAATTTAATTGAGCTATTTGGATAAATTGACGGGCCGATCACTACTTTATCCGTAGGCATTTAGTGAGCCCATTAATTTTTGCAATCGATTTTGGAATGATCGTATATATTTCCAAATATTGCAAAATTAACCTTGTCGGAACTGGTTGTCTGGGTTATTGGATTGAGCCGGGTATTTTCGAAAGAACCAAGTGATAAAATTGTTGTCGTGTTAAAGGCTTATGGGACAAGATTTTATTATTTTGGCAGGCCGTTTAAACAGTGACATTCAGGCCGGGTATCCGTTTTCGATCATATCACTTCTTCACGAACAACAAACACAACAACACGATACATTACACTAAAACGATCCTTATCAAAAATTCACCTTAATTCCTAACGGCTATTACGGTTCATGTGATTACGAAGATGATTCGATGCTACTTATTTGAGGTTGAAGTGAGATTTTTCAGAGGCGTTCTTATTTTATCTTGAAAGGAGTACTTACGACTTTCTAAGATAACTTGTTCAAACATATACGGTTATGAATAAGACTTGAAGTATCTAGTTTCCATTGTCAAGGGGAGGATGGACGACGACATGGACAACTATCATTTTTTGGGAGCTTCGTTGCGGTTCTCAGTGTCACACGCACTTGCAGTTGTGGATTTCTTCAAGAGATGTAGTATCTTTTCATATACCGCCTGTTTTGGTATAGGGTACTTTAGAGAGGTTGTACCTTTTTAATACCGCCCTTTGGTATGGGGTACGTTTAAGACTTCTCTGCATCGCTCTTCATTCTACTATAGTGCAAGCTTAAGATCAAGTTTGGGGAATTCTACTTCAGTTTCAAGTTTGGATTATCGGGTTATCTTCATCAGTGGTCACTATCAATAGCCAACAGAATTGATAAGGGGATTCAGTTCGGGGTGATCTTGAGAGAATTTTCTTTAGAGAGATATTGTTGACATCTTCTCACATAGTAATAGTTACTAAGTAAGCGGTTCTAGTTGGCATGCCACGTACACACATGAAGGATGATTCCCTTAATAGGTATCATCCTGGAGGGAGAAATGTGTACATGCGGGGTCACTTGACTTTGGTGTTACCGTTTCTACATAGAGGGATAAGTTGACTACATTCGGGACTTAATTGACTTTGATGTGGCAACTTTTTATCATCACTGTCCTGTCAGGAGAAATGTGCATTTCCGGGACTTAATTGACTCTGGTGCTACAATTTGACTTCATGTTCGGGATAGAGTGTGTACTTCTGGTAATCTTTCATAGAATCAAGACTGGGATTGCTTCAATTTGTGAGAAAATGTTGATGACGTTATCACCTCCCACAGATTTCCTCTGTATGATCTGTTTGGGAGGGAGCAGTCTTTACTGCTTGTTCTATGAAAGGCCTTCTAGTTGGGAGGGAGTAAAACTCAACTAGATTCTACAAAGCTGAAGAAATAGAGCTGGAGTATTCAAGAAGATGAAGGTCGCTGAAGACTGTCTCAAGGAATGCTGGAATTCAAGCTTATTATTTTTCTTTATTTTTGCTTGTAGGAAACATTGTAACCAACTCACGTGAGTCACCATCTTGGAGGGAGATTGTTAGACTTACTTTTTGGTAAGCTGGCGCCTTTCACGTGAGTTGGAATAGACTTATATCCTTTTACTAAGTGCAGGGACTTATTATGTAAAGGTAGTATAGTTCTAGTGTGTTAGGCCTATAAATACCCCCCATGACTCTCCATGGGGGTGTGGAAGTTTGTTTATTTTTCTTGTTTTCATTTCACTTGAAATAAAACACACATTTCTTTCACCTCTCTCTAACTTTCTCTCTCTAAGAACAACAATGGCATATATGTTCTTTGATCATCCCCGACCACCCGAACCATGGTGGGTTTTTGATGCCTTTCAGGTTTGGTCGTGAAGGACGTTAAATTATAATCGTAAGTCCTAATCTCTTCTCGTAAATTTGTGAGTTTATGAACCAACAGAAATTTAAAATCTCAAAATAATATTCCCGGATAAATATATTTTCTGTAATGTCGGACTGTCACCAAAGACGGTGTATGTTAACGTAAGCACGTAACGTAGAATCCTCCGATTTATACGTAGTCGATGCTACTTCAAGACGTAAATCCAAATTTCTTCCCAAAAATAAGTGAGTTCATAGTATAACATTAAAATAATGTTTTTAAATAATATTTGAGAATAAAATATAAACCATAAATTGACGGATTGTCACAACATTTACCCTTAAACAGGATCTATGTCCTCAAAGATCATCTTATCTTACTACTCGCTTCTTATAGAGTTAAAGCCATGTGGGTATTTCCTCCAAATTCGGTCTTTTCTCACAAGTGTAATTCATCACAATACGCGAGTTTCATCAAACATAACTATGGGAATAAGATCAGGCTTAATGTTGACTTACTTTCTCTATCCATGATGTTCACGGGTTTTTGATGAATGCAACTTTTTGCCGATCTAAATTTCATCAAGACTAATTCAGATTTTCACTTGATAGACATTTTATCAAGTTAGATATACGAATCATAATTTACGCAGCCCTTGAAGTCCTAGGGTAGATCCAGTTTATATGCCTTTCAAACCAACTTTTACATTATCTCAATGGTCCCATGCAACGGGGACTTATTTCCCATGATCTTTCAGATCATCTATCCATTTTCCAAGGTGAAAATTTTTAGCATAACTTCGCTACCCATCCTGCACTTCAAGATCTACATTTCATATTCATATAACCTCCTGCCCACTACTGGCAGTCAATAATCAAATCCTAATTTCAACAATCAATTCAGGTCTCGCGGGTCGGGTACGTTGTAAGGTTTGGTTTGTCATGATAGGAAACCTTAAACCTAAAAGACATGTCCAACTCACAATGGGTGTATGTCGGGTGTCTTCATCCCAACTCCTGCTTACAGATGTTCTTATATTTAGATACTAACAAGATTCGATCTAGAACCTAATACGATAATTATCAATGATAATTTCTACAAAGGAAAGCGATTACACGGTTCATTACTAAAGGTCAATCATTCAAGCATAAAACAACACTTATAGTATTTTGTATCATTACTTTACCTCGTCCCTTCGATTGGGGTGGTAAACAGTACTCTCATCAAGGTTCGTTCCCAATGACTTCTGAGCAAATCTCTAGAAATTCGATGCGAATCGAGGATCTTGATAGAGATGATCGATACAGGCACACCATGCTTACATAACTCCTTTAAATACAAAAGAGTCAATTTCTTCATCGAGAATCTATCATTAACAGGAATGATATTAGCCGATTTGGTCAGTCTGTCGATGATGACCCAAATCAAATAAAATTCAGATGACGACCTTTACAATTGTTAGACGTTTACTAATGTATGAGGCGATGTCTGCTTTCATAATTTGCCATCAGTACAACTTCTTCAAATAAAGATACATTAAATCAGAAATGACAGGAATAGAATACTTATACTTACGAGATTCCAACATGACTACATCTCACAAACCACCATATTTAGACAACCACGAGTGGCCTTTTAATCATTTAACGCCATCGACTCTTATTACTAATGGTTCACATTAGCCGCGAACCCCCTTTTATTATTTATATTATCCTTCTTTTCAAGCATCGGCTATTTCTAAAATGTTCAGCAATTTGTTTTGCACGGTCATTATTAAGGAACACATCCTAATTGATTCTTTATCCTTTCTATATAATGTGTCAGTATATACATTCACTTTCTCCTGATGAAATAATTATCATGACCGCAATTTACTTAGAAATTCTTTCTTCATATTTTCTAAGTTTTAGTTTCGCCTCAACTATCATTTTTATTAGTTTTACTCAATCCGACGTCTAATGCGTCGATAGTTATTACAAGTAATTAAATAATAAATATTTAATTTTTTTATGAAACGTAAGCGTAAAAAGTTTTATGTTTCTCGGTTCGTCCAATTATAGGAAAATGTTCAAAAGAATAATTTTGAATTTAATTAACACGATTTTTGTTGATTTACTGAAAATAATTAGTGAGATTCGTAAATGTTTGAAAAATCTTTGTTTATACTTTGGTCACAATTTTCTTAGTTGACAAGCAAAAATTATCGTTTTAAATTTCAAGTCATGGTTTCCTCAATCCCTCTTAGGTTGTCTTGAGGCATACACAAACATTTACCCTTAAACAAGAGTTTAGTTAAACGTTCTGAGTATAAGGGAATAATCCCTCAAAAGTTCTTTTTGATAAAACATTTGTCAAAACATATTTGCACTTTCTTTTTGGTAAAACCCAAAGTCTTAAATGGCTCAAATTTTTAAAGAGTCAATATAGATTCCATTATCTATTAATCACACGGTCAAATAATGTAAAGGATTTAGTCTTTAATCACATGTTAATTATTTAAGGTACAGGTTTTAATTGTTCGGCCAATTCAGGGAAGTCTATAAATAATTATTAACTCCTTCTTACTCTTATAAACAAACAAATGGTTCTTAATGATCACAAGCATGAATTTATCAAATTACAGCCTACACACGTGATTCACCAAATTTATGGATGCTACATGTGTATTAGTAAATTTAAACGACATATCATGAAACTCATAATGTTTATTACAAGTTCTAGATGTAGTGATTGGAATAGATAATCTTTTTCAAGGACGTGAAATTGATGATAACCATGCCGTGGATCAAATTCCTGAATATACGCTAGAACCTTGTAAATGATCGAACAAATCTATCATCTTGGGTATTTGATATAGATTTTGATCATCAATTTACCTAGTTCACGGTAATTCAACAAATATAAGGAATGATAACACCATAGCTTTTCATAATAATGAGCTTGGTAGAATAAGAGCTTTCCCCGACAACTCTCTCAGTTGTAGGGTAATTCTTTTAATTTGGATGGTGCCGACGTACAGTGCACATGCCACAGGTGCAGCACCGGGAATATAATCAATACCAAATTCAACCTGCCTTAATGGCAAAAGTCAAGATAATTCACCAGCAAATACCTCCTAAAATTTCAGATAACATAAACATCTTTTAACAAATTTATTTGAAGTTCTTTCTAGATTACAAGATCTATGATCAGTTTATAACCATTCATGGTATAATTTTAAGTCTAAATGCAGGATATGGTCATCCATCAAGAATTATTTAGATCACTTTTGATAATCAGCATCTTATCATTTAGGGGAATTCTACTCGAGTTCCCATCAATTAAGACAATGTCGTCATGTCATAATCAATCAATCCATTCTACTGGCACTATCAACTTTCTAGTTTCATTACCGTCGATAAGATGTGAACTTCTCAAAAGACTAATAATAACTCATAATCCTTCACAAATTCAAGGATATCAGGAGACATAACTAACCTTAAAAGAGTAAGATTAACGCATAATCTATGCGAGAGAATTTCAAATCAGATACAGACAAAAACATTTAATGAATATGAATATATCCCATGTTTTCATAATTTGAGTACGCATTTGAAGCTCCTCGGATCGTTACCCAGGTCATTCAAATGAAATCCAATCAAAAGAAATGATAGGAACGTCAATACATCCAGTCGGGTATCAACACTCGGTAATCAAATACTTTTCCAAAGAATCTCACCATGGGAGAATTGGACAAGAAGGGAATATTAATTGTCAAATAAGACAAATTCCACAGATGAGTAAATTCTACTCAGAAGAATAAATGGTACGGGCACATATGTAGGTGTCTCTAACAATATGTCCCTATTTTCACTTCTTGTAGATCTCATAAAATTTAATCTTTCATAACTTCAAAGAAAATTTAGTGTTTATTAATAATTTCATGGTGACTACTAATCAGCCTTGCATGGTCACTTCCAAATTCTATGTAGGCGCGCAACTATATACAATTTCAAGATTAACGATGCAATACTCAGTTCGTCAAAATTTTATCATCATGTTTATCATAAAAACATTTTCATGCTTAATTCTTAAATAAGAATCAAAAATAAATTTACAAAGATTTTCTTTGTTATGAAAACAATTATGTTTTCCAAGGTATTTCATAAACAACTTTATTTCAATAATGATTATTTATAAGTCTCACTTTAAATAATCCATATAGTGATGAAAATTCAATTTTCTCAAAGGATACTATTTTATCTTATAAAAACAATGAGTGATCTGCAAAAGAGTGATGAAAAGTTGTTCACCAAGAACTAACCACAATATAATAGGAAATGAGCTCAACCAATTAATCATGAGGTTCATGACCTCGATGGCACTCAGGAATACAAAGAGAATAATCCACAACGTAACCCAAATCAAGATGAGTACTTGTTCAATGGTTGCATCACTAATGTGAACATTAGGATGTAGCAATAAAAGATAGATAACATCGATACATGTAGAATTTAGCAATCAAAGGTAGTCTTTTCATTAATCACAAACAAGTCAAAATTGTACCGTAACACATTACGTGTCACTATGTCATACAATTCCATGAACTCATCCTACCAACTGATGTCTCAGTTAAGTTAGGGATTTTTAAAAGATATCAAAATGAATGCTAATCTACGAAAGTCATTAGGTGTTCCACATGTCCCGAAAGTTCCATCTGTCCCAATTCAGAAGAAGATTTCTTCAATTTATTTATTGGACACTGGTCATCCTCATCATTGGATAATGGCCTAGGAACAACCCTTAACACGAACTAACAATCATTTAAAACATTATAATTCAATCACAGAACTTAACGACTTCCTCTTAACAATTTCTCATTCCATACAAGTTAAATTTTACTCTATTCAAGTTTTAATCAACTTATACTCAATGCGATATCCTACCTCATTCTTCAATACTTTCAACCTTATTTTTATACCTTAATAGGGAAATAAAATCTCAATATGATCAACACTTATTTTCCGAATCTATAGCTCTTTCAACAATAGTTATCGAATGAGTCACTAGTATGAAATGACTCGATCAGTCAATTAGACTTCTCGGAAAGGTACTAGTGGCATGAGGCTTTTGGGTAATGGTTCCAATGACAGCCTCAAGTGCAACATTCACCCTTTCGATTTCAAATTTAAGAATTGGGTGACAACGAATCACATGACACCTTTCCAGGTGGTAACGTTTTGTCAAACTCCACTCTATAAGGAAAGATCGTCATGACATCGATATCAGTTTTAATCTCGCCAATTCTTCTTCAATATCACAATCAACTAATATCTACATTTCTACGAATATCAACCATTTTGTTGGGATCATAAATATCCACAACTTGGTTTAGATCTGCAATAGCTAGATTTCCTACAAGAATATCTTAGATTAATTTACTAGGGGATTTAGGGTTCCTTGTGACAATCTACGTCGTATAAATACCTCGTATAAATATTAAAATAATCATCAAACAATCATGTAATCAAATTACATCATATATATATATATATAATCCAAGTTATATATATATATTAAAATAACACTTCTCAGTTTGGCCTTGTCGGTAACTCGGGAATTCTTCGGCACCGTTATAGTCAAAAGATTTTTAGACATTTTGAAAAAAATGTTTATAGATAAAAGATTTTGAAATGTTTTATTCAAAACCTTGGTTTTAAAAATCTTTCGTTCTCTATAACGAGAGCTCTGGTACCAAACTGTAACACCCCAAATTTACACAATTTAATACAGCGGAAGACTCGTTGGTGTTACGGGATAGCACATTACTCACATCATAGACAACGCATAAAAATCGCGTCGTTTAATAATAAAGCATTTCCATTCATAAATATGAAATTTACATAGGTCCCAAGTCATTGTATTTCATACAAGTTTTACAAAGCATTTGAATGGAAATTATTATTTAAGTACGGGCCATGAATTCTTGTTGTCTTCCCGAGAATTACCTTCAAGTACCTGAGACAAAACATGTTAAAAGAAAAGGTCAGCGATAACGCCGAGTGAATTCATATAGCTTAATAAAACTATTAATATATCATTGTATATAACTAATACCAAAAATCATTTTGTACAAATCTTTCTAGTAGGCCATAAAATAGGCCAAAGTCATTTTATACAAATCCTTATCAAAAATCATAATATAGGCGTTTGCCTTCAAAATCATTATACGAACCATTGTCGTAAAAACATCATACGATACGTTTTATAAAGTTGTATAGAGTTAAATAAAAACCGTTATATGAATATGGTTATGTAAAACCAAAACACGAACATAAAATCAATAATAAGACCCCGTATTGCTTGTCAGGCAATATATCGTAATTCAGTGCGTATAGTAGTGTTTCGTTAATTGGATTATTATAAGCCGCATGACATTGTTACCTTACTACAACAAACAACGGGTAGCTAACCCGAAACTCATTTGCCCATCTAAATTAGCGTGTCGTCACAATATCACGCTAGGGAAATCTTCTCATACATAAATTCGCTTACCAATCAATGTGGCACGACGGGGATCAACCGTCAAGGCGCGAACTGGGGTGATCGTCCCCAAATAGTAATATTATATGCCTAAGCGTCTACCAAAAACCCGGTAGTTCACAATTCATGCTAATGGGACTTTTAGTGACATAACCTAACTTTAATAATCCATTTTATCTCATACATCGGGTCATATAATCATTCATCGGGTCATACAATCATTCGGGTCCAAATCCATAATCAAACAATCGGGACAAATGGTGTCCTATTTTATCAAAACTAACATGTTATCCCCTCGCGGGTTTATAAAACATTTCATAAAAACATTTGAAAGAGTACGAGGCTATGAACTCACGTTGATGTGGGAAGGCGGTTATCGGCGATTTGGATGAACGGTACGTGCTTCAATCACGGAAACCTAGACAAATAATACTCGTCTTAGACTTTTGTCCAATGACTTTATCAAAATAACAATTATGTATATATAATGACTTTATACATATCATGATGATCAAGTGGGTTTATATATTCTCATTCACTCATTTTTGTGTTATGTGTTGACAACTTTTCTATTAGTTTACTAGTTTTATCTATTTACATGTTTTATGTCCAATAAGCCTTTTATAAGTCCATTAACTTGTATTAATCTATTTAATACTTTTGTTATCAGTATTATACTTTACATGTTGGGCCCAAGTGGGTTAAGCCCAATAAGTAAATTTATAAGTGTTTTACTAACTAGTCGGGTTTATAGTCCAATAAGGCTACTTTGGCCCGTTAATGTCTATATGTTGTAAAGTTCGGGTTTTATCGGTTTTTACTTGTTATATAAGTTCATATATCAGTATGAGTTTATAAAAGTTTATATTAGACGGGTCCGACCGTCTAAGTTTTATTTGACAAAAACGTTAATCTTTCGGTTTTAGCCGAAAAGACGTAAAACTTAGTATATAGTTTTTATAACTTATAAAACTTACCAAACTACCATTTTTATATAATGTCCATTTATTTATCCTTATGCATATTTATATAAATGAAATATGTAAGTTAGTGGGTTTTAATTTCACATTTTATACTATATTATTTGAGTGCTTATATAATATTATTAAACTTTAGTTTCACAAAATCTGATTTTTAGTTTCACTTTCACCATTTTAATCATATCTTGAATTCTATAAGGAGATAGAAGCTCATTTTTGGATGACATAAACTTCATATTATCTGCTACAAATAAGTTGGTTATAGCTACTGCTCAATCCATGTCTAAGTACCCTTAACAGTCCCTACAAAGCAGACTATTCAGATTGGTATACAAATTTTGTTTTGACCATATCTCACTCATTTTGATGATTCCATTGCATGGCCAACTCTCACATGTGTATGACATCTAATACTTACTGTAAATTGATTCCACCATGCCATTTTATCAATTTAACATTTGGTTACTTACTGTTTTTATACAGCCATCACATTAAGCAAGATTTTAACCATTTTACATGTGGTTTTCCATCTTTTTACCCATGTTTATCAAATCTATCAACACCAAATCCCCACATAATATTTTTAATCATCATTCATCATCATATACATATACATAAATAAAGAAAATACAAGATTAAATATTAAAAATAACAAGAGGATAGGAAGAAACAATCTCTATACCACCAAAGTGATGAATGATGAGTTTTTGGATGAACAAGATTTGGTTTTGGGTAACCAATCTTATGAGATATCAACACCACTTCTAGGATCACCAAGTATTTGTAGACTCCTCCAAAAATCAGCGCTTGATCTCCATATAAAATCCTTTTTAGTTGTTAAAATTTTAACACCCCCAAATTTACGCGCAGCGGAATACATTTTTTGGTGCTAAACAATGATACAACAACACATAATTTATAAAGAACGACTCGAAAAGAGACGTTTTAGATTTATCATTCCTGAAACATTTTTCAGAGTAGCGTAGTCCCAAGTAATCGTTACCAAAAGATAAGTTAAAACAACATATTGGTTTGTTTTAAAAATGGAACGATAAATAAATCAAAGAGTTTGAACAACAAAAGAAGTGCACAACTTCATTCCCCGTGACCTCCAAGCTTCCACTTCTTGATTACCTGAAATACATGTGAGTAAAACAATCAGCAAAAATGCCGAGTGAATCTATAGGTTTGTGAAATCAATTTGAACACAAGCAAAGATTATAAGTTTGTGGCATGCTTATAAGCATCAAATAATAATTTGCATCAACAATGATAATTGTATATAGCATAAATTGCAATAAGCTCATGGAACCGAGCCCTTAGACACTCCCATATCAGTCTAATAAGACGAGAGATTTATTAATTGTCGGTTACCTCCAGATTATTGGTACATTGCCGTATACCTGACTTCTCAATACAATATGCTCAAACAGTGTGGAGGTCAGGCCTAAGCTTCTATGACAAGTCCACAAAACCTGAACCGGGGCGGCTTCTCCCATAGATCTATTAATTGTACTAGCGGTTAACCCATCATAGGTTAATTAACGGTCCATAATTGAGGCTTTAACTAAGGCAATCACTTAATGCAATTTAAAGGCAACCACGGGTCCATTCATAAAGGGACAAAGCATACCATAAAAATCTTGTGTTCTAAGTTTATAAAACATGTATTCCCCCTCGCGGGTTTAAAATCATTTAATAACTAGTATAAAGCGAGGCTATAGACTCACGTTGATAATGAAAGGCGGATTATCGGCTACTGGCATGCTTCGGTCACGGAAACCTATATAAATAATAATCGGTCTTAGACTCTTGTCCAATGACTTTTATCAAAATAACAATATACATATGATGATTTGTACATATGATGATGATCAAGTGGGTTTATATATCCTTGTTTACTCATTTTAGTGTTTATGTTTTGGTAACTTTTTACTAGTTTACAAGTTTTACCTACTTACCTATTTTAAGTCCAATAAGCTTAGTATAAGTTCTTTAACTTGTTTTAATCCATTTTATACCTATATTATTAGTATATATACTTTCCATGTTGGGCCCAAATGGGTTAAGCCCAATAAGTTCTTTTTATAAGTTTTTATCTTATTTAGTCCAATTGTTAGTCCAATATGCTTAGTTAGCTTGTTAATGTCCGTATGTCCTATAGTTCGGGTTTTATCGGTTTTTACTTGTATTAGTTACTTATATATCAGTATATGACTTTTAAAAACTTTACATTAGACGGGTTTGATCGTCTAAGTTTTATTTGGCGAAAAACGTTAATTTTACGGTGATAGCCGAAAAAGTCGTAAAAATCAAGTTTATAGTTTTTATTACTTATAAGTATTATTCCATAACCATTTATATAATTTATCAATTTAATTAACCTTTTACATATTTATATAAATAAGTTTCATAAGTTAGTGGGTTTTTATTTTACATTTTATACAATAAAATTTGAGTGCTTATATAATAATAATAATAAACATTAATTCTCAAAATCTGATTTTTATCTTCATGTTCACCATTTTTATCATATCTAGAGTTCTATAATGAATTAGAAGCTCATTTTTGGGTGGCATGATCTTCATATTATGTGCTACATTTAACTTAGTTATATCTACTGCTCATTTTAAGTTTATCTTGCCTTAACAGTCCCTACAAAACTGCTTATTCAGATTAGAACACCCAACTTGTTTTGATCTTATCTCACTCATTATATTGATTGCATTGCATGGCCAACTCTCACATGTGTATAACATCTTGTACTTACTGTAAATGGATCATACCATGCAATTTTATCAGTTCAAGTTTTAGTTATATACTGGTTTTATACAGCCAACTAAATAAGCATGATTTTAGCCTTATATCTCATGGTTATTAACATTTTTAAGCATATTTATCAACACTTGATCCCCACACAATATTTTTATCATCATATATACATCATATACATATACAATAATAAAGAAAATACATTTGTTCTTTACAAAAATAACAAGAGAAAATGGAGAGGATGATCTTCTTTACCAACCAAGTGTATTTCTTGTTTTTGGAAGACAAGAACTTGATGAACACCAAAAGTAACTACAAGATCATCAAACACCAAGAAAAATAGTTGAGAAATCAGCCCTAGGACACAAGCAAATCACCTCCAATGTTGTTAATATGGCCACGAAATGATCAAGGCTTCAAGATAACTCCATGATAGAGCTAGTTAACATGTATTTCATGGCTAGAAAAGATCAAAAGGGGTGTTTGTAGCTTGAAAGTGGATGGCAAGGGGTGATGTGGTTGAGAGGATTTGAGGTTGTTTGCATGTATGGAAATGGTGGTGTGTGTAGTAGCTAATGGTTTTGACTAGGAAGTGGAAAGTGTAAGCTTAAGGTGTAAGCTAATGCTTACACTTGTAGCTAGTTAGTTAACATGATGCCACATCCTTAGATGTGGTGTCATGTGTGCCATCCCATGTTAGCTAGTGGGGTTGGATAATGTATTTTGTCCCACCTCACTAATTTACAGGTATTCCTCGATTCTAGTTTTCTCGATTTGCGTGCCCTCGGGTCGTTTTACGAAAAATGTTTTTATAAATTATGAATCAACGACACAAAACGAATCCAATAAAAATTGTCTCATCAAAAACGTAAATACGTAATCCTAAGGTTTCCGGTTTAGTCGTAAGGGACGCTAAATTATGCACGTAAGCCCAAATTTAAATCCGTAAATTGTGAGTTCGTCAACCAACACAAAAATAAGTTTCAAAATATTATACGAGAAAATATTTCACTACCTGAAAATGTTAGATTGTACTTTTTAAAAGTTTAAACGCACACAAAAAATAATAACATAACGACTCGATACGTAACTGAAACGATATCGTCGAAAGTATTAAATATCGAAACTATCGATAATAAAATATAAAATTTTTGGCATTCGTCGGTATCGCGATCACTAGTAGTCCTCGTTGCTCGTCAAAATATTAAAATATAATATTTAATATCGGTTTCAACTTAAACCGTTAAACATAATAATATTTATCGTTATAAAATACTTCAAAATAACTGAAAATAGAATTAAATTATGACCTTATTTTTACGGGTTTTACATCCTCACCACCTTAAGGGAGCGACGTCCCAGCGCTCAACTCGCCTCATACACGAGTTGATCACTACCTGGAAGGATGACGACATTCCTTGATAAGAAGTCCTTACGTTCCCACGTGTATCCCCGATCCACGATCTCCACTGTTTCTTTTACAAAACGCAACTTGTTGTCAAGTTGTATCTCACCAAAAAGGAATAAGTAAATCCTTCTCCACAAGTCACCCGTCAAACTCGACACATGAAAATTTTATGAATTGCACGAAGCTCGTTCGACGACAAGAATAGATGACAGGATTTTCGGGTAAGTCCAGTAAAAAGGAAGGTTGTAATTTAAAGGATATCCATCGGCCGGATAGCCATGGACACACATCAAAAAGAACTAACAAGAAAACATTTTCGTCCTCGGAGGGTGCTCACACGCGGGTCCTCACTCAAAAGATAATACAAAGACACTATCTCACTTTCGCCAACGCGCATTCAAAGACTCAATAAACATCGTTGTTGAAAGTCAAAAAGATATTACATAATATGTGTTCTACATGATCGGACGTCATCGGATGATGCCGTCTCAAGTTCTCACAACTTAAGATCATTTGACTAGATCACACACTATATAAGTACATAAAAGAAAAAGGTCGAACACAAACATCGAGTATAGATCTCCACCGTTAATCATCGAGAAAACCTTGAACGAACCCTTGATAATAACTACTTGATCTCCAGAGTCTTTCCACTTGCGGTGTCGGCTTCAACTTACTCCTCGAGGTTGTAACGAATTTATTAACTCCATTCATTAAGAGATTCGGTCCTCAATCATTCCACAAGTACACGCATAAATCCTGGTGACACTTATCGTTTCTTCTTATACACTGCTTCCCGAGATTCATTTAAACTCAAAATAAAATAATAATCTTCAATACGAGGAACAGAACGAGATAAAAATGACTTCAATAAACACATAAACGAACAAGATGTGGTAAAATGATTTAAGGTTGACGATCGACAAGGGATCTCGACTCACGTAACCGTAAAACATAATAAATCACAATACTAGAAAAATGAGAGCGAAGAATAAATTATACATTATCATTAAAATAACATTTGTCACAATTATCCGTCTCGGATTTGGTATTACCTTAAAACTCAATTTAGGTACCTTCTTGATAAAGATGATATATTAAAAATAGAAGTTAAATAGCTTCATAATTTATTTTGGTTGTCTTAAGAAACTTTAAAAGAATGACATGAATTTATTAATTAAACTCGTATTGATGGTTACAATTAGAAAATATAATTTCCAAATTAGATCATTATTAGGAATGTAAATTAAATCAGTAATTTCATTACATTTAAAGTAAAGTATGATAAGTCAATTAGTTCAAAAGATAGAGCATAATTTCATGTTAGACATTAGTTTTAGTTATACAAAATATGATGTATAAATTTGACCTTTTACTTGTAATGGTTATTTCGATAATTGAAAATCATTGGAAAATGTATAAAAGTTCCATAAAAATATTATAATAAGTTGTCGATATACTTATAGGTGTTTAATATGTCAAAGTAAACATGAGACATATTCAGGTTTCAAAATGTGACAAGATAACAAACGAATACGAATGGAAATAATGGTCAACAATTAGTACGAAATCAACGGTACAAAAAAGGACGAAGCAGATGTCGTATGAATTCTTAAAGAGAACAATAAAATAAAGGCGTTGATGGTAAGACGATAAGAAATAATAGATTAAACAAGTTGTCAATTTTGTTAGTGCGGTTGATGGTTCACCAATATCAGCTCGTTAACTTAGCGGTGGTCGATACATGATCGGAATGAAGATCCATACAAAAATTTTAATAAATAAAATTCATAATAATCACTTGTAATTAAAACAAATCAAATGAAAGATGTTAGTGTTTAAAGAGAGAAGTCAAAGCACGGTTCACAAGAGTGGATTTCAAGACAAACGAGAGTGACGGACGTCATCCCGGATATACGGAAATCACTCTAGTGATAATTCATTATTCACGTGCGGAGACATTCCAAAGATCTACCCAGTCGCATAAAGAAGATTGGACGAGAAGGAAGGATAAAACATCGAGACTTTCAAGTCATTTATCAACAGTCAGTAATTAGACGAACGGTCAAAAGAAATCAGTTATAAGACAAAATGAAGTAACAAGTGGCAAAACGATTGTCGAGTAAAAACGTATTCGTAAGCGCGTAATTCGTTCAAGAAAAGGTAAGAAAACGTATGCGGATGCATAGAAATTGCGCTACTTGCATAAGATATGAAGGTTTTCAAAACTTCTTTTCACTTTATTTCATTTTATTTATCTTTATCATAAATACAAGTAAAAACTTGATTATTATCAAGATTTTTAAGGTGACTACTATTCAGCCTAGCATGGCTCCTTCTAAATTAGACATAGGTGATCAGGCCATGTATAATTTAGGGCTAGCAATGCAGTGCTTCATTTCGTCGAAAAGTATTACGTTTCTTATGTTTATATAAACCATGCCATTTGTAAAATGGAATTTAAAAATAGTTTATAATTTTATAGGATACAAGTAATTTGTGAGATACTCAATAAGCAACTTTTAATGTTACAAAAAGTATTTTATAAGACCAAAGTAAAAATAATTGGTGTAAATAATCGTAAAACAATATCAGATTTATTTATAATATGACATTATGACAACGTATAAAGTAGTCAAAGTTTTGCAAAAAGTGGCAAATAGTAGCTCATAAAACAACCAATGAAATGGTTACAAGTTTTTAAGGTTTCAAAAGGTTATAAGGTTTAGACGAAAATGCCATGAGACATGTGAAAAAAAAATATCGATGAAGAATGTGAAGACAAAACTTCAAAACTCAACTCAAATAAGTGGAAGGTTAGAAGAAAAATAAAAATAATATCGAATGACAAAAGAGTCATATATATAAAAAGAATAAAACAATCCAAATGTGTATTCTATGTAAGATACTCGACACAACATGCTTTTAAGAAAATATATTATTCATTTTCAAATTACACCATTAATCTGGTAATAGTTAATCCTGTAATGTTTCTATTTTTAAACATTTTTACATGAAACTAGTATTAGTTATTTGTAAAATAATATTCGTTAAAATTTTACGATCTCAAATGAACTCAAGACTTCTTAGAAACGTTTAACCCATGTTTCGAATTTTCTATCAGATTTGACTTTAAATATGTGCCGATTAATTGACCCGATAAACGACATCTCCAAGACTCGGAGTCTAAAGCATTTTGATGCAAAACGACGTTTCAGACAACTTTCTAGTTTTACCCGAGACCTGAAACCCAATGTAAAATGACCAAAATACCCTTGCAATTTCTGTGCAGGTTTGACTATTTATTTTAAAAACGCAGGTTTTACTTTTAAGTTTTGACCTGTTTATACACCCCCTGCAGTTTCTCCATTAAATATATTTTTCGACACTTCCTAACAGCTCAAAATATATATATATATATATATACACACATGTCTTGTGGATTTTACAACAACGAAAAAGAAATCTCATAATGAGCATCAAATAATAATAATATAGCATAATGAATGACAGAAGATGCTTCAAGGTATTCAACACAAAATTTAGGAAGCAAAACGATAATTGACGTTCATAATTTAAGTTTCAAGGTGCAATGTAGGCAATTCTCCTTGGTGCCATGATTGTCCAAAAACACAACACATAACAAGAAAAGAATGGAACATTAACGGGTTGCACTCCGGGAGCAAGAAAGTAAATGAAAAACAAATGATACAATTTTATAGAAGTAAAATCGTATTCCGATCTAGCGCCATAATCTAGACGATGATTTATAAAATGACGATGACGTTACCGAGATATAAGCGAACAATACACTTCGCAGTCGATACATATAAATGTCAACGAATTAAATCTTCGCATGTCGTGTAAAACGATAATAAAAATCAACAAAATATAATGAAAAACCATGGTATTATTCAACACTATTTTAAGAAATGTTTCAAAATGTATGACTCACACGATAGCGGTTAGTCTATTCCAAGGACACATTGAGCTACACAATGGTCTAGAGATTACGTTAAAAGACGTCTAAACACAAACAGTCGGAAGACGATTTGGATATCTATATAGATATCTCAAAGGGTTAAGCAATAAAAGTAATGCGCGCAGATGAAGGTATGTAAGGTCATAATATAAAATTTTTGCAATAAAAGCAATTTAAATACTTCAAAAATAAATACAGGATGATCATGAAATTCATTGTATTTATTTAAGTTAATCATTAATAAATGACAAACTTTTATCGAAAAGTTTAACGACATAAATATATATCGATAAAGGGATCCTAGATATAAATATATATCCATAAATGGATCATAGTATTTATTTATGAATACTTGCCAATAAGGTATACGTAATAAAACATACTAAAGTGGTAATCCCAGAAGTAGCTTGAACCTGAAGTCACGCGAAGTCCGGTGCACATGACTCTTTGAAAAATAAAAACTGACAGTTATAGTTTAGGTTTTTAAAATAAAGACCTAGTTCTCTATAACTCATGGCTCTGGTGCCAATCTTTAACACCCCCAAATTTACACGCAGCGGAATACATTTTTGGGTGCTAAACAATGATACAACAACACATAATTTATAAAGAACGACTCGAAAAGAGACGTTTTAGATTTATCGTTCCTGAAACATTTGTCAGAGTAGCGTAGTCCCAAGTAATCGTTACCAAAAGATAAGTTAAAACAACATATTGGTTTGTTTTAAAAATTGAACGATAAATAAATCAAAGAGTTTGAACAACAAAAGCACTGCACAACTTCATTCCCCGTGACCTCCAAGCTTCCACTTCTTGATTACCTGAAATACATGTGAATAAAACAATCAGCAAAAATGCCGAGTGAATCTATAGGTTTGTGAAATCAATTTGAACACAAGCAAAGATTATAAGTTTGTGGCATGCTTATAAGCATCAAATAATAATTTGCATCAACAATGATAATTGTATATAGCATAAATTGCAATAAGCTCATGGAACCGAGCCCTTAGACACTCCCATATCAGTCTAATAAGACGAGAGATTTATTAATTGTCGGTTACCTCCAGATTATTGGTACATTGCCGTATACCTGACTTCTCAATACAATATGCTCAAACAGTGTGGAGGTCGGACCTAAGCTTCTATGACAAGTCCACAAAAACTGAACCGGGGCGGCTTCCCCCA
Source organism: Glebionis coronaria (assembly GCA_025667525.1). Lineage (NCBI taxonomy): Eukaryota > Viridiplantae > Streptophyta > Magnoliopsida > Asterales > Asteraceae > Glebionis > Glebionis coronaria. The sequence goes on along the minus strand of CM046882.1, from coordinate 196,090,915 downwards.
TAGATCTATTAATTGTACTAGCGGTTAACCCATCATAGATTAATTAACGGTCCATAATTGAGGCTTTAACTAAGGCAATCACTTAATGCAATTTAAAGGCAACCACGGGTCCATTCATAAAGGGACAAAGCATACCATAAAAATCTTGTGTTCTAAGTTTATAAAACATGTATTCCCCCTCGCGGGTTTAAAATCATTTAATAACTAGTATAAAGCGAGGCTATAGACTCACGTTGATAATGAAAGGCGGATTATCGGCTACTGGCATGCTTCGGTCACGGAAACCTATATAAATAATAATCGGTCTTAGACTCTTGTCCAATGACTTTTATCAAAATAACAATATACATATGATGATTTTGTACATATGATGATGATAAAGTGGGTTTATATATCCTTGTTTACTCATTTTAGTGTTTATGTTTTGGTAACTTTACTAGTTTACAAGTTTTACCCATTTACCTATTTTAAGTCCAATAAGCTTAGTATAAGTTCTTTAACTTGTTTTAATCCATTTTATACCTATATTATTAGTATATATACTTTCCATGTTGGGCCCAAATGGGTTAAGCCCAATAAGTTCTTTTTAAAAGTTTTTATCTTATTTAGTCCAATTGTTAGTCCAATATGTTTAGTTAGCTTGTTAATGTCCGTATGTCCTATAGTTCGGGTTTTATCGGTTTTTACTTGTATTAGTTACTTATATATCAGTATATGACTTTTAAAAACTTTACATTAGACGGGTTTGATCGTCTAAGTTTTATTTGGCGAAAAACGTTAATTTTACGGTGATAGCCGAAAAAGTCGTAAAAATCAAGTTTATAGATTTTATTACTTATAAGTATTATTCCATAACCATTTATATAATTTATCCATTTAATTAACCTTTTAAATATTTATATAAATAAGTTTTATAAGTTAGTGGGTTTTTATTTTACATTTTATACAATAAAATTTGAGTGCTTATATAATAATAATAAACATTAATTCTCAAAATCTGATTTTTATCTTCATGTTCACCATTTTTATCATATCTAGAGTTCTATAATGAATTAGTAGCTCATTTTTGGGTGGCATGATCTTCATATTATGTGATACATTTAACTTAGCTATATCTACTGCTCATTTTAAGTTTATCTTGCCTTAACAGTCCCTACAAAACTGCTTATTCAGATTAGAACATCCAACTTGTTTTGATCATATCTCACTCATTATATTGATTGCATTGCATGGCCAACTCTCACATGTGTATAACATCTTGTACTTACTGTAAATGGATCATACCATGCAATTTTATTAGTTCAAGTTTTAGTTATATACTGGTTTTATACAGCCAACTAAATAAGCATGATTTTAGCCTTATATCTCATGGTTATTAACATTTTTAAGCATATTTATCAACACTTGATCCCCACACAACATTTTTATCATCATATATACATCATATACATATACAAAAATAAAGAAAATAAATTTGTTATTTACAAAAATAACAAGAGAAAATGGAGAGGATGATCTTCTTTACCAACCAAGTGTATTTCTTCTTTTTGGAAGACAAGAACTTGATGAACACCAAAAGTAACTCCAAGATCATCAAACACCAAGAAAAATAGTTGAGAAATCAGCCCTAGGACACAAGCAAATCACCTCCAATGTTGTTAATATGGCCACCAAATGATCAAGGCTTCAAGATAACTCCATGATAGAGCTAGTTAACATGTATTTCATGGCTAGAAAAGATCAAAAGGGGTGTTTGTAGCTTGAAAGTGGATGGCAAGGGGTGATGTGGTTGAGAGTATTTGAGGTTGTTTGCATGTATGGAAATGGTGGTGTGTGTAGTAGCTAATGGTTTTGACTAGGAAGTGGAAAGTGTATGCTTAAGGTGTAAGCTAATGCTTACACTTGTAGCTAGTTAGTTAACATGATGCCACATCCTTAGATGTTGTGTCATGTGTGCCATCCCATGTTAGCTAGTGGGGTTGGATAATGTATTTTGTCCCACCTCACTAATTTACAGGTATTCCTCGATTCTAGTTTTCTCGATTTGCGTGCCCTCGGGTCGTTTTACGAAAAACGTTTTTATAAATTATGAATCAACGACACAAAACGAATCCAATAAAAATTGTATCATAAAAAACGGAGTTCAAAAACGTAAATACGTAATCCTAAGGTTTCCGGTTTAGTCGTAAGGGACGCTAAATTATGCACGTAAGCCCAAATTTAAATCCGTAAATTGTGAGTTCGTCAACCAACACAAAAATAAGTTTCAAAATATTATACGAGAAAATATTTCACTACCTGAAAATGTTAGATTGTACTTTTTAAAAGTTTAAACGCACACGAAAAATAATAACATAACGACTCGATACGTAATTGAAACGATATCGTCGAAAGTATTAAATATCGAAACTATCGATAATAAAATATAAAATTTTTGGCATCCGTCGGTATCGCGATCACTAGTAGTCCTCGTTGCTCGTCAAAATATTAAAATATAATATTTAATATCGGTTTCAACTTAAACCGTTAAACATAATAATATTTAACGTTATAAAATACTTCAAAATAACTGAAAATAGAATTAAATTATGACCTTATTTTTACGGGTTTTACAAAAATCACCTCCAATCTTCATAACTTCAATGGGTTTACATCATATGTAAATTATACATATGATTTATGGTTGAACTTTTTTATCTAATGGGGTGTTTTTGGGTGATATGGGACGTTCATAGGGAGAGAGGAAGAGAGAAAATGTGTGAGTTGCATGAGAGAAATGGAGGAACTAGTTTAGTGTTGGTGGTTTTTGTGAAAGATGGTTTTGATGTGTAAACTAGGACAAGTGTCCTAGTTTATACTATAAACTTGCCACATCTTTGATGTGGTGGTGGTGTGTTGGTCATCCCATAGTGGGGTGAGGCAAGTGTAAACTTGTCTCATCCCACTAATTTACCGGTACTCCTCGATTCTAGTTTCCTCGATTTGCGTGCCCTCGGGTCGTTTTACGAAAAACGTTTTTATAAATTATGAATCAACAGAACAAAACGAATCCAATAAAATTTGTCTCATAAAAAACGGAGTTCAAAATCTTAAATACGTAATCCTAAGGTTTCCGGTTTGGTCGTGAAGGACGTTAAATTATAATCGTAAGTCCTAAACTCTTCTCGTAAATTTGTGAGTTTATGAACCAACACAAATTTAAAATCTCAAAATAATATTCACGGATAAATTTATTTTCTGAAATGTCGGACTGTCACCAAAGACGGTGTATTTTAACGTAAACACGTAACGTAGAATCCTCCGATTTATACGTAGTCGATGCTACTTCAAGACGTAAATCCAAATTTCTTCCAAAAAATAAGTGAGTTTATAATATAACATTAAAATAATGTTTTTAAATAATATTTGAGAATAAAATATAAACCATAAATTGACAGATTGTCACATATATTTAGTTGTTTGGTCAGTTCCTTTTTAGTTTTAGTTTAAGGTCTTTGAGAGGGTTTAGTTGTTACATTATGGCTTTTTAGTTGTTGATTTTGTACCTTCTGCTTGTCTTGGCTTGTGGGAGGGGGCTCGTTGCATTTCTTATTATTTTATAGTTTTCAAGTTTGTTTTATCTTATTGTTTGATAATTCAAACAAACGAAACAAACAAACTAATACGACCAAAAAAGCGATAACTTTTATTCAATACCCTAAATTAAAATTCGAAAGGTCCAAAGAAAACTAATATCATTGACCTATGTTTATAAAGAACCAATGACATAACACATACTAAATCTAAACATACTAAAAATAACAAAACTTGTAGGACAAGTCAAACAAATATATACTAAACAAACCTTAAATTTTAACTCACTTTCCAACTCACTAGTACAAAAATAGGTTTCGGTCACACATACCGAAATTCGTGTAGTCACAAATAAATTTTTGGTGTGACTGAATTCGCCAGTCATAAATAAACAGTCACACTTGAAGTCAGTTTGCATGAGCATTTCGTATTTTGTTTGTCACGCATATGAATTTTTACGTGACTACGGCTAACAAATGCTTTTTTGATGAGTCGTTAGTCACTTAATAATTTGAGAGTGTTACCGAATCAAAGTCTGGTTCAAGTAGGAGTCACATTATACGTATACATGTGTGGCAAATATTTGTCATACACCCATTGAATGTGACCAAAAATCATATATGGTCACGTAGACTTATTTTACAAGTGACAAATTGATAAACAAGGTTGTCACACACATTATTTTAATGTGACTAGTATATTTTGTTAAATGTTAACCACACATGAATTTTGTGTGTGTGGCAAATTGAAAGTAGGTATTGAAACATTTGCCACTATATTAATTTTAATGTGACAAATATTTTACAATTACTTGAAGATTATGATCAAATATAATACATGATCATATTAAATTATTAAACAATTATGTGACTATATGATTGCCAATAGTCACAACATTTGAGAAATGTGTATCCAAATTATACTTATGGTCACATTATAATGGGATTAACTATGAACAACACATTGAAAATGTCACACAGTAAAATATTCATGTGACAAATATTTATAACCAAATGTAATCTCTATTTTCACTAATGTTAATATTAGTCACATATTTAGAACCAAATATGTTCATGTGGCAAACTGGTTAAGTGTGTTAGTGTTTGAATGGAAGGTCTAGGGTTCGAGTCCTAGACCTTGTTTTTTGCTATATTTTCTTAAAACACAATAAACCCTAACAACACAGAAAACACACACTTTTCACACGCCTAACAATGAGAATGCTCATTCTTGGAACTTCACAAAAATTAATTACATGCATGAATATGCATTAGATGTTTATGTAGGCTGCTGACCCTTTGTATTCCATCCTTGGTTATATAAACAAGGATTAAGAAATGAAATTAATCATAACAAAAACACAACAAACACTTAATTATCAGCATTTTAAGAATCAAAAAATGGCTTCTTCATCAAAAAGAACATTTTCTGCTGCTTTTGAAGATACCAGTGCAGTTCATAACAAGTATGTCTCATTATTTATTTTATTAACGTTGTATCTTTGTTATCATTTAGTACTAATAATCTTTTATGTTCTTTTCAGGAAACCTTGTGTGGTGCCCAAAGTAAAAGCAAATGCAGATGGATAGTTCCCTGCTGATTGTCCTTACGATGATAAATATGATGAGTACGATTGATATGTTGAGGAAGCTTACGAACAAAGACAATGGAAGCTGGAAGACAAAGAGAATGCCCGACTTGAACAACAATGCCGGATGGAGAAAGCTGCTTCCTTAAGAAGGAGGCAACAGGAGCAAGAACAACGCGAGAGGGAGGAAGCTGCTTCCTTTAGAAGGAGGCAAGAGGAACATCGACAGAGGGAGGAAGCGTATAGGAGGCAACTGGAGGAAGAAGGTCAAATCATTGATGATGATGTTTATTCTTCTGAGCATGAAACTGAAGAAGACGAAGACGAGTTCAAAGAGGCTTTAGATTACAATGAACATTTGGCTTTTGATCCTGAGAAATCTCCAAAGTTTGATTAGTTAGAGAAACAAAATGTATGTTTTATTAAAAACCTGTAATCCTTTAGTATTATTAAATTGAATTTATGTTTGATCAGTTTTCACCTTGTGTTATTTTTATTTTACTTCAGTCATTTCAAACTTGTCATTTTCAGTTTAGTTAATAATTAAGCACATTGTTTGAACAAATTAGTTGTTTATGTGAAACTAGACACGAATTGGAATAAATACTTGGGAGGACTAGTGAAAATATATTAAAAAGATAAAAACAATCTTAACTTGTTCTTGACTAGATAATGATAAAAACAAAATAAGCTGAAACAAGCAGCTTTTCAAGGAAATACTCAATATTAGCTTAGTTCTGAGTGAAGAATGGCCTAGCAGTATTGTTACAAACATATCCTCAGAACTTCAGAAGAATAAGGCAAGAGCCTAACAACTTTATATCCAATTGGAAAATAATTGCAGATGTAATAGCAAAAACTTAAAAGCACCTTAGAGTCAAGCTAAGTCGAAAACATAAACTGCTAAAAGCTTAATTAGTTTTGGAGGGAGAATTAGGGAAAAAAAATTGGGTTATAAGATCCACCGAAGTGGAAATCCTTAACCGGATGTGTAACAGGTAACTTTGACACAAAAATCTTGGTTATATGTGTTATGCATCTAGGATTATACAACTCACAACATGAATAAATAAAATACAAGATGAACCATGTTTAAATCCATGAAATACAAGTCTAATTTCATAATATTAATGATAATATTGCAGGTTCATACAAAATGTGAATGACAACATATTTGCATTCAAAAAAATAATGGATATACCCATCCATGCAGATTAGTGTTTAAAATTGTTTACATAAACTATACCTACACTTAACCGAAATAGTCTAAAGAAGATTCATCAGAAACATCCATAAAACAGAGATAACAAGTTCTTCCATAGCCTACCCCCTACAGGTTCCTCCATAGCCTACCCCATCTTCCTTTTTCCTTGCTTTGTTTCAAATTATTTCAATTTTTTTGGACAAGGCAGAAAACATACTGCATTTCTGATAGGTGGGGGCCTTTCTGTTGTAGAAAATGGAGACCGAGAAGATGACTCTACTTTTGGTGTACATCCCTGCTAACCCTTGGACTGAATATCTATTTGGATGATCCACTCGCCTTGCCTGCAGTCTAACTAGATGAGCCAATAACTTTGCCTTTCTTCTTGGACGGTGAATTAGTCTCTTCCCAAGTATCGTCGGAACTACAATCATCTGCAAAGGTGCTGGAATACTTAGAAGGTTCATCCTGGTCATCATAAAATGGGTGTTGAAAGTCTTTAGTGTTTACATGTTTAAAGCTTTCATCTAATGACAACAGATCTTCCTCAGAGCTTTCAAAGCTTTCATCTGATGATAGCGTATCTTCTTTAGAGCTTTCAGATGAATCAATGATGATAACATCTGTAAATTACACGACAAATTTTAATAAGTTCATATACTAACAGCCACCCAGATACTCAAAACAATAAAACATTCATATACAAACTTATTATAGGTTAAAAGTTAATATACTAACCTCCCTGCAACAGTCTCTGTTTGAAATGTTGGAATTCCCTTTCAAGCTTTTCCACTCTATTATGTAGGTTAGAAAGAGTAGCTGTGGTATCAGTTTCCATTGAACCGTTTCCTTTTTATTTGTTTTTCAAGTCACCTCCTGTATCTACATACCATATAACCGCGTAAGTTAACTACAAATACATAATCACATGTTTTCTATAAAGTTTAACAGCTACACATAAACGACATCTTAAGCCCGTTTGCTCTACGAGGTAGATATCTCCACGATTCCTCTATCTCGTGAACATGTTCATCTTCGTGCCCAATATATGAATCCAATATGGACCTACTTCTTTTTTGTTTATCCTTTTATTTATGTAAGTAGCTCAAAATTTGACATTCGCATTCGGTCTTTGATTGATATCAATATCATCAATACCCATGAAAAAGCGAATATGAGTGCCAAAGTAAGAGGTCCTTTACTAAAAAGGCTAAACAAAAAGATGTTAATGCATATTGAATTCACATATTGGGCATGAAGATGATGATTTTCACGAGAAAGAGGAATCATGACGATATTTACCTCGAAGAGTAAACGGGCTTGAGATGTCGTCTATGTGAGCTGTAATACTTTATAGCATACATGTGATACCGAAGCTAGTGAATAACTATATTTCTCTAAAGGTTAAATCTTAGTTTACTTACCTCCCTTCAACTGTGTCTATTTAAGAAGTTTGAATTCCCTTTCAAGCTTTTCCACTCTATTATCTAGATTAAAGAATGCTTTATCAACTTCTGTTGATCCCTTTCCTTTTTCTTTTTTCTTTATGTTAGCTCTTGTATCTGCATCAGCATATAACCAACATATAAACAACATAGTATATGAACCAATGCAGCTGTGAAAACGTATAGACTTCCTGGCCAACATTTTTGAATCTAAGATGGCATCGACAGAAGAACCTACATATTTTCGTTTACCCTTTTTTATGTAAGCCCCTCTTGCTATGGCCGTCGCATTATCTTTTTCATATGCATCACTACCATCAACTAAGGTCTTTACTGAGTGACCCGTTTCCTTTTTGTTGATTGGTTGAAGGATTTCCTTCCCATTTGTAAATTTTGGCGCTTATTTCGGCATCAAATTATCCGAGTCGTCACTCTGAACACGCTCACTCTCACTTTGAGTTTCAGTATCGAAATATAATCCACACATGGATCAATCCAAATACGAAATGCTTGATATAAACCACACAAGTCTGTATCTAGATACTCAACTGGAAAGAGTATTCGGGTACTGAAACCGAAACTGAAAAGAGAGTATTCATAGTGGTGACTCGGATAACTTGCTACCTCATGAAGCCCCAAAATTGGGAACTGGGAATGAAAACATTCGACCAATCAACAGAAAAGAAAAGGGTTGTTTATTAAAGACCGTAGTTGATGTTAACAAGGACCATGAAAAAGGGAAATGACACGGCCATAGTAACAGGTACTTACATAAAAAAGGGTAAAGGAAAAGATGTAGGTTGTTCTATCGATGCCATCATAGATTCAAAAAAGTTGGCCAGGAAGTCTATACGTTTTCACATCAAGATAATCAAACCTAATCTCAACTCAAATGTTTACGCTCTGTTCTCGAGTCTTATTTTAAAGGAATGAAAGGGGATGGAATGGGAAGGGCAAAGTAGGGGAGGATATTTTAGTAAAACCAACCATTAGCTAACAACACAACAAGGAAGATGCAAATACATGATGTTATTCCTTTATGACCAAGACAAACGAAACTCATAATCTAACTCAGAAAGATGCAAATACATGATCTGACTCCTTTTTTACTATACCTAATAACTTGATCAGAATGTACTTTTGCATGATCAAAAAATTAGCATGTAATGGACATATATAAAGGAGATGCCAGTTATGAATAACTTCTGTAAAAGGTAGAAACCCTAGTAGAAATATATAATGTGGATGAATAATAAGGATATATATATAATTTTATACAAGCCTAACCCATTTTTCTTCCCAATCCCCCCAAAATTGGGCGGAACAGATATACATAAAAATGCCTGCACCTTTCCTTCCTTCCTCCTTCCTATTCCCTACCCTTTCTTCTTCAAAAAAACTTAAGAACAACATTTTTTTTAATTTCCCTTTCCATACTCTTCCATCCCTTTAAAAAAACTTGAGAACTTAAGGTTTCTAGTATGACAAACCCCTTTTTTAAAAATTTATGGTGTGTTTTTCTTAGCTTATTGTTGATACAAAAGTTGGGTGATCCTTGCTAGACCCGAATTAGGCTTAGTTCGGGTTGGCTGGACTCCGGCTCCTGCACCAAGTGAATTGTATGGTTGGGATCCTGCACACTAAACAACACGCGTTAGGCTTACCGTGGGAATGTTTCCCACGGTTAGACTCCAGCGTGAGAGTAAGTAATCGGTTAGGGTTATAGGAATCGGATGAGAGTTAAGAGTGTGTAGAATGTAATACCTTTGTGGAACCCTTGGGGGTTCCTTATATAGGCAGTGAAACACTAATGGGCTGTCACTGATGCTTCGGCCCCAAGGCAAGGATAATCACCAGATTTAGATTGATTGTTATCTTCTAATTATGGTGAGTGAATATCCTCTCCTTTGGGATAAATCCTAATCATAGTAGGAGTATGATACTGTCTAACCCTGCACCGGGCATGCCGGGCCGTGGGCCGCACACGTGTATACGGTTACTGTTCATCCAAGCCTATAAGCTCAAATAACATTATTCCCACCCATCTGTGATGGGCCGGATACGGGTAGTACCCGTGGGCCGGGTCCATGACCCGGCTGGGGACTATATGTCATCATGTCCCCCCAGTCTAGTTGTTACAGCCGTAGGCGTAACCTCTAGACTATCAAGAAGCTCCCTGGACGTACCAAGAAAAGATCCTGGAGGGAATGATAATTTATCAAAAATTCGTTTTGGCCGCACATGGCTGCCTGACTTAGGAATTTATTCCAATGGTACCTCAGTCGCACGTGACGACCGAGACGAATTAAATGTAGCATTGAATTTGGTCTTACGTAAGACCGCATATCCCGACATAATTGACTGTTCACCTGCCACTTGACTGACAAAGTGCAAACAGTCAGAACCTCGAGCGGCGTAAACTACTGAGTCAGAAGTGACCCGTGGGTCCCACCTGACTTTTCACTTGCCACTTACACCCTAACCACATGATTGAGGATAGTGGCAAACACGTGTCATGCATCCAACAGACCATGACACACAAGGCAACCCTATAAATAAGCCACCCCTACGGTTGTGTGAAACACACAGTCTTTTTCTCCATTTCTGCCATTAAAGCTTTTCTTCTTAGCTTCACTTACTCACGCACGGATCCCTTCCTCCACAGGTTAGAATACCACGTCCTTAACTTTTTATTTAGTAATGGCCCAAAGAAACAACCCCACAATTAGATCCGTGCTCAATGTAATGACTCAGGAGCAATTAGATCACTTTTGCACCAATTACTTCATCCCTACCAATCTACACCCCTCTCTCCCTGGTGTCGGAGACCTCATAACTGAGGCTCTGCAGGGAAAGATTGGCCTATATACTCGTCTTTTTGATGCGGCCAACTACCGCATTCCTTTCACTCGTTTCCTCATAGATCTCTCAGGGTATTATGATGTACATATTAGCCAGCTTCACTGTATAGGCGCATGTAAGGTAAGTCAGTTTGAAATTCTTTGTCGTGCTAGAAGAATCCCCCCAAACGTAGAACTATTCCGGCTATTTTACACCCCCGGTATAGTAAATGGTTGGCTATCTTTTAAGAAACGATCACCCAATAGCCCCCAACCCCATAATAAGCCCATGGACTCATTGAAAAACTGGTACGACCATTACTTTTTTATTGACTCGATAGTGTGGCCGGTCGACTATGTCTTCAAACATAGGTTATCTCATGAACCCCTTCCGCACGCCAGTACATATAATCCCCAACACTCCCAAGAAATAGATAGGAACAGAACAGGGTTCCATAGAAACCTCCCCGAATCATTCCTCTGTTTGCTAGGGATTAGCCGCAACTATTTCGGCTCGTCCAACAGATATCCTGTGTTTTGGAGAAGGCATGGTGAAGGTAGGTTTAGCATTCGTACATCAAAAACGCATACAATTATCTGTTAATGCCTAACATATTTCGTTTATTATGGTAGAAATGAACTTCTTTGGACTCCTACGTCAAGCCGATCCAAAGCTTGTACCAGAGGGATCCTGTCCCAGACGTGAGAACGAGCTACCTCTCCTTGAGCATACCCAAAATGTGACGGTTGCCCTGGAGGCCGTGCCGGACCCCCACTCAGACGAAGAGGAAACAACGCTCCTGAGAACCCCCATGGACTTTGACAACGAGGACGGTGATAACATGATGCTTGAAGAAGAAGTCGGGCCCTCCTCGCCGCCTAAGACTGCCACCCCCGCATACGGGGAAGAGCAAGGGGACAACATTGAGAGGACCACCTCCAGTCTTCGCCAGATGTTGGGCGATGATGAGGAGGAGATGCAACAAGTCAATCAAGAAGAATATGAGAATTTTGCTCTAGCTTAGTGTAAGGGTCCTACGGATGGCGCCAACTTGTTGATACAAAAGTTGGGTGATCCTTTCTATACCCGAATTAGGCTTAGTTCGGGTGGGCTGGACTCCGGCTCATGCACCAAGTGAATTGTATGGTTGGGATCCTGCATACTAAACAACACGCGTTAGGCTTACCGTGGGAATGTTTCCCACGATTAGACTCCGGCGTGAGAGTAAGTAATCGGTTAGGGTTATAGGAATCGGATGAGAGTTGAGAGTGTGTAGAATGTAATACCTTTGTGGAACCCTTGGGGGTTCCTTATATAGGCAGTGAAACCCTAATGGACTGTCACTGATGCTTCGGTCCCAAGGCAAGGATAATCACCAGATTTAGATTGATTGTTATCTTCTAATTATGGTGAGTGAATATCCTCTCCTTTGGGATAAATCCTAATCATAGTAGGAGTATGATTCTATCTAACCCTGCATCGGGCATGCCGGGCCGTGGGCCGCACACGTGTGTGCGGTTACTGTTCATCCAAGCCCATTAGCTCAAATAACATTATTCCCACCCATCTGTGATGGGCCGGATACGGGTAGTACCCATGGGCCTGGTCCATGACCCGGTTGGGGACTATACGTCATCACTTATATAATGGGCTTATATAAGCCATTTTTTGCTAATATAAGCCTATGTTTAATAAACTTATAAGCCCATGGCTTATATAAACTTAAGTTAACATGAGGGTAAAATGGTAAATATGTTATATAAGCCCAAACCTTCCTAAAAAGCCACATTTTTATGGCTTATCATAACACCCATATATAAGTGTATAAGCCCAGTAATATAAGCTTAGCCAAACACTTGGTTTGAGCTTATAAGCCCATTATATAAGCTAAACCAAACACCCCCTTATCTCCTGTATCTACATCATCATATAACCAACAGAATACTTGAACCATTTATCATTTTCACTACTCCTAAAATATTACATAGTAAACACTAACTAATGATCCATCTAACGCCTTTCTAACAAACATATAAACATAAAATTTCACAAAGTTGACCTTTAATATGTGCCTTCGTAGCTTCATCAACCTTCATAGCTTCATCAACCTTCATACCTTCATCAACCTTTGTAGCCTCATCTGCCTTGTCATCTATATAACAAATTTTAATTAGAATCAATTATTGGTATTTTCGTAACATGCAACATCATCAAAACAAAGACAAATCATCAAAACTTTAATAATACTATTGCGAAGTAAAAACCCTAACCTTGTTTTGATTTTTCTTTAGTCCGTTTTTTAAATCTAACTGCATCAAGTCTTCAACAATAGTGTCAGTAATCGGATCAGGATATCTCCAGTTGGTTCCATACTTTTCTATCACATAATCCATCATCTCAGGAGTGATCTTAAAATCAATATCCAACTGGTCACTTAGGTTTGATTTATCAGGGTTTGAAGATTTGTTATTGTTTGTGTCTGGGTGGGTGGGTGGGTGGTTGATTTATTATTTGACCTCCGGATATTGAATGTGTGTGTGTGTGTGAGTGAGTTATTATTGGACGGGATACCGGTGCAATATATCAAGTTGCATGCAAATTAAACGATTCACTTTTTAGACAGGTTAGTATAAGTCTAGTTTAGTAGTATAACATTATTAATTTTTCATGATTTTAATAATTGAACTTTACCTTACATGATAATTGGATAATTAAATTAAAGCATGTTATTAATTTAATTAAACCTTGGTTAAAAATTAATATAACATAATTAAGCTATGTTTCTTAATTAATTAAATGTCACATGAATAATTATATTAATAATTATTCTAACCTAAATTTTATTTAAATAAAATGGCCATGTTTAATTATCATGATAATTATATTAATAATTATAACATAAATCATGTTTATTAATTATATAATATAAGTCAGTTGATTAAACGGTTTTATGACTTATTTTAACAAGCTCATGTATGAATGTAACATAAACGATGATTAATTTGTTATCTGATAGATTTTAAAACATTAAAGTTTTTAAAAAATATGAAATGTCAAACCCATCTATCTCGAATGATGGTAACCCTAAATCATAAACCTTAACCAATTAAACCATAAACACAAATTAAACCAAAAACCAATGATAAAACCTAAATCACAAACCTTAAACCATTTAACCGTAAACCATAAACCATTAAACCATAAACCTTAATTAAACCATAAATCATAATAATGCATACCATAAACCATAAACCCTAAACCATAAACCCTAAACCCTAAACCGCAAACCCTATGCCCTAAACATTAACCCCAAAAAATCCTAAACACTAAATCATAAACCTTAAACCATTTAACCTTAAATTATAAACATTATTCCATTAATTAACCCTTAAACCGCAAACCATAAACCTTAAACCTAAACCCTAAACCCTGAACCCTAAACCAATGAACCCTAAACACTAGATCATAAATATTAAACCATTTATTAAACTTATACTATAAACATTAAACCACAAACCCTATCTAAGTAAACCATTAATCCTAAACCTTAAACCCTAAACCCTAAACCGCAAACCCTAAGCCATAAACCTTAACCCCAAAAAATCCTAAACACTAAATCATAAACCTTAAACCATTTAACCTTAAATTATAAACATTAAACCATTAATTAACCCTTAAACCACAAACCATAAACCTTTAACCCTAAACCCTAAAACCAATGAACCCTAAACACTAGATCATAAATATTAAACCATTTAACCTTATACTATAAACATTAAACCATTAAACCACAAACCCTATCTAAGTAAACCATTAATCCTAAACCTTAAACCCTAAACCGCAAACCCTAAGCTCTAAACCTTAACCCCAAAAAATCCTAAACACTAAATCATAAACCTTAAACCATTTAACCTTAAATTATAAACATTATACCATTAATTAACCTTTAAACTACAAACCATAAACCTTAAACCCTAAACCCTGAATCCTAAACCAATGAACCCTAAACACTAGATCATAAATATTAAACCATTTAACCTTATACTATAAACATTAAACCATTAAACCACAAACCCTAGCTAAGTAAACCATTATCCTAAACCTTAAACCCTAAACCGCAAACCCTAAGCCCTAAACCTTAACCCCCAAAATCCCTAAATACTAAATCATAAACCTTAAACCATTTAACCTTAAACTATAAACATTAAACCATTAATTAACCCTTAAACCACAAACCATAAACCTAAACCCTAAACCCTAAACCCTAAACCAGTGAACCATATACACAAAATCATAAACTCAACCATAAACCATAAACCATAAACCGTAACCCAATACCAAAGTAGAATGTCCTCACACTAACCTTATTAAACCGTCCATTAAAAATCGACCTTATTCATAATAAATTGATTGAGATGATTATTCAAGGTGATTGATATAAACCTCAACTAAATCTCACATACTGTTAAAAAAACAAAAGATATATATCTCGCGGTTGTCAAGCATTATTATAACCTAATATATTTAAGTTATTTAACTATAATTTTAATTATGTTTAAAATAAAAGTAATATTTTAATTTTTTGTTTTTAATAAAAATAAAACATATATGCTTTTTTATTTACTTATTAACTTTTAAAAATTAAATTTATTATTAACTTTAAAAATATTTAAGTTATTTAACTATTTATATATTTAAGTTATTTAATTATTTATTTGTTATTAACTTCTAAAAATTAAATGTCAATTATACTTTTATTATTAAGTAAATTTAATATTTACATTTTCATTAAACACACATAATATCCGGTAACCATCTTGTAACCACCACCATTTTCGACCATTTTCACAATCACACAAGAAGAACGAACCCTAAATTAACCACCCAATAACCGATCAAAAAAATCAAACCTCATAAACAATAGTCGCCAATCTACAGAATCATTAACAACATGAAACATCAGGAAAGAGGTAATGCAAAAATCAGTATTTTTTAATTTAATATTAGGGTTCATACGAATAGTGTAAGTTTGTTACTGATATTAGAGTTTACACTTACTTTTAATGCATGTATGTGGACCTATGTCATATTTAATTAACGTGATTCAATTTATAGGATTAACCCTTCTTAATGTGTTTATATGGTCTATGTTTCAATCTAGGATATGGGTTCTGTTAATGTGTCTGGATATGGTCCCATGGTATGTTGGAGTTTAAGGATATGGTCCCCTGTACAAACATATGAATAACCAAAGCCAAATGTTATTAGGGCATCAACAACCATGATACACATTCTGCCAAACACTCCCTCCATCGACATATAACTAACATTAATATGTACATGTTTGCAAAAGTAATTCATATAGAATCCGACACTTCATCATCTACTTCTGAAAGTGCTAAATTTCGCCCACCCCTAGCAATACAAGTCCTATCCGTCGTTTGCCAAGAAGTTCTTCCAGTACTCCCTGTTTTCGTCATCTACTGTATCAAACTCCTATTGTAGGCATACATAATGTCACAAGTTCTTCATTTGTTCGTCCTTCTTTGTTTCAAACTCCTAATGCCACAAGTTCTTCCGCTCGAGTTCGTCCTCCCTCTGTTCGTCCTGCCTTGCTTCAAACTCAAATTTTAGGTGTACCTAATGCCACAATATCTTCAAAAAAAGTTCGTCCTCCCTCTATTCGTCCTCCCTGTTTGGAAACTCCTATTATATTCAAACCTACTACAGAGGATGAATCAGATTCATCTGATGAGGATGAAGACACTAATGATGCCGAGGTAGATTCTAGTGATAAGGAGGAAGATACAAGTGATGAGGAGAAAGACACGAGTGATGAGGATTATGAGTTAGAACTCAAGAAGAATAGCAATTCTAAAGGTAAATCTGTTTAAACTAAAAGTTTATAGTTTAATGTACAGCATTGTGAAGTTTTAATATATTCAACTTAAGGCTATGTCAGGTTCAAAGTCAAAGCCGACTGCTTACTCGAAAGGATATAAGAAAATTTCAAACAAGGTATAGTTAAGTTGTTATGTGTTTATGCATAAAGCTTTATACGTTTATACCATCGATTAATTGTTTTAAACACATGATGTGGTCAAATATCAGGAGGAATGGGAAAACATAGATTGGATTAGGAAAAGCCCTTTCTTTGACTCTAGTGATGAAGAAATAGTTGATCAAGCTGATGCTCCAAGACAAAAGCACACTCCCAGATCAAAGCACACTCACAAAGCTCCATCTTCTCAAGCTAAATCTCCAAGACCAAATGTCGTTGTTGGCCTATGATACAAGGATTTTGCTAGGTTCAATTTTCTCTCGATATCCTCTCGAATTGATCTCAGTTAAAAGTAGAATGATTTGTTCTTGGTGACAAAAAGTGGATTTGGTTTTCTAATCTACTAAACAGGTAAGTGAATAAATGGTAATGAAGTAAACTTAAAACAAGAAACAATAAATAATCTGAAAAATAATCTGAAAAATAACTCTTACTGAAGAAGACCCTATGCGGAAAGTATGACCATTCGGAATAAAATATTGCTCTATTCGGAAAGTTTACACCATGCGGGAAATCCAGTCTATTCGGAAAATACTTCTATTCGGAATAAATTGTCTCATGCGGAAAATTAAGGTCATTCGGAAAAATCAGGGCTATGCGGAAAATTGTTCCGAATAAGGAAAATTAAAAATTGCTATTCGGAATTTAAAGGCTATTCGGAAAATGTTCCGAATAACAAAACAAAAAAACCCCTATTCGGAATATGTAAAATTCCGAATAAGGCAAAAATAAAAGTTCCGAATAAGGAAACAGGAAAAGTCCTATGCGGAAAATATGAGCTATTCGGAATATATCAAATATTCCGAGTGAAGGAGATGGAAAAAGTTCTATTCGGAATATCCAAAAAGTTCCGAGTAAGAGAAACAAAAACACCCCTATTCGGAATATCAAAAATTCCGAATAAGAGTAACACAAAATTGTCTATGCGGAAAATCCTGGAAATGAAGAACAGTAGCAGTCATAAGGAAACAGGGGACACGATTTTTAATCAAAATCAAACTAAGTACTCAAAAAGGTTTTACGAAATTAAACACAAATCATTTAAACATCATAAGAAACAAATCCCACCAATAAAAACTCTAAATCAACAACTTTTTAAGATCAAACTAAAATCAAATAAAAATTCAAGAACTTGTAATAGATGATGATGAAGAACAAAATAAATAGAAAGATGGAATAGATTGATTAATGGAAGAGTAACAAGGTTAATGATCAATGATTACAAGATTGAAAAAGAAAAATGAAAATCACCAAACTCCCTAATGGAGTTGGTGAAGGGACGAACTACAAAACTGGGAAAACAAAAATGAAGCTAACTCCCTAAAATGTGAAGGGAGTGATCTATTTATACTCCTAGTGGTTGGTTGGTGAGTGGGCTTTCTCCCTTTCTTCTTGTCTTCTCGTCTTTTCAGAAAAGTTGACGTTTTCGATTCTGATTCGGGATTTGTTGTCGATTAAATCCAACTCGTCTTTTAATTTCTTCGTTAAATAGACTTGAGTTTCTTCGACTTATGAAAATCTTCCGTCTTTAGTCCTTTTCTTCGATAAATCTTCGAATAGGCCTAGTGACTTCAAATCTTTTGCATCTCTTGGACAATAGACTTTATCTTGAGTCTTTTTCCTTGATAAAACCCGTGCAATCCCATGTTTTCTTTAATATTCATCCGGTTAGCTCTGAAATCACAATAAACACAAAAACCACGCATAATTCCAAACAAATGATATTAATTACGTGTTTTGGTCTTGTTTTAGCCAGAATTAAGTGGTAAAAGGATGGGTGTTTACACACCTATCAAATCCCCTACACTTAACCATTGCCATGCCCTCATGCAATGCTTAGTGATAAAGCAATTTTACATTTTTCTCATAATTAATCAACCTCGGCCTTATTCAAATACTACTAATTAAGAATCAAATAACTAGGAGAAATAAAAACTTTAAGATAAACAAAAAGAAATGAAATAACTTGTAAAGAAATCAAAGACTTACATTAGGGCTTTGGTGTTGCGAAGATTTATCACCCTCAAGTTTCACGTTCCCCAAACTAAGCTTAAAAACGAGATCATTGTTATTATAAGTTAGCAAATCAAACACTTACACACATGGCTTAATTAAATGCTTAAACTCCCTTATTCCTAGGTGTATCTCTTATATTTTATTTTTGTCTTAGAATGATCATGAAGATGCATTTTTGGACTTATTTCGATAGTTTATTAAGGCTGAAAGCAAAGTAGGACGATTTGATCAATAGTTAGCTAAAGGACAAAATCTCTTAAAACTGCTTCTCGGGATATCAAAAAGTTCATATCTTGGCATAACTTGGTTCACGATTTGAGACCTTTCTCGGGCCGATATTTGGCATGTACTTCATACTTCATATCTTCGAGAGACGTTCTTGAGATAATGGTCTTCTCATCATAATAGAGTTTCTTCACTTGGAGACTTTTGAGGGGTACTCCAACTTTGTTGACCACGACTTCATGATTATTTCTTCAATCTCTATTTGGGATTTTGAGATACAACGATCCGCCTCCTTTTCGGACTTGGATCTATTTATCCTCATACCTTGTTAGGGTCTTTTCGGATAGACTTCTCCATGATCTTTACGGGAGTTGATTGCTTTTCGTCGTGAGTCTTGATCCTTCATATTGACTTTAGGAATAATGCTTTTCACATCACTTTGGATCTTCAGCAATAAAATTGAATCCTCATGCCTTGTTAGGGCCTTTTCGGACTCGCCAATCTTCGCGCCCCGCTTCATAAGTTATGCCTTGGCTATGAACTCTTATCATTACCGAGCAACTTTTAAACGATTTTGGGCTAGAAGCTAAGTAACTTTTCAAATCGTAAGACCTTACTTATTGCAGATAAATATTAGCAAGTGATGGGAGAATAGGCAAATAATTACACCAAGTGAGCTTGCGCAAGAATACCGACTTATAATTGACTCTATCATTTCTCGTCCTCCACAATTTAAAATCTCAAGTAATGAGATTCGTAGACACTTAGCCTAATAAACCAATTAAGGTCTATATGGTTAAGGATACTAGCTAGAATAAACTAGGATAAGTCTATTCGGGTTGAGTCAAAATAAACGCAACGGGCCTAATATGTCAAAGACTTCTAAACTAGCTACACCACTTTATTAAAATTTTTGACTTTATTGTGGAATATATACATATGAAAGCAACGATAAAAATTTAAAAATTACAACTAAATGGCCAAAGTTAATAAAAAATTTGAAAAATGTTGAAAAATAAGATTTTCCGGTTAATTGAAGGCATTTTCATGGAAAAGTCCACTTAAAACTTCGATAGAAGTCTCCCCTACACTTAAGATAAACATTGTCCTCAATGTTTAAGCATGTGGGAAAAGTCTCCCCTACACTTATGACATTGTGCACTTTGGTTAACTCGAGTTAAGGAAGAGACGACTAAAGTGATCAATTTCAAATGTGAGTATGAAGAAAATTGAATCACGATAGTTGAGAGATAGAACCGGATTTCGGATAACACGGGAACACGGTTCTTCAAAGATGTCCAATATTGCAGTAATCCCTGTAAGCACATCACCACACAAACACAAATGACCAAAATAGGTCCTCCCCTACACTTAGGGGGTTAAAGAGATAGATACTCGGGCTGCCTCCCGAGGAGCGCTTGTTTTTGATAATCGAGTCACGAGCCTGACTCGACCCAAATTCAGTTTATGGGGAACGTGGTGAGGGATGGAATCACCTCCTGAGAGGTGTCCTCACCAAAGTACAACTTCACTCGTTGGCCATTCACCTTTGGCCAACAAATAATAATCTAAAAAATAACTCTTACTGAAGAAGACCCTATGCGGAATATTGCACCATTCGGAATGTTGGCATCTATGCGGAATATATGTCTTATTCGGAAAACTTGCCTCATGCGGAAAACTAATGCTATTCGGAATATATTGTCTATGCGGAAAATACTGTCTATGCGGAAAATACTCTCATTCGGAAAAACATGCCTATTCGGAAAGATTACTCTACTCGGAAAAATGATGCTATTCGGAATATATTGTCTATGCGGAAAACGATTCGGAAAGTAGGCTTATGCGGAAAATACTTCTATTCGGAAAAAGACATCTATGCGGAAAAACTCTTTCATTCGGAATAAAAGCTCTATGCGGAAAAATCAGGGCTATGCGGAAAACTAAGGTTATGCGGAATATTGAAATATTCCGAGTAACAGAAATGAAAACACCCCTATTCGGAATATTGAAAGTTCCGAATAAGGGAAACTCAAAAATGGTTGTTCGGAAAGATGAACTTCTATGCGGAAAATAGAGCTATTCGGAATATCTGGGATATTCCGAATAAAGAGGAAATAAAACCTCTACTCGGAATAATTGAAATATTCCGAGTAAAGCAAACTTGAAATGTCAATTCGGAAAGTCTGGGGCACGAAGAACAGTAGCAGTAAACACGAAACAAGGAGAATGAATAAAATCCAAAATCAAACTAAATACTCAAAAAGGTTTTGCCAAATTAAACACAAATCATCTAAATACCATAAGGAACAAATCCCACCAATAAAAACTCTAAATCAACAACTTTTTAAGATCAAACTAAAATCAAATAAAAATTCAAGAACTTGTAATAGATGATGATGAAGAACAAAATAAATAGAAAGATGGAATAGATTGATTAATGGAAGAGTAACAAGGTTAATGATCAATGATTACAAGATTGAAAAAGAAAAATGAAAATCACCAAACTCCCTAATGGAGTTGGTGAAGGGACGAACTACAAAACTGGGAAAACAAAAATGAAGCTAACTCCCTAAAATGTGAAGGGAGTGATCTATTTATACTCCTAGTGGTTGGTTGGTGAGTGGGCTTTCTCCCTTTCTTCTTGTCTTCTCGTCTTTTTCAGAAAAGTTGACGTTTTCGATTCTGATTCGGGATTTGTTGTCGATTAAATCCAACTCGTCTTTTAATTTCTTCGTTAAATAGACTTGAGTTTCTTCGACTTATGAAAATCTTCCGTCTTTAGTCCTTTTCTTCGATAAATCTTCGAATAGGCCTAGTGACTTCAAATCTTTTGCATCTCTTGGACAATAGACTTTATCTTGAGTCTTTTTCCTTGATAAAACCCGTGCAATCCCATGTTTTCTTTAATATTCATCCGGTTAGCTCTGAAATCACAATAAACACAAAGACCACGCATAATTCCAAACAAATGATATTAATTACGTGTTTTGGTCTTGTTTTAGCCAGAATTAAGTGGTAAAAGGATGGGTGTTTACACACCTATCAGCCTAGCCAATAAAAGAACTTGGAAAGAAATTGCTGAGAAGGGTCGGTCAAGGAATGCTGCAGAGGGGAGCAACAGCAAAGGCAAAAGGAAGGTTTAATGATGTCAGTTCTCCCTGTTTAATAGGAACAATTTTTTTGAGTTTTGTTGGTCTGGTATTGCTAGGCACCTGTTGTATTATCAAACTACAGGTTGCAACAATTTAATAGATTTGTATGCTTTACTAGCATTATGAAACAATTATCAATTATCTGTAATCAACAATATGGTTTGTTAACTAGTTAATATAAGTATTTTAAGTTCATGTACAATTCAATATCTATACTCAAGCAATTATCAGTTATCTATCAAAGGTTTTTGGTTGAATGTGTAAAATGGTATAAAATTCTGTTCAAAATTTATTTTTACCAGGAAACTCAAAGGGAAAGTTTACATAATTTGAATGTTTAATTTGGAGGCAAATTGGAGTTCAAAATATTTGGTTTTTTAATTTTTGTATTTGGAGCCAAATTTTTCACGAAAATTTTGAATGTCCATGCTAAGTTAATGCATATGCAGTTACCATAATATTCTAATTCCATCTCCATCTCAAATCCTGATTTTTCTCCAAAATCACAAAATATACCATAATTTTCTAACTCCATCTCCATCTCAATTACTGCCATCACTAGTTTCATACCATTTCCACTTATTGTTCTTGTACACATGTCAATAATCATGAACGCTGAAAACAATGATCAAGATTATATTGTTAATGATGATGATTATTTGGCTAATAATGATGATGTAAATCACGATAATGAAGGAGGTTATGAATCAGAGGATTATGGTGATCAATCGGATGCGGATGAAGACATCAGTAAACAGAAGGTTGTTAATAAGAGGGGTATAACTAGGTTAGCCAAGTTTCGGATAAAATATGGAAAACCAGATGTCATGAAGATAAATGTGAACTTTGATGCACTGAATAGAATATCAGGGCCAAACAGATCATTGTTTATAAGTTTTTTAGGAGACACGTTTTGGGAGCAGATAGGATTGAAGATTCTATCGTGGAAAGATGTGAAGGAGGCAGCAAGAGAAAAACTTTGGACTGAAACCACGATACAAATACAATTTTTTTTACCCAACTATTAGTCGTATTCCTACATTTACTTTAACATTATGTTAATATGTGCAGCAATACTTTGAATTTGATGTGTCCTACAAAAAGTTGGTTATGAATAAGCTAGGTGAACTGCTAAGAAATTTCAGAAGCAAATTGACAGCAAAGCACATAGTTCCAAACCTAGATAATCCTGAAAAACTAAATGTAGTTCCAAAGAATTACAAAGCAACCGTCAAAGCCGAACACTGGGTTGCTTTTGTAAACCACACGGCGACAGAAGAATTTAAGGTAGTTAATTTCTATTTCGTTTTACATATATAAACACCGTATGTATGCATTGTTTGGAAACTCCGTATGACAAACACAATCTGTTACGTACTAGCAACTTCTCATCCAGTAATCTTTTTTGTTAGGCGAAATCAGCTGCTAATAAATTGGCGCGTTCCAGGTCTCTTTATCAGTATACAATGGGACGTGGTGGTTATGTATATATATATAAGAGCAAACAGTAAGGTTATATAGGTGTAATATCCTAACACTGTTGTCCATGTTGGTTTAACTTTTCACTAGTTTCATACCATTTCCACTTATTATTCTTGTACACATGTCAATAATCATGAACGCTGAAAACAATGATCAAGATTATATTATTAATGATGATGATTATTTGGCTAATAATGATGATGTAAATCACGATAATGAAGGAGGTTATGAATCAGAGGATTATGGTGATCAATCGGATGCGGATGAAGACATCAGTAAATAGAAGGTTGTTAATAAGAGGGGTATAACTAGGTTAGCCAAGTTTCGGATAAAATATGGAAAACCAGATGTCATGAAGATAAATGTGAACTTTGATGCACTGAATAGAATATCAGGGCCAAACAGATCATTGTTTATAAGGTTTTTAGGAGACACGGTTCTGGAGCAGATAGGATTGAAGATTCTATCGTGGAAAGATGTGAAGGAGGCAACAAGAGAAAAAAACTTTGGACTGAAACCACGGTACAAATACAATTTTTTTTACCCAACTATTAGTCGGGATTCCTACATTTACTTTAACATTATGTTAATATGTGCAGCAATACTTTGAATTTGATGTGTCCTACAAAAAGTTGGTTATGAATAAGCTAGGTGAACTGCTAAGAAATTTCAGAAGCAAATTGACAGCAAAGCACATAGTTCCAAACCTAGATAATCCTGAAAAACTAAATGTAGTTCCAAAGAATTACAAAGCAATCGTCAAAGCCGAACACTGGGTTGCTTTTGTAAACCACACGGCGAAAGAAGAATTTAAGGTTGTTAATTTCTATTTCGTTTTACATATATAAACACCGTATGTATGCATTGTTTGGAAACTCCGTATGACAAACACAGTCTGTTACGTACTAGCAACTTCTCATCCAGTAATCTTTTTTTAGGAGAAATCAGCTGCTAATAAATTGGCGCGTTCCAGGTCTCTTTATCAGTATACAATGGGACGTGGTGGTTATGTATATATATAAGAGCAAATGGTAAGGTTATATTGGTGTAATATCCTAACACTGTTGTCCATGTTGGTTTAACTTTTCATCTGTATGTATTTGATGTTTGGAAGATCATAAGAAAAGAAATTACACCAGATCAAGACCCCCCCCCCCCCCACTCCTCCCCCTCCTCCCCCCCCCCCTTGTGGTGT
The DNA here is from genome assembly GCA_025667525.1 of Glebionis coronaria. Taxonomy (NCBI): domain Eukaryota; kingdom Viridiplantae; phylum Streptophyta; class Magnoliopsida; order Asterales; family Asteraceae; genus Glebionis; species Glebionis coronaria. The sequence continues at coordinate 196,066,130 of CM046882.1, read as the reverse complement.
ATTGTGGTTTAATGGAAGGGTTAGACAAGAAGGAAAAGAGACAGATGATGAAACAATCAAAGTTGGCACTAAGATTGTAAGTGTTATTGCAAAAAAATTTATATAATGTTTATATTCGTATAATAAATTATTTACCATTTTTTATGTGCAGCTGGAAGCAGAGGAACAGATCAAAGATGGAACCTTGACGGTTGATAGTGGCTCAGATTCATTATCACTTGTATTAGGAAAGGAAAAGGGAGGGTATGCACGAGGAGTGGGAGGCAGAGTTACGTGCAGGAAGTTCTTTGATCTACCTAGAAGGAAACAAGGAACTGATGTAAGGATTGCGTTGCTTGAAAATGAACTTGAGAAGGAGAGACAGACGCGTAAAGAAAAAGAGGATACAGTCGCTGAATTAACCACCAAGATGTCACAAACACATGAAACTATTGAAAAAATGTTGAAAGTTATGTCTTCACAAGGGGTTAATATAGCCGAGTTAATGCCAAGTTAGTCAAATGTAAGACTAGTTTTCTCATTTTGATTTGATGATTTTCAGTCTGTAATACCATTAACAATTAACATACTTATATATTGCAGGTATTACAACTAGAACATAATGCATTAAGCAAAATACCTAGTGAAGAGCAAAGGACGTCGATCAGTGGTGGTGGACTTCAGAAGGGTGTGTTATTTCCAATGTCTAAGACAACTGCAACTTCGAACAAGGATTTGGACAATGCAAATGCAGCTTCAACTACAACTGCGAAGAAGGTAAGTTATAAAAAAAACCATGTTTGGTTTCTAAATTGTACTATACGTGACTTATTTACTGTGTTATGTATATATGCAGGTACCTACTAGAACTAGGTTAGCAAAAAATAAGACAGCATCGTTGGAAAAGAAGTCTCCACTTCAAAATTCCCAATCTCAAGAAGATATTTATCCAGCTTCCGGATCACAACAAAATCTGTCTCCCTCGCCACAACAAGACGTACCTATTGCATCATTACGAAAGAAGCGTACACCTTCTAAATCAAAAGTAAATCAGTCTCCACCATCACTACCAGATGTAAGTATTTCATCATTTTTCATATAATTACTTGTTTAATTTATTTGTCATTAACGCATGTAAACATTTTTTCTTCAGACATTTAAGTGCAAACTGTGGAACATATCTAGGATAATTATCATTGGTAACGGTAGGGTATACAAGTCTAAGGATGGAGACAATGTAATGATTCATAACCAACCACTACCAAAAAATTGCTACAAAGTTTCAGTTGATGAATCCTTAGTGGATGCAGCAATCATACTTGATGCCGTAAATAATGGTTTAAAAACTGTTAAGGATGTAAAAGGTAGTTTCTGGCATGGCCAAAGGAAAATGTTATTTTTTTGGAAGAGGTACATACACTTGATTTATCATCCTACATATACATAGCTTTTCATATTTAGTTCAATGTTTAATACACGGCTTTTGTTTCCATACAGGAAACAACACCACCAAATACCATAAAAGATATTGTTGAAAGTGCACCAAAGATAGGATCTAAGCGCTCGATGAACGTTCCAGCAGGCAGTAAATTTACGATTATTCCTCATATGCAGAAACAAGCTAGGAATAACAAGGCTCAAAAGACTTTACAATACGGTGATTCAGAGTCTTTACAAATGTGATTCTATGTGAAAAGTATGTTACTTGAGAATAATACGAGATTACATTTGTTGATTTGTTTATGTACATTCAATTTTATATATTAATGCAATTGAAATTTGATTTCCAGAATTTTGTATTTTGTTTTTATTGAATTCTGAAAGGTTACTAGAAGATGAAACATAGTCACACTTATTCACATTACAATGTGTGACTACATGTCATAAAAGGTCACACAAACATACAATTCTATGTGACTATTAGATGCATATAGTCACACAAAATACAATTTGCTTGACTTGACAAAGCATACAGTCACACTTATTACTACTATTGGTAACTCTTTGGTTAATTGTATGTGACAAACTTAGTGCCATTAGCATGATTTGTGTGACTACATGTCATAAAAGGTCAACAAACATACAATTCATGTGACTGTTGGATGCATATAGTCACACAAAATAAAATTTGCTTGACTTGACAAAGCATACAGTCACACTTATTTCTACTATTGGTAACTCTTTGGTTAATTGTATGTGACAAACTCAGTGCCATTAGCATGATTTGTGTGACTACATGTTATAAAAGGTCACACAAACATACAATTCATGTGACTATTGGATGCATATAGTCACACAAAATACAATTGGCTTGACTTGACAAAGCATACAGTCACACTTATTACTACTATTGGTAACTCTTTGGTTAATTGTATGTGACAAACTCAGAGCCATTATCATAATTTGTGTGACTACATGTCATAAAAGGTCACGAAAACATATAATTCATGTGACTATTGGATGCATATAGTCACACAAAATACAATTTGCTTGACTTGACAAAGCATACAGTCACACTTATTTCTACTATTGGTAACTCTATGGTTAATTGTATGTGACAAACTTAGTGCCATTAGCATGATTTGTGTGACTACATGTTGTAAAAGGTCACACAAACATACATTTCATGTGACTATTGGATGCATATAGTCACATAAAATACAATTTGCTTGACTTAAGAAAGCATACAGTCACACTTATTTCTACTATTGGTAACTCTTTGGTTAATTGTATGTGACAAACTTAGTGCCATTAGCATGATTTGTGTGACTACATGTTATAAAAGGTCACACAAACATACAATTCTTGTGACTATTGGATGCATATAGTCACACAAAATACACTAATCACATAGTAAATGTCACACATATCGTATATTCATGTGACAAACTTATAAACAATAGTCACTCTTAAACAAAACTCGTGTAACTGTAGAGTGTTTACCGTCACACATATTCACTAAAACACCAATTATTGTACCTAGTTTGTCACACATCTTCGAGTATTGGTCACTCATTTTTGATAGCTAAGGTCACTAAGACGAGCTTGTGACCAAAAGGTACCTACGGTCGCGGTACCTTTGGTCACAAAGCCTAAAAAAACCGTGTGTGACTATATGCCTATGGTCACTCTTTTTTAGTGTGACGGATACCATTTTTTGTACTAGTGAACTCTATAACCCGCATAAAAATACTGTTAAATAAAGAACTTTTAATAATTAATTAATGCACGACAAGTATTACGTATAATTAAATAAGTCACGACAAGTAAATTACGTAATTAAATACGACAAGAGACTATATAACACAAAAGGAAAAATCAAAAATACACAAACACATGAGAATATGAATTATAACACGAAATAATGAAATGGGCTCCATGTTTAAATCATTTTAAACCTTTACAAGATAAATAGGCCCAATGCCCAGTCCACTAAGGGACTAATAACAAAAATACGTATGTTTACTTCTCACTTTTACAAAACAAGAAAAACAGAAAGAAAACCCTATTTGGATCATTGTGGCCGCCGGGAAGAAAGAAAGAAAAGGAGAAAAGAAATTGACTTTGATCTGTGATTCTTAAGGTGTGTTCGTGTTTGTTCATCACTTGATCTTTGCGTCGTTTCGGTAAAATCTTAAATCTTATTTTCTTATTTATTTTAATGAATCATGAATTAAATTAATTAAATGATATGAACACGTGTTAATTTTAATAAAAACAAGAATTGAATAAATCAAGTTTGGTTTGTTTGGTGTCACAGAAACCGAGAAACCCATGTGGGGTGCTCTCGGTAGGGCTTGGTGAAAGTAGCTGCAGCCACAGTGGCTGTTGTGGTCTAATGGCTGCAACCCACAAGGCCACAGTGGCAGCCTTAGGACCATGGTGGAAAGGGCTGTACGGGGGACAGTTAGCACAACAGTGGGTAAAAGCTGTTGTTCGCTGCTAAAGAACAAAGATATTAGGAACGGGTGGTTTCTGCTGGCAGCCGTAAGGCTGTGAGGCCGGTGGGTACTCTATTTTAGCAGTGGGAACACCGGCTGGGCAGCAGCCGTAAGGGCTGCGGTGGCGTGTTTGATACACAGCCGAGACCTTAGGGTCTCAGTGGTGGTTGTTTGGATTATTTATTTTAATTGGTTTAATTATTAATTCGGGCTTATTAAAATAAATTGGATTAATTAAATATGGGCATAATTAAATCACGGCTTATTTACATGAACTTATTAAACTGACTTATTTACGAGTTATTTAATTAGACTTAATTAACATGGGCTTATTATTATTTAACTTAATTAGAAAATTATTATCAAGTTTAAGGTTTAATTTATAATTAATTAAATCCATCACATATCATATTTAATAAATAATTATAAATCCATGACATGATATTATTTATGATTAATTATAATCTATGACATATTATTATTTATAATTAATTATAATCCATGACACATTATTATTTAATAATTAATTATACATTCATGACATATGAAAGTTATTTATTAAAATAGACTTTATTAATATTTGACTTATATAAATCATGACCTATTAATATATTACTCATAATTAACCATGGCCTAATACTTCATGACTTATAAGAATTAGCTTATTTAATATACTTATTAAACCATGACTTATATAAATTAGCTTATTCGATGAACATGATATATTACTTATGTATATTAAACGAGCTTATTACTATTTATGGAAACTTAGTATTTATAGAAACTTGCTACTTTTGTAAAGTTACTATTTATGGAAACTTGCTATTTTTGGAAAGTAACTATATATGGAAACCTTCTATTTATAGAAAGTTACTAATTATGGAAATATTAAGTATAATAACACAAGAATCATGAAACACATTAATCAAGAACACATGGACATATAACATTAAGGAAAGACACGATAAACCATGAACAAGTAACTCAGATCTTGAACAAATAACCAAGACCATGAACAAGTAAGTTATTAAGGAACAAACTACTCATACACGTCCTTTATAATGTAGCTCACGTGAAGTCGGAGTAATACTTTCCGCTGTTCATCTCTTTCACTGCTTGCTGGACATAAGGTACGGATATTTCGTCCTTCAGTTAGGACATCTTTTCTATGCATGATTAGGATTCCCCGTTTTGCTATGTCATTTGTTTTCCCCAGTTTACATATCATAAAACTTTCCATTTTTTGACATGCTATCATTTTAATTACCCGAGCTATATACATGCATGACCATGACTTACATGACCACCTAGTTATGGAGGTACCATATCCATGACATATGAGGCACCTGTGTCATGACTCTCCCGCGACGAGAGTGATTTCTTACAGTATCCCTTCACATTACATGTTGGCCATTATTATTATTTTGGGGGCGTATGGGTGCATCCTACTTTACAGGTTTACACGTATAGGGTGACTGGTTTGGTGTGTGCTCTACACCCCATCACATTGGAGCTGATACCTCCACCCATGTTGCTATTATTGGAGGTCACCCCTCTAACTGCATGACAAGGCCACCCCTATATGTATTCATGCACAAGTTGATAATATGTTATGACTTATATGTGCTCGTGGGCGTTGACTTATAGTGCATGCACAACTTATGACATTCCAGTTATCTTTCTTATTCATATATTAATCTCAGGCTTTCCTCGGGACATAAATATTCATTTCCGCTTCGTTCATTGTTTATTCATTAATCATGTTATATTTATTTTTATCATGTCTTTATATCCGTTCACTAAGCGTATTTCTCAACCGTATCTTCTTTTCATGTCTCATACGGCAGGTAGCGAAGGACGAGATTTGGCATTTAGAGTATGTGCTTAGGATGAGAGCTACCTTAGTCTCCTTCCCTTTATTCATTTTGATACTTATTCTTTGGTTGGACATATGTTTTTCCTTTAGTCTTCCTTTATTTTCATTTATGTTGAGCTTATGTTGGGAGCCGATGATTGATTCCGACTTTCTTGTTGGTCTTTTATGTCTTTCTGACTATATGCCTTTATTATGCTTTGATGACACGCCATGATTATGACATAACGTTCACCTTGTCAAAGTGGTTCGTTACAATTATGGTATCAGAGAAAAGGCTTCGACCTGTAGGCTCTAAAAATTTACCTGTAACTAGTGGGTAGTCACCAGGATCTTCCTAAACCGACGTATGTTATTTTCAATGTATTAATATTTTCAGAAATTTGTTGGTTCTTACTCATGATGTTTTCTCATGAAATTTTACTAATATGGATTGAACCATAGTCATCCATACTTAGTCACATGTTGTTAGTCCTTATTCATGATGTTTTCGCTTAAATTTTTACTACTATAGATTGAACCATAGTTGTCCATACTTAGTCACATGTTGTTGATTTCTATCCATGATGTTTTCTCTTGAATTTTGACTAGTATGGATTGAACCATAGTCGTCCATACTTAGTCACATGTTGTTGCTTGCTATCCATGATGTTTTCTCTTGAATTTTAGACTGGTATGGATTGAACCATAGTCGTCCATACTTAGTCACATATTTCTTATTTGACATTTTAGACTGGTATGGGTTGAACCATAGTCATCCATACTTAGTCACATGTTTATGTCTTTTGAGAATTTTGACTAGTGCGGGTTGAACCATAGTTGTCCACACTAGTCACTGTTATATCATTGTTGATTATGCTTTCATGTTTCTTTATGTCGATTATGCTTTCATACTTTTCATGTTGATTATGTTTCATGTTGATTATGTTTTCATGTTTCCTTATGTTGATTATGCGTTCATGCTTCTTCATGTTGATTATGCTTTCATGCTAGTCATTGATGGATTTCATTTAATCATGCTTTCATGCTAGTCATTGTTAGATTTCGTTTAATCATGCTTTCGTGCTTCTTTATGTAAGTGGAGTTATGTCTACGCTAGACTAGCTAGGCTATCATGTTGTTCTCTTCAATGTAGTCCTTTAACCGTTTAATCATTTGCTTTCCTTTGCTCATGTCAGATGGTTAACGCTTGTAACAATCATCTCATGTGTATTCCATGTGTATTTCATTTACCGTATTCCATGTGTATTCCATTTATAATATTCCACGTGTATTCGCAAGTCGACTTTCAATCGTCTCTTGTGCATTCCATTTACCAAGGTTGCTCAAGTTAATGATGATGCTCGCAGCTTGGAGGTTCTATAGAACAAAGATGAGTATGATGAACCAGAGCGACAGACAAGATATATACTTCATCCACCAGACGTTACCATCCCATTCCATGTCCTTACCTTCTCAGTTGCATGTCACGCGTCACTCATTTGTCTTTTCAGGCATAAGAGTGGGAACCGGTACCAGCCAGCCACTCAACAAAACAGTTACATGAATCACAGTCAGAGCAATGACCGTCATGGAACCGACAGGCAAGGAGATAGTGACAACCACCGTGACAACAAATACTCTAGAATAACAATAGGAACTCCAGTAACGGACGTGACCAGAAATACAAGGGTCAGCAGTCCAACCGATCCGCCAATTTTGGTATTATAACACAAATTTTCAACTTTATTCGTTTTCGCATCTCAAGACAACAAGTCAAGGCACATGTCTCACGTATATTTCTCAAGACACATGTCAAGACAACAAGTCAAGACACATGTATCACATATATTTCTGAAGACACATGTCAAGACAACAAGTCAAGACACATGTCTCACGATATTTCTCAAGACACCCGTCAAGACACATGTCACACGTATATTTTCTCAAGACACGAGCCAAGACACATGACTCACATATATCTTCTGAACCAGGCCCTCTGTAATTCAGGGTACCCTCCAAGAGGTATACCCAATCTGTTGTGCCACGTGTGGATCAGGCCACTAAAATTTCAGGTACCATCACTGTCGTATTGTTCATGTTTGGACACGCAGTGTTCGGTTTGTGTTACACGGGGAAACACATTCAGTGAGAGCTGTCACGTTTACTTCATGTATTATGTCACCTTCATTCTTGATCATGTATTACATATATCCACGCCCATGAAAGACTCCGTTCGTATCACCAATGTGTATAGAGGCTTTCCTTCCAGTTTGATGACAAGATTCGTCTTGTTAACGCATTTCCTTGGACATGTGCGAGTTCGATATGCTTCTGGATATGGACTGGTTAGCAGCACATCGCACTACTATTGATTGCCATTCATATCGGGTCATATTTGGCGATGTTCAGTAATACTTGGTTTTTACACCTAAGTATGAAAGTTCGTTAAACCGACCTTTTCGAGTTGAGAACCGGTCTTAAGTGCGACTCAATCGTCTTTTGGTAATCAAGAGAATGGATTGGTTTGTTTGTTTGTTTTAAACTATTAGCAAGTAATTAAAGTGTCGTTGAGTAAAATGGAAGTTATAAGATTAATATTAAAATGACGAGTAAACATAAATTCTTGTAAACTTAAAGGTAACAATGGAAAAGAACTAGCACACTAAATAAAACTAACACTTGGAAAACTCTCTAAAAATAAGAACTTAGTTGAAAAGTACTAAAAGAAAGTAAGATCGGACTACTCCAAAACAACTCAATCGGAATAAGCCAAAATGGGCCCAGATCGGAATGTATTCCGATCTGGTGGTCGGAATATGGAGAAATAAGGCTGTCGGAATGTGGGATAAAGTACCAAATCGGAATATATAAATTTGCCCAATCGGAATGTGTATAATCAAGCACAATCGGAATAACAGGGAATGGAGCCTATTGGAAAGTTCAACAAATCCCCTCAATCGGAATACTACACAAATGCTTAAATCGGAATGTGGAGAAAATCCCCAATCGGAATACACAAACGAGGTCAGATCAGAAAATGGAAACCCTTTTCCGATTGGACTCAATCGGAAAGAGGGGTGAGATGGTCGGAATATGTAGATCGGAAAAGGGTTTGAAACCTTTTCTGAAAATGATGGAATTCGTAAAAAAGGCTAAGAAATAAGCTATTGTGATAAGCTTATCCCGAAAACTAGTACGAATCAATACTAATCCAAATCAAATAAGCACTTTTATCAACTTATCTAACTCAAAAGTTAGCAAACTTTTGGATCAAACAATTAAAACATAAACTTTTTCAGGAAAACTTTAATAAGTAAATAAGCTAATCATAAAAATAAGCCAATAAGCACAAAAGTCTCAAAGCTTAATCAAATGAAAACTTATGAAATGATCAAAAGATTAACTTTTTGAGCACGAAATCATTAAGAACAACACGGATCTATTGATAATCGCACCAAATCAATCTTAAATCAAAGAAAAGTAGAATGAGATTAAGGATTTAAAGCTTAAAATAGAACTTTGATTAATAAAAATAAGCAATACAAAGGTGTTTAATCTTAAAAGATTAAGAAAGAAGATGAAATTTAGTGAGAGAAAGTTTAAGACTTTCTCTCTCTAAAACTAGAAAGAAAATGAAAAAGTGCAAACTAGCTAAAACTATCTAACCACTAACACCCCTCCTAATGACTATTAGGAGGGTATTTATAGGGAAGGTGGAAGGAGTGCATGTGTTGCATCTTCTTTCTTGCTTTCTTCACGTTTTCTCGACTCGACTTTAATTCTTTGTCTTTGTCGTCTCGGGATTTGAACTTGTCTTTTTAATTTTCTTCTTCTATTAGACTTAAGTTCTTCGACTTCGTTAAACTTCCGTCTTTTGACTTTTTCTTCGATAAATCTTCAGAATAGGCCTTGGACTTCCGTTCTTTTTGAACTCTTGATCTTTTGACTTCGTCTTTTCCCGTTATCTTTGATAAAAGCCCGTGAAAGCCCGTGTTTTCTTATTTTTTTCATATTTTGGTCCTAAAACACAATAAAAACACAAACCACGCATAATTCCTACTTTTACGACATAAATCACACGTTTTGGTCTTGTAATTATTGGAAATAAGTGGTAAAAGGATAAGTGTTTTCACACTTATTAAATCCCCTACACTTGACCATTGCAATGCCCTCATGCAATGCATTATTTTTAAAGCAAGGTTTACATTTTCCATCATAAATAACCCACCTCGGCCTTTATTAAATACTAAACATGAAAAGATAGAACAAGTAAAGAAATTAAAAACTTACATTGGTTCTGGCAGCCATGAACGTTTATCATCCTCAAGTTTCACGTTCCCCATACCAAGCTTAAGAACGAGATCATTGTTATTATAAGTTAGCAAACTATCACGAACTCATGTGGGCCAATTACTCACTTAGACTCCCTTATTCCTAGGCGTATCTCTTATATTTTATTTTTGTCTTGAATGATCACGAGGATGCATTGTTTGACTTATTTCGATAGTTATTTAGGCCGAAAATAAAGTGAACGATTTAATCAATAGTTAGCTAAAGGACCAAATCTTTTAAAACTGCTTCTCGGGACCTCATAAAGTTCATATCTTGGCATAACTCGCTTCACGATTTGAGACCTCTCTCGGACCGATATTTGGCAGCGACTTCATACTTCGAATCTTTGAGAGACGTTCTTGAAATAATGGTCTTATCTTCATAATAGGAATTTCTTCACTTGAAGTTTTGAGAGATTCTTCATCTTTGGACCACGACTTCTTCATTTTTCTCCAATCTTTATTTTGGACTTTGATATACAACGATCCGCCTCCTTTTAGGACTTGGATATATTTATCCTCATACCTTGTTAGGGTCTTTTCGGATAGACTTCTCCATGACTTTTGGGGAGTTCTTGCTTTTCGTCGTGTGTCTCGATCCTTCATATTGATTTTCGACAAATGATTCTTCACATCACTTTTGGATCTTTAGCAACAAAATATAGCCCTCATGCCTTGTTAGGGCCTTTTCGGACTCGCCAATCTTCGCATCCCGCTTCAATAACATATGCCTTGGCTATGAACTCTAATCCGTACCGAGCAACTTTTAAACGATTTGGGGCTAGAAGCTAAGTAACCTTTTAAATCGTACAACCTTATTTATTGCAGATAAATTTATTAACAAGCGGAGGGAGAATAGGCTCATAATTAACTCACATAAATTCACAAAAGAATAACAAACTTATAATTGACTCTATCATCTCTCGTTCTCCACAATTTAAAATCTCAAGGAATGAGACTCGTGGATGCTTAGCCTATTAAATCAAAGTTTTGGGTTTTCGAGTCGCCTATAGGATCTTGCAAATTCTTAGACTTTTTCAAGTTTAGAAATCGCGTTTTAAAGTTCCCTTGATAAACGACTCTCTAGGATCAATTATAGGAACTTGCGAAAAGTTCTTGTTCTTAACCCGTGAGAGTTAAGACTTTCGCGTTTTAAAGCTCCCTATATAAAAGCCTAGCAAAACTTGACTTAAACACGTTAAGGATACTAGCTAGAGTAAACTTAGGTAAGTAAACTCGGGTTGAGTCAAAATGTTCACGACTAAGAAAAATTTAAAACCACTTTATTGAAGTAAGGAAAGAAAATAACCATAATAAAGGAAAGTACAACTATACAACTAGGCCAAAATAGATTAAAAATTTTGAAAAATGTCGAAAAATAGAATTTTCCGGTTAAAATGAGGGCAAATTCATAGAAAAGACCACTTACTTCGATAGAAGTCCCCCCTACACTTGAGATAAACATTGTCCTCAATGTTGAAGCATGTGGGAGTAAACTCCCCTACACTTAGGACATTGTGCACTTTGTTTAAATCTTGCTAAGGAAAGGACAACTAAAGTGAATTCAATGTGAACATATAAAATATGAAATATTGAATCACAAGAGTTTAGGATAGAACCGGGAAGATGGGAACACGGTATCACGGTTCGTCAAAAGTCATCAAGGTGGATCTTTGAAGCTTTAATCCCTGCACAGCACAAGAAACAAGACAACAAACATTTGTGGGGCTCCCCCTACACTTATTATGAAAGCAGTAAAGGATAGATCACGGGTTGCCTCCCGAGAAGCGCTTGTTTTTTTTCACCGAGTCACGAGCCTGACTCGACCCAATTTAGTTCATGGGGAACGTGGTGAGGGATGGAATCATCTCTTGAGAGATGTCCTCACCAAAGTACAGCTTCAGACGCTGGCCATTCACCTTGAAATTGGGCCCATTCGGCTGAGAAAGCTCAATGGTCCCATAAGGAAAAACTTTGGCGACGGTGAATGGACCAGACCAGCGGCTCTTCAACTTGCCAGAGAAGATCTTCAACCGAGAGTTAAAGAGTAAGACTTGATCACCAACGTGGAACTCTCGGGTCTTGATTTTTGCGTCATGAATGATCTTCGTCTTCTCCTTGTAGATCAGCGAGTTCTCATAAGCTTCATTCCTCATTTCATTTAGCTCGTTGAGTTGAATCTTGCGATGATCACCGGCTTTGTTGATGTCGAAGTTAGCCCACTTCAAGGCCCAGTGCGCCTTATGTTCCAGCTCGATTGGGAGGTGGCAGGCTTTCCCGTACACAAGACGATAAGGTGTGCAACCGATCGGGGTCTTGTAAGCAGTACGGAAAGCCCACAGAGCATCATCTAACTTATCGGCCCACGCGGCGCGATGCTCTCCCACGGTACGCTCCAAAATTCACTTCAATCCACGGTTGGATATCTCGGCTTGCCCATTGGTTTGGGGATGATAGGCGGTGGAAAGACGGTGATTGACACCATACTTAGCCATGACTCTTGCAAATTGATCGTTGCAAAAATGAGTCCCGCGGTCACTGATTATAGCACGAGGAACGCCAAATCGAGCGAAAAGCTGCTTCAAAAAGTTCACAACTACCCTCGCATCATCCGTAGGGAGAGCCTTGGCTTCAACCCATTTAGAAACGTAGTCGACGGCGACGAGGATGTACTTGTTCCCTTTGGAAGATGGAAATGGCCCCATAAAGTCGATGCCCCATACATCAAAGATTTCACATTCCTGTATGAAATTTTGAGGCATCTCATCCTTATGTGTGATCTTGCCTTGGCGTTGGCAAGCATCACAATGCTTAACCATTTCGTGAGCATCACGATAAATGGTGGGCCAGTAGAATCCAGAATCAAACACTTTCTTAGCGGTGTAGTTAGGACCAAAGTGACCACCGGTGGGTCCTTTGTGGCAAGCTTGAAGAATGTCAAAAGCTGTCGGTCCGTCAACACATCGACGAATGATTAGATCAGCACATTGTTTGAATAGATAAGGGTCATCCCAAAAGTAAGTCTCTACATCATTCAAGAACTTCTTCTTTTGTTGGGATGTTAACCCTTTGATGAGAATACCACCCGCTAAGTAGTTTGTAATGTCCGCAAACCACGGGGTGCCATCAAGATTGAGATTTATAGACATTAAGGTCTCAAGGGGGGAAGAGTCATTGATCTCTTTATTCGGATAATCCCCTTGATATGGATCCTCAAGTCTGCTTAGATGATCCGCGGCCAGGTTTTCGGCTCCCTTCTTGTCACGAATTTCAATGTTGAATTCTTGAAGGAGTAAAACCCAGCGAAGAAGTCTTGGCTTAGCATCATGCTTTGTCATCAAGTACTTCAACGCGGAATGGTCCGTGTATACGATGGTGAGGGATAAAACAAGATAGGGGCGAAATTTCTCAAAAGCATAGACAACAGCTAAAAGCTCTTTTTCGGTTGTCGTATAATGCAATTGAGCCCCCGTCATTGTTTTGCTAGCATAGTGGATTGGTTGGAAGTGTTTATTCACTCGTTGGCCCAAAACCACACCAATAGCAAAGTCGCTAGCATCGCACATCAATTCAAAAGGCAGCTCCCAATTAGGGGTAACCAAGACCGGTGCCTTAGTTAGCTTATCCTTAAGAAGATTGAAGGCTTCGAGACACTCTTTGGAAAAGATAAAAGGAGTATCTTTTTCCAAGAGGTGGGTCATCGGGCGAGCGATTTTAGAGAAATCTTGAATGAATCGACGATAGAAGCCCGCATGACCCAGAAAACTTCTCACACCCTTCACGGTTGAAGGTGGAGGTAATTTGGCTATGACATCAACTTTAGCACGGTTGACTTCAAGACCGGCTTTAGAGATTTTGTGTCCTAGAACAATGCCTTCTTTTACCATAAAATGGCATTTTTCCCAATTTAGAACAAGGCGAGTGTCTTCGCACCGCTTAAGCATACTTTCCAAATTGGCAAGGCAAGAAGAGAAGGAATCCCCAAAGACCGAGAAATCATCCATGAAGACTTCCATGGTTTGCTCAACCATGTCATGGAAGATAGCCAACATGCACCTTTGGAAGGTCCCGGGGGCATTGCATAAGCCAAAAGGCATTCTTTTGTAAGCAAATGTGCCATAGGGACAAGTGAATGTTGTCTTCTCTTGATCTTGGGGATCGATGGGTATTTGGAAATAACCCAAGAAACCATCAAGAAAGCAGTAATATTCATTACCCGCTAAACGTTCAAGCATTTGGTCCATAAAAGGTAGAGGGAAATGATCCTTTCTCGTGGCATCATTGAGTTTGCGGTAGTCTATACAAACTCTCCACCCAGTAACGAGACGGGTAGGAATCAACTCGTTGTTTGCATTGGGCACAACGGTGATTCCGCCTTTCTTAGGCACACAATGGACTGGACTAACCCATGGTGAATCCGAAATAGGGTAAATCATACCCGCATCAAGAAGTTTGATAACCTCTTTTTTGATGACTTCATGGATTTTAGGATTCACCCTTCGTTGGCTTTAAATTGTGGGCTTAAAGTCGTCCTCCATGAGAATTTTATGTGTGCAGAAGTGAGGATCAATTCCACGGATGTCGGAGATTTTCCAAGCGATAGCTCTTTTATGCTTCTTCAACACAGCGACAAGTCGGGTTTTTTCGTCTTCTTTCAGATCCTTTGCGATGATGACCGGTAACTTCTCGTTGTCTTCCAGGAAAACGTACTCAAGATGAGGAGGTAGGTCCTTAAGCTCAAGAGTAGGAGGATCCTCAATAGATGGTGAAACTAACGATGGATCATCATTAGTCACCTCTTTAGGAGAAGGAGGAGACAACGGGTCCTCATTGAGAAGTCTCTCAATAGTTCTAATATCTTCATCCCAATTGGTGGACAAATTATCATACTTAATATTGAGAGGACCCAGGCTAGCTTCGAAATCATCCAAGTCACTTTCTCCAAAAGGAGTCAATGATGGAGTAATTGAGGCAACGGTCTCAACATTGGGTAGAGAAGAAAGAGTACTTTTGCAAGAATCATGAAAATGTTCTTCACAAGCCTCATCGAGAACATCAATAGCATTAACACACTCATATGAATAAGGTTGCTTAGAAATCTTACCCATGTTGAAGACAATTTTATCGTCACCAACTCTCATGATTATTTCGCCCGCGGCTACATCAATGAGAGTGCGACCGGTCCTCAGGAATGGACGTCCAACGATTAATGGAACACAGGGGTCCATCTCGTAGTCAACGAGAACAAAATCCGCCGGGAAGGTGAATTTGTCAACGCCAACAAAGACATCTTCGGCTATCCCCACTGGATAAGCAACCGTACGGTTGGCTAATTCCAAAGTCATTTTGGTGGGGACTAGCTCGGGGAGAGATAATTGCTTCCAAACACTTAAAGGCATTAAGTTTATACTGGCACCTAGATCGGCTAGGGCCATGCAATTCTCTACTCCCGGGAAGTTGCAAGGAATCAAGAAGCGACCCGGATCACCAAGTTTGGTGGGCAATTTCCTTCAGAGCACTGCGGAGCAGTTCTCATTAAGTTGGGTCTGAGCAATGTCAAGAAGCTTTTCTTTACCACTTAGAAGATCTTTAAACATCTTAGCGTATTTGGGCATGTGAGCGAGAGCCTCGGCAAAGGAGATGTTAAAATTCAATTGTTTAAACATTTTTAGAAAGTTTGAAACCTGAATATCATCCTTGCTCTTTTGCTTCTCTTTCCTCAACCTTGAAGGATAAGGTATATTGGATGAAGAAGAAGGCTTTAAGGGAGTAGGATCACTCACAACCACGGGTGGTGGGGAAATGGGGATAGAAGGTGAAGGAGGTGAGGAAAGTTGCTCTTTTTCCTTGTTCACAATCACGGGTGGAGGTGTAGGAAGCTCGGGTTCCATATAACCTTTTCCACTACGAGTGGTGATTGCTTTCATCTCCCCTCTTGGATTCGCAACGGTATTACTCGGAAGAGTACCCGAAGAAGAGGGTTGATTATTTTGGATGAGCGAACCAATCATATCACGAAGGTGAACCGCTTGATTATTGAAAGAGTTTTGCATGTTTGCATTGATTTCATTGCTGTGTTTGGCCATGTCATTCCTTAGATCGGCTCGAATATCGTTCCCTTGTTTTGCCATTTCGCCCTTCAAGTTGATGACTTGACTCTGAAGATTCGTCACCAGCTCCCGATTAGTCTTCATGAACGTCTCGACGTCTGGACTCACTGCCATCGGTTGATTGAGAGGTGGAGCTTGATAAGATTGAGAATTTCCTTGAGTTGGGTATGGGTTTCTTTGGGATTGATATTGATTGTTAGCACGAGGTTGTGATTGATTGTTTCGGTTTTAGCTTTGTTGTTGGTTTTGGTTTGCAGGAGGGAAACCGGGAGGAGCAAGATAATTGTTGGAACGATAACTTAGCAAGCCACGGTCTCCTTGAGGGCGGGCTTGATAGCCTCCTGTGGGATAAGTGCCGTAAGCTGCGTTAACGTTTTCAGAAAAATTGGCTTGGGTAGAAGGACAATCATTATAAGAATGAGGACCACCACATGTGTCACAAGAAATAGCAACGGCTTTAGCTTGTTGAAAGTTGTTTGTGGCTATGGACATGAAATCTTTGTGCATCATTGCGATTTGTCGGGTGAGTTCGGATATCTCGGGATTGGAGGTAGTAGAAGAAACATTGACTCTCGAGTTAGATCTGGAGGATGCGGATGAATCCTAATTCTTGTGGTGAGTAGTCATGTTTTCGATCAACTCTCGGCACTCCTCCGGCCTCCTTTTCATAAAGGTACCACCGGCGGCGGCATTGATCGTGTCACGATAACGAAAAGTGAGACCATTGTAGAAGGTGTCAATGAGAGTGACGGGGAGCATATTGTGATTTGGACAGCGGTCGATCAAATCATTGTATCGTTCCCAAGCATCGAAAAGTGATTCATCATTCTCTTGCATGAATCCATTGATTTGGTTACGAAGGCTAGTGACCATGGATGGGGGAAAGTAGCGCGATAAAAAGTGTTGAGTCATGTCGTTCCACGTATGAATAGAATTCTTAGGAAGACGGTCAAACCATTTTTCGGCATGGTGAGAAAGCGAGTGGGGAAAAAGTTGAAGGCGAAGGTCATCCATAGAAACACCGGAGCACTTCATGCTTTGGGTTATGGTAATGAATTTGTCGAGGTGTTTGTTGGCATCATCATCCGAAATTCCGCGAAACGGGTTCGTTTGCACTTGCTGGATCATGTGATGCTTCAACGAAAACTCCTAAGCCGTGACGTGCATCGGCGCAATCGGGCCTCCGCGTCCGTTCATGTTGGGTTGGCACAATTCCTCCATTGTTCGTAAATCAGGTAGGTGGACATTGTTGTTGTTGTTGTTGTTATTGTTCAAATTGGGTTGAGGTGGGTGATTATTGTGTTATTAACACCAGCCATATCTAGATCTTCATGAGTCTCAGGCTCAGAATAGTTCGAAGATCTAGTACGCATACACCTGCAGAAGAAAAATATACACAAAGAGAATATCTATATAATCTTTTTGGTGCAAAACCTTTTGAAAAGAATTGCTTTTAATGATTTTTCAATGTTTTTGTATTTTTGAAGAGTTTTATATTTTTTATGGATTTTTAAAATTTATAAAGCAAGGAAAATAACGTTCAAAGAACGGATCCCAAAATTCAATGCGTCTCTCACTAGAAACCGTTAATCGTAACGAAAAGAGCCGGCAACGGCGCCATTTAATACTTGGTTTTTACACCTAAGTATTAAAGTTCGTTAAACCGACCTTTTCGAATTGAGAACCGGTCTTAAGTGCGACTCAATCGTCTTTTGGTAATCAAGAGAATGGATTGGTTTGTTTGTTTGTTTTAAACTAATAGCAAGTAATTAAAGTGTCGTTGAGTAAAATGGAAGTTAAAAGATTAATATTAAAATGACGAGTAAACATAAATGCTTGTAAACTTAAAGGTAACAATGGAAAAGAACTAGCACACTAAATAAAACTAACACTTGGAAAACTCTCTAAAAATAAGAACTTAGTTGAAAAGTACTAAAAGAAAGTAAGATCGGACTACTCCAAAACAACTCAATCGGAATAAGCCAAAATGGGCCCAGATCGGAATGTATTCCGATCTGGTGGTCGGAATATGGAGAAATAAGGCTGTCGGAATGTGGGATAAAGTACCAAATCGGAATATATAAATTTGCCCAATCGGAATGTGTATAATCAAGCACAATCGGAATAACAGGGAATGGAGCCTATTGGAAAGTTCAACAAATCCCCTCAATCGGAATACTACACAAATGCTTAAATCGGAATGTGGAGAAAATCCCCAATCGGAATACACAAACGAGGTCAGATCAGAAAATGGAAACCCTTTTCCGATTGGACTCAATCGGAAAGAGGGGTGGGATGGTCGGAATATGTAGATCGGAAAAGGGTTTGAAACCTTTTCCGAAAATGATGGAATTCGTAAAAAAAGGCTAAGAAATAAGCTATTGTGATAAGCTTATCCCGAAAACTAGTACGAATCAATACTAATCCAAATCAAATAAGCACTTTTATCAACTTATCTAACTCAAAATTTAGCAAACTTTTGGATCAAACAATTAAAACATAAACTTTTTAAGGAAAACTTTAATAAGTAAATAAGCTAATCATAAAAATAAGCCAATAAGCACAAAAGTCTCAAAGCTTAATCAAATGAAAACTTATGAAATGATCAAAAGATTAACTTTTTGAGCACGAAATCATTAAGAACAACACGGATCTATTGATAATCGCACCAAATCAATCTTAAATCAAAGAAAAGTAGAATGAGATTAAGGATTTAAAGCTTAAAATAGAACTTTGATTAATAAAAATAAGCAATACAAAGGTGTTTAATCTTAAAAGATTAAGAAAGAAGATGAAATTTAGTGAGAGAAAGTTTAAGACTTTCTCTCTCTAAAACTAGAAAGAAAATGAAAAAGTGCAAACTAGCTAAAACTATCTAACCACTAACACCCCTCCTAATGACTATTAGGAGGGTATTTATAGGGAAGGTGGAAGGAGTGCATGTGTTGCATCTTCTTTCTTGCTTTCTTCACGTTTTCTCGACTCGACTTTAATTCTTTATCTTTGTCGTCTCGGGATTTGAACTTGTCTTTTTAATTTTCTTCTTCTATTAGACTTAAGTTCTTCGACTTCGTTAAACTTCCGTCTTTTGACTTTTTCTTCGATAAATCTTCAGAATAGGCCTTGGACTTCCGTTCTTTTTGCACTCTTGATCTTTTGACTTCGTCTTTTCCCGTTATCTTCGATAAAAGCCCGTGAAAGCCCGTGTTTTCTTCTTTTTTTCATATTTTGGTCCTAAAACACAATAAAAACACAAACCACGCATAATTCCGACTTTTACGACATAAATCACACGTTTTGGTCTTGTAATTATTGGAAATAAGTGGTAAAAGGATAAGTGTTTTCACACTTATTATTCAAGCTCCTGGATACATTCATCATAGTTTTCTACCAGGAAAATCTGTGCAAATTCTTTCTGCTTTACGAGCACGTGCTTTATTATCCTATGGCTGCGAAGATTTTCTAGCTACCATTCATGACACGACTTCTGAAGTCCATTCAATTAATGATCAACCAATTGTTTTCAAGTTTCCGAATGTATTTCCAGAAGAGCTTCCGGGAATACCTCCTATCCACGAGGTTGAGTTGACATTGAACTTGTTCCGGGAGCTGAACCTGTCTCTAAAGCTCCTTATCGCATAGCTCCCTTTTAGCTAAAAGAGTTAAAGGATCAGGTGAAAGAATTGTTGGAATGAGGTTTAATTCGCCCGAGTGTATCACCATGGGGTACACCGGTTCTGTTTGTCAAGAAGAAGGATGGTAGCATACGATTATGTATCGACTATCGCGAATTGAACAAGATCACCATTCGTAATCGTTATTCCCTTCCACGTATTGATGACTTGTTTGATCAACTACTGGCTGCTAAGCACTTTTATAAGATCGACTTACGATTAGGTTACCATCAATTACGAGTGAAAGAGCAAGACATTTCCAAGACTGTTTTTCGCACACGTTTTGGTCGTTATGAATTCGTGATTATATTTTTTTGGTTTCACGAAGACTCCAGCTGTATTTTATGGACTTGATGAATAAAATTATCCTTTAATTCTTAGACAAGTTCGTCATTGTGTTCATCGATGACATTATGATCTTCTCAAAGTCTAGAGAAGAACGCGAGGATCATCTTCACACGGTGCTGCAGATTCTTCGGCAGGAGATATTGTGTGCTGAATTTTCCAAGTACGAATTTTGGTTGATTACAGTGGCACTCTGAGTCACACTATTTCAACAGAAGGAATTACCATGGATCTGGCGATGGTTGAGGTTGTCACTAAATGGCCGAGACCGACGTCAACGACTGAAGTACATGTTTTTCTAGGGTTAGCGAGTTGTTACCGCAGCTTTATTGAAGGGTTCTCACGACTGACCGTACCCTTGATTAAGTCATGCGTAAGGGTGAGAAATTGTTTCGAACGACGGAAAAGAGAATAGCTTAAACAGAGTTTAGTTCATGTGCCTATTCTTACTCTACCATCCGGTACAGATGATTTTCAGATTACAGTGACGTTTCTAAGAAAGGTTTGGTTATGTGCTCATGCAGCATGGGAAGGTAATCGCCAATGCTTTACGACAGCTAAAGCCTTATGAAGTGAGTTATCCTACTCATGATTTAGTTCACGTTCACATTCACGTTTACATCCCCTTTCACGTTCACGTTTATGTTTCCGTTCACGTTCATGACCTTGTTCACGTTCACGTTCACGTTCACGTTCACGTTCACGTTTACGTTTCCGTTCACGTTTATAACCTTGTTCACCTTCATGTTCTTGTTCCACCTCACGATTCACGTTTCACGTCTCGGTTCTGGGAAGGCTTACAGAAAGCTTGGGAACCCTGATCAAGCTTAGTACAACTTTCCATTCTCAGACAGACGATCAGACTGAAAAGAGTCGTATTTGCCAAGGAAAAACATAAAGAAGTTTGTACTCGTCAGAAAAGTCATGTTGACAAGCATCGTAGATCATTAGATTTCAGCCTGTTGATCTTGTTTTTTTAAAATTATCACCCGCACGTGGATTCAGACGTTTTGTTATCAAAAGCAAGCTTAGCCCTCGTTTCTATCGGACCGTTCAAAATTCTTGATCTTGTCGGTGAGGTTTTGTATCATTGACGTTACCTCCTCAGTTATCACATCGTTCACGATATGTCTCACATATCACGTCTACGATATGTTCCGTATCACGCTCACGATATGTTTCATGTATCACGTTCACGATATGTTCACGTATCACGTTCACAACTATTCACGTATCATGTTCCAATTGTTCACGTACCACGTTCACAACATGTCTCTCGTATCATTACTCAGATGGTACATGTACCATCCTATACATGTCACCACGTATCCACTCGATTAGATTCGTGAGGATCTATCTTACGTTGATTAACCAGAATATATTCTAATCGTTAAAATCGGGACATGAGGAACAAGACTATTCCAATTGTCAAAATCCTTTGGAGGAACCATCCCAAGCGGGAAGCCACTTGGGAAACGGAGGAGTCAATCCGGACTTCTTATCCTCATTTCCCCCATGATCCAGGTATATTCTTTTCAGCCATATCGTGTTTCTAATTCGAGGACAAATTATTCTTTTAGAGGGGAAGAGTTGTAAAACCCGCATAAAAATACCGTTAAATAAAGAACTTTTAATAATTAATTAATGCACGACAAGTATTACGTATAATTAAATAAGTCACGACAAGTAAATAACGTAATTAAATAAGACAAGACACTATATAACACAAAAGTAAAAATCACAAATACACGAACACATGAGAATATGAATTATAACCCGAAATAATGAAATGGGATCCACGTTTAAATCCTTTTAAATCTTTACAAGTTAAATAGGCTCAAGGCCCAGTCCACTGAGGGACTAATAACAAAAATACGTATGTTACTTCTCACTTGTACAAAACAAGAAAAACAGAAAGAATACCCTATTTGGTTCATTGTGGCCGCCGACAAGAAAGAAAGAAAAGGAGAAAAGAAATTTATTTTGATATTTGATTCTTAAGGTGTGTTCCTGTTTGTTCATCACTTGATCTCTACTTCGTTTCGGTAAAACCTTAAATCTTATTTGCTTATTTAATTTAATGAATCATGAATTAAATTAATTATATGATATGAACACGTGTTAATTTTAATAAAAACAAGAACGGAATAAATCAACTTTGGTTTGTTTGGTGTCACGAAAACCAAGAACCCCATGTGGGGTGCTCTCGATGGGGCTTGGTGAAAGTAGCTGCAGCCATAGTGGCTGTTGTGGTCTAACGACCGCAAGCCACAAGGACACAGTGGCAGCCTTGGGACCACAGTTGAAAGGGCTGCATGGGGACCGTTAGCCCAGCAGTGGGTAAAAGCTGATGTCGGGTACAAAAGAACAAAGACAGTGGGAACGGGTGGTTTCAGCTGGCAGCCGCAAGGCTGTGAGGCCGGTGGGTACTCTGTTTTGGCAGTGGGAACACCGGTTGGGCAGTCGCAGCAGGGGCTACGGTGACGTATTTGATAGGCAGCCGAGACCTTACGGTCTCGGTGGTGGTTGTTTGGCTTGGTTAAACCGAGAGACCACATAAGGGGTGTTTGGATTATTTATTTTAATCGGTTTAATTATTAATTCGGGCTTATTAAAATAAATTGGATTAATTAAATATGGGCATAATTAAATCACGGCTTATTTATATGAACTTATTAAACTGGTGCATTTACGACTAATTTAATGAGACTTGATCAATATGGGCTTATTATTATTTAACTTAATTAGAAAATTGTTATCATGTTTAAGTATTAATTTATAATTAATTAAATCTATGACATATTATATTTAATAATTAATTATAAATCCATGGCATGATATTGTTTATGATTAATTATAATCCATGACATATTGTTATTTATAATTAATTATAATCCATCACACATTATTATTTAATAATTAATTATAAATTCATGAAATATGAAAGTTATTTATTAAAATGGACTTTATTAATATTTGACTTATTTAAATCATGAACTATTAATATAATACTTTAATTTACCATGGCTTAATACTCTATAACTTATAAGAATTAGCTTATTTAATATACTTATTAAACCATGACTTATATAAATTATCTTATTCGATGAACATGATAAATTACTTATGTATATTAAACAAACTTATTACTATTTACGGAAACTTACTAATTATGGAATCTTACTATTTATAGAAACCTGCTATTTTTGGAAAGTTACTATTTATGGAAACCTGCAATTTTTGGAAAGTTAATATTTATAGAAACCTGCTATTTTTGGAAAGTTACTATATATGGAAACATGCTATTTATAGAAAGTTACTAATTATGGAAATACCAAGTATAATAACACAAGAATCATGAAACACATTAATCAATAACACATGAACATATAACATTAAGGAAAGACACGATAAACCATGAACAAGTAACTCAGATCATGAACAAATAACCAAGACCATGAACAATTAAGTTATTAAGGAACAAGCAACTCATACACGTCCTTTATAATGTAGCTCACGTAAAGTCAGAGTAACACTTTCCGCTGTTCATCTCTTTCACTGCTTGTTGGACATAAGGTACGGATATTTCGTCCTTCAGTAAGGACATCTTTTCTATGCATGATTAGGATTCCCCGTTTGCTATGCCATCTGTTTTCCCTAGTTTTCATATCATAAAACTTTTATTGTTTGCCATGCTATCATTTTGATTTCCCGAGCTATATACATGCATGACCATGACTTACATGACCACCTAGTCATGGAAGTAACATAACCATGACATATGAGGCACCTGTGTCATGACCCTCCCGTGATGAGAGTGATTTCTCGCGACGTGCTTTCACGTTACATGTTGGTCATTATTATTATTTTGGGGCGTATGGGTGCATCCTAGTTTATAGGTTTACAGGTTTACACGTACAGGGTGATTGGTTTGGTGTGTGCTCTACACCCCCATCACATTGGAGTAGATCCCGCCACCCATGTTGTTATTATTAGAGGTCACCCCTCTAATTGCATGATGAGGCCACCCCTCTATGTATTCATGCACACGTTGATACTATGTTACGACTTATATGAGCTCGTGGGCATTGACTTATATTGCATGCAGAACGTATGACATTTTAGTTATCTTTCATATTCATATATTATTCCCAGGCTTTCCCAAGGAAATAAGTATTCATTTCCGCTACTTTCATAGTTTATTCATTATTCACGTTATATGTATTCTTATCATGTCTTTATATACGTTCACTGAGTGTATTGCTCAGTTGTGTCTTCTTTTCATGTCTCGTACGGCAGGTACCGAAGGACGAGATTTGGGCATTTAGACTATGTGCTTAGGATGAGAGCTACATTAGTCTCCTTCCCTTTATGCATTTTAAAACTTATGCTTTGGTTGGAAATATGTTTTATCCTTTAGTCTTCCTTTCTTTTCATTTATGTTGAGCTTATGTTGGGAGCCGATGTTTGATTCCGGTTTTCTTGTTGGTCTTTTATGTCTTTATTACTATATGCCTTTATTATGCTTTGATGACACGCCATGATTATGACATAACGATCACCTTGTCAAAGTGGGTCGTTACACCAACAATCTCCATCGTGAGTTTAACTTCATACTTTTTGAGCCAAATTCCAAATGCCCCTTGGAATTTAAGTCATTTTTCGAATAATCTTCATCGTGACTTCAACTCCATTCGAAGCTTCAAACCAAACGAACATTTCGTCTTCAATTCAGAATTCCAAACGCTGGAGATACTGGCCAAATTCAAACAAACAAACAAACGATCAAATCTGAAAACGATCTCAATCCAAACAAACAAATGATCGAAGGTGAAAACGATCAAAACAAACAAACATGATCGAACCTGAAAATAATCCTAACGAACAAACAAATGATCGAACCTAAAAATGATCCAAACAAACAAACGATCGAACCTGAAAATGATCCAGACAAATAAACAACCCGAAAACGGTCAACCAAACACACGACCGAACTAACAAACGAACTTCAGCAAGACTGTCAAATTCAAACAACTTAATTCAAAAGCCTGATGAACGAAGATCCCAATCTTTTTTAAACGATCGAATAAATTCCAAATAATTACTCCACCGTAATCAATTACCCTTAAGGGCGTGTTTGGTTAAGTGTATTTTGGGGGTTTGTAGAGGGTTTCAATTTAAATACCATCTAAAATCCTGTTTGGTTTACTTTTTTAACTGTTTTAAAATAAAGAAAAAGGCAACATTGATGTGTTTAAGAAAACGCAAGGCGAGAGAGGTTTTTTAAAGACATAAGTAAAAATGTCAAGCTGGACCTACCATACCCTTAACCAACCTAACCCCATATGTTCTTTTCTTTTTTTTCTAAGATGTTCTTCACCATTGATAAACAAGCTCTTATCTCCTTACCTCATATCTCCAGTCCCTAAATAGCATCAAGCTTACACAATAATTCAACAAATTTTTATATGGGTCATTCAAATTACACAAAAAATATCTAAGCTCAAACATTCATCTATCCATTTATATAAAAATCAAATCCGGGTATTAATGTTCATCAAAAACACCCAATCTTTGTTAACCAATGCAGTTTCGTTTACAAGGAAGTCAATTTTTTTTACCTAAAACAGATTTGTATCGAGACACGCAATTGTGTTTTAAAAAAACTGGGGTTTAAAAATACGAGTTGTGTGTTTGACTCACACACAAATTCGATTTTTGGTTTACATATTAATGTTAATAATGCTTTTGAGAAAATCTTCAAATAGCTTATGCACTCATTTCTGTAGTGTTATTTTTTTTTTTGGTTCATGTGGTTGGTTGGAGGAAGAAGACCATCCCTTGTATGTACTTTTCTGATAAAAGAAGGGTAAAAATGTCATTTAGGTATCATAATGTTTTTTAAATTTTAGCAAACCAAACAGGTTATTTTTTTTTAAAGGTGAAGTTTCTAAACACAACCTATGTAAAACTGTCCAGTATTAAGAAACTCATGATTTAGAATTTTTGAACCAAACACGCCCTAACAATTTTAAGTCCAATATTTAAACCAAATTTTTACAATCGTCTTTTCCCGAATTCTTATTTAATACTTCAAAGTCTGAATCCTAAAACCATGCAAATCCATTTGTCAAATCTCATGATTTACTAATATGAATAAGAGGCCACTACCAAATAAATTCAATAACCGATCAAGTTCATTAACTGA
Organism: Glebionis coronaria; assembly: GCA_025667525.1. NCBI lineage: Eukaryota > Viridiplantae > Streptophyta > Magnoliopsida > Asterales > Asteraceae > Glebionis > Glebionis coronaria. Next base: position 196,039,687 of record CM046882.1, on the reverse strand, counting down.
CAACAAACCAAATTCATATAATTGAACAAACCAGAACTGCATCAAAACGATTTGAGAATCCTAAAACGATTTGTGAATCGCATCAAACCCGAACCGGAATGAACCTTTTTTTCTTTTCTTCTTCACGATGAATCGACAATATCTGATATCACGTGTTGGATAATTCAAATGAACGAAACTGATAGGTGTGAAAACACCCATCTTTTCTACCACTTAATTACATTAAAACAGGACCTAAGCGTATATTTTATGTCATAAATGGCGGAATTATGTGTGGTTTGTGTTTCTACTGTGTTTTAGGGTCAGAATGTGAAAAGGAAGGAAAACACGATCTTTCACGGGCGTTTATCGAAGAAAAAGACGAAAGATGAAGTCGAAAGATCAAGAGTGGAAAAAGAACGGAAGTCCAAGATCAATTCTGAAGATTTATCGAATAAAAAGTCAAAAGACGGAAGTTTACTAAAAAAGCCAAAGAACTCAAGTCTAAATTATGAAGAAATTACAAGACGAGTTCAAAGAAATCCCGAGACGAAGTCTTAAAAGTCGAAGAATTTAAGAAGACTGAAAGACTGAAAGACTGAGGACCAAGAAAGAAAGAAAGAGGAAGCCACCAACCACTCCCCTCTCCTATAAATACCACCCTCACAACATGTGAGAGGGGAGGCTAGTATTAGTTTAGTTTTAGGATTAGATTAGGAGTAGGTAGTTTCTCTCTCTAAACTTATGCTTTATCTCTCTAGATTAATTTGTTTTTAAGCTTTTGTTATTGAATCTTTACTTTTTAATTAAGCTTTTAATTCATCATCTTCATCCTTTCTTGTTTGATTTGTTCTTAATTTTGGTATTCATGTTCTTGAGTTTTTATGTTTTCAATCAAGTGGGTTTTGATTGATTTGGCTTTATTTGTTAGTTTTGATGATTTGTTTTGATTGATCATTGTTAGTTGATGTTTATTGGTTGTTTTGGTTTAATCTTTTGGTTTATCTTGGTTAGATTTGGTCAAATTCGTGCTCTTTTCTTGTTCCCCTGTATCTCGTTCAAGTTATTGTTCTTCGCCCAGATTTATTCCGGATAGGACTTCTATGCGGAATATTCCGAATATAAGTCCCTATTCTGAAAGTTGATTATTCCGAATAGGATTACCTATTCGGAAAGTTTGATTATTCCGCATAAGAATCCTTATTCGGAATATCTGATTATTCCGAATAGGAGTCCCTATTCGGAATGTTAGATTATTCTGAATAGGATTCCCTATTCGGAATATCTGATTATTCCGAATAGGAGTCCCTATTCGGAATGTCAGATTATTCCGAATAGGATTCCTTATTCGAAATATTTGATCATTCCGAATAGTGTTTTTATTCCGCATAACAGATTCATTCAGCATGGCATTTATTCCGAATAGGAGTCCCTATTCGGAATAGTGTTTTTCAGTTTTTAGTTGTAAGTTTTATTTTTCCCGCCTTTTTCTTTATTTGCACTTTTACTTGCTTTCCTTTTATTTTAAGTTTTAATTTGCGTCATTTACTTTTATTACCTTTAATTTCTCGTCATTTATTTCCCGTTAAGTTTTAATCTTTCATTGTTTCTTCTTATCGTCTTTACTTTATTTTTAGTTTGTTTCAAGTTTTTACTTTTCATTAGTTTTAGACAACGACACCTCTTTTATTTGATTCACCAAGAACAACTAAGTCGCATAATTAACCAGAGATCAATTCGAGAGGATTCCGAGAATCATATTTTGAACCCATTGAAAAACCTTGTATCAATTCGAGAGGATTCGAGAGGATATCGACTACACACAATTCGGATTTTGTCCCTTGTGCAACTCGACTAATTCACTCTTTTTGAACCCACCTCCTGTTCCCCCGTGCATCTATTGTGGAAGCGATTCTCATTGGCATGTTTCGTGCCCGGTTCAATACCCGTCTAGACACGGGCAAGAACCGGGGTACAATTATGACAATGATAATAGCTATCCACAAGATGCACTTGATTTTTCTCCATATCCAGTTTGCAACAACTGTGGGGGTCCTCACGATACCTATTTTTGTCAACCAATGAATTATTATGAGCAAAATCCGTGTCCTCAGTTTTCTTCACCTATGGATTATTATGAACCAAACCCGGTTTCTAATTCTTCTCAACCGATGAACAACTATGAGCCACAACCTTACTATAATTCAGGTTTTCAACACTTTGAGCCCCCACATCACACCCTCAATCATCAATCCTCTCAACAAATTAATCTTGACCCACAACTCACTACCTTGAATGAAGAAACACACTCCATTGTTTTGCAACTTCAAGAAGCCGTTGTTTTGCTTAAAGAACTTAGGGACGAGGAAAAGCGACTGCAACAAGAGCAAGTATCTAATCTTAGTGATTATACCCCTCCTCTTGTGCATCAATACTATTACGATGATGATGACGATGAGCCTACTATTTCTTGGAATGATCTTACTGCTCAATGTCCTAGTGCTATTGTCATCACTCCTCTCAATTTCCCCAACGCCTCTAAGGATTGTGATACTTCGAGTGAGATTAGTGATTTTGGTCTTGATAAATTCTTTGATGAGGTTTGTGATGTGCTAACTTTTGAGGAGCTTACGGATGAGGTCGCTCTTAATTATGATGTTCCTTCCACCAACACTTTGGGAGATGATTCTTTGGCTTTCTCTAATCCTCTTTTCGATCAAGATGATGATTTTACTTCTAGTGATGATGAGTCACTATCCGATGAAGACGTTCTGCATGAAACTTTCAAGATTTATTCGAACCCTTTATTTGATTTTGATGACGCCTACATATCTAGTGAGGTGAATCCGCTCTTTGACAAAGGGATTGAGGACATTGATAGCGCTGCTTCTCTTGCTATTAATGAGCATACTTTGTTAGCCATACCCCCTTCTATCCCAGAGGTGGAAAGACGTGAATCTACTGAAAAAGAGACGCAGGTGGAAGGTAATTGTTCTCATACTTCTCATATTATATTGCCACCTCATCCTACCACGTGCACACCCAAGCGGGTGATGTATCACTTTTACTCTCCTCGTTTCATACCGGGAAATGAGGATGAGTGCTTTGACGCGGGAGGTGACAATGACAATTCTATAATTGATACCCTCACGGCTTTGCCGCTTGCTCAGCATCTATTGTCTTTGGGGGAGGACAATGTGCTTACTTTACCCAACCCACCTCCCGTAGATCTTGATTTCACATACTTCTCGTATGTTGAACGAACCTTTCTCCCATTCAAGACTTATCCCCCCGCCTCTCCTTTATTAATGTCCTCCGGGAACGAGGACAAGGTCTTTGATCCCGGTATCACATTCGAGGCTTCCCCATGGACCATTTAATTTGGGGACGAGTCAGGCTCGTGACTCGGTCAACAAAAACAAGCGCTTTTTGGGAGGCAACCCAATTATCTATTTATTTTCATCATAAGTGTAGGGGGAGCCCCGTTGGTGTTTCTTGTTCTCTTTCTTATCATATGCAGGGATTAGTGCTTCAAAGACACACTCCTGATAACTCTTGACGAACCGTGATTCCGTGTTCCCTTCTTCCCGGTTCTATCCTAAACTCTTTTCGATTCTCTATTTTTATATTTCTCAATATTCAAATAGGAATCTCTTTAGTTGTCTCTTCCTTAGCGAGATTTAAACAACGTGCACAATGTCCTAAGTGTAGGGGAGTTTACTCCCACATGCTTAAACATTGAGGACAATGTTTATATTAAGTGTAGGGGGGACTTCTATCGAAGTTAAGTGGTCTTTTCCTTGTATTTGTCCTCATTTTAACCGGAAAATCAATTTTTCGACATTTTTCAAAATTTTTAATCTATTTTGGCCTAGTGTAGTTCCCATTATTTTTGCTATTTTTCTCTTATTTTAACAAAATGGTTTTAGCAAGTTCAGATATCTTAGATATATAAGGCCCGTTGTGAATATTTTGACTCAACCCGAGTTTACTTACCCAAGTTCACTCTAGCTAGTATCCTTAACCATGTAGACCTTAATTGGTTTATTAGGCTAAGCATCCACGAGTCTCATTACTTGAGATTTTAAATTGTGGAGGACAAGAAATGATAGAGTTGGTTACAAGTTTGGTATTCTCTCATTAACTTATGTGAGTCAATTATGATCTTTTTCTCCCATCACTTGCTAATAAATTATCTGCAATAAGTAAGGTCGTACGATTTGAAAAGTTACTTAGCTTCTAGCCCAAGATCGTTTAAAAGTTGCTCGGTAATGATAAGAGTTCATAGCCAAGGCATAACTTATGAAGCGGGGCGCGAAGATTGGCGAGTCCGAAAAGGCCCTAACAAGGCATGAGGATTCCATTTTATTGCTGAAGATCCAAAGTGATGTGAAAAGCATTATTCCCAAAATCAATATGAAGGATCAAGACTCACGACGAAAAGCAATCAACTCCCATAAAGATCATGGAGAAGTCTATCCAAAAAGACCCTAACAAGGTATGAGGATGAATAGATCCAAGTCCGAAAAGGAGGCGGATCGTTGTATCTCAAAATCCCAATTAGAGATTGAAGAATAATCATGAAGTCGTGGTCAACAAAGCTGGAGTACTCCTCAAAAGTCTCCAAGTGAAGAAACTCTATAACGAAGAGAAGACCATTATCTCAAAAACGTCTCTCGAAGATATGAAGTATGAAGTACATGCCAAATATCGGCCCGAGAAAGGTCTCAAATCGTGAACAAAGTTATGCCAAGATATGAACTTTTTGATATCCCGAGAAGCAGTTTTAAGAGATTTTGTCCTTTAGCTAACTATTGATCAAATCGTCCTACTTTGCTTTCAGCCTAAATAAATTATCGAAATAAGTCAACAATGCATCCTCGTGATCATTCAAGACATCAATAAAATATAAGAGATACTCGTAGGAATAAGGGAGTTTAAGTGATTAATTGAACCACATGAGTAAATGTTTGTTATGCTAACTTGTACTAACAATGATCTTGTTTTTAAGCTTGGCATGGGGAACGTGAAACTTGAGGGTGACGAATATTCATGACACACAAGCCCTAATGTAAGTCTTAGATTTCTTTACAAGTTTCTTCCTTGTTGCATTTTGTTATTTCCTATCTTTTAAATTTTCCTTAGTTGTTTAATAAAGGCCAAGGTAGGTTGATTATGATGGAAAGTGTAAACCTTGCTTTACTGCTAAGCATTGCATGAGGACATTGCAATGGTTAAGTGTAGGGGATTTGATAGGTGTGAAAACACCCATCTTTTCTACCACTTAATTACATTAAAACAGGACCTAAACGTATATTTTATGTCATAAATGGCGGAATTATGTGTGGTTTGTGTTTCTACTGTGTTTTAGGGTCAGAATGTGAAAAGGAAGGAAAACACGATCTTTCACGGGCGTTTATCGAAGAAAAAGACGAAAGATGAAGTCGAAAGATCAAGAGTGGAAAAAGAACGGAAGTCCAAGATCAATTCTGAAGATTTATCGAAGAAAAAGTCAAAAGACGGAAGTTTACTAAAAAAGCCGAAGAACTCAAGTCTAAATTATGAAGAAATTACAAGACGAGTTCAAAGAAATCCCGAGACGAAGACTTAAAAGTCGAAGAATTTAAGAAGACTGAAAGACTGAAAGACTGAGGACCAAGAAAGAAAGAAAGAAAGAGGAAGCCACCAACCACTCCCCTCTCCTATAAATACCACCCTCACAACATGTGAGAGGGGAGGCTAGTATTAGTTTAGTTTTAGGATTAGATTAGGAGTAGGTAGTTTCTCTCTCTAAACTTATGCTTTCTCTCTCTAGATTAATTTGTTTTTAAGCTTTTGTTATTGAATCTTTACTTTTTAATTAAGCTTTTAATTCATCATCTTCATCCTTTCTTGTTTGATTTGTTCTTAATTTTGGTATTCATGTTCTTGAGTTTTTATGTTTTCAATCAAGTGGGTTTTGATTGATTTGGCTTTATTTGTTAGTTTTGAAGATTTGTTTTGATTGATCATTGTTAGTTGATGTTTATTGGTTGTTTTGGTTTAATCTTTTGGTTTATCTTGGTTAGATTTGGTCAAATTCGTGCTCTTTTCTTGTTCCCCTGTATCTCGTTCAAGTTACTGTTCTTCGCCCAGATTTATTCCGGATAGGACTTCTATGCGGAATATTCCGAATATAAGTCCCTATTCTGAAAGTTGATTATTCCGAATAGGATTACCTATTCGGAAAGTTTGATTATTCCGCATAAGAATCCTTATTCGGAATATCTGATTATTCCGAATAGGAGTCCCTATTCGGAATGTTAGATTATTCCGAATAGGATTCCCTATTCGGAATATCTGATTATTCCGAATAGGAGTCCCTATTCGGAATGTCAGATTATTCCGAATAGGATTCCTTATTCGAAATATTTGATCATTCCGAATAGTGTTTTTATTCCGCATAACAGATTCATTCAGCATGGCATTTATTCCGAATAGGAGTCCCTATTCGGAATAGTGTTTTTCAGTTTTTAGTTGTAAGTTTTATTTTTCCCGCCTTTTTCTTTATTTGCACTTTTACTTGCTTTCCTTTTATTTTAAGTTTTAATTTGCGTCATTTACTTTTATTACCTTTAATTTCTCGTCATTTATTTCCCGTTAAGTTTTAATCTTTCATTGTTTCTTCTTATCGTCTTTACTTTATTTTTAGTTTGTTTCAAGTTTTTACTTTTCATTAGTTTTAGACAACGACACCTCTTTTATTTGATTCACCAAGAACAACTGAGTCGCATAATTAACCAGAGATCAATTCGAGAGGATTTCGAGAATCATATTTTGAACCCATTGAAAAACCTTGTATCAGAAACAAAGAAACAAATATGATCAAATGAAGCTTAAGTTTTTATTTAATACTCTAAATTACAATTTGGAATGTCCAAAAAAACTAATATCATTTGCCTCTATTTATAAGAAACTAATGACCTAAAACATACTAAATCCAAACATACTAAAAATAACAAAACTTATAGGAGAAGTCAAACAAATATACTCAACAAATCTTAAAGTTTAAGGGTAAAAGCTATACAATACCATTGTACTTATCAACATGTACCGACTTTAAACACTTACAATTTAATCGCCAGAATTTACCAACGAACTTGTTTTTTGTAACAATATAACCATTATGACCGTTTACATTTACACGACATTAAATTAATTATCTATACTACTTTATAAAACATTTACACCCTTTCTAAATAAAGAAGTCTTAAAATTTTAAGCCTTAAACATTTCTTTATTAAGGAAGTCAAAATGACCAATTAAATTAAAATCTTTACTCTCAAAACAATAGCTTATAACGTACACAAATTTAAAACTAACATTATAAAATTTAAATGTCATTACATCTCTAAACTTGTAACGGTCCTACAATATCAATGCACCTTTTGTAACAACCCATTTAAATTTGTAACGGCCCTTTTCTACATTAATCATTGTAACACCAGACAAAATCTAAAAACATATATAAACCACACACAACCATAAAAACATCCTACTCTATCTTTTTTTCACTTTAAAAATAAAAAATACACATTTGACATCACAAGCCTGAAGCCTCTATCTCTTTCACTAAGTTTCGACATAATTCATCACTGCCACCACCATAAAATCTATTACCGCGACCCCATGCGTTTCACCATTTATTAATGGTCTGATTTGTTTGGCTGGATACGATTTTTAGTGTTTTCCGATGAGTTTGGTGGTTTTGGGCATGTTAGTGGCTTCTGTGTGTTTTTCGTGTGTAGAGTTGTTAGGAGCTGTCAAGATCCATCTCGAATATGACGGTATATAAATTTTGTAAGAGTTAATTAAGAACATTTCTTTGGTACCATATAAATTTTCAAAATAATTTAATATCTGAAAAATAATTGTTCGCACCAAAAAACAGTCGTCGGGTACCCGCCGCCGCATTGCGCGGGTACACAGCTAGTTTTAAAATAAAAAATCAAGTAAATATATTCTAAGCAGAGGTAAGAGATTGCTTTTGATCCATATATTTGTTTTGCCCGATCCATAAAGCAAATCCAAAATGTTTTACTTAGTATATCAAAACCTAAAGTGGGATATTTGCCTTTCAAATCTTTCTTTTTTAGTAATGTTTATTTTATTTTGCCTTTTAATTTAGGTAAAATCACCTACAAATACCTTAAACTTGCCATTTTTTATGGTTGTATGTAGCCATCTTTTTTTTCTCATTATGCTAACTTACTTTTAAATCTCGACCTTTGTGTGTAGCGTGTGACCTGCTAAACCCATAACCGGTTGATTATCCATGAATTTTTGCATCGTTAGTCCAACTTCAATAACATCATTAGTTTAAACAATTTTGACCGTTAAATAAAAGGGTAATATTGTAGCACCCCATCTTGACGATGGAATATCACAGGGTAATTATGGCGTGTCATCAAAGCATGCAAGGTAAATGTCTTAAAAACATTTATTGACCATAAAGACAAATACCAGAATCAAACATCCGCAATCTTAACATAAGCTCACACACATGAATATAAGTACTGAAATGGAAAGGACTAAACAATGTCCAAATAAATGAAGTAAAGTAATGTAACGTAATGTATGAAAGTGCATAAAGAAATGGAGGCCGGATAGCGTCTATCGTATGCATGTACTCTCGAAGTCTACGAGCGTCCCTGAGTACCTGCCGTTTGGAAACATGAAAGGAAAACGGCTGAGCATAACGCCCAGTGAACGGAAAGAAGCATAGCATGAATAATATAAGCATAATATGAAATATAGCAACGGAAATGTATAAGTCCTGGAAAACTTGGTATAACTAGTAAAACTGGTTTTATAGTTTGAAAATCCTTATGTTTATAATATGAAAACTGTATTTTACATGTAACCAAAAGCCCATATAGGTCATGAAGTATCAACGTGCATGAATACTTAGAGGGGTGACCTCATCATGCAATTAGAGGGGTTACCTCTAATTAATTAAGTCTGGGTAAGAGGGATCAACTCCTTTTGAAGGATGCAAGGCACACACCACATTCACCCTAAAAATACTGGTAACACATGTAACTAGGATGCACCCATACGCCCCACATGATAATATGATAATATGGCCAAAACTGAAGGGACGCCACGAGCTATCACTCTGCGGTGGTGAAATCATAACATTGGTGCCTCTAGTGTTATGGTTATGGTACCTCCATAACTAGGTGAAACTGGTCATGCATTTATATGATTAGACATTTAAAACCAAACATAAGCAGATAAAAACATATAAAACATATACTTGGGAAAATAGTTGGCTGCAAACGAGGAATCCTAATAAGAAAGGAATGTCCATACCGAAGGACGGAATATCCGTACCTTATGTCCAGTGAACTAGGAAAGATGGAAGGATGGAAAGTCCTACTCCGATCTCACTAATGCTACATAAATAAGGGACATGTATGAGTTTTCTGATTACTGAGCCTGTTACTGGTTCTTTTATAATCTTAGCTTGTTTATATGTTCTTGTCATATTTTACCGTTTTAAATGATATACTGTATTCTTCATGTATTTCATGTATTCGGATTATGTATTATCTTGTATTCTTGTATTATTATACTAGTGGTGTAATAATAAGTAACTTTCTAAAAATAGTAGGTTTCCAAAAAATAGACCGGTTTCTAAAAATAGAAAGTTTCAAAAAAAAATAGTAAGTTTCCTGAAATAGAAAGTTTCTGCAAATATAAATAAGCAGAATTAATAAGCTGATATTATAAGCTAGTGTTTATAAGTCATATTTTATAAGTCACGGAATTAATAATATAGTTTATTAATTAAATACTATAGGTTATAACTGATTATTAATTAATAATGATAGTTCATGTTTTATTAATTAATAATATATCATGGTTAATAAATAAACTATAGGTTATACAAATTTAATTAAGTCATGGTTTAATTAAATTAAGTCTAATAAAATACTTAGTTTAACATGTATTATTAATTTTAATTAATAAACCTAAGTCATGCATTATTAATTAATTATAAGTCCATGTTTTAATAATTATTTAATACTATAGTCTAAAATAAATGGCAAAATACTTAGGCTAAAACATGTATTATTTATAAAATAAATATAGCCTAAGTCCATGATTAAATTAAATTAATTATTATAGCATGTTAATTAATTTAATTATCCTTGTAAAAATTAATCTTGTAAATAAATCTCGTGCCCGTTTCCGTGTTTTAATATAAGCCGAACCAAACAACCCTTGATAGTGGTTACTCAGCCTAGTCGGTTGCCACTGTCCGAACCATTTACCCACCGGCTAAAGCCGGTGGTTCCCCCTGTTCTGTCTCGGCTACCCCCTGCCCAAACCAAGTACACCCCGGCTCAAGCCGGGGTTCCCACTGCGTGCACACTAAGTCCCACCGAGACCATAGAGTTCTTGATTGACACTAAAAATCAACCATACATCACCTCAACATGCGTCGGGGGTTTCTTGTCCTTGCGGTCGGAAACCAAAACCATACCGAGACCTTAAGGTCTCGGCTGGTGGTGTAAAAGAGACCACCGAGAGCCTCATGGCTCTCGGTTTGTGTGTCGGCCGAAAAAAAACCCACCAAAACCCAAACCTTTTCTTGATTCTTGGATTTATTTTACATGTTTAATTATGTTTTTAATATTCTAAACACGTGAACATAATTAAAAGGAAAATAAAATAAAAAGATGAAGGTTATGATGATACCCAATGCGTGATTGGAAAAGAACTAAGAACACGAACACGATTAACCAAAATCAAAGATCAAACTCAACCAAATACCTCCTCGGTGTTCTTGAAGCCGACGGCAAGGGGGAGAGAGAAGGACTAGGGTTTTATTTTTTGTAAAATTCTTGTAAATGTTTTCTGTGTTTTACCTTTTTGCAATATAGTCAAAAGTGAAAGTGGGCTTGGCCCCTTCCTTCTTCTTGTCCGCGGCTACCAAGGGCCCACAAGCGTCTCCCGGTATTTGTTCGTGTTTAATAATTATGCACGTGTATTCTAGTTTCAATGTTCGAGTAGTTTGTGTTTTAAATATTCGTGTTAGTTCGTGGTTAATGTTCGTGTTGTATACGTAACAAATATTTATCGTGTATTAATATATATACGTAGTTCATAGGTTCGTGTTTTAATGTTCGTGATTATATTATTATTCTTTATAACTATCGTGTATTATCACGTACTTAATAGTTATCGTGCATTAACACGTACGTAATAATTATCGTGCATAAACACGTACGTAATTTCTGAATTAAATATTCGTGACACGTGTACGTAGCATAACTGGAAAGTTTTAATTGGTTCGTATGTTTGCGTAGTGTACTGTTAATGGTATTTATCTGCGGGTTTTACAACTCTTCCCCCTAAAAAGAATAATTCATCCCCGAATTATAGATAACATAAACTGAAAGAGAAACATACCTGAATCAAAACTGAAAATGAGGGTAAGAAATCCGGAGAGACTCCTCCGTCTCCCAAGTGGCTTCCCACTCGAATGGTCCCTCCAAAGGGTTTTGACGAATGGGATCGTCTTCTTCCTCATGACTCGCACTTGTCGATCAAGAACTTGTTCGGGTTCCTCAACGAAAGTAAGCTCCTCACGAATCTGTTCAAGTGGATAATGAACCATGTGAAGGGGATGATAATTGTACCCTCTGAGTAAGGACACATGAAAGACATTATGAACGTGAGAAAGCTGCGGAGGTAACGCTAAACGATATGATACTTCACCGACTCGTTCGAGGATATCAAACGGTCCGATGAATCGAGGACTGAGTTTTCCCTTGATTCTAAAACGTCTAAATCCATGCTCTGATGATACCTTGAGAAAGACATGATATCCCACCTTGAAATGTAAATCCCTACGATGCTTGTCGGCATGACTCTTTTGACGTGCACGAGCTTCTTGTAGTTTCGCCTTAGCTACAACGACTTTCTCGTTGTTCATCTCTATTGTGACACCCCGGGTCGGGTCAATGTCAGCGGAATTAACAACTGGATGTAACAGGGGTGGATCGATAGCAAATAGTACATAGAGCATAGGATAAAAGATTATCCAACATATATTACATGAACAGTGTACAAAATTATTATAAAAATTGTCTCAATATTATTAAAATAGATTGTTTGTTTCCCCAAGTAGAAAACCACTGATGAGTCCTACAATGCAGGTTATTATGATGCTTGAGTCCATGCACACGTCACGTACTTGCTTCGGTTTCCTGAGAAAGACATGCTTAGAGGGTCAACATAAAGTTGGTGAATTTACAGGTTTAATAAAGTAAGTTTGGACAATAAACGATCACATTAGTAGCAATGCACAAAGCATTTATACTAAAAAGGTAATTACATTCCCTATTGCCCGAAACTGAGGCTTAACTTCCATAGTTCTCAACAGATGAGGACCCGATGCCTTACAAAAAGGCTTCCAATTCCAGTTCCAACATGGTATACATCTGTTGTTCAGGCCAAGGCACAGTGAGCGCTACTCACCCAGATGGGGATCGTCAATCCCAAATAGATCTATTTATAACATTCGGGCAATTGCAATAATTTTAACAGTTTCTACAATAGGAAATCGTAATCAAAGTTTACACAGTTATGTTTATGTCCATAAAATAAGTTGCATGTTTTCTCCCCCATAAAGGATTTAAAAGTTTGTCAATATTTTGTGTGGGGCCGTAAACTCACCTTAGTGTCAGTAATAGCTGCAATAAAAGGAATCCAAGTAATGCTCACGTCACAGTCAACTGCCTAATTAAATAGTACATTCTCAGTAAATAACGCAGGAAACGTATGTGCATGCTTATACAGTTTTTAGACAGTTTATTAATGCTACAGTGTTTATTTAATTCACTGTAGTACAAGTATAAATAACGTCCAAGAATATTTATTAAATTCCTATTTAAGTAAAGATATTTTACTTACTATTTTTGTATAAGTACTTGCATTTAATTTATATATATAAATTATATAAATTATTTCATAAAAATACATATAAGTACATGTATTTATTTTATATATATAAATTAGTTCTTTAAAATAAAATATAAATATTTTACTTAATTTAAAGTTCCTAATATTTACTTAAATAGTTTTTAAGTTACAAATTTAAGAAATGACGGTTTTAGTCCTTGCAGTTTAGGATTTATTCAAGTTTTACTAATTTAAATGGAATAAGGGTTTAGGGTTTGTTTAAGTTTTGAATATGTGAAAAACTAGTCCCTCTATATTTTTATTAAAGTAAAACTTTCGGATTTTTACACTTTTAGTACCTAGGACTTGTAATACTTTCGGGTTTTGGCAATAACAGTCCTTCTATTTATAATTAGGTTTTATAACTTTCATTAAATGACAAAAATCGTCCCTAGGGCTTCTATATGTTTCGGCTTATTACAAAAATGGTCCTTAGGGTTATAAAATGATAAAATAACTTTAGGAAACTTACAAAAATGGTCGTTAGGGTTTAATATGTCACAGATGACATTTATTAGGCCCTAGAATTTTGGATATTTACAATATTAGTCCTTGTACTTAATGGTTTATCAAAACAAGTTTCAAATGTCATGGTTTTAGTCCATAAGTTTTATAAATTGCCATTTTTAGTCCAAAAGTTTTTATAATTTATATTTTTGTTATAAAACTTTATTTAATTATTTAAAATATCAAATGGGCTCATCAAATGGACCAAGAGAGCAATTGGGCTATCCAATGGGCCTAAACATATTTTGAGTCCACTAATAAACTAAGATTAGTTAAGTGGGCTTTCAAAACATTAAATGGGCCTAATGGGCTCTTGCATATACACGGATATATTGTATTAGGCCTATTCAAGTTTTGGGCTAGTGTTGCATGGGATTAACTAGTCCATTAACATTACTTTACCATTTATCTAGGTATAGAATCTAGGTTTTCTTATAAGCTTATTATTGGCTTATAAAAGTTAAGTTATGATCTCTAAATAAAGAGTAAAACCCACGGCATGTTTTATTTGGTGTTTCAAATAAGATCTAAATTAGATACAAGTTTGCATGTAAGTCATAAGCCCCAATATAAGCTCATAACTCACGGCTATAACTATTTATAGCATTTTAAGATAAGCTTAAGCTTGTTATATGGTTGCATGTAAATATAAAAGTCCCACAATGAAATCTAAGCTATATACAAGTTTAGAAATTAATTATAAGTCCACAAAGATTTATATAGCCCACGGCTATATTAAATCTTGGTATTTCAAGATGAGATTTAAGCTTTTCATATGTTTACAATTATCTATAAAGTCTGAAACTAATATCTAGACTTATTTCATGTGTCCAAGTTCATTATAAGTCCAAAAATGAAACATATAGCCCACGGATATATTATTTTCCCATGTGTTTCCATTATAAGATCTATGCTTATTACATGATTATAAGTTAAGTTAAAGCTTTCACATAAGATCTAGGTTTATCATAAACTTGCATGTGCAATAAAAATCCATCAATGACGTTTATAGCCCACGGCTATAATTCGATACATAAAATGTTTTTATGATTTTTAGTTGGTCATTATACATAGATGATTATATATTCCATCATTAAAAACTTGTTACACAAATCATTGGTGTGTACACAAATAAGCCGTGACCTTTAGGGTCATGGTTTTTTTTTCTAGTTTGTGTGTTATACAAGATTACCCATAAGATTTATGTTTATAAGTTTAACCAAAAATCCAAAAATAAAACCTATAGCTCACGGCTATAAATAAATCCATGGAATGGTTTTTATGATTTTTACCATGTTTAACATAGGTAAATAATCATAGGTTTCTTACCAAATAATTTTTAGGCATGTCTTATGACATATCAAAAATATGTAGTGACCTATATGGTCATGGTTTCACCAAATCTTGATTTTTCAATAAGTTTATTATATGTGTTCATTAAGTGGATGATTATGCATGCAAGTAAATAAATGAAGAAAGTAAAAATAAGTGATACCTTCTTGTTAGTGTTACCAAGGAAAGATCAAAAGAACTATAGAGATTAGTGTTTTAATCTTTATGATGATGAAACCCTAAAAACAATCCAAGCCGTGACCTAGATTGGTTCAGCTAGGGTTAATAGGGGTTGTTTATTCAAGTTGGTAGAGATACTACCAAATGATTAGGAGTAAAGAGGATGAAGACAAGATCTTGGTGAAGTTAATGTGTTCTTGGATGTATCTAGGCTTCAAGTCGTATGGTAGAGAGTGAAGGAGATTGAGAGAGAGTTTTTGAGATTGGGTTTTGCATGTGAAGTGAGTGGGGGTGGGGATATAGACGGCTAGAGGGAGAGAGAAGTGGGGGACACAATCTCATAAGAAAGATTTCCAATGCCAAGTGTTATGTGTCTTAGAAAAACAAGAAACCCTTTACTCTTCTCTATACATGTCGTGTGAGGGTGACCATATAAAGGGATAAGTTGCCAAGTGTAGTGCCTTGTGTTGTGTGGGTTGAAGCAAGGAGGGTATTATAGTCATTTCCAAGGTTTACATAAGAGTGTATGCATGTACTCATGCATATGCATGGCTAGATATATATGGAGTAGTAATGTTTTAAATTTTGTTAAGTGTTATATATACAAATACATATATGCATTTTATTTGTCCATGTTTAAATTACAAAGTATATGTCATGTAATTATTTGTAGAAGCATATAAGTATGTAAGCACACACAAGACATGTTCACATATTTTATAGAAATATAATACATGAGAAATGTTCTAGCATTATTGGGTACGAGGTTTTTATTATTTATAAATGTAAAATCATGGATTTTACACCTATCATCTCTGGACCTTCAAGAATTCGCTCACCAACCTGATCCCAGCAAATTGGGGCGCGACATTTTCTGCCATAGAACATCTCAAACGGTGCATACGTGATACTAGCGTGCCAACTGTTGTTGTATGCAAATTTTACCAAGCAGATGTAGTCGTCCCAACATCCTGTCCATTCTAAAGCACATGCTCGAAACATGTCCTCTAATGTCTTAATGGTACGCTCCGACTGCCCGTCTGTTTGAGGATGAAAAGCCGTGCTAAGCTTAAGTCTGGTGCCCCAAGCTTTCTGCAGACTCCTCTGGAATCGCGAAGTAAACCGAGGATCTCTTTCTGAGATGATACTGGATGGAGCACCATGAGGTCTCATGATCTCCTTCTGATATAATTCAGCGAGTTTGCTAATCGCATCGTCCTTGCGGATCGGTAAGAAATGAGCTGACTTGGTAAGTCGGTCAACTATAACCCAAATGGCATTCCCTTTTGGTATGCGGGAGTCCGGTGACAAAATCCATGGAAATATTGTCTCACTTCCACTATGGAATGTCTAATGGTTGTAATAGACCACTATATCGTTGATGCTCGATCTTAACCTGCTGGCAGGTAAGACATTTGGAGACATAGGTAGCAACATCCTGCTTCATACCACTCCACCAGAAATAATGCTTGATGTCGTGGTACATCTTGGTCGAACCATGATGAATAGAGAATGGGTGTAACACCCCCATACTGGGTATCACAGTGGTGGATCGATGAGTAAATAGCTTACAAAGCACATATCATAATTATATGATTTTTGAAGAACAATTGATATAAACAATAATTTGGTACAATCGTTTAAATCATTGAATAACATTTGTTATAAATATCCCAAAAGGTTGATAAATTCCCCGTCATATTTATGCTCCTAAATGATGCTCAGTCCGTGATCAAATAATCTTGCTAAATAACCTGGGAAAAACATGCTTAAAACAGTCAACATAAAGTTGGTGAATTCATAGAGTTTTGTAAAATCATAGTTAGGATTTTAAGTTGTCCTACATGGTGTTGTTTAGTATTTGATATAGAAGTAAAATTTCAAGTTTCCAGTTATTTTATTCCTTAGTGTACTAAGCAGTATAAATTCAAGTCCAGTAAGTTTTATTAAGCAGTGCAAGATTAAGTTTAATATTCCCTATATTTCCATTTTGTATTTTACTAAGCATTGTAAAATAATCAAGTTTAGTATATCCAGTATTTCCTTTACAGTATTTACTAAACAGTGTAAAATGATTAAGTTTAATATATCCAATATTTCCATTACAGTATTTTACTACACAGTGTAAAATAATCAAGTTTAGCAAATTTTACTAAACAGTGTAAAATAATCAGGTTTAGTATATCTACTACTTCCATTACAGTATTTTACAGATCAGTGTAAAAATCAAGTTTAGTAAGTTCTACTAAGCATTGTAAAGTAACCAAGTTTAGCATTTTCAATCTTTTCATTTTAGGATTACACTAAGTAGTATATGATTAAGTTTAGTAACGCAAATCTTACAAATAGTAGCAATGCACAAAGCATATATACAAAAGATAATTACATTTTCTATTAATCGAAACTGAAGCTTAACCTTCCATAGTTCTCAACAGATGAGAACGTAGTGTCTTACAAAAAGACACCCAAACCTAGTTCCAACATGGTATACATCTGTTGGCCGGCACAGTGAGCATGACTCACCCAGATGAGGATGGTCAATCCCAAATAGATCTATTTATAACATTCGAGCAATTTCCTATAATTTAACATTTTCTATAATAGGCAATCGTAATTAAAAGTATCATCCAATTTGCGTTCTATAGAATAAATATCTATCCTATTGTTTAAACATATTACAGTTCAATTGGTATTCTATGAATTAAATTATAATCATATTGTCAAACAAGTTACAGTTATTTAATAGCATGTCTCCCCCTCGCGGGTTTGAAAAATCATAAAAAGATTTAAAATGCGAGGCTATGAACTCACCTGTATAATACAGCTCGAGGAAGATCCAGTATACAATCACAAAGCACACAGTACATCAAATACCTAAGCAATTAAGTATGTCTCAGTATATGCATAAATAATAAATGCATGCAGTTTAATTGGTCATACGTTTATTCCTGTTATTACAGTATATTTAATTAATACTGTTATGATGATTGTTAAGTGTGCATGTTGTTTATCCACTGTTTTCGTGTATTCCCGATGTTTATAAAATGTGTATGACATCAAATACCTAAACAATTAAGTATGTCTCAGTATAAAATGTGTATGACATGGTCGGTTGGTGATATATAACTAACAGTGGGAACATTACAACTATAGGTGGGAATACTACAAGCATGTCTATATTACATCATAAGCATACCCCTATCGTTACAGCTCGGATCTAACATGAAAGTCGTCATTAGTAGTTCCAAACGCTACCTAAAGCTGCTATTAATCCCAAACAGCCCTCTAAAATCAGCCAGCAGTCCCAAACAGCCCTTTAAGCCTTCTGCAGTCCCAAACAGCCCTTTATCGGTAGATCCAAACACCCCTGAAGCTACTTGCTGTAGATCTTAACCCCAAACACCCTACATGTCGCTCCTGACAGCAGATCTAAACAGATCTGTATGGATCTATGCCATTCTAACGCACCTTTATTAGTTTTCTGCCCAAAACCAAATGCCCCCTTATCTTTGTTTTAATCCGTAGATCCAAACACCCCTGGTGGTTTGTAAACGCAGAAACAAACACACCCTCGGCTGTGTATAAACCCAAAACAAACGAACCCCCAACAGTGGTGTCTGTTGGTGGAGGTTGGTCGTGGTAGACCCACGATTGGTGGCTGGTGGAGATGGAAATGGTGGCGGCTGGAGTAGATGATGATGGTGACGGGGCTGCGGTGGTGATGGAGCAGGTTGCTGGTGGTCACGGCTGCATGGTGGTTGATGATGATGGTGCCACGGCTGTGGCTGCATGGTGGTTGTGGTGGCCACGAATGTTGGCGGCTGCGTGGCTGGTGGCCACGGCTGATGATGATGGTGCACAGCAGGGTGGCTGGCGGCTGGAGCATGTAATGGTGATGATGATGCCGTGATGGTGATGGGGCCACGAAGGAGGAAGAGGGTGGCGACTGGAGCATGAATCCGAGACAAACACCCACATAGGAGTGGCGGCTAGGGCATGGATGGAGTACACATGCATAGATCTACTTGATCTATATAATGTAGATGGTGGCGGAAATAGTTTTATGGTGGCCGGAATGTGGTCAGGAGATGGCGGCTGCCATGGAGGAGGGAGAAGTGTGTGTGTAATATTAGGGTTAGGGTTAAAGTGAAGATGAAACCCTAGTTCTCCCTTTTTATATGCACAAGTTAATTACAAAGTGGAAGGTTTCCCATACTATAGGGACTAAAACGCAAGTTTTATTATTACTTTGGTAGTAATTGGTTCGAGGCTCGTTCGTGATTTATAGAAGTTGATTCATTTTACGAAAAAATCATTTCTCTAATAAAATGGAGTATTTATATGACGTATAAATACGAAGAACGTGTTCGTTTATCTAAATGACAATAATTTATCATTTATTGTTTATATAACGTAAGTATCGTTTTAATATGGATACTTCTCATTTATTACATTATTCTTATGGTAAAATCATGGATTTTACAGTATCTCTCGACAATAATTTATGTAATTAAATTATTGAATTGTCGATACGCGGGTTATATGACTTTTGTCAAATTTTCAAATCTGATGATTGTTGTATTGCTTCAAAATAGGTTTTGAAGTATACATCGTTATTATTTAATGAACGAAAAATCTCGGGTTTTACACCATCCACATGCCATCTTCAGTTTCGTCCTCGAAACTCGATTAATATAACTAGGTTGAGAAATGTTCTAGTGTCATCGGGTGAACTTTTATTACATTATTCTTATGGTAAAATCATGGATTTTACAGAAACACCCCGTTATTTTAGCTTCGTCCTCGAAGCTATTAAAACTTTGTCATCTGTTAGGGTATAGATGTCATAGATCTTAAGGTTCATCTTAGACATGCTCAGAAACAAATGTAAGTGCTAATAATGTAAAGAGATAGTTATCTGGATCGCTCTATAAGTTTGGTTGAGCAGTATCTAGGTGCTTCTACCGTTACGGATGAACAGAAAGCAATGCAAAGAGATCTTTATCAGGTCGTTCTATACATTCGATTAAGCAGTATTTGGATGCTGCTTTCATTTACGGATGGACAGAACTATCCGAAAGTTTAGCCGTCAATCTGACAAAGCGGAAGATGTTCGTAGAACAAATAATGACAATTAAGAGAGGACAATTTAGGAAATTGTCAATTAGGAAAGTCGATGTAAGGTTAACTACACTTAGTTGGTTAAGCTCACGACGATTGATGTTCATTTGGAAACTTACAAGCCAAGATTTTAAGGTCAGAGAGGGTTCCGAAACTAGAAATGCTGATTCTGTTCAAGTTTGGATTGTTGCTCTGGCCATGAGCTAGGAGCAGAACATGACGGAAGTCCACAGTCTGTTGATAGCAGGCCAGGTGGGGTACACTGTCATGCATGAGCGCATATACTTTCTTTCTTGGACCATATGGGCAGATGCCCAGACAACACGAGGTGTTTAGGCCACGACCAACGAGGCCTTGCAGTGGTTATTGGAGGAGAAGTACTACCTCCATCGACATATTCACACCTTGGAGGGGGCCTTCAGCATAAGACCCACATTTCTCTTACTGCACAAGGGCAGTCCTTGTCCACCTTCTTTGATCTTGCAATTATTCGTCACGATGAAGTAACAGCGGAGACTGCCTACCTTCGAGAAATCTTTGGCACACTGCGGTCCCAGTTGCTGATTGTACTCCGTTTGCTTGAGGAGTTCTGATTGGCTATACAGGCATTGCAGAGTACCATGTCGGCACTTGCACCCTTACAAGCCCCACCAGTACCAACCACATCCAGCAGACTTGTTAGGCAAGATTTAAGTAGATGTACTAGATCTTTTGTTCACCATGATAAGCTTTCGGGTTGTATTTGAGCTATCATGCACAATTTATGAGTCATTTGGAATTGTAAGAAATCATTCGCCAAAACACAATAAGTCCTGTGATGGTATGTTGTAATGGTAGTTCATTACAATATGGTATGAATGATAACAATAATGAAACCAGTGACGTGTGTAAAACCCAAATTTTAGGGGTTTTACACCACCCCGTTATTTTAGTTTAGTTCTTGAAGCTAAAGAATGGAGTTACTCGTCCAGGGAACAAATGAAGATACTTGATATGAGCTAAAACTCATATCAATTTATCAACAAATAACCCTAAAACATGAAGCAAAATACCAATTTATCTTGCAAAAACAGTGTTATGTGGTATGTTTGTGTTTGTGTACACTTGTGTAGGTAAAAGGATGCATTTTCAAGCAAACAAGGGAAAATCAAGCTTAATTTGATGAAAAAGACAAATAAGGATCAAAAGTGACAAGACTTTGAAGTGCAAGGACCTATCTTGACAATCTGCCAAAGATGAAGGACCAAAGTGTAAATATTGTAAAAAGTCAAGATCTTAGTCAAACAAGGTCAACTCTCAAGTCAATTCAGTCAAAGGACCAATTTTGTTCAAGAATGAAAGTTGAAGGACTAAAAATGCCAAAGAAATGAAGCTACTAGCCTTTAATTGCAATCTGCCAAAGTCTAGGGACTATTTCTGCCTATTTTGGAAAGATAAACAAGAGTGATCCATGTGATATATTGAGGACCAATGAGAAGCCAGGATTAAGTAAACACGGATTGCCACATAACAAGCATTAACTATCCACTCAGCCGCCCTCATTAAATGAGAGTATCTTAACAGTGTGATCCGTGTGCTTCTATTTCAACTAATCAAAGCTTGACATGTGTCATCTTCAAACTATCAAAATTTGCGAGGAACGATTTGAAGCTAGAGTGGATTTCATGGAAAGTTACAAACATCAAAATTGCTTATTTTTTAGAGACGAATCCATTGGTCATCATCAATTAACAAGAAATCAACTCAATCAAGAAATCCCAATTCATGTTCATACCTGCAAATTCAATGGAGCAGAATTTCGACACGTGGAGACCTGGGATTGGTCCCAACACGTCACCAACCCCAAAAAATCTCCTTCTCAAGTCTATAAATAGCCTGCTAGGTTTTCATTTCTAGTGTGTAGTTGTAAGTGTGAAAACACACACATTTACATTTTTCTCTCATCCTTTTCCCTTTTTAGCTGAACTACTCAAGAGTTTGACACACTCTTGAGTTAGTTAGTTAGTTAGTTACCTTCTCAACAGCTTTGTAACAAATTTCCATCAATAAAATTCAAATTCTATTTTTCCCACCAAATCTTCTCATCATCTTTACAGTTCATTCCTGCTTCCATTGATACTATTGTTGCTGCATTGAGTTTGTTATGATCATTCATTGATCATAACTGACTTTGATTGAAGAAAGTAGCTGTTTGATTGATTTCAGTCCAAATCCATAGCACAAGTGATGAATGCAGGCCATTTTGATGATTCTAGTAGATGAGTAGCTGTTGGTTGATTGTAGATAGGTTAATCTAGTGCTAAGATGGTGGTTAGCACTAGACTAGAGAGTTCAGCACTCCTCTACTGCTCAAAGGGTACTTCACAAGGTTCAAAAGTTCTTGTTTTGGTTCCACTCAAATTGTCAAATGCATGCTTCATTTCTAGCTTAAATCTTTGTTGAATGCATGATAAAACTTGTTTAGTTTGATATTTACTTGATTCTAGTTAGTTTGTAGCCTAAGTGTTGCTTATCTGCTTATTGCTTTGATAATTGATCTAGTTGATAGCTTATTTCAGTCAATTTTAGTCTTACTTCCTTATTTGAGTTCTAGTTGTTTTCAGTAATTGCAAGTAGCTTTTACATGTCTCTTTTTGACCATTAAGTTTGGTTTGATAAAGGTTTTTACTTAGCTTTAATTGGTGCTATAAAAGTCTTTGCAAGTTTTCATCAAGATCAGATAAAGTAATGTTTGGCATAAGCCATTGTAAAGTTTTCAAGTGTTGGTTTTTGGCAAATAAATGTTCATTTCTAGTCACCAAGGGATAAATAGTTGTTTTGAACCATTTTCATGTCAAGTTTGAGGTCAAACAGGCAATTGGTATATAAAAAGTTTGGGTTCATTTTCAGTCAGTTTTGCTTTAAAAAGTTATCAATTTCATTTACTTGGCATTTGTTTGATTGTTGATGAAATTTTACCAAATAAGCTCTCAAAGCTAGTTCATATTATGAAGTTTTATTGTCTATAAGCATTTTGTATAGTTTCCATTAAGCAAGGAGAAATAAGCATAATTCTGAACACATAAGCAAAAGCATGTTTCTGTAAATCAAAACAGCTTTTTCATATCTCTTAATCTACTTCACAAACCTGGCAATTTTCTTTTACAATATCACTTAGTAGGTGTTGGTGGATGATTTTTGAGAATTTCAGCTTTTTAAAAAAAATCTTGGTCAACGCTTGGTCAACATAAGCCAATTTCAGCTTATTTCATTTTCCAAGTTTATTAATGGATGATTTTTTATGAGACTTAATTTCCTGTTCATGTTTTGAGTTCTTTAATCAGTTTTAGCACAAAAATCTTATTGTGCTTGTCCAGATTTTCCTAGAGCTTATTTTGTGCTTATTGTGAAGTGCTTATTGGCTTTTAAGTCAATTTTAGCCAAAATCCTCTTACAGGTCTAGCTTATTTTGAATTTTAAGCATTTTGAAACTGGTTTGATTGATTTTGGTTCTATAATAAGCTCAAACGAGCTTATTTGTTGTTTGAACCCGTTTTTGCTTAAAACTATTTAGAAATTGCACTTTAGTCCCTATTGTATTAAAATGGTTTTAAATCTGGCTAAACTTGAGAGTTTTTAGGGTTTGTAAAGTTTGATTTTTGTTAAAATTCAGTTAGTAGTTTTGGAAATTGTTACAAGTTGGTTAGTTTGTTACATAGTTTTCAAGTTCAGTCCTTATAGTTTGCTGATTTGACATTTTCAGTCCTTGCACTTGTTAGTTTTATATTTTGAGCATTTATATTTCTTAGAATTTACAATTTCAGTCCTTTTAGTTTTAAAATTTACATTTTGAATTTACTTGAATAAAAATTTGGTATTTGCACGATGTTTTACATATAATTAGATAATATTTTTCAATTTTGCAAGTCATTGTTTGAATTAGCAAATAGAATACCCAAAAAATATTAACAACCAAAAACAGTTAAAAACCTGAAATTGTTAGGACTTTCAATTAGCAAGAACTGAGAAAAAACGAACTGCATTATACACAGTTTCAAATGGCGCCGCTGCCGGGGAATATTTAAGTGAATAGAAAGGCGATGTGCTATAAAATGCCATCTAAGGGTCAATAGGTACTTAAGTGCTTCGCGCCACCTAACCCCCCGTTCACTTGTGAGTATTCTAAGAAGGAAGGCTTCATTGGGGGTCTTGCACCCAAGTAGTACATACATATATTGTTATTTTCTTGTGGATATTTAATATTGAAACTCGAAGAGGATAATCCATTTCTCTTCAAAGTCACATGAGAGATTTTCTCTCATTCCTCGTATTGAGTTGCATGCTCACTCGCGGGCGTGCACAAATACCGATTGGTGTACAACCTCTTCCTCCGAAAAGGAAGAAAAAGAGAGAGTAAGACCACCACCGTCCATCAAGCCGATCACGAGAATCGTGCTTTGACTCCTCCACCGCAAGAAGCCATGGCTGTTGATAATCGTTCTTTGATGGAACGTATGCAAACCAATGTTCATGGATATGCTAGTGCTATTAGGATTCCCGACATTCCCGCAAATACATTTGAGCTAAAAACGTCTATGATTACTATGGTTTCACAATCACCTTTCTATGGTAACAAGAATGATGATCCTCATGCTCACCTTAAGAGATTCCTTTCTCTTTGCAATACCATTAAACACAATGGAGTTCCACATGATGCTATTAAGTTGATGTTAGTGTCATTTTCACTTGAGGGACAAGCTAAGCATTGGTTAGACACCCAACCACCCGATAGTATCACCACATGGGATGGTTTCACCACTAAGTTTTTGAACAAGTTATTTCCTCTATCTAAGACCATGGCCTTGAGGAACTTAATTATAGGCTTTCAACAAAAACCTAGTCAATCCTTTAGTGATGCTTGGGAAGAGTATAGTGAGTTATTGAGGCGATGCCCTAACCATGGATTGGATGACGTCCACCAAATCAATACCTTCTATGATGGCCTTAAACCTCATCACCAAGATTCACTCAATGCTTCCGCGGGAGGGAATATTCTTCTTAAATCCATGCAAGAGGCCTTGGACATCATTGAGACTAAAGCAATGGTTCAAACAAACAATCAATTTGAAGAAAGGGTTCATGTTATCCAAAACACTTCTCAAACACCTTGTGATAACCAAGTCCTTAAATTTCAACAAGAGATCCTTCAACAAGTCAAACAAGGACAACAAGAAATGCTTCAGGCTCTTAAGACTATTTCATTGAACAATTCTTCAAATGATGTGAATGCCATTACTCTTTCTTGTGTAACTTGTGGAGGTCCCCATTCTTATGAACAATGTGATAAGGTGCAAGTTTATCAAGGGGAATGCTATGCTTACCAAGAAGAACATCGTGAACACTTCAAGCCAAATATCAATCCAAATAACCTTTCTTACAAGTCCCAAAACTACCTTACTCCACCGGGATTCCCACCCCAACCACCCACCCAAATTCAACAAAATCCTCCTCAAATTTTACCAAGGAATCAAGGGCAAAGACCACCTTATCAAGGAAATAACTACAAGGCACCCAATCATTTTCAACCTCAAGGAAATAACTTTTATCCACCAAATCAAGGATTTAATGCACCACCTCCATCTTTTCCACAACAAGGTTTTTATCAAGGAAATGTGCAATTTAACCCTATGGATTTGGTGCTTCAAAAGTTTACTTCTTTTGAGAAACAATTGAAAGATAATCAAGAGGAGAATAACAAGAAATTTGCTCTTCTTCAAAACCAAATTATCTATAATCAAAGACCACAAGGGGCTTTACCTTCCAACACACAAACTAATCCAAGGGCAAATGTCAATGCTATTACAACAACAAGTGGAAAAATGACAAAGGATCCTTCACCTCCTAAACCTATTATTGTTCAACCCACTTATGCTCCTACTTGTGACAAGCCTTCTACCTCTACTTCACCTCCTCAAAATGCTCCCATTTCTCCAACTTCAACACCTACTCATGAAGCACTCAATAAGGAAAATCCTTCATCAACCACTCAACCACAACCAAAATCAAGTCTTCCTTATCCCTCAAGATTGAGAAAATAAAAGCTTAAGAACAAGGATGATATCCAAGTTTCTAACTTTTTGAGGATGTTCAAGCAACTTAACATCAATATCTCCTTTGCGGAAGCCTTAGCCAATATGCCTAAGTTTGCTAAGATGATTAAGGACTTGCTTTCTAACAAGGAGAGATTGGTGGATTTGCTAATGCTTCCTTGAATGAAAATTGCTCCGCGGTTTTGCTTAAGAAGTTGCCTACTAAGCTTGGAGATCCGGGGAGGTTTTTGATTCCTTGCAATTTCCCGGGGGTGGAAAATTGTATGGCTTTAGCGGATTTAGGAGCAAGCATAAACCTCATGCCATTATCGGTTTGGAAGAAACTTTCACTTCCCGAGCTCACTCCTACTAAGATGACTCTTGAGTTGGCTAATCGTACTATAGCTTATCTGGTGGGAATTGCGGAGGATGTTTTTGTGGGGGTTGATAGATTTACATTTCCCGCAGATTTTGTGGTGGTTGATTATGATATGGATCCTAGAGTGCCTTTGGTTGTTGGTAGGCTATTCTTGAGAACGGGTCGTACTTTAATCGATGTGGCAGAAGGAGAACTTACAATGCGGGTAGGAGATGAGAGAGTTGTGTTTAACATGGGGAAGTTGTCTAAAAAGTCTAATGAGCCCGAAGCGGTAAAACATATTGATGTTGTGCATGAGGAGGAAACACAAGATGATCTTCTTGATGAAGTTTGTGATGAGTACTTTTATGAAGCTTGCTCAAGTGGAGATTATGATTTACCACATATTGAGACCATTGCTTCCATTACTTCATTTTTGGATTTTCATGAACATCAAGAAATCCCATATGACACTCCACTTTTCCACAATGATAATCATATTCATGAGGACTTTAGTGATGGAGAATCTTTTCTTTGTGATTCACCAACATATGATGACTATAGTGATGATGAGCTTTCTACTTGTGACTCTCCATTTGTTGATGATCATACTTCCTTTGGTTTTGAGGGATCACCAATTTTTAATAGTCCAATTTATGATGTTTATGGTGATGAGGCGGATTCTATAATGGATGAGAGTGATGAGTTTTTAGCAGAGGATATATCTTTTGAGTCTACTCTTGGTTATCTTGATGAGGAGGGGGACATACTCTATTTAGAATCTCTATTGAATAAAGATCCTTTACCTTTTTCCTTGCCCACCTCAACCTTTCAAAGTGATAAAGGCAAACAAGTCATCATGGTTCCTTCCAAGAGCTTGTTGTTACCCATGCCTTCACAACTTTTCTCTCACAATGTGATTTACAAAGGAGAATCTTCTAAGGCAACCAACACTTGTTGTTTTCCCATCAAGGAACGGGTTTTTGATCCTGGCATAGAGCTTGCTAAACCATCTCAGTATCCGCCTGATGCAACAAAAGGAAAACTTGTGAAAGATTTGAGAGCTTTACACTATCACCTTGGGAAGAACATATGGGAAACCATTTTGAAGAACTACACCTCATTCTTTTCACCATTGCTTGGGAAGCTAGTTGTTGAATTGTGTTATAAGTGGGATGGTAATTATGTATTTGATCTGGGGGATATTTATGGAGTTTTGATAAATGAAAACTTGTTTTACCTCATCATGGAGACTTTTCTTAAAAAGGGGAAAAAAATTTCTTCTCCATGATAGGTTTTAGACACTTTTAAGTGTGGGACGAGTCGAGCTAGAGACTCATTAACTCAAGCATCGTATAACTAGGTTTAGAGTGTTTGTAGGTTAGAAATAAAGGGATAGACTTGGAGATAAGTGTAGGGGAGACCTTATTTTGTCTTCATGATTGTTTGTAGGGTTGCTCACTCATTTCATGCTTTGGAGCTTATGGAGGAGGCCCTTGTATCCGGTTCACTTCGTTACTATAGTGATTTTTCATTGACACCTTGTGCTTAAACATGATTTCACTAATAGTCGTCCTTTCCTTAACTTAGGTTAAGCAAAGTCTATTCATTGTCATAAGTGTAGGGGAAGTTTTTATACTTCCATGCTCTTAAACATTGAGGACAATGTTTAGCTTAAGTGTAGGGGGGTCTTCTATCGAAGTGACCTTACCTAGAACTTGTCAGTGTCTTGCATGATAACATGGAAAATTGATTTTTCAACATTTTTCAAATTTTTGATCTACTTTGGCCACCAAAAATATGCATTCATAATTTTTGCATCGATCATTTTTTAACACATTTGCATTGTATATATTTCTTCTTTTATGTTTCATCAAAAATATATAAAAAGGAAAAAAATATAATAAAACATGGTTTTAACAAATTTAGACTTCTTTGACATATTAGGCCCGCCATGGATATTTTGACTCAACCCGAGTTTGCTTATCTTAGCATTCTCTAGCTAGTATCCTTAACCATGTAGTCCTTCATTGGTCTATTAGGCTAAGCATCCACCAATTTTATTATTTGAAATTTTAAATTTGTGGAGAATGGGAAATGATAGAGTTGAAGCAAGTATAAAAGGGCTAGATAAAATTCATGATAATTAATTGTGGCTAAACCCATCTCTTCTTAACCTCTATTTTCTTCGCATGTATATAATTTTTAATAAATAATCAAGAACGGTTTTAATTGATTTGTAATCTCTTATGCATTTTTGTCTAATCATTCATGGTTGATATAAGTACGTCTTAAGATTCTAAGTTAGAACGTTTTATGTGTACTAGACTTATGTCATGCTCAATATTTAGCGGGTTTTTTCCTTTTATTCTTTTCAAATTTCTTAGTGAGGAATAAAGAAAAATAAGAGCGGCTTATGAAAAAAAATGAGTGGCTAGAAAAAAGAGAAAAAGAAAAGAAAAGAAAAAAATATATACAAGACTCCCAAGAGGGGCAGTGTGGTGTTAATTATAGTGACTATTGAGTTCCAGTATTACCTTGACGGGTTGCGGGGATTCAATAGATTTCTCCAATCCAATATTACCTTGACGGGTTGCGGGGTTGAAGATCCAAAGTCTCAAAAAGATGGCGGATGTAAATTATTGCGTGAGTTTTATTTTTCTTTCCTTAGCGAGTGTGTAGCTACTTATGAAAGCATGACATGAAGATTTTACACATAAGGCGAATGACTTATTATTCTTGAAACGGACTTATATTAATTGTGAGCGGTTTTTCAATTAATGGATGAGAGGATTACTTAGGATTAAAATCGTGCTTCCTTATTTTTGGATTTTACATTTCTTATACTTCACACTTGAAATAATGACAAATTTGCCCACAAGCAATTTGCTCAAATAATTACCGGTTCTACATTTAATTGTGATGAATAAGTTGATGCACTTTTTACTTGTGAATACAATGATCCCATTTTTAGGCTTGGTATGGGGAAAGTGAAACTTGAGGGTGATAAATATCCATGGTACCCAAGCCCTAATCAAAGTCATTGAATTCTTTATGAGTTATTTCCATCAAAACCATTTCAAGAAAAACCAAAAAGATATAAATAGAATTGAATGTTGTTCATTGCATTGTTAAAAGTCAAAATCATGCATCATGTAGTTTAGAGTAGTGTAGATGCATTCCATATGGCCAAGGTGGATTAATTATGAGGAGAATGTAAATTTGTGCTTTAAAATATATATATAATTGCATGAGGACATGACAATGTTCAAGTGTAGGGGATTTGATATGAGCTAAAACTCATATCAATTTATCAACAAATAACCCTAAAACATGAAGCAAAATACCAATTTATCTTGCAAAAACAGTGTTATGTGGTATGTTTGTGTTTGTGTACACTTGTGTAGGTAAAAGGATGCATTTTCAAGCAAACAAGGGAAAATCAAGCTTAATTTGATGAAAAAGACAAAGAAGGATCAAAAGTGACAAGACTTTGAAGTGCAAGGACCTATCTTGACAATCTGCCAAAGATGAAGGACCAAAGTGTAAATATTGTAAAAATTCAAGATCATAGTCAAACAAGGTCAACTCTCAAGTCAATTCAGTCAAAGGACCAATTTTGTTCAAGAATGAAAGTTGAAGGACTAAAAATGCCAAAGAAATGAAGCTACTAGCCTTTAATTGCAATCTGCCAAAGTCTAGGGACTATTTCTGCCTATTTTGGAAAGATAAACAAGAGTGATCCATGTGATATATTGAGGACCAATGAGAAGCCAGGATTAAGTAAACACGGATTGCCACATAACAAGCATTAACTATCCACTCAGCCGCCCTCATTAAATGAGAGTATCTTAACAGTGTGATCCGTGTGCTTCTATTTCAACTAATCAAAGCTTGACACGTGTCATCTTCAAACTATCGAAATTTGCCAGGAACGATTTGAAGCTAGAGTGGATTTCATGGAAAGTTACAAACATCAAAATTGCTTATTTTTTAGAGACGAATCCATTGGTCATCATCAATTAACAAGAAATCAACTCAATCAAGAAACCCCAATTCATGTTCATACCTGCAAATTCAATGGAGCAGAATTTCGACACGTGGAGACCTGGGATTGGTCCCAACACGTCACCAACCCCAACAAATCTCCTTCTCAAGTCTATAAATAGCCTGCTAGGTTTTCATTTCTAGTGTGTAGTTGTAAGTGTGAAAACACACACATTTACATTTTTCTCTCATCCTTTTCCCTTTTTAGCTGAACTACTCAAGAGTTTGACACACTCTTGAGTTAGTTAGTTAGTTAGTTACCTTCTCAACAGCTTTGTAACAAATTTTCATCAATAAAATTCAAATTCTATTTTTCCCGCCAAATCTTCTCATCATCTTTACTGTTCATTCCTACTTCCATTGATACTATTGTTGCTGCATTGAGTTTGTTATGATCATTCATTGATCATAACTGACTTTGATTGAAGAAAGTAGTTGTTTGATTGATTTCAGTCCAAATCCATAGCACAAGTGATGAATGCAGGCCATTTTGATGATTCTAGTAGATGAGTAGCTGTTGGTTGATTGTAGATAGGTTAATCTAGTGCTAAGATGGTGGTTAGCACTAGACTAGAGAGTTCAGCACTCCTCTACTGCTCAAAGGGTACTTCACAAGGTTCAAAAGTTCTTGTTTTGGTTCCACTCAAATTGTCAAATGCATGCTTCATTTCTAGCTTAAATCTTTGTTGAATGCATGATAAAACTTGTTTAGTTTGATCTTTACTTGATTCTAGTTAGTTTGTAGCTTAAGTGTTGCTTATCTGCTTATTGCTTTGATAATTGATCTAGTTGATAGCTTATTTCAGTCAATTTTAGTCTTACTTCCTTATTTGAGTTCTAGTTGTTTTCAGTAATTGCAAGTAGCTTTTACATGTCTCTTTTTGACCATTAAGTTTGGTTTGATAAAGGTTTTTACTCAGCTTTAATTGGTGCTATAAAAGTCTTTGCAAGTTTTCATCAAGATCAAATAAAGTAGTGTTTGGCATAAGCCTTTGTAAAGTTTTCAAGTGTTGGTTTTTGGCAAATAAATGTTCATTTCCAGTCACCAAGGGATAAATAGTTGTTTTGAACCATTTTCAAGTCAAGTTTGAGGTCAAACAGGCAATTGGTATATAAAAAGTTTGGGTTCATTTTCAGTCAGTTTTGCTTTAAAAAGTTATCAATTTCATTTACTTGGCATTTGTTTGATTGTTGATGAAATTTTACCAAATAAGCTCTCAAAGCTAGTTCATATTATGAAGTTTTATTGTCTATATGCATTTTGTACAGTTTCCATTAAGCAAGGAGAAATAAGCATAATTCTGAACACATAAGCAAAAGCATGTTTCTGTAAATCAAAACAGCTTTTTCATATCTCTTAATCTACTTCACAAACCTGGCAATTTTCTTTTACAATATCACTTAGTAGGTGTTGGTGGATGATTTTTGAGAATTTCAGCTTTTTGAAAAAAATCTTGGTCAACGCTTGGTCAACATAAGCCAATTTCAGCTTATTTCATTTTCCAAGTTTATTAATGGATGATTTTTGATGAGACTTAATTTCCCGTTCATGTTTTGAGTTCTTTAATCAGTTTTAGCACAAAAATCTAATTGTGCATGTCCAGATTTTCCTAGAGCTTATTTTGTTCTTATTGTGAAGTGCTTATTGGCTTTTAAGTCAATTTTAGCCAAAATCCTCTTACAGGTCTAGCTTATTTTGAATTTTAAGCATTTTGAAACTGGTTTGATTGATTTTGGTTCTGTAATAAGCTCAAACGAGCTTATTTGTTGTTTGAACCCGTTTTTGCTTAAAACTATTCAGAAATTGCACTTTAGTCCCTATTGTATTAAAATGGTTTTAAATCTGGCTAAACTTGAGAGTTTTTAGGGTTTGCACTAAACAAGTCCTTTAAGTTTGATTTTTGTTAAAATTCAGTTAGTAGTTTTGGAAATTGTTACAAGTTGGTTAGTTTGTTACATAGTTTTCAAGTTCAGTCCTTATAGTTTGCTGATTTGACATTTTCAGTCCTTGCACTTGTTAGTTTTATATTTTGAGCATTTATATTTCTTAGAATTTACAATTTCAGTCCTTTTAGTTTTAAAATTTACATTTTGAATTTACTTGAATAAAAATTTGGTATTTGCACGATGTTTTACATATAAGTAGATAATATTTTTCAATTTTGCAAGTCATTGTTTGAATTAGCAAATAGAATACCCAAAAAATATTAACAACCAAAAACAGTTAAAAACCTGAAATTGTTAGGACTTTCAATTAGCAAGAACTGAGAAAAAACGAACTGCATTATACACAATTTCAAAACTTTTCCTTGAACGTGTAATCTCGCGAACTCAAGTTTAAAATCATCGGTGACATTTAGAATGTAGTCGTTAATACGCTCTTGTGTCAACAGTAATACGCGAAAGGCTTTACGATATACTGCTAGCCTGCGGAATGCAAACATTAGTTTGACACCAAAAGATGTAACCAACTGAATGGTTATGATTGTTGTTGTTGATGATTTGGTAGGGAGTTGCAAAGAATCTGCTTCATTTGTGGCTGAGTTGGGGCATAAGCCGCGTAGAAAGAAGTACTTCAAATGATGGAAATCAAAGAAGATACCAAGAATAAAGAAGTGTGCCTGTTTTGTGATGCTGGAAAGGTTGTGCGTTCAATGTAAGTGGTACAAAATTTGCACAAATTTTGACTTCAAAAAGGAGGAAGTCATTCATTTCAAGATTTGTTGGACAATGGTATTGTCGAACTAATTGGATCTGAAGAGGAAGAAGGTCGCTTAAAGAGTATTGGACATCCAATATCTCTTTCTGGAAGATGATAAACATAACCCTACAAAATACACCCATTAAGAGTTGGACATGTCTTTTATGCTTGGATTTGCCTTCCTCGTCGATCCAAGAAATGTGAGCTAAGAAGATAGGACATCCTCTTACCAAGTATTTCTAGGTTTTGGTACAAGAAATGACACTAAGTCTAGTGTCGATAAAGTCCGTGTTACCGTCTCTTTGAGTGTTCGATGTTTCATTTCCTCATGGCAGATGAACCAGCTTTATGTTTTGTGACGCCCCTAAAGAGGTCATACGTAACAGAAGTGGACACCCTTAAAGTGTTCAAATGCAACGTAAAAGAACACTCCTAAAGGATTCAAATGCAGTGGAAAAGAACACCCATAGAAGGGTCGAATGCAGCGGAAGAGAATACTCCCAAAAGGGTCGAATGCAGCGGAAGAACGGATTAAAATAAGTCGAAAGTCAATAGCACAATGCTATGATCCAAAACAGATGAATACGAATCTTCATTCGCTTTCTAGGAATCTTCATTCGCTTTCTAGATAATGATATAATAATGACATCAATAGGAAGTTATCTTAAAGATAAGATATTACTAGAGGGAATCGCGAGTCAGAAAGGATACGTTACATAGCTGGATATATAAAATAATATCAATAATTAGTCATGTCGAATATATTTAAGCTCATGTGATTATAAATTTCTATTTACATCGATAAGCGTCCTCATCCATGTAAGGTGAAATTTATAACTCCATTCGGTGACCTATGATTTCTTTATTTAAACGAAAAAGCGTCCTAATTCGTTTCAATAAGGATTTCATAGCCCACCTTACCTAAATATTCCCGGCAAGACTTATTATTTAAAATATAATATTTAAGAAGGCAGATATTATTAAGATACTTTACAGCCCGTTTAGTTATAACTTTCGTCTTCGGGCGTCCCATTCCACCTGGATACGAATTTTATAAATAAACTTCTGGTCCGGTGGCTTATGGTTTCACCATTAGACGTCCCATTTCGTCTAAATACGAAATCATAATTAACTTAGGATCAAGAGGCTCAGGTTCCATATGTAAAATACAGAATCA
Organism: Glebionis coronaria; assembly: GCA_025667525.1. Lineage (NCBI taxonomy): Eukaryota > Viridiplantae > Streptophyta > Magnoliopsida > Asterales > Asteraceae > Glebionis > Glebionis coronaria. The sequence goes on along the minus strand of CM046882.1, from coordinate 196,005,203 downwards.
TAAGTATCTTGATTTGGGTCCCACCGCATCATTTAAAGATGCAAATTTATCCAAATAATAGCATATGAAATAATCAAAAGTAAAGGTGCATACATCGTTAATAAGTCGCGTTCCGTAGATATACGTATAAAATCATAAGCGGAAGAAAATATATGTTGACGTGCGATAACGTGCGTAAGAATACGTGTCAAACAAGGAGCTCATATACATATAATATAAGGGTATATTATAACAGTTACTAAACAGATAAAAGGAACAATCAACGTATAAGCTTAAACAGATACAGCAAGTTCAAACATTTATTAAAATGTAGTACAAGATAATGCTTCCTAGTCTGTTTTTAAATATTCAAATGTGTATGTTTGTTGTATATCCGTGTTTGTTATGTGGCCAATCAGTTTTCTAAGGAGTCAAAATAGACTAACATGTTCATAATTATCAGATAACTACAAAAAGATAGTAAGCTCAAGTAGATATAACACTCCATGAAATTATGCAAAGGTGGTAACAGTTAAGTTCTAGAATATTGAGTAAAATGGTTTATAAAACCAAAATGGTAAAATCAACTTATCATATAAGGATATATTACTGTAGTTATGAAACAGTGTAAGCAACAAGCAGCTTAAAAGCTTAAACAGACATATCAAGTAATCATGAAGAAAGCGAAAATCTTAGTATAATATTTTTAAGATTTATATGGATTTTATTACAATAACCACTCGTTTTTTGTTAGTTTATTAATGTTACTGTATTTTAGTTAAATACATTACTGTACAAGTATTAATAACTTCAATTTTAAATTTGTTATTAATAGTATCGTTTAAGTAAAAGTATTTTACTTACAAGTGTTGTATTTTACTTTTGTAATCTATGTACATTAAGTTTCATATAGCTTATATGAACAGTTTATAAAAATAATAGTGGGTTATTAAATTTAATTAATGTCCCCAAGTTTCCGCAAGTTAATAAATAACCCTTTCGATTACAAGTTTGAGAAATTGACGGTTCTAGTCCTTTTTAGTTTAGGATTCATTCAAGTTTTTAATTCATTAGATGAAATAACAGGTTCTAGGGTTTGCTAAATTTTTAGTTATTTGTAAAACATGTCCCTCCATATTTTATTACATGTATAGCTTTCGGGTTTTAACACTTTTAGTCCTTAGGGCTTATAATGCTTTCGGGATATGGCAAGAGTAGTCCCTCTAGTTAAAACTAGGTTTTAGAATTTTCATCATGCGGCGAATTTATTTCCTAGGGCTTCTAAATGCTTCGTCCAATTACACAATTAATCCTTAGAGTTATAAAATGTCAATTTAACTTTTCAAGAATTTACAAGGATTGTCCTTGAGGTTTAATAAGTCACGAATGGCATTTATTATTCCCTAGACTTTCTAATATTTACAATATTAGTCCTCGTAATTTCTGTTTTATCAAAACAAGTTTCAAGTGTCACGGTTTTAATCCATAAGTTTTATAGCTAACCTTTCTAGTTTAAAAGTTTTTATAAATTATTTCTGGTATAAAAACTTTATTCAAGTATAAAAACACTAAGTGGGCTTATTTAAAGGTGCCAAAAGAGCTAATGGGTTTCCTAATGGGCCTAAACATATTTTAGTCCATTAATAATTCAAGATTTGCTAAGTGGACTCACAAGGCGTTAAATGTGTCTATTCAAGTTTTGGGCTATTGTTACATGTTCTTAACTAGTGCATTAATAATATTAATCATTTATCTAGGTGTGAAATTTAGGTAACCTTACAAGCTTATTACTGGTTTATACAGATTAAGTGAAGATCTCCAAAGAAAATTTATAAAATCAAATTTTAGATTTTTCCCCAACTTTTTATTAGATTTTTAAATATTTATAAAATCTAATTAGGTTTACCAAATATTTATAACATCTAGTTTAGATTTCCCCCAAGATTTTACAAGACGTATATTATTCAGCTAGATTTTTATAAAATCAATTTAGATTTTCCCAAATTAAAGAAAAATCTATTTAGATTTTTAGAGATTTAAAAATCTTCTTAAATTTTTCTAATGATTTCTACAGATTCTGTTAGATTTACAAATGTTTCCTATGATTTTATTTAAATTTTCATTTAAATATATCCAAGGGTTGTTATGTGTTCGGTTGTTCGTGGTTACAATGCATTGTTCGGGCCATCATACTTCAGAAGTCATTCTATAAACGTTTGAGGAGTTAGGGCACTTTAAATCGTAAACCCAACCACTCAGTCAAAACGTAATATCGAGATGGAACATCTTTAATATAAAGCTCCCTACTATCATGGCATGTTTATTTGTTCATTAATTACTTGAGTGTTTTAATATTTGTATAATAAATATTAAATAGTCATAATACGTAAATACGTACACAGTTAGCATCTAATACTATCAACAATTACAAATGCATAGAATAATGAATGCGCACTTAAATCATATAGTTATGCATGCTCTCTATGCTATATGCTTTCTAAGTATGTCCCAAAAAAATATCCCCAAAAGATTTTTATAAAGTTATAGTCCAGTTTTAAATAAAAGAAAAATATTTTTATTCTTATTTTATTTAAAAATTAAATCTGGTTCGCTATAACTAATGCTCTGATATTCTCTGTAACACCCCCAGACCGGGTATCACAGTGGTGGATCGATGAGTAAATAGCTTACAAAGCACAGATCATAATTATATGATTTTTGAAGAACAATTGATATAAACAATAATTTGGTACAATCGTTTAAATCGTTGAATAACATTTGTTATAAATATCCCAAAAAGATGATAAATCCCCCGTCATATTTATGCTCCTAAATGATGCTCAGTCCATGCTCAAATAATCTTGCTAAATAACCTGGGAAAAACATGCTTAAAACAGTCAACATAAAGTTGGTGAATTCATAGAGTTTTGTAAAATTATAGTTTAGGATTTTAAGTTGTCCTACATGGTGTTGTTTAGTATTTGACATAGAAGTCAAATTTCAAGTTTCCTATTATTCTATTCCTTAGTGTACTAAGCAGTATAAATTCAAGTCGAGTAAGTTTTATTAAGCAGTGCAAGATTAAGTTTAATATTCTCTATATTTCCATTTTTGTATTTTACTAAGCAATGTAAAATAATCAAGTTTACTATATCTAGTATTTCCTTTACAGTATTTTACTAAACAGTGTAAAATGATCAAGTTTAATATATCCAATATTTTCATTACAGTATTTTACTACACAGTGTAAAATAATCAAGTTTATCAAATTTTACTAAGTAGTGTAAAATAATCAGGTTTGGTATATCTACTACTTCCATTACAGTATTTTACAGATCAGTGTAAAAATCAAGTTTAGTAAGTCCTACTAAGCAGTGTAAAGTAACCAAGTTTAGCATTTTCAATCTTTTCATTTCAGGATTACACTAAGTAGTATATGATTAAGTTTAGTCACGCAAATCTTACAGATATTAGCAATGCACAAAGCATATATACAAAAGATAATTACATTTTCTATTAATCGAAACTGAAGCTTAACCTTCCATAGTTCTCAACAGATGAGAACGTAGTGTCTTATAAAAAGACACCCAAACCTAGTTCCAATATGGTATACATCTGTTGTCTGGCACAGTGAGCATGACTCAACCAGATGGGGATGGTCAATCCCAAAAAGATCTATTTATAACATTTGGGAAATTTTCCATAATTTAACAGTTTCTATAATAGGCAATCGTAATTAAAAGTATCATCCAATTTGTGTTCTATAGAATAAATATCTATCCTATTGTTTAAACATATTACAGTTCAATTGGTATTCTATGAATTAAATTATAATCATATTGTCAAACAAGTTACAGTTATTTAATAGCATGTCTCCCCCTCGCGGGTTTGAAAAATCATAAAAAGATTTAAAATGCGAGGCTATGAACTCACCTGTATAAAACAGCTCGAGGAAGATCAAGTATACAATCAAAAAGCACACAGTACATCAAATACCTAAGCAATTAAGTATGTCTCAGTATATGTATAAATAATAAATGCATGCAGTTTAATTGGTCATACGTTTATTCTTGTTATCACATTATATTTAATTAATACTGTTATGATGATTGTTAAGTTTGCATGTTGTTTATCCACTGTTTCCGTGTATTCCTAATGTTTATAAAATGTCTATGATATTATATTCTTTAGAATAAATTATTAATTTTATTAAATAATTTATTAGACTCCAAAAATAATAAATAAAATATTATTAATTAAATCCTGATTTATAACATGTTGATAAAAATATAATATTTTTATTCTAAAACTTATTAAAATAGTTTTTGTGTACCAACAGTGGATATTATATAAAGACAGTGGGAATAACATGAAAACAGTGGCTAGGTTAGTCTAGTAGTGGAAACTGTTAAGCTTAACAGTGGGAACTGTAAAGCTAACAGTGGGAACTGTTAGGCTAACAGCGGGAACTTTTTGGTAGTTTAATACTAACAGGGGTAAGTTTGTAGTTATAACACTAACGGTGGCAACATAACATGGTCGGTTGGTGATATATAACTAACAGTGGGAACATTACAACTATCAGTGGGAATACTACATGCATGTCTATATTACATCATAAGCATACCCCTATCGTTACAGCTCGGATCTAACATTCAAGTCGTCATCAGTAGTCCCAAACGCTACCTAAAGCTGTTGTGAATCCCAAACAGCCCTCTAAAATCAGCCAGTAGTCCCAAACAGCCCTTTAAGCCTTCTACAGTCCCAAACAGCCCTTTATTGGCAGATCCAAACACCCCCGAAGCTACTCGCTGTAGATCTTAACCCCAAACACCCTGAATGTCGCTCCCGACAACAAATCTAAACAGATCTGTATGGATCTATGCTATTCCAACACACCTTTATTAGTTTTCTGCCCAAAACCAAACGCCCCTTTATCTTTGCTGTAATCCATTAGATCCAAACACCCCTGGTGGTTTATAGACGCAGAAACAAACACACCCTCGGTTGTGTATAAACCTGAAACAAATGAACCCCCAACATTTTTGTATGTTGGTGTTGGTTGGTCGTGGGTAGACCCACGATTGGTGGCTGGTGGAGATGGAAATGGTGGCAGCTGGAGTAGATGATGATGGTGACGGGGTTGCGATGGTGATGGAGCAGGTTGCTGGTGGTCACGGCTGCATGGTGGTTGATGATGATGGTGCCACGGTTGTGGTTGCATGGTGGCTGTGGTGGCCACGAATGGTGGCGGCTGCGTGGCTGGTGGCCACGGCTGATGATGATGGTGCACAGCAGGGTGGCTGGCGGCTGGTGCATGTAATGGTGATGATGATGTCGTGATGATGATGGGGCCACGAAGGAGGAAGAGGGTGGCGGCTGGAGCATGAATCCGAGACAAACACCCACATAGGGGTGGCGGCTAGGGCATGGATGGAGTACACATGCATAGATCTACTTGATCTATATAACGAGGATGGTGGCGGAAATAGTTTTATGGTGGCCGGAATGTGGCCAGGAGATGGCGGCTGCCACTGAGGAGGGAGAAGTGTGTGTGTAATATTAGGGTTAGGGTTAAAGTGAAGATGAAACCCTAGTTCTCCCTTTTTATATGCAACTGTTAATTACAAAGTGGAAAGTTTCCCATACTATAGGGACTAAAACGAAAGTTTTATTATTACTTTGTTAGTAATTGGTTCGAGGCTCGTTCGTGATTTATAGAAGCTGATTCATTTTACGAATATCGCGTCATTGATCTTAAAATCATTTCTCCAATAAAATGTAGTATTTATATGACGTATAAATACGAAGAACGTGTTCGTTTATCTAAATGACAATAATTTGTCATTTATCGTTTTTATGATGTAAGTATCGTTTTAATACGGATACTTCTCATTTAACCTCTCCGTAGATAAATGAAATATTAAACAATTTAATCAAATCGTTTATCAAGTATCTCTCGGCAATAATTTATGTAATTAAATTATTGAATTGTCGATACGCGGGTTATATGACTTTTGTCAAATTTTCAAATCCGATGATTTTTGAATTGCTTCAAAATAGGTTTTAAAGTATACATCGTTATTATTTAATGAACGAAAAATATCGGGTTTTACACCATCCACATGCCATCTTGAGTTTCGTCCTCGAAACTCGATTAATATAACTAGATTGAGAAATGTTCTAGTGTCATCGGGTGAACTTTTATTACATTATTCTTATGGTAAAATCATGGATTTTACAATGGGGAACTATTAGCTTCAACCAATAACGCCTCCCTGAGTGCAAGATCATCAGGAACACAAAGTCTAGTGCCCTACCATAAGATACCGTCTTCATCTTACCGAAACTCCGTTTGTTGATCTAAGTTTTGAATTATTGCCTAGATTTCACCATCATCCTTCTGAGCTTCCTTGATCTTAGAGAGTAAGTCAGGCTCCACTCTAATATTAGCCCAGTTGTAACACCCCCAAATTTATACAACTCAATACAGCGGAAGACTCGTTGGTGTTACGGGATCACACATTACTCACATCATAGACAACGCATAAAAATCGCGTCGTTTAATAATAAATCATTTCCGTTCATAAATATCAAAGTTACATCGGTCCCAAGTCATTATATTTAATACAGGTTTTACAAGCATTTGAATGGAAATAAGTATTTAGGTGCGGGCCATGAATTCTTGTTGTCTTCCCGAGAATTACCTTCAAGTACCTGAGATAAAACATGTTAAAAGAAAAGGTCAGCGATAACGCCGAGTGAATTCATAGAGTTTAATAAAATCCATCAATATAACATCGGTATAAAATTATTACCGAAAATCATTTTGTACAAATCCATGTAGTAGGCCATAAAATAGCCAAAATCATTTAATACCAATCCTTGTCAAAATCATAATATAGGCATTTGCCTTAAAAATCATTATACGAGCCAATGTTGTAAAAACATCATACAATACGTCTTACGACGTTGTATAAAGTCAAATAAAAACCGTTATATGAATATGGTTATGAAAACCAAAACACAAACATAATATCAATAGTATGACCCTGTATTGCTAGTCAGGCAATACATCGTTATTCGGAGCGTCTAGTAGTATTTCGTTAGTTGGATTATTATAAGCCGCATGACATTGTTACCTTACTAAAACAAACAACGGGTAGCTAACCCGATACTCAATTTGCCCATCTAAATTAGCGTGTCGTCACAAAGGTCACGCTATGGAAATCTTCTCATACGTAAATTCTCTTACCAATCAATGTGGAACGACGGGGATCAACCGTCAAGGCGCGAACTGGGGTGATCGTCCCCAAATAGTACTATTATATGCATAAGCGTCTACCAACTCCCGGTAGTTCACAATTCATGCTAATGTGACTTTTAGTGACATAACCTAACTTTAATAATCCATTTGATTTCATCTATCGGGTCCTTTAATCATTTATCGGGTCATACAATCGGGTCATACAATCATTCGGGTCCAAATCAATAAACAAACAATCGGGACAAATGGTGTCCTATTTTATAAAAACTAACATGTTATCTCCCTCGCGGGTTTATAAAACATTTCATAAAAACATTTAAAAGAGTGCGAGGCTATGAACTCACGTTGATGTGGGAAGGCGGGTTATCGGCAATTCGGACGTACGGTACGTGCTTCAATCACGGAAACCTAGACAAATAATACTCGTCTTAGACTCATGTCCAATGACTTTATAAACATAACAATTATGTATACATATGATGATTTTATATATATGATGATCAAGTGGGTTTACATATTCTCATTTACTCATTTTAGTGTTATGTGTCGATAACTTTTATACTAGTTTACTAGTTTTACCTATTTACGTGTTTTTGATCCAATAAACTTATTATAAGTTCTTTAACTTGTTTTAATCCATTTTATACTTATATTATCAGTATCTATACTTCCCATGTTGGGCCCAAATGGGTTAAGCCCAATAAGTTCTTTTTATAAGTGTTTAACTTATTTAGTCCAATTATTAGTCCATTATGTTTACTTAGTCCGTTAATGTCCGTATGTTATATAGTTCGGGTTTTTATCGGTTTTTACTTGTTATACATGTCTATATATCAGTATATGAGTTTATAAAAGTTTACATTAGACGGGTCCAACCGTCTAAGTTTTATTTAACAAAAATGTTAATTTTACGGTAATAGCCGAAAAAGTCGTAAAAATCAAGTTTATAGTTTTTATTACTTATAAGTATTATTACACTACCATTTTTATAATTTATACACTTATTTAACCTTTTACATATTTATATAAATAAAATCCATAAGTTAGTGGGTTTTTATTTTACATTTTATACAATATAATTTTGAGTGCTTATATAATAATAATAAACATTAATTCTCAAAATCTTATTTTTATTTTAATATTCACCAAAACTGCCATATCTAGAGTTCTATATGGAGATAGAAGCTCAAATTTTTATCACATGAACTACATGATATGTGCTCCATTTAACTCTTCTATAGCTACTGTTGAATCATCTTCTAAGTATTTTTTAAAAATCGTCCAAAACAGTGAACTCAGATTTGTACTTTAAACTTGTTTTGATCATGTCTCACTCATTACGATGATTCCATTGCATGGACAACTCTCACATGTGTACAAGACCCATAGCTTACTGTTTATTCATTAATCTATGCCATTTTTATCAGTTCACCATTTGATTCTTTACTTTTTTATACAGCCAACAAATTTAGACAAGATTTTAGCCTTGTTTCTTATAGTTTTTCATCTTTTTAAGCATGTTTATCAACACCAAATCCCCACACAATATTTTTATCATCATATAATCATCATAAACATATACAATAGGAAATAAAATACATGATTACATAACCAAAAATAACAAGAGGATGAGGAGGACAATCTTTATACCACCATGTTGATGTAGGATATGATTTGGACATGGATTTTGATGGAGAAACTTGTGCATAACCAAGACCATCTTCAAGACCACCATTCTTCATGAACACATTGTAGAAAATCAGCCCCAAGACTCCATGAAAACTCCTCCTTGCATGTTATAATCACCACCAATCAATAGGGTTTCAAAAGGGCTTCAACATGTGTATGAACAACATGGGATTTCATGGTTAAATCAAGATCAAATGGGTGTTTTTGGGGTAATATGGGACGGCTCAAAGAGAGAGTGTGAGAGAAATTTGGGTGGATTTGCATGTTGTAAATGAGGAAGTGGAAAAGAGTTGATGGTTTTGTGTAAATGGTAGCTTAAGTTGTAAGACTTAAGCCATGTGTAAGCAACTTAGCTTACACTTGCCACATCAAGTGGTGTAGTGGCTAGTTAGGCCGGTTTGAGTGGGGGTGGGACAAGTGTCCCGCTTGTCTCATCCCCATTTACTTATGGGTACTCCTCGATTCTAGTTTCCTCGATTTGCGTGCCCTCGGGTCGTTTTACGAAAAACGTTTTTATAAATTACGAATCAACGGCACAAAACGAATCTAATAAAAATTGTTTCATCAAAAACGGAGTTCGAAAACGTAAATACGTAATCCTAAGGTTTCCGGTTTAGTCGTAACGGACGTTAAAATAAAATCGTAAGTCCTAATCTCTTCTCGTAAATTTGTGAGTTTATGAACCAACACAAATTTAAAATCTCAAAATAATATTTACGGATAAATTTATTTTCTGAAATGTCGGACTGTCACCAAAGACGGTGTATGTAAACGTAAGCACGTAACGTAGAATCCTCCGATTTAGACGTAGTCGATGCTACTTCAAGACGTAAATCCAAATTTCTTCCCAAAAATAAGTGAGTTCATAAAATAATATTTTCAAATAAATATTGAGAATAAAATATTGACCATAAATTGACGGATTGTCACAGCATTTACCCCTAAACAGGATCTTTGTCCTCAAAGATCATCTTACTACTCGCTTCTTATAGAGTTAAAGCCATGTGGGTATTTCCTCCACATTCGGTCTTTTCTCACAAGTGTAATTCATTACAATACGCGAGTTTCATCAAACATAACTACGGGAATAAGATCAGGCTAAATGTTGACTTACTTTCTCTATCCATGATGTTCACGGGTTTCTGATGAATGCAACTTTTCGCCGATCTAAGCTTTATTAAGAAGAATTCAGATTTTCACTTGATAGATATTCCATCAAGTTCGATATACAAAACATATTTCACGCAGCTCTTGAAGTCCTAGGGTAGATCCAGCTTATATGCCTTTCAATCCCAACTTTTACATCATCTCAATGGTCCCATACAACGGGGACTTATATCCCATGATTTGTCAGATCATTAATTCATTTTTTCAAGGTTAAAAATTTTGGCATAACTTCGCTACCCATTTGGCACTTCAAGATCTACATTTCATATTCACATAACCTCTTGCCCACTACCGGCAGTCAATAATCAAATCCTAATTTCAACAATCATTTCAGGTCTCGCGGGTCGAGTATTTTGTAAGGTTAGGTTCGCCATCATAGGAAACCTTAAACCTAAAAGACATGTCCAACTCACAATGGGTGTATGTCGGGTGTCTTCATCTCAACTCTTGCTTACAGATGCTCTAATATAGATCCTAACAAGATTAGATCTCGATCCTAATACGATAATTATCAATGGTAATCTCTCCAAAGGAAAACGATTATACGGTCTATCACCAAAGGTCAATCATTCAAACATAGAACAGTGCTTATAGTATTTTGTATCGTTACTTTACCTCGTCCCTTCGATTGGGGTGGTACATAGTACTCTCATCAAGGTTCGTTCTCAATGATTTCTGAGCAAATCTCTAGAAATTCGATGCGAAGCGAGGATCTTGATAAAGATGTTCGATACAGGCACACTATGTTTACATAAATCCTTTGCAATTATCATTAACGGGAATGATATCAGCAGATTTGGTCAGTCTGTCGACGATGAGCCAAATCGAATCAAATTCAGATGATGACCTTTGAAATAGCTAGACGTTTACTAATGTATGAGGCGATGTCTGCCTTCATAGTTTGCCATCAGTACAACTTCTGATAATGATACATTAAATCAGAAATGACAGGAATAGAATACTTATACTTATAACTTTCCAATATAACTATATCTCACAATCTCCATATTTAGGCAACCTCAAGTGGTCTTTAAAACATTTAATGCTATTGGCTACTCTATTTTAATGGTTCACATTAGCCGCGAACCTCTTTTATAATCTATATTATCCTTTTTACAAACATTATTTATTTTTATATTGTTCGGCAATTTATTTTGCACGTTCATTATTAAGAAATACATCGTAATTGATTCTTTATCCTTTCCTGATGATATAATTATCATGTCCGTAATTCACTCAGATATTCTTTCTATATTATGCGTCAGTAATTACGTTCACCTTTCTTCATATTTTCTAAGTTTCAGTTTCGTCTCATCTATCATTTTTATCAGTTTTTCTCAATCCGGCGTTTAAAGCGTCGATAATTATTACAATTAATTAAATAATAATTATTAAATTTTTATGAAACGTAAACGTAAAAATTTTAAATTTCTTAGTTCGACCAATTATATAAATGTTCAAAATAATTTTAAGTTTAATTAACACGATTTTTGTTAATTTATCGAAAATAATTAATAGGATTCGTAAATGTTCGAAGAATCTTTGTTTATATTTTGGTCAAAGTTTCCTTAGTTGAAAAGTAAAGATTATCGTTTCAGATTTTAAGTCATAAATTATATTGTTTCCTCAATTCTTCTTAAGTTGTCTAGAAGTATACACGAACATTTACCCCTAAACAGAAGTTTAGTTAAATGGTTTGTGTATAAGGGAATAATCCCTTAAAAATCCTTTGTTAAAACATTTGTCAAAATATATTTGCACTTTTCTTTTTAGTATAACTCAAAGTCTTAAATGACTTCTAAATTTTGAAGAGTCAATTTATATATATATCTTACCATCATTAGTCAAACGGTCATTTAATATAAAGGATTAAGTCTTAAATCACATGTTAATTATTCAAGGTACATGTTTTTATTGTTCGGCCAATTCAAGGCAATCTATAATTAATTATTAACTCATTATTATTCTTATAAACAAACAAATAGTCCTTAATGATCACGAGCATGAATTTATCAAATTACAGCCTACACACGTGTTTCACCAAATTTATGAATGCTACCGGTGTATTAGTCAATCCAAACGACATCACGTGAAACTCATAATGTTCATTACAAGTACCAGATGTAGTGATTGGAATACATAATCTTTTTCGCAGATGCGAAGTTGATGATAACCATGCCGTGGATCAAATCTTTAAAATGTACGTTAGAACCTTGTAAATGATCGAACAAATCTTCCATTTCGAGTTATGGATATCGTTTTCGATTGTCAATTTACTCAGTTCACAGTAATCTTATAAATATAAGGAATAATAACACCATAGCTCTTCATAATGACGAGCTTGGTAGAATAAAATCTTTCTCCGACAACTCTCTCAGTTGTACGGTAATTCCTTTAATTCAGATGGTGCTAACATACAGTGCACAAGCCACAGGTGCATTGGGTGTTTACACACCTATCAAATCCCCTACACTTGACCATTGCAATGTCCTCATGCAATGCATTAGTTACAAAGCAAGATTTCATTTTTCATCATAATCAATCCACGTTGGCCTTTATTAAAGAGATAGAAAATTACATACATTCAAAGTAAAGAAATCAAAAGCATACCTTGGGTTTTGGAAATGTCATGAATAATCATCATCCTCAAGTTTTCACTTTCTCCAAACCAAGCTTAAAAACGAGATCATTGTTATTATAAGTTAGTAAACTAACACAAACTCATGTGGGCCAATTACTCACTTAGACTCTCTTATTCCTAGGTGTATCTCTTATATTTTATTGTTGTCTTGAATGATCACGAGGATGCATTGTTTGACTTATTTCGATAGTTTATTAAACCGAAAATAAAGTGAACGATTTAATCAATAGTTAGCTAAAGGACAAAATCTTTTAAAACTGCTTCTCGGGACCTCATAAAGTTCATATCTTGGCATAACTCGCTTCGCGATTTGAGACCTTTCTCGGACCGATATTTGGCAGCGACTTCATACTTCAAACCTTGAGAGACGTTCAGGAAATAATGGTCTTCTCTTCATAATAGGAATTTCTTCACTTGAAGTTTTGAGAGATTCATACTTGGACCACGACTTCTTCATTTTTCTCCAATCTTTATTTTGGATTTTGATATACAACGATCCACCTCCTTTTATGACTTGGATCTATTTATCCTCATACCTTGCTAGGGTCTTTTCGGATACACTTCTCCATGACTTTTGGGGAGTTTTTGCTTTTCGCCGTGTGTCTTGATCCTTCATATTGATTTTCGATAAATGATTCTTCACATCACTTTGGATCTTTAGCAACAAAATATAGCCCTCATGCCTTGTTAGGGCCTTTTCGGACTCGCCAATCTTCGCATCCCGCTTCAATAAGTTATGCCTTGGCTATGAACTCTAATCCATACCGAGCAACTTTTAAACGATCTTGGGCTAGAAGCTAAGTAACTTTTCAAATCGTACAACCTTATTTATTGCAGATAAATTTATTAGCAAGCGATGGGAGAATAGGCTCATAATTAACTCACATAAATTCACGAAAGAATACCGAACTTATAATTGGCTCTATCATCTCTCGTTCTCCACAGTTTAAAATCTCAAGTAATGAGACTCGTGGATGTTGAGCCTATTAAATCAAAGTTTTGGGTTTTCGAGTCGCCTATAGGATCTTGCAAATTCTTAGACTTTTTCAAGTTTAGAAATCGCGTTTTAAAGTTCCCTTGATAAACGATTCTCTAGGATCAATTATAGGAACTTGCGAAAAGTTCTTGTTCTTAACCCGTGAGAGTTAAGACTTTCGCGTTTTATAGCTCCCTATATAATAGCCTAGCAAAACTCGACTTAAACATGTTAAGGATACTAGCTAGAGTAACTTAGATAAGTAAACTCGGGTTGAGTCAAAAGATTCACAACGTTTGAAAATTAAAACCACTTTATTAAAAATTTATTCTAATAAGGAAATAAAGTAACTATTCAAAGGGTAAAACTAATAGGCCAAAATAGATCAAAATTTTTGAAAAATGTCGAAAAATTGATTTTCCGGTTAAAATAAGGACAAATACAAGGAAAAGGCCACTTAACTTCGATAGAAGTCCCCCCTACACTTAAGATAAACATTGTCCTCAATGTTTAAGCATGTGGGAGTAAACCCCCCTACACTTAGGACATTGTGCACTTTGTTTAAATCTCGCTAAGGAAAAGACAACTAAAGAGATTCCTATTTTAATATTGAGAAAATATAAAATAGTGAATCGAAAAGAGTTTAGGATAGAACCGGGAAGAAGTGGGTACAGAATCACGGGTCGTCAAGAATCATCAAGAGTGTGTCGTTGAAGCTAGAATCCCTGATTGTAAGAAGGGAGAGGAAATAGCAAACCAACGGGTCTCCCTTACACTTAGGATAAAGAAAGCGAAAAGATAGATGCATGGGTTGCCTCCCAAGAAGCGCTTGGTTTTTGTTTACCGAGTCTTGAGCCTGACTCGACCTTGATTATCAACGGAAGAAGCATGAAACATATCCACCGGGATCAAAGACATAGTTTTCGTCCATCAAATAGCACAAGCTTAAGGCGAACAAGGCAAGCCAAAGAAGAGTAGGCAAGGTTCCCTTAAGCAAAGATGGAGCACGGTGGAAGCAAGGGTGAAGTGGTGCAAGCAGATTTCCATAAGTTCCAAAGATATTTCCTTTTATTTCATCAGGTGGATACTGAGATGGCTGCAGAATGTCGATACCGAGGTCGAACACCTTTTCCTTTAGGGGAAAATAGCACTCAGGCTCAGCAGAATGGGAAGAAGATCCGCGAAGAAGCACAACCTCGTCCTCAGAAGGGGGACAAAGAGGTGTTAACTCATACGTGCTGCGGATATTGGTGTCGACCGGTTTTTTCTCCTTTGAAAGAATGTGCTTCAAATCCAAAGTAGGATCAAGACGATAATCTTCAAAATCATAAGGAGGAGCATCACTCTCATGAGGGAAGTAAGTGTTGAGGAACGTAGAGATGTCTTCCTCAAATGAGTAGTCGTCCAAAGTAGGATCGAGTGATGGCGGAGAATCTTCATCATGTGAAGAATCGCTCGAAAGAGTATCAGCCTCATCGAAATCATCATATGTGGACAGCTCGGGATACTCAGAAGTAAGGTCATCATAATCATCCGAGTCTGAGCTAGAATCATCATCATAAGCATCAAAGACCCGTGGAGAATTATAAATGAGGGAAGGTTCCAAAGTGGGGAGAGAATCATCCACATCATCTTGAAAAAATGGATTATCATCGCAAGACTCGAATAGAGGATTGTTGTAAACAACAAAGTCATCGAGTACATTAATCATATTCACTGATTCTCGGCCTCCAAAGGATTTGCCTGTAAGCTTCCCCATTTTAAAAACTTGTGCATCATCCCCGACTCTTAAGATTAACTCACCTTCGGCCACATCCACTAAAGCTCGTCCGGTTCTCAAGAATGGCCGACTAAGTATTAAAGGAATACGAGGGTCCATTTCATAATCAACTACGACAAAGTCGACCGGGAAATTAAATGTGCCAACTTTGATGAACACATCTTCGGCAATACCAACGGGGTAAGCGAGAGTGCGATTTGCAAGTTCAAGAGTCATCTTTGTTGGAGTGAGGTCGGGTAATGATAGTGTTTTTCAAACACTCAATGGCATCAAATTAATAATATCCCCGAGATCAGCAACGGCAGTAAATTCTTCAGTTTTGTTGAACACGCAAGGCAACACAAAACGACTGGGATCTCCAAGCTTTTCCGGAAGTTCTTTAAGAATAACTGCAGAGCAGTTTTCATTTAAGCGTGTGTTGGCGAGTTCAATCAGCTTCTCCTTCTTGTTAAGCAATTCCTTAAACGCTTTAACAAATTTGGGCATGTGGAAAAGTGCTTCAAGAAAGCTAATGTTGAAGATCATTTGAGAAATCATCTTCACATAGCGTGTCACTTCGGAGTCTTCCTTGGTTAGCAGTTTGGTCTTGCCTAAACGAGAAGGATAAGGGATATTGGGTTTTGGTGGTGAAGGTGCAGGTGTAGCAGGTAAAGGTTGAGATGTTGAAGGGTCCTTGCTAGATACATCGTCATGACGAGGCGGAGACGGTAATGGTGCACTAATACTAGGTGTAGGAGGAGTAGGGATAAATGGTGGTGGAGGAGGTGTAGATGATGGGGGCGGAATTGGTGGATCGACAATGGTAATCCCACTACGAGTAGTAATAGCACTCACATTAGCTCGCGGATTGGTGTCGGTGTTTGAAGGTAGAGAACTCGAAGTAGAAGGTTGAGCTGCGGGCAAGAAACTAGCAAGCATATTCTTCAAATCAGTCGTTTTATTGCTGAAGGAGGATTGGATATTATCTCGAAGCTCGGATCTAATCTCATTTCCTTGCTTTGTGATATCTCCTTTCAAATGTATAATTTGTCTCTACAGATTCTTGATTTGCTCACCTTGGGTTCTCATTATAGCTTCAACATCCGGGTTAATGGGTGGGGTTTGTTGAGCGGGTGGGTTATAAGGATTAGAAGCTCTTGGTGGGATTTGGTTGCTTCTATTGTAGTTGTTGGCGGGGTTTTGGTTTTGAGGAGAAAAACCGGGTGAAAGGTAAATGTTGGACCGGTAACTTAGCAAATTTCTATCCCCTTGAGGTCGAGCTTGGTAATTTTCCGGTGAATAATTACCATAAGCAGCATACACATTTTCCGGATTTCCTTGTGTAGAAGGACAATCGGTGTATGAGTGAGGACCGCCGCATGTTTCACAAGGATTAGCAACCGCTTTAACTTCTTGTTGTTGTTGGTTTGAAGCGAGAAGCGTGATACTTTTGCTCATTTCAGTCATCATGCGGGTGAGTTCGGTTATATCAGGGTTTGCTGAGGTGGAGGAAACATTGACTCTCGGGTTGTTCCTTGAAGAAGCGGAGGAATCCCAGTTTTTGTGGTAAGTAGTCATGTTCTCAATTAGCTCTCTACACTCCTCGGGTCTCCTTTTCATGAATGTGCCACCAGCGGCTGCATTAATCGTATCACGATCTCGAAAAGTCAAACCGTTGTAGAAAGTATCAATTAAGGTCACAGGGAGCATGTTGTGGTTTGGACAACGATCGATCAAGACATTATATCTTTCCCAAGCATCAAAAAGAGATTCATCAGGGTCTTGCATGAAACCGCTGATTTGATTACGAAGGCTCGTGACCATGGATGGTGGAAAGTAGCGCGACAAAAAGCGTTGAGTCATGTCATCCCAAGTGTGAATAGAATTCTTCGGGAGACGATCAAACCATTTCTCGGCATGATGTGATAAAGTGTGTGGAAAGAGTTGTAGGCGAAGAACATCCATTGTGGCACCAGGCAACTTCATGCTTTGGGTGATTGTAATGAACTTGTCGAGGTGTTTGTTGGCATCATCATCAGGCAATCCACGGAATGGGTTTGTTTGCACTTGCTGAATCATGTGGTGCTTCAACGAAAACTCAGGAGCCGTGATTTGCATCGGCGCAATCGGTCCTCCTCGTCCAAACATGGTAGGTTGACAAAGCTCCTCCAATGTCCGAAGATCGGGCTGACATACTTAAATCTTCTTGAGTCTCGGGCTCTTGATAATTAGAAGATCTAGTACGCATACACCTGAAAATGCAAAAGAAAAAAAAACCAAACACAAAGACAATATATATACACAATAAAGATAAAAAAAATTTGGATTTTTGAAAATTTTAATTTTTATGTATTTTTATCAATTTTTAATTTTTATGATTTTTTGAATTTTTTTGTGCAAGAAAAATAACGCTCACAAGTGAACGGATCCCAAAAAGCAACGCGTCTTTCACAGAAAACCGTTAATGTTTACGAAAAGAGCCGGCAGCGGCGCCATTTAATACAAGGCTTTTGGCCCGTATAAAAATTAAGTTCGTTGTGTGTGTCTAATCGAATTGATCTAGGTTCTCTATGTGACTCTATTGTTCTTTGGTGAAACAAAAATGTTGTGTCGTTGTAGTATAATTAAAATAAAAGTGCGAAACTTTAAAGTAAAAGTTCAATTAAAGTAAATCTAAAAACTAATTTAAAAGTAAAATGCAAGTATTTAAAACGTTAACTGAACTTAAAAGGCACTAAACGTAAATAACGCAAACTTAAAACTATCTAAGGCAAACTTAAAACGCAACTAAAACTTAACCTAAGGCAAGGCTAAAATAAAGCTAAGGCGATTAAACTTAAAGTGCGAGTAAGGAAAAAGGCGTGAAAAATAAAGCTTGAAATTAAAAATTAAAAATAGAAACTTAAAAGCAAAAACTAAAAAGAACCTGAATACATCTCATTTGGAACAATCCTTCGTTCGGAACAATCACTCATCCGGAATGTCACCTTCGTTTGGAATGATTCTTCTTCTCTCGGAATATTACCAAAATCCTTGATCCGGAACAAATTATTCTGAATATGTCACTTTATCCAAAACAATCCTTCGTTCGGAACTTTGCTGATTCGGAACTTCTTGAAAGAAATTCTTGATTCGGAAGTTTCTGGTTACCCCTTGATTCGGAAGTTCTTGTGTTCCGAATGAACCCTTCTTGACTAGGAACTTCTTGATCCGGAACTTCTTCCGAATGAAGCCTCCTTGACTCGGAAGTTTTGGTTCGTTCGGAAGTTTCCTGATTCGGAAGACTTCCGAATGAAGTACTTGGTTCGGAACTTTTAATGTTCCGAATAAGTTGCTTGATTCGGAAGCTTTTGCTTAACCCTTGATTCGGAACTTTCGTTCGGAATTCCTTGACTCGGAACTTTTGGTGTTGATCCGGAACTCTTCCGAATGAAACCTCTTGATCCGGAACTTCTTGGCTCGGAAGACTTCCGAATGAACAAGAGTTGGTTCGGAACTTTTAATGTTCCGAATGAACAAGTTTGATCCGGAACAATTAAAACTTCCGAATAAACCCCTTGGCTCGAAACTTCTTCACTCGGAACTTTACCTGGGGAAGATCAGATACAGAAACAAACACCCCCGAAGAACAAGGGATTACAGTAACACGAATCTAACCACAATTTAACCAAAATAAAAAACAAGATTAAACCAAACTAATTAACAAAACATCCAATAATCATAAACAAACAATCTAAATCAATAAAACTAACAAATCTAACCACAATAATCAAAAACCCACTTTGATCAAAATAAGAACATGAACATGAACACAAACATAAACATAAAAATCAAAGATTAAGAAAGGTAGATAAGAGATTAACAAGATAAAGTAAAGATTGACAAGAATTAACTGAAAACTTACTTGAAATTAAAGGAATTTAAGGTGCAAGACAAGGTATTTAAATTTGACAAGTATTTAAATGTGCATAAATTTAAATGTGCAAGGTAAATAAATGGTGGAAGACTAATTGTCACACTTAGCCAACAAAATGAAAAGTGATTAGAACTAAACTATATATAGGGGAGGATTATGAAGCTTCCTCCCCTCCTTCCTTTCTTCTTAATTGCGTCATTAGGTCCTTAAGCCTTTCATTCTTCATTAATTGCACCATTAGTCCTTTATTCTTCTAATCTTCTTTAAACTTGGACTCTAATGACTTGTGGCTCGGGATTTCTTTTGAACTCGTCTTTTAATTCTTCAATAAAATAGACTTGAGTTCCTCGGCTTTTCGTAAACTTCCGTCTTTTGACTTTTTCTTCGATAAATCTTCAAAATTGGTCTTGGACTTCCGTTCTTTTTGCACTCTTGACTTCTCGACTTTGTCTTTCATCTTTTTCTTCAATAAAAGCCCGTGAATGCCCGTGTTTTCTCCACTTTTCACCTTTTCGTCCTAAATCACAACAAAAACACAAACCACGCATAATTCCGACATAAAAGACATAAAATACACGTTTCGGCTCGGTTATTATTGTAATTAAGTGGTAGAAAGGATGGGTGTTTACACACCTATCATGCAGCACTGGAAATATAATCAATACCAATTTCAACTTGCCTTAATGGCAAAAGTCTAGCTAATTCATTAACAAATACTTACTAAGGTTTCAGATAACATAAGCATCTATTAATATATTCACTTTAAGTTCTTTCTAGATTACAATATCTATAACTAGTTCACAACCATTCATGGTATAATTTTAAGTCTAAATGCAGGATATGGTCATCCATCAAGAATTATTTAGATTACTTTTGATAATCAACATCTTATCTTTTAGGGGAATTCTATTCGAGTTCCCATCAATTAAGGCAATGTCGTCATGTCATAATCAATCAATCCATTCTACTGGCACTATCAACTTTTTAGTTTTATTGCCGTCGATAAGATGTGAACTTCTCAAAAGACTAATAATAACTCATAATCCTTCACAAGTTCAGGGATATTAGGATACACAAATACCATTAAAAGAGTAAGGTCAACGCATAATCTATGCGAGAGAATTTCAAATCAGATACAGATGAAAACATTTAACGAATATGAATATATCCCATGTTTTTCATAATTTGAGTACGCATTCGAAAGCTCCTCAGATCGTTACCCAGGTCATTCAAATGAAATCAAATCATAAGAAATGATATGAACGTCGATACATCCAGTCGGGTATCAACACTCGGTAATCAGATACTTTTCCTAAGAATCTCACTACGGGAGAATTAGACAAGAAAGAATTGTCAATTGTCAAATAAGACAATTTCCACAGATGAGTAAATTCGACTCAGAAGAATAGATGCTACAGGCACATATGTAGGTGTCCCTAACACTATGTCCTTATTTTTCACTTCTTGCAGATCTCATAAAATTTAATCTTTCACAATCTTTAAAGAAAATGTAGTGTTTATTAATCAGTTTTATGGTGACTACTAATCAACCTTGCATGGTCCATTCCAAATTGTATGTAGGCGCGTAACTTTATACAATTTCAAGATTAACGATGCAATACTCAGTTCATCGTAATTTTAACATCATGTTTATAATAAAAACATTTTCATGCTTAATTCTTAAATAAGAATCAAAAATAAATTTACAAAGATTTTTCCTTGTTATGAAAACAACTAAGTTTTCCAAGGTGTTTTATAAACAACTTCATTTCGATAACGATTATTTATAAATCTCACTTTAAATAATCCGTATAGTGATGAAAATTCAATTTTTCTCAATGGATACGGTTTTATCTTATAAAACAATGAGTGATCTGCAAAAGAGTGATGAAGAGTTGTTCACCAAGATCTTAACTACTATATGATGGGAAATGAGCTTTAGCCAAATAATCATGAGGTTCATGACCTTGATGGCACTCAAAAAGAATGATCCACAACGTAACTCAATTCGAGATGAGTACTTGTTCAATGGTTGCATCACTAATGCGAGCATTAGAGACAAGCAAGAAAAGATAGATAACATCGATACATGTAGGATTTAGCAATCAAAGGTAGTCTTTTCATTAGTCACAAACAAGTCAGAATTGTACCGTAACACATTACGTGTCACTATGTCATACAACTCTCAGAACTCATCCTACCAACTGATATCTCAGTTAAGTTAGGGATTTTTAAAAGATACCACAATGAATACTAACCTACAAGAGTCATTAGGTGTTCCACATGTCCTGAAAGATCCATCGGTCCCAATTCAGAAGAAGATTTCTTCAATTAATTTCTTGGACACTAGGCATCCTCATTATTGGACAATGGCCTAGGAACAACCTTTAATACAAACCTACAATCAATTAATACCTTATAATTCAATCACAAAACTTAATAATTTTCTCTTATCAATCTCATATTCCATACAAGTTAAATTTTTACTTTATTCAAGTTTCAACCAATTTTATACTCAATTCGATATCCTACTTCATTTTCCAATACTTTCAGCCTTATTTATAAACCTTAAGAGGGCAATAAAGCTTGATATGAATCAACACTTAATTTTCAATCCTATAGCTCTTATAACAACAATTATCAAATGAGTCACTAGTATTAAATGACTTGATCATTCAACTAGACTTCTCGGAAAGGTACTAGTGGCATGAGGCTTTTGGGTAATGGTTCCAATAACAGCCTCAAGTGCAACATTCACCCTTTCTATTTCAATTTAAGAATTGGATGACAACGAATCAGATGACATCTTTCTAGGTGGTAACGTTTTGTCAAACTTCACTCTATAAGAAAAGATCTTCATGACATCGATATCAGTGTTAATCTCGCCAATTCTTTTTTTTTTTTTAATATCACAATCAACTAATATCTACATTTCTACGAATATCAACCATTGGTTGGGATCATAAATATCTACAACTTGGTTTAGATCTAGGATAGCTAGAATTCCTACGAGAATAGCTTCGATTAATTTACTAGGGGATTTAGGGTTCCTTGTGACAATCTACGTCGTATAAATACCTCGTATAAATATCAAAATAATCATCAAACAATCATGGGATCAAATTACATCATATGTATATATATAATCCAAGTTATATATATATATTAAAATAACACTTCTCAGTCTGGCCTTGTCGGTAACTCAGGAATTCTTCGGCACCGTTATAGTCAAAAGATTTTTAGACATTTTTAGAAAAATGTTTTTAGTTAAAAGATTTTGAAATGTTTTATTCAAAACCTTAGTTTTAAAAATCTTTCGTTCTCTATAACGAGAGCTCTGGTACCAAACTGTAACACCCCCAAATTTATACAACTCAATACAGCGGAAGACTCGTTGGTGTTACGGGATAGCACATTACTCACATCATAGACAACGTATAAAAATCACGTCGTTTAATAATAAATCATTTCCATTCATAAATATCAAAGTTACATCGGTCCCAAGTCATTATATTTAATACAGGTTTTACAAGCATTTGAATGGAAATAAGTATTTAGGTGCGGGCTGATAGGTGTGTAAACACCCATCCTTTTACCATTTAATTCTGGCTAAAACAAGACCAAAACACGTATTTAATATCATTTGTTTGGAAATATGCGTGGTTTTTGTGTTTATTGTGTTTTCAGAGCTAACCGGATGAATATTAAAGAAAACATGGGATTTCACGGGTTTTATCAAGGAAAAAGACTCAAGATAAAGTCTATTGTCCAAGAGATGCAAAAGATTTGAAGTCACTGGGCCTATTCGAAGATTTATCGAAGAAAAGGACCAAAGACGGAAGATTTACATAAGTCGAAGAAACTCAAGTGTATTTAACGAAGAAATTAAAAGACGAGTTGGATTTAATCGACGCCAAATCCCGAATCAGAATCGAAAACGTCAACTTTTCTGAAAAGACGAGAAGACAAGAAGAAAGGGAGAAAGCCCACTCAACAACCAACCACTAGGACTATATATAGTTTCCCCCTTCACATTTTAGGGAGTTAGCTTTTATTATTTTTTTTTCCTTCCCAGTCTTTTTAGTTCGTAGCTCCACAAACACCATTAGGGTGTTGGTGGTTTTTCATTTTTTTCAATCTTGTAAGTGTTTGATCATCACTATTGTTAACTTTTACATTAATCTTTCAATCCAATCTTTCTTTTCATCTTGTTCATCATCATCTTTCATCTCAAGTTTTTAAGTTCTTATTTGGTTGAGTTTTGATTTTAAAAAGTTGTTGAATTTGTGTTTTTATTGGTGGGATTTGTTGCTTATGGTATTTAAAAGATTATTGATTAGTTTGGTAAAACCTTTTTGAGTATTCGAGTTGATTTGGATTTAAATTCGTATCTTCTGTTCCTCCGCTGCTGTTATTGTTCTTCATCACCTTAATTATTCCGAATAGGCTGTTGGACTCGTCCCCTATTCGGAATATTTCATACATTCCGCATAGGTTAGATTTTCCGAATAGGACTGTTCACTTTTCCTTCACTCGGAATATTTTATATATTCCGAATGGCTTGTTTTTTTCGCATAGGGTCTGCTTTCCGAATTGCCCCCTTTTTCCGCATAAACCATTTTTTTCCAAATTGAGAATTTTATTCCGAATAGGCAATGTTTTCCGCATAAGATCAACTTTTCCGAATAGCCTTAACTTTCCGAATAAGGCCTTGTTTTCCGAACAGCCTTTACTTTCCGAATAGGGTTTTTCTTTCCGAATAGCATCTTTTTCCGAATAGTCTGAATTTTCCGCATAGGCCTTTATTTTCCGAATAGAGCATTTTTTCCGCATAGGACATTATTATTCCGAATTGATTATTTTTTCCGAGTAGGATTATTTTCCGATTAGAGCATTTTCAGTTAGGTCAGTTTTCAGTTGCTGTTTTCATTAAATTTTTAATCCTAGTTTTACTTTTTAATTGTTTTAAGTTTATATTTTAATTTACGTTAATCATTTATCTTTTCAATAAGAATAGAAAACCCAATCCACTTTTTGTCACCAAGAACAAAGCATTCCACTTTTAACTGAGATTAATTCGAGAGGATTCCGAGATTAATTTGAACCCATAGAAAAAGCTTGTATTAAATGGCGCCGCTGCCGGCTCTTCTCGTTAAGATCAAAAGTTTTTTGTGAGAACTTGGATTTTGGGATCCGTTCCCCGTGAACGTTACTTTTTCATAAAAATTTTCAAAAATCCTAAAAAATATAAAATTTTCAAAAATACAAAAAAATTAAAAAACATAAAAACCAAAAATATTTTTGCTTTGTTTTTCTTTGTTCGTTCTTTTGCAGGTGTATGCGCACTCGATCCACGTCTTATCAAGAGCCCAAGCCTCTCGATCCCTTAGACATGGCCGGTGTACCACCTCCAAACAATAATAACAACAACAACCCGCCTTTCAACAACATGAACAATAACAACAACAATGAGCCCCTTCCGGATAATCGCCCGATGATTGAACTGCTGCAAGCTCATGTAGATGGCAACACGGACCCAATTGTCATACCTCCAATTGCCGCCAACAACTTTGAGCTAAAATCAGGCTTTATCCAGATGGTCTCCGCTCAACCATTCTTGGGACGCACCATTGATGATCCACACGACCACATCAAGAGATTTCTACAACTCACCAACACGGTCAAATTCAATGGCGTTCCACAAGAGGTTATAAGGTTACAACTTTTTCCCTTTTCTTTAGAGGGACAAGCCCGGCATTGGCTTGCTAAGGAACCGCCACAGAGTATTCTCTCGTGGACGGATTTGGAGACTAAGTTTATCAATTACTTTTTCCCACCCTCTCGTACTACCGCATTGCGGAATGAAATCATAAATTTTGAACAAAAGTACGATGAGTCGTTCAGTGAATCTTGGGATCGTTTCAAAGATCTTTTAAGAAAATGCCCACAACATGGTTTTACCAAAGTACATCAAATTAATACTTTTTACAATGGTTTAAGCATGAGTGACCAAGATTCACTGAACAGTGCCTCAGGGGGTAATCTATTGGCTAAGACTTCCAATGCTGCTTGGGACATCATTGAGAATAAATCTCGTGTGCAAACCAAGAGTGTTAGGACCAATGTTTCTAGTGCTAGCACTAATGACAGCGACAAGCGACTTGACAAAATCACAACGCTTCTTGAATCGCTTGTCACCCACACCGTCAGCAACAACAACAGCAACAACACCAAAAACGCTCAAGTGAACGCTGTCAACCAACCTTGTGAGATATGCGGTGGTCCTCACTCTTACACCACTTGTACCGCCACCCAAGATTACCCTGCAGAGAATGTGAATGCGTCATATGGCACCTATCCTCAACCTGCTTATCAAGCTAAACCTCAAGGTGACCGTAACTTGCTTAGCTACCGCAGCAACAACTATCTTTCACCACCTGGCTTTCCTTCTACCAACCCAAACCAACAACAAAACCTTAATCGCCCTCCTCAACAACAACAACAACCTCGACAACCATACATCCCACCTCACAAACAACAACAACCACCTCAACGTAACAATCAAGTCTACCAAGAACCTGCTTACCAACCACCTGCATACAATGCTCCTCCCAACCAAGCCACCACTGCATTACACCAAGAGGTTGCAACCTACATGAGGACCAATGATGTGATTGTGGGAAATCTCCAAGAGGAAGTGCGCAATTTGAAAGCAGACTTGGTCAAGCAAGGAAATGATTTAAGAGCCGACATGAGAAACACGTTGGATAGCTAAACTAATGATCTGAGGAACATGATGGCTAGTTTCTTCCAAGGTAATCAACCCTCTTCTTCGGGTACTCTTCCGAGTAACACCGTTGCTAATCCAAGAGGGGAGATGAAAGCAATCACCACTCGAAGGGGCAAAGGTACCAAGGAACCCGAGCTTCCTATACCTCCACCGGTGATTGTGACTAAGGAGAACGAGTCACCTGCTCCTATTCCTCATCCTTCTCCTTCCCCAATTTCTCCACCTCTTCCTTCTACCCCACCTTCACCCGTGGTTGTGAGTGATCCTATTCTCCCAAAGCCTTCCTCTTCTTCCAATATACCTTATCCATCTAGGTTGAGGAAAGAGAAGCAAAAGAGCAAGGATGATATTCAGGTTTCGAATTTCCTTAAAATGTTCAAACAATTGAATTTCAATATCTCCTTCGCTGAGGCTCTCGCTCACATGCCCAAATATGAAAAAATGTTTAAAGATCTTCTGAGCGACAAGGAAAAGCTCCTCGATATTGCCAACACCCAACTTAATGAGAATTGCTCTGCAGTGCTCTTAAGGAAATTGCCAACCAAGCTTGGTGATCCGGGTCGTTTTCTTATCCCTTGCAATTTCCCGGGAGTAGAGAATTACATGGCCCTAGCTGATCTAGGTGCCAGCATTAATCTCATGCCTCTAAGTGTTTGGAAGCAATTATCTCTCCCAGAGCTAGTCCCCACCAAAATGACTTTGGAATTAGCTAACCGTACGGTTGCTTATCCAGTGGGGATAGCCGAAGACGTCATTGTAGGAGTCGACAAATTCATCTTCCCTGCTGATTTTGTTGTCGTCGACTACGAGATGGACCCCCGTGTGCCACTAATTGTTGGTCGTCCATTCTTGAGGACCGGTCGCACTCTTATTGATGTTGAAGCCGGTGAGCTTATCATGCGAGTGGGTGACGATAAAGTAGTCTTCAACATGGGAAAGTTGTCTAAACAGCCTTATTCATATGAGAGTGTTAATTGTATTGACGTTCTTGATGAGGCTTGTGAAGAACACTTTAATGATGCTTGCAAAAGTATTCCTACCTCTCTTCCCAATGTTGAGACCGTGTCCTCCATTGATTCATCGTTGTCTCTATTTTGGAGATAGTGATTTATTTTGGAACAATCTTGAAGATACCATGGGAGATGCGAATTTAGCTACTAATGAATCTCCTATCGATGGGGATGAAGACATGAATTTCTTTGACAATCTTCTCAACGAAGACAATCCTTCGCCTCCATCTCCCACGGTCATTGCTATCGATACTCCGACTTTGAAAACGCCTCCCGTCGAAAATCCTCCGGATTTGGAACTTAAGGAGTTGCCGCCACATCTCGAGTACGTGTTCCTTGACGACAACAAGAAGTCGCCCGTCATTATTGCAACGGATTTCAAAGATGAAGAGAAAACTCGCCTCGTTGCCGTGCTGAAAGCTCATAAGAAGGCTATTGCTTGGAAGATTTCTGATATTCGTGGAATTGATCCTCACTTCTGCACGCACAAAATTCTCATGGAGGACGACTATAAGCCCACTATTCAAAGCCAACGAAGGGTGAATCCAAAAATCCATGAAGTCATCAAAACAGAGGTTATCAAACTTCTTGATGCGGGTATGATTTACCCTATTTCGGATTCACCATGGGTTAGTCCAATCCATTGTGTGCCCAAGAAGGGCGGAATAACCGTTGTTCCCAATGAACACAACGAGTTGATTCCCACTCGTCTCGTTACTGGGTGGAGAGTTTGTATAGACTACCGCAAACTCAATGATGCCACGAGAAAGGATCATTTCCCTCTACCTTTTATGGACCAAATGCTTGAACGATTAGCAGGAAATGAATATTACTGCTTTCTTGATGGTTTCTCGGGTTATTTTCAAATACCCATCGATCCCCAAGATCAAGAGAAAACTACATTCACTTGTCCCTATGGCACTTTTGCTTACAAAAGAATGCCTTTTGGCTTATGTAATGCGCCCGGGACTTTCCAAAGGTTTATGTTAGCTATCTTCCATGACATGGTTGAACAAACCATGGAAGTCTTCATGGATGATTTCTCGGTCTTCGTGGATTCATTCTCTTCTTGCCTTGCCAATTTGGAACGTATTCTTAAGCGGTGCGAAGACACTCGTCTTGTTCTGAATTGGGAAAAATGCCATTTTATGGTAAAAGAAGGCGTCGTGCTTGGACATAAGATCTCGAAAGCCGGTCTTGAAGTAGACCGTGCTAAAGTCGATGTTATCGCAAAGTTGCCTCCACCTTCAACCGTGAAGGGTGTGAGAAGTTTCCTGGGTCATGCGGGCTTCTACCGTCGATTCATCAAAGATTTTTCCCAAATCGCTCGCCCGATGACCCACCTCTTGGAAAAAGATACTCCTTTTATCTTCTCCAAAGAGTGTCTTGAAGCCTTCAACTCGCTTAAGGATAAGCTAACTAAGGCACCCGTCTTGGTTACCCCTAATTGGGAGCTGCCTTTCGAGATGATGTGCGATGCTAGCGATTTTGCTATTGGAGCGGTTCTTGGACAAAGAGTGAACAAACACTTCCAACCGATCCATTACGCTAGCAAGACAATGACGGGGGCACAATTGCATTATACGACAACCGAAAAAGAGCTTTTAGCTGTTGTCTATGCTTTTGAAAAATTCCGCCCCTATCTTGTCCTTTCTACCACCATTGTGTACACCGATCATTCCGCGCTGAAGTACTTGTTGACAAAGCAAGATTCCAAACCAAGACTTCTTCGGTGGGTTTTGCTGCTCCAGGAATTTAAAATCAAAATTCGCGATAAAAAAGGAGCTGAAAACTTAGCCGCGGATCATCTCAGCAGACTTGAGGATCCTTACCAGGGGGATCATCCGAACAAAGAAATCAATGATTCTTTTCCCTTGGAGACCTTAATGTCTATAAACTCGAAGTCGAATGAAACCCCGTGGTTTGCGGACTTTGCAAACTACTTGGCGGGTGGAATTCTCAAGGAAGGGTTGACGTCCCAACAAAAGAAAAAGTTCTTCACCGACATTAAGACTTACTTTTGGGACGACCCTTACCTATTCAAACAATGTGCTGACCTGATTATCCGCCGATGTGTTGACGGACCGGCATCGTCTAAAATCCTTGATGCTTGCCACAAAGGACCCACCGGTGGTCACTTTGGTCCCAACTACACCGCCAAAAAAGTGTTTGATTCCGGATTTTATTGGCCCTCCATATATCGTGATGCTCAGAATATGGTTAAACGATGTGATGTTTGCCAAAAGCAAGGCACAATCACACATAAAGACGAGATGCCTCAGAATTTCATACAAGAATGTGAAATCTTTGATGTTTGGGGTATCGACTTTATGGGGCCATTCCCTTCGTCTAAAGGAAACAAATACATCCTTGTAGTCGTTGACTACGTTTCAAAGTGGGTTGAAGCCAAAGCTTTACCTACTAATGACGCAAGGGTGGTTTGTAACTTTTTAAAAGCTCTATTCGCTAGATTCGGTGTGCCTCGCGCCATTATTAGTGATCGTGGGACTCATTTCTGCAATGACCAATTTGCTAGAGTCATGGCTAAGTACGGTGTAAATCATCGTCTTTCCACAGCCTACCACCCACAAACTAATGGCCAGGCTGAAATATCCAACCGAGGACTAAAGCGAATTCTGGAAAGAACCGTGGGAGAGCATCATGCCGCATGGGCTGATAAACTTGATGATGCTTTGTGGGCTTTCCGTACTGCTTACAAGACCCCGATCGGCTGTACGCCTTATCGTCTTGTGTACGGGAAAGCGTGCCACCTCCCCATTGAGTTGGAGCACAAGGCTTACTGGGCCTTGAAGTGGGCCAATTTTGATATCAACAAAGCCGATGACCTACGCAAGATCCAACTCAATGAGCTGAATGAACTCCGTAATGAGGCTTATGAAAATTCTTTAATCTATAAGGAAAGGACTAAGCTCATTCACGACTCCAAGATTAAAAACCGAGAGTTCCATGTTGGAGACAAAGTCTTACTTTTTAACTCTCGGTTGAAAATCTTCTCGGGAAAGCTCAAATCTCGTTGGTCCGGCCCATTCACCATTGCCCAAATTTTTCCATATGGTACTCTCGAGCTCGCTCAACCTGATAGACCAAATTTTAAGGTGAATGGCCAACGAGTGAAGTTGTACTTTGGTGAGGACACCTCTCAGGAGGTGATTCCATCCCTCACCACGTTCCCCATGAACTGAATTTGGGTCGAGTCAGGCTCGTGACTCGGTTATCAAAAACAAGCGCTCCTCGGGAGGCAGACCGAGTATCTATCCCTTTAACCCCTAAGTGTAGGGGAGGACATATTTTGGTCGTTTGTGTTTGTGTGGTGATGTGATTACAGGGATAACTGCAATCTTGGAATTTTTGAAGAACCGTGCTCCCGTGTTATCCGAAATCCGGTTCTATCTCTCAACTATCGTGATTCAATTTTCTTCATACTCACATTTAAAATTGATCACTTTAGTCGTCTCTTCCTTAACTTGAGTTAACCAACGTGCAAAATATCATAAGTGTAGGGGAGACTTTTCCCACATGCTTAAACATTGAGGACAATGTTTATCTTAAGTGTAGGGGGGACTTCTATCGAAGTTTTAAGTGGACTTTTCCATGAAAATGCCTTCATTTAACCGGAAAATCATATTTTTCAACATTTTTCAAATTTTTTATTAACTTTGGCCATTTAGTTGTAATTTTTAAATTTTTATCCCGCAATAAAGTCAAAAATATTAATAAAGTGGCGTAGCTAGTTTAGAAGTCTTTGATCTATTAGGCCCGTTGCGTTTATTTTGACTCAACCCGAATAGACTTATCCAAGTTTATTCTAGCTAGTATCCTTAAGCATGTAGACCTTAATTGGTTTATTAGGCTAAGTGTCCACGAGTCTCATTACTTGAGATTTTAAATTGTGGAGAGCGAGAAATGATAGAGTCAATTATAAGTCGGTATTCTTGCACAAACTCACTTGGTGTAATTATTTGCCTATTCTCCCATCACTTGCTAAATAACTTATCTGCAATAAGTAAGGTCGTACGATTTGAAAAGTTACTTAGCTTCTAGCCCAAGATCGTTTAAAATTTGCTCGGTAATGACGAGAGTTCATAGCCAAGGCATAACTTATGAAGCGGGGCGCGAAGATTGGCGAGTCCGAAAAGGCCCTAACAAGGCATGAGGATTCAATCTTATTGCTGAAGATCCAAAGTGATGTGAAAAGCATTATTCCTAAAGTCAATATGAAGGATCAAGACTCACGACGAAAAGCAATCAACTCCCATAAAGATCATGGAGAAGTCTATCCGAAAAGACCCTAACAAGGTATGAGGATAAATAGATCCAAGTCCGAAAAGGAGGCGGATCGTTGTATCTCAAAATCCCAATTAGAGATTGAAGAAATAATCATGAAGTCGTAGTCAACAAAGTTAGAGTACCCCTCAAAAGTCTCCAAGTGAAGAAACTCTATTATGATGAGAAGACCATTATCTCAAGAACGTCTCTCGAAGATATGAAGTATGAAGTACATGCCAAATATCGGCCCGAGAAAGGTCTCAAATCGTGAACCGAGTTATGCCAAGATATGAACTTTTTGATATCCCGAGAAGCAGTTTTAAGAGATTTTGTCCTTTAGCTAACTATTGATCAAATCGTCCTACTTTGCTTTCAGCCTAAATAAACTATCAAAATAAGTCCAAAAATGCATCTTCATGATCATTCTAAGACAAAAATAAAATATAAGAGATACACCTAGGAATAAGGGAGTTTAAGCATTTAATTAAGCCATGTGTGCAAGTGTTTGAATTGCTAACTTATAATAACAATGATCTCGTTTTTAAGCTTAGTTTGGGGAAAGTGAAACTTGAGGGTGATAAATCTTCGCAGCACCAAAGCCCTAATGTAAGTCATTGATTTCTTTGCAAGTTATTTCCATCCTTTCGGTTATTTTAAAGTTTTAATTCCTTTTACTACTTTAAATTTTTGTTTAGTAATATGTGAATAAGGCCAAGGTTGATTAATTATGAGAAAAGTGTAAACTTGCTTTATCACTAAGCATTGCATGAGGGCATGGCAATGGTTAAGTGTAGGGGATTTGATAGGTGTGTAAACACCCATCCTTTTACCACTTAATTCTGGCTAAAACAAGACCAAAACACGTATTTAATATCATTTGTTTGGAATTATGCGTGGTTTTTGTGTTTATTGTGTTTTCAGAGCTAACCGGATGAATATTAAAGAAAACATGGGATTGCACGGGTTTTATCAAGGAAAAAGACTCAAGATAAAGTCTATTGTCCAAGAGATGCAAAAGATTTGAAGTCACTGGGCCTATTCAAAGATTTATCGAAGAAAAGGACCAAAGACGGAAGATTTACATAAGTCGAAGAAACTCAAGTCTATTTAACGAAGAAATTAAAAGACGAGTTGGATTTAATCGACGACAAATCCCGAATCAGAATCGAAAACGTCAACTTTTCTGAAAAGACGAGAAGACAAGAAGAAAGGGAGAAAGCCCACTCAACAACCAACCACTAGGACTATATATAGTTTCCCCCTTCACATTTTAGGGAGTTAGCTTTTATTATTTTTTTTTCCTTCCCAGTCTTTTTAGTTCGTAGCTCCACAAACACCATTAGGGTGTTTGGTGGTTTTTCATTTTTTTCAATCTTGTAAGTGTTTGATCATCACTATTGTTAACTTTTACATTAATCTTTCAATCCAATCTTTCTTTTCATCTTGTTCATCATCATCTTTCATGTCAAGTTTTTAAGTTCTTATTTGGTTGAGTTTTGATTTTAAAAAGTTGTTGAATTTGTGTTTTTATTGGTGGGATTTGTTGCTTATGGTATTTAAAAGATTATTGATTAGTTTGGTAAAACCCTTTTTGAGTATTCGAGTTGATTTGGATTTAAATTCGTATCTTCTGTTCCTCCGCTGCTGTTACTGTTCTTCATCACCTTAATTATTCCGAATAGGCTGTTGGACTCGTCCCCTATTCGGAATATTTCATACATTCCGCATAGGTTAGATTTTCCGAATAGGACTGTTCACTTTTCCTTCACTCGGAATATTTTATATATTCCGAATGGCTTGTTTTTTTCGCATAGGGTCTGCTTTCCGAATTGCCCCCTTTTTCCGCATAAACCATTTTTTTCCAAATTGAGAATTTTATTCCGAATAGGCAATGTTTTCCGCATAAGATCAACTTTTCCGAATAGCCTTAACTTTCCGAATAAGGCCTTGTTTTCCGAACAACCTTTACTTTCCGAATAGGGTTTTTCTTTCCGAATAGCATCTTTTTCCGAATAGTCTGAATTTTCCGCATAGGCCTTTATTTTCCGAATAGAGCATTTTTTCCGCATAGGACATTATTATTCCGAATTGATTATTTTTTCCGAGTAGGATTATTTTCCGATTAGAGCATTTTCAGTTAGGTCAGTTTTCAGTTGCTGTTTTCTTTAAATTTTTAATCCTAGTTTTACTTTTTAATTGTTTTAAGTTTATATTTTAATTTACGTTAATCATTTATCTTTTCAATAAGAATAGAAAACCCAATCCACTTTTTGTCACCAAGAACAAAGCATTCCACTTTTAACTGAGATCAATTCGAGAGGATTCCGAGATTAATTTGAACCCATAGAAAAAGCTTGTATCACGGGCCATGAATTCTTGTTGTCTTCCCGAGAATTACCTTCAAGTACCTGAGATAAAACATGTTAAAAGAAAAGGTCAGCGATAACGCCGAGTGAATTCATAGAGTTTAATAAAATCCATCAATATAACATCGGTATAAAATTATTACCGAAAATCATTTTGTACAAATCCATGTAGTAGGCCATAAAATAGCCAAAATCATTTAATACAAATCCTTGTCAAAATCATAATATAGGCATTTGCCTTAAAAATCATTATATGAGCCAATGTCGTAAAAACATCATACAATACGTCTTACGACGTTGTATAAAGTCAAATAAAAACCGTTATATGAATATGGTTATGAAAACCAAAACACGAACATAATATCAATAGTATGACCCTGTATTGCTAGTCAGGCAATACATCGTTATTCGGAGCGTCTAGTAGTATTTCGTTAGTTGGATTATTATAAGCCGCATGACATTGTTACCTTACTAAAACAAACAACGGGTAGCTAAACCGATACTCAGTTTGCCCATCTAAATTAGCGTGTCGTCACAAAGTTCACGCTATGGAAATCTTCTCATACATAAATTCTCTTACCAATCAATGTGGCACGACGGGGATCAACCGTCAAGGCGCGAACTGGGGTGATCGTCCCCAAATAGTACTATTATATGCATAAGCGTCTACCAACTCCCGGTAGTTCACAATTCATGCTAATGGGACTTTTAGTCACATAACCTAACTTTGATAATCCATTTGATTTCATCTATCGGGTCCTTTAATCATTTATCGGGTCATACAATCGGGTCATACAATCATTCGGGTCCAAATCAATAAACAAACAATCGGGACAAATGGTGTCCTATTTTATAAAAACTAACATGTTATCTCCCTCGCGGGTTTATAAAACATTTCATAAAAACATTTAAAAGAATGTGAGGCTATGAACTCATGTTGATGTGGGAAGGCGGGTTATCGGCAATTCGGACGTACGGTACGTGCTTCAATCACGGAAACCTAGACAAATAATACTCGTCTTAGACTCATGTCCAATGACTTTATAAAAATAACAATTATGTATACATATGATGATTTTATATATATGATGATCAAGTGGGTTTACATATTCTCATTTACTCATTTTAGTGTTATGTGTCGATAACTTTTATACTAGTTTACTAGTTTTACCTATTTACGTGTTTTTGGTCCAATAAACTTATTATAAGTTCTTTAACTTGTTTTAATCCATTTTATACTTATATTATCAGTATCTATACTTCCCATGTTGGGCCCAAATTGGTTAATCCCAATAAGTTCTTTTTATAAGTGTTTAACTTATTTAGTCCAATTATTAGTCCAATATGTTTACTTAGTCCGTTAATGTCCGTATGTTATATAGTTAGGGTTTTTATCGGTTTTTACTTGTTATACATGTCTATATATCAGTATATGAGTTTATAAAATTTTACATTAGACGGGTCCAACCGTCTAAGTTTTATTTAACAAAAATGTTAATTTTACGGTAATAGCCGGAAAAAGTCGTAAAAATCAAGTTTATAGTTTTTATTACTTATAAGTATTATTCCACTACCATTTTTATAATTTATACACTTATTTAACCTTTTACATATTTATATAAATAAAATCCATAAGTTAGTGGGTTTTTATTTTACATTTTATACAATATAATTTTGAGTGCTTATATAATAATAATAAACATTAATTCTCAAAATCTGATTTTTATTTTCATCTTCACCAAAACTGCCATATCTAGAGTTCTATATGGAGATAGAAGCTCAAATTTTTATCACATAAACTACATGATATGTGATCCATTTAACTCTAATATAGCTACTGTTGAATCATCTTCTAAGTATTTTCTAAAATCGTCCAAAACAGTAAACTCAGATTTGTACTTTAAACTTGTTTTGATCATATCTCACTCATTACAATGATTCCATTGCATGGCCAACTCTCACATGTGTACAAGACCCATAGATTACTGTTTATTCATTAATCTATGCCATTTTTATCAGTTCACCATTTGATTCTTTACTGTTTTATACAGCCAACAAATTTAGACAAGATTTTAATCTTGTTTCTTATAGTTTTTCATCTTTTTAAGCATGTTTATCAACACAAAATCCCCACACAATATTTTTATCATCATATAATCATCATAAACATTTACAATAGGAAATAAAATACATGATTACATAACCAAAAATAACAAGAGGATGAGGAGGACAATCTTTATACCACCATGTTGATGTAGGTTATGATTTGGACATGGATTTTGATGGAGAAACTTGTGCATAACCAAGACCATCTTCAAGACCACCATTCTTCATGAACACCTTGTAGAAAATCAGCCCCAAGACTCCATGAAAACTCCTCCTTGGATGTTATAATCACCACCAATCAATAGGGTTTTAAAAGGGCTTCAACATGTGTATGAACAACATGGGATTTCATGGTTAAATCAAGATCAAATGGATGTTTTGGGGTAATATGGGACGGCCCAAAGAGAGAGTGTGACAGAAATTTGGGTGGATTTGCATGTTGTAAATGAGGAAGTGGAAAAGAGTTGATGGTTTTGTGTAAATGGTAGCTTTAGTTGTAAGACTTAAGCCATGTGTAAGCAACTTAGCTTACACTTGCCACATCAAGTGGTGTAGTGGCTAGTTAGGCTGGTTTGAGTGGGGGTGGGACAAGTGTCCCACTTGTCTCATCCTCATTTACTTACGGGTACTCCTCGATTCTAGTTTCCTCGATTTGCGTGCCCTCGGGTCGTTTTACGAAAAACGTTTTTATAAATTACGAATCAACGGCACAAAACGAATCTAATAAAAATTGTTTCATCAAAAACGGAGTTCGAAAACGTAAATACGTAATCCTAAGGTTTCCGGTTTAGTTGTAAAGGACGTTAAAATAAAATCGTAAGTCCTAATCTCTTCTCGTAAATTTGTGAGTTTAAGAACCAACACAAATTTAAAATCTCAAAATAATATTTACGGATAAATTTATTTTCTGAAATGGCGGACTGTCACCAAAGACGGTGTATGTAAACGTAAGCACATAACGTAGAATCCTCCGGTTTAGACGTAGTCGATGCTACTTCAAGACGTAAATCCAAATTTCTTCCCAAAAATAAGTGAGTTCATAAAATAATATTTTCAAATAAATATTGAGAATAAAATATTGACCATAAATTGACGGATTGTCACACCAGTACCCATGCTGTCCACGTACCATGATCTAAATATCTAGTCGCTCCAAGTCTCGTATAATCTCTTCCTCTATCTTAATGCCGTTTATCATACCCGAATTTCTACTAAGAGCATCTGCCACTACATTCGCCTTGCCAGGATGATACTGTAGATTAATATCATAATCCTTCAACAGCTCTAACCACCTTCTCGGCCTCATGTTCAGTTCATGTTGTGTGAAGATGTATTTCAGGATCTTTTGATCAGTGAAGATATCACATGATTTTCCATACAAGTAATGCCTCCATATCTTCAGTGCAAACACGACTGTTGCAAGTTCCAAGTCATGCGTAGGGTAGTTCTCCTCATAAGGCTTAAGCTGTCGTGATGCGTAGGCAATCACTTTCCCAGGTTGCATGAGAACACAGCCAAGGTCCTTCCCTGAAGCATCACTGTAGCTTGAAATCCACCTGTACCAGATGGGAGAGTAAGAATAGGTGCAGATACCAGCCTCTGCTTTAAGTCTTCAAATCTCATCTCTCTTTCTTCAGTCCAGACGAATTTCTCCCCTTTCCGCATCAGTTTGGTCAATGGCAGTGCTAATCGGGAAAGGTTCTTTACGAACCTACGGTAGTAACCATCTAAGCCTAGAAAGCTGCAAACTTCAGTTGTTGACGTCGGTCTTGGCCACTTGGTAATAGCCTCAACCTTCGCAGGATACATGGTTATTCCTTCGCAGGATACTATGTGGCCTAGAAACGCCACATTACTCAACCAGAATTCGCATTTGGAGAACTTGGCATACAGCTGCTTCTGGCGAAGTATTTGTAATACTGTACGAAGATGGTCTTCATGTTCTTCCTTTGACTTAGATAGAATAAGAATATCATCAATGAAGACAATGACGAACTTGTCCAGAACCTTATGGAAGATACGGTTCATCAAGTCCATGAAAACTGATGGAGCATTTGTAAGGCCAAATGGTATAACTACGAATTCGTAGTGTCCATATCGTGTACGGAAAGCACTCTTGGCGATATCCTGCTCTTTCACCCGTAGCTGATGATAGCCAGACCTCAAATCGATCTTGGAGAAATGTTTGGCCCATTGGAGTTGGTCAAACAAATCATAAATGTGTGGCAAAGGATATCGATTTCTAATAGTGATCTTGTTAAGCTCACGATAATCAACGCAAAGACGCATACTGTCATCCTTCTTCTTCACGAATAAAACCGGTGCACCCCATGGAGATGCACTAGGTCGGATGAAGCCTCGTTCCAAAAGTTCCTGTAGTTTCTCCTTTAACTCCTTAAGCTCGATGGGAGCCATGCGGTAAGGAGCCTTGTAAATTGGCTCAGATCCTGGGATGAGCTCAATATTAAACTCTATTTCACGAGCAGGTGGTATGCTTGATGTTCTTCAGGAAACACGTCAGGAAATTCTGACACGATAGGCTGATTCTGGAGAGATGGAGATTCAGCATCCATGTCATGAACAGTAGCTAAGAAGCCCTCGCAACCATGTGACAGTAATGCACGTGCTTGTAAGGTTGAAATTATTTCTACAGACCTTCCGGGTATAAAACCGTTGTGAATGTACTCTGGCGCGTTTACATCACCAACGATGACCCAATATGAATGGCAGTCAATGGTGGCGTGGTGTTTGGATAGCCAGTCCATGCCTAATATCATGTCGAAATCGCACATGTCCAATGGAAGTGCATTAACTGGACGAATTACGTCGTCAAACTTAAGGGGAAGACTTCCACACCATGTGTGATGCGTACAGAGTCTCTTAAGGGCGTGTAAATGTATAAGACATTTTCTAATGGCATAGGGGATATCCTAACACGCTTGGCATAAACAGTGGATATGACCGAATGAGTAGCACCCGTGTCAAATAAAACGCATGCATCTTGACCATACATATACAAGATGACAGTGATGGTACCTGATGACTTGTTGGCCTGGTCACGCGAGGTCGTTTACACCCGTACAGTAGGAGGAGGTGGCTTGGAGTCGGTATGTCCAGAAGTGCCCTCAACCTCACCCTTACGGCAGTCCTTCATGCGATGGCCTGACTGGCCACACTTGAAGCAAGCATCACTATCACGGCGAGACGACCCCGGGTGTTTGCGGTTGCACGTAGTTAATAACTAAATTTTTACTATGTCGTTTCTTTTCGATTTGAAAAAGGTGTAGAAACTAGAAGGGGGTTGAATAGTTTCTTATATTTACTTGTTAAATGATGGTTTGCAAAAAATCTTTTTCTCAAAAACTTAAGACTTAAGGAAATAAGTGAAATCTTCTTATGCACAATATGAACAATGATAGTGTAATTTAAACTAATACGAACTAATATATATATGCACAAAGAATAAAGAATGTAAAGAGTTAAGGGTAAAGAAAGATCAAACCAAACACCAAGGATTTATAGTTGTTCGGCAACGAAGCTCACTCCTCGTTCCTACTCCACTCCTCGAGTACTCCTTACTCGAGAGTTCACTACACAACAAGCTCCTTATGGTGGAGAAAACCGTACACGTCGCTTAACCAATTTCCGACCCTATGCTAAAAGTCGAGCCGTAATCGTAGCTAGGACCAATCTACACAAGTATACTTAGTACATACACAACTTCCAAATAGACACAACTACTTGGATCTTCACAACTATTACACAACAACAAATGTATAAGATTTGATCTTCAAAGGAACTTTGGTGGTGGACTCAACACTTCACGATGATAGTGTTCTTCTCTTTGCACTTGAAGAGGAAGGGATCTGGAGATAGATTCACTTCTAAACAAGTAGTAATCAATCAAATAATCAAGGATTTGAGTGATTTAAGAAGTATGTTTGAATCTGGAAATTTGTGTGCAAAAGAGGTGAATTGAAAATATGAGAAAGGTCCACTATTTATAGGACAAAGGGCCAACGGCTATATCTGCCCGCGGTTCCTTATCTTAGCCCGCGGTACCTTATCGATAAGGAACTGTCTAGGCGCTAAGGAACCGCCGGGCTAGACTCCGCTCCCTTTTTGTCCTTTAGTGGTAGAGGTCATATCTGGTTATAAAAATATCCAGAAAGGATATTCCAAATCATAAGGGAATATGCCATTTTCAAATTTTCAAATATTTAATTTAATAAAACATTTTCTTAAAAAGAAAGTTTAATTAAAAACTTGTCACACTTAATAAAAAGTGAGTTTTAAGAAAAGATTAAATCACTTGATCACTTGATTAAGGTTAGTACTTGTTTATTCATACCTTAAGTGAAAATGGGTAAAATGAAAAATATTTGAACTCAAGAATTCGTTTTTCGTTGTTTTTTTAAATGCTTGTTTTTACATAATGTCGTAATCAAAACTAAGCGAGACCGAAAAATGCAAGTAACGTTTTTAGGCATTATTGCATTAACAATCTCCCCTTTTTTGATTCCGACAATATATAAACTCAATCATACAAAACACAAGATTTTCGAAGACGAGTTTATTCATTTCTCCCCCTTTGTCGAAGCAAAAAGGTTGCACAAGTCGGTGTTGAATAGATGGACTTTGCAAAGACTCCCCCTTGGTGCTTACTCCCCTAGCTTGGGGCACCGAGGAATCGAGATATGGTGACAAGCTACATAGAAGGGTTAGTTGAACAAAAGAAACAACCAACAAGACATAGCTATAGGTCACACTAAAAGAATAAAAGAGAAGAAAACACAAATACTAAGATCCAAGTGAAGTCATATAAAAATAAGAAAAGAGTCATACAAAGATGTATGAAATAGAAAACAAGCCAAAAGCATAAATCTAATCCTAGTTAATCTAGAATTCTAAGATTTGCTTAAAAGAAAAAGGTGTCTTGAGGATAAGCAACCAATGCTTATATGAAAGACAAGGTAGTGGCAGAATGTTGTGGTGGTGGCTTGGTGGAGATCTCATAATCAAAGTGAAGAGGAGGCTTGATTAAGAGACTCTTGATGTAGATCAACTCCTCATAGATGTGTGCCATAGCAAGATGTTGATATTGACAACAATGACAGTATGTCCCATGGTGTATGACATTATCATGAGAAGGAGGAAGAACACTAAAGGGTGATGGTGGAAGAAAAGATGTTCCACAATCAACATTCTTGGTAGGAGAGATGTGATTAAGAGTGTTCTTGGGTGAATTGGGATTGAAAGCAATTGGGGAGAATCAAGGAGAATCAAGGATTTCATTAGGAGAGTAAGACATTTTGGGATGTGAAGTAAGGCAAAATGCTTATGGTTTAATAGGAAAGGCTCAAGGTATTTTTGGGGTGGTCAAAGGGTTGAAGCAAAGATTCTCAAAAATGTTGGAACAAATTTGGAATTTCAAAAATACCCGAAAAATAAGGAAGCACTGTTCGCGGTTCCTTATTGCTTCCGGCGGTTCCTTATTGATAAGGAACCGCGGTTCATATATGGAACCGCCTACAGTGGTTGAGTTTTGGTGGTGAAGGAAGATTTTTCAGCAAATCTTATTTTTCTAGTCTAACTTAACATAGGGATATGCTTGAAAGCAAAGATAGAAAAAGAGAACACATACTAACTCACCAAATAGAGATTGACAAAAATACATGGATTTTAAAAATCGATGTAGGAGGTGTGTAAGAAAAGACCTTAAGTCATGACACAATGATCCTCCATGATTCTATCTTGTTCTTTCTGTGTTTGAGAGAATCATACATATGAATAATGTAAGCTCGAGATTAATAGCAAGAATCTATGAAAATTGTTTTTAGATTGAATTACAATGTCAAAACATTTCTCAACCATTTTTGAAAGAGACTTTGAGGATTTTGAAAAGGAGAAGAGAAGATTTTCAAGAAGAGTTTAGGAGACTCAAGGACTCAAAGTGATACAAGACTCAAAGGAAAGAAAAAGACTCAATAAAGGAAAGCAATTAAGGAATATGCTTTTCCGACACTCACATACTCGGCTTCCGTGGTGGATATCGCAAGAGCGGTTTGTTTCTTGGAGAACCAAGAAGTTAAACAACAACCCATGAAGGTACAAACACCACTAGTGCTTTTCTGGTCCACATAGTCTCCCGCATGATCCAAGTCCGCGTAGACAATGGTTTCTAAGCCGGTCCCTATAGGATACCATAATCCTAAATGTATAGTCCCTTTAATGTATCGGAAGATACGCTTAACCGCTTCAAGGTGACAGGTTTTGGGAGCCTCTTGGAAACGAGCACAAAGGCAAACACTAAACATGATATCCGGTCGACTTGCCGTTAGGTACAACAAACTACCAATCATACCTCTATATTTGGTGTTGTCTACCGACTCACAATCATCATCTACGGTGAGTTTAGTATCCGAGGCCATAGGGGTCTTCATTGGTCTAGATTCTTCTAATCCAAATTTCTTTAGCATTTCTTTAGCGTACTTAGATTGACTAAAGAAAATACCATCGTCCATTTGTTTTATTTCGAGTCCTAAAAAGAAGTTAAGTTCTCCCATCATACTCATTTCGAACTCATCATGCATGATTTTGGCAAAGTCATTACACAATTCTTGACAAGTTGAGCCAAATATAATGTCATCAATATATATTTGCACAATTATGAGATGAGAACCTTTCTTCTTTGTAAAGAGAGTGTTGTCTACCATTCCCATGGTATACTCATGTTTGACAAGAAACGCTTTAAGTCTATCATACCAAGCTTTGGGTGCTTGTTTAAGACCATAAAGTGCCTTCTTAAGCTTGTAAACATGATCCGGTTTCTCAAAATCAATGAAGTCGGGAGGTTGAGCCACATATACCTCCTATTGATGAAACTGTTAAGAAACGCACTCTTTACATCCATTTGTTGAAGCTTAATATCTAAGGCACAAGCGTAGGCTAAAAGGATTCTAATGGCTTCTAATATAGCTACCGGTGCATATGTCTCGTCGTAATCAACCCCTTTTTGTTGATTATAGCCTTGTGCTACAAGTCTAGCTTTGTTACGAGACACAACACAATTCTCATCTAGCTTATTCCTATATACCCATTTGGTTCCTATAATGGTATAACTTCTAGGTGGAGGAACAAGTTCCCAAACATCATTAGCAACGAATTGATTCAATTCTTCTTGCATCGCAATGACCCAACTCTCATCCGTCAAAGCTTCTTTAACATTCTTTGGTTTAATCAAGGAGACGAAACAAAAGAAGTTACTTTGGTTTTGGACTTGAGATCTTAGGGTCCTTTGATTTAAGTCACCAGTGATATTATTGAGAGTATGATCCTTAGACTCCTTAATGTTTACTTCCTTTTTAATACTAAGGTCTTCAACTCCTATTTTTCTAACCTCTTTGGCTCTAACTACTTCTACTTCATCCAAGTCATCATCAACCAATGGTGGTGTCTTGGTTAAAGGAGGAGTTTCATCAAAAGTCACGTTAAGTGATTCTTCAATTACGCCCGAGGTTCTATTAAGAACTATGTAGGCTTTGCTAGTTTGGGAATAACCTAAAAAGATACCTTCGTAAGACTTTGGGTCAAACTTGGTAAGGTAGTCTTTGGTGTTGAGGATAAAGCACTTGCTTCCAAATACCCTAAAGTATTCCAATGAGGGTTTCTTACCTTTAAGAATCTCATAGGGGGTATTTCCTAGAAGGGGGGGTTGAATAGTTTCTTATATTTACTTGTTAAATGATGGTTTTCAAAAAATCTTTTTCTCAAAAACTTAGACTTAAGGAAATAAGTGAAATCTTCTTATGCACAATATGAACAATGATAGTGTAACATAAACTAATACTAACTAATATATATGCACAAAGAATAAAAAAG
Organism: Glebionis coronaria; assembly: GCA_025667525.1. Classification (NCBI taxonomy): domain Eukaryota; kingdom Viridiplantae; phylum Streptophyta; class Magnoliopsida; order Asterales; family Asteraceae; genus Glebionis; species Glebionis coronaria. The sequence goes on along the minus strand of CM046882.1, from coordinate 195,961,369 downwards.
AGTTAAGGGTAAAGAAAGATCAAACCAAACACCAAGGATTTATAGTGGTTCAGAAACGAACCTCACTCCTCGTTCCTACTCCACTCCTCGAGTACTCCTTACTCTAGAGTTCACTACACAATAAGCTCCTTATGGTGGAGAAAACCGTGCACGTCGCTTAACCAATTTTCGACCCTAAGCTAAAAGTCGAGCCCTAATCGTAGCTAGGACCAATATACACAACTATACTTAGTACATACACAACTTCTAAGTAGACACAACTACTTGGATCTTCACAACTATTACACAACAACAAATGTATAAGATTTGATCTTCAAAGGATCTTTGGTGGTGGACTCAACACTTTACAATGATAGTGTTCTTCTCTTTGCACTTGAAGAGGAAGGGATCGTGGAGATAGATTCACTTCTAAACAAGTAGTAATCAATCAAATAATCAAGGATTTGAGTGATTTAAGAAGTATGTTTGAATCTGGAAATTTGTGTGCAAAAGAGGTGAATTGAAAATCTGAGAAAGGTCCACTATTTATAGGACAAAGGGCCAACGACTATATCTCCCGCGGTTCCTTATCTTAGCCCGCGGTACCTTATCGATAAGGAACCGCCTAGGCGCTAAGGAACCGCCGGGCTAGACTCCGCTCCCTTTTTGTCCTTAAGTGGTGGAGGTCATATCTGGTTATAAAAATATCCAGAAAGGATATTCCAAATCAAAAGGTAATATGCATTTTCAAATTTTCAAATATTTAATTTAATAAAACATTTTCTTAAAAAGTAAGTTTAATTAAAAACTTGTCACACTTAATAAAAAGTGATTTTTAAGAAAAGATTAAATCACTTGATCATTTGATTAAGGTTAGTACTTGTTTATTCATACCTTAGGTGAAAATGGGTAAACTGAAAAATACTTGAACTCAAAAATTCGTTTTTCGTTGTTTTTGTAAATGCTTGTTTTTACATATTGTCGTAATCAAAACTAAGCGAGACCGAAAAATACTGTAGATTAATATCATAATCCTTCAACAGCTCTAACCACCTTCTCGGCCTCATGTTCAGTTCATGTTGTGTGAAGATGTATTTCAGGATCTTGTGATCTGTGAAGATATCACATGATTTTCCATACAAGTAATGCCTCCATATCTTCAGTGCAAACACGACTGTTGCAAGTTCCAAGTCATGCGTAGGGTAGTTCTCCTCATAAGGCTTAAGCTGTCATGATGCGTAGGCAATCACTTTCCCAGGTTGCATGAGAACACAGCCAAGGCCCTTCCCTGAAGCATCACTGTAGCTTGAAATCCACCTGTACCAGATGGGAGAGTAAGAATAGGTGCAGATACCAGCCTCTGCTTTAGGTCTTCAAAGCTCGTCTCTCTTTCTTCAGTCCAGACGAATTTCTCCCCTTTCCGCATCAGTTTGGTCAATGGCAGTGCTAATCGGGAAAAGTTCTTTACGAACCTACGGTAGTAACCATCTAAGCCTAGAAAGCTGCAAACTTCAGTTGTTGACGTCGGTCTTGGCCACTTGGTAATAGCCTCAACCTTCGCAGGATCCATGGTTATTCCTTCTGCGGATACTATGTGGCCTAGAAACGCCACATTACTCAACCAGAATTCGCATTTGGAGAACTTGGCATATAGCTGCTTCTGGCGAAGTATTTGTAATACTGTACGAAGATGGTCTTCATGTTCTTCCTTTGACTTAGATAGAATAAGAATATCATCAATGAAGACAATGACGAACTTGTCCAGAACCTCATGGAAGATACGGTTCATCAAGTCCATGAAAACTGATGGAGCATTTGTAAGGCCAAATGGTATAACTACGAATTCGTAGTGTCCATATCGTGTACGGAAAGCACTCTTGGCGATATCCTGCTCTTTCACCCGTAGTTGATGATAGCCAGACCTCAAATTGATCTTGGAGAAATGTTTGGCCCATTGGAGTTGGTCAAACAAATCATAAATGTGTGGCAAAGGATATCGATTTCTAATAGTAATCTTGTTAAGCTCGCGATAATCAACGCAGAGACGCATACTGTCATCCTTCTTCTTCACGAATAAAACCGGTGCACCCCATGGAGATGCACTAGGTCGGATGAAGCCTCGTTCCAAAAGTTCCTGTTGTTTCTCCTTTATCTCCTTAAGCTCGATGGGAGCCATGCGGTAAGGATCCTTGTAAATTGGCTCAGATCCTGGGATGAGCTCAATATTAAACTCTATTTCACGAGCAGGTGGTATGCCTGGAAGTTCTTCAGGAAACACGTCAGGAAATTCTGACACGATAGGCTGATTCTGGAGAGATGGAGATTCAACATCCATGTCATGAACAGTAGCTAAGAAGCCCTCGCAACCATGTGACAGTAATGCACGTGCTTGTAAGGTTGAAATTATTTCTACAGACCTTCCGGGTATAAAACCGTTGTGAATGTACTCTGGCGCGTTTACATCACCAAAGATGACAAATATGAATGGCAGTCAATGGTGGCGTGGTGTTTGGATAGCCAGTCTATGCCTAATATCATGTCGAAATCGCACATGTCCAATGGAAGTGCATTAACTGGACGAATTACGTCGTCAAACTTAAGGGGAAGACTTCCACACCATGTGTGATGCGTACAGAGTCTCTTAAGGGCGTGTAAATTTATAAGACATTTTCTAATGGCATAGGGGATATCCTAACACGCTTGGCATAAACAGTGGATATAACCGAATGAGTAGCACCTGTGTCAAATAAAACGCATGCATCTTGACCATACATATACAAGATGACAGTGATGGTACCTGATGACTTGTTGGCCTGGTCACGCGAGGTCGTGTACACCCGTACAGTAGGAGGAGGTGGCTTGGAGTCGGTATGTCCAGAAGTGCCCTCAACCTCACCCTTACGGCAGTCCTTCATGCGATGGCATGACTGGCCGCACTTGAAGCAAGCATCGCTATCACGACGAGATGACCCTGGGTGTCTGTGTTTGCACGTAGTTAATAACTAAATTTTTACTATATCGTTTCTTTTCGAATTGAAAAAGGTGTAGAAACTAGAAGGGGGGTTGAATAGTTTCTTATATTTACTTGTTAAATGATGGTTTTCAAAAAATCTTTTTCTCAAAAACTTAGACTTAAGGAAATAAGTGAAATCTTCTTATGCGCAATATGAACAATGATAGTGTAATTTAAACTAATACTAACTAATATATATGCACAAAGAATAAAGAATGTAAAGAGTTAAGGGTAAAGAAAGATCAAACCAAACACCAAGGATTTATAGTGGTTCGGCAACGAAGCTCACTCCTCGTTCCTACTCCACTCCTCGAGTACTCCTTACTCGAGAGTTCACTACACAACAAGCTCCTTATGGTGGAGAAAACCGTACACGTCGCTTAACCAATTTCCGACCCTATGCTAAAAGTTGAGCCCTAATCGTAGCTAGGACCAATCTACATAACTATACTTAGTACATACACAACTTCCAAATAGACACAACTACTTGGATCTTCACAACTATTACACAACAACAAATGTATAAGATTTGATCTTCAAAGGAACTTTGGTGGTGGACTCAACACTTCACAATGATAGTGTTCTTCTCTTTGCACTTGAAGAGGAAGGGATCGTGGAGATAGATTCACTTCTAAACAGTAGTAATCAATCAAATAATCAAGGATTTGAGTGATTTAAGAAGTATGTTTGAATCTGGAAATTTGTGTGCAAAAGAGGTGAATTGAAAATCTGAGAAAGGTCCACTATTTATAGGACAAAGGGCCAACGGCTATATCTGCCCGCGGTTCCTTATCTTAGCCCGCGGTACCTTATCGATAAGGAACTTCCTAGGCGCTAAGGAACCACCGGGCTAGACTCCGCTCCCTTTTTTGTCCTTTAGTGGTGGAGGTCATATCTGGTTATAAAAATATCCAGAAAGGATATTCCAAATCATAAGGGAATATGCCATTTTCAAATTTTCAAATATTTAATTTAATAAAACATTTTCTTAAAAAGAAAGTTTAATTAAAAACTTGTCACTCTTAATAAAAAGTGAGTTTTAAGAAAAGATTAAATCACTTGATCACTTGATTAAGGTTAGTACTTGTTTATTCATACCTTAAGTGAAAATGGGTAAAATGAAAAATACTTGAACTCAAGAATTCGTTTTTCGTTGTTTTTGTAAATGCTTGTTTTTACATAATGTCGTAATCAAAACTAAGCGAGACCGAAAAATGCAAGTAACGTTTTTAGGCATTATTGCATTAACAATCTCCCCTTTTTTGATTCCGACAATATATAAACTCAATCATACAAAACACAAGATTTTCGAAGACGAGTTTATTCATTTCTCCCCCTTTGTCGAAGCAAAAAGGTTGCACAAGTCGGTGTTGAATAGATGGACTTTGCAAAGACTCCCCCTTGGTGCTTACTCCCCTAGCTTGGGGCACCGAGGAATCGAGATATGGTGACAAGCTACATAGAAAGGTTAGTTGAACAAAAGAAACAACCAACAAGACATAGCTATAGGTCACACTAAAAGAATAAAAGAGAAGAAAACACAAATACTAAGATCCAAGTGAAGTCATATAAAAATAAGAAAAGAGTCATACAAAGATGTATGAAATAGAAAACAAGCCAAAAGCATAAATCTAATCCTAGTTAATCTAGAATTCTAAGATTTGCTTAAAAGAAAAAGGTGTCTTGAGGATAAGCAACCAATGCTTATATGAAAGACAAGGTAGTGGCAGAATGTGGTGGTGGTGGCTTGGTGGAGATCTCATCAAAGTGAAGAGGAGGCTTGATTAAGAGACTCTTGATGTAGATCAACTCCTCATAGATGTGTTCCATAGCAAGATGTTGATAATGACAACAATGACAATATGTCCCATGGTGTATGACATTATCATGAGAAGGAGGAAGAACACTAAAGGGTGATGGTGGAAGAAAAGATGTTCCACAATCAACATTCTTGGTAGGAGAGATGTGATTAAGAGTGTTCTTGGGTGAATTGGGATTGAAAGCAATTGGGGAGAATGGAGGAGAATCAAGGCTTTCATTAGGAGAGTAAGACATTTTGGGATGTGAAGTAAGGCAAAATGCTTATGGTTTAATAGGGAAGGCTCAAGGTATTTTTGGGGTGGTCAAAGGGTTGAAGAAAAGATTCTCAAAAATTGTTGGAACAAATTTGGAATTTCAAAAATACCCGAAAAATAAGGAAGCACTGTTCGCGGTTCCTTATTGCTTCCGGCGGTTCCTTATTGATAAGGAACCGCGGTTCATATATGGAACCGCCTACAGTGGTTGAGTTTTGGTGGTGAAGGAAGATTTTTCAGCAAATCTTATTTTTCTAGTCTAACTTAACATAGGGATATGCTTGAAAGCAAAGATAGAAAAAGAGAACACATACTAACTCACCAAATAGAGATTGAAAAAAATACATGTATTTTAAAAATCGATGTAGGAGGTGTGTAAGAAAAGACCTTAAGTCATGACACAATGATCCTCCATGATTCTATCTTGTTATTTCTATGTTTGAGAGAATCATACATATGAATAATGTAAGCTCGAGATTAATAGCAAGAACCTATGAAAATTGTTTTTAGATTGAATTAACAATGTCAAAACATTTCTCAACCATTTTTGAAAGAGACATTGAGGATTTTGAAAAGGAGAAGAGAAGATTTTCAAGAAGAGTTTAGGAGACTCAAGGACTCAAAGTGATACAAGACTCAAATGAAAGAAAAAGACTCAATAAAGGAAAGCAATTAAGGAATATGTTCCATTAATCCTAGACCTTGACGCAAGTAATTAAAAGGTTCCCTCTTAAGTGGCTTAGTGAAGATGTCGGCTAAGTTATCCTCGGAGGGTACCTTCTCAATTGAAATGTTCCCCTTTTGAACATTATCCCTAAGAAAATGGTGACGAATTTCTATGTGCTTGGTTCGTGAATGTTGCACGGGATTCTTGCTAAGGTCTATAGCACCCTTATTGTCACACATGATGGGAACATCATCAAGACAAATCCCGTAATCAAAAAGCGCTTGCTTCATCCATAGAGCTTGTTGGCATGCTTTTTCGGCACTCACATACTCGACTTCCGTGGTGGATATCGCAAGAGCGGTTTGTTTCTTGGAGAACCAAGAAGTTAAACAACAACCCATGAAGGTACAAACACCACTAGTGCTTTTCCGGTCCACATAGTCTCCCGCATGATCCAAGTCCACGTAGACAATGGTTTCTAAGCCGGTCCCTATAGGATACCATAATCCTAAATGTATAGTGCCTTTAATGTATCGGAAGATACGCTTAACCGCTTCAAGGTGAGAGGTTTTGGGAGCCTCTTGGAAACGAGCACAAAGGCAAACACTAAACATGATATCCGGTCGACTTGCCGTTAGGTACAACAAACTACCAATCATACCTCTATATTTGGTGTTGTCTACCGACTCACAATCATCATCTACGGTGAGTTTAGTATCCGAGGCCATAGGGGTCTTCATTGGTCTAAATTCTTCTAATCCAAATTTCTTTAGCATTTCTTTAGCGTACTTAGATTGACTAAATAAAATACAATCGTCCATTTGTTTAATTTGGAGTCCTAAGAAGAAGTTAAGTTCTCCCATCATACTCATTTCAAACTCATCATGCATGATTTTGGCAAAGTCATCACACAATTCTTGACAAGTTGAGCCAAATATAATGTCATTAACATATATTTGCACGATTATGAGATGAGAACCTTTCTTCTTTGTAAAGAGAGTGTTGTCTACCATTCTCATGGTATACTCATGTTTGACAAGAAACGCTTTAAGTCTATCATAACAAGCTTTGGGTGCTTGTTTAAGACCATAAAGTGCCTTCTTAAGCTTGTAAACATGATCCGGTTTCTCAAAATCAATGAAGTCGGGAGGTTGAGCCACATATACCTCCTCATTGATCAAAACGTTAAGAAACACACTCTTTACATCCATTTGTTGAAGCTTAATATCTAAGGCACAAGCGTAGGCTAAAAGGATTCTAATGGATTCTAATATAGCTACCGGTGCATATGTCTCGTCGTAATCAATCCCTTTTTGTTGATTATAGCCTTGTGCTACAAGTCTAGCTTTGTTACGAGACACAACACAATTCTCATCTAGCTTATTCCTATATACCCATTTGGTTCCTATAATGGTAGAACTTCTAGGTGGAGGAACAAGTTCCCAAACATCATTAGCAACGAATTGATTCAATTCTGCTTGCATCGCAATGACCCAACTCTCATCCGTCAAAGCTTCTTTAACATTCTTTGGTTTAATCAAGGAGACGAAACAAAAGAAGTTACTTTAGTTTTGGACTTGAGATCTTAGGGTCCTTTGATTTAAGTCACCAGTGATATTATTGAGAGTATGATCCTTAGACTCCTTAATGTTTACTTCCTTTTCAACACTAAGGTCTTCAACTCCTATTTTTCTAACCTCTTTGGCTCTAACTACTTCTACTTCATCCAAGTCATCATCAACCAATGGTGGTGTCTTGGTTAAAGGAGGAGTTTCATCAAAAGTCACGTTAAGTGATTCTTCAATTACGCTCGAGGTTCTATTAAGGACTATGTAGGCTTTGCTAGTTTGGGAATAACCTAAAAAGATACCTTCGTAAGACTTTGGGTCAAACTTGGTAAGGTAGTCTTTGGTGTTGAGGATAAAGCACTTGCTTCCAAACACCCTAAAGTATTCCAATGAGGGTTTCTTACCTTTAAGAATCTCATAGGGGGTATTTCCTAGAAGGGGGGGTTGAATAGTTTCTTATATTTACTTGTTAAATGATGGTTTTCAAAAAATCTTTTTCTCAAAAACTTAGACTTAAAGAAATAAGTGAAATCTTCTTATGCACAGTATGAACAATGATAGTGTAATTTAAACTAATACTAACTAATATATATGCACAAAGAATAAAGAATGTAAAGAGTTAAGGGTAAAGAAAGATCAAACCAAACACCAAGGATTTATAGTGGTTCATCAACGAACCTCACTCCTCGTTCCTACTCCACTCCTTGAGTACTCCTTACTCTAGAGTTCAGTACACAACAAGCTCCTTATGGTGGAGAAAACCGTACACGTCGCTTAACCAATTTTCGACCCTAAGCTAAAAGTCGAGCCCTAATCATAGCTAGGACCAATCTACACAACTATACTTAGTACATACACAACTTCTAAATAGACACAACTACTTGGATCTTCACAACTATTACACAACAACAAATGTATAAGATTTGATCTTCAAAGGATCTTTGGTGGTGGACTCAACACTTTACAATGATAGTGTTCTTCTCTTTGCACTTGAAGAGGAAGGGATCGTGGAGATAGATTAACTTCTAAACAAGTAGTAATCAATCAAATAATCAAGGATTTGAGTGATTTAAGAAGTATGTTTGAATCTGGAAATTTGTGTGCAAAAGAGGTGAATTGAAAATCTGAGAAAGGTCCACTATTTATAGGACAAAGGGCCAACGACTATATCTGCCAGCGGTTCCTTATCTTAGCTCGCGGTACCTTATCGATAAGGAACCGCCTAGGCGCTAAGGAACCGCCGGGCTAGACTCCGCTCACTTTTTGTCCTTTAGTGGTGGAGGTCATATTTGGTTATAAAAATATCCAGAAAGGATATTCCAAATCAAAAGGGAATATGCCATTTTCAAATTTTCAAATATTTAATTTAATAAAACATTTTCTTAAAAAGAAAGTTTAATTAAAAACTTGTCACACTTAATAAAAAGTGATTTTTAAGAGAAGATTAAATCACTTGATCATTTGATTAAGGTTAGTACTTGTTTATTCATACCTTAAGTGAAAATGGGTAAATTGAAAAATACTTGAACTCAAAAATTCGTTTTTCGTTGTTTTTGTAAATGCTTGTTTTTACATATTGTCGTAATCAAAACTAAGCGAGACCGAAAAATGCAAGTAACGTTTTTAGGCATTATTGCATTAACAAAAGGTTTGGGTGTGACTCAGTCGTCCTTGGTGAAATGAAAAAGAAAATGATTATCTAAAAGAAGAAATGTAAATGTCATCGAGTAAAGGGTTAAATAAAGTAAAAATGGAAAGCTTTAAAACGTAAACTAAAAATTAAACTAAAACGAAGTGTTTTAAAAATAAGCCTAAGAAAAAAGGCGGGAAAAGTAAAATTTGAAATTAAAACAGGAAATAAACTAAAGTTGGGAAAACTTAAACTAAACCTAATCCGGAATCCCTAATCTAGACCTTATCCAAAATCCGTAATCTAGGTATTATCCGGAATCTACAATTACTAACCTAATCTGGAATCTAGTGAAAACTGCTTATCCGGAATTCGTCTTAAGCTTACTATCCTGAATATGCAAAATGGTTCTTATCCGGAATTCACGGTCTGACAACTATCCGGAATATATGTCTTACACGTTATCCGGAATGTGTGTTTTTATGCTTATCGGGAATCGGTGTTCGAGGGGTAATCCGGAATGTTAGAAACTGGTGCTTATCCGGAATATTACTTATTCCTTATCCATAATTCGCTAAACCGAACCCTTATCCGGAATTGGTGTTATCCGGAATGAGGGTAGGAGGTCTTATCCGGAATCCACACTTGACTGCTTATCCGGAATCCGTACTCAAGCCACTATCCGAAATGTGGAGTTTTACTAGTTATCCGAAATTTGACTTTTTAGCTAATCCGTAATGAGGGTTTTAAAGAAACCCGGGTAAGAAAATTTTTAAGTAAAAATGCAAATAAGCTAAGAACAAAAATAAGCCAAAAACTAATAAGCACTTATCTAAAAACTTAACCAAAATACTTTTAAGAAAAACCTAATAAGCCAAAACTTAAAACTTTTGAAAACACTAAATAATCTAAATATTTAAATCAAGTTTTTAAAGATTAACTCAAATAAGCCAAACACAAAATAAGCACTACGATCTAATAAGCTACATGATTAACCAAACTAAACAAAATATTTCAAAACAAGAAAGGAAGAATGAGATGATTAAATAAAAGCTTGAAATTAAGGAAGAAGATCAACGATTCAATACAAGATTAATAAGAAAAACTTAAAAACATTCAAAGGAAATCTAGAGAGAGAAAGTAATTACCTATTCCTAATGCATAAAATAAAACTAACTACTCCTAAAATTGACTAACTCCTTTCCTCATGACATAAGGAAGGTATTTATAGGAGGGGATGGAAGGAGTGTTGTTCTCTTCTCTCTTTCTTGATGTCTTTTCGTCTTTTAAATTCTTCGACTTCTTTGACGTTGTCTCGGGATTTATCGATATGAAACGAACTCGTCTTATAATTTTCTTCTTTTATTATACTTGGTTCTTCGACTTCGTTAAACTTCCGTCTTTAGTCTTTTTCTTCGATAAATCTTCAGAATAAACCTTTGACTTCCGTTCTTTTTACACTCTTGATCTTTTGACTTTGTCTTTTGTCTTTTTATTCGATAAAAGCTTGTGAAAGCCCTGTTTTATTCCCTTTTCACATTTTGATCTAAATCACAACAAAAACACAAACCACCCATAATTCTGATATTTACGACATAAAATACACGTCACGGTCTTCTTTTTAATTACTTAAAGTGGTAAATGGATGGGTGTTATCACACCTATCAAATCCCCTACACTTGACCATTGAAATGACCTCATGCAATGAATTAGTTACAAAGCAAGATTTACATTCTTCATCATAGTCAACCCACCTTGGCATTTATTGAATACTAGAGACTAAGGAAATTTAAAAAATGCAAGAAGGAAGAAACTTGTAACGAAATCCAAGACTTACATTAGGGCTTTGGTGTCATGAATGTTCATCACCCTCAAGTTTCACGTTCCTCATGCCAAGCTTAAAAACGAGATCATTGTTACTACAAGTTAGCACAACTAACACTTACTTATGTGGTTTAATTAATCACTTAGACTCCCTTATTCCTAGATGTATCTCTTATATTTTATTGATGTCTTGAATGATCACGAGGATACATTGTTGACTTATTTTGATAGGTTATTAAGGCTGAAAATAAAGTAGAACGATTTAATCTATAGTTAGCAAAAGGACAAAATCTTTTAAAACTGCTTCTCGGAACCTCATAAAAGTTCATATCTTGGCATAACTCGTTTCACGATTTGAGATCTTTCTCGGACCGATATTTGGCATTTACTTCATACTTCAAATCTTGAGAAGACGATCTTGAAATTATGGTCTTCTCTTCGTATATAGTGTATATCTTCACTTGGAGCAGTTGAGATATTCTTCAAATGTTGACCACGACTTCTTCATTATTTCTTTAATCCTTATTTGGGACTTTGATATACAACGATCCGCCTCCTTTTCGGACTTGGATCTATTTATCCTCATACCTTGTTAGGTTCTTTTCGGATAGATTTCTCCATGATCTTTATGGGAGTAATTGCTTTTCGTCGTGTGTCTTGATCCTTCATATTTATTTAGGAATAATGATTCTTCACATCATCTTGGATCTTTAGCAACAAAATGGAGCCCTCATGCCTTGTTAGGGCCTTTTCAGACTTGCCAATCTTCGCGTCCCGTTTCAAAAAGTTATGCCTTGGCTATGAACTCTAATTAATCGCGAGCAACTTTTAAACGATCTTGGGCTAGAAGCTAAGTAATTTTTCAAATCGTACGACCTTACGTATTGCAATTATTTATTCACAAGTTATGGGAGAAAAAGCTCATAACTAACTCACATAAGTTAATGAAATAATACCAAACTTATAAATAACTCTATCATCTCTCGTTCTCCACAATTTAAAATCTCAAGTAATAAGACTCGTGGATGCTTAGCCTAATAAACCAATTAAGGTCTACATGGTTAAGGATACTAGCTAGAGTAAACTTGGATAAGTAAACTCGGGTTGAGTCAAAATATTCACGACGGGCCTAATATATCAAAGACATCTAAACTCGGTAAAACCGTTTTATTAAATAAAAGAAAATAACAATAAAAAAGGAAACTACTACTAGGCCAAAATAGATCAAAAATTTTGAAAAATGTCGAAAAATCGAATTTCCGGTTAAAATGAGGTCAAATTCATGGAAAAGCCCACTTAACTTCAATAGAAGTCCCCCCTACACTTGATATAAACATTGTCCTTAATGTTTAAGCATGTGGGAGTAAACTCCCCTACACTTAGGACATTGTGCACATTGCTTAAATCTTGCTAAGGAAGAGACAACTAAAGTGATTCCTATGTTAATATTGAAAGATATAAAATATTGAATCAAAAGAGTTTAGGACAGAACCAGGAAGACGGAAACACGGAATCACGGGTCGTCAAAAATCATCAAAAGTGGTTCGTTGAACGCTCCAATCCCGGCACATCATAAGAAAGAAAACAAGAAACACATCTTAGGGTCACCCCTACACTTATGATAAAAATGGATAGATACTCGGGTTGCCTCCCGAGAAATGTTTGTTTTTGTTTACCGAGTCGTGAGCCTGACTCGACCTTGATTAGAATGGTAATAACCTTGAAGAACATTCACCGGGATCAAATACATGGTTTTCATTCAACAAGTAGAAGAAGCTTAAGGTGAACAAGACAAGCCAAAGAAGAGTAGGCGAGGTTCCCTTAAGAAATTGTTGAGCACGGTGGTGGAAGGTATGGTGAAGTAAAAGCATAGCTCCATAAGTTCCAAAAATCTTTCCTTTTATTTCATCAGATGGATACTGAGATGGCTGAAAAATTTCGATACCCGGATCGAACACCTTTTCCTTTAGGGGAAAATAAGACTCAGGCTCAGTAGAACGTGAAGAAGATCCGCTCATAAATCGCACAATCTCATCCTCAGAAGGTGGATAGAGAGGTGTCAAAACATAAGTGTTGCAGATGTCAGTGTCTTCTGGTGTCTTCTCCTTTGAAGGAGGTTTCTTCATATCCGAAGAAGGATAAAGACCATAATCAAAGTCCAAAGGAGGAGAATCATTCTCATTGGGGAAGTATGTATTGAGAAAAGTAGCAAAATCTTCCTCAAATGAGTAGTCATCCAAAGTAGGATTAAGCATTGTTGGCGGAGGATCCTCATCAAAAATAGGAGAAAGGGCATCATGTGAAGAATCTCTTGAAAGAGTATCAACATCATCAAAGTCATCATACGTTGGCATGTCTTTATACTCTGAAGAAGAATCATCATAATCATCCACATCGGATTCATAATCGTCATAGATCGGTGAAGAATCATAAATTGGTGGGAGATCTAAATTGGAGAGAGAATCATCAGAATCATCCACATGGTCTTGAAAAAGTGGATTATCATAGCAAGTCTCGAAAAGAGGATTGTCATATACAACAAAATCATCAAGCTTTAAACTTTCCAAAGCAGTTGTAAGCTCGTCTTGCAGCACATCAATCATTTTCACTGATTCTTTTTCCTTAGATTTGCTTGTAATCTTCCCCATCTTAAACACTTGTTGATCATTCCCGACCCTAAGAATGAGCTCACCCTCGGCAACATCGACTAAAGCTTTTCTGGTTCTCAAAAATGGTCGTCCAAGTATTAACAAAATACGAGGGTCCATTTCATAATTAACAACAACAAAGTCGACCGGAAAAGTGAAGGTACCAACTTTAAGAAAAACATCTTCGGCAATACCAACGGGGTAAGCGAGAGTTCGATTTGCTAGCTCAAGAGTCATCTTTGTTGGTGTAAGGTCGGGTAATGATAGCTTTTTCCAAACACTTAATGGTATCAAATTAATACTTTCCCCGAGATCGTCTAAGGCAGTAAATTCTTCAGTTGTGGAAAACATACAAGGTAACACAAAACGACCGGGATCACCAAGTTTCTCCAGAAGTTCTTTGAGGAGGACTGTTGAACAATTTTCATTTAAGCGTGTGTTGACAAACTCAGCCATCTTCTCCTTCTTACTAAGCAACTCCTTGAATGTTTTTACAAATTTTGGCATTTGGAAAAGTGCCTCAACAAGGCTAATGTTAAAGTTCATTTGGGAGATCATCTTCAAAAAGGAAGTAACTTGAGAGTCCTCCTTAGTGAGCACTTTTCACTTGTCTAACCAAGAAGGATAATGAATATTGGGCTTAGGTGGTGTAGGTGTAGAAGGTGAAGGTTAAGATGTAGAAGGTTTAGAGGTGGAAGGTGGGGATGGTGAAGGGTTTTTCTTAGGTACTTCTTCCATAAGAGGTGGAGACGGTAATGGGGAACTAGTACTAGGCGTGGTAGTAGGAGGGATAAATGGGGGTGGAGGAGGTGTAGATGGAGTAACCGGGGGACGGGTAGAAGGTCCTACGAAAGTAGCTCCACTGCGTGTAGTAATAGAACTCACATTAGCTCTCGGGTTGGTTTCGGTTATAGAAGGAAGAGCACCTTGGGGATGAAGGGTTTGTAGCATTTGAACGAATTTCCTATCCGTGGACTCTTGCATTTGTCTAGTAGATTCTTGCATTGCTTGCATTATTTTCTCATGTTCACTCAATTTTTGCAAGACCAAGTCCATTGGTGGATGAGGTAAATTGAACCCTTGTTGTTGAAAACCTTGGTTTGGGTATTGGTTATATGGTGAAAAACCTTGAGGATTGAAACCTTGATTTGGATTGTAGCCCCTCACATTTGCATTTTGTTGAAAATTTGCTCTTGGCGGCCCTTGATTGTTTTGGGTGGGTGGTGGTGGTCTTTGGTGAAAGCCGGGTGGAGCCAAATAATTCGTCGAATTATACGACAAATGATTAACGTTGACATTCGGCTTGAAATGAACCCTCTCCATGTTGTTGTAAGCATCCACTTCCGCGTGAGATTGATCATATACTTTATCACAATTAACATAAGAGTGTGGCCCACCACAAGTTTCACAAGTTATATTAAGAGCATGGGCATGTTGAGTGGGAGGGTTATCTCTTAGAACAAGGTGTTTTACTATAGAAGTAAGCTCCTTGATTTGAGTAGTGACTTCACTCTCACTGGTACTAGCCATAGTAGCCCTAACACTCTTGGTTTGGACTTTGGCTTTGTTCTCAATGATAGCCCAAGCTTCATTCATAGTTTTAACCAAAATATTACCCCCTGAGGCACTATTTAGTGAATCTTGGTCTTTCAAACTTAACCCATTATAAAAAGTATTAATTTGATGTACCTTTGTAAAACCGTGTTGTGGACACTTTCTTAAAAGTTCCTTAAAACGATCCCAAGATTCACTAAATGTATCACCGTACTTTTGTTCAAAGTTGATAATGTCATTCCACAAAGCGGTAGTACGTGAGGGTGGGAAAAAGTAATTGATAAACTTGGTCTCAAGGTCCGTCCATGTTGTAATACTCCGGGGTGGTTCCTTATCAAGCCAAGTCCGGGCTTGTCCCTCGAGGGAGAAAGGAAAGAGGAGCAAACTAATTTCCTCTTGTGAAACCCCATTGTATTTAACAGTATTTGATAAGTGTACGAACCTCTTGATGTGATCATGAGGATCGTCATGAGTACGGCCCAGAAATGGTGTTGCTGAAACCATTTGAATAAACCCGTTTTTGAGCTGGAAGTTATTTGCATCAATAGCCGGAACCACAATCGCATCTTCGTTGCCTTCAAAATGTGATTGCAAGAGCGCGATCATTGGACGGTTATCCATTGTGTTAACAACAGGAGCCTCGACAACCGGAGGTTGAATGATAGTAGCTTGAATGGATTTCTTCTTGCGTGAGCCGGTACGCATACACCTACAAAAGAAAAATATAGCAAAGAAATAGAAGGAATAAAGCTAACGTAAAAAGAAAATATGTTTGGTTCAAAACTTTGAAAAAGAAATGCTTTTTATGATTTTTTAATGTTTTTGGATTTTCGAAAATTTTAGATTTTTATGGATTTTTAAAAGGTTTTGAAAAATGTACAAGAAAAATAACGCTCACGAGTGAACGGATCCCAAAATCCAACGCGTCTCTCACAAAAAACCGTAATCTTCACGAAAAGAGCCGGCAGCGGCGCCATTTTAATAACTGAATTTTTACTATGTCATTTCTTTTCGAATTGAAAAAGGTTTGGGTGTGACTCAGTCGTCCTTGGTGAAATGAAAAATAAAATGATTATCTAAAAGAAGAAATGTAAATGTCGAATGGTAAAATAAAATAAAAATGAAAGCTTTAAAACGTAAACTAAAAATTAAACTAAAACGAAGTGTTTTAAAAATAAGACTAAGAAAAATGGCGGGAAAAGTAAAATTTGAAATTAAAACAGGAAATAAACTAAAGTTGGGAAAAGTTAAACTAAACCTAATCCGGAATCCTTAATCTAAACCTTATCCGGAATCCGTAATCTAGGTACTATCCGGAATCTAAAATTACTAACCTAATCCGGAATCAAGTGAAAACTGCTTATCCGGAATTCGTCTTTGTTAGACGTATGATTGTAGCATATGGGCTTTGTAGGCTAAGCCCATGTTATTACTTGTTTCTATAATCGTCCTTAAGGGGTATATATTGTAATGATGTTTATCAAATAAAGGAAGCTAAATTATAATCTCAATATGGTATCAACGCCTCGGACATCCCGGGGAAGAAGTGTTGCGTTCTCTAGTTTCTCGTCAGTTTATTTCTTGTAATAAAGAGAAATCTTCTCATATTTGTCATGCTTGCCAGCTTGGCAAACACGTGAGACTTCCGTTTTCTAGTTCAGAGTCAATTATTACTTGTTGTTTTGAGATTGTTCACTCAGATATTTGGACTTCTCCTATTGTTAGCTCTGGTGGTTTTAAATATTATGTGATATTTCTTGATCATTATTCTCATTATTTATGGATTTATCCTTTACGTACTAAATCTGAAGTATTTCAAAAATTCTTACACTTTCGTTCTTACGTTATCAATCAATTTAAATGTGACATTACGGCTTTTCAGTGTGACCATGGTGGTGAGTTTGATAACACCAACCTCCTTAACTTGTTTGCCCAAAATGGCAATCAAATCCGATTTTCTTGCCCAAAAACCTCTCAACAAAATGGAAAGTCGGAGCGGATGATACGAACCATCAATAATGTTATTCGCACCCTTCTTTTCCAAGCCCACCTTCCGCCTACTTTTTGGGTTGAGGCTTTACACATGGCCGCCTATTTACTCAACATTCTCCCTTCTTCTGCCATTCAAAATGAAATACCATGTACCAAATTATTTAACAAACAACCTGATTACTCACGCTTACGTATTTTTGGTTGCCTTTGTTACCCACATCTCTATTCTCCCCACAAACTTGCACCACGTGCTACTCGTTGTATCTTTTTGGGATATCCCGCCTATCATCGCGGATATCGATGCCTTGACATTTCCACCAACAAAATTATCCTTTCTCGCCATGTTACTTTTGATGAACTTCAGTTCCCGTATAGCTCCAAAACACTCTCAAACCCATCATCCTACACGTTTCTAGATCACACACCCTCTCCTATCATCCAACATATTATTCACCACCACGCATCTCAAACCGAGCCCACTACTACTACTAACCCGGCTCATCACGAGCTCAACACCCCTAACACCCCAATTGGCCCAACAACCTCTACGACCTGCTCTCCACTTCCAACCCAATCGATGACTATACAATCCACTGCATCCGCAACCCAACTAATTCCACAAACTACTTCAACTCCGATGACCCCACCTACCACCCATAACCCCCCAACCCGCACTCATCATATGGTCACACGTGCCCAAGTTGGCACAGTTAAGCCCAATCTGCGTTTTCAAGGTCATGTATCTCATATCTCTCCTCTACCTAAGTCTCCTTCTATTGCCTTATGTGACCCAAACTGGAGATATGCTATGAATGATGAATATAATGCGTTAATTAAAAACAGTACTTGGGTTCTTGTTCCGCGACCACCTAATGTTAATGTTGTTCGGTCTATGTGGTTGTTTCGGCACAAGTATCATGCCGATGGTTCCTTAAGCAGGTATAATGCTCGTTTAGTGGCTAACGGGCGTAGTCAACAACTTGGTGTTGATTGTGATGAGACTTTTAGTCCGGTTGTTAAACCGACTACTATTCGCACTGTCCTCAGTCTTGCTTTATCTCGGAGTTGGCCGATTCATCAGTTGGATGTTAAGAATGCTTTTCTTAACGGTGATCTTTCTGAGACTGTATATATGTATCAGCCACCAGGTTTTATGGATAATCGGTTTCCTCATCATGTGTGTCGTTTACAGAGATCTCTATATGGATTGAAACAAGCACCTCGTGCTTGGTTTCAACGGTTTGCAGGTTATGCTCTTCGAGTTGGTTTTTCGTCTAGTCGATGCGACTCGTCATTATTTATTTATAGGCATGGTGCTGAGGTTGCTTATTTGTTGATCTATGTTGATGATATTGTACTGACAGCTTCTTCTACAGCTTTATTGCATCGTGTTATTACTTCTTTGCATACAGAGTTTGAGATGACTGATTTGGGGCCTCTAATTACTTTTTGGGGATATCTGTTATTCGTGACTCTAGAGGGATGTTTCTATCTCAGAAGAAATATGCTTTGGAGCTTTTGGGTAGAGCACATATGACTACATGTAATTCCACTCGGACTCCAGTTGACACAGAATACAAACTTGGTTCAGACGGGGATCCAATTTCTGATCCCACATTATATCGAAGTCTTGCAGGTGGTCTTCAGTACTTAACTTTTACACGTCCCGACATTTCTTATGTTGTACAGCAGGTTTGCCTTCACATGCATGATCCCCGTGAGCCTCATTTTGCTGCTCTCAAGCGAGTTCTCCGTTATGTTCGTGGTACATTGGATTATGGTCTCCAACTTTATGCTTCGTCTACGGGATCTATGGTTGCTTATTCTGATGCTGATTGGGCTGGGTGCCCTACTACTCGACGTTCTACTTCTGGTTATTGTGTTTTCTTGGGAGATAATCTCCTATCATGGTCATCAAAACGCCAACATACACTCTCTAGATCAAGTGCCGAGGCGGAATACCGTGGTGTGGCTAATGTTGTTACCGAAACAGCTTGGCTTCGTAACCTTCTCCGCGAGCTTCATACCCCATTATTCTCAGCCACACTGGTCTATTGTGACAATGTGAGTGTCATTTACTTGACAGCTAATCCGGTTCAGCATCAACGGACGAAACACATTGAGATAGATATTCATTTTGTTCGAGATATGGTTACTAGAGGTCAAGTTCGAGTACTTCATGTGCCCTCTAGATATCAGTATGCCGACATTTTCACCAAGGGTTTACCGACTGCGTTATTTGAAGAGTTTCGTGCCAGTTTGAGTGTTCGTACTCCTCCCGCTCAAACTGCGGGGGAATGTTAGACGTATGATTGTAGCATATGGGCTTTGTAGGCTAAGCCCATGTTATTACTTGTTTCTAGAATCATCCTTAAGGGATATATATTGTAATGATGTTTATCAAATAAAGGAAGCCAAATTATAATCTCAATAGTCTTAAGCTTACTATCCGGAATATGCAAAATGGTTCTTATCCGGAATTCGCGGTCTAACAACTATCCGGAATATATGTCTTACACGTTATCCTGAATGTGTGTTTTTATGCTTATCCGGAATCGGTGTTCGAGGGGTAATCCGGAATGTTAGAAACTGGTGCTTATCCGGAATATTACTTATTCCTTATCAAGAATTCGCTAAACCTAACCCTTATCCGGAATTGGTGTTATCCGGAATGAGGGTAGGAGGTCTTATCCGGAATCCACACTTGACTGCTTATCTGGAATCCGTACTCAAGCCACTATCCGGAATGTGGAGTTTTACTAGATATCCGAAATTTGACTTTTTAGCTAATCCGGAATGAGGGTTTTAAAGAAACCCGGATAAGGAACTTTTTAAGCAAAAATGAAAATAAGCTAAGAACAAAAATAAGCCAAAAACTAATAAGTACTTATCTAAAAATTTAACCAAAATACTTTTAAGAAAAAGCTAATAAGCCAAAACTTAAAAACTTTTGAAAACACTAAATAAACTAAATATTTAAATCAACTTTTTAAAGATTAACTCAAATAAGCCAAACACAAAATAAGCACTACGATCTAATAAGCTACATGATTAACCAAACTAAACAAAAGATTTTAAAACAAGAAAGGAAGAATGAGATGATTAAATAAAAGCTTGAAATTAAGGAAGAAGATCAACGATTCAATACAAGATTAATAAGAAAAGCTTAAAAACATTCAAAGCAAATCTAGAGAGAGAAAGTAATTACCTATTCCTAATGCATAAAATAAAACTAACTACTCCAAAAATTGACTAACTCCTTTCCTCATGACATAAGGAAGGTATTTATAGGAGGGAATGGAAGGAGTGTTGTTCTCTTCTCTCTTTCTCGATGTCTTTTCGTCTTTTAAATTCTTCGACTTCTTTGACGTTGTCTCGGGATTTGTCGATATGAAACGAACTCATCTTATAATTTTCTTCTTTTATTAGACTTGGTTCTTCGACTTCGTTAAACTTCCGTCTTTAGTCTTTTTCTTCGATAAATCTTTAGAATAAACCTTTGACTTCCGTTCTTTTTACACTCTTGATCTTTTGACTTCGTCTTTTGTCTTTTTCTTCGATAAAAGCCCGTGAAAGCCCGTGCTTTCTTCCCTTTTCACATTTTGATCCTAAATCACAATAAAAACACAAACCACGCATAATTCCGACATTTACGACATAAAATACACGTCATGGTCTTGTTTTCAATTACTTAAAGTGGTAAAAGGATGGGTGTTATCACACCTATTAGTAGTTCAAAGAGGGTGAGTATACCCTCCTACAGGTGCCCTTGCTGGTTGGGAGCCTGTTTCAAAAAAGTATACATGAGACATGGTTATTGGGTACAAAACAGGATAATGTAAAAAATCATAAGGCGTAATACCAAATATAGTTGCACGGTTAGGCTGTGAACCTCTACGGTCCTGCTCCCGTCCGTTGGCATTATTCCTGGTAGTAGATGCTGAAGTGTTAGAATTATGAATCATAAAGCATATAACATAAAAAAATGAGTAAGTTTAGGGTCCTGCTGTTGTTGGAGTGGTTGGCGTTATTACGGTAATTGTCATTACCGCCATGCCTATCCGAAGCAGAACGGTCATGAGTATTACTGTTATCCATAGGCTGAATCAGCTGTTGAGTGGCCAGTTGGGACCGGTTCCCAGTCTTCTGCCATAAAGATGCAATTTTCTAGAGAATGGTGAATATTTGGATAATAAAAAATGAAATGAAATGATCACCGTTGATGACGAAATATACCTCTTGTCAGGTCTTTTTGACTCTCCAAATCATCCCTCTCTTGCAGCATCTCGAACTTGCGTGTTGCATCTGCTACTTTTTCCACAGTATTGAATGTAGCACACACCAAGTTATTGGCGATAGATGTGCGAAGAGCCCGGCGAAACTGGTACGCTTGCTCTTCTGTAGTACCAGCTGCTGCACCAAGGAATCTAGCTAGTCGAAGGAACCTCTGCATAAACTCATTGTTGTTTTCCCCATCTCTCCCGCCTAATGCTGTGATACTTCCTCTTGAACTTATCTTGCTCAGCTTTTGGGAAAAACTGCCCCATAACCAACTCCCTGAACTGTGGCCAAGTCAAGCCAGCCACCCAATCGTCGCCTCCCTCTGACATTTTCAGTGCTTTCCACCATGCAAGCAAGTTCCCTTCAAACTTGTAACAAGCTAACCTTTCCTTAAAGACAGGGTCGCATCCCATCGTGTCAAAGATCTTCTCAATGTTCTAGCCAGCTCTCAACCTCAGCGGGGCTGTCAGTCTTCTCGAAAGATTTCGGATGATGCTTATTGAATCACTCCAACCATGTGATCAAGGTAGTTGGAGGTGGAGGAGGGAGATTCTGTTGAGGGTGTTGATTGTGAGCGGCTTGCACCTCTGCCCAAATCTCATTCCTCAGATGAGGAAGCATAGCTTGCATAGCAGCTTGGACTGCTGCATTCAGCTATTCTTGTTCACGTGTGAGAACCATCTGACAGTATAAAACAAAATGAAATGATTAAATCGGATTAGAACATAATATATATAATCATGAAAAAAATTTATGCATATAAACATGAATTTTTTTATGCAGAAAACAGTGTATGAATGCATGACAACAAAATGACATGGGTTTGGGTGAACGCCTATAGGTCGGTTTACCTAAACAAAATGACATGACAAGGATGAACGCCTATGGTTCGGTTCATCAAAACAAAAAGGTTAGATTAAAAGCACATGAGACTAAATATGGCCAGTCATGTACCAACTATTACTTAGTCAAAATTCCTGCAACAATGATACATGAAATAAATGCATGAAAACAAACTGCCAGTTCTAGGAAGACCATGGTGATTACCCACTAATGACAGGTCATGTTTTTAGAGCCTACAGGTCGAAGCCTTGGCTCTGATACCATAATTGTAGCACCCCATCTTGACGATAGAATATCACAAGGTAATTATGGCTTGTCATGAAAGCATGCAAGGTAAATGTCTTAAACACATTTATTGACCATAAGACAAATACCAGAATCAAACATCGGCAGTCTTAACATAAGCTCACACACATGAATATAAGTACTGAAATGGAAAGTACTAAACAATACCCAAAGAAATGAAGTAAAGTAATGTAACGTAATATATGAAAGTGCATAAAGAAATGAAGGTCGGATAGCGTCCATCCGTATGCACGCACTCTCAAATTCTACGAGCGTCCCTGAGTACCTACCGTCTGGGAACATGAAAGGAAAACAGCTGAGCATAATGCCCAGTGAAAGGATACAAGCATAGCATGAATAATATAAGCATAATATGACATATTGCAGCGGAAATGTATAAGTCCTGTAAAACCTGGTATAACTAGTAAACTGGTTTTAAAGTTTGAAAAGCCTTATGTTTATAATATGAAAACCGTATTTTACATGTAACCAAAAGCCCATATAGGTCATGAAGTATCAACGTGCATGAATACTTAGAGGGTGACCTCATCATACAATTAGAGGGGTTGCCTCTAATTAATTAAGTCTGGGTATGAGGGATCAACTCCTTGTGAAGGATGCAAGGCACACACCACATTCACCCTAAAAATACTAGTAACACATGTAACTAGGAAGCACCCATACGCCCACATGATAACATAATAATATGGCCAAAACTGAAGGGACACCACGAGTTATCACTCCACCATGGTGAATTCATAACACTGGTGCCTCCAGTGTTATGGTTATGGTACCTCCATAACTAGGTGAAACTGGTCATGCATGCATATGGCTTAGGCATTTAAAACTAAACATAAACAGATCAAAACATATAAAACATATACTTGGGAAAACAGTTGGCTACAAACGGGGAATCCTAATAAGAAAGGAATGTCATACTGGAGGACGGAATATCCGTACCATATGTCCAGTGAATGAGGAAAGATGGAAGGATGGATAGTCCTACTCCGATCTCATTAATGCTACATAAATAAGAGACATGTATGAGTTATCTTACTACTGAGCATGTTACTGGTTCTTGTATGTTCTTAGCTTGTTTTATATGTTCTTGTCGTATTTTACCGTTTTAAATGATATACTATATTATTCATGTATTTTGATTATGTATTATCTTGTATTCTTGTATTATTATACTAGTGGTGTAATAATAAGTAACTTTCTAAAAATAGCAGGTTTCCAAAAAATAGATCAGTTCCTAAAAATAGAAAGTTCCAAAAAAAATAGTAAGCTTCCTGAAATAGAAAGTATCTGCAAATAGAAATAAGCTTAATTAATAAGCTAATATTATAAGCTAGTGTTTATAAGTCATATTTTATAAGTCATGGAATTAATTGTATAGTTTATTAATTAAATACTATAGGTTATAACTTATTATTATTTAATAATGATAGTTCATGTTTTATTAATTAATAATATATCATGGTTAATAAATAAACTATAGGTTATACAAATTTAATTAAGTCATGGTTTAATTAAATTAAGTCTAATAAAATACTTAGGTTAACATGTATTATTAATTTTAATTAATAAACCTAAGTCATGCATTATTAATTAATTATAAGTCCATGTTTTAATAATTAATACTATAGTCTAAAATAAATGACAAAATACTTAGGCTAAAACATGTATTATTTATAAAATAAATATAGCTTAAGTCCATGATTAAATTAAATAAATTATTATAGCATGTTAATTAATTTAATTATCCTTGTAAAAATTAATCTTGTAAATAAATCCCTTGCCCGTTTCCGTTTTTTAATATAAGCCGAACCAAACAACCCTTGATAATGGCTACCCGGCCTAGCCGGTTGCCACTGTCCGAACCATTTACCCACCAGCTAAAGTCGGTGGTTCCCCGTGTTCTGTCTCGGCTACCCACTACCCGAACCAAGTATACCCCGGTTCAAGCCGGGATTCCTACTAGGTGCACACTAAGTCCCACCGAGACCCTAGAGGTCTCGGTTGACACTAAAAATCAACCAAACATCACTCCGACATGCGTTGGGGGTTTCTTGTCCTTGCGGCCGGAAACCAAAACCACACAGAGACCTTAAGGTCTCGGCTGGTGGTGTAAAAGAGACCACCGAGAGCCTCATGGCTCGCGGTTCGTGTGTCGGCCGAACAAAGCCCAAGCAAAACCCAAACTTTTTCTTGATTCTTGGATTTATTTTACATGTTTAATTATGTTTTTAATATTCTAAACACATGAACATAATTAAAAGGAAAATAAAATAAAAAGATGAAGGTTATGGTGATACCAAATGCGTGATTGGAAAAGAACTAAGAACACGAACACGATTAACCAAAATCAAATATCAAACTCAACCAAACACCTCCTTGGTGTTCTTGAAGCCGGCGGCAAGGGAGAAAGAGAAGGACTAGGGTTTTATTTTTTGTAAAAAAATTTGTAAATGTTTTCTGTGTTTTACCTTTTTGCAATTCAGTCAAAAGTCAACATGGGCTTGGCCCCTTCCTTCTTCTTGTCCGCGGCTACCAAGGGCTCACAAGGGTCTCCCGGGCTTTGTTCGTGTTTAGTAATTATGCGCGTGTATTCTTGTTTCAATGTTCGTGTAGTTCGTGTTTTAAATATCCGTGTTAGTTCGTGGTTAATGTTCGTTATATACGTAATAAATATTTATCGTGTGGTAATATATATACGTACTTCATAGG
This sequence comes from Glebionis coronaria, assembly GCA_025667525.1. Classification (NCBI taxonomy): domain Eukaryota; kingdom Viridiplantae; phylum Streptophyta; class Magnoliopsida; order Asterales; family Asteraceae; genus Glebionis; species Glebionis coronaria. The sequence goes on along the minus strand of CM046882.1, from coordinate 195,936,280 downwards.
TTCGTGTTTTAATGTTCGTGATTATAATTATTATTCTTAATAATTATCGTGTATTTTCACGTACTTAATAATTATCGTGCATTAACACGTACGTAATAATTATCGTGCATTAACACGTACGTAATTTCTGAATTTAATATACATGACACGTGTACATGACATAATTGGAAAGTTTTTATTGGTTCGTATGTTTATGTAGTGTACTGTTCATAGTATTTATATGCGGGTTTTACAAATATTGTCATTACATGTGTTCTCTTTACCTTCTTTCTTTTTAATTTTAAATAAGATGTTATTTTATTTTATTTCTTATTAACCAAGAAAGAATATATACCTTCAAACACAAACACAATGCACAGACCCCTAATTGTTTTTACTCATTTCCTCCTAAACATAAACACAAATCTTTATCAATCATAATTCCAAAAATAATCAAAACCATGCCCTTAATTTAAATACAATAAAAGAAACACTGATTGTTTAACCAAACTATAGATTTGGTTTGGTTAAATTTGTAGATGAAACCATGAACGGATCTTAAATCGTGAACAGATCTCAAATCATGAACGGATATGGTTTGATTAACCACAATTAAATTATCGATCTGGTTGCTGGGTGCTTTGATGGTGACGGGTGCTTCTCCCAAAATCACGAATGGTTGTTGGGTGCCATAGATCTGGTAAAACAACTATGTAAAACATATATCTGGTTGTTGGATGGTTTTCCCTAAATCATGAACAGATCTCAAAATGGATGGTGACAGGTGGTTTGATGGTGGCCGCGGTGTTGATTCTCCGGCCAGATCCGGCGGTGTTGATTCTCCGATCAGATCCGGCACTCTTGATTCTCCGCTCATATCCAGCAGCGGCAGCAGAAGATAGATATGAAGATATGTTGAAGTGGGTTTTTTTAATTATTTGAGGATGAATGCTTGTGTAAATTTGTAATTAATATGAATATGAGGCTGGGATTGTTTAGTAGGGGGAGAAGATAGATAAAGATGGAGGCTTATTTTGTTTTTGATGTGTGTAGAAAACATGAATCTTGTAAAATGGAGGTTGTGGTAATTAAAATCTGGTAAAAGATTGGATAATAACAATGAGGATGATTTTTTTTGGACGTTGGGTTTGTGTTAATAAATAATAATACTAATAATAATAAAGATTTTAAAAATAAAAATAATAATAATAATAACAATTATTATTATTATTATTAATTTTAAAAAATATACTAATAATAAACAATTATTATTATTATTATTATTATTATTATTATTATTATTATTATTTTAAAAAAATACAATAGTAATAAATAATAATAATAATAACAAAATTATTATTTTTAAAAAAACAAAAAAATAATAATAATAATAATAATTTCTTTTATTTTTTCAGTTAACTCGGTTAGTTAAAAGGACTATCTTTGTAATAAAAATAGACGATCGTTAGTGTAGCCTGCTCCATGTATGATTAACAGGTTTAGCAAGTCACCCGTTACATACAAAGGTCGAGATTTAAAAGTAAGTTAGTATATGAGAAAAAAAAAGATGGCTACATACAACCACAAAAAGGGACAAGTTTAAGGTATTTTTAGGTGATTTTCCCTTTAATTTATCATTATAAAAAGAAATTAAAACTAAAAATTTCCATCTTTAGTAAAAAAACAATAAAAATCGTTTTCAATTAGAAAAATACAAGAAAACCTGAAAAAACACATGGGCCTCAATGCTATTTATTTATAATCTAAGCCAAATATGTAATTTTGTTTTAAAAGCGGAGAAACAACCCACCCCTCATTCTCTCCATCAAACCCTCACCAATCATTAACATTCGATCGGGTGCATCATTTCCTCCATCTATAAGTAAAAAAATACAGTTCCCAAATCCATCACAACCTCTAATCAAAAACACTAATTTCACTTTTAACCTTCTGTCAAACCCTAATTAAATTCTGTTAGAATTTTAGGCTTACTATTTTTAATTTTTCAATTATTGCTGAAACAAGTTACATGAATAGAAGAAATTTTAAGTGTGTTCTTTTTCTACAGTTACTAGAAATAATGCTATTGTTGATAGGGTCTGGATTCTGAATGACTTGACATAGGGACACTGGAGTAGAAAATAGTCCCAAAACCAAATAAGCCAAAAGCCGACATTATTAGCCGAAACAAACAACCCTATGAAGTTTCACAATATGGGGGAAATCAAGCTTAATAAACATAGGCTGAAAACAAATCAGTCCAAAAATAAGGAAAAAAACAAACACCCCTTAAAACTTATTGGCTATTTGATCCCATATGATTACAGAAATTTATATGGTTCAAACAATATATTGATCTTGGTTAGGTTATTGTGTCTTTCATTTCATGAGCCTGTGATCGTTCTACAAACCAATAACCAATATTATGAAAACAAGATTGGTTTTTTCGATTACAACAAAATACCTCCACAAACTGATGAATAGGTAGAATCAGTTCATCAGTTTGTGAAGGTATTTTTGTGTTTGAAATTCTTGATCCGGATACTATAATAGGTCAATTTAGGTTATATTAATCTAGAACATGAAATGGGTCAAACTAAAAGAATTTAGTATGCAAATTGATCATTATATGGGTCTGATAAAACTACTTATCAAGATCTCATATTGTTTGATATTAGTTTTATAGATTGTTCTGGTAATATGATTGAAAGTCCCAAAATACAACAATTGTTGAAACTAAGTCTCGTATAAACAATAACACACAAGGAAATACTTTTCAAACGAGTAATGCGTTATTAACTATTATAAACAAAGTATTACAAGGTGCTATGAATACACCCGTTGAATGACAATAAGAAATGAACACTAGAACGATTAAACTTGATTCGAGCCTCAAGTTTACAAGAGAACCAACGAGTAGCTGGTGGACAGGTGAGGGATCAGTGGTTCCAAAGGGAGAAAGAACTTAGATAATAAATCCAAGCACAAGGGTTGATTCTAACTTCTTTCTCCCTCCTATTTATAGTGGTACGAGGTTGTATCCTTAGTGGGGGTAGTTGATACGTGTCATCTTCTGAATGGAAGAGTACAACGTATTAAATGCATGTCCAAATCGAGACATGCCTTTAAACTACTTTAGGTGAACAGTTCTGCCAACTGTTCACTTTTGTCCCACTAGACCGTACTAGGCTTTGACTTGAATCTCTTTTTTTGTCCCGCTCAAAACACTTTGTAGACTCTCCCGCCTAAACTATAAGGATAGGACAAGCTTTGCTTGTCCAAGACTTCATAGGGTTCAAAGTAATCTCTGAGTATGGTCAACTCAGAGATCCTTGAACACCAACACATTCCTTCTACATCTCAGCTATCCATAATCGCTGGTGAGTGTGACTTCAGATAGTCTTCGACTTCTCTAACGTTGTCTTTGACTTGAATGTTCCTAGTGTGCCAGTTGAGGCTTTACCTTCCGCTGGTCTGGTCTCTGTCGCTGGTCCTCTCAGCGACCAGTAACACTTAATCTAATTTAAACAAATCTAGACTGGGCCATAGTTCAAACTTTCATTGGCCCAACAATCTCCTCCTATTTGTTTATAAATTATAGTAAGTCTAGAATTATTGTAAGTGAGTACACAACTTCTTCTAACACATAATTTTAACAAACATACCTCAGAGTTCTATTAAACATAAAGAACCTATTACAAAGACACCCAATGGTGTAAAAATTCAAAACAAAAAGGTTCTTCAGCGATCGAGGCCTTGGTCACAGATTCTGTGGGCTTCAACTTTGTCACTCCTAGAGTTGATGACCAACTCAATTTCAAACTCAAAATCTTCAGCTATTTTGTAGTTCCTTAGGATGCCCTATTTAAGTCTGATGAGTTGGATAGTTGAAGCCAGATGAAGTTCACTCATTCTTTGAAAGCCATACTCACAGTTTCCATTCATGAATGCCATTCCCATCTCTGGTTCGGAGTAGACTTGACCAGTCACTGGCTTAGTAATCTCTTTTGGAAGTACAAGGTTTCTGTACATTTCATCCACCATAACATTCTTAGTGACCAGCTTCTCAACTAGAGGCCCCATTGGGGTTTTCCTTTTCCTTTGTCCTTGAGAATGTTGTTGTTGTAATAGCTGGAGAGGTAGAGGTAGCTTGAGCTTCTTTGCTGTGTCTCTTACCCAATTCAGTTTAGCTTGTATATTTTTCATCATTTGGGCAGCACCAGGACCAGTCTTCTTTTGGGCAAGAGATAATACTTCTAACCACTCAGAGAGACCCAAATCTTTGAGCCTGAAGTCACTAAAGACTTCGTAGTTGGTTATTTGATGTTCTCTGTATATGGTCATTACTACCTTCTTGTCTTTATCAATGTAGCATGTGTACTTAGTGATTTGGCCAGACTCAGCTCTCTAGTTCACTAATCTCTCATATTCTTTTTGAAGGCTGCTCCTTTTGGCTTCAAGTTCCTTCAACTTGTTTAATTAAGCTTCCTTCACAGCAGGAGAGAGTAGTTTGTTTAGAGCCTTTGTACTCTTGAGCTCAGCAGACCTGATATCAGCTAACCTCTTTTGTTCCATTATTTGAGCCTTTGCTTGCTTAGGGGTTAGAGGTGGTTCACCTGTACTTTTGAATTTGTTAAGATCAGAGTGTCTGGCAGTGGAACCACCTTCTTCTTGGAGAGAGTGCAGGGTTGTTTCTGCCACATCATTGGCAATGCCTTTACCCTTATCTTGTGCCAGTTCAGTGATGGGTTTAAAAGATCTGATGGGATTTGGCATTGGGATCTCTGGTGTGGATTGTTTTTGATGTTGCTCCCCCTTAGGTGGAGCATCCTCTTCTTCTTCAGAGGTCGATGAGGCAGAATTCCCCCCCTCAGGAATAGCACCAGCAGGGGCTGTGCCTGATCCTGCGTTGTGGAACTTAAGGAATTCGTCATGAACAAAGATACAGATTTCCTTGAGTTCCCCCTGTAAAAGCTCCTGAAGAAGACGCCTGGAGGGTTCAGCAGCTTGGGTGATTGCTGCTACATTAGCCTTAACCACTGTGGTAAGGACAGAAGGCATGTACTGCTGTAGACTCTGATTCAGAATCACTGGGAGTTGAGCTTTCAAAGCGTTACCCAGTAGTTGCGGAAGCAAGGCAGTCATAGAGGATTCCACAGATGAAGTTAGTGAAGTCTCTAGGTTGGTAGTGAGTTCTTCAGCAGCATGAGTGAGTGTTTGTAGTTCAGAGAGAAGACCATCATTAGTGACTTTTGCTTTTGTGATGCTGATATCTCCCCTCTGTACCCATAATTCCTCAGCAGCCAATTCTTGGACATCTTTCATTCTTGGGACATGAATTGGCTTGAGGGTTTGTAAATACTACAAGTGTTGTCTTGCCCCCAGTTTCAAAACACTTGGCAAAGTAGGGAAGGGAACTGGGGTTGGAGAACAAGATCGTTGATCCCACAGGTGCTTGGCAGCCAGTTCCTGAACATTTGTGAGTGAAGGGAAAGGGGCTGGCTTCAGTTCAATGGAAGACATGTGGTAATCATCAATGCTCGTCTCTTCAAAGTCTGAGACAAAGACTCCATCGTCTACAATAAAGACTTCATCTTCAGGTAGTGATTCAATGTCTGAAAGGGCATCGAGATCAATGGTGGAAGCTTCAGCATTTTCGTCACCAGCAATGGAGTAAGCATCATGGTTTTGCTGTTCTTAATGAAGATTATGAGCCTGTTATAAGATTTGTTAGTAACCAGTGTGAAATAATAATGTAGTTATAGATCGCCATTCGCTGCCCCTAGGAAAGTTGGGTGTGATTATCCAGCCCCCCTAAGGATTGCTCCTTGTGAATCTTTTATTGTGAAAACAGATATGTTGAAGGGTCGCCATTCGCTGCCCCTAGGATAGCTGGGTGTGATTATCCAGCTCCCCCTTAAGGATACTCCTTGGGACTCTTTTGATTTGTGAATATTATAAGGTGAATGGTCGCCGTTCGCTGCCCCTAGGATAGCTGGGTGTGATTATCCAGGTCCCCCTGAAGGATTGCTTCTTGGGACTCTTTTAGTTGTGAAACATGATATGGGAATGGTCGCCTTTCTCTGCCCATGGGATAGCTGGGTGTGATTATCCAGCTCCCCCTGAAGGATTACTCCTTGGGACTCTTTTAGTTGTGAAATATTAGAGGGTAAAGGTTGCCTTTTATCGTTGCCCCTAGGAAGACTGAGGGTGATAATTCAGTCCCCCTAAAAGAATAAATTCTTTGTGACTCTTTTTAATATGAGGGGACCTAGAGTCTATGAGAGGTGCAGAGACTCTGGGTCAGGACCTATAATGTTCTCAAGTTGTTATTGGCAAGAGCACGGTCCAGAGGGTGAACGATCATCGGGGTGCGTTATGAGCACAAGTGAATCATTTCTTAGTGCTAAGACAGAGTGTACAGATAGTCCTAAGAGATCTAGGTGCTGACACAGACACTCTATGGGTTGAGGCAGACCCTAAACTTCATCTCTCTCCTACAGACTGTTGAGAGTGATTGTATGTGAACCTCCAAGAAGAAAAAAAAGAGGCAAACTAATACCTGATAGTGCTTAGTCGTCTCTGCTGACCTGGAGACGCTAGACTCAGGTTGTTTGTCAGCTGTTGGCTCTTTTACCACATCCACCAGAGAAGGGGATGGGTTCTTCGTTTTCTTGTGCTTCTTTGTTGGATTAACAGAAGGGGTTTCAGAGGAAAGGGGAATGTCTTTCCTCTTCTTCTTCTTTTCCTTCAGCACCTTGGGCCGAGAAGTAGATTGCACAGAGGTCTTGGACAAAGACTTGTCAATTTGACTTTCAACATTCACCTCATTGTGAGGGATCAAGGGCTCTTCATCATCAGCGAGTAACCCAGCTACTTTCATCATATGCCTAGTCAGAGGCACTTCATCCTCTAAAGGAGTCTTCAACGATGCAGAGGTGATGTGATAAGGATGGAAGGAATTGAGTTCATCATTGATGTATGATTCACCAATGATATCCTCTAAGATGAGAGAGAAATATCTTGTGTAGTAGATGGTGGCCAGTCGGTTCTTTTTGCCTTTATTCTCTAGCTTGGCAATGAGGTCGGTGTAAAGAATGTGGGCGATCCCTATGTCTAGCCCCCAAATCAAGTTGTACGCTATGGCTAGCTGGGAACCATTAAGCTGGTCGTACGATCCCTGGTTTCCTCCCAGACACTTTACAATGTAAAGCATCAGCGTTCTTCATGTGGGTGAGCAGTAATTCACCTTAATGAGGGATTTGTTTTGGAAGCCAATGGAGGTGAAGGTTTTGTCATCATCATGAGGACGAAGGGTAGCCAGGGCCTTTTTAACCGTAGCGCTGGCAGGCACAGCGGTCATATCTTCATTAACAGGAAGTCCAATGGCTTTGGCGAAGGTTGAGAAATCAAAGGTGAGGGTTGAGGATGGGTGGATAGGTTGAAGGTGATGTGTGAAGATGTTGGATCGACTTCAGCACTGAACCAGAACTCTCGTAGGTATTGATAGTAACATGTGGAGGGTTCCCTGGTAATGGCTTTGTTAATGGAGGAGTTCTTGAGGAAGTTTAATAACGGATGGTAGAGGGGATTGTTGTGTTCAAGGAGGCAACACGGTTGTTAAGCGCTATCTTCCCATCGCTGATTCCAAAATCTACGTTCGAGGCGGGGCCAAGACGGTGAACGTTTGGATTGTTGCGGAGGAAGCCATTGTTGAAGAGGAGAAGGTTTTGGAGGATTCTAAAAAGATGAACAGTATGTGTGTGTGAAAGAAAATATGGTAAAATGATAAGGTGAAAATGGGTCAAGGGTTTTGAAAAGGTTAAGCCGTTTAAAAATCAAAGCATTTAATGCACAAGTTTACCTTTTAAGAAAAATGTGGGTCCCCTTGGCTTTTCATGAGATTTTTGTCCCCTTGGAAAGCGGGAAAGTTGTTAACATTGAAGGACAATCATTTGAATTAAATACAAGAATATATTAATTCCCATTGAGATGTAACTACCTCGTTACATTCAATACCCTTTAATGCTCATAGACAGAGATCACTTATCAGATATATTTACCAATATTGAGCATTCCCAACTCAGCAACCAGCCTAGTAAAACTTGGCTCAGCCAGAGGCTTGGTGAAAATATCAGCGAGCTGGTATTCAGTGGGTATAAAATGAAGCTCAATATTACCTTTTAAAATATGGTCTCTGATAAAGTGATACCTGATGTCAATATACTTGGTTCTGGAATAAAGTACCGGATTATTGGAGATGGCTATGGCCCTTGTGTTGTCACATAATATGGGAATCTATTCATAGTTGATTCTATAATCAGCCAACTGACTCTTCATCCAGAGAACCTGAGCACAGCAACCAGCGGCAGCGACATATTCAGCTTCAGCTGAAGACATGGCCACAGAGTTTTGTTTCTTTGCACTCCAGCATACCAACTTTCCTCCAAGGATTTGACAACTCTCAGAGGTGCTCTTTCTATCAAGACAGCACCCAGCATAGTCTGAATCTGAGTAAGCTTTGAGGTCGAAGCCTGATCCGTTTGGATACCAGAGTCCCAGAGAGGGAAATCCTTTTAAGTACCTGAAAATTCTTTTGACAGCTACAAGGTGGGATTCCTTGGGGTTAGTAATAAGTGTGAAAACACTTATCCTTTTACCACTTAATTGTAATAATAACCAAGCCAAAACGTGTATTTTATGTCGTAAATGTCGGAATTATGCGTGTTTGTGTTTTTGTTGTGATTTAGGATCAAAATGTAAAAAGGGAAGAAAACACGGGCTTTCACGGGCTTTTATCGAATAAAAAGACAAAAGACGAAGTCGAAAGATCAAGAGTGCAAAAAGAACGGAAGTCCAAGGCCTATTCTGAAGATTTATCGAAGAAAAAGTCTAAAGACGGAAGTTTAATAAAAGTCGAAGAACTCAAGTCTAATTAATGAAGAAATTACAAGATGAGTTCAAATTATCCCCAGACAAAGTCGAAAAAGTCGAAGAATTTAGAAGACGGGAAGACGAGAAAAGAAAGAAAGAAGCAACACATGCTAACCTTCCCTAATCACCTATAAATACCCTCCTAATATCACATTAGGAGGTGTTAGCTAATTTGACACATTAGTCTTTCCATTATATTTTCCAAGCACTTTCATATTGTCATTTACTTAATTGTCATTTAAATTCTTGCCTTTAATTTCAAGTAAGTCTCTTAATTTTGTTGTTGAATCCTTAATTTTAATCAAGTTTTATATTAATCTCTCCTTCTACCTTTCTTATTTTTTTTAATCTTTATGCTTATGTGCTTATTGTTATGCTTATTTGATTAATTGTTATGTTTTTATGTTTTTGATTGTGTTAGATTATTGATTTTATAGCTTATTGTGTGTTTGATTTGATTTTAGTTAAGTGTTTTTATTAGTTTATTTTATTAAAAGTTGATTTTTAATTTTTAGTTTTATTAGTGATTTTCATGTTTTTAATTTGTGGTTTAATTAGTTTGTCTTAAAAGTGTTTTAGATTAAGTTTTAGTTAATTGCTTATTTGATTTGTGCTTATTTTTAGCTTATTTCGTGAATTTTTAATGTTACTGTATCTGTCTATCTGAGTTTTCACTTCTTCGGAAAAGGGTTTTTAGATTCCGAAGAATCACCTTTTCCTGAATTTGTTTTCTCTGAAAAACTTCCTTTTCCGAAATTATTGCTTTTCCGAAGATTTTTGTTTTTTCTAAAAAAGTTTATTATTCCGAAGATATTTTCTTTTCTCTGAAAAGTTGATTTTTCCGAAAAAAGTGAAAACTCTGAAAAAGCAAAAGTCCAAAAATCTATTATTCCGAAAAACAAGTTTTCCAAAGAATCAGATATTGTGAAGAAAGAAATGTTCTGAAAACAAGTATTGCAAAATGTACTGTATATATTGCGAAGAGTTTGTCATCCCTGCTTGCTTGCTTAATTTTTTCCCGCCAAATTGAGCAGTTAGCCTGGCAGCTTCCAGCTGCTTGCCTGCTAGCTTGTTTATTTATTAGTATTGTTCCGTAATTGTTTAGTTTTATCTGAAAGTTGTTCCGATTTTAATTCGGAAAATTACGTATTTTTAGTTGAATTTTTTTCGATTTTTAGTATTATTAATTTTTCGTAAAGTTTAAGTTTTATCTTTTATTTAGTACCCGCTTTAGGCTTTGCCTCGTTTAGCTTTAAAGTACCATCTTAGTTTTATTCTCTCCTTTTTCATTAGGTTAATTTTATTTTTCAGTCGAAAGTTAATTTCTTCGTTTAGTTTTATTTTTATTAATTGTTTCGTTTCCATATTTGTTTTTAATATCGTTTATTTACTTTTCGTCAAGCTTTAATTTCTCGTTTTTTTAATTAATTTACTTTCAAAGTCTTAATTTCGCACCGTTTACTTTTTAATTACTTTTAGCTTATTTACCTTGCCTTTTACTTTTAAGTTTGGCAATTTTAATTTTAAACAACGACCAAAAAAAATATTTCTTTTTCACCAAAAGACGACTGAGTCACACTTAAACCGGAAATCAATTCGATTAGACATAATTCTACGAACTTAATTTTTATACTTGGTAAAAAACTTGTATTAAATGGCGCTGCTGCCGACTCTTTTCGTAAAGATTAAAGGTTTTCTGTGAGAGATGCGTTGAATTTTGGGATCCGTTCACTCGTGAGCGTTATTTTTCTTGCTCAAAAATTTTCAAAAAATCCATAAAAATTAAAAAATTTTAAAAATCCATAAAGATTAAAAATTGTTAAAAATCCATAAAAATTAAAAAATTTCAAAAAATCCAAAAAGATTTTATTTTTGTAAGTGTATATATATTCTCTATTTCTTTGGTATCTTTTTCTTTTGCTTTTGTAGGTGTATGCGTAATAGATCTTCGACCTATTCTGAGCCCGACACTCGTGATTATTTAGATATGGAAGGTGTGAACAACAACAATAACCCACCGCACCTCAACAATAATAATAACAACAATGTTCCCCCACCTGATCTTAGAACGATGGAGGAGCTGTGTCAACCTACGATGAATGGACGAGGAGGACCGATTGCGCCGATGCAAATCACGGCTCCAGAGTTTTTGTTGAAGCATCACATGATCCAACAAGTCCAAAACACTTGTCCATTTCGCGGATTGCCGGATGATGATGCCAACAAACACCTCGACAAATTTATTACCCTTACTCAAAGCATGAAGTTGCCCGGGGTTACTATGGATTTTCTTCGCCTTCACCTATTTCCACACACCTTATCCCACCATGCCGAAAAATGGTTTGATCGTCTTCCGAAGAATTCAATTCATACTTGGGACGAGATGACTCAACGATTTTTGTCGCTCTACTTTCCACCATCCATGGTCACGAGCCTTCGGAATCAAATTAGTGGATTTACTCAAGAACTCGATGAAACACTTTTTGATGCCTGGGAACGATATAATGTTTTGATCGATCGATGTCCAAACCAAAACATGCTCCCCGTCAACTTAATTGATACTTTCTACAACGGTTTAACTTTTCGTGATCGTGATACGATTAATGCAGCCGCCGGTGGCACATTTATGAAAAGAAGACCTGAGGAGTGTAGAGAGCTTATCGAGAACATGACTACCCATCACAAAAACTGGGATTCATCCGCATCCTCAAGATCAAACCCGAGAGTCAATTTTTCTTCTACTTCTGCAAACCCTGATATCACCGAATTGACCCGCGCAATGGTTGAAATGAGCAAAAACATGCAACTTTTAGCTACAAATCAACAACAACAAGCTAAAGCTGTAGCAACTTCTTGTGAGACTTACGGCGGTCCTCATTCATACACTGATTGTCCTTCTACTCATAACAATCCGGCAAACGTGTATGCGGCTCATGGTAACTATTCAACGGAAAGCTATCAAGCCCGACCTCAAGGTGATCATAACTTGCTAAGTTACCGTTCTAACAACTTTCTTTCACCCGGTTTTTCTCCTCAAAACCACAACCCCAACAACTACAATAGAAGCAACCCAAACCCACCTCGAGCTTCTAATCCTTATCACCCACCTGCTCAACAAGCACCACCCATTAATCATGATGTTGAAGCTTTCATGAGGACCCAAGGAGAGCTAGTTAAGAATCTTCAAAGCCAAATCATCAACTTGAAAGGAGATATCACTAAGCAAGGGAATGATATTAGATCCGAGATTCGACATGATATGCAAACCTCCTTCAGCAATCAAACGAATGATTTGAAGAATATGATGGCTAGTTTCTTTCCAAGTACTCAACCTTCTACTTCGGGCTCTCTTCCTTCAAATACTGCTTTAGCCGATCTCGGGGCAAGTATAAATTTGATGCCTTAAAGTGTTTGGAAAAAGTTATCATTACCCGAACTGACACCAACAAAGATGACTCTTGAGCTAGCAAATCGAACTCTCGCTTACCTCGTTGGTATTGCCGAAGATGTGTTTGTTAAAGTTGGTATCTTCACTTTTCCGGTCGACTTTGTTGTTGTTGATTATGAAATGGACCATCGTATTCCGTTAATACTTGGTCGGCCATTCTTGAGAATCGGAAAAGCATTAGTCGATGTTGCCGAAGGTGACTTAATCTTAAGAGTCGGGAATAAAGCACAAGTATGTAAAATAGGGAAGATCACAACCAAATCAAATGGAAGAGAATCAGCGAATATGATTAATGTGCTTGATGATTTTGTCGTCTACAATAATCCTATTTTCGCTACTTGTTATGACAATCCACTTTTCAAAGATGATGTGGATGATTCTCTCTCCAATTTAGATACTCCACCAATTCATGAGTCTCCACCGATCTATGATGACTATGATGATGATTCTAGTTCCGATGGGGATGATTATTATAATTTTGTTTCAGAGTATCCAGACATGCCAACTTATGATGATTTTGATGATGTCGATACTCTCTCGAGTGATTCTTCTCATGATGACCTTACTCCTACTTTTGATGAAGATCCTCCACCGATAATGTTTGACTCTACTTTGGATGACTACTCATTTGAGGAAGATTTTACAGTTTTCTCAACACTTACTTCCCAAATGAGAGTGATTCTCCTCCTTTGGACTTTGATGATTATGGTCTTTATCCTTCTTTGGATATGAAGAAACCTGTTTCAAACGAGAAGAAGTCGGACGACATCAATATCCGCAGTACCTATGTCTTGACACCTCTCTATCCACCCTCTGAGGATGAGATTGTGTGATTTATGAGCGGATCCTCTTCAAGGTCTACTGAGCCCGAGTGTTATTTTCCCCTAAAGGAAAAGGTGTTCGATCCCGGTACTGAAATTTTCAAGCCATCTCAGTATCCATCTAATGAAATAAAAGGAAAGAGTTTTGGAACTTTTGGAGATATGCTTGCACCTCATCACCCTTGCTACCAACGTGCTCAACAACTTCTTAAGGGAACCTTGCCTACTCTTCTTTGGCTTGCCTTGTTCGCCTTAAGCTTGTGATACTTGATGGATGAAAACCATGTCTTTGATCCCGGTGGATGTTCTTCAAGCTTCTTCCTATGCTAATCAAGGTCGAGTCACGCTCACGACTCGGTTAACAAAAACAAGCGCTTCTCGGGAGGCAACCCGCAGTATCTATCCTTTTTCTTTATTTTTATAATAAGTGTAGGGGAGACCCTAGTATGTGTTTGTTGTTTTCTTTCTTATCATGTGCAGGGATTCGAGCTCTCAAAGATCCATTCTTGATGACTTTTGACGACCCGTGATTCCGTGTTCCCGTCTTCCCGGTTCTATCCTAAACTCTTTTGATTCATTATTTTATCATTTATGATTGAAATAGGAATTACTTTAGTTGTCTCTTCCTTTGCAAGATTTTAACAAAGTGCACAATGTCCTAAGTGTAGGGGAGTTTACTCCCACATGCTTAAACATTGAGGACAATATTTATATTAAGTGTAGGGGGGACTTCTATCAAAGTTAAGTGGGCTTTTCCTTGTATTTTTCCTCATTTTAACCGGAAAATTGATTTTTTGACATTTTTCAAAATTTTTGATCTATTTTGGCCTAGCAGTTTTTCCTTTGTTATAGTTATTTTCTTTCTTTGCTAGAATAAATTTTAATAAAGTGGTTTTAATTTTTCAACGTCATGAATTTTTTTGACTCAACCCGAGTTTAGTTATCCAAGTTTACTCTAGCTAGTATCCTTAACGTGTTTAAGTCAAGTTTTGCTAGGCTTTTATATAGGGAACTTTAAAACGCGAAAGTCTTAACTCTCACTGGTTAAGAACAAGAACTTTTCGCAAGTTCCTATAATTGATCCTAGAAAGTCGTTTATCAAGGGAACTTTAAAATGCGAATTCTAAAACTTGAAAAAGTCTAAGAAGTTGCAAGATCCTATAGATGACTAGAAAACCCAAAACTCTGATTTAATTGGCTAAGCATCTACGAGTCTCATTCCTTGAGATTTTAAATTGTGGAGAACGAGAGATGATAGAGTCAATTATAAGTTTGGTATTATTTCATGAATTTATGTGAGTTAATTATGAGCTTTTTCTCCCATCGCTTGCTAATAAATTTAATTGCAATAAATAAGGTCGTACGATTTGAAAAGTTACTTAGCTTCTAGCACAAGATCGTTTAAAAGTTGTTCGGTATTGATTAGAGTTCATAGCCAAGGCATAACTTATTGAAGCGGGATGCGAAGATTGGCGAGTCCGAAAAGGTCCTAACAAGACATGAGGGCTACATTTTGTTGCTAAAGATCCCAAGTGATGTAAAGAATCATTTATCAAAAATCAATATGAAGGATCGAGACACACGACGAAAACCAAATACTCCCCTAAAGATCATGGAGAAGTCTATCCAAAAAGGCCCTAACAAGGTATGAGGATAAATAGATCCAAGTCCTAAAAGGAGGCGGATCGTTGTATATCAAAATCCCAAGTAAAGAGTGTAGAAAAATGAAGAAGTCGTGGTCCAAGTATGAAGAATCTCTCAAAAACTTCAAGTGAAGAAATTCCTATTATGAAGAGAAGACCATTATTTCATGAACGTCTCTCAAGATTTGAAGTACGAAGTCACTGCCAAATATCGGTCCGAGAAAGATCTCAAATCGTGAAGCGAGTTATGCCAAGATATGAACTTTAAGAGGTCCCGAGAAGCAGTTTCAAAAGATTTTGTCCTTTAGCTAACTATTGATTAAATCGTCCTACTTTATTTTCAACCTAAATAACTATCGAAATAAGTCAACAATGCATCCTCGTGATCATTCAAGACAACAATAAAATATAAGAGATACACCTAGGAATAAGGGAGTCTAAGTGAATAATTGGCCCACATGAGTTTGTGTTAGTTTGCTAACTTAGAATAACAATGATCTCGTTTTTAAGCTTGGTATGGGGAACGTGAAACTTGAGGGTGATAATCATTCATGACATTCCAAAACCCTAAGGTAAGTTTTTGATCTTTTTACTTGTTTTCTTCCTTTGAATATTTTATAATTTTGTCTCTTTAATAAAGGCCAATGTAGATTGATTGTGATGGAAAATGTAAAACTTGCTTTGTAACTAATACATTGCATGAGGACATTGCAATGGTCAAGTGTAGGGGATTTAATAAGTGTGAAAACACTTATCCTTTTACCACTTAATTGTAATAATAACCAAGCTAAAACGTGTATTTTATGTCGTAAATGTCAAAATTATGCGTGGTTTGTGTTTTTGTTGTGATTTAGGATCAAAATGTGAAAAGGGAAGAAAACGCGGGCTTTCACGGGCTTTTATCGAAGAAAAAGACAAAAGACGAAGTCGAAAGATCAAGAGTGCAAAAAGAATAGAAGTCCAAAGCCTATTCTGAAGATTTATCGAAGAAAAAGTCTAAAGACGGAATTTTAATAAAAGTCGAAGAACTCAAGTCTAATTAATGAAGAAATTACAAGACGAGTTCAAATAATCCCGAGACAAAGTCGAAAAAGTCGAAGAATTTAGAAGACGAGAAAAGAAAGAAAGAAGCAACACATGCTAACCTTCCCTAATCACCTATAAATACCCTCCTAATATCACATTAGGAGGTGTTAGCTAATTTGACATATTAGTCTTTCCATTTTATTTTCCAAGCACTTTCATATTGTCATTTACTTAATTGTCATTTAAATTCTTGCCTTTAATTTCAAGTAAGTCTCTTAATTTTGTTGTTGAATCCTTAATTTTAATCAAGTTTTATATTAATCTCTCCTTCTACCTTTCTTATTTTTGTTAATCTTTATGCTTATGTGCTTATTGTTATGCTTATTTGATTAATTGTTATGTTTTTAGGTTTTTGATTGTGTTAGATTATTGATTTTATAGCTTATTGTGTGTTTGATTTGATTTTAGTTTAGTGTTTTTATTAGTTTATTTTATTAAAAGTTGATTTTTAATTTTTAGTTTTATAAGTGTCTTTCAAGTTTTTAATTTGTGGTTTAATTAGTTTTTCTTAAAAGTGTTTTAGATTAAGTTTTAGTTAACTGCTTATTTGATTTGTGCTTATTTTTAGCTTATTTCGTGAATTTTTAAAGTTACTGTATCTGTCTATCTGAGTTTTCACTTCTTCGGAAAAGGGTTTTTAGATTCCGAAGAATCACCTTTTCCTGAATTTGTTTTCTCTGAAAAACTTCTTTTTTCCGAAATTATTGCTTTTCCGAAGATTCTTGTTTTTTCTGAAAAAGTTTATTATTCCGAAGATATTTTCTTTTCTCTGAAAAGTTGATTTTTCCGAAAAAGTGAAAACTCTGAAAAAGCAAAAGTCCGAAAATCTATTATTCCGAAAAACAAGTATTCCGAAGAATCAGATATTGCGAAGAAAGAAAACTTCTGAAAACAAGTATTTCTGAAAACAAGTATTGCGAAGAGTTTGTCATCCCTGCTTGCTTGTTTAATTTTTTTCCGCCAAATTGAGCAGCTAGCCTGGCAGCTTCCAGCTGCTTGCCTGCTAGCTTGTTTATTTATTAGTATTGTTCCGTAATTGTTTAGTTTTATCTGAAAGTTGTTCCGATTTTAATTCTGAAAGTTACCGATTTTTAGTTGAATTTTTTGTCGATTTTTAGTATTATTAATTTTTCGTAAAGTTTAAGTTTTATCTTTTATTTAGTACCCGCTTTAGGTTTTGCCTCGTTTAGCTCTAAAGTACCATCTTAGTTTTATTCTCTCCTTTTTCATTAGGTTAATTTTATTTTTCAGTCGAAAGTTAATTTTTTCGTTTAGTTTTATTTTTATTAATTGTTTCGTTTCCATATTTGTTTTTAATATCGTTTATTTACTTTTCGTCAAGCTTTAATTTCTCGTTTTTTTTATTAATTTACTTTCAAAGTCTTAATTTCGCACCGTTTACTTTTTAATTACTTTTAGCTTATTTACCTTGCCTTTTACTTTTAAGTTTTGCAATTTTAATTTTAAACAACGACCAAAAAAAATATTTCTTTTTCACCAAAAGACGACTAAGCCACACTTTTAACCAGTAATCAATTCGAATTGAATCAAAAAAGAACCTAATAAAATTCAGTTATTAGTTAGCTTGGTACCTAGCACAGAGACAAGTGGAGAATTGTATGTCTGGTCTGCTTGCAGTGAGGTACATCAGTAACCCAATCATGCCTCTATATAAGGTCTCATTAACAGAGACCGCTGAGTCATCAGCTCCCAAGTTGTTGGGAGGAAGCATGGGGCATTTCACTGATGCACAATCAGACAGATCATACTTCTTGAGCAAATCTCTAACATATTTTTCTTGACAAATAGAAATTCCTTTTGAATTTTGTTTGATTTGAAAACCCAAGAAAAAGGTTAGTTCCCCCATCATGCTCATTTCATATTTTTTGGTCATAAGTTTGGCAAATTGTTTGCTCAAGGTAATATTGGTTGAACCAAAGATTATGTCATCCACATAAACCTATACTAAAATGACGTCACCCTTGGACCTATAAGTGAACAAGGTTTGGTCAATGTTACCCCTGACAAATTTATTTTCAAGAAGGAATTTTGAAAGAGTTTCATACCAGGCTCTGGGCGCTTGTTTCAGCCCATAGAGTGCTTTGTGAAGTCTGTAGACGTGATTTGGGTAGTCACTGTTTTCAAACCCTGGGGGTTGACTGACATAAACTTCCTCTCCAAGTTTCCCATTTAGAAAGGCACTCTTTACATCCATCTGATATACCATGAAACCCATATAAGCTGCATAGGCTAGGAAGATTCTGATGGCTTCCAATCTAGCCACTGGTGCGAATGTTTCATCATAATCAATCCCTTCTGATTGATTGTAACCCAGCACCACAAGCCTAGCCTTGTTTTTAACAATCATGCCAGCTTTATCCCTTTTGTTTCTATAGACCCATTTTGTTCCAACCACTTGTTTTCCAGCTGGAGCTTTTACCAGAGTCCACACCTTGTTTCTCTTGATCTGATTCAATTCATCTTGCATGGCTACAACCCACCTTCATCAAGTAGAGTAGCGGCCACATTTTTTGGTTCATCTTCAGAGAGAAAATTAGCGAATAGGCATTCATTCGCTGAGGCTGTTTACAGAGTTCTTAATTTTCCTCTGGTTGTGACTCCCTCAGAGGGTTCTCCAAGAATATTCACCAGAAGAATATCTTGGTTCCTGCTCCACTTAGATTGGGGAGCAGGAGTCTTTGTGGGTTCAGGAGTCACATCTAGTTCAATGAGTGATGGAGGTTCATCACATGTGATTTCTTCATTTATGATCTCTTCATTTGGTTGAATCTTTTGAGAGATAGGATCAGCATTTTCTTCAGTGAGTTGAGTGAGAGGTTCATCAACAATCTCTAGAGTGATGTCAGAGATGGAGTGAGGATCAAATGCGTGAACATAGGGGAATTCCTTGTGACGTATTTGAGGTGATTTCTTGGGATTTGAGAAATCATCCCCTGGGTATGATTTAACTTCATTGAAGTCAATGTCACAGTCCTCTGAGTTGGTGTAAGTAATGACAGCATCAGCTTCATTAAAGGTGACATGAATGGACTCTTCTAATTCTTGTCTATGAATGTTGAATACTCTAAAAGATCTGGTGGTTGGATAGTATCCAAGGAAGAATCCATCATCTGATTTTTCATCAAACTTGCCCAGATAATCCTTGTAATTGTGAATGAAAACAGGAAAACCAAAGACATGGAAGTAGCTTACATCAGGGGCTCTCTTCCTATACACTTCATAAGCGGTCTTGCCATGTATCTTCACAATAATGGATATGTTTTGTGTGTAACATTCTGTGTACACAACTTCACCCCAAAATTGTTTTGGGAGTCTTGATTTGCTGAGCATTGGTCTAGCTGCTTCTATGAGGGTTCTATTTCTTCGTTCAGCGACACAGTTTTGTTCTGGGGTACCAGGGTTTGAGAAGTTCTATGATATTCCCTTTACATCACAAAAGGCTTCCATCGCATGGTTCTTGAATTTAGTGCCATTATCACTTCTGATAGCCTTAACCCTGCAGTCATTGAAGTTCTCTATTTCTCTAATGAAAGACATTATTCTTTCAGCTGCATCACTCTTTCTTTTGAGAAAGAATACCCATGTGAATCTAGAGAATTCATCTACAGTGACTAGTGTGTATTTGTTGTGATTTAGGGATTGGGGTTTTACTGGTTCAAATAAGTCCATGTGAAGAAGATGGAGGCACTTATTTGAGAATGATTATTTTGTTTTAAATGAGGCTTTGTGGTGCTTCCCTTTCTTGCAGGCTGAGCAGGGTCTATCTTTTCTGAAGGTCAGAGAGGAAAGTCCCGCGACTAAATCATTCTTGGCCAGTTTGTTGATGTTTTTGAAGTTAAGATGGGAGAGTCTCTTATGCCAGAGCCAATTTTCACTATCAGATGCTTTGGCAAAGAGACAAGTGTTCTTTCCTTCTGGGATGATGTCATGTCAATAACATAAACATCCCTTCTTCTGGGTGCAATTAGAACGAAGTCATCGTTCTGATTGAAGATTGTTCCTTCGGTTTTGGTGAACAGAACTTTGAAACCAGCATCGCAGAGTTGACTGATGCTAATTAAGTTGTGCTTCAATCCATTGACATAAGCGACCCTTGTGAAGGTTATACCATTGCAATCCACTGAGCCATATCCCTCAGTGGCCCCTGAGGAGTCATCCCCAAAGACTACTTTTGGACCAAGCTCCTTCTTATATCTATGCAGATATTGTTTAATCCCTCTCATGTGTTCGGAGCACCCGCTATCCAAATACCAAATAGATTTCTTTAAGTATTCCTGCATAGATATAACAAACCATATTAGTTTCTATGATGAACCCACTTTCCAGTGGGTCCATGCTGTCGCTGACCAGCGACATTGGGTCTTCTCTGGTTCCTTTCTCCCCTCTTTGGTTGCAATTCCTGGTTTCATGACGCATACTGCCACAGATGTCACATCAAGGATAATGCTCGCACTCATCAGAGTGATGGCCATAGAAACCACAGTACTTGCAGGGAGGATTAGGTCTGTAACCCTGAAAGTTTTCTTTAGGTTTGGGTTGCTCAAGTCTTCTAGAGGGCCGGTGAGGAGTATTAGACCTAAGTTGGGTTCGTGTTCTTTGAACAGCAATGGTCTCCTCATGTTCTCTAGATGTATGTTCAGTGGACTCACATGTGATACACATTGGTTTCTTAGTGCATTTATCGGAGGAATGATTCTTGAAACCACAATGCTTGCAAGGTCTGAACAGAGCTCTCCCCTTTGAGCTGTTTGAACCTTCACCAAGAGAATTGACAGATGGACTGTTTTCTTTGGGGTTGATTTTTTCTTTCAACCCTTTAACTTCTTCCATCAGGGTGAGGAGAATTTTCTTGGTGGGTGACAGCTCTTCGGGGGGGGGGGAAGGGGGTTTGGCAGTGATTTTGGCCACAAAAACCTTTTTATGTGCTTTATCAGCAACTTTGAGATTGAGTGTCCCAGAGGTTTTGAGAGCAGGTTTTGGGCCAAGCAAGGAATCAGATGGGTTAGCACCATCAAGATTATGTACAGCTGGCACATCAGATTCCTTGTCAGAATCCTTCTCATCCACATAGGTGGAAGATGGAGAGGGAACATCTGAAGGGATAAATTTTACATTGGGTACAGGTATGTGATTTTTAAACCTATCCTTGTCCCCTATTGCCTGAACCACATCCCCTGGAATGGATTCAGCAACAATTTATTCCACTGTGGACTTCCCAAGGTTCCATTTTTCTATGGTCTTTCTGAGTTTAGCGTTTTCATCAGGTAAGGACTCATTTTCAATAGATAACTTGCTAACCTCATTTTGAATTTGGTTTGCGATGTTCATAAAAGGTTTGAGATTAGCTAACTCAGATTGACAAAGATTTAACTCAGTTTTAAGATTTTAAAACTTATTTAACAAGTTTTTTCTTTGTTCTTCCACAAAATGGAGGTCAACAAGGTGTAGTCACTGACATGGTCTCTATCAGGACCCTCAGGCATGGAAAGTAATCTTTGTACATTTTTCATTGTTATATCAACCCATTGGCCTGATCTTGCTTCACCTTTTCCAACAACAGGTTCTTCATCAGCCACTACCATAAAAGCTCTGACGTTAGTGGTTCCTTCATCATCAGAAGTGAGAGGTTCATCATCCCAGTCAAAAGAAGCAGCGATTAGACCTTTATCAGTCTTTTTGTTGTCCTTCTTCTTAGCTGCATCTTCAGCTTTTTGATTGAGTTTCATCAGCTCAGCTTTCAAGGCCTTGTATTTGACCTTGTAGTCCTTCTTCCCCTCAGAGTTAGAGAGAGAAGCTTGCTTGAAAGGTGATGGTGTAAACTTCTTTTTGTTGCTATGATTATTGCTGGATGATGGAAAGCTAGGAGAAGAGGTTTTGTTTGACCAGCAGTCCTTCTGAAAGTGGCCAGTTTTTCCACAAGTGTAACATGACACATTAGATTTATCTACTTTGGCAACACCAACTCTACCAAATCTCTTTTAGTATCTCTTTTGGTTAGCTGGAAGAGCTCTGTCATGGAACCCAGCATGTACTTCATCAAGGAATTCTTGACTGCTTCTTGTGTCCTCTTCAACGTCAGAGTCATTGTCCTGAAAGGAATGGTTAGCAACAAGAGCTTTTGACCCAGATATTTGAGAGGTAAACCTATCAGTCTCTGATTTGTAAATAGAGTCAATCAGTCCTTCTTCATAATTGTACCTACCAAAAGGTTGAGCCAGAGTATCTGTGACACCCTAGGCAAATCCCACATCGGTTGTGGTCAGGAGAGATCCATGGTTCATAAGATAACAGTCGCCTTCTCACGACACAACGCGTTTTGTGGTCTACTGCACGTGGGGTTCTTAGGAACTGGCAGTTAAGCGTGCTCATGTCAGAGTAGTACTAGGTTGGGTGACCAGCCGGGAAGTACTTACAAGAGGGCCACAAAGCAAAGCCGTGAGCCTACAGGCAAAGCGGACAATATTGTGGTATGATTAGGCGGGATGTTACAAGTGGTATCAGAGCTACTCCTGAGCCGTTCGGGATGGTGGGGCAAACCTCATCGAGGACAATGAGTCCCGAAGGGGGGGTGATTGTGACACCCTAGGCAAATCCCACATCGACTGTGGCCAAGAGAGATCCATGGTTCATAAGATAACAGTCGCCTTCTCATGACACAACGCGTTTTGTGGTCTACTGCACGTGGGGTTCTTAGGAACTGGCAGTTAAGCGTACTCATGTCAGAGTAGTACTAGGTTGGGTGACCAGCCGGGAAGTAATTACAAGAGGGCCACAAAGCAAAGCCGTGAGCCTACAGGAAAAGCGGACAATATTATGGTATGATTAGGCGGGATGTTACAGTATCATTTTTGATAGCATTATTTGCTCTTAAGGTTTGATTAAGGCTAAGTCATTTTCTAGGTA
Source organism: Glebionis coronaria (assembly GCA_025667525.1). Taxonomy (NCBI): domain Eukaryota; kingdom Viridiplantae; phylum Streptophyta; class Magnoliopsida; order Asterales; family Asteraceae; genus Glebionis; species Glebionis coronaria. The sequence goes on along the minus strand of CM046882.1, from coordinate 195,913,445 downwards.
AACTTTTAACAAAAGTAGCATTAACCTCAGCCTTAGGTAGAACAACTCCATTGTTACTTAAATCATTCAACAAGATCTTAAGCCTAGTGTAAGTTTGAGACACAGTTTCTGTTTCCAAAGCTTGAAATGCGTTAAACTTAAGTCTTAGGGCTTGGATTTTGGTTTCTTTTGTTTCTTCTGGTCCTTCATATCCTAGAACCAACTCAGTCCACATTTCTTGTGCGATGTCGCATTTGATAATGGACTTCATAATGTTCTTGGAAAGGCAAGAGACTATGATACTTTTTAGTCTCTTATCCTGGTTAGCCAGACGTATATCAGCTAGAGACCATTGCTTAACAGGCTTCTTAATAGGTCTCTCAGGGGTAGAGGAAATAGCCAGTGGTACATATGGTCCATTCTCTGATATTTAAAATAAGAAGGGTTCTAAGCCATCTAAATATATAAGGAATTCACTTTTCCAGCTTGAGAAATCTTCTTCATCAAACGATGGAAGATTGGACACATGTGACCCCCCCCCCCCCCCACGAGCATCAAGAAGCTGGGGAAGGTCATCCTCATTCATACCAGTACCTACAACGGGTGTAGGCATGGTAGTAGATGTGGTGGTCGTTGCGCTTGTTGAAGTATTAGCTTGATTAGTTTGGCCAAAGGGTGGTGGAATGGAAGCCATAGTTACAGTCATATTTGGATCTTGATTTTAAAAACAAGAACAATTTTAAGAAATTTTTATAAATCAAACCTCTCTGATACCAATTGAAAGTCCCAAAATACAACAATTGTTGAAACTAAGTCTTGTATAAACAATAACACACAAGGAAATACTTTTCAAACAAGTAATGCTTTATTAACTATTATAAACAAAGTATTACAAAGTGCTATGAATACACCCGTTGAATGACAATAAGAAATGAACCCTAGAACGAGTAAACTTGATTCGAGCCTCAAGTTTACAAGAGAACCAATGAGTAGCTAGTGGACAGCTGAGGACTCAGTGGTTCCAAAGGGAGAAAGAACTTAGATAATATATCCAAGCACAAGGGTTGATTTTAACTTCTTTCTCCCTCCTATTTATAGTGGTACGAGGTTGTATCCTTAGTGGGGGTAGTTGATACGTGTCATCTTCTGAATGGAAGAGTACAACGTATTAAATGCATGTCCAAATCGAGACATGCCTTTAAACTACTTTAGGTGAATAGTTCTGCCCCACTAGGTCATACTAGGCTTTGACTTAAATCTCTTGTTTTATCCCGCTCAAAACACTTTGTAGATTCTCCCGCCTAAACTATAAGGATGGTACAAGATTTGCTTGTCCAAGACTTCATAGGGTTCAAAGTAATCTCTGAGTATTGTCAACTCATAGATCCTTGAACACCAGCACATTCCTTCTACATCCCAGCTATCCATAATCGCTGGTGAGTGTGACTTCAGATAGTCTTCGACTTCTCTGACATTGTCTTTGACTTGAATGTTCTTGGTGTGCCAGATGAGGCTTTGCCTTCCGCTAGTCTGGTCTTTGTCGCTGGTCCTCTCAGCGACCAGTAACACTTAGTCTAATTTAAACAAATCTAGACTGGGCCATAGTTCACTTCAAACTTTCATTGGCCCAACAATGATTTATGATATACTTAGTAAGATATCATAATTGTAGTACATTAGACCTAAACCCAATTATAATTGTTGATATTAGTTTCATGTTTAATGTTATACAAACTTTTTAATTGAATTTTAGTTTATATTGTATTACAATTATAATTGTTGGACTAACATGTATTACAATGTAGGTATATTTCCCTTTCTTTTGATGATTTGGGTTTACAATCACCTATAAATTCAAGAACTAATAAAAACTTTTAGTTATTTTATCTGGAAAAAAATAGCACATGTTACAAGAGTAGCAATTGCTAAAAGATCAAATGGGCGTATTTCTTGTGCCTTGGTCTCTCCTTTGGATAATCTACATAAAACAATCCCTCTAAATAAAAGACTATTATTACACTTAAAAAGAGTAATAATAAGTACGTTAATGTGTTATGCAGATTCGTAATTCGGCTGTTTAATACTTTGCTAAAGAGTTAATGTGTTATGCAGATTCGTAATCCGGTTGTTTAATACTTTGCTAAAGAGTCACCAGATTAATAAAATGGAGGCAAGTGCCCTGTTTGGGTCCTCAAACAATTGATTTAAGGACGCCTTACTGATGCAATTTCATTCGGGAATATATTTTCGGTGCAATGCTGCAAAATTGTGTGTAACCGATCACATCGGATCACCCACACAGTACACAATACTAACCAGTTAACTCTAATATATTTAGAAAACTATGCAAGATCAAATGTCGTAAAAAAGATACGTTGCATATCATATCATATCATATCATCAATGTTTAGACGATCCATCATTTAGACAGGTACTGTGTATGATGCTATTTATAGATGTGAATCCTTTCCTATTATTAAAAGTGTTGATAGTACAGGCAACACATGAAACACGTGTGGCTACCGAAAAAAGGATTCGAGACTTGGATACTTTCTCAAGCAGATTGAAAGGGCTTCTGCAAAATGCAAAAGAAACATGGTCGTCTTTAAAGAAAGTTCCTTCCTAGTTACCAAAATCGAGTTCTCATTTGGAGGAAAAAATCAGAGGTGGAGAATTAATTAGCCAAGGAGAAGATGAGATGTATCATCTTGTAAAAAGAATCATGGACCGGTTTCACAGACTGTTTACTGATGAATCACCCTCACATATATCATATAAGAGCAACCCAGGTTCGTTCTCTTACTCTTCAGGCATATAGAATTCCGAATGTGGTCCTATTTTTTTATGTATTGTCAGAGGTGGTCATTTCGAGCCATGAAATTATATATTAATTAAATTGAGACTATGCTTGATCATTCATGGCTGACCTTATTTGTAGAGATGAGTCATAGTTATAGTAAATAAAGTTCAAAAAGATGTTATGGATAGTATATCACAACAAAAATGAAGAATGGAGATAGGAATCTTCATATGGAACGAGTATAGTATTTTCGTCAAAGCATAGTATGCTCGCCAAAGGCTTAGTATGTGGCTATATACAAATAAGCATCATTTGTTACCGTAGGTTTGGCCTTTTATCACTATGTTGTGAAATAACAACTATCGGGATTCAATTGTTTAATTTTGTTGAGTCACATATTATGCAATTTATGGATCGTTGATGTGATTAATTAAATCTGTGTAGGGAACTGCGTAAGGTTCAAGCAACTTTTTTGCTAGAGAGTGAGGAGAAACTGATCGTGGAGGAGACATTACAATCCGAGACTTCCATGTTGAAAGAGAATGGAAGGCCTAATAGTGAGCCCCCAACAATCAACATATAAGCTGTATTGGGAAATTGGTCATAAAGCTTGAGCAATCTATAAACTACTTTCTTACAGTATATTTTATCCTTTTTTGAAGCATTCTTTATACGCCCTTTAGTCTTTTTCTCCACAGGTTCATATATGGATTATGGGAGCCCTGAAGAATCTGATTGTGACCACATAGTATGATTTTAATCACCATGGTAATCTTCTTATAAATATGGGTCATGTTAGTTTTTATTTTACCAAAAAATGCTTTACTCATGCTGAATTTTTTATTGATGCTTATGACACACAACGAATGCTAGTGTGCGTGGAAAACCTCAAACAAGGAAACTCAATGAAAAATAGTTGACATAAGTAGTTGGCATGGTTTATAAAACTTACGTACGAGTCCGATATGGGTGGTAAAGGATTTGAATATCACGGTAAGAAGTCTTTGTTTATTAATTAAGCCACACATAAATGGGTAAAAATGATGACACCTTTTTCATATCAACTTTTTTTGCTGTGTTAATTGATGCAAGTATATATGCAGGTATGCACCACACCGGATTAGCCAACACAAGCCATCTCTTATGGCCTATGATCTTCTACCATGTTGTTAAGCTACACGTGATAAGTTTTTTAAGTAGGTAAGACCACAAGAAGTGAAGGGTAAAAAGACTAAAGTATAAGAAAAATGTTTCGGCAGAAAATTCAGAGGGTTATGGAACAAGTGGGATAATGAGTGTATATTAAACCATTACAGTATCATTATATGCTTCAAGTGTGGTTTTAAGTATAAATAATCATCATTTGTACATAGCATGTGTAATTTGTATTTTGCTATTTTAAGATTCAATTGTACCACCATTGCCTCATTAATAGTTTTTGTACTCCAAAGAACCATTAACTTCATCTCTATCGTTCGAATTGAAAATCACTCTCACAACTTTTTAAACTTGCTTTTCCTCATATTTTGGGTCATGCCTTTTCTTAAACTTATTCCACGATGGTTAGTTATATCGACAAAATTATCTAATCCAAGAGAACTTTCAAAATAGTTTAGCGTAAATCTTGAAAATATATGTATTATTTTAAAGCTGTCGAATATGAGTTAAATTAAATATATGATTAATACTTGATGAAACTAAACCAAGGTTTCCATTAATAGTAACAACACGTCAAAAGTCAATTTACGAATATTTATGGACAATTTGTGTTATTTATTAATACTAATCTATATTATGGAAAAAGTTATTTTGGAGCCTTGTTTTTTGGTGGAAACCAAGGGACAAATCCCCACCCTTCATTTAGCTTTGATCTAAGGGTGGGGATTAATCTAAAATTTAATTTAATTAATCATTTTTTATTGCCAATATATAAACTCTTTTCCCCCAATTTTTTTATCACTTCGCTCCTTTTTTCACACACAGTTCGTGTGTGTTTCTCTCAACCATTTCAGTTACAAAAAAAAACCGCTTTTCTCATTCTGTTATACCGATCCACAAATTCCGCTTCACCATTGATCATCGTTATCATTTTACTGCTTATTATTCCACAAATTCATTTATATTATGGCTTTTGATTTGAATAAACCTACAGTTCCAGATTTAGATGCTGATTTAGTAGGTTTGGATGTTAATAACGGTTCTACTGTATCCGGATGCGGTTCTACTTCTTTTTTGGATGATCATGATAACTGTGATTGTGAGTTTGTAGATTAACAACTTATTTTTTACTCTATTTTGTTGTTAATGCTTATTAACTGCTTATTTTTTTATCATGTTTTTGTATCAATTGTGATATGTTGATGTTTTGTTACTAGTTAACCTGTTTTTGTTGATGTTTTTTATGTTCTATCACTACTAATATGTTGATCTTTTTACTCTTTTGTTGTTGATGTTTTTGTATGTTGTATCACTATTGATATCTAGTTTAAAAGTTTTTTGTTGATGTTTTTGTATGTTGTATCACTATTGATATCTAGTTTAAAAGTTTTTTGTTTTTGTTGTCCTTTTTATGTTGCTTTTTTTTGTTTTATCAATAGTGATATATCATGTGTTTTATCATTTTATGAATGTTTTCTCTTTCAAACAAGTAAAGGTATTTAAATGTTTTTGTATGTATTATCACTATTGATATTTAGTGTAAACTGTATGTTTTTAGTTCTTTTATCATGTGTTATCACTAGTGATATATGATGTGTTTTATCAGTATGTGTTTTTTGTTCCAAACAAGAAAAGGTATTTAAATGTTTTTGTATGTTTTATCACTATTGATATTAGTTTAAACTGCTTTTGTTTTTTTGTTCCTGTCTTTTATCATGTGTTATCACTAGTGATATATGCTGTGTTGTGTTATATTATTTATGATATCTGTCCATGTTTTATTTTTTTGTTTATATTATATTCATTTTTCTTTGTTTTATTTTCTACAGCTGGTAACAGTGATAAAACATCTTCATCCTTTGATCATGATGAGATTCTTGACGGTCCAGATGGTTCACTTATAGTTGTTCCTAGGGTTTATGCGATTTACCAGTTTTAGGGACTGAATATGATAGTGTTGATGAATGTATTAGTGTTTATAAGAAATACGCTTCAGTTGCGGGGTTTGGCATTAGACTATCTACTCAGAAACGATTACGTGGTGGCTTTGTGAAACGAAAGACGTTAGTTTTTAATCGGTATGGTTGTCCGAAGAATATATCCTTGAATACTTTAGAGCCTAAAAAGACTAATAAACAAGTAAGGACTTCAAATATTAGGATATATGGTTGCAAAGCGCGTGTTGTCTTTGATTTGGTTCCTGGTACAATAAAGTATTCGTTGACAACTTTTAATGTTGCACATACTCATGAGCTTGATAAGCCTGAGTATAAATGATAGGTGTGTAAGCACCCATCCTTTTTACCACTTAATTACAATAATAACCGAGCCAAAACGTGTATTTTATGTCTTTTATGTCGGAATTATGCGTGGTTTGTGTTTTTGTTGTGATTTAGGACGAAAAGGTGAAAAGTGGAGAAAACACGGGCATTTACGGGCTTTTATTGAAGAAAAAGATGAAAGACGAAGTCAAGAAGTCAAGAGTGCAAAAAGAACAGAAGTCCAAGACCAATTCTGAAGATTTGTCGAAGAAAAAGTCAAAAGACGGAAGTTTATCAAAAGCCGAAAAACTCAGGTCTAATTTATTGAATAATTAAAAGACGAGTTCAAAGAAATCCCGAGCCAAAAGTCATTAAAGTCCAAGATTAAAGAAGATTTAAAGGCTTAAGGACTAATGGTGCAATTAACAAAGAGATTAAGAAGGAAGGACTAAGCATGCAATTAAGGAGAAAGGAAAGAGGGGAGGAAGCTTCCTAAGCATTCCTTAATCCTCCCCTATATATAGATTATATCTTAATCATTTTCGTTTTGTTGGCTAATAGTGACAATTAGTTCTTCTACTTTTAATTACCTTGTCATTTAATTACTTTTCAAATTTAAATACTTGTCTTGCACCTTAATTACCATTTAATTTCAAGTAAGTTTTTCTTTTAATTCTTGTCAATCTTTATCTTTATTGTTCATCTCTCATTCTATCTTTCTTAATCTTTTATTTTTATTGTTTATGTTCATGTTCATGTTCTTATGTTCTTATTTTGATCAAAGTGGGTTTTGATTATCTTGATTAGTTTTGTTAGATTTTTTGTTTTTGATTGATTGTTTATCATTATTAGATGTTTATTTGTTAGTTTGATTTAATCTTGTGGTTGATTTGCTTTAGTTTTGTTTAGATTCGTGTGATTTTGTTTTCCTTGTTCTTCGTGATTTGTTACTGTATTCCCAGGAAACTTGTTGATCTTCCAGACATTCCGAATCAAGATCTTGACCAAGGAACTCCATCCGGAATATTGGATATTCCGCATAGGGCTGCATTCCGAATAGGCCAAGTTATTCCGAATAGTCCAACGATTCCGAATAAGGAAACATTCCGAGTAAGCCGAATATTCCGAATAGCCGGGGTAATATTCTGAACAGCCGGGGTAATATTCCGAATAGGGATTTATTCCGAATTGGCTACTTATTCCGCATAGGGCTGCATTCCGAATAGGCATTTATTCCGAATAGGCAATATATTCCGAATAGGGATTTATTCCGAATAGGGCTGAGTATTCTGAATAGGGCAACATTCCGAATAGCAAGATTATTCCGGATAGAGAGGATTATTTCGGATAGGTGACATATTCCGAGTAAGCCATTTATTCCGAATAAGGTTATTATTCCGGATAAGTTGATTTTCAGGTTTCTTTAATTTCAGTTTTTAAGTTTCCACCTTTTAATTTCGAGCTTTATTTTTCCCGCCTTTTTCCTTACTCGCACTTTAAGTTTGATTGCCTTAGATTTATTTTAGCCTTGCCTTAGTTTTAAGCTTTAGTTGCGTTTTAAGTTTGCCTTAGTTAGATTTAAGTTTGCGTTATTTACTTTTAGTGCCTTTTAATTTTAGCCACGCTTTTAAATACTTGCACCATTTACTTTAAATTAGATTTAGATTTACTTTTAATGCTCATTTACTTTAATTGTTTTGTACATTTTTAATATACTACAACGACACAACTATTTGTTTCCACCAAAGAACGGCTGAGTCACACATAGAACCTAGATCAATTCGATTAGACCACTAGAACGATAACTTTTATACGGGGTATCAAAAGCCGTGTATCAATAAACACTTGTCCAAATCTGAGAGGAAGTTAACATACGTCGAGCAGCTGTTTATTATCAAAGCTATGAGTTCAAATATTGGTGCTGTTAAAGCGCATAAGTTTTATACTGGGTTGAAAGGGTCTGTATCTCTAGTTCATGGCACTCAGGTGGATTTTAAGAATTTTGTTAATGGCTTGAACTTGTTCATAGGAGATAGTGACGCTCAGATGTTGATTAATCGTATGGAGGACAGGAAAGAGTATACAAAACTATTTTCTTTTGAATTTTTTGTTGAGAACGCGGAGTTGTGCGGTTTGTTCTGGGCTGATGAAGTTGCGAAGTGTAATTATAAGGAATTTGGTGATATTGTATCATTTGATGCCACGTACAGAACCAACAAGTATGTTTCATTATTATTGTTTCTTCATTGTTTTTTTTATTACTTTGTTAAAGTTTATACTATTTTTAAGGTACAGAATGGTGTTTGTACCATTTACGGCTATAGACAACCATAGAAGGTCTGTTACTGTTGGTTCGGGGTTGTTGAAGAAAGAAACAACTGACTATTATGGATGGTTTCTTCGATCGTTTAAGAAGGAAGTTGGTCGAGCGCCACAGCTTGTTGTTACTGATCAAGACGGTGCTATGCGTATCGCTGTTGTTGAGGAGTTGCATAAATCTAAGCATAGGCTTTGTATGTGGCACATCATGCAGAAAGTCCCAAAAAAGGTATTCATTTTTGTTTGTTTTTATATCACTTGTGATAAATTATTAATGTTTTATATAACAAACCAAAAGATTATATAGTTATCTTATTTGGCATTTTTCTTATCACTAGTGATAATGCATTGACATAAAAAAATTTATTTTGTATATAATATTTATTGTTATATCACTATTGATATTGCATTCTTTTCCCAGATTGTTTCTGAAATTTATGATAACACAAAGTTTAAAGAAAAGTTTGGCAAAATTGTTTGGAATATGTATATCCAACCTGATGAGTTTGAGCTTAGATGGAACAGTCTTATGGAGGAGTTTAATCTTGTTGGACACAAGTGGCTAACGAAGATGTATAATATTAGAACATCATGGATCCCTGCTTTTTTTGTTGATTCACCACTTTGTGGGTTAATGAGGACTACTTCCAGGTCAGAGAGCGAGAACTCTTTCTTTAATTATTTCTTGAGCTCCCGTGCAACCCTTGTGAAGTTTATGCTTAGTTACGAGTCTGCAATGGATAGGCAGAGATACCTTCAAGAACAGTTGGATCATCAGTCTTTTGACTCGTTCCCTACTTTGTTGACTCCCTTACCAATCGAAAAACATGTTGCTGGTGTTTACACCCGTAATATTTTTAATCGTGTTCAAAAAGATATTGTTGCAGGTTCATGGTTGTGTTCGGTAAATGGTATGAGTTCAAAAGAGGGTGTTTTTGTTATTCTTATTGAAGAGGAAGTATCTCAAAAGGTTGTTCCAGAAGTTATTGATAAAGAAAGTAATTCAGAGAATCTTGAAGAAGAGATTGAGTTGTATAAAAAAATTTCACGGAAGTATGAGGTATATTTTGTTATTTTTAATTTCTAAAGATTCATATGTTTTATCACTATTGATAGTTTATACATTATTTTTTATAGCTATTTTAATATAAATTATCTCTTGTTTGATATATGATTGTTTTGATGTTTTTTTAGGTGATATATAACAGTCAAGATTCTTTAGTTTCCTGCTGTTGTCAGCTTTTTGGTCGTGTTGGGATTTTATGTCGTCATGTTTTTTGTGCTTTCAAGAACTGTAATGTGTCTCGTATCCCAGATCAGTATATACTTAGGCGTTGGACAAAAGATTTGATTCCAGCTGATTTGAGGAACAAAAAAAACCGATATGGTGAGAAAAATGAAGCAATTGAGAAGCTTTCTATTGAGGCCGAAAATGTTTTTGAATCATGTATTCATATGTTGAGTAATAATGAGCCTAAGCTAAATTCTTTTCTGGGCAAGATGAAAGCATTAAAGTCTAAGTTCGAAGCTGGTTTGCCTCCTGTTCCAACACGTATAACTGCTCAGATTGTTAAAAAGTTTATGGGTGTTAAGGAGCCTAAGAAGAAGCTTGTGAATAATCCAACAGATGTTCGGACAAAGGGGCGTAAGAAGCAGCCACAGAAGCAGCCGCAAAAGCGTATTAAGAGTGGAAGAGAGATTTCAATGGCTAAAAGCAATAAAAGGAGGAAGATGGGTTGTACTCTTTGTTCAAGTACTGACCACACCTATAGTACTTGCCCACTCAAGGATAAAGCTGATTTTTCTTATTCTGCATCAGTTTCTTCTGCTGGTCGTGATGATAGAAACGGTTGTCATGTTGCTTAATTTGTTCAAGCTTAATGATAGAGACGGTTGTCATGTTGATTATCACAAGTGATATTTTTATTTTTAATAATGTTGAAAACTTTTCATTTGTTTTATATCTAGTGATACTTTCCTTATGTATGTTCTATCAATTGTTTTCTTGATGATCAGTGTTATTTTTAATAATTGAGTTCAGTATGTTTTATCACTAGTGATTCAATGTTTAAAGTAGATAGTTTGTTTTTATCACTAGTGATTCTATGTCTTAAAATATCCCGTTTGTGATTTGTTTGTGTTATGTTATATTTTGTGTTATTATTTCATGTAATTTGACTGTTTTTCAAGGTCTTCATGAAAAATATTTTTTCGATTCAATGAATGTGTTTCTTTCTTTTGAAAATTTATAGTTTTTAATTTTACTTGAAATATCACAAGTGATAATTAATTTATTTTTTTTGTGATAAATTTTAGTACTATGTTTTTTGGTTTTTATCTATGAAATTTACTTTGAATATATCACCATGGATAATGTATTTAGAATCTCGTGTGTTTTTAATCACAAGTGATTTTATAAAGCTTTGATGTAAAATGTTCATTTTACTTAAAAAAGTGTAGGGATGATGAACACTTTCACACACACACATATGATGAACACTTCCTAAATGTTCAATATCAAAATCATTTTAAACAAGTTTCTCCTACCATTAAAATCAAAAAGACTAACCAAAGATGAATCACATTTAACAAAAATTAACAAAAACATGGAAGGATCATCGAGTGTACCTCCGATTACAACGGATCCAATAGTTCAAAGCGAATGTACTGGAAATGATAAAGGTATTTCATTTTGAAAAGAAAAAAAACATTTTTGTATTGTTCTATTGATTTTGCATTTGATTTATGTATTGTTCTTATTTTATGATGTTTTGTGATTCTATATTTGTTATATTTATATTTGCGTTTAAAATGTTTGTTAAAGTGCCTGAACTAATTATATGTCATTTTAATTTTTAGTTAATCAAAAAGTTGTTAGAAGAAAACAATTGCCTAGACGTAATTGTAAGAAACGAACTGGCAGTATAAGTTTTAGGGAAAAAGAAGAGAAACGTAAAAGAGAATTTGATGAAGAAGAGATAAAATTGAAAGAAGACAGTTCTTTTGTTGATGATAAAAGAAGGCGAGAAGAAAGGGGAAAGGAAAATTTTTTTGAAGGAAATGATGATTTTGTAATGAATGATTCAGAGAATAAGAGTCAGCAAAGGGGTAGAAAAAAAGAATATAGGTCATTGATATCACGTGCGTCAGTTAGGCCTCTTTATGAAGTAATGCGTTGTTTAACAGCCCAAAGAAAGAAGGTTATCAAAGATATGGGTTTTGGAGCTTTGATTGATTTTCTGATATTTGATATTCCAAGCAAACTTGCATTCTTTGTGGTTGATGTTCTTGATACTACATCAATGCTATTAAAGTGTCCATCAGGAGACATATTACTTACTCCGAAAACAGTTAATCAAATTTTTGGACTTCCAATGGGTAACATGAACTTGCAACGAGAAGGAGAATGACAATATGGTGATCTATTTATTAAAAAATAGAAAATTCAGTTCAAGAATGTCAACATGGTTACAATCAAAAAATTATCAGATGTTATATTGGAGACTAAAAATGATGATTATATGTTTAGGATGAACGTCTTGACTTTGATTTCAAACACTTTAGGAAGTTGTGATGTATCATCAACTATCAAATTCATAGTCCTGAAGAATGTGTTCGAAGGTGATGACGTTAATGATATAAACTGGTGTGAGCACATTCTTGATTGTGCTAGTTTATCAAAGCTTGCATGGGAATCAAGGTTGAATCATAGGAAGAGTGTTGTGTATTACGGACCAGCTATGTTCCTGATGGTAATTTACGAACATTAGTATTTTTTATACCAACTTTGTTGTCTTATATAAAATTTGATATTAATGTTATAATGCATTTTATGATACAGCTTGCATATGTTCATTACACAAAGTGTGATCAGATGAAAGTAACGAGACGAGTACCATCGATTAAAAGCTGGGATTTAAGTCTGCTGAACCAAAGAGAAACAATTGAAGTCAAGAATAATTCTATGGGAACATCTGAAATTCTTCCAGATTTGGATGAAGTAGAGCAAAATGTACAAAGAGAGGTTAGTTAAGTTAACATTTTATCACTCGTTATAAATCAAATTCTTTTTTAAGTCTAAAATTGTGTGTATTTTTTAGTTTAATCAACTTTAAAAGATTTTTATCAATAGTGATTAAATTAAGTAATAGATTATCAATAGTGATATATATGATCAGGGATACTCATATATGTAATCATAATTAACTAACAGATTATCAATAGCGATTATCACTAGCTATAAAAGTTTTAGTGTATTATCACTATTGATAATATATTAAAGTTAGTTTTTTTATTAGTATTTATTAAAAAATTTAATGTTTTATCAATAGTGATTATCAATAAGTATATTTTTCTTGTACATTACAGGAATTGTATGGTTTGATTCATCAGAGTATTGAGAACATTTTAATAGATAAATCATAAATAGAAGAAACAATCAATGACAATTTGTTGAAGTTCCAAGATGAATCTAAGCTGATTGAATTTAGGGCCAGACTAAAAGAAATTTTCAAAGAACCCGACATTCCAGAGTACCACACTTCTTCTTCAGAATCTGGCGATGAGAACGGTAATCTTTCAGGTGGTGATCAAGATATGAAAATCAGTAGTCAAGATGATGACGGTTTTAATGATGTAAATCTTGGTTTTGAGGTACAAGATGTAGGCACGAAAACAGAAGCTGGGGGTAGTAAGAAATTGGAATCCGGACTAGAAAACGTTCAAAGTGTCGATGAAACCATTTTAGGTGGTGGCACATACTCTGTTGGTGATCAAGATGTGAATATGTGTAATCAAGATGAGCAAGGATTGAATGATCATAATGTTGTTTCTGAAGGACAAGATGGAGGCACCAAAGCAGAAGTAGTTGGAAGTAGTAGGAAAATGGAATCTGGGCAAGAAAATGTTCAAGATGGGGAAGGATTGAATGATCAGAATGTTGTTTCTGAAGGACAAGATGGAGGCGCCAAAACAGAAGAAGTTGAAACTAGTAAGATAACAGAATCTGGGCAATAAAATGTTCAAGATGAAGAAGTATTGAATGATCAGAGTTTCGTTTCTGAAGGGCAAGATGGAGGCACCAAAACAGAAGAAGTTGGAAGTAGTAAGAAAATGAAATCTGTGGAAGAAATTGTTCAAAATGTTGATGAAAGAATTTGTAGAAATGATTCATTTTCAGTTTCCGAACAAGAAACGGAAATTGTCAATCAAGATGAGGTACTATTGAATGATAAAAAATTTGTTTCTCAAGTGCTAGATGGAGGCACTAAAACAGAACACGCTGGAAGTAGTAAGAAAGTACAAACTGGGCTAGAAAAGGCTAGCAACATAAAGTGCCTTGCAGATTCTGATGATTTTGATTATGATGATCCTGGATTTTTGAAGCAATCAGTTGAAGCAATAGATCAAGTTTGCCAAAGTCAATACGATGAAGGATTAAATGGTCAAAATTTTGCTTTTAAAGGACAATATATGGATTCGCAAAAACAGTAGAAGCTGGAAGTAGTAAGATAATGGAATCTCGACAAGCCAACGTTCAAAGTCTGCATGAAAGTATTTTTAGAAGTGATTCATATTCAGTTACTGAACAAGACTTTGAAATAGATAGTCGAGATGCAGTACTATTGAATGATCAAGCTGGAAGTTTTAAAAAAACAGATCAAGCTGGAAGTATTAAGAAAGTAGTTATTGGGCAAGAAAATGCAACAAACCAAAAAATCAATATAGATGTTGATGATCCTCAATTTTTGAAGGAACAAGTTGAAGCAACTGGTAAATTTTACCAAGGTCAAACAAGTACTTTCTTGGTTCATGATTCGGATTCAGACGAATCGATGAATTATTATTTTGAATTTGTAGAGCCAAAACTTTTAGCTGAGCTTGCCGCGAAACATAAAGCCGAAGAAGAAAAAAATCAAAAAGGAGATAATGTACTAGTTATTGATTCGGACACATTATCTGGTACATCACCAACTGATTCCAGTAGTCCTTGGACTCCTGGTTCCCAGCCAAGTTTTGATTTACGTATAACACCAAAAATTGAAAGGCAGAAACTCAGGGCAGAAAGAAAAAGAAAAAGGGAAGAACAGAGAAGTCGACGCAAGAACAAGTTTCAAAAAGCAGCAGTGGAAGGAGGAATCAATCAGCCATGATGAGTGATTTACTTTATGTTTTAAAAAATATATCTACAATCCAAATTGATGTTTTGAATGATTTTTTTTTCTAGCTTCACATATTGCACTTTTAATAAAATTTGGTTATCGTATTCAATGGTTTTTTTGTTCAAGGGTCACCCTGGTAAACATTGTATTTATCATATAGACATATAAGTACAATGGAATGTTGCTGCATGCTTTGTTAAATTTTTTTAATATTTATGTTCTACAACTATATATTCATTTTCTATATTTTATCACCAGTGATATCACACGTAAATAGTTTTTAATATTCATGTTTTATAAGTATACATTCATGTTTTATAAGTTCATTTTCTATATTTTATCACTAGTGATATCACACGTAAACAATTTTGTATAGTTATGTTTTACAAGTATATTTATTTTATATACTTTATCACCAGTGATATGACACGTAAACAGTTTTTAATATTCATATTTTATAAGTATTGGTAATTTTATACACAATATTTTTTTAATTTTTTTTATAGTTAGTGATAATACAGGTAGTTATATTTTTAATATTGCAATGTTTTCTACCATCTTTTGTGTTTGAAATATTATTTTTGAAGTTAAAGTTGACATCATCTAAGTTTAATCAGCAAAAGAAGGTTCAACAATTGTTTAAGGTACATCATTTGTATATCACAAGTGATATACTACAGAATCCTTGTTCTAATAAAAAGTACTAGCTGTTATGTTAACATAAGACTTGGGGCTTATCATTCATTTGCTATCTTTTTGTTGATAGCAGCTTCAACGATTTCTTGGACTGTTTTTTTGGTCTTTGTCCTTGTTTTCATCTTCAAACTTCTTTGCATAGTCCGTCATCACTCCTCTCTTTGTGTTTACTTAATGCATTAAAATCTTTGTCACATACCTCTTCCTCATTATGTTTATTTGCAGTTGATGATCTCTGTTTGTTTCGAGAACAATTTGAGTATTCCATTTAGACTCCATCTCTCCTTGATAAAGCTCCATATGCATCATTGTGTACAAGCCACTGTCGATTTTGTTTTCCAGAGTTTGCCATTTGAATTTCATCACTTTTGGCGGTTTGTCGTTGCTTAGCTTCTTAACACACGTGTTTCCATGCTTTGTCAAGTAGTTGATCAACAAATTTTTCTACAGAAATTAAAATTTAAGAAATTAGTTATTGTGTATAGCCATGTAATTTATCTGCATTTTTATAATTCTACATTCAAGTAACATTATATATTTACTTACTATTTTGCCAAAGGCGTCTTGATACTTTTTTTTGTATTCCACATTTGAGTCGTTATCCAGTATCATAGCATTTGCTTTCTCAAGGTTGAAGACGATCACAAAATAATCACCTCCAACTATTGTTGGGAAAAACACAATTCTCACATCTTTCATCTTCTTCTTAGCTTGTGAAGAAATCATGTATTCGTGCAGCAACTTTTCAAACTTCTCATCATCGATCTCATTAAACTCTCATTTTCCATCAGTTCCACGTCCTATAGATAAAAGATTTTTTTAAATAAATTTAGTTCTTATATTTTTTAAGTGATAGAACATTTTTTTTCGTTATAAATTCTAAATGAACTTACGAAGTCAGTTGTTGCAAAGTATTGCCTTCTTAACCCTTTGCCTCCTGTGTGTATCCTTTCCTCGTAATTTAACACTTTAACAAAAGTGTCAATTACTTTTTTATGTATCTTGAATCCAGGTGCAAGAGTTTGAATTTCTTCTCTGTTTGCTATAGTTCCACTTCCATCATCGAATACTTTTTCACTGCAAAACATTTATTATGTATTAGATTTATCACTAGTTTCTAATGATAATTATCCACGACTAAATAGTAAATATTAAAATTGTTTACCTGATCTGTCCTTGCATACAGAAGATGCTGTTTGTTGAAATCATTTCATCATAGTGCAACTTATCTTGTGTTCTGGACATCTCGTTCATGTACGGCGATTTATAATACATCGATGGCTTTGTGATCCTTTTTCCTCTTCCTTGTGCTTCCTCCTGGGCAATGCTTTCTATTTCGCTTTCTTGTTCTGTACCAAATGCATTCTCTTGGACTTCCGGGCTTTCATAATTTTTATCATCTGTTGCATAATTTTTTGTTAAGGTTTTTTGTTTTTTATATAATCTATAAGTGTAAAAACTGATACGTTTTTTTTGATAAAAATTTATGTTTTTACCTTTAGTTTTTTCTGCATCCTGTTTTGCTTGTTGCCTTGTATTTTTCTTTGGTGTTGTTTCTGTTGTTGCTTCCTTTGTCGTTTTTTTTGTTGCAGCTTCTTCTTTGTTTTTTTCTTTAGATGTCTCTTTGTTTTCTTCTGTTTGTGCATTTGTTTTTTCTGCAACAACAGCTTCATGTTTGTCCTCTACATGTTCCTTTGTTTTTGTTGGAGCTTCATGTTTGTCCTTTGCATGATCCTTCTTTTCTAGTGATGCTTCCTTTATGGGCTCTATTGTTGAAGCTCCTTCTTTGTTTGTTTCTGTTTGAGTAGATGTTTTTTCTCCATCTTTATGTGCTTTTGGTTTTTCTGAACTTTTCTTTTTTGGTGTTTGCTTTCCTGCAACTTTTTTTGCTGGTTTTTGAGCATCTTCTTTGCAGTTTCATCCTTTTCTGTATTTGTAGCTTTCTCTTCCGGCTGTTTTTTCTTTGCATCTTCTTCCTCTTTCTTCTTATTTTCAGCATCATCATTCCTTTTTCTTTCAGCCTCCTCTTTCACAGCTTCTTGCTGCTTCTTCTTTACATCTGCTTCTAAAAACGATTTTTTCAACTTCAACATTTATACATTTCTAGTTACATATCACTAGTATTTGTTAAAGCATCATTATATTTTTTTGTTTTTGCTAGCCATAGTTTGTTAAAAGTATCATTATACATTATTAGTCCTTTATCATTTATCATTGATCAATAGTGATTTAACACTAGTTATTTAACACTAGTTTATTTTTATGACTAGTGGTTAATCACTAGTGATTTGTCAATAACATGAACATGTTAAATTATTTGATTTTACTGACCTTTTTGAGCTTTGATTTTCTTTGCATCTTCTTGCTTTTTCTTCTTATCTTCAGCATCGGCTTTCCTTTTTCTTTCCGCCTCGTCTTTCACAGCTTGTTGCTGCTTATTTTTTTCAAGTGCTTCGTAGTATATTTTATCAGCTTCAGGAAAGTCTGATTTGTTGTTGTTGCTCTCCTCGTGGACAGATTCAATAAACCCAACAGGACTATGAATATCATTTGTTGTTGCAGCTTTGCTAGTTGATGCACCAGCATAGTAATATGAATAATCCTTGGGTTCATCTACTTGCATTTCATTTCTAAACTCTCTTTTGAATCTTTGTACAAACAAGTTTGATCTTTCATCACCTTCAAAGACCTCTTGCATCTACAAGTTTTCATTAATCAAATCTTGAAGCTCTCTTCTCTCTTTCAAAACTCTTTCAAACTTTTCTTCTATCGTCTCGTATATAAGCTGTGTTGGAAAAAAACACGTGTTAGGAATTTTTTCATCACTATTGATAATCTATTATCACTAATTTTTACTATGACCTGATTAAATATTATGTTAATTTTCAACTTTAATGTATTATCACTATTGATAATCTATTAAAAATCAACTTTTAATGGATTATCAATAGTGATAAAACTAAAAAAGAAAGATTCTCTCAACAGATTATCAATAGTGATAAGATTATCAATAGTGATAATCAGTATTTTAAGTAACTATTGATCAAATATTATGTTAATATTTCAACTTTAATTTATTATCACTATTGATAATCTATTAAAATTAAATTTAATGGATTATCAATAGTGATAATACATTAAAGATGAAAAAATTAACATAATAATTAATCAATAGACAAAACTAATCAACTTTATTGGATTATCAATAGTGATAAAATATATTTGATTTTACTGACCTCTTTGAGTTTTTGCTTCTCATTTTCCTGTTCATCAACATTATTTTCTTCATCATCTTCTATCACTGAAACCAATCCAAACTGCCCATTCTTGATCTCCAAGTTTTCTCTTTCTTCTAAAAGATCAAAAGTCCAGTTTCTGATGCCAGGCCATTTTCGTAGTACATTAATCTCATCAAACTTTGTGTGATGCAAGTAAACCAGCTGTTTACAGTATAATATTTAATAAAAAGTGTCATGCATTAATAATATGATATTAGACATAAATAAATAAAAAATTAAAGTGTAGATTAAAATTACCATTAGCACAACGTTTGGGCCGTAGTACCAGTTTCCGCTGTCGTGTCTTTCCAGTTGACCTTGCTTACTCGAATGCATTCCCAAATGTAAGTGCACCCGTCAAAGTCGCTAATGACATCATCATGTTGTATGTTGTTTATCACATAATAGTTTATCCTCGAACTGTTATCACATTTTATCATGCAGTTTGCAAAGAGCATGAGGTAATTCATTTTGAACATGAAGTCTGTATCGCTTGTCTTCTGAATAACCTTTGAAATATCTGTTGTTGTTGGATATTGCTTCTCTCCAAACTGTGCTTTGAATGTGTTTAAGAACACATCATTGTTTGCTCTTTCATGCTCAGATTCTAGTCTTCTTTTTCCAATTGGGATTCCTGTTGCTTCTCTGATTTTCTTTGGTGTGAACTTAATTTTTTTGCCATTTAGCAGTGGCAGCTCCATGTTCTGTGTGTCTAGGTTTTTAAGTACAAAATATGTGAGACATACCGGTACTTTGCTAAATCGAAGTTCCAACAAACTACCAAAGCCCATTTGTCTAATCACCCTTTTCCTTTCTGTCGATAGATTTCGATTAGCATTGAAGAGAGGCTGAACAGTTGTTTTAGCCCTCAATGGCTTGAATTTATCTTCATTTTTTACTACCATTAGTGCCATCTCTTCTTCATCAGATTCTTCTTTCTTTTTTCCTTTTCCTTTTACTGTTCTTTTTTTCCTTTCCTCAACTTGATTTGCTTTTTCGTCTCTTTTCCTTTTGTTTATATTCTCTTGTTTTTCCTCTTGTTTCTTTTTTCCTGCAGGAACTCTTGTTGGCTTTTTTCCAGGTTCTATGTCAGTGGCTTTTCTTTTTCTTTCTGTTACTTCCTTTGAAGCAAACGCGACTACTTCTGTTGATGTTGTTTGTTGCTCAACTAAATCTAGTTGCTGTCTTTTAGCATCAATTTTTCGTCTGTATGTTAGTTTTTTCGATGTCGAAGATGGTGTTTTGTTACCTTCAGTATTGCTTTGTGTGTTCAAATCTGCACAAATATAGATGTATTATGTTAGTCATTCATTTATATTTTTTTAAATATATTAAATGTGACACATAAGAAGTTTATAAGTATGCATCATACATTTTATGATATTTAATTTGTTAGTTTTATCAATATTGATAATCCACTTAAGTTATTTTTAATGGATTATCAATAGTGATAATACATTAAAATATCAATACAAGTATGTCGCATTCTCACATATTTGATCACATTTATATATTTATAAAGAATATTTTTTTTTATTTTCTTTTAAATGTACCTAGTGTTTCACCAATCTGCGGAGAAAGGTTTAGAATCGGGCATGTATTCAGAACTGCAGTTACAAAACAATTTTTATGTAAGTTTTCGTCTGAGTTATGAATTTTGTAATTTTTTTCTAATAAATACTAACCCGATAAAGCATCTTCTATTTGAATTTCAGTACCTGGAAAATCTTCGAGTGGTGTTAAATCGAGAAAAATATCTCCATCTACATTTTTTTAAAATAGAAACTAATAAATTTCTTTTTTATTTCGAAACATTTTTGATAAATTTTGTTATATAATTTATCAATCCTTTCAAGTTTCTTATTCTGAAGACTCTTATCAATGTTGATATACATATACCAAAACATACATTGTGATTTTTTGTTTATACTGATTATAATAATCTTATATAAACCCATAAACGATAGAATAATTTAAAAAAAAAACTGGGGCTTATAGTTTTTAAATTTATATGAACTTCAAAAAATAATAAACCTAATAAACTTTACATAAATCTTTCTTTAAAGTTATAAATTATTAAAAAGTTAATAAAAATAATCAAAAAAATCAATACAATATGACTTTAATTGATGATTAGAATCTAAAATTAACAATACATAACAAATCATCACAATATCCTCGAAATACCCAATTTAAACTCAGAAGTAGGTTATTATAATCAATATATCGATTAAAACATCAAATTAACAGATTAAATTAATTAAATTTAGAATAAATGTTTTAATAATCATCAAAACTAATAAATTATGAGTTATAAAAACCATACTTTCTTCCTGACTTGGTGTTTGTTCGTTTTCCATCGTTTTTTTAGGTATTAGATCCGTCTTGTTCCGATTCATCCATTTCTTTCGATTTCCCTTTGTGATTGAAGGTTTTGATTAGGTTTGTTTTTTATTTTAGAGAGGGTTAGGGTTTGTTTTGATTCTAGAGAGAGAAATGATAACGGTTTGTGTTTTGTAGAATGAGAATGAAAGTGGTTGGGATGCATTATGAATGGGCGGGTTTTATTATTTTTAT
Source organism: Glebionis coronaria (assembly GCA_025667525.1). Classification (NCBI taxonomy): domain Eukaryota; kingdom Viridiplantae; phylum Streptophyta; class Magnoliopsida; order Asterales; family Asteraceae; genus Glebionis; species Glebionis coronaria. The sequence continues at coordinate 195,892,216 of CM046882.1, read as the reverse complement.
AAATTCCAACTTCCGCTTTTTTTTGTGTAATATCAATGCTGATAGTATGATAGTGATTGATGATAAAAGTTTTTAACTTTTTCAGTTAAAAACGGTTTATTTTTTATTGACAGTTATGTTTTTTGATTTATCAATAGTGATAAATAATAAAATTTTTATTTATACATCAATGGTGTTAGTATTATATCTTTAGTATGTGTAATATCAATGGTGATAGTATCCTTATTTTAAGATTCACTTTTTTTGGTTAAAAAATGTTTTTTTATATTGTTTTTTGATTTATCTATAGTGATTAATGATAAATTTGTGGTTTTTTTTAACTAATGCAATATTACTGTTGAAAAATATCACTGTTGATAAATGTCACTATTTGTTTTGTTATTCTATATCAACATTGATAAAGATATATAATTTTCGTTTTTCTTTATCACTGTTGATATAAGCATATACTATCACACTATATGCAATATCACAGTTGATAAAGTCAACATCATTATTGATAAAGTATAAAAAATATCTATTTTTTAACTTCTACAAATATTCTAGTCAATATCACTATTGATATAAAGTATAAGCTGAACAAAACATCATGATAAATATTGTCTTGATAATATTAAGATGCATTTTCAAACCAAAAGTACCAAGTTTTCATACAGATCATACTGTTTTAAAATACATAACCAAATTGTTCAATGTCTTAAAAGTTACACACATTCAAAATAAAAGTAGCAAGTTTGTTACACAGAATGACACTTATGACAAATCATTTTTGTTCACTTGGTCCTGCTTATGTTCCTTCTTCTTGAATGTTTAATGCTTTATCAGACATCAACTTCCTGTGGTTGTTCATTTCATGGAGCAATATTTTTGTTGCAATTCTTGCTCTCAAGGTATCAATCTGCTTTCGGTGATCTTTATGACTTTCGTTGTAGATCCCTGTTTGCCATTTTCCAGCAGTCTCTCCTTGATACAGCTCCATATGCATCATCATGTATACACCACAGTCTGCTTTTTCTTCTTTTGTCTTCCACTTCATTTGCATCATTGTTGCTTTCTTAATTTTCTTTCGTAATTCTTCTCCTTTTGGATGTTGATACGCCATCAGGTGGTTGACAAAGATTTCCTTCTGAAATCATAAATATATAAAGATCGTTAGATATGTTTTTATTTTTGCTAATTAGACTAATTTTTCAAAGGTTACTTACCACAAAATCAAAATTTTCCTTGTATTTCCCTTCGTATGTTGCATCTGAATCGCTGTTGTCTAGTATCATACCCTTGACTTTATCCAGGTCAAAAACTATGACGTAGTAATGCCCATGTGCTATGATTGGAAAGAAGACCTGTTATTTTATCATAAATTTCTTAGACTATACCTATTTTAAGATAATATAATAATCATATTAGTAGAATCTAATAGACTGCTTTTTTTACCAGTCCGACGTCCATCATTTGCATTTCTTTGACATTGTTTTTTGTCTGAATCTCAAATAATTTGCTAAACAATTGGTACTGGGAGTCTAACTTCAAGGCTCTGTCCTCTGTCTTGTCTTGTAGTACTTCAGGTACCTGTTTCAATTTTTTGTTTCAAAATCAAATGTTAGTGCAATATTTAGATGTTTTTTTTAATTTTATTTAATATCTTACCGTCATTCCTGTATAAAAGAATTGGCGTCTCAAATTGTTTTCTTTGAAACTTTCTTCATAATTCAGAATTGATACATATGTGTCGATCACTGAAGTTTCAACTTCCGTTCTTGGTGCCAGCGTCTGGAGACTTCCTTTCATCATCATATTACCTACTCCATCGTTAAAAACTTCATCCCTGTGTAATATATCACAAGTTATAATCATAAAGCTTAATAATGATAAAGTTTTAAAAGTTAAAAGCATCATTTAGATGATTACCATTCATTTTCGTTGTCTCCAAAGATGGTTGATGTCAAAAGCTTTTCATCTTCTGTTATTTCAGCCTTTGTGTCTATATTCTTGTTGATGTAGTTTGACCTGAGAAATCTGTACTCTTTTTCAGATTGCTTCCTGGCGTTTTCGTCTTCTTGGTTTTGAATTTCTTTAATTAGCAAACTAAAACCAAGATTGATGTTCTGGTGGGAAGCTTCTGGCTGGTTTTCCTTCACTCTCTTTCCTTTTCTTTCGATTTCTTCTTCAGCTTTTCGTTTTCCTTCATTTTCGTTTTCAGCATCATCTTTTTCTGACTTTTTTGATTCATCAACATCATCATCATATTCACTATTCAGATTCATCTCTTGTGTTTCCATCATCTCTGTATCATGATAATCTTCTGGTTGATGATTGTCATTTTTTTCTTTTTGATTTGTTGCCTTTTCATTTGATGTTTCTTGTTGCCTCTTCGATCCAGTTTCTGAGACCCATTCTTCATCATTATGCTCATCGGTGTAGTGTGGGTCGTTTCTTTCTTCTGCGTGAGCTTCTCTTTCCAATTCATCACCGGAATCTGTTTCACTCTCATCTTTTGGAGGTTTTGGACCTTCCTCATCTTCATGATTTCCTGCATCATCATCATCATTGAAATCGTTGTCTTCATATTCTGTTGATGATGATGAGTAGTATTGTTCCCGTTCCTCCTCTTTGAAGATGTTTTTCAACTTTTCTTGAATTTCTTTTAGTTTCTCATCAGATCCAAATTTGAATAAATTCTCGTTGATCTTCTCTTCTATCTCCGCTTTTTCTATCAATATGCTTTCGATGCTCTCTTCAAGCATCTCATACAGTTCCTGCAATGAATATTAATATACATATTTTAGTATGTCAAACTTTTTTATATATTACATCTACACTGTATATCACTATCGATAATGTATTAAAATTAACTTGCTTTTATAATATAGTTATTATTGATGATCTATTTAAATTTTAAATGTATTATCAATAGTGATAAATTTATCTTAAAGAAAAGTCCTCATGTATTAACAAAACAAAAATGAACTTTAATAAGACTATCAATAGTGATAATCACTATTGATAATCTATTCACTCATTTAACTATCACTATTGATTAAATATTATCTTGATTTTTTCTTTAATGTATTATCACTATTGATAATCTATTAAAATGAAATTTATTGGATTATCAATAGTGATAAAAAAAACAAAAGAAGAATTATCTAATAGATAATCAATAGTGATAAATTTAACAAAGAAATGAATCAATATTTATGAGTAGTTAATATCACTATTGATAATGTATTAAAATTAACTTGCTTCTATAATTTTTTAATTTATCAATATTGATAAATTTATCTTAAAAAAAAGTTTATTATCATTAGTCATAAAATTAACACAAAAAAATGAACTAATAGATTATCGATAGTGATAATTATTATTTATAATCTATTCACTAATTTAACAATCACTATTGATTAATTTTTATCTTTGATTTTTTCTTTAATGTATTATCACTATTGATAACCTATTAAAATGAACTTTAATGGATTATCAGTAGTGATAAAACAAACAAAAAAAGAATTTTCTAATAGATAATTAATAGTGATAAATTTAACTTAAAGAAATATTACTAGATAAAATATTATTTTAATTTTCTTTAATGTATTATCAGTATTGGTAATATATTGAAATACAGTTTTTTAACTTACTTGTTTCTGTGCTTCTTCTTCTGCTTCATTCATATCATCCAGTATTTCTACTTCTCCCATCGATTTGTTTTGTAGTTCCTCTGTTTCTCTTCTTTTCAGGAGACTTGAATTCCAGCTTTTGCATGTTGTTGTTCGTCTCATCACTTTGAAATTCTCGAGGTTTGTATAGTGCATGTATGCTAGCTGTTTCATAAAATATAGAACGTATTAATAGTGTGAAAGATAAAATTCATTAAAAAAATTAGAATTTTTTACTTACCATCAAGAAAATCACTGGACCGTCATAAACAACATTCTTTTTGTTTTTTTTCTTGTTATCACATACATGCTTTGATGTACTCACCCCATTTAGTACATGTGTGCACCAGTCTATTTCACTTACGTCATCTCCTTCAAAGACATTAATCAAGACTGTGAATCTAACAGTTGAACTGTTGTCACAGCCTGCAAATGTGTTTGAGATCAACGGTAAAATGTTCAACCTGAACATGTAGTCTGTGTTTTTTGACTCAATTATTACATCAGATAAAGCTTTAAATGTTAGCTTGTTTACGTTGCTGAATTGCTGTTTCCACGTCTGTATAATTGGGTCATTGTATTCTCTTTGCCCTTCTCTTTCCAACATTTTGTGTCCCATTGGAATTCCCAGAGTTTGATTAACTGATTTTGGAGTCAAAAATATGTCTCCTGTTGGACACTCTATCGTCATTGTGTTTGTGTTCAGCTTGTCTACAACAAAAAACGGCAGTTTTCTTGGAATTTCATATATTGGAAAGTCTATTAGGCATCCAAATCCCATGTCTCTTATGACCTTTTTTCTTTGTGCGGTCAGTCCCCGCATTGCTTCGAATAAAGGTCTCACGCTTGCGCGTGATGTCAATACAGGATGTTCTTTTTCTGTTTTCTTTTTGTTCTTTTTCTTATCTTTCTGCTCTTCTTCTTCTTCTTCTTCACTTTCATCAATTTTTTCAGCTTCATCACCTCCTCTGCATCTTGATGTTGATGCTTTGTCCTTAGTTGTTCCAAATAGTTTCTTACACTTACTTTTGATTTTCATTTTTTTTCTTCCACCAGTTTTCTCTTCTGCGATTAGATTGCAAGTTATTTAAATTTTGTTAGTAATGCCATTATAAGATCCAAATATCATTGATACATTAAATAAACATAACATTTCACAAACAAATAGGATTCAGTAGTTACTTTGGCTTGTGATTAATGATTATACATTCAAATAACTAACACATCTAGTCTCTGAATAGAAGATGGACGAGAGGCTGTTAACTAGTTGTATTAATGTACTGGTAACTATGTATCTAAAGTAAAGATGCACTTTGATACATAATAACTTTACATACAAACCTAAATGTATATAATTTGTTTCATTAATGTTTTCAAATCAACTAGTATTCCTAAATTTTTAAAATTACCCAAACCAAAATGTTGTTACACTTTTTTCATTATTACATATTTTTCATTGTCTAATGCTTTTATCATAGTGTTAAAGCACTTAGCAATGTTTTGTAAACCCTATTATCACTACCGATAAGCCTCTTAAAATTGTTAAGTTGATGTTTTAATGATAACCCTCTTATCAATAGTGATAAAGCACTTACCAATGCTTTTATCAACTATTTTTTTAAAACCTTTTTTTGTAATGCTATATCACTATTGATAAACCACTTCTCATTGATAAATCAGTTTTATCTATTTTTTTAAATTCCTTTCTGTAATTCTATATCACTAATGATATACCACTTCTCGTTGATAATCCCAGTTCTAATTATTTTTTTAAAACCTTTTTTCTGTAATGTTATATCACTAGTGATAAAACTTTTATCATTGTTGATAAACAAAAGTTTTAACAATATTTTTTGCATTTTAATTGTATATCAATAGTGATAAACCACTTATCTCTCGTTATAAGCTATAATTTCTAGTGGCAAGCCTTTTTATTGGTTTTAAGCCAAAAATCATCAATTTAATTGATTAAATCAATTATAATCATAATAAGCATATTAATTTTCTCAATAATCATCAAAATACTTTATAAATCATCAATTAAACAGATTTTAATCATGAAAAATATAAATAATCATTCTAATCTTCACAAAAATCGTTTAAATATCATATAATCAAACTCATAAGCATGCATGTAATTATCTAAATATCATATAAATCATATTAATCATAATTAAAACTTAAAATCATCAAATTAAAACTATAAAATGTTGTATAAATTGAATAAATATGTTTTACCCTCTAGTTTTGCTTCTGTCACGTCGATTTTCACTGTTTTTTTTGCTCGAATCATATGCAGTATTCTTCTGTTCTTCCATTCTTGTGTTTTTTTGTTAGATTTTGAAGGTTTTTTGTGGCCTTTTTGATGATTTGTAGATGTTTTTAGTCAGAGAAAATATGGGGGAGACGGTTTGTTTCTAGAGAGAGAGAGAGTGTGTGTTTTTTATTTCGAAAAATGAGCGGGTGGTTACGTTTTAATTATTGGTACATTTTCAATCTTTCACTCAAGTTTGCAAAGTTAACAGTTTTGGTCCCTCCGTGTTTTTTATCCTTTGATCTGGTCCCTCCCAAATGGATGGTCCAGATTGAGCCCTTGGTTTCCACCAAAATACAAGATTTTTTAATAACCGGACTCTCTATATTATTACATAAAGTATTAGGAACTTCTTAGAATATTAAGGGAAAATTCAGACTTTTTTACCTACTAAATAAAGCAAGTTACTGATATGTTGATCAACATTATATATGATAACCCTTTCCAACAACCTTTTGTAACAACCTCTTAAATTAACATTTTTTTCTTTTAAATTGAAATTTTTTTTTTATTTATTTATTATTTTTATAATCTAATTTCACCATATTTTTTAAAATTTTATGCTATTTAATTCGATATCCACTTTGTCATTCATTACTCGTCGTCGCATTATACGAGTACATGCTAATAAATAATAATACATACATCTTTTAGATAAAACCCAGTACGTGCACGAAGATTATACCTAATATATATAAAAAAAATTATCTTCTAAAATCCAAACATTATTGACCCACAAATATTCCAACCTTCCATCTTCTTTCACTTAAACACTTCAAACACCCCTTAGTTGTTTGTCATGTTTTCTGATCACCATTCCTTAAACATCTTTAAAAAAAATTGAAACATTTTTTTTCTTGTTTAGGCCACCTTATGTTCCTTAATTCCCTCATAAAGATTCAATCTTTTTTATTGCGATGGATGTTTTTTAAGATCAAAGTCACCAAAAGTCCAAAACCACCGCTTATTTGTCTTCACTTAAAGTCTTAAATACTTAATATTAACTCATGATTTGCACACTTGTTCCTGACCCATATTAGCCAAACTAGATCATGAATATGCTCCCGATCATAAGGGTTTTAAAAGCACTAATAAGATTAACAGGAATATTTTTGGTGGGAGTATTGGTGGCGGTGGTGACCCACCTGAGGTGTGGCAGCCTGCTGATAATGGTGTTAAGATTGTTCTCTTGCCCGGTTGATGTGTTTGTGTTAATGGTGGTTTAGAATTGGAGAAAATGTTTTAGAATTGGAGAAATGTGTTTGTGTTAATGGTGACCCATTCTTTAGTCTACTACCTGTTTCATATAAAGTCAACTATCAATTACAGTAGTAATGTTTACATAATGGAAAGTGGATATATTTAAAAGAAATTAAATAATTACGTGGATATTATCGTATCAGTATCGATAACAAGTTATCATAATAGTGACTTTGAAACAAATCTGAATATACAATGGTAAAATTTGACGATTAAATTATAAGTGTTTAAATTCGATACATTTTAATAAATACGTTAATATTTTATAATTTTTACCCAAAATTTAACACATTTTTCAACACTTAAATATATATTTAGAAAAATGATTTGCACACTCTTTCGATTACACACTCAAATATATGATGTTTTTACGTATATACCTTAAATCACTTTCATTCATTGTCTTTTTTCAAAAAAAAAATATTTATCCCTGGTTTATAAATATAAAAAGTCTGACATATGTCAATATTTTTAACATGACAACATATGAAAATATGCATAGCATAACACTCTTATAATCAAAATCATAATTAGACTGTTCGAAAGCAGTAATGTCGTACGAAGACCTATTCCTTAACCTTTCCCGCGAAAATCGGTGCATGGACATAAAATGAAGAAATAGAAATTAATGGAAGGCAAAAAGAGAGGGAAATAAAAAACGAAAAAAGAGCATGACCATTCTTATTTCAACATTTTTCTCAACATAAAACTAAATCCCTTCATTTCTTTCCACCCCATAATTCCCTTTAACCATTTTATTTTACATTTCATTTTCATTTTCATTTTATTTTTGTTTTTGGAAACCACCAATTATATTTATATAGGTATGTTGCTTTTTAATTGTACACCATGTTTTCATCTTATATAATTTTTTGATGTGTAAGATTATAAGCTGCATTGAGAATCTAGTTAAAATTCATGTCACATATATAATTTATCTGATAATATATGGGTGGACACTCTCGTGACGAGGTGGTTCAGACATTGCCTTCTGCATATTGTCCTTGGAGCGGGGCGTGTGAGGCGGTGAGCAATGCAGTTATCAATGTTTTGTTGCATATTAGATCATTGATTTAGGAGTAGCGGCAATGTTACCGAGTGTGATCTGATTACACAGAGTCATTTTTAACAATTGGAGTTTCGCCAAATGCTCAAACATGTGAATATGTGATGTTTGATCATATCACAGGTTTCCCTTCAATATTGAAGTCATAAAATGAATATCGAGTGTAGCCGAAGATGTATGAAATCATACATATTATCTTTGTTCTCTCTGATTAATGACATGTATGCTAGATTACCTATTTATCTTCATATTTCTTGGTTAAACAATGGATCACCTTATTTTTCACTCTTTAGCTGCAGTAATTCCATTAAAAACGCACAACCAAACACCCTGGTATTTAACGAACATGGCTGAGAAGAAAAAACTGAACATTTAAGTTGAACTTAATTGGTTTCTCGCATATTTAATGATGTTGTTTCTAACATATGTTTGCTTTTTTTAAATTTGCAGTTTCTTAGTAATAAATATTGCAAAGTCGAAAAGCTTGGATGATAGTCTCCTATATCATAGTATAAAGAAATTACAAGCCAATATTCAACATCATGGCTACTGCAAAAGCTATTGAACCTGCATTCCAGGGAGTTGGTTCGAGGCCGTATCCTTACTCGAATTCCTATTATTTAAAACTATTAACTAGTAAATGTCATCTAGGGACGGACCTACATGGTCTCCCGGAAATGCACCGGTATAACTAGTAAAAGGTTTTTTTGTTGTGTAAAAAAATAAAATGTGGTTATTCATTTAGTAGTACATTCCTTAAAACATGTTTGTTTATTTATAGATCATATTGGGAGGCTTAAAATGTATGCCTAATCTTTTGCCTAAATTAGGTGTCATGATCTTATTGAATTAAGAAATAGTGGGCCCGGTTATCATTAGCTATATTTTTTTTAGGTCTCTCAGTCACTCCTCTTTGCTTTTTTCTGGATAAGTTTTCGCTTAACAATTTCTAGAGGGCTTGAAATATGGAGAATTGAAAAGTTTCAACCTGTACCAGTGCCAAAATCTGAGTACGGTAAATTCTACTGTGGTGATTCATACATTGTCTTGCAGGTTCGTTTGATCTTTAACAATATTTTATGTTGTGTAATTTTGTCCCAATAGTTTTATAAAACGGTTCATATATATGCAGACTTATGGTAGGGGAGGTTCTGGTGTTTACTCGTATGACATACACTTTTGGCAAGGAAAAGATACTAGCAAGGTAGAGTTTCATTCACCACTATTTATCCTTCTCTGAAAGTTATAAATTAAGTTGTCGTAGATATTTGAGGACTATGGATTTCCATTCTAGAAAAGTATATGCATATTTTATGTTTTCAGCAGAGCCTTGGACCATTTTTGGATGACATTAGTTAAGGTGGCAACTCACACCCTTTTACTCCTGTATCTGTTTCATCTCAAACGGATTGAATGGATACAAAATAAATGTAGCTAAGAGAACATGACAAAAGGGTCGAATGGGTCAAACAGGTTAAAAGTGAAACTGTTTTTAGTTGAGGGTTTTGATTATCATTGTAATAATAATAATGTTGTTTGTTGTCATAACTAACCCAATCTGGCTAGCCCTGTTTTTACCCGTTACCAAGTATCATTTTTTTGGGTAACAATGGTTTCCAGCTCATTGGCCGACTAATCCACGGGGTTTGAACCCACCGTCACACAGACAAAGTATAGATATTATGGCTAATTAAATTCTTGGTTAAAATCAGGATGAAGCTGGAACATCAGCAATAAAAGCAGTGGAACTTGATACAATTCTTGGAGGGCGTGCGGTGCAGCACAGAGAAATACAAAATCATGAAACTGAAAAATTCTTGTCATACTTTAAACCATGTATCATACCACTTGAGGGTGGTCATGCTACTGGTTTCAAGACACCAGAAGAAGACGAGTTTGAAATAAAATTGTTTATATGCAAAGGAAAACGGGTTGTTCATGTTAAGAAGGTTTGGATGTCCACTCGCATTCTCATATATTCAAATACATTTCTTGATCTATCGTCAGATGCTTTATATACAAAATTTGTGTGATTTAATTATCAGATTACGTTTTCTCGATCCCTGCTGAATCATGATGACGTGTTTATCTTGGATACTAAAGAGAAGATCTTTCAATTTAATGGTGCAAATTCAAATATTCAAGAAAGAGCTAAAGCTTTGGAGGTCATTGTGTTCGTGAAGGACACCTATCATGAGGGAACGTGCAATGTTGCAATTGTTGGTACGGAATTTGATACTGATAAATGCCAAGTTTTGAGGTTCTCATCAAGTTGTTTCTTTTATCTGATTCTTATGTTGTAACACTGTCTAGATGATGGAAAACTACAAGCCGAAGGTGATTCAGGTGAATTTTGGGTTATCTTTGGTGGGTTTGCTCCTATTGGCAAAAAGGTCTTGACCGATGATGATATAATTCCTGATAAGACTTCTGCCAAACTATATAGGTACTTTATAGTTTGCACTGGTGCTACAATAACAATATTCTGTTTTATTGTTATTGTCCTTATACTGCTTTGCGGAAATCTTCCCTTCGCTCCACTATCATAGAGTAAATTACAAATACGGTACTTGTTTGTCCAAAAATGATTACAGTATTTGAGTCCAAAATGTTTCAGTTGTATAATCAAGCTGTTTTCTTGTCCTAAATGAATCTATTAAATATCTCAGGTGCACAACACGTGATGGCCATCTTTTTCGTTTTATCCACGAAATTTAGGTAGAAAACTTCCCTTTTGCAGCATGATAATATTTTTTTTCATGTTCGTTTTTGCAGCATTGCTGGAGGGCAGGTTGCAGATCAAATTGAAGAATTTTCAAAATCAACATTTGAAACTGACAAATGCTTTCTGATGGACTGCGGTTTAGAGGTGTTTGTTTGGGTTGGTCGAGCAACACAATTGGACGATAGAAAAGCTGCCTCGCAGGCTGCAGAGGTAAGTTGGGTCTTTGAATTCTCATTTAAATTTTATCAGTTACTGATAGTTACCATCAACCATTTACAGGAGTTTGTCACCAGCAATAATCGGCCAAAATCCACCCTTATAACACGAGTAATTCAAGGTTATGAGCCACATTCATTCAAGTCTAACTTTGACTCCTGGCCATCATCAATTGCACCTTCTGCTGAGAATAGAGGAAAAGTCGCCGAGAATAGAGGAAAAGTATCAGGTAATAAATATGGTCAATTTGATTTTTATTTTATATCGAGCATGTCAAAAAGGTAGAACTGAACCTGTACACATAATGATCCGCTTTGATTTTCTTATGCTACTTTTGTGTTGTAGCTCTACTGAAGCAACAACAAGTTGGTGGAGCAAAAGGGAAAGAGAAAAATGTTGCTGTAGCTGAGGAAATTGTTCCTCCTTTGCTTGAAGCGAACGGAAAACTTGAGGTTTTGATCACAACCTTCTTTCTGTACTCACTTGTTCCATTGTTTGGTTTATTCATATTATTAACTTATTTTTGCGTTTAGGTATGGTCTATTGATGGTGGTGAAAAAACTCCAGTAGCCCATGAGAACGTTGGTAAATTCTACAGTGGAGATTGCTACATTGTTCTTTACAGTTACCATTCTAAAGAGAAAAAGGACAATTTTTATCTTTGCTATTGGATTGGAAAGGATAGCACTGAGGTAAATCTAAAAGAAAAAATGCATATATAAACAGAGAGAATTTAGTGATTGCATTTTAATTCACTTTTATTACAGGATGACCAAAATACAGCTGCTAAGCTGACTGCATCAATGTTTAACTCACATAAGGGGAGACCTGTTCAGGTACCTTACTATTAGGGGTAGCAAAGTGGGTATGTCCGCAGGTTTGGTGAGGGGTCAAAACATTCTTACCACAGGTCAAATGGACCAAGCCAAGTTTGGTTGAATTGACACGCAACCACTTGTATTACTTAACTATGATTAAACAAGGTTGTTATCTAAATCATCGAGTAAAAATAATGATTTAGGAGGTCGTATGCATTAATAAAATGCTTTGATCAACTTATTAACCACTTTGATGCTTTACCTTTTAGCTAAACATCAGTTTGACCTCTTTGCAATAAAACAGCCGAATCGACCCATATATAAGTAAATGGGTATATTGTCACCTAAATGTACGATATTCATTTTTTCCCCTCGGAATAGAAAACAAGGCTAACAAATGGTATCCTTTCCTTCAGGGCCGTATCTATCAAGACAGAGAACCACCACAATTTGTTGCTCTTTTTCAGCCTATGGTTCTTTTTAAGGTATATATCAATTATTTTGTAATTTATATGATTTTGAATCACGCCTGAGTCTTCTATCATACAATTTTAAGTATTAATATAAACTTTAATTTATTTGTTACTAGGGTGGATTAAGCTCCAGCTATAAAAGCAGCATTGCAGATAAAGGAAAAGATGATGAAACCTACAGTCCAGATAGTAATTCAGCTATTCGAATACTGGGAACTGCAGTGCATAATAATAAAGCTTATCAAGTTGATCCTGTACGTATCTGTTTTCTAAAATCATCTTATGCAGGAAATTAAACTGCTGGTTATCTAAACAACGCATAGTCACTAGATAAAACATTTGATCGCATATAACTTACACATCATGCTTACATTTAAAAATAATAAAATGGTGTATTTTAGGTGGCAACATCCTTGAACTCAAATGAATGCTTCGTTATATATGCCGGTTCCCATCTATACATCTGGCAAGGAACCGAGAGTACTTACGAGCAACAGCAATGGGCTGCCAAAATTGCTGAATTTCTGAAGGTATATTTTATGTACTCTTATGTACGTCATTACATACTATATAGGTAAATTTGTGTCATAATAAATAATACGCATATTTCAGCCCGGTGTGACAGCAAAGTATCAAAAAGAAGGAACAGAAAGCGCGACCTTCTGGCTTGGCCTTGGAGGGAAAGAAAGTTACACCAGCAACAAAGTATCACTTGAGACTATTAGAGATCCTCATTTGTTTGCATTCTCGCTTGTTCAAGGTTTACATAAAGATAGATTTTTTTTTAATTTACATTTGTTTTTGGATCTAACCCCTCTAACCAAATTTGTTTGTTACCATTTTTGCTTCTTTGGGATTTCCAGGAAAATTTGAGGTAGGTTGGAGTTTATATCTCATATTTGCTTGGTTCGCTTATTTATTTAATTGACGAATGCCTAAATCTAGATTCTTCTTTATATATTATAATGAATAAAGATTGAAGAAGTTTACAACTTCGATCAAGATGACTTGTTGCCGGAGGATATCTTGATATTAGATACACATGCTGAAGTTTTTGTTTGGATCGGTCAAGCAGTTGACTCAACAGAGAAGAGAAGTGCTCTCGACCTTGGCCAGGTACTTGTTTATGATCATTATTCTGGTGTTTGGTTTTTTCTCTTTAAAAAAGGCATCTGATTATTGCAATGTGCAGCTGCAATTATCTGCCTTCTTTAACGTTTGCATAAACAGACTGCTTCTAATTATCTGATACTTGTGGGTTAAATAATCAGTTTGGAAAACTAATAGTGCCTAAAACTCCGTATTTGAGGATTTTCTTGAATAATCTGAATTTATCAAACACTTAAACAATTAACTGAATATCTGATTTTTACAACTTCAAACAGCAAAACCACATCGAAACACCCCCCAAATTCCAAATATTTAATAATCATTTAACTGTTTTATCTTATATTCTATGAACTTGATTTCAGAAATACGTAGAATGGGCTGGAAATATGGATGGATTATCCCCACATGTGCCATTATACAAAGTTACAGAGGGAAATGAACCTAGCTTCTTTACAACATATTTCCAGTGGGAACCTACAAAACAACTGGTATGTTCTGGTCTTATGTATGACTATTTATCAACCCATTTCCATCTGCGATGTAGCTTTTGATTTATGTTTTTCAATAAACTAGGTTCATGGAAACTCATTCCAAAAGAAGCTTACATTACTCTTTGGGGCAGGCTCTGCTGAGGTAAACGAACCTTACAGAACTAACTTTACGCAACCAAATTTTTACTAACTTTTGGTGTTAATTCAGGGCCAAGGGAGCCAGGGTGGTGGAAACACTCAAAGAGCTTCAGCCATGGCAGCTTTGAACTCAGCTTTTAACCCAGCCGGTGGCGGTAAAGGTGCTGGTGAACCAAGAGGATCAAATGCTTCTTCACAGAGGAGAGCTGCAGTTGCTGCTTTATCCGGAGTTATTGCTGATCCCAAAATCGATGAACCATCTCCTGTGGCCTCGCCTGGTAGTGAAACATATAATTACATTGCATGCACTGTCCTTACTGAAACTATATAGGGATATGCTAAATTTACAAGTTTTTGGTTTTCAGATCGAACACTACAAAATATTTTTTCAGGGTGCTTTCTTAATATGATTCTCATGTGTATGACTATTTGAACATGCAGAGAAGCCTGAAGAACCTGCTGAAGAACCTGCAGCTGCTGAAGAGCCAGCTCCAGAAGAAGACGATGGAGAACCAAAGGTAGCAATAGAGGAAGACGAAAATGGTATTTTGTCAAGTCAATCCACTTTCACCTATGAACAAGTGAGGGTTAAGTCCGAGAACACTGTTCCTGGAATCGACCTTAAGAGGAGAGAGGTTAGTTTTTTTATAATATGCTTTATCATAATTAGGTTCCGATCAAAAGTGGAATTTGCTTTAGTAGAGATAAAACATAGCCTGAATTAACTCATATATAAGTAACAATTTCTTTGGTCTTTGACCTTTCAGGCTTATCTATCTATTGAAGAATTCGAGTCTGTTCTTGGAATGTCAAAAGAGGAGTTCTATCAGTTACCGAAATGGAAGCAAGACTTGACCAAGAAGAAAGTCGATCTCTTCTAAAAAAACATATGCACGACCTCACACTAAGTAATAAATACAATACCACATTTTTCAACATATCAATAACACCGGTCTTTTCACATTCAGCAACTCTTTGGCATATTCTCCCCCATCAATTTGCCTGATTATGCAGGCATTTTCTTGATCGTGGGAAGATATCATTATAGCAATTAGTATCGTTTTTTCTTCTTTTTTGGTTACTTGTGTTTTGAGTAAAGAGTCATTGTGGTGCCTCCTTCAAGATAACACGGCTTCAGACTGAAATAGTTCTGCTGTCATTTATAGTTTCTGAAGGCAGTGCAATTTGTATTGAAATTCTATTACATAACGGATAAAGGGTCATTGTTTGTCATAATGTGTATCAATTTCTGTTACTTGAGACACCATGTTATTCCTTATAAGCAAAGAAGCTTTTGCGAAAAAAGTTTCCTTGATCATTAATGGTATTAACTTTTCTCGTATTTGTTGTCATTACCGTAGCGTTCTTCCCATCTCCTTTGTGTGTATGATATTTTGAGACGTTGTCTTTATATCAATTCAAACTGTTATGTACTTGTCTGTAAGTATAGATAACTGCGGAATTTTGCTGGTGCAAATAGCAAGTACATGGTCTGAAACCGAATAACTCAGTAAATGTTGGTGCCTTTAAGCTCAATAAAATTATAGGTTTTTAAAGACTCTGCCTTATAAATCAAAGGCTTGCATCTGCATCAAAGGCTAGCCTAGTTTGTGTGATAGGTTTGGATCTGCGCCATATAATTCAGATGTGTATTTATACGTTAAGGGATAAATAAATGAAGTGCAAAGGCTCTTAATCGAACATTAGTCAGATGCTCGAAGCGCACTCTTCAGCTACTAAGACGACACAAGAAAATATAATGTGGCCATGTGGGTGCACTTAACTTGCACGTGTACATTCATGCACACACGTAATGTTAATAGCTATTGCAATCGTTTGTTGTCGATAATGCTTCTAGTCGTGTACTCGTGTATCGACGAAAGGAGTAAAAAAGTTAGGCTTGTAGCTTTGTAAGTTGTAATAACCATATTCGTGATTAGATAGTCCGACACGATGATTTGGTCCATGCATATGGAGAGACAGAAGCAATACAAACACAGATGTTAGTATGAGACAATTGGTTATAGAAATATAGTCTGGATATACATTAATAATCTATCTAATACATGTGCATTATAATTAATAGAGTCCGGTTATTTAAGATACCTTGTATCCTTTGGATACAAGGGGACAAATCTGGGCCACTCATCCATTTTAATCAACGATCCACGTTTAAACAAAAAAAAAAAGCGGAGGGGCAGTTACGTAATATCACAACCGCGCCCAAACCCTAACCCCCTCTTTTTCGCTACATTCAACCGTCATTTTTCATTTCATCCAAAATCACACACACACAAAAAACACACAGTGAAAACACACACAACCAAAACCCACCATCTCCATCAACGATTTCATCTTCAAAAACACATCATCCGATCAAAATAATCAACAACGATGAAAGGGAAGCCGAAAAAACGAGCCATCTTCGAAAAAACCAGATAAAACGACGATAAAAACAAGGCAAAAAGGTATAAAATCACAGATCCATCCTTTTTCTATGCTTTTTAAGTTTTTTAAATGCTTTTTAAGCTTTTTCTAAGCTTTTTCTGAGCTTTTTCTCTGTTTTTTTTATAATTTTAAGCTATATCAATGATTCTTCTATGCTGTTTAACTAAATGTATGATGAATATAGTAGATCTATGAAAATAAACATCATTTGATACTTTTAAGCGAGTTTTGTGTTTAAAAATAGATTGCATGTGAATATAAGCATCTCGGTTGGTTAAAAAAATGAACAGAATGGGATTTAAAAAAGTTGAAAAAAAATAGTTTCCTAAACTGATAGAACATATATGATAAAAAAAAGTATAACATATATGATGAAACCTTATCATATATGATGAGTGAAAATAAAATCAAAAGCAGAAGGATTAGAACATATATGATATCATATTGCTTGCATCATTTGATAGTTTTAAGCGAGTTTTGGGTTTAAATATTGCTTGCTTGTGAATATAAACATCTCGGTTGAGCAAAAATGGTTTCCTAGACTGATAAAACATATATGATAAAACCTTATCATATATGATGAAACCTTATCATATATGATGAGTGAAAATAAAATCAAAAGCAGAAGGATTAGAACATGTATGATATCATATTGCTTGCATCATTTGATAGTTTTAAGCGAGTTTTGGGTTTAAATATTGCTTGCATGTGAATATAAGTATCTCGGTTGAGCAAAAATGGTTTCCTAGACTAATAAAACATATATGATAAAACCTTATCATATATGATGAAACCTTATCATATATGATGAGTGAAAATATAATCAAAAGCAGAAAGATTAGAACATATATTTGATAGTTAAAAAATGAGACATCATATTTGATAGAACCTTATCATATATAATTCATCATATTTCATAAGTTATGCAACATATAAAGCTTTAAACAGATGTAATTTTGTCTAACTTTGCGCTTTTATTGCAGATGAACAGCATACAAAAAACAAGGATGACGAGACAGAAGAACAACCTAAAAGAAGCTTAGGTAAAAAAAGCAAAAAAAAAAAAATACAGAAAAGTAAAATTAAGTATCATATCTAATAAGTTTTTTTTTATCAGCAGTTACTATAAAAATAATGAAAGAAAAAGCTGCAGCGCGTGAAAGAGCAAGACAAAACAAAGAGAAGGGCAAAGGTGTAACTGAAGCTGTCAATCAAACAAAGACCAAGGAAAAAGCTGTCGAAACAAAGGGCAAAGGAAAAACGAATTTGAAAACAAAGAAAGCTGAAAAGCCAAAAGAGACGACAGAAGGTAGGAAAAATATACTACATATCATATTAATTCATTAGGAACAAACATACAATACTGAACATCTCTTTGCTTTGTAAAAAATGTAGAAGAAAGTGGTACGGAAGAAGATGATGTTTCAGAAGACGAGAGAATTAGCAGCGGGGAAGAATATGTAGATGAAGAAGCCGAGTCTGAACAAACCGAGACAGAAGAAGGTAACAAGGATGAGGAAAACGAAGAAGAGCCAGAGGATAATGACGAGGGGGAAGAAGATGGAGATGACACAGACGAGGAGGAAGACGATGGAGATGACAAAGACGAGGAGGAAGAGGATGACAATAATGAGGGTGAAAGTAGCGAAGATGATGATGAAGACCAGGATGAAGAGGAACCTGTGAAAGAAAAGAGGGTCAAAGATGTTTTGAAGAAAATAACAAAAATCAAGTTCATCAACCCTTCAAAAACAAAAAAAGGTAACAATTAATGATAATTTTATCAAATACGATATAGCATAAGAAAATATTTATGTATCATTTATGTTGATTGTATAATACTAACACGTTTCATTATATTTTGCAAAACAACAAGCTTTCCTGAAGTGGTAAAGAAGGATAAAAAAGCCGAAAAAAGGAAGTTGGAACAAAAGCAAGAAGCAAAACGTCCACATAAAGGGACAAAAAGACAGAAGCATACATACAGTGGGGGCAAAAAAACAACTGGGAAAAAAGAAACAACTTCGCAGGAAGAATCAAGCGAAGGAGAAGAAGATGACCAGATGGATGAGAAAATCGAAACAGACGATGACGAGGAGAATGAGCAGATGGTTGGCACATCAAAGATGCTAGTTGTCAAACCTTCACCTTCTAAAGGCAACAAGTTAAAAAAATATGAAACTGAAGAAGAAGAAGACGACTACGCGATGGTTTTGGATAAAAAGAAGAAGGGTAGAGGTCCAACAAAAAAGAAGCAGACAAAGGTATACCCTACTGCTTTGACCAGATGCTCACCTAAATCGTTGTTCGAAGCAACCTCAGGACTGTCAGATGAAAGAAAGAAAGTTTTAAAACAAATTGGTTTTGAGAGGTACATTGAGTTTCCCATAGACGAGCTGTCTTCACACCTTCTGTACCATGTTGTCGAGAAGTTCCATCCACAAAGCATGGAACTGAGACTCCCCAAAGGATCCATCAAAATAACAAGAGAAAGGGTGCAACAAATGCTTGGGGTCCCGATGGGGACAATATCTCTTAATGAACTGCCGGAAAGGGAAGACGATGATGCTTTCATCGAAGAATGGAAGGCTCAATACGGCACATTAAAACCAAGCGCAACAACAATTGCAAAAAGGATCCAGTCGACCAACACAGCAGACTTCACCTTCATAATGAACTTCCTTATGCTCTTTGGTGGCACGATGTGCAACTTAGACTCTGGTGGGAAAGTCCTTTTGAAGATTTTGAAGAAGGTCACAGAGAAACAAAACATTAATGAGATAGACTGGTCGTCCTATATACTAGAAAGCCTCAAGAAAAGTAAAAGCAAGTGGAACGACCAAGCTGTGAAACGATGGTACAACGGACCTGCTACTTTCTTGTGTGTAAGTAAAAACAACTGTTTTTTTTAATTTAAAACTTACTTTATATGTTTTCGTTCTCTTTAACCAAAACAAACTTGTTCTTTTCACAGCTGCTTTACTTGGACTCAACTTACTTCCCAGGAGTAGCCGTGATGAGGCGAAGACCAGCAATAAGAAGCTGGAATGGTCGTTTGATGAAGTTGAGAATACAAGAAGAAATGAAGATTCAATGTTTGGGGAACCTGGAACATCAAGATGAGTACAAGGAAGAAGATGTCCACATGGGGATTGATGTGTACAAAAACAACGACTTCTACCTGGAACCAATTAAAGACAGGAAACCACAAACATTAGAGGTAAAACAAAAAACTATGACATATATGATAGTATGAACTATCATATATGATAGTACATACTATCATATATGATAGTACATACTATCATATATGATAGTATGAACTATCATATATAAAGTATCATATACAAAAGATACTAATACACTTGCAACATACATTTTTCTATGCAGGAGTTTGTTGAAAAAAGTATTGATCGATTTGGAGAGATATATGAGGCAAGAAGAGTGCTTGCTGAAACAGTTGGAGAAGGACTTAAAAAGTTTGAAGATGATGAAACATTAATTGGTCTATGCAAGGAATACCAGATGGTATTCAAAAGAAACAAGGACGATGACCTTGATGTGGATTTCATGGATTGGGAGCAAACCTCCACGGACGATGGGAAAACAGAAGATGTTGCTGCTTCAGTAAAACAGCCGGTTACTCTTGAAAGTATACAAACTGAGGATGAGGAATCTGCTCAAAAAGCTCAAAAGGCAAAAGATAAAGAAAAGGAAACTGAAAAAGAGGAACTGGTCACCGAAGCTGGGTTGGTTCACCATCCAAAGTCAGCTAAAGAAGCAGCGATGTTGGCAGAGGTTCATAAGACTGTTTTTACAGACGAGCCATTGTCCGGGGAGTTTGACAACGACCCAGAGTTTGATGAATACCTGGACAGGTATTGCATGGAGTTGGAACGCCAAGCTGCAATTGAAAGCCAAAAAAAGAAGCTTGAGGAAGAAGCGATGGCGAAAAGGAAAACCATAGGAACGAGGCAACCAAAGTCTCTCAAATCAACACCATCTTTCAGCCAAATCACAAAAACGCCTGAAACAACACCTAAGGAGATAGTGATGATGGTAGAAGAAGATGATGCTGCAAAAGAACAAAAGAGGCCATCCCGCTTGCTCCTTTCTAACTACATAAACAAGAAAGCACCAGCACGGGGGAAGCTCACTGTAGCAGAGTTGATGATAGGAGAGAGTTTGTTCTCAATGCTTAATAACAACCTGTAAGTAAAAGCTAAAAAACTAACAAACTATATATCATTCAAGTAGGATCATATATATATGATAAAAGTAAGTAATTGAACTATGTTTGCAGGGATTTCATATTTGAGTCGGCGGACAATAATTATGCTTGCATGAGGGACAACTTGCAGACAATGGCTCCGGGCTTAAAGGTAGATGCACCAGTCATTGACACATACTCAAATGTACTGAACTTTGAAGAACACACTCGCACAGGAGGAAAAAAGAAGAAACAGTACTTCATGTCAACTATGATTGTAAGTACATCTTACATCATATGTGTTTTTTATAACAAAATTATGTCCACAAACTAAAACAAAAAATGTATTATTGATTATGCAATACAGACAGAGAACATGTTTCATTGGAAACTGGCAAACGGACAGTATGACGTCCAGAAGCAGTTTCAAAAGTTTGAAGAGAACATGAGAACCTCCATGGGAGAAGATGAGGACTTGCTGAAGTTGAAGAATGTAAATCTGGTAAACACTTGACTAACATATATGATAAAAAAAAGTAAAACATATAGTATTATAACATATATGATATTACAGTTACAGTTTATAATAAATCTGGTAAACACTTGACTAACATATATGATAAAAGAAGTAAAACATATATGATAAAAACTTATCATATATGATAAAAACTTATCATATATGATGAGTGACATGCAATCAAATGCAGTAGGAATAGAACATATTTGATACTAAATTTTACAATAGATTCAAAAAAATATAACTTATAAAAACTCTGCAGGTGTTCTTCCCGGTCATATCTCACCAGCACTACTACTTGGTGGTCTTTAACCTAGTCAACGGCGCCGTGTCAATCATCGACAACTCGAAAGTCGCCAGCACATATGAAAGCAAGTACCAGACGTACTGTGACCTACTGGTAAGTCACTAAATACACAAATAAACTAAAAAAAACATGAACATCTGTGCATTTCAAAAAGCATCTAAAAAAATCACACACCAAAAGAATATGACAAACTTGGGGCTTTTTTTTGCAGATGAAGATGTTTATGATGTATATGGAGAGTGTGCAGCACAAAATGACAAAAAAACTCAGGAAGCATACAATCATTCGACCAAAGTGGGGAACAATGTACAACGACATCGATTGTGGGGTGTTTGTGATGATGCACATGGAGCATTATGAGGGCGAAAGTGCAAAAGGTTGGGTTTTGGACTTCCCGAGTGATTCAGATGAGCAACGAAAGGAAATACTGAAGCTGAGGTTCAGGATAGTTGCAAAGATATTATCACACGAGAAGAACACCAAGAGGCAGCAGGTAACAGATGAAGCCTATGACTTTGCAAGAACATACCAGATGCAACCATACAAGACAAAGGTCATCAAAGAGGCAATCAAAGCAAGAAAGGAGGAACAAGACAGAGATGTGGGCAAGAGCGCCATCTGAAGAAGGAAAGACAAAAAGACAATACAGTTTAAGACATTAATTTTTAATTTGGTCTGTAATAACTTAGATTTTTGTTTAAGACTTCCGCTTTGCTTAGCCTATCCTCTGGGTAAGGGGTACGCGACATGCAGGAGAACCCATGGTGGGTTGCTCCAAACTTGGGGTCAACTAGTCGTAGATCATGGATCGGTTAATAGGCATCCATTAGTCCGACTACCCCCGAGTCATGTCGCCTACCTTGATAAGCTTTAACGCTTAACCCAATGGAACATTAGGCTATGCAAAGAGATTAGTGAACTGATTTAGATTAGAAGCAGTTAGATGACTTATCCAATCGGAAAAGGAGTACGCGGCATGCAAGAGAACCCATGATGGGTTGCTCTAAGCTTGGGGTCAACTGGTCGTAGATCGTGGGTCGTTTAATAGGAATCCATTAGTCCGACTACCCCTAATGTGTAGATTTTGTATGTTGAAAAAAGTTCGTTTTCTCGGTATCTCTTCGAATTGATTTCCGGTTCAATGTGCGACTCAGTTGTTCTTGGTTAAGAAAAAGAGAATTGATTATCTATAACTAATTAAAAAGGTAAATGCGAAAAGTATTTAAAAACAAACTAAAGACAAGTACAAATAATAAAGTAAAACAAGGTGAATATTAAAAACTAAAAGTTAAAACGATATTAAAACTAATAGTAAAACAAATAATAAAATGTAATTTAAAACGAAACAATTAATAAAAATAAATCTAAAAGACGAAATTAACTATCGACTTGAAAATAAAGTTTACTAAATGAAAAAGGAGAGAATAAAACCAAAATGGTACTTTAAAGCTAAACGAGACAAAACCTAAAGCGGGTACTAAATAAAAGATAAAACTTGAACTTTACGAAAAAATATTAATTTTAAAATTAGAAGAAAAATATAACTAAAAATACGTAACTTTCAGAAATAAAATCGGAACAACTTTCAGATTAAACTAAACAATTACGGAGCAAAAATAATAAATAGATAAGCAAGCAAGCTAGCTAGCTAGCTGCTCACTTTTTTTTTTGTTTTGGCGCCAAAGATTATGGTCCATCGCAATGTTAATTCACTGGTCCATCGCAATGTGTTTTCATGTGTCGCAATATTATTATTTTTTATTTATTTTTTTTTTTTTTATTTTTTTTTTTATTTATTTTTTTTTTTTTTTAAGAAAGGTAGAATAAGATTAAGCTTAAAACAAGAATTAAATTATCAAAGGTGAAGGCTTGATTAAAAACAAGAAAGGAAGATAAAAGATTGGGATCCTAGTGAGAGAAACTGTCACTTTCTCTCTCTAGAATCACCTACAAAAATGAAAGAAAAACTAAGCTAAACTAAAACTAACCAACCCTCCTAAATGAGTTTAGGAGGGTATTTATAGGAAATGGGGAGGTGCATGTGTTGCCTCCTCTTTATTTCTTTCTTCACGTCTTCTCGTCTTTTAAGTTCTTCGACTTTATCGACTTTGTCTCGGGATTAATTAAACTCGTCTTATAATTTATTTATTTATTAGACTCGGGTTCTTCGGCTTTATTAAACTTTCGTCTTTAGACTTGTTCTTCGATAAATCTTCAGAATTGGTCTTGAACTTCCGTTCTTTTTCCACTCTTGATTTCTTGACTTCGTCTTTTGTCTTTTTCTTCGATAAAAGCCCGTGAAATCCCGTGTTTTCTCCACTTTTCACCTTTTCGTCCTAAATCACAACAAAAACACAAACCACGCATAATTCCGACATAAATGACATAAAATACACGTTTTGGCTCGGTTATTATTGTAATTAAGTGGTAAAAAGATGGGTGTTTTCACACCTATCAAATCCCCTACACTTGACCATTGCAATGCCCTCATGCAATGCTTAGCAATAAAGCAAGGTTTACACTTTCCATCTTAATCAACCTACCTTGGCCTTTATTAAACAACTAAGGAAAATCAAAAAGATAGAAAATAACAAGATGCAACAAGGAAGAAACTTGTAAAGAAATCTAAGACTTACATTAGGGCTTGTGTGTTATGAATGTTTATCACCCTCAAGTTTCACGTTCCCCATGCCAAGCTTAAAAACAAGATCATTGTTAGTACAAGTTAGCATAACAAACATTTACTCATGTGGTTCAATTAATCACTTAAACTCCCTTATTCCTACGGGTATCTCTTATATTTTATTGATGTCTTGAATGATCACGAGGATGCATTGTTGACTTATTGCGATAGTTTATTTAGGCTGAAAGCAAAGTAGGACGAATTGATTAATATTTAGCTAAAGGACAAAATCTCTTAAAACTGCTTCTCGGGATATCAAAAAGTTCATATCTTGGCATAACTTGGTTCGCGATTTGAGACCTTTCTCGGGCCGATATTTGGCATGTACTTCATACTTCATATCTTCGAGAGACGTTTTTGAGATAATGGTCTTCTCTTCGTTATAGAGTTTCTTCACTTGGAGATTTTTGAGGGGTACTCCAACTTTGTTGACCACGACTTCATGATTATTTCTTCAATCTCTATTTGGGATTTTGAGATACAACGATCTGCCTCCTTTTCGGACTTGGATCTATTTATCCTCATACCTTGTTAGGGTCTTTTCGGATAGACTTCTCCATGCTCTTTATGGGAGTTGATTGCTTTTCGTCGTGAGTCTTGATCCTTCATATTGATTTTGGGAATAATGC
This sequence comes from Glebionis coronaria, assembly GCA_025667525.1. Lineage (NCBI taxonomy): Eukaryota > Viridiplantae > Streptophyta > Magnoliopsida > Asterales > Asteraceae > Glebionis > Glebionis coronaria. The sequence continues at coordinate 195,867,158 of CM046882.1, read as the reverse complement.
TTTTCACATCACTTTGGATCTTCAGCAATAAAATGGAATCCTCATGCCTTGTTAGGGCCTTTTCGGACTTGCCAATCTTCGCGCCCCGCTTCATAAGTTATGCCTTGGCTATGAACTCTTATCATTACCGAGCAACTTTTAAACGATCTTGGGCTAGAAGCTAAGTAACTTTTCAAATCGTACGACCTTACTTATTGCAGATAATTTATTAGCAAGTGATGGGAGAAAAAGATCATAATTAACTCACATAAGTTAATGAGAGAATACCAAACTTGTAACCAACTCTATCATTTCTCGTTCTCCACAATTTAAAATCTCAAGGAATGAGACTCGTGGATGCTTAGCCTAATAAACCAATTAAGGTCTACATGGTTAAGGATACTAGCTAGAGTGAACTTGGATAAGTAAACTCGGGTTGAGTCAAAATATTCACAACGGGCCTAATATATCTAAGATATCTAAACTTGCTAAAACCATTTTATTAAAATGCTAGAAAGTAACAAAAATAAAGGAGACTACAACTAGGCCAAAATAGATTAAAAATTTTGAAAAATGTCGAAAAATCGATTTTCCGGTTAAAATGAGGACAAATACAAGGAAAAGGCCACTTAACTTCGATAGAAGTCCCCCCTACACTTAATATAAACATTGTCCTCAATGTTTAAGCATGTGGGAGTAAACTCCCCTACACTTAGGACATTGTGCACTTTGTTTAAATCTCGTTAAGGAAAAGACAACTAAAGAGATTCCTATTTTAATATTGAGAAATATAAAATAGTGAATCGGAAAGAGTTTAGGATAGAACCGGGAAGAAGGGAACAGGGAATCACGGTTCGTCAAAAGTCATCAAGGGTGTGTCTTTGAAGCTCTAATCCCTGCACATGATAAGAAAGAGAACAAGAAACACCAACGGGGCTCCCCCTACACTTATGGTGAAAACAGGAAAGATAGATAGATAATTGGGTTGCCTCCCAAAAAGCGCTTGTTTTTGTTAACCGAGTCACGAGCCTGACTCGTCCCCGAATTAAATGGTCCATGGGGAAGCCTCGAATGTAATACCGGGATCAAAGACCTTGTCCTCGTTCCCGGAGCACATTAATAAAGGAGAGGCAGGAGGATAAGTCTTGAATGGTAAAAAGCTCTTGTCAATACAAGAAAAGTAAGTGAAATTCAGATTGACGGGAGGTGGGGTGGGTAGAGGAATCACATTGTCATCCTCCAGAGACAATGGATGCTGACCAATTGGCAAAGTCGTAAGGTTATTAATTATAAAATGGTCTATGGCACCTCCCGGGTCAAAGCACTCATCCTCATTTCCCGGTATAAGACGAGTAGAGTAAAAGTGATACATCACCCGCTTGGGTGTGCACGTGGGAGGATGAGGTGGCAATATAATATCAGAAGTATGAGAACAATTACCTTCCACCTGCGTCCCTTTTTCAGAAGATTCACATTTTTTCACCTCTGGGATAGAAGGTGTAGTGTCATCGTGTAATAAATCCTCTAGAAAAAGTATATCTCCTTCCACATCAGAATACCCGGATATGTATTCCATGGGTGTATCAATATCAAGAAACTCATCGATCTCAGGAATGTGAAAAACATCATCACTAAGGAGTGAAGTATTTTGCTTTAGAAATTCCTCCTCGTCGAAAATAACCTCAATATCGTCGTCACTCTCTTCATTATTTATAGGGCCAACAATATGCTCAGGGATATGGGTACTCGTCTGATCTTGCTGCTGTAAAAATGACTCCATACAAGTTTGCAGCGTGTGTAAAAGCTCTTTTGATTGCGCTTGAAAAGCTGTAGCAAGATCGACAATTGGTTCTTGGTAACTCATCCCGTGACGAGGCTGATGATCGAGTGAGTGCGGTGGGGGCTCAAGATTTTGAAAACCGGAATTATAGCACGGTTGTGGCTCATAGTTGTTCATCGGTGGAGAATAATTAGAAACCGGGGTTGGTTCATAATAATCCATAGGTGAAGAAAACTGAGGACACGGATTTGGCTCATAACAATTCATTGGTTGACAATAATAGGTATCGTGAGGACCCCCACAGTTGTTGCAAACCGGGTATGGAGAAAAATCAGGTGCGTCTTGTGGATAGCTATTATCATTGTCATAATTGTACTCCGATTCTTGCCCGTGACCATACGGGTATCGAACCGGGCACGAAACATGCCAATGAGAATCGCTTCCACAATAGATGCACGGGGGAACAGGGGGTGGGTTCAAAAAGAGGGAATTAGTCGAGTTGCACAAGGGACAAAATCCGAATTGTGTGTAGTCGATATCATTTCCGCACCGCTCACATGTACACCATTGACAAGAGTTGTTCCCAGATAATTGTTTCCCACGCCAGACGCAATGGACATAAAAATCCATGAAGAAAGATAGATAAGCAAGAAGAATATTTTTGGTGCAAAACTTTGAAAAAGAAATGCTTTTTATGATTTTTCAAGTGTTTTTGGAATTTTTGAAAATTTTTGGACACGAAAAATAACGTTCACAAGTGAACGGATCCCAAAATCCAACGCGTCATTCACAAAAAACCTTCGATCTTCACGAAAAGAGCCGGCAGCGGCGCCATTTTAATGTGTAGATTTTGTATGTTGAAAAAAGTTCGTTTTCTCGGTATCTCTTCGAATTGATTTCCGGTTCAATGTGCGACTCAGTTGTTCTTGGTTAAGAAAAAGAGAATTGATTATCTATAACTAATTAAAAAGGTAAATGCGAAAAGTATTTAAAAACAAACTAAAGACAAGTACAAATAATAAAGTAAAACAAGGTGAATATTAAAAACTAAAAGTTAAAACGATATTAAAACTAATAGTAAAACAAATAATAAAATGTAATTTAAAACGAAACAATTAATAAAAATAAATCTAAAAGACGAAATTAACTATCGACTTGAAAATAAAGTTTACTAAATGAAAAAGGAGAGAATAAAACCAAAATGGTACTTTAAAGCTAAACGAGACAAAACCTAAAGCGGGTACTAAATAAAAGATAAAACTTGAACTTTACGAAAAAATATTAATTTTAAAATTAGAAGAAAAATATAACTAAAAATACGTAACTTTCAGAAATAAAATCGGAACAACTTTCAGATTAAACTAAACAATTACGGAGCAAAAATAATAAATAGATAAGCAAGCAAGCTAGCTAGCTAGCTGCTCACTTTTTTTTTTGTTTTGGCGCCAAAGATTATGGTCCATCGCAATGTTAATTCACTGGTCCATCGCAATGTGTTTTCATGTGTCGCAATATATTTTTTTTTTTTTTTTTTTTTTCTTTTTTTTTTTTTTTTTTTTTTTTTTTTTTTTAAGAAAGGTAGAATAAGATTAAGCTTAAAACAAGAATTAAATTATCAAAGGTGAAGGCTTGATTAAAAACAAGAAAGGAAGATAAAAGATTGGGATCCTAGTGAGAGAAACTGTCACTTTCTCTCTCTAGAATCACCTACAAAAATGAAAGAAAAACTAAGCTAAACTAAAACTAACCAACCCTCCTAAATGAGTTTAGGAGGGTATTTATAGGAAATGGGGAGGTGCATGTGTTGCCTCCTCTTTATTTCTTTCTTCACGTCTTCTCGTCTTTTAAGTTCTTCGACTTTATCGACTTTGTCTCGGGATTAATTAAACTCGTCTTATAATTTATTTATTTATTAGACCCGGGTTCTTCGGCTTTATTAAACTTCCGTCTTTAGACTTGTTCTTCGATAAATCTTCAGAATTGGTCTTGGACTTCCGTTCTTTTTCCACTCTTGATTTCTTGACTTCGTCTTTTGTCTTTTTCTTCGATAAAAGCCCGTGAAATCCCGTGTTTTCTCCACTTTTCACCTTTTCGTCCTAAATCACAACAAAAACACAAACCACGCATAATTCCGACATAAATGACATAAAATACACGTTTTGGCTCGGTTATTATTGTAATTAAGTGGTAAAAAGATGGGTGTTTTCACACCTATCAACCCCCGAGTCATGTCGCCTACACCTGACGTACCATTGGAAAACATTTGGATAGAATCGTAGGGAAGACAAGTTGCTGGCGGTAAAGTAGGATGTACCGCATTTTGTGGATACAACTTGTTTTAACTTGTAACCCGTCGAAATTTCTATTATGAAATGGAAAATGAATATTTTGTTTCATGTGTATTGATCTTGAATTAAATTTCTAGAGAACAGAAGGATATTGTAAAACATGTAAACCGTTAAAAACAAAACTATCATATATGAAACATTAGTTTCATATATGATAGTCCAAAAAAAACTTGTAAAAACACACTTGCTATGGAAACGAAATTCTTGAAAGAAGTAACATTAGCATCTTAAAAACTATCATATATGATACTCATGTATCATATCTGTTGTGTTGACAACTTAACATATATGATACATTACTATCATATCTGATAGTCCAAAAAAAACTTGTAAACTGACAAAAGCAAACTAGAAAAAACTAAAGGATTGAACACAGCTTAACATATATGATACATACGTATCATATATGTTGTGTTGACAACTTAACATATATGATACATCACTATCATATATGATACTCCAAAAAAAACTTAAAAAACTGACAAAAGCATACAAACTAAAGAAAAAAAGGGATTAAACACAACTTCTCATGACTCATTGACATATGATTATCCAAAAAAAGATAGTATCAAAAACAACTTCTCATGAATCAAAGTAATCAAGACAAAATATCATCATACATCATAAAATGACATGTTCAGAAACTGCAAACAGTAAAATAAAACGGGAAAAAATTCCTAAAAAAAAAAAAACTTTTCTTCTATCCAAGCTCATCCACTCGTACTTGCATCTGCAAAAGCTAGATCCTCGACAACGACTTCCTCCAATCGCTTACCGGTGCAAGTCCTCTTGTTATGATCAGTACCCCCGCACACCGAACATGTAATCTTGTTCTTTTTGCCTTTCTCAATAGCTATCTCTCTACCACCTTTAATACGCAGCTTTTGACGCCCAGGACGTCCTCTAGGGGTTCCAACATCTGGATTATCAACCAAACGTACAGAAGGATGAGAAACACCAACGAGCTGCTCCAAACAGTCTACCTTCTTCTTAGATGGAGGATTTGGACAATCCGCTTCAACATCTTTCTTCAGCTGCTTCAACTTTTCAACAAAAGCACCCAACCTAGGCTCGTCTTTGCTCAACAAATGCACACAATGATCAACAATAGATGTCGCCTCGCACGAATAATTCTCCAATACAACATTCTTCTCCCCATACTTGTTCCTCTTGTTCCTCAACGCAGCCGGGATAAGGTTCTTGGTCCAACGCTTAAGAATGTATTGCTGAGGAATCATCTCGATATTGGCATTCTTGAACACGCAGAAAATATGCCTGCACAATATCCCAACCCTCATAAACAATTGGCATGTACAAATAACTGAACCATCCTCTAAGTTGCGCAACACCTGGGAAAAAAAACCAAAAAAAAAAGAAGTGAATATCATATATGATACATGTGCTTATCAAATATGATATGTTAAAAAAAAATATTACATCAACAAAAAACTCACATACCTTGTACAACCCATCTTCTCTAGTAAACATGTCAACCTCATCATCTTCCTTCTCCTTCTCTTTATCATTGTCATTTTCCTTATCTTTCACATTATTAGAAGACTCGCCAACTTTAACCTTATCAGTAACCTTATCATTCACCTTTTTCTTGTTCTTCTTACCAGGCTCTTCATAAACAAAATGCCTAACTCTAATAACAGAAACCTCAGAACCCTCGAGCATATTCTTAGTATCTATCTGACAATACCATAATCCAACAAAAATCTCTTTCTGAACCAACTCAAACAAGGTACGAGTGTAAACCATTGCAGCATGCTTCTCAATCTTGAGAAAAGTCCTTAACTTCGGAACAGTATCCATTGTATTATGATCCATTCTCTCTTGAACACTCCTTTGCTTTTCCATCGCCGTCTCAAAGCAATTCATAAAGTTCATAAGCGTCGAGCTAGAATTGGTAAAGTGGGAGAAGAAAGAATTCTCGCTCTCTGATCTAGACGTAGTCCTCATCAGTCCACACAACGGCGAGTCAGAAAAATAAGCAGGGATCCAAGTTGAACGCATATCATACATCTTCGTCAGCCACTTGTGTCCCACCAAATCATACTCTGTCATCAGATCACCCCATCTGGTGTCAAACTCCTCGGGACCAATGTACATGTTCCAAATAATCTTGTTCAATTTCTCTTTAAAAACACGATCATTGTATATTTTCTCACATATCTGCAAAGACAAACAAAAACCAAATGATATGAGTAAAAATCCTGTTCTCACATCATATATGATACTACTTCAACATATATGATACTAACAAAAATATCATATATGATGCTACTTCATCATATATGATACTAGTCTTAAAAAAAAAGTACCTTCGCTGGAAGCTTCTGCGTGATATGCCACATGCACAGCCTATGCTTTGTACCAACAAACTCGGCTTCAATGGCATTCCTCATCGCCTTATCTTGATCGGTCACTACTATGCTAGGTGCTTTCCCAAACGCTTTGATGAAGGCTTTAAGTAACCAAACATACGATTCCGTGGTCTCGAACTTGAGCAAACCAGCAGCAACCGTAACACACTTCCTATGGTTGTCAATCGCCGTAAAAGGAACAAATACCATTTTGTACTTGTTTGTCTTAAACGTGGCATCAAAAGAGACAACATCACATAACTCCTTGTAGTTGTACTTGGACACTTCATCAGCCCAGAATAAGCCAATAAGCTCAGCCTTGTTAACCAAATAATCAAACGAAAAATCAGCAACGTACTCCTTCCTCTTCTCCATCTTGTTTATCAACATCTGCGCGTCATAGTCCCCGATGTAACAGTTGACGCTACGGAAGAAGTTCTTAAAGTCAACAGTAGTGCCGTGAACGAGCAGATAAGAACCCTTGATCCCGGTCAGAAGGTGATGAGCTCTTGTAGCACCGATATTCACACTCGCAGCCTTGACAATAAACACCTGCTCCGCGTATGTTAACTGCCTCTGATTCTTTGACAGATGCTTGTACTCCTCACGTTCAAGCTCGTGGTTGTGGATAGTATCAAATACACTCAACTTGAACTTCGTCGTACCATGGATCAAGTCAAACACAGCACGAGCTTTACAACCGGTGATATGAACATTTGAATGCCTCAATTGGTTATAACCATTCTCCAAATCTAGGGTGTCTACATATATATCCTTCGGGGAACCCTTCCTGTTGCAAACCAAATACTTTTGCTTCACAATCCCGCTCCTCAATCTTTTCTGACACGATTTCCTAACAACAAAACCAGCTTTAACGGCATACTTCTTGTAAGCAGCAATGCAATGCTCAACTGAATCGTACTCGTTCCCTTTAACAAGTAAAAACTCGACAGGCACTTTCGGAATGTAGTAAACAGTACCCCCAGGAGTATCAAAGTTGGAATGAGTGATATACGACTCAGGAGTCCGCACAACATTCAACTCTACAAAAAGAAACATATACTATCATATATGATTACAAAATACTAGAAAAATTCAACACATATCATGTAAACATCATATATGATAGACATGTATCATATATGATAGTATATGTTACATGGCTATCATATCTATGTAAAAATACAAACATCATATATGATAGGTTCCTAGCATATATGATACACTGGCAACATGCACTAAGCTCAACAAAAACTAGAAAACTTACTCTTAACAGCTTCCGCTTCTTCACCGTCTTGTTCATACGCAGAAATCTCATCCGCAAGACTATGAAGAACACTTTCGGATGGCAAATCCAAACCTTGATCGACACTAGACTGATCGTTAGTCAAATCAACCAACGTAGAAGGATCAACAACACCACTACGACCACTAGAATCACTCGAATCCATCATTAAAACCTATGAAAAATCGAAAAAACAACAACTCATAAAAAGCTTATCTAAAACCTAAAAGAATCAACGATTATCAAATAAGCTTATAAACAATATCACTAAAAATAGACCAGAGACATAAAATAAGCTTAAAAATAAGCGTATTTAATCGTCCCGATCGATTAATAAGCTGATTAATAAGCTTATTAATCAATCCGCTCGATTAAATACGCTTATTTATAAGCTTATTAATCAATACGAACGATTAATAAGCTTATTAATCAATCGGATAGTTAATAAGCTTATAAATAAGCGTATTTAATAATCCGATCTATTAATAAGCTTATTAATAGATGCGAATTGCTTATTTATAAGCTTACTAATAAGCTTATTAATAAGCAATATTAACAAACGGTATATCTAGAGAGAGAAACATAGAGAGAGAAAGTACCAGTTTAATCGGGGAAGAAGAAGAAGAATGAAACGAGTTTGTTAAAGCGTATATATATATCCAGAAGTAAAAAGACGAAAATACTCCTGCAGTATAAATTGGGGGTTTTAATCTCAGCCATCGGATGAGATGGAGATGGATGGTGGGGATGAGTCCCCTTGTATCTTAGAAAACTTTGGTATCCAAAAGAACTTAAATCTAATTAATAATAGAGAAGAGTTATTTTGGATACCATAGTTTTCATCGGATATAAAGGGACTCATCCCTACCATTCATCTAATGGATAAGATTAATTATATTTTATTTTTCATCTATTTTTTATAATTTAAATATCTCCTAAACCGTTAAGTGTTAAACGAAAATAATTATACTATCGCGACGAGCGTTTAATTATCTTTCTACCAATATGCACTATGATATACTTTCGAAAAAAAAATCGACTTTTTTTCTTCTTGCTAAAATTTCCGTAAGATATCATATATGTTAATACTGTTTCATCATATATGATACAGTGTTAAATCATATATGATATTGATTTAAATCATATATGATACCGGTGTTTATCATATATGATATTAGTATCATATATGATAATTTTCGAAAACGTGAAAAAAATGAAAAAAAATAAAATTGTCGAAAGTGTATCATATAACATATATGTAGAAAGATAATTAAATGCTCTTCGTAACGGTATGTTTTTTTTTCGCATAACGATTAACGGTTTAAGAGATATTAACGTTCGAAAAAAAAGGGTAAAAATATATTTTGTGTTTAATTTTATCCATTGGATTAAAATGAGATGGATGGTGGAGATGAATCCTCTCATATCTAAACAAAAGAAAAGTATGTTATGAACTTAAATCTTAATAATATAGTATACCTTTAATAAATAGCATAACAACAATATTATATTATTCTTTACTAATACTCCCTCTGTCCCATAATAATAGTCTACCGATAAAAAACATGCAGATTAATAAAAACATCACTTTTTCAGGTTTCTCTCTTACTTTTTACACAATGACAATTTTGCTCTTAATCATTTAATTTACAACTTCTTTATTATTTGTAATAATACATTCAAGTGAGGGTAATATTGTAAACTTAATCCACATTTCTTATCTATTTTTTGACTAGACTATTAATATGAGACGTCCAAAAATAGTAAGATGGACTGTTAATATAGGACGGAGAGAGTAATATAATAAAATACAAGTAGAAGCATGTTTTTATTCTTCAAAAGCTGGAAAAGAAGCTTTAGAAACGATAGATAAATTAGAGAGAAGACCATGCACATGCTTTTAATCAACTTCGGTGCTCTTACGGTTACGTTATTGACTTGTATTTCAATTTATTTATGATGGTTAGAATAAAACATATATTCTGCGTAATATTTTAGGCTTTTCTTTTAACCGCCCTATTTCCTGCTTTTAATCCTTTTTACGGGTCATTTCTGACATATTGACCGATTGTTGGAATCAATTACTCCAACGCAATCCTAGAACACTTTAAAGAAACTCGGAGTCGCGATAAACAAAATTAAGAAGAACAAAGCACTACAAGGTAAGCGAACGATTTATTTTTATTAAATTTACGACTAATTAAAAAAAATAAAAGATTAGTGTGATTGAGCATCATCCCTTCATCTTCTTTTATAGGATGAAGGGGGTCGATTTTTGAGTCTTAACCGACTAGAGATTGGGCTTAGATCCAACCGGCTCAATCACAACATACCTAAAATAAAGCTTATGTTAATAAGGTAAATAAAATAATCTAAATGCTAACTATTATTGGGAATAATGCTAACAATTTCCACCTTAGTACCTATACTAGATAACCCAGACACCAAATATCTTCATGTTATACTTGAACTTCGGACCTGGAACCACCTTTGTAAATGCGTCAGCTGCATTATCCTCCGTGCCTATCTTTGCCACTTCAACCTCTTTAGATCCTGCGATCTCCCTGATGAAGTGACACCTCGCGTTGATATGTTTCGTCCTCTCATGAAACATGCATTTCTTGAGAGATGAATTGCCCGTTGATTATCACAATTCACAACCACGGACCTTAGGTTTATTCCCAGGTCGATTAGTAGACCTTTAAGCAAAATGCTTTCCTTAACAGCTTCCGTAAGCGCCATATACTCCGCATCTGTAGTAGATAATGCAACAACATGATGCCGAGTTGCTTTCCAACTCACAACACAACCATGTACCATAAACAGGTATTCAGTTATCGACCTATACTTGTCAGGGTCTTTAGCATAATCGTTATCCACGAAACCGTCAACATCCACGTTCTTCCCTTGATCTCTACCATACCTAGACCTACATCAGCAGTGCCCTTCAAGTAATTCAAAATCCATTTCACTGCTCCCTAGTGTTTTTACATGGATTCGTCAAATACCTGCTCACAATGCTAACAGCGTACGCAATATCTGGTCTAGTGCAAATCTTCAAGTACATTAAACTGCCTACAACATTCGCATATAGGACCTTACTCATTCTTTCTACATCCCAGTCATTCGACAGACAATCCTTCAAAGACACCTTGAAGTGTGCTCCCGATGGCACAGAGACCAACTTGTCATTATACATTCTATAGTTATTCAGAATTTTCTACACATATCTCGACTGAGACACCTTCAGGGTTCGGTTACCCCTATCCTTGACAATCTCCATACCAAGTATCTTCCTAGCTGGACCAAGTTCCTTCATATCAAACTCCTTTCGTAGCAGTCCATTGTATATTCGATCTCAGACTTTCTTTTACAAGCAATCAACATATCATCTAGATACAATAGTAGTATGTCTTGTTTAGTCGACATCTTGAAGTCATGTGTAAATCAGGATCTCAACAAGTAAAGAAATGATGTTAAATCGTGGATTTTAGAAATCTCAAAATTTTCAACTTCTTACACTAAATTTTGAAATTCGCTTAGGAATATGATTCTAAGGTTGGGAAAAAAATATTTCAAAAATAAGAATTTTGACGTCAAATAAAGCCAAAAAAATTTGAATTTTGCTCTAAAATTTTTGTAGAAACTAGAAGGGGGTTGAATAGTTTCTTTACTTAAAACTTGATTTATAGAATTTCCTTTTTAAAATAGTTAGATTCGAGTGATTTATGTGAAACCTTTGTGGGCTCAATATGAATAAGTGATAATGTTGTTAACCTAATACTCACAAATTATATGCAAGTATGAAAAAAGAATGTAAAGATATTAAGGAAAGGAAATATCAAACCGAACTCCAAGGATTTATAGTGGTTCGGCCACGAATCTCTATATTCGTCCCTACTCCACTCCTCGAGTACCCTACTCGAGAGTTCACTTAATCAACAAGCTCCTTTAAGGTGGAGAAACCTTACACGTCGCTTACACCAATTTCCGACTCTAAGCTAAATGTGAAGCCCTAATCTTATCTAGAACCAATCTACATCAATATACTTTAAGGCCTAAGTATTAACCACAATGCATATACAGCTTTCAAATTATACACTAATTTGGATCTTCACAAATACAGAAGAATTAAAGAATATGTTGGATCTTGAATAATCTTGTACTTGATGCAACACTTCAAGGATGATAGTGTTCTTCTCTTTGCATATTAGAGGATTGAGGAAGGAATCACTTCTTAAACAAGGTTAATCAAACAAATGATCAAGGATTTGAGAGATTAAATAAATGTTTAGATTTGAGAAAGTGTGTGCAAAAGAGGTGCTTTGAAAAGCTACAAATGAGGCACTATTTATAGGAGAAAATGAATAACGGCTAGTATTGGCCACGGTTCGTTAATGTTCCCACGGTTCCATATATATAAATATGGAACCGTGGAAGCCTATATGGAACCCGTGCACCCTAGACTCCGCTCCTTTTTTTCCTGTAGTGTTGAAAGCTTATCTGGGGAGGTTATACCTTCTCAAGAATATCCAATAAGCTTTCTCATTTTCATAAAACATTTTCTTAAAATTAAAGTTATTTTTAAAAAATACTTTGTCACTTTTAAATAAAAGTGAGGTTTAAAAAAATAATTATTCTTTGATCACTTATTTAGGTTAATGACTTGTTTATACACTAGTAGGGCACCCGCGCGGTGCGGCGACGGGTACCTTAAAACGTATGTTACGTGCAGATAGTATTGTAGCGTGTCCGCAAGATTTCATAGGGTAAATGGTGAGCTAGTAAACAAAATGCATCACGAAATTTTATATTTATAAAAGTGTAACAATCAACAATAAAAGATTTTAGTTTTTCAATGATACTAAGCTCATATAACAATACAAATATTATCAATTTAGTTTTTCATAAGTTGCTAAAACTCGATAACATTACAAATACAACCACAACTAGCAAATCGTTATATCATCATATCTACATAAACTTAAAGTGCTACCTTAGTTTATTTTGTTTACCTGATCAAAACAAACATATATTTTGTGAAGAAAAACTTATGAATATAAATTCTAGTATGGCCCATTTGACTAACCTAAAATCTAACAAATTGGCCCGTGACCATTTTTTGTATAATTAAGCCCAATTTGTTCCTAACCTAAGTCAATGATATAATTATAAGCACACTTTATAATCTTTTTCATATTTAATGAGACTGCTTTTATACATAGTCTCATCATCCAAGAAGGGCTTTAAATGCATTAAATAACATAAAAATGGCCAAATATATGCTTGTGTTTGTTGCTTGTGTATTTTAGGTACGGATATTGAGAAAATAACAAAAGATAACAAGAAACATGCAAAAACGAACACGGAAAACGAAATCGCACATTGAACCAAGCCCTAATGAAGATTTTCCAAGACAAACCCTTGAAGATTTGAAGATTATGCAAGAAGGGTCCTCCAATATTGAAGAATTTACACTTTAAACCCTTGTATCTTCATAATTACAAGATTGGTCCCTAAAGTTTGTCAATATTACAAAAAGGGCCCTCCACTTTAAAGAATTGGCAATTTTAGTCCCTCAACAAAACTAAATTGTCAATATTAGTCCTCTTTAAATTCAAACATACCATGAAGGACTTCAAGTTACAAGAAATTACAAGTTTGGTCCTTTAAAAATGTCAAATTACCAAAAGGACCCTTTACTTTAAAAAAATGGCAAGAATGGTCCCTCAAAAATGATGACTTGTCTACTTTAGTCCTCCAAAATGTCAATCATACAAGTCAATACCATTATCATTGAAGAAAATGCCAAAACAGCCCTTCAAGAATCAACAAATGGCAAGAAATACCCCTGAAAATAGTTTAGAAAAGTATTTGTGGCTAAAGTATAAAAATGAAAACTTGGAATACAAAGGAAATCAGGTTTTAGGGTATAAAGTTGCAAATGAAAGGAAAGGGAAAGAATGGGGGTTTAATCTGGCCGACACTAAAACTTACTTAGACCAACCATGTCATGCCACCTGTCCCACTCACCCTTTTCAACCAATCACAGCCTTCCCTCCCTCCACCTCACCAATCCACGTCATCCGGTTTTATATTAATTAAAACTTGGCGCCTTAACAAAAATTTAAACCTTAATCACTCCTAAACTAGATTAAACTCACTCACTATTCATCCAAGAACAAAATTCGGTTTTTGTTAATGGCTTGAAATTAAACCTCAATCTTCTCCAGAATTAAGATTAGGGTATACCTAAACACAACCCAACCTTAAACTCCCTTGCCACGTCACCCTACAACTCACAATATTCCCCTGCTTTACCACCTTTGAGGAAGAAGCCAAAATTGTGCCAGCCATCCAACGACTCACATCATAGCTTGGAACTTAAGCTTAACTTGGACCCTTGATCACATTTTCACCAACTTTACACCTCCACAACCTGCCAAAACATTGTCACATGATCAAGCATTTTCAACTTCACAAGGGCATATCTGGAAACTCAATAGCTAGGGTTTTACGTTTTTTATACTTTCACTAGTTCACTTGTAGCCTATATAAGGCATATGACTCAGTCATTTACAATTTGCTCTTGAATTTTCCTAGTTCACAAATCTGTAAATCTCATTTTCAAGTAATGAAATGTGTTTGAATTTGGTGAAGAAAAGTTAAGTGCCAACCTTATTATCTGTTTGTTAATGTTACATGTTTACTAATCTTGAATCCTAAAACCTGTTTTCAAAGGTGTGTGCAAAAGTTTGCATATTTTCATTAAATCTTGATATTTTGCTAAGTCTTGTTCATACCTTGGAATTTTTGGGCTATAAGTTGATCATAACACCCTGATATTGTGATATCAAGGTGTTGTGAAGCTTATAACTTAGGGATAATTTAGTGGGGGGAACAAAGGTTGCATTAATCAAGTTTTCCACTGATAGGTGTGTAAACACCCATCCTTTTACCACTTAATTCTGGCTAAAAACAAGACCAAAACGCGTATTTAATATCATTTGTTTGGAATTATGCGTTGTTTTTGTGTTTATTGTGTTTTCAGAGCCAACCGGATGGATATTGGAGAAAACATGGGATTGCACGGGATTTATCGAAGAAAAAGACTCAAGATGAAGTCTATTGTCCAAGAGATGCAAAAGATTTGAATTCACTGGGCCTATTCGAAGATTTATCGAAGAAAAGGACCAAGGATGGAAGATTTACATAAGTCGAAGAAACTCAAGTCTATTAAACAAAGAAATTAAAAGACGAGTTAAAATTAATCGACGACAAATCCCGAATCAGAATCGAAAACGTCAACTTTTCTGAAAAGACGAGAAGACAAGAAGAACGGGAAAAAGCCCACTTACCAACCAAAGGGAACACCTATATAAAGGGTTCCCCTCACACACTTTGCATCCAGTTTTTTAGTTTTTCTTTCCTCCTTCTTTTTCTCCCTTTCTGTTCGTAGCATCACCAACACCACTAGGGTGTTTGGTGATTTTGATCTTTGCTTTTCGAATCTTATAATTTTAATCTTTGTTTTGTGTTTGTTAAAACATTAATCATCAATACAAGTTCTTGTTTAATCTTTCCATTTCATCTTGTTCATCATCATCTTTCATTTCAAGTTCTTAAGTTCTTATTTGGTTGAGTTTTGATTTTAAAAAGTTGTTGAATTTGCATTTTTATTGTTGGGATTTGTTTCTTATGGTCATTAGATGATTTGTGGTTAATTTGGTAAAATCTTTTTGCTTATTTAGCTTGATTTTGGATTAAAATCGTTTTCCTTGTTCTTCGGTAGAAGTTTCTGTTCTTGAGTGTTCCCAGGTTCCGGATGAACAAAACTTCCGGATGAACACAAAAGTTCCGAATGAACACAAAAAGTTCCGAATGAACCGAATGTTCCGGATGAACTAAAACTTCCGAATGAACACAAAAGTTCCGAATGAACACAAAAAGTTCCGAATGAGCTGAAAGTTCCGGATGAACAAATCTTCCGAATGAACTAAAAGTTCCGGATGAGTTTAAAGTTCTGAATGAATGTGTTTTTGAAAAGTTCCGAATAAACTTCCTTTTAAATCTTCCGAATCAACTTCCGAAGAAAGTTCCGAACGAACTTCCGAGTTAACTTCCGAATCAAAGTTCCGAGTGAAGGATTTTTCTAAGTTCCGAATCAATTTTCCTTAAAAGTTCCGGATGAACTTCCGAGTAAATACTTCCGAACCAACTTCTGCATGAAAGTTCCGAATCAAGGTGACTTCTGAATCAATTTTCTTTAAGTGTTACTGTGTTACTGTTTTACTGTTTCGTTATTTTTATTTTAATTTTAATTCAAGTTTTTATTAATTGTTATTAATTTAATTGCTTTTAAATTTAAGTTTACATTTTCGTGCATTTAAACCTTTAGTAGATAAAAATATCCAAACCCCCTTTTTAGTAACCAAGAACAATCATTCCACTTAGAACCGAGATCAATTCGAGAGGATTCCGAGAGAATATAATTGAATCCATACAAAATGCTAATATCAAATGGCGCCGCTGTCGGCTCTTCTCGTTAAGATCAAAAGTTTTTTGTGAGAACTTGGATTTTGGGATCCGTTCCCCGTGAACGTTAATTTTTCATATAAATTTTCAAAAACACAAAAAAATATAAAATTTTCAAAAATCCTAAAAATTAAAAAACATAAAAAACCAAAAATATTTTTGCTTTGTTTTTCTCTTGTTAGTTCTTTTGCAGGTGTATGCGCACTCGATCCACGTCTTATCAAGAGCCCGAGCCTCTCGATAACTTAGACATGGCCGGTGTACAAAACAACAACAACATACCACCTCCAAACAATAATAATAACAACAACAACCCACCTTTCAACAACATGAATAATAACAACAACAATGAGCCTCTACCGGATAATCGCCCGATGATTGAACTGCTGCAAGCTCATGTAGATGGCAACACTGGTCCAATTGTTATACCAGCGATTGCAGCCAACAACTTTGAGCTAAAATCAGGCTTTATCCAGATGGTCTCTGCTCAACCATTCTTGGGGCGTACCATTGATGATCCACATGACCACATCAAGAGATTCTTACAACTCACTAATACGGTCAAATTCAATGGTGTTCCACAAGAGGTAATCCGGTTACAACTTTTTCCCTTTTCTTTAGAGGGACAAGCCCGGCATTGGCTTGCTAAGGAACCGCCACAGAGTATTCTCTCGTGGACGGATTTGGAGACCAAGTTTATCAATTACTTTTTCCCACCCTCTCGTACTACCGCTTTGCGGAATGAAATCATAAATTTTGAACAAAAGTACGATGAGTCGTTCAGTGAATCTTGGGATCGTTTTAAAGATCTTTTAAGAAAACGCCCACAACATGGTTTTACCAAAGTACATCAAATTAATACTTTTTACAATGGTTTAAGCATGAGTGACCAAGATTCACTAAACAGTGCCTCGGGGGGTAATCTTTTGGCTAAGACTTCCAATGCTGCTTGGGATATCATTGAGAATAAGTCTCGTGTGCAAACCAAGAGTGTTCGGACCAATGTCGCTAGTGCTAGCACTAGTGACAGCGACAAGCGACTGGACAAAATCACTGTGCTTCTTGAATCGCTTGTTACCCACACCGTTAACAACACCAACAGCAGCAACGCTAAAAACACTCAAGTCAATGCTGTTAGCCAACCATGCGAGATATGCGGGGGTCCGCACTCTTACACCACTTGTACCGCCACCCAAGACTACCCTTCTGAGAATGTGAATGCAGCATATGGCACCTATCCTCAACCTGCTTATCAAGCTCGACCTCCAGGTGACCGTAACTTGCTTAGCTACCGCTCTAACAATTATCTTTCCCCACCCGGTTTTCCTCCAAACAACCCAAACCAACAACAAAACCTCAATCGCCCTCCTCAACAACAACCTCGTACACCATACATCCCTCCTCACAAGCAGCAACAACCACCTCAACGAAACAACCAAGTCTACCAGCAACCTGCTTATCAACCACCCGCATACAATGCTCCTCCCAACCAACCCACCGCTCTTCACCAAGAAGTGGAAACTTATATGAGGACTAACGATGTGATAGTGGGAAATCTTCAGAGAGAAGTGCTCAACCTGAAAGCAGACTTGGTCAAACAAGGGAACGATTTGAGAGCCGACATGAGAAACACGTTGGATAGTCAAACGAATGACTTAAAGAACATGATGGCTAGTTTCTTCCAAGGTAATCAACCCTCTTCTTCGGGTACTCTTCCGAGTAACACCGTTGCGAATTCAAGAGGGGAGATGGAAGCAATCACTACTCGCAGTGGCTAAGGTACCAAGGAACACGAGCTTCCTATACCTCCACCAGTGATTGTGACTAAGGAGAACGAGTCACCTGCTCCTATTCCTCATCCTTCTCCTTCACCAATTTCTCCACCTCTTCCTTCTACCCCTCCTCCACCCAAGGATGTGAGTGATCCTATTCTCCCAAAGCTTTCCTCTTCTTCCAATATACCTTATCCATCTAGGTTGAGGAAAGAGAAGCTCAAAAGCAAGGATGATATTCAGGTTTCAAACTTTCTTAAAATGTTTAAACAATTGAATTTCAACATCTCCTTCGCTGAGGCTCTCGCTCACATGCCTAAGTATGCGAAAATGTTTAAAGATCTTCTGAGCGACAAGGAAAAGCTTCTCGATATTGCCAACACCCAACTTAATGAGAATTGCTCTGCAGTACTCTTAAGGAAATTACCAACCAAGCTTGGTGATCCGGGTCGTTTCTTAATCCCTTGCAATTTCCCGGGAGTAGAGAATTGCATGGCCCTAGCCGATCTAGGTGACAGTATCAACTTAATGCCTTTAAGTGTGTGGAAGCAATTATCTCTCCCTGAGCTAGTCCCCAACAAAATGACTTTGGAATTAGCTAACCGTACGGTTGCTTATCCAGTGGGGATAGCCGAAGACGTCTTTGTAGGAGTCGACAAATTCACTTTTCTTGCCGATTTCGTCGTCGTCGACTACGAGATGGACCCTCGTGTTCCCTTGATCGTGGGTCGTCCATTCCTGAGGACCGGTCGCACTCTTATCGATGTTGAAGCTGGTGAGCTTATCATGAGAGTGGGAGACGATAAAATCGTCTTCAACATGGGAAAGTTGTCTAAACAACCTTATTCCAACGAGAGTGTTAATTGTATTGACGTTCTTGATGAGACTTGTGAAGAACACTTCCAAAATGCTTGCAAAAGTATTCCTACCTCTCTTCCCAATGTTGAAACCGTTTCCTCTATTGATTCATCACTGTCTCTATTTGGAGAAAGTGATTTGTTTTGGAACAATCTTGAAGACACCATGGGAGATGTGAATGTAGCTACTGATGATTCTCCCACCGATGGGGATGAAGACATGCATTTCTTTGACAACCTTCTCAACGAAGACAATCATTCTCCTCCATCTCCCACGGTTATTGCTATCGATACTCCGACTTTGAAAACGCCTCCCGTCGAAAATCCTCCGGATTTAGAACTTAAGGAGTTGCCGCCCCATCTCGAGTATGTATTCCTTGAAGAAGAGAAGAAGTCGACAGTCATCATTGCTAAGGACCTAAAGGAAGAAGAAAAAGCCCGACTTATCACCGTGTTGAAAGATCATAAGAAGGTTATTGCTTGGAAAATTTCTGATATTCGCGGAATTGATCCTCACTTCTGCACACACAAAATTCTCATGGAGGATGACTTTAAGCCCACAATTCAAAGCCAACGAAGGGTGAATCCAAAAATCCATGAAGTCATCAAAACAGAGGTTATCAAACTTCTTGATGCGGGTATGATTTACCCTATTTCGGATTCACCATGGGTTAGTCCAGTCCATTGTGTGCCCAAGAAGGGCGGAATAACCGTTGTTCCCAATGACCACAACGAGTTGATTTCCACTCGTCTCGTTACTGGGTGGAGAGTTTGTATAGACTACCGCAAACTCAATGATGCCACGAGAAAGGATCATTTCCCTCTACCTTTTATGGACCAAATGCTTGAACGATTAGCGGGTAATGAATATTACTGCTTTCTTGATGGTTTCTCGGGTTATTTCCAAATACCCATCGATCCCCAAGATCAAGAGAAGACTACATTCACTTGTCCCCATGGCACATTTGCGTACAAAAGGATGCCTTTTGGCTTATGTAATGCCCCCGGGACTTTCCAAAGGTGCATGTTAGCTATCTTCCATGACATGGTTGAACAAACCATGGAAGTCTTCATGGATGACTTCTCGATCTTCGGGGATTCCTTCTCTTCTTGCCTTGCCAATTTGGAACGTATGCTTAAGCGGTGCGAAGACACTCGCCTTGTTCTGAATTGTGAAAAATGCCATTTCATGGTAAAAGAAGGCATCGTGCTAGGACACAAAATTTCCAAGGCCGGTCTTGAAGTAGACCGTGCTAAAGTCGATGTTATCGCTAAGTTGCCTCCACCTTCAACCGTGAAGGGTGTGAGAAGTTTTCTGGGTCATGCGGGCTTCTACCGTCGATTCATCAAAGATTTTTCTCAAATCGCTCGCCCGATGACCCACCTCTTGGAAAAAGATACTCCTTTTATCTTTTCCAAAGAGTGTCTTGAAGCCTTCAACTCGCTTAAGGATAAGCTAACTAAGGCACCCGTCTTGGTTACCCCTAATTGGGAGCTTCCCTTTGAGTTGATGTGCGATGCTAGTGATTTTGCTATTGGAGCGGTTCTGGGACAAAAAGTGAACAAACACTTCCAACCAATCCATTACGCTAGCAAGACAATGACAGGGGCTCAATTGCATTACACGACAACCGAAAAAGAGCTTTTAGCTGTTGTCTATGCTTTTGAAAAATTCCGCCCCTATCTTGTCCTTTCTACCACAATCGTTTACACCGATCATTCCGCGTTGAAGTACTTGTTGACAAAGCAAGATTCCAAACCAATACTTCTTCGCTGGGTTTTGCTTCTCCAAGAATTTAAAATCGAAATTCGCGATAAAAAAGGAGCGGAAAACCTAGCCGCGGATCATCTCAGCAGACTTGAGGATCCTTACCAAGGGGATCATCCGAACAAAGAAATCAATGATTCTTTTCCCTTGGAGACCTTAATGTCTATAAATTCGAATTCTGATGAAACCCCGTGGTTTGCAGACTTTGCAAACTACTTGGCGGGTGGAATTCTCAAGGAAGGGTTGACGTCCCAACAAAAGAAAAAGTTCTTCACCGACATTAAGACTTACTTTTGGGATGACCCTTACCTATTCAAACATTGTGCCGACCTGATTATTCGCCGATGTGTTGATGGACCGGCAGCTTTAGAAATCCTTGATGCTTGCCACAAAGGACCCACCGGTGGTCACTTTGGTCCCAACTACACCGCAAAAAAAGTGTTTGACTCGGGATTTTTATTGGCCCTCCATATATCGTGACGCTCACAATATGGTTAAACGTTGTGATGATTGCCAAAAACAAGGCAAGATCACACATAAAGACGAGATGCCTCAGAATTTCATTCAAGAATGTGAAATCTTTGATGTTTGGGGTATCGAATTTATGGGGCCATTCCCTTCTTCTAAAGGAAACAAATACATCCTTGTAGCTGTTGACTACGTCTCCAAATGGGTTGAAGCCAAAGCTTTACCCACTAATGACGCAAGGGTGGTTTGTAACTTTTTAAAAGCTCTATTCGCTAGATTCGGTGTGCCTCGTGCCATTATTAGTGATCGTGGGACTCATTTTTGCAATGACCAATTCGCAAGAGTCATGGCTAAGTATGGTGTAAATCATCGTCTTTCCACAGCCTACCACCCACAAACTAATGGCCAGGCTGAAATATCCAACCGAGGACTAAAGCGAATTCTTGAAAGGACCGTGGGAGAGCATCGTGCCTCATGGGCTGATAAACTTGATGATGCTTTGTGGGCTTTTCGTACCGCATATAAGACTCCGATTGGTTGTACACCATATCGTCTCGTGTACGGGAAAGCGTGCCACCTCCCCATTGAGTTAGAGCACAAGGCTTACTGGGCCTTGAAGTGGGCTAATTTTGATATCAACAAAGACGGTGACCTACGCAAGATCCAACTCAATGAGCTCAATGAACTCCGGAATGAGGCTTATGAAAATTCTTTAATCTATAAGGAAAGGACTAAGCTCATTCACGATTCTAAGATTAAGAACCGAGAGTTCCATGTTGGAGACAAAGTCTTACTTTTTAACTCTCGGTTGAAAATCTTTTCGGGCAAGCTGAAATCTCGTTGGTCCGGCCCATTCACCATTGCCCAAATTTTTCCATATGGTACTCACGAGCTCGCTCAACCTAATGGACCTAATTTTAAGGTGAATGGCCAACGAGTGAAGTTGTACTTTGGTGAGGACACCTCTCAGGAGGTGATTCCATCCCTCACCACGTTCCCCATGAACTAATTTTGGGTCGAGTCAGGCTCGTGACTCGGTTATAAAAAACAAGCGCTCCTCGGGAGGCAGCCCGAGTATCTATCCTTTTATGTTTTAACCTCCTAAGTGTAGGGGGGACCTCTATAGGTTCTTTGTATTTGTGTGGTGATGTGATTACAGGGATAAGTGCACTCTTGGAACCTTTGAAGAACTGTGCTCCCGTGTTATCCGAAATCCGGTTCTATCTCTCAACTATCGTGATTCAATTTTCTTCATACTCACATTTGAAATTGATCACTTTAGTCGTCTCTTCCTTAACTTGAGTTAACCAACGTGCACAATGTCATAAGTGTAGGGGAGACTTTTCCCACATGCTTAAACATTGAGGACAATGTTTATCTTACGTGTAGGGGGGACTTCTATCGAAGTTTTAAGTGGACTTTTCCATGAAAATGCCTTCATTTAACCGGAAAATCCTATTTTTCAACATTTTTCAAATTTTTTATTAACTTTGGCCATTTAGTCGTAATTTTTAAATTTTTATCGTTGCTTTCATATGTATATATCCCGCAATAAAGTCAAAAATATTAATAAAGTGGTGTAGCTAGTTTAGAAGTCTTTGACATATTAAGCCCGTTGCGTTTATTTTGACTCAACCCGAATATACTTATCCAAGTTTATTCTAGCTAGTATCCTTAACCATGTAGACCTTAATTGGTTTATTAGGCTAAGTGTCCACGAGTCTCATTACTTGAGATTTTAAATTGTGGAGGACGAGAAATGATAGAGTCAATTATAAGTCGGTATTCTTGCACAAGCTCACTTGGTGTAATTATGTGCCTATTCTCCCATCACTTGCTAATAATTTATCTGCAATAAGTAAGGTCGTATGATTTGAAAAGTTACTTAGCTTCTAGCCCAAGATCGTTTAAAAGTTGCTCGGTAATGATAAGAGTTCATAGCCAAGGCATAACTTATGAAGCGGGGCGCGAAGATTGGCGAGTCCAAAAAGGCCCTAACAAGGCATGAGGATTCCATTTTATTGCTAAAGATCCAAAGTGATGTGAAAAGCATTATTCCCAAAGTCAATATGAAGGATCAAGACTCACGACGAAAAGCAATCAACTCCCATAAAGAACATGGAGAAGTCTATCCGAAAAGACCCTACAAGGTATGAGGATAAATAGATCCAAGTCCGAAAAGGAGACGGATCGTTGTATCTCAAAATCCCAAATAGAGATTGAAGAAATAATCATGAAGTCGTGGTCAACAAAGTTGGAGAACCCCTCAAAAATCTCCAAGTGAAGAAACTCTGTTAACGATGAGAAGACCATTATCTCAAGCACGTCTCTCAAGATATGAAGTATGAAGTACATGCCAAATATCGGCCCGAGAAAGGTCTCAAATCGTGAACCGAGTTATGCCAAGATATGAACTTTTTGATATCCCGAGAAGCAGTTTTAAGAGATTTTGTCCTTTAGCTAACTATTGATCAAATCGTCCTACTTTGCTTTCAGCCTAAATAAACTATCGCAATAAGTCCAAAAAATGCATCTTCATGATCATTCTAAGACAAAAATAAAATATAAGAGATACACCTAGGAATAAGGGAGTTTAAGCATTTAATTAAGCCATGTGTGTAAGTGTTTGATTTACTAACTTATAATAACAATGATCTCGTTTTTAAGCTTAGTTTGGGGAACGTGAAACTTGAGGGTGATAAATCTTCGCAACACTAAAGCCCTAATGAAAGTCATTGGTTTCTTTGCAAGTTATTTCCATCCTTTTGTTTACTTTAAAGTTTTAATTTCTCTTAGTATTTAAATTTTTGTTTAGTAGTATTTTAATAAGGCCAAGGTTGATTAATTATGAGAAAAGTGTAAATTTGCTTTATCGCTAAGCATTGCATGAGGGCATGTCAATGGTTAAGTGTAGGGGATTTGATAGGTGTGTAAACACCCATCCTTTTACCACTTAATTCTGGCTAAAAACAAGACCAAAACGCGTATTTAATATCATTTGTTTGGAATTATGCGTTGTTTTTGTGTTTATTGTGTTTTCAGAGCCAACCGGATGGATATTGGAGAAAACATGGGATTGCACGGGATTTATCGAAGAAAAAGACTCAAGATGAAGTCTATTGTCCAAGAGATGCAAAAGATTTGAAGTCACTGGGCCTATTCGAAGATTTATCGAAGAAAAGGACTAAGGATGGAAGATTTACATAAGTCGAAGAAACTCAAGTCTATTAAACAAAGTAATTAAAAGACGAGTTAAATTTAATCGACGACAAATCCCGAATCAGAATCGAAAACGTCAACTTTTCTGAAAAGACGAGAAGACAAGAAGAACGGGAAAAAGCCCACTCACCAACCAAAGGGAACACCTATATAAAGGGTTCCCCTCACACACTTTGCATCCGGTTTTTTAGTTTTTCTTTCCTCCTTCTTTTTCTCCCTTTCTGTTCGTAGCATCACCAACACCACTAGGGTGTTTGGTGATTTTGATCTTTGCTTTTCGAATCTTGTAATTTTAATCTTTGTTTTGTGATTGTTAAAACATTAATCATCAATACAAGTTCTTGTTAATCTTTCCATTTCATCTTGTTCATCATCATCTTTCATTTCAAGTTCTTAAGTTCTTATTTGGTTGAGTTTTGATTTTAAAAAGTTGTTGAATTTGCATTTTTATTGTTGGGATTTGTTGCTTATGGTCATTATATGATTTGTGGTTAATTTGGTAAAACCTTTTTGCTTATTTAGCTTGATTTTGGATTAAAATCGTTTTCCTTGTTCTTCGGTAGAAGTTTCTGTTCTTGAGTGTTCCCAGGTTCCGGATGAACAAAACTTCCGGATGAACACAAAAGTTCCGAATGAACACAAAAAGTTCCGAATGAACCGAATGTTCCGGATGAACTAAAACTTCCGAATGAACACAAAAGTTCCGAATGAACACAAAAAGTTCCGAATGAGCTGAAAGTTCCGGATGAACAAATCTTCCGAATGAACTAAAAGTTCCGGATGAGTTTAAAGTTCCGAATGAATGTGTTTTTGAAAAGTTCCGAATAAACTTCCTTTTAAATCTTCCGAATCAACTTCCGAAGAAAGTTCCGAACGAACTTCCGAGTTAACTTCCGAATCAAAGTTCCGAGTGAAGGATTTTTCTAAGTTGTTGGAAATACGTTTTACGTATTTATGAAGGATCGGTCGCTCCAATGATAATTATGTAATGGGCTCGTGATCTATTTACTTTATGTATGGTCCATATAGCCCACATGTAGGGTGGGCTATATATATCCCCTCCTAGCATGTTAGGAGGGGTTGTTGATTAACATTTTCACTTAATCATTTTTCCATTTTACTTTCTCTCTCTAACTTCTCTCCCTTCTCTCCTTTCTCTCTCTAATCCTTCATCTCTTTCCTTCATTTCCTTATGATTATCATCTAAATCAACCATCTAAATCCACCAAATCCATGATATAGAATAGGCCAATAATCACGTATACCTTCAATTGGTATCAAGAGCCATGGTTAGTTTGGTTTATTCTTGTTTTATTTCTTTTTGATTTTGGTGGGTTTTGATTTAATTATGCTTAAATATTAAAAAGTTTGTATTTTTTATAAAAAGTTTGTGTTTTTATGTGTTAAATCATATCAAATCTTCAAATTTACTTACTTTTTATATAAAAAATCACAAATTTTTATATAAAAATAAAAAATTTCTTTATAAAATCTTAAAAAAGTTTGTGTTTTTATAAAAAGTTGGTGTTTTTTATAAAAGTTTGTGTTTTTCTCTTTTCAATTTTGTATTTTTTTTGATTAAATCCTTCTATTTCGATTACTTTTTTTGTTTGAATCAATTTTTTATTATTTTATTATTTTTTTATTTTTTTTATTTTATTTTTTTTATTTTTTTTTAATCAGTTTTACCAGTTATTACTTTAATCAGTTATTAATTTAATCATATTATTTTTTTATTTTTTTCTATCAGTTATTACTTTAATCAGTTTCTACTTTTTATAAACAGTTTTTATAGTTTTTTAATCAATATTTTTTATAATCAGTATTTTTTTCTTTATTTTTAATCTATTGGGTCTCAGTTTTTGTCCAATATCAGTCCTGCTGTCCTTCAGTCTTGTCGTTTATCAAGGTTTTTGGGTTTCCAGTCAGTCATGCAGTTTTTGTCCTGTTCCGAATCAAACTAAAAGTTCCGAATCAATCTCAAATGTTCCGGGTCAAACTCTAAGTTCCGAATCAAACTCTAACTCTAACTTCCGAATCAAACCCAAAAGTTCCGGGTGAACGAAACTTCCGGGTGAAGAAAAAGTTCCGGGTGAAGAACAAAAGTTCCGGGTGAAGAAAAAAAAAAGTTCCGGGTGAAGGAACTCTTCCGATTCGGAACTCTTCCGAACGAACAAGTTCCGATTCGGAACTCTTCCGAACGAACAAGTTCCGATTCGGAACTCTTCCGAATGAAGCAACCATTTCAAACATAACGGACGAATTTTCAACATAACACTCCTGACACTCACAAACTCTCGACACACATTCAAAATCACACACTCTCGTTACATCTCTCGACACACTCGATCCCAACATACTTGACTCCAAAATAGATTTTATCCAACGAAACCCATCAGACTCTAAAACTCAAACACAAAACCAAACACAAACCGACTGACTCCATAAATCTTTTTCGTACAACATTCTCTCTCGACTCTCGACCCACTTATTTACAAACAACCTCACCCTCGTCCCCCCACCCAACCTCGACACCCACTCACTCTCACAGACTCAACAAAACACACCCTCCCTCATCGACTCCAGACCCTCGTCACATCCCTCCAGACTCAAACCCTCGCAACACTCTCAATCCCCAACACCCTCCCTCGTCACATCTCTCACACCCCCTTACCTCGCAGACTCCAACACACACCCTCAAAACAAACACCCTCGAGACAGTCTCCACACACTCTCGACACAGTCACTCAGTCTCCCTAAACCTAATCAAACATCCTCTCGACTCACTAACACACACAACCAAACACACTCCATTTTTTTTAAGACTCGACCATCAAAAACTCCCTCGGTCACACCAGACTCGACAGAAAGACACTACAGAAGAGAGACAACAAATCAAAACAAAAAATTAAACACACCTACCTGAGATCTTAATTTCAAGATCTTGAAGCCATAATTTCATTGTGTTCTTCAAAGGATTTGGAAGAAGAGATAGGATCGTAAAGTGGGACGGAAGTTTTGAGATTCAAAGAGGATTGTTAGATTGAGATGGCTGCGTGTTTTATTTAAGAGAGAGAGATATTTTTTTTTTGAGATTGATAAATGAAAGAGACGGAGGTGTTATATGTCTGAGGAGAGAGAGAGAGAGTTTAATTAGGTTAAAATATTGGGCGGAGGAATCTAGATATGATTATATTGGGTGCCACGTTTTTCTCTCTTTTGTATCCATTCGTTTTGAGGCCACGTTTTCCATCCAGTTATATCACAAATAATACGTTTGCCACGTATTAGATTTTCCACGCTTTGATTTTTTTATTTCATTTTTACTTTATTTTAGTTAAGTAAAGTTTTTTATTTAAAGTAATTTTTCTTATATATTTTCATATTTTCAAGTCTATTTTTTTTAATTAAGTAAGATTTTTTTTAATTCAAGTTTATTTTGTTATATTTTTAGATTTTAAAAGTTAATTTTAAAAGTTTATTTATTTTTTTTTGGCAAATCGTGTTAAGGCGGGTATTTTTTAACGTTACCGTGAAATTTTTTTGACGGGTTATAGTGACGAGTTATAGTGACGGGTTAAAAGTTTTGTGGCCGGCTTTGAAGACAAAAGTAACGAGTTATAGTGACGGGATTTATTTTTGCAGTAAGCCGAGTTTAAATTGGACCTATTAGTATCCGGTTTAATCTATAATCGTTTGAGCCGACAACATTTTTTTTTAGCCGAGTCGACTTGTATAAACCCGACTACAACAACATCCACATCATTTTTCTTTATCTTTCCTCGATTTTCAATGGATTCGTTCAATTCGACACTTAAAGAGGGAGATTTGCATCGAATGCAAGACAAAGCTCGAGAAAGTGGTATAAATTCATTTCAAATGCTCCAGTCTCATCTTGTCACTCTTTCGGGGATTCAAGGAGGGAGCGAATTTGTGACAATCTTTGGACAAGATCGTCATATATTCATCGACTCCATTTTTACCACTTTGACCCAACTCGCCGAGCAACTCAACCATGGAAACTTTAATCACTCTGCATCGGCACTTGCCTATAAGGATCTTGTGACACAACTCACGCCTTTCCTCCAATTCAATATCATTAAGCATGAAAGTTCTGTGATTTGCCAATCATTTCTTCGATATACACATACCGAGCTTCGAGTTTTCCGTGATACAATATTGAAACTCATGACATCGGTTTCGTCTTCGATTTATCAACAATCACAACTTCAACAAACGTATGATAATGGAGTGCAAGAATCAATGCCGCAGATGCAAGAGGAGAATGGTCATACGGTTGACAACTTGGAGCCTAACGATGGCAAGAGCACGGATTCAGAAGGACAACATGATATCAGTGGCACGTCGGGGAATGTTCACGAGATTTCTCTTGATGACACCTTACCCATTTATGACGAAGAGCCTGCAAACATGGTACAATGTGATGTTGGTTATGATGTATATGCTGATCACATGCCGCATATTGAGCATTCTGAACCTAATTATGACAAACATGGGATGGACAAGAGAGATAGAAATACCACTTATGATTCATCCGATGTGAGTCATAATGGGGGAGAAAGTGTTCAAAATGCTATAGTTCGTCATGATAAATGTTTTATAACTGCCTGGTTAACTGATTCTGATTCCAAGATTAAAGAGCTCGAAACGATCGTAGCTCGGCAATCAAAAGATC
Source organism: Glebionis coronaria (assembly GCA_025667525.1). Classification (NCBI taxonomy): domain Eukaryota; kingdom Viridiplantae; phylum Streptophyta; class Magnoliopsida; order Asterales; family Asteraceae; genus Glebionis; species Glebionis coronaria. The sequence continues at coordinate 195,838,082 of CM046882.1, read as the reverse complement.
TTGAGGATGCCAAACTTGAATTTTCTAAGAAAACGGTCAAATTTGAAACATACTTTGAAAAACTTGAAAAATCAAACGTTGTTCTTGAAATAAAATTGGATCAAACTATTTTAGATTCTAAAGCTGAAAAGGATAATCTTTTGAAACAAATTCAACTGCTTGAATCTAAGTTGGCATCCCAAGATAACGTGCTCAAAGAAAATGAAACATTAAAGGCTCAAGTACAGGAAAAGGTTTTTGCTATAGCTGCGTTGAAAAACGAGTTAAGGAAAACTAGAGGACCTAGTGTGGACACTAAGCTTGAAAAACCATCAATCTTGGGGAAACCGCCTACAAATCAGTTCGTCAGACAACCGTTTGTCAGACAACCTACTACATTTAGATCCGAGCGACCACAATCCTCGAGACCGCGGTTTGCCTCCCAAGTTGATTTGGTTCAGTTTTCTAGACCAGTCACTCCAGCAACTAGGCCCAATGTGATCAAAACAGCGTTAGCAAGATCTAATAAGATGATTGCCCCTAGTTTCCCTAAAAATACCAAGACCACGTCTAGAACTAGTTCAAATGACGTTGGCCATAAATCTGGTCTAAGGGAAGTTATGCAAAAGACACATGTAAGAGATAGCAATGTCAATCCTAGTCACATGCCTTCTAGATTACCCAACACTGCTAACCGTAGCATGTCATCTCCTAGGAGCATAGATCAAACATCTAGGAATTACTCGGACATTAAATATGCTACGTGTAAAACATGTAGAAAATGTGTCTTTACGGCAAATCATGACTCCTGTATCAAGAAATTACTTAATGAGGTGAACTCCCGTGCTAGACTTAAATCCCAGTGGGTCGCTAAAATCAAACCCGTTGGTAAAATGTGGCGCCCTACTGGTAGATCTTTCACTCTTGTAGGAAACGAGTGCCCTTTAACTAGGATAGTCTTCGATTCTACTAAGACTACTAGGGAGGAAATTGCAAAGGATGATACATCACTTAAGCCTGAACTTAAGATTTTCTATAAAAGGAAACGTTTGCCAACTAAGACAAGTGAATCATCCCCTCAGGCCACCTCTGACACAAGTAAAGCCAACTGTGAACCCCCACGTGCTTCTAAAATAGATATCTCTAACCCATGCAAAAGTATACAAACTCCTAATGAGATTGCAGGTACCAAAGTTGATGTTCCAAAAGAACGAAGCGGTCCAATCGTTGTGTACCGTTCAACTAAGGACACTCTTAGAGTTTGGTTGCTGAAGAAGCAGATATCAGAGAAACAAATGTCTCAGGGGATTCATGGTTAAGCTGCAAACAAGGACTTATAGTCACATCACAGACTATAACTCGCTCATCAAAGAAAGGAAAGTTTATCGCCGATGATAAACTTATCCTAACAACGAGAAATTAAGTTTTCTCGGGCATGAGCTAAAATTAAAAACATTCGAGGTTTTTAAGCTCATGCACAATGACTTACAGTTAAATGTCAGACTGTAACTCGAACTTAAAATAAAGGAAAGTTTATCGTTTATGATAACTTATCCTCTTAACGAGAAATTCACCTTTCTCGGTCATGAGCTTGTATTAAAACATTCAAAGTTTTAAGCTCAGAAAGGAAAGTGTATCTTTTAAATAAGAGAACTTTTCCTCGTAACGAGAAATTAACCTTTCTCGGTCATGAGCTTTCCGTTAAAACAGTCAAAGTTTTCAAGCTCATGAACACGACTTCTAAGTAAATGTCAGCTTAGGACTCGTTCTTCAGATAAAAGGAAAGTTTATCGCCGATGATAAACTTATCCTTAACAACGAGAAGTTTACAACTTCTCGGACTTGAGCTTTCCTAAGATATTCCAAATCTTAAGCTCAAGTAATTGGTTCTCAAAACTTTGAACACAATTTTTCGAGAATTTCTCAAAAGGTTTTTCTAAATCTTTCAAAATTGTGTGTTCAAAAATGTTTTGATAAAACGAGCATGTCTTCTGGAATCGATAATATTTACGAACCTAGAAATGTCATTCAATAATGACACGGGGTTGTAAATAAAGTTCGAGCAGAAGTTCAAACTTTTAAAACATGCTCTATATGGTTTGCTATTATTTCAGATAGCAACCCGCTTTTCATAATCAAGTCAAGCATTTCACCGGAAAGCTTTGACTCAACATCGGGAATTAACTTTCTCGGGGACGTGACGAGGTGACCAACATTCGTGAACAAGAACCATGTGAATCTCTCATATGATGTTCTCCATCATTCAGGTCCTACCTCGTAAATTGTTAATCTTGTGAATTCATTATTATATATGATCTTTGCACGTAATAAATACCTTACACTTGTGTTTAAAAGGTATTTAATTTACGTTTCAGCACACCCTCATTAATTTGAGGGGGAGCTTGTGTAACTCATGAATATAATTAGATTTGCATTTTTCTTCCCAAATTTTCTTAAAATGCTATTAAATCAATTGATATTAAAAACATCGATTGGGTTAATATTTTTAATATGGGGGAGAAAATGTGATTTAATATGGGATATGATCAATCATAAATGGTTTGACTTAACGTGTTAGCTCATCCCGACATGTGCGAAATGTTTTCGAATATCGTAGCATATGTTAAGGGGGAGCAAAATGGATTTGCACTTCAAAATGGATTTCATGGTGACATACACTTACCCAAAACATCTCTATTCACGACGGTGAAGATTGTGGTGACATAAGGATGGTAGGATAGGTTAAAGTCCAATGATTTCTCTAGAACCGGAGGAATCTTCCCAAGGACATTCCATAGCTAGAAATAGTAGTCCTTAGGAAAGATGGAGAAAGATTGTGAACGTAGCTGAATGCCGACCAAGTACTTAAGTTAGCACTGGAACAATCACAACAAGGTGCTAGTGATGACGTATTGGTAAGCATTGAAGGGGTTGAAGAATGAAAAAGAAATGTAAAGATAAAGGGTGTAAAGAAAGAAGCCCTCCTTACAACTTTAGGCAGAAACCGGGTCAATACATATGCTATTGAGGTCATTTTTGTTAATGATTCTCGATATTGAAGAAAGACGTCATGGACCCAGTGATGCAATGCACAACCCTTCCCAGCTAACTCAAATATCTCTCAAAAGGTATTTGTTTTAATCACACGGAGATCAACACATTATCTATTGGTTTATTCACTCCGAATAGACTGGTATTGAAAAGGTGGCACTCCTCTCCAGCCTCCGATCACTAAAATCCAAAATGCACGATCGAGTCTAGAGCCATTTGAGATCATCAAATATCTCATTATGACACACTTTCATATTTCCTTGCTTCTTCACACACTGTGAAAAGTAAGAAAGATCTTAAGAGTCCTACGCAAAATCTTCATGATCTTGCCTGAACATCCGAGTAATACGAAAGTATTTACAATGAAGATGGAAATCCTTCTTGAGCGAATATCAAAAAGCTCATGGTAGGTGACTTGTGCTATTCTTTATGAATCAAACTTGTGATAACTGGAAAGCAACAGTGGTTTAATTCTTAAATGAATTTAAACACGTTCCAGGCCTCTACGCAATATCTTAATGATCTTGCCAGAACATTCAGAGTAATACTATTAAGTATTTACAGTGACGAATGGAAATCCTTCTAGTGTTAACATCAAACAGCACTTGGTAGGTAACTTGCAAGATTCTATATGAATCAAGCTAGTGACAACTGGAAAGCAACGATGGTGCGGTTCTTAATTGAACTTCACTTGTTCCAGGAACATGAATTGACGGCTTCAAATCATGCGGATAATATTATCCAAATGATTCACTCTTTACGTTCGCAGTCAGCTTTGGACGGTCGAGTAAAGAGAACGGGTTTACCCGCGAAATCTTGTCAAGGAGGTTTTTTATTGAAACTACCTGCCACAAGTACGATATTTAATATCGTCCAACGGTCTTCACCGACCGGAGGTAAAATGCTACCGAATTAGAATGAAATGTTCAAAGCCATTTCATCCGTGTATATTGTTTTGTTGCTAACTGTCTTATGCAGCGTAACAAGAAGGTGGCATTGCGGTGTACAATCCAGAAGAAGTTGTCACCACATGCTTATACTACATACAAATAGTACTTCAACAAATTCAAGAAAGCCTAAAGGTCAAGTCTTCCGCTGTATCAAACTCTGAAGCTTTCAAGAATTTAAAAGTATAAGTATGTGGAACATGAAGTCACAAAGAGGCAAATATCACAAGTGAAGAATGCACAAGGTCAAGGCAAGGAAACATGCTCAAGACTAAAGTCAAAGATCACATCAAGCATATTCACAAGAACAAGATCGAAGACTCAAGCATAGATGCTAGGTTTAAGATTTTGTAAAAAGATGTGACCTCCCTTAGGGGGAGATTGTTGGAAATACGTTTTTCCCAATAAAGTCTCGGTCACATCTTAGTTAGCATAGATCACGAGATATAGACTATTTAGAACTTTGTAACTTGGAGCGACCTCCCTTAGGGGGAGATTGTTGGAAATACGTTTTACGTATTTATGAAGGATCCGTCGCTCCAATGATAATTATGTAATGGGCTCGTGATCTATTTACTTTATGTATGGTCCATATAGCCCACATGTAGGGTGGGCTATATATATCCCCTCCTAGCATGTTAGGAGGGGTTGTTGATTATCATTTTCACTTAATCATTTTTCCATTTTACTTTCTCTCTCTAACTTCTCTCCCTTCTCTCCTTTCTCTCTCTAATCCTTCATCTCTTTCCTTCATTTCCTTATGATTATCATCTAAATCAACCATCTAAATCCACCAAATCCATGATATAGAATAGGCCAATAATCTCGTAGACCTTCATAAGTTCCGAATCAATTTTCCTTAAAAGTTCCGGATGAACTTCCGAGTAAATACTTCCGAACCAACTTCCGCATGAAAGTTCCGAATCAAGGTGACTTCCGAATCAATTTTCTTTAAGTGTTACTGTGTTACTGTTTTACTGTTTCGTTATTTTTATTTTAATTTTAATTCAAGTTTTTATTAACTGTTATTAATTTAATTACTTTTAAATTTAAGTTTACATTTTCGTGCATTTAAACCTTTAGTAGATAAAAAAAATCCAAACCTCCTTTTTAGTAACCAAGAACAATCATTCCACTTAGAACCGAGATCAATTCGAGAGGATTCCGAGAGAATATAATTGAATCCATACAAAATGCTAATATCATCCACTTTTTCTGATTTTGATATTTTGGCTTCTAACTTTGTTCCATCTTAGCAGCTTGATATTGGAAGCTTGTGCTTGTTCTTGCTAGCACATAAGCTCAAACATACGTGGGTGTGGATGTACATCCATGAGGTTTGAACCCTTAATCTCAATATCTGTTGATAAATTGGATATTTGTGATATTTGTGTTTTGCTATTGTATGTGTTGTTCTTGGGCTCCAAATCTTGTTGAATCTGTTCATGTTTGATGTTTTGATGTTTATGAATGCATGTTCTAACCTAAATCATACTTTTGATTTGAAAATCTTGATTTGAAAACATAAAAGGGTGTTTGGGTTAACCTATTTTGAATCATAGTTTGTTATTGTGTTATTGGAAGTGCTTTGTTTGAGTTGGTATCTGTTATTCACTTGGTTGTATGCTAGTTTCTACAAGTTATTGGCTTTTAAACCTTGAATCAAAGATTGTGCTATAACTTACTGGATTTTAACCTAAAATTTTGGAAATACCTAGAGTATATGCATGTTTAGGGATAAAAGGTGTTTAATCAAAGTTTATATAACCTGATTTGAAGATTGGAGTGTTTGAATTTGGCTTGTTGGTCAAGTATATCAGCAAAGTAAAAATCTGCTTGTTTAAGTGTTCATTAGTAACATTTTGTGCTTGAATCTTGATTTAGGCCTTGAACCAATGCATGTAACTTGCTATTTATGTTCATCTGAATTTAATATAGCTTGTGTATGCTTTTGGTGCAATTTGGTTGGCTGAAATTTGCTTAAACAACTTATAAGTTCATAACTGCTTATTGTTCATGTCTGTGAGATGTCTGGTGCTTAATTGAATTAACTGTACTCTTTGGCTGATTGTGATTGTGATTTCTTTGTTGTTTCTGACTCCTTGTGATTCACTGATCACAAGGGTGCCTTGTTTGTAACTTTTATCCACAAAAAGTCACTAAAGACAAATAGTCAAGAAAGTCAAGCAGTGGGAAAAGTTCCCATTGCTCAACACCCAAAACTAGCCCCTGCTAGTGTTAATTTTGATCCAGCTTATTAATAAGCCATATTGGCTTATCCAGACTTGCAAAAACTTATTTTTTGTGATCAATCTTCCTCATTTGACCCATTTGTTTGAACTGGAGCGTATCAGACCTTGGCTTTGACTTTTTGCTAGAAAACTCATAAAGTTAACTTTAAATTAAGTGCTTATCTGCTTATTCCAGCTTCTTGAGTGTGCTTATTGAAAATTTTTTTGTTGATTAAGCTTAGTTAAGTCATTTTAAAGCTTTTGAAAGTTGAATCAGCTCTTGGGGTGGCCTAAAACTCGAAAACGACTATTTTGTCGTTTTGTGAAGATAGCTTATTGCTTATTCAAGCTTATTCCTTGTGATTTTTCCAATTTTCTTTTTACAGATCTTTTAAGTAACTCAAAATAAGCTTGTGTGTCTAATTTGAGCTTATGGCATCAACTTATAGCTTAATGGGCCAAAAAGCCCATTAAGAATAAGCTCCTTTGAAATAAGCTAGCTTATACACACTTTCAGCTTTTGGACCTTCAGAGTTTTGTCTTTAAAATCAAATTTTGAGTCAGACTGGAACTTTTGGGCTTATTTGGTTAATTTTTTATTTATTGGGCCCAAATTAAGCCCATTAAGGGACTGTTTTGTCTTTTAGCCCATTTCTAGGCCCATTAGGGGTATTTTTGTAATTTCAACTTCATTTCTAAGTTTATTAGGTTAAAATAAGCTAGTTTACAACTTTTTAGAATTTTTTATAAATTTTGGATTTTTAATATTATTTTATTATTAGTTTATTATAAAAAAATAAAATTTAGATTTTTCAAGTTTTTATATTTTTCTTAGGTTAAATACATTAAGTTAGGAATTTAACAATTTTTAGAATATTTTTATTGTCATTAGATTAATTTTTATAATTATTTTAAGTTTAAATAGTTTTTAATCCCTTGTTTTTAAATAGTTTTTATTAATTTTAAAATTTTCAAAAATAGTTTTAAATTAATTTAAGTCATTTAGAGTTTTACAATTGAAAAAATCTCATTTTGGGCTTCTTGTTAATTGAATTGATTTTTTGGGCTTTAATTATCATTAAAAAAATTATTATTTAATTAAATAAAAGGTTTGAGTGATTTTTGATTTTTTTAAACTCTAATTACATTATCTAGGATTTATTGCAATTTTCTAGGAATTTTTAGGGTAAATTTTTTAATTTTGTCAGTTTTTACGGTTTTACGTGTACGACTTATCGTCTTAGTTTAATCCACAATCGTAACCGTCATTATCTTCTAATCTCTCTTCTATTTTCATTTCTCATAATCATAATCGCCTCACTAATCATCTCTCTACACAACACACTAGCCTCCTTGAGAACGATTCCCACTTTGGGTCATAACTTGTGGTTTTCCTTAACTACTTGTTCATACTTGCCCTAATTACACTCTTTTTCCTAAAAGACGTATTTTTTTACAACTATTATTTATGCGCCGCTGCCGGGGAGGCGTGTTGTGTTTTGATTTGGCAATTGTTGTTTTTATATATAGCCATAATATCTATTTGTATTAGTAGCACTCTACTAATACGTATTATCGGTTTTCGTTTTTTTAATACTATTACTATATTGTATACGTAGAACAATAAATTCACAAATACTCCAATAGTGTGAAAACAAAACCTTGATTGGGAGGTCATTACTCAATCATTGTATTCGAATCTCAAACAAGAAAGAAAAGGCAAAAATAGATAAATACTTTCGTGAAGCTCGATTTTGAAAAATACAAACTATAAGGTGGGTATAAGGCGGGTATTATAAAATATACCCTAAGGAAAAAGGCTCTTAAGTGCTTCGCGCCGCCTCGTTTCCCTGCTTGCTTGTGAGTATTTTGAGATTGAAAGCTAATCGAGGGTTTTGCCGGCCATAGTATTACTAAGTATCATATATACCTTCTTGGTTTCATTTGATTAAACACTCTTGAACGTTTTGGTGTTCCACCAACGTTCTAAAGTCATCGGCGGCGTTCATTTCACGTGATCGTTTTCATTCCTTGAGGCTTCTTTAATCAAGTGATTTTATTAAGGAGGAGATTTGTAGATTTTTGTCTACTTAATACAATCACAAAAATCAAAAAAAAAAGAAGTAAAAACAATAAAAAAAAAAATTGGAAAAATACAAAACACCAAAAAGAATCTTCTTTGCTCATCCCCTCGTTGTACGTGACGTTTATGCAAACCCGCAACCAAGCAAGACGTGCACGTAAACGAAGAAACCGAAAGGAGTCAACACCTACTCCTAATCTTTCTAGTGAGGAGTCTCCTATTGACGAACCTATCGTAAGAGAAGAACCAACCATGGCGAATCGAACTATGATGGAGTTACTTCAAGCACCCACCGAGGGTTATGGAGAGGCTATTGTGATTCCCGCTATCCTTGCGGAGAATTTTGAAGTGAAAACGGGTTTGTTGTCGATGATCCAAAACAACAACTTCCGTGGTGATGAAAAGGACAACCCGCAAAACCATATCCGCCAATTCAATCGTCTTACCGCCACTTGCAAATTTAAGGATGTTGCTAATGACTCGATTAAGATGATGCTTTTTCCGTATTCCTTAGCAGGGCCCGCTAAAATTTGGTTAGAGAAAGAGCCACCCAATTCTATATTGACATGGAAGGATCTCGTTTCTAAGTTTGTGAACCAATTTTTTCTGCCCTCTTAGACTACGCATTTGAAAAACGAGATTTCAAAATTTTCACAAGAATTTAATGAGAGTTTTTCAACATCTTGGAATAGGTTTAAGGAAATGTTACATGAGTGTCCTCATCACGGTTTTTTCGACTTGCATCAAATTGACACGTTTTACAATTGACTTAATGATCATGAAAGAGATTATCTAAATGCCGTCGCGGATGGTAATTTTTTGTGTAAAACGGTTGAGGAAGCGTTGTTGATAATTGAGAATAGATCAAAGGTGTATAGTCCTCGTTACACATCGAGCGTTCGTATGGCTTCGTCTGCGGCTTCACCTTCTTTGTCTAATACCATTGATGCTTGCCAAATTGAGGCAAACTTGGAAAACAAAATCTTTGATAAGCTTAAAGGACTTTTAATTGAATTCAAAGTTGGAGAACAAAGTGCTCCCGCTACGACTAAAGCGGTTGAGGTTTCATGCATGTATTGTGGTGGAGGTCATGATTTCTCCGAGTGCATTACCAACGGTGGTAACACTTCGAGTGCCTATGCGACCACGGGAACTTACAACCAAAACAGTCAAGTTACCCGCTCTAATCAATTGACTCCACCGGGTTTTGCTCCTAATCAAAATGCTAACAACAACTATCGAAACAATCAAGTTGGTTTTAAAAGAAATTACAAGGGAAACTATGGGAATCAAGGGGCTAATAATCAATGTTAATGCAATAATGCCTAAAAACGTTACATGCATTTTTCGGTCTCGCTTAGTTTTGATTACGATAATATGTAAAAACAAGCATTTACGAAAACAACGAAAAACAAATTCTTGAGTTCAAGTATTTTTCATTTTACCCATTTTCACTTAATGTATGAATAAACAAGTACTAACCTTAATCAAGTGATCAAGTGACTTAATCTTTTCTTAAAACTCACTTTTTATTAAGTGTGACAAGTTTTTAATAAAACTTTCTTTTTAAGAAAATGTTTTATTAAATTAAATATTTGAAAATTTGAAAATGGCATATTCTCTTTTGATTTGGAATATCCTTTCTGGATATTTTTATAATCAGATATGACCTCCACCACTAAAGGACAAAAAGGGAGCGGAGTCTAGTCCGGCGGTTCCTTAGCGCCTAGGCGGTTCCTTATCGATAAGGTACCGCCGGCTAAGATAAGGAACCACGGGCAGATATAGCCGTTGGCCCTTTGTCCTATAAATAGTGGACCTTTCTCAGATTTTCAATCCACCTCTTTTGCACACAAATTTCCAGATTCAAACATACTTCTTGTAGAATATTGATAACCTATGAATCTATGAAGTGGGTTGAAGATTTCTAGAGGGAGAAACTAGTGAGAGAAAGTGAGAGAGAAACTATGTGTATTTTTATTCAAATGAAAATGTAGAATGATCAACAACCAACCCCTTTCCATGGTGGAAAGGGGTATTTATATCCAAGGCCTATATTGGGCTTGGGCCAACCCATGACAAGCCCATGGGTCGGTTTCTTACTTAACTTAATAAGCAACATTAACTACGAGCTATTACAACATAAATAATATTGTGGAGTGACCGATACTTCTAATATACGTTAAAAACGTATTTCTAACAATCTCCCCCTAAGGGAGGTCACTCCACGTTTACAAAGTTCTTAACCTAGCATACTATACTAAGTCTTCGTTCTTCAGCTCGTAGTCTTTTCTTCTTTCTTTTTGTTGTGAATATGTTGATTTGATCTTTTAGGCTTTGGCTTGAGAGCATTGTTCTTTTGGCCTTTCACGTGCGATCTTTGCCTTCTTGTGAATCTTGCCTCCTCGTGACTCCATGTTCCACACACTTATGTCTTTTGTTAAATTCTCGAAAGCTTCAGAATTTGGTACAGCGGAAGACTTCATTTTGTACTTTCTTGAATTTTTGCTGAACTTTGATGCAGAAAAACATAAGCATGTGGGAACGACTTCAACTGGTTCACCGCAACGCCACCGTCTTCAACTGGTACACAGCAACGCCACCGTCTTCAACAGGTACACAGCAACGCCACCGTCTTCAACGGGTACACAGCAACGACACGAATAAAATGGCTTTAACATTTTATTCTAATTCGGTAGCATTTTACCTCCGGTCGGTGAAGACCGTTGGACGATATTAGATATCGTACCCGTGACGGATAGTTTCAATTAAGTAACTTCCTGACAGGATTTCGCGAGTAAACCCGTTCTCTTTATTCGACCGTCCAAAGCTGACTGCGAACATAAAGAGTGAATCATTTGGATTAAAAATCCTTATGATTGAAGCCGTCAATTCATGAAACCTGGAACAAGTGAATTTCAATTAAGATTTTCACCATCGTTGCTTTCCAGTTATCACGAGCTCAATTCATAAAGAATCTTGCACGTCACCTACCAAGTGCTGTTTGATGTTAACACTAGAAGGATTTCCACTCGTCACTGTGATCAATAAAGAGTCACTCTGAGTGTTCTGGCAAGATCGTATGATAATGCGTAGAGGCCTGGAACGAGTTTAAGTTCAATTAAGAATTAAACCACTGTTTCTTTCCAGTTTTTCACAAGATTGGTTCTTAAAGAACCGCACGTGTATCCTACCATGAGCTTGTTTGATGTTGGCTCAAGCAGGATTTGCATCTTCATTGTAATACTTGCGTATTACTCGGATGTTCTGACAATATTACAAGAATACTGCGTAGGACTCATAAAAATCTATTACTTTTCACAGTGTGTGAGAAAGCAAGGAATAAATGGAAAGTGTCCTAATGAGACTTTTGAGGATCTCGTGGCTCTAGACTCGATATTGCGTGTTGATTTAGTGAGCGATGGCTGGAGAGGAGTGCCACCTTTTCAATATCAGTCTATTCGGAGTGAATAAACCAATAGATAACGTGTTGATCTCCGTGTGATTAAAACAAATACCTTTTGAGAGATATTTGAGTTAGCTGGGAAGGGTTGTGCATTGCATCACTGGGTCCATGATGTCTTTCTTCAATATCGAGAATCATTAACAAAATGACCTCAATAGCATATGTATTGACCCGGTTTCTGCCTAAACTTGTAAGGAGGACTTCTTTCTTTACACCCTTTATCTTTACAATTCTTTTTCATTCTTCAACCCCTGCAATGCTTACCAATACGTCATAACTAGCACCTTGTTGTGATTGTTCCAGTGCTAGCTTAAGTACTTGGTCGGCATTCAGCTACGTTCACAATCTTTCTCCAACTTTCCTAGGACTTCTAATTCTATCTAGGGAATTGTCCTTGGGAAGATTCCATCGGCTCTGATGAACCATTGGACTAAACCTATTCCTACCACCCTTTTGTCACCACATTCGTCGTGAATTAAGCGTGTTTTGGGAAAGTATAGCCACCATGAAAATCCTTGAAAATCACTTAAGGTACTTGTGATATTGAAATCAAAAGTTTTGTACCTTAGGTGTTTTGTTCATCAAAAACGCTCCCCCTTAACACGTGCTTTACACATATTAAGTTGGATTATCGTTAAGTCTTTTTCATCTTTTAGCCAAGTATGATCTAAGTCTCCTTAATCCCATTTTCTCCCCTTATCCAAAATGTTAACCATTGATATTTGGGATATTGAATGGATTAACCGGTCTTTGGGTAAAAATGAAATCGATGTTTGGCCATAGAACATGTTAATGCTCCCCCTTAAATTAATAAGGGATAGTTGTAGTGCTTTAGTATGATATATTTTGAAAGATTTAGAATCTCGTGAGAAATTCTTGAAAAATTATCATACCTTAACACTACATCAAGCCGTAAAAGCACAATATTCACAAATTTACATATTCACAATTAAAAACCTATATAAAGTGGACCTGAAATGTACGACCCATTAGATGGATCGTTGCAGTAACTTGTGGTGCACTCCATATGGTCTACCACCAACGAATCTTTCTAAGCTCTTCATCAATCTACTTTCACGGAGCTTTTGATCAATCTTCTTGATCACATACTTCGCCATTTGCCGATAACCCTGATGCCAATCCTCAGTCATCTCTGGTAAAGACCCACCTGAATTAAGATGGTCCAACTTTCCTCTAACGTATATGAGAGTCCCATCACTGTACTTATAAAGCTCTCCTACCCTCATAAACTTCATTATCCCACGGCTGTTCAAGTAGAAAATCCCATAATTCGGAACAGTAATGCCGGCATAGGGACATCTAGCGACATGTTGAGGTAGAACTTGATTCATTGGACGGGTGAGGTTAAGCTTCCTTTGGTAGCTTTCGACTCCCAATTGAAGATCTTCAACTCGTTTCTTGATAATAACGCTTCGTGTGAACATACGAAGTGCTGTATTCAAGGCAATGATGTCTTCACGAGCAATATGGGTGAGTTGATCCCGGGTCATCATAAGCAACATGTCTTCGATATCCTCAAGGCAAATGATAGAAAAATCTCCCTGCTGGATTTTGTATTCTCTGTCATCCTCCCTTTTTAGACGAATCTCCGTCACATGATAATAGCCATTCTTGGCTTCAGTTTTCAGTCCCAAAATGCTGGAGATGCGAATATTGGATCTAACGTTGCTTCCTGAATTGGCTAAGCAGCAACCTCTGTACGCCCTTCGGACTCGTTCGTCCCAATGAGATGCACCTATAACAGCATACATATCATAATTACGAGTTACCTTTGGGACCCAGAGTCGGTTTACCTTTTCTTCGATCCAGGGTATTGTCCCCCAGTTAGCAGCTTTCAGCAAGGTCAGCGAGGTTGCGTACTTTGATGAACCCTTGAGAAGATAATCAAGATCATTGGTGACGAAGAAGTCGAGAGCAATTTGATTATCTTGAGAAGGATCAAGTGGAGGTGGAGCTCTTTCTGATTCATGGAGGCCTGGCCTTTGAACGGTGTTAAGAGCTTTCAGGACCTCGTCAGCATAATACTCGTACTCCATTCGGGTTAACCTGGTTTTGGCGCGAATTCTCTTATCCTTTAGCGCTCTCTTCACCAAAGACGGAGTGACCGAAGACTTATACTCATGAGCCAGAAATGCACACAAGTCAATCGGACTACGGATACGGAGATATAGAACATCTCTGTCAGCGTCTGTGATTGGATCATATTGAGCCGCTGCCGTGATCCAAGCTTGTGGCGGTGCAGTCTCATCAATCTCCAATGTGTCTGCCCAGTCCCGTGTGCTTGACTCAGGAACAGTAGATTGTGGTTCTTGTTGTAGAGGAGTAGAGACATGAACATCTGCTGGTTCTGATTCAGGCATCTCGGCGGTGTCAAGAACCGGCGAGTGTTGTGCAGCTTCAGGTTCAGTTACTGACTCTCCAATCACAGGAGCAACAAACGAACTAACAGGGTTAGTGGTAACAGGTATAGACACAGCAATAGATGTACCGGGAATCGATGATGCCGTAGTAGCATTCACATCATGGCGCCACTTGGATCGTCTTGATTCCGTTGACGTGGATTTTTCCTTTTCTGCAGCATCTTTCTTAGACTTGGTTCTAGACTTAGAAGGTTTCTTTGTGCTGGCAACCTTATCCCCTGTTTCAGGCTGTTTACCATCATCATCCTCATCGCTATCCTCGTTGCTTCCCTTAGCACTCTTCTCATTTCCATCACCACCATCATTACCATCATCATCACCATCATCCTCATCATCATCACCATCATCGTCACCATCATCATCCTCTTCTTCTTCTTCTTCTTCTCCTTCTTCTTCCCCGTCACCCTCTTCTTGTTCACTTTCTTCCCTTTCTTCCTCAGGCAGAATGTGGTAAGGTACCACACTTCCAAACAATTTAAACAACCGATCATCCTCCATAATTGCTTCATTCAGTGATTTGTAGAGTGTCCGTTGAATCTTAGATTTATCAAAAGATCCAAGTTCCCTCATACGAGCTTTGAGGATCTTCTTTAATTCAAAATCCGTTAAATCATAGGCAATTTTGTAGGCGGATTCAGAAGGATTGGATGACTTGATCATCAAGTTATCAGCCGCGAGTGTCTTCAACTCATCACACAGTTTTGGCATAATGGCCTCAACGGATTCTTTCACTCTCTCTTCAACAGAAGCTTCAAGTGTTTCTTTCTGCTCCTTGTATTTATCCCTCATAGCTTGAAGTCTCGTGATTCGTGCAGCATACTTATCAGCTTCAGCCTGCTTAACCTGAGCTAGTTCTTCTGCATGAGCTTTACGTGTCAACTCCATCTCTGCAGCGAACTTAACAAGCATCTCTTCTTGGGATTTCTTAGATGCTTCTTCACTTTGAACTCGTCTAAGTAGCTCTTGGCGAAGATCATCCATCTCTTTTCTTTGATTATCCGTATGTTTATCCAACATTTCTGCCATTACAAATGCAGCCATTGAAGACGATGCAGAGCTGCTCTATGTTGGTTGAAGAGGCTCGGTTGTGACTACAGTACTTAGGATGGAATTTATTGGAGGTGGAAGAAATGGTGTTGGCACCGGTCGGGTTGGTAAGGGCTGTATTGGTGGAGGTTGAGTTACTAAAGGCTGAGTAGGTACCATGATTGTAGGAGCACCGGACTCCTTTTCAACACTTGCTGAAACAGGGATGGATGTCTCCTTCGAAGTAGAATACCGTTCAGGTGATCCAAACTCATAAACATCCTCTGGCTCCTCGTACTCTTCTTCAATATTCATCTGTGCACCCGAACCACTACCGCCCGTGTCTCTCCTACTCCTTTCAATAGCTATCTTCATTAATTTTCTCTCAGCCTTGTCAAGAGTAGGATCATCAACATCCTCTTCGTCACGTAGAACAAACTCATCAACAGTGCCTTTTCCCTTCTTAGCCTCAGTCTTCTTCTTCTTGGTTTCGGGTTCAGGTAAAGCAGCTGGTTGCTTGCGTTTACCTTTACTCTTGACCGTAGTAGACGAGTCTTCTACTGTCTGAAGGCTTGATTTTAGCTTCTTGATTTCTAGTAGCAGTAGTTTGTAATCAGCTGAAGCTTTAATTCTATCCGTCAGAAGATAATCGGGAATAGGACCAGGAATAACAGCACCAGATGGTCCTTCATGCCTTAGATCCATAGTGTGATCAGCCTCTTTAGTGTGATGACGACTTGCTGCACGCTTATCAATAGAGACATCATTCTTCTTAAAATAATTAATTATAAGCTTGATAAACCGAGGGTAAGGAAAGAAATTAGTCTTCAGCTTCTTGTTTTGGAAGAGTTGAAAGTTAAATTCTTCCCACAACAATAATGCATAATCTGCATTTGAGCCTTTGTACATTCCATGGAAGATGTTCATAATTGGACCTCGCAAAGCATCATGCCCACTTGTTTTAGGCGTAAGACATCTACTGAGAATACCCAAGATTGCTCTCCAAGGTTGACCTACTTTAGCGGTGGTAAACTCAGACATAACTCGTATGTCAGGACATCCAAGAGCCTCGAACATCTCCATGAGTTCGTCTTTGGTAGGATCCCTCGAAAATGACATACCTTTGGGTGTATCCCATATTCCAAATATCTTACGGAAGTCTGAAACTGTGAGTGTCTGTTGTTTGTTGTCGAGAGTGAAGGTGATCTTGTTTGAAGTACTCTCCTTGGTAGCCCAGAACTCATACATGTAATCATATGGCACCGAGGCAGTACTCCTTAAAGCATTCTTAAAGTGAGAGTGATCAAGGATTGCTATGGCTACTTTAAATCCATGGTGAGTGGATTTTGAGACTTGCTTCAGCCGGTAATTGTTTGGTATGAATTTGAGGGCTTTTGCTTCGGCAATTTCGGCTGCTCTAGCATCTTGGAGTGCTTGTACTGTTGGATTAGTCATCGTATCTGCTTAAGATAAGACATAAAAGGTTGATGCACAAAAAATATATAGATATATATCATTATGACTTCTAAGCATAATACATTTCAACAAGTACTTATAACAGGCAAACAACTATCAATCCAATAACTCTTCATTCGGAACTCTTCATTCGGAACTCCTTCATTCGGAACTCTTCATTCGGAAGTCCTTCATTCGGAACTCTTCATTCGGAAGTCCTTCATTCGGAACTTTTCATTCGGAAGTCCTTCATTCGGAACTCTTCATTCGGAAGTCCTTCATTCGGAACTCTTCATTCGGAAGTCCTTCATTCGGAACTTCTTCATTCGGAAGTCCTTCATTCGGAACTCTTCATTCGGAAGTCCTTCATCCGGAACTTCTTCATTCGGAAGTTAGTCTGGAACTTCTTCATTCGGAAGTTCATTCGGAACTTCTTCATTCGGAAGTTCACTTGGAACTTCTTCAGTCCTTCATTCGGAACTCTTCATTCGGAAGTTCGTCCGGAACTTATTCATTCGGAAGTTCATCCGGAACTTCTTCATTCGGAAGTTCACTCGGAACTCTTCATTCGGAAGTTCACTCGGAACTTCTTCATTCGGAAGTTCATTCGGAACTTCTTCATTCGGAAGTTCATTCGAAACTTCTTCATTCGGAAGTTCATTCGGAACTTCTTCATTCGGAAGTTCACTCGAAACTTCTTCATTCGGAAGTTTACTCGGAACTTCTTCATTCGGAAGTTTACTCGGAACTTCCTTCATTCGGAAGTTTACTCGGAACTTCCTTCATTCGGAAGTTCATCCGAAACTTCCTTCATTTGGAAGTTTACTCGGAACTTCCTTCATTCGGAAGTTCATCCGGAACTTCCTTCATTCGGAAGTTCATAATCCTTGTTCATCCGGAAGTACTTAACGCACCCTATTAATGATTAATCTAGTCGCGTTTGTGAGTTTTAATGCATTCTAAGGCAACCATAGTGATCTAATCCTAATCTGATCCAAAACCCAGCAGAAACCCCTAATCAATTAACGCTTAATTAAACACAAACCCTAATTGGATTAAATACGATTAAAATGGGTTAATTAAATTGATTAGTAACGAATTTAGACAAGATAACACTTGGGTATGTACCTTAGAGATGATAGAGACGGATTGAAATGGATTGAATGATAAAATCGAGAGTTTGTGAGCTTGAATGTGTTTCTATGTGTGTTAATGGCGGCAAATAAACAGTGAAGAAGATAAACTAAAGGGACGGGGGGTTTGGTTTTGACTTAGGTCAAATTTTACAACTTTCACAAATGTCACCTTAAGTCCCTACACTTTTCTATTCTTTTCCTTTTTGGTTTATAACTTATCTTTTCATTTTTCCTAACCATTGTTAAATTTTTCCAACTTAACCTTCACACAACTTAAGCATCACAACCTATTAGCAAATCTCCAAGATCTTAAAGCAATTCCTATCACATTGAACGAGCACAAGTCGTATTCTAAAGCAAGACCACTCATTAACCATATAGCCAATAAATTTTCCACAAACACTTTTGAAAATCGTTTTGATGACGAAGATGATTTAATATTTTCTCCCCCTTAAACGATGACCCGTTTTCTATTTAAAAAGCTGTAGTCATTGTTTAAAGAGTCAAATATTGATGAAAACTTTTCCAATTAATATCTTGAAAAGATTGATTCGTGGTGGCAATAAGATTTCTCTTATTTTGACAAATTAATGCACTGAGACGTACACTAACTCGTGTTAGACCAAGTTGTAAAGTAAACTTGATCCCTTTGCATGATTTGGCTTGTAAATCATGCCCGAGAAAATTAATTCCCGTTGTGAGCCAACGTTTTCCAAGGAAATACGTGACTTTAATGCGAAAACCGGGTTGCAGTCTGAAATAACTACAAGCCATAATGGGCATGTTTTAAAAATGTACAACTTTTATACGGACTCTATTTATGGCGCCGTGTCAATATTGATCGACATTTCTAAAGCCGTAAATATTACCGTACTAAAAGACATGCCCGATTTTAAAAACGAAAAATATTTTTGGTTTTTCTTGATTTTATAATTTTTATGGTTTTTTGTAGGTTTTATATTTTTTATGTTTTTTCTTGGTTTTATATTTTTGTATTTTTCTTTTTGTGGTTTATATATATACGATAATATACATGATCACGAACAAAGGATACGCCTGAATAGTTTACCACCACTATTCAGCTGATTCTTCTGCCAATTCTTTGAGAGTCGCTGGAGTGAATGATTTCATGCCAAGCTTGTCGATCAAAAACTCGATTCGTCCTCGATCTAAGGCTTTGGTGAACATATCTGCCAGCTGATACTCAGTGGTGACAAAATACAGCTCGATCACTCCGTTCTCCAACTGATCTTTAATGAAATGGTAGCGAATGTCTATGTGCTTGGCCCGGGAGTGTTGAACATAGTTGCAGCAAAGGGCAATGGCGCTCTTGTTGTCACAATACATCGGGATTTTGTTGAATCCCAAACCGTAGTCAGTTAATTGTGATCTCATCCAAAGGACTTGAGCACAACAACCGGACATGGCGATGTATTCAGCCTTCGTGCTAGAAATTGCAGCTCTTTTCTGCCTTTTTGAAGACCAACTGATCAATATGTCTCCAAGGAGTTGCACAGATCCAGAAGTGCTACGCCTCGTGTCTTGACACCCAGCATGATCGGCATCTGCGTATGATATTAAAGCAATAGAGGAATCTTTCGGATACCATAGACCACGATGAAGTGTTCCTTTGAGATACCGGAAGATCCTTTTAACAACATGTAGGTGCTTTTCGGTAGGCCGAGCCTGATACCGGGCACACATGCATACGGCAAATTGCAAATCAGGCCAGCTAGCAGTCAGATAGAGAAGGGTGCCGATCATCCGACGGTAAAGTTTTGGATCGACAATAGTCCCATTCCTATCTTCATCTAACTTGGATTTCTCCACCATTGGAGTGTCCACGGGGTCACAATTTTCAAAGTTATATTTCTTTAAAGATTCTAGAGCATATTTGGATTGATTAATAAAGATGCCTCTGGGATTCTGAGAAATTTGTAATCCTAAGAAAAATGAAATTTTTCCCATCATTGACATCTGAAAGCGTGTGGACATTATCTTCTCAAAGCGTTTGGACAATTCTATGTTAGAGGCAACAAATATTATATCATCAACATAAATTTGTACCAGAATCATGTCGTTGTCCTCCTTGAGAGTGAATAGAGTGGGGTCCACCTTGCCTTTGTAGAAGCCTTCCGAAATGAGATATGTTGAAAGGAGATCATACCACGCACGTGGAGCTTGTTTCAACCCATAGAGAGCCTTCTTAAGCTTGTACACATGATTAGGAAACTCCGTGCTAACGAACCCATCCAGCTGACTAACATAGACTTCTTCCCTTAGTTCACCGTTCAAAAATGTCGTCTTCACATCCATTTGATAGACGATCATGTTCATATGAGCAGCATACGCAAGGAATAGTCTAATAGCCTCCAATCTTGCAACAGGAGCAAAAGATTCTTCAAAGTCTATACCCAAGGCTTGTTTGTATCCTCTAACAACCAATCTAGCCTTATTCTTCAATACTGCACCCATCTCATTGAGTTTAACCTTATAAACCCACAACAAAGTAAGGATGTTAACCTTGTCAGGGAGAGGAACTAGTTCCTATACTTCAAGTCTTTGGAATTCATTTAGTTCCTCCTGTATGGCTTCAATCCAAGATGATTGAGTCATAGCCTGTTGCCAATTTTTAGGTTCAACTTCGGAGAGAAATGCATCAAAATTGCAATAGAGTGCACTCTCTTGTAATTGATGGCGTGTAGAGACTGGTCGATCGATACTTCCAATGACATTCCTAATTGGGTGATCTTTTGTCCATTTGGTGCTATGTTTTTCAATCCGTGGTGGTCTGGAGTGAACAATAGAAGGAGCTTCTTCTGAGGTAGACGCGGCTGAAGGATTTTCAGGTATCGGTACACCAAAGAAAGGAAGCTCTTGTAGGTGAGCATATTCCAAATCGTGATCAATAGAATCCTCCGCAACATCATTAGGCACAAGTAGGGGTGACGATTCAGGTGTAGTTTGAGAATCACTTGGTAAAGGTGCATCTGGTTCAATGTTAATTAAAGATGCATTTGATAAAGCTTCATTAGCTTGAGCAACCACTTCAGGGATTGGAGCGATCACTACAGGTGCTGGAACTTCATCATTCGGGGGATCAAAGAATTCATCAAACAACGGTTGAAACAGTTTATCCCACTCGGGCCTTGTAGGTGGTAAAAATGATGTGGAAGTAGGATTATTAGGAACTAATCCGGAACTAATAGCACCGGTTCCCATCTCATGAAGCGCGGGTTCAGAGTTGCGTTGCTCAGAAGCCATCGCTGTCAGCTCATCGAAATCTGCGTCCATAGTTTCTACAATCTTACCAAGACGACGGTTGTAAATTCGGTATGCTTTCTTGGAGGGTGAGTAACCAATGAAAATACCTATATCGGATTTCGGTTGAAGCTTGCCCAAGTTCTCACTATTAATGTTTGGATAACAAAGAGCACCAAACACATGAAAGAATGAACCATCGGGTTTACGATCATGTAGAAGCTCGTAAGGTGTTTTTCCATGGCGTTTCCGAATGATAGAGCGGTTTTGGGTGAAACATGCAGTAGATATAGCTTCTGCCCACAAGAACAATGGAGCGTTCGCATAAATCAGCATAGTCCTAGCTGCTTCCATAAGCGTACGATTCCGTCTTTCAACGACACCGTTTTGTTGTGGAGTACGTGCAGCGGATGTTTCATGTGAAATACCAACTTCTTCATAGTAAGCACGAAGAGTCTGGTTGACGAACTCTGTTCCATTATCTGTACGAATACGGCGGACAGTAGTATTTAAACGTACCTGAATGAATTTCAGAAAAGTGATGATAGCCTTCGGTGCTTTATCCTTTGTACGTAAAAATCTTACCCATGTAAACCTGGAGAAATCTCCACAATAACGAGAATGAATTTCTTACCGCTCACACTTTCAGATCTCATTGGCCCACACAGATCCATATGCAAAAGATGAAGTTTTTCTTGATTGGTGTCTTCAGCTTTGGGCTTGTATGATTTCTTGGTACTTTTCCCCCTTGAACACGCGGAACATAAATGGTCCTTGTGAAATTTGAGCTTTGGAAGACCACGAACTAATTCGTTTTTAGCCAGATGATTAATAGCATCAAAGTTGAGATGAGATAATCTGCGATGCCATAACCATGACTTGGTCTTAGATGCTTTAGAGAGAAGACATACTGGAGAGGCGGCCATCATGTCTTGTAGGGACAACGTATAAAGATTTGCACCACGAGAACCATTCAACAAGTCTTTTCCTTCCAAGTTGCGGATGAAACAAGTATGTTGTCGAAAAGCAACCTCTAGGTTGGAATCACAAAACTGTCCTACTGAAATAAATTATGACCAAGACCTTCTACATAGTATACCCTTGAAATCGTAACGTTTCCAATCTGATATTCACCATACCCCATTATCTTTGCAATATGATCATTACCGAATTTAACCGTTCCAAGAAACTTGCTGACGAAATTCCGGAGCATCGAGCGATCTCCGGTCATATGTTTTGAACAACCGGAGTCCAAATACCAGAGGATGATTTGGACCACCTGAAAATATCACCAGACGAGGACAATGTAGAGGTATCAGAATCTGAATGTTCCTTGTTATTAGCAGGTATAGATTTAATAATCATAGATTTGCTAACTTTAGGTTTCTTAGATTTCCTAGCCCTCTTCCTAGTTGGTGCTGTAGATTCTAGTTGGCTTAAATCCTGAGGTATTTCATCACTGATAGGCACTATAGTGGGGGCTGACCTAATTAAAGGGCGCTGTTTCCATACTTTAGTGCTAGTGTTCCTAACTAAAGGACGCTGAGACCTAACCTCAATGGATGCATTCCTAGTTAAAGGGTACATTTTTCCATCTAATATAAAGGTCCTACCAGTGGACGCCATTGCCAGCCAACTTGGGTACGAGTTCTCCCAGTGGGCTTCCATTCAAGATTATTCCTAATGGCATTCATTTCATTCACATGATCAATAAGACACAAATCATGACGTTGGGAAAACATGCACTCATTACAATTCCAACAATTCAAATTAGAATTCACAAATGGTTTAAGCTTCTGCACAAGCGCAGAGCTTTTAGTCTTAGCAACATGATTCTTTTTATTTAAATCTGACATAACATTCCTATTGTGAGCTTCTACTTTCTTCTTTTTGGTACTACTAGTGGAGGGCTTGATCTTATCTTTCTTGAGTGGCGATCCTTTAGCCTTAGTAGACTCTTTTAATCCTGTAGAAGGAAAAGTGGGAACATTAGCAACAGATTTTAAAGGTGCCTTACTTGATGGTGCCAATGACGGTTTTGCTCCTGGAGTCTTATTGAATGGAGTTACAGCAATGGGTCGATTAGTGAGTAGTGCAGAACCTGGTTAACCTATGTATTGCAAATATGATAAGCAATATTGAACTCGCTTAATGTATTCATGAGCTGAATAAAAGTAGCTACTTGAGGGATCTAAGGCATAAAGATCGTCTAAAATATCCCTAACAAGATCTACATGCTTAATTGCATTCCTCATATAATCATTGTAGGTAATCGGGTTTTTCTTATGGAGCGGGTTCTTATAAAGCACTACTGACTTGGGTGTTGGAGCACTAGAGGACGGTGCAGAGTTGGTAGCTAAGTTATTAACAGCTTCTTGTCGGGTGAGAAGAAGTGTCTCCTTTAACTCGGCCAAAACCATGTTTTTGTCAATGATCTGGATGTTTAAGTCAGAGATTTCCTCACACTTTTGGTTCAGTTGTTCAACATAAGATTGTTGCTGTGCTGCATTAAAAGCTAAGCGTTCTTCTATTGAACCATAAAGAGCGGATAGTCCCTGTCTTGCCCGATCCATCTCCCCTAGAATAGACGAAAGTCTAATTTCTAAGTCCTGGTTTTTAGACTCTGCGGCCTCTAGTTCCAATTTTAGTGTTTCATTTGATGACACATCTCTCTTTAATCTCATAATCTCTTCCTCTAATGCCTGAACTATTGCAATCATCTAGTCACTCGTCTCAACACCGTTTTCACAACCATTTGTTATCAAAAGATCCTCATTTTGAGTTTGTTGTTTTAATTCTAAAGATATACAATGTTGTTCAAGTTGATTAAAGCATTTTGAAAGTAAATTGTAAGAATCTTGTAGCTTTAAAAATTCAGCGTTAGATTCGTGACAAGAATGATTATCTACCTCATTTACAGTATCAGCAACATTTACAGAGAGATCACACACATCATCACAAATATTCACATCATCACATTTAATCATAGCGGATGTAAGCTCATTCGAATAATTAACATTCACAATAGAAAGCACATCACACGAAATTACTTGGGACAAGAATCGGTCATATTCGGATAAAATCTTTTCCTTTTCAATTAATTGTAGTTCGTAAGCGGTGTCCATTTCATAAAACACTTTTTGAACTTCTCCAATTTCAAACTCAAGATTTTCCTTAAGAGATGCAAAACTTCCTTTTAGACTTTCGACAAACGGATGGATCTCATTCTTAAACACCTCGTTCATGTGTTCGAAAGCCCATTCTCCGGCGTTTAGGCCATTTGAAGTCGTACATTCCAAAATGACCTTGTCAAAACTAGCAAAGTATTGATTAATCTCTTGCAAGTTTAACCATACAGTGCTAACAGGTGGAAGATCCTTTGGAACTTCCTTAGGTCCTTCCATTTTGACAAGTGTAGGAAGTGTACTAGGGTTTTCTTCATTTAACATGTAGGTTGGTGCTATGATGAGATCTTTGTCCATATGGAAGCGAATTCTAAAATCCGTTTTTGCAAGCTCCTGATTCATTTTAAAATAATCACAATCGGGATATTTTGCAAAGTTGTATGACCGATTCTCATCAACTAGATCCTTATTAGTGCGATCATCGAAAATAACAATCGGGTCTAAGACCAATCCTAATTGGGTTGCATTATAAAGTCTAGGACTATGGATAGAAGCTTGTTTTGCATACCGTGGGTTAGGGGGAAGGCCTTTTTGACGTGATAAGTTAAACTCTCTAAAAGATGCATCAAATAAGTGTACTAGTTGAGAGGCAGCGTATTGTCTTAAAAGCAAATAATCTAAACTTCTAATCTTATTAGCTGCATTAATTTCCATTTCATTCTTTTTAGACTCGAGTAACTCAAAATCCGTTTGAAGTTTTTGAAAATTAGTGACCACTAACTCTTTTTCTTTAAGTTCGTTAGAAAGATCTGCTCTTAAGGTTTCATTTTCTTGCAAATGACCCATTTGTTTGTTTCGAAAATGATCATATTCGGGATTTGTTAGAACACTAGACGAAGGAACTAATTCCAAAGTTTGAACTTTCTCGTTGCACAAGGCAAGCTCATCAGACAAATTCTTATTCTTAGCTAGGGTTTCTAAGAGTGCAGCATTCATTTGGCTAAGTAATGTAGCAGGAACCATGACCAAATCTTGTTGAGCAGGAGTATACGTATGCGAAATGGCTCCCGGTTGTGATTCACTCAAAGTCTAGGGACTCACATTGATATTACTATCATTGATTGTCTCCTCATTTGAAAGACTCACCACCAAAGACTCATTCGAATCAGCATGCTCTTGCACAACTTGATGTGGTTGAATACTAGTATCAGTGGTATTATCAGTGGTATTAATAAGTACCTCAGATCTTTTTTCTGGCCCTAAGCTGGAGATAGTTGCCATAAGAGCTGCCTGTGCAGATTGAAGTTCATCACAGTCTGAATCATACGCATCAAGATCATCCGCTTGGTATGCTGCATTCTGTGTGGTGACAACGTCTTGTTCAACAATCCCTGGATCAGCAAGAAATGCAAGCTCCTCTTCATCAAGTTCCCTTCCTTGTGCCTGAGCGTTTACCAGATAAATCTTCTCTGCAAACCATTGACCATCCCTTCTCCTCTTGGGTTTTTTGCAATCCCTGGACATGTGACCTTCTTCTTTACAGTTGTAGCATGTAATCATTCTCAACTTGCCTGTGGAATTCGCCCATGGAGGAGTGTTGACCATTGGAACAGGATTGACCGTGCGTGCATTGGTGGTTGATGTAGTAGGTCTCCCCTGATAAGGTTGAATAGGTTGAACCATTACCCTGCCATTCTCAATAGTAGCTTGTTGGCGAGAATTAGATGAATTCCTCAGCTGATTGTTAGTAGGAGCTGTTCCTCTAAATCCTCGTTTGCTTAAAGTCCTTGTAAGGTAAGCAGACATAGTAGCTAACACTTCAACTGGGTCAGTTCCTTGTTTGAATTCAGGAATGAGGACTTCATCATTGTCACAATACAGTGCTTGGTCTTGTTGAGCTACATAAGCACTAGAAGGAATACCCATGTGGTCAGAGTAGCTTGATGGATATGCTGCATTCTCTTGATAAGAAGAATATGAAGACTGAGCATAAGGTGCTGGGTGAGGTTGTGAAGCATATTGTGATGAAGGTGCATTAAACCGATATTGTTGCTGATGTGAGGTGGGTGGTTGCGGTAGAATCGAATATTGGGGGAAGCTTGGTGTCATGTAAGGTGATGGATGATAGGCTTGGTGTCCCAAGATATAAGGAGTGTTGTTGTGTGACAAGCTTGGTTGATTCGCCATCAAAGCTAAAGAATCAGGGTACATACCTCGAGGCGAACGGTGCATGATCACGTGTTTCTCATGCTGCTGAAGAAAAGCATAGAGTTGATCCAAATTGCACTTATGCAAATCCCTGGTTAACTTAACATCGGTAATATACTCACCCCATTCAGCTTGAGGTAAAGTATTCAAAAATTTGGTGTTAACCTGGAATGGAGCAATCACGAGATTGTATACATTCAGATCATTCATGAGAGTCGTGAATCTGAAGTAATAGTCGTGAAGCGTTTCCCCTGGGCTGTACGTGAATCTATCAAACAGATCATACAACTAACATTCCCTTTCCTGTTTGGTAAGAGACGTACCTTGTAGCAACACCTTTAGACGTTCCCATAAATCCTTTGCAACCGTATACTGACTTACCATTCGATAGATGTCATGTGGAAGAGCTTGGAGAATGGTTTGAAGAGCCTTTTCGTCTGCATCAGCAACGAGTTGTTGAGCTGGTGTAAGTTCTTCAAACTCCCTTGGTCGAGTCACATTGTTAACCACGATGGTACCATAGTCAAGTGGACCATTTAGAATTGATTTAACCATAGGCCTCCCATATATCGGTTTTCCCTTAAGGTATGACATCATACGGCCTTGCCATGCTTCAAAGACTTCTTTACTGAGCATTGGAGGGCGATTATCCGTTCCCGTAATGACGGAAATGTTCGTGAGTGATGTCATCTGAGGCATTAATGAATTCGGATTCATTTTGTTCACTTCAAAGAGATAAAGATTATCGGTTGATCGAGCAGTGAAGTAAAGTTTGTGAATTGAGTTGAGTTTTTGTTGTAAGAAACCAAGATTAAATCCTCTAAAAAATCGTCGAAAAAACAAGTAAAATATCCCTTGATTCAGAACTTTTGTTGATTCGGAAGTGTTGATTCGAAAGATTTTGGCTCGGAACTTTGTCTTGATCCGGAACTTTCCTTGATTCGGAACTTTCCTTGATCCGGAACTTTTGGTTCGGAACTTTTGTTGATCCGGAACTTTGTCTTGATCCGGAACTTTCCTTGATCCGGAACTTTCCTTGATCCGGAACTTTCCTTGATCCGGAACTTTTGGTTCGGAACTTTTGTTGATTCGAAACTTTGTCTTGATCCGGAACTTTCCTTGATCTGGAACTTTCCTTGATCCGGAACTTTTGGTTCGGAACTTTTTGATCCGGAACTTTCCTTGATCCGGAACTTTTGGTTCAGAACTTTTTGATCCGGAACTTCTGTTGATCCGGAACTTTTTGATCCGGAACTTTTTGGTTCGGAACTTTGTCTGGGAAACAGAAACTTGTACGAGTATTCAGTCGATCAAAAAAATGAAGAACAAACCCAGATTTTTACCAAATAACCCAAAATTTTTTGTGATTTCTACTAAAATAAGTAAAAGCTAATACTTATCTACTAATCCCAATCACAAAATCACCAAAAACTCCAAGAATCAAGATGGATCTTCTTAAAGAACACTAATACAATCAAAAACTAAATAACAACACAAATCATTACCTTAAATCACCCCATAGCTCTGATACCAAATGTAGAATATTGATAACCTATGAATCTATGAAGTGGGTTGAAGATTTCTAGAGAGAGAAACTAGTGAGAGAAAGTGAGAGAGAAACTATGTGTATTTTTATTCAAATGAAAATGTAGAATGATCAACAACCAACCCCTTTCCATGGTGGAAAGGGGTATTTATATCCAAGGCCTATATTGGGCTTGGGCCGACCCATGACAAGCCCATGGGTCGGTTTCTTACTTAACTTAATAAGCAACATTAACTACAAGCTATTACAACATAAATAATATTGTGGAGTGACCGATACTTCTAATATACGTAAAAAACGTATTTCTAACACTTCTTAAATCACTCAAATCCTTGATCATTTGATTGATTACTACTTGTTTAGAAGTGAATCTGTCTCATCCATCCCTTCCTCTTCAAGTGCAAAGAGAAGAACACTATCATTGTGAAGTGTTGAGTCCACCACCAAAGATCCTTTGAAGATCAAATTTTATATATTTGTTGTTGTGTAATAGTTGTAAAGATCCAAGTAGTTGTGTCTATTTGGAAGTTGTGTATGTACTAAGTATAGTTGTGTAGATTGGTCCTAGCTACGATTAGGGCTCGACTTTTAGCTTAGAGTCGGAAATTGGTTAAGCGACGTGTACGGTTTTTTCCACCATAAGGAGCTTGTTGTGTAGTTAACTCTCGAGTAAGGAGTACTCGAGGAGTGGAGTAGGAACGAGGAGTGAGCTTCGTTGCCGAACCACTATAAATCCTTGGTGTTTGGTTTGATATTTCTTTACCCTTAACTCTTTACATTCTTCATTCTTTGTGCATATATATTAGTTTTACACTATCGTTGTTTATATTGTGCATAAGAATATTTCACTTATTTCCTTAAGTCTAAGTTTTTTGAGAAAAAAAGATTTTTTTTTAAAACCATCATTTAACAAGTAAATATTGGAAACTATTCAACCCCCCCTCCCTTCTAGTTTCTACAATTGGTATCAGAGAGGGTTGCTCAAGTATTTTTAAAGTATATTGTATTTTAAGACTGGAATCGATCTATGGATTCTAACAAATACCTAGAAGGGCAATCTATGCAAAGACCACCACTTTTTGAAACCGAAAGTTTTATTTATTGGAAAAATAGATTTGAGACTTATGTGAAATCAAAAGATTTAGATCTTTGGCATGTTTTTACCAATGGTCATTTTTTACCTTATCAATTTAATAAAGTTTCTAAAACAAAGGAATTGGTCACTTTTGACAAAGCTAATGATGATACTAAAAAGAAACTTTCAAAAAATAATGAGGCTAAAATGGTGATTTATAATGCTTTGCCTAAGAAAGAGTATGAAAGGAATTTTATTTGTGAAACCGCTAAAGATATTTGGAACACTCTTTTAGTAACTCACCAAGGTAATAGCCAAGTTAAAGAAATCAAAATCGATCTTCTTGTCCAACAGTATGAACAATTTGTCATCTTAGAAGATGAAGCTATTAATAGTGCTTTTGCTAGATTTAACACTATTATTACTAGTCTAAAAGAACTTGATGAAGGTTTTTCTAGCAAGAACAATGTTAGGAAGTTTCTAAGGTTCTTACATCCGAAGTGGAGAGAAAAAGTTACGACAATCGAAGAATCAAAAGACCTCTCAACTCTATCACTCGATGAACTCATAGGCAACTTGAAGGTTCATGAGATGATAATTTTAAAGGACTCGGAGTTGGTGAAAACCAAGAGTGAAAGGAAGTCTCTTGCACTCAAAGCCAAGAAGGCACAAAGCAATCATGATAGTTCCTCGGATAGTGATGACGAGGAGTATGCATTGGCGGTGAGAGATTTCAAGAGGTTCTTCAAAAGACGAGGCCAACATGTGAGGCAACCCAACAATGAAAAGAAACCATTCTCAAAGAATCGGTTTGCCAAGAACGAAAAGGGTGATAGGAATTGCTTTAGATGTGGTGATCCAAATCATTTCATTAATGAGTATCCAAACGCGATAAGAATCACACGGCATCCGTTAGTGGTTCTTGGAGCGATAGCGGTGAAGATGTTGATGATAACCCCAAAGAGGAGAAATATCTCATGGCTCACACTTCTAAAGAGGTACATTCCGAAACCGAATATTATAGCAATAATAGCTCCACCTTAGATAATATTGAATTAGAATGCCAATATGACAATTTACACAAACTTAGCCTTAAATTCATAGAAAAGAACAAAACATTAAAATCAACTAAAACTAAGCTTAAAAGTGAGATTAATGAAATTAGGGAAAAATTATCCAAGCTTGAGAAAAATAAATAAGTTGATATTGGTTGCTTAAGTTGTGAGAAACTTAGGTTAGAGAATGAAGATCTGAAGAGCACCTCCATTAAACTGGAAAAATTCATGAAAGGTACTAGTGCTCTTGATGATATGTTAAACAAACAAATTCATTCTAAGGAAAGACTTGGTGTAGGTTTTAACTCAAATGAAGCATCAACTAGTGAACCTAAACAAGTCGGATTTTCAGAAAAACTATCAGTTGTACGCGGTCCCAAACTGTATGGGCGGTTCCTTATCACTATGGAACCGCCGCCATAGATAAGGTACCGCGGCCAGAAAGTATTTTTGATGAAAATCCTGAACTTTCTGAAAAGTCAAATTTAGGTGAACATCCTAAGCATCTTATTGTTAACAAAGTGAAATTACCCATACTTGACGACAATGCCGTTGATAAGTTCTATAAGCCTTTGAGTAAACCTCTAATGGGAAATAGAAGTTTATCAAGACCATCTTCTACTCCACCAAGAGTACGGAATGAGTCTAGGCCTAGAAGTAGAACGACAACACCTAGAAGAGATAGTCAAAACAATTCACGACCTAGAAGTAAAACTCCAACACCTAAAGGAATGACAATAACTCTAAACAAAGATCTAAACAACAAAATGGTTATATGAATTATTATCCTCCTCCCTTTTGTTCCCTATGGGGAAACCCTCCTCCATTCATGCATCCTAACCAAATGCAAGGGATGTTTGGAACTAAAATTTTTAGACCCATGAGATATTGGGGACCAAATGTTTGATCGTGTATTTTGTTACCTAGATATGCTTGGGAATTGATTTGGAACCCGATGAGTTGATTAAGGATAGTGGTTGTTCTAAACACATGACAGGTAATCGAAGTTTGTTCTCACGGTACAAAGCATATGATGGAGGTAACGTCACTTTCGTTAGTAGTCTACGTGGTAATATCATTGGAAAAGGTACGGTTTCTCTTGACTCCATGACTATTGAAAATGTTGAGAACGTAGATAATTTAGGGTTTAACCTTTTAAGTATAGGTCAAATTTGTTACAATAAGTGTAAGGTCATCTTTTCGGAAAATGATAGTGAAATCGTAAAAGATGGAAAGGTTATTGGAAAAGGTGTTAGAAAGCATGGGCTTTATGTCATGAAGGTTAATAAGAATTCAAAAGACAACATATGTCTTGCGACTATAGATGATAGTTCTACTCTTTGGCATAGGAGATTAGGTCACGCTAATATGCGTCTAATTAAATCTTTAGTCTCTAAGGAGTTGGTAAGACACCTCCCCAAAATGAAGTTTGATAGTCACTTTTGTGATGCTTGCAAAGTTGGAAAGCAAGTCCACTCAAGTCACAAAGCCAAGAATTTGGTTTCAACCTCTCGGTGCTTAGAACTCCTACATATGGATCTCTTTGGACCTACCACCATACGGAGTTATGGAGGTAACCTTTATACCCTAGTTATAGTTGATGACTACTCTAGATTCACTTGGACTAGATTTTTGGCATCTAAGAATGAAGCTTTCGATCATTTTGAAATCTTTAGTCGAAGAATTCAAAATCAACTAGGATGTCCGATTGTCTCTACTAGGACGGATCATGGTAGGGAATTTGATAATGAAGTGCAATTTGGTGCCTTTTGTGAAGCTCATGGTATTACCCATAACTTCTCGGCTCCTCGCACTCCACAATCAAATGGGGTAGTTGAAAGAAAGAATAGGACCATCCAAGAGATGAGTAGGACGATGTTAAGCGAGCAATCTTTGCCTCAAAAGTTTTGGTGCAATGCCGTGGACACGTCGACTTATATTCTCCACCAAATTTTTATTCGACCTTTCCTAGGAAAGACCCCCTATGAGATTCTTAAAGGTAAGAAACCCTCATTGGAATAATTTAGGGTGTTTGGAAGCAAGTGCTTTATCCTCAACACCAAAGACTACCTTACCAAGTTCGACCCAAAGTCTTACGAAGGTATATTTTTAGGTTATTCCCAAACTAGCCAAGCCTACATAGTCCTCAATAGAACCTCGGGCGTAATTGAAGAATCACTTAACGTGACTTTTGATGAGACCCTTCCTTTAACCAAGACACCAACATTGGTTGATGATGACTTGGATGAAGTAGAAGTAGTTAGAGCCAAAGAGGTTAGAAAAATAGGAGTTGAAGACCTTAGTGTTGAAAAGGAAGTAAACATTAAGGAGTCTAAGGATCATACTCTCAATAATATCTTTGGTGACTTAAATCAAAGGACCCTAAGATCTCAAGTCCAAAACCAAAGTAACTTCTTTTGTTTCGTCTCCTTGATTGAACCAAAGAATGTTAAAGAAGCTTTGACGGATGCGAGTTGGGTCATTGCGATGCAAGAAGAATTGAATCAATTCGTTGCTAATGATGTTTGGGAACTTGTTCCTCCACCTAGAAGTTCTACCATTATAGGAACCAAATGGGTATATAGGAATAAGCTAGATGAGAATGGTGTTGTGTCTCGTAACAAAGCTAGACTTGTAGCACAAGGCTATAGTCAACAAGAAGGGATTGTTTATGACGAGACATATGCACCGGTAGCTAGATTAGAATCCATTAGAATCCTTTTAGCCTACGCTTGTGCCTTAGATATTAAGCTTCAACAAATGGATGTAAAGAGTGCGTTTCTTAACGGTTTGATCAATGAGGAGGTATATGTGGCTCAACCTCCCGGCTTCATTGATTTTGAGAAACCGGATCATGTCTACAAGCTTAAGAAGGCACTTTATGGTCTTAAACAAGAACCCAAAGCTTGGTATGCTAGACTTAAAGCATTTCTTGTTAAACATGAGTATACCATGGGAATGGTAGACAACACTCTCTTTACAAATAAGAAAGGTTCTCACCTCATAATCGTGCAAATATATGTTGATGACATTATCTTTGGCTCAACTTGTCAAGAATTGTGTGATGACTTTGCCAAAATCATGCATGATGAGTTCGAAATGAGTATGATGGGAGAACTTAACTTCTTTTTAGGACTCCAAATTAAACAAATGGACGATGGTATTTTCTTTAGTCAATCTAAGTACGCTAAAGAAATGCTAAAGAAATTTGGATTAGAAGAATCTAGACCAATGAAGACCCCAATGGCCTCGGATACTAAACTCACCGTAGATGATGATTGTGAGTCGGTAGATAACACCAAATATAGTATGATTGGTAGTTTGTTGTACCTAACGGCAAGTCGACCGGATATCATGTTTAGTGTTTGCCTTTGTGCTCCCTTCCAAGAGGCTCCCAAAACCTCTCACCTTGAAGCAGTTAAGCGTATCTTCTGATACATTAAGGGCACTATACATTTAGGATTATGGTATCCTAAAGGGACCAGCGTAGAAACCATTGTCTACGTGGACTCGGATCATGCGGGAGACTATGTGGACCGGAAAAGCACTAGTGGAGTTTGTACCTTCATGGGTTGTTGTTTAACTTCTTGGTTCTCCAAGAAACAAACCGCTCTTGCGATATCCACCACGGAAGCCGAGTATGTGAGTGCCGGAAAAGCATGCCAACAAGCTCTATGGATGAAGCAAGCACTTGTTGATTACGGGATTCGTCTTGATGATGTTCCCATCATGTGCGACAATAAAGGTGCTATAGACCTTAGCAAGAATCCCGTGCAACATTCGCGAACCAAGCACATAGAAATTCGTCACCATTTTCTTAGGGATAATGTTCAAAAGGGGAACATTTCAATTGAGAAGGTACCCTCCGAGGATAACTTAGCCGACATCTTCACTAAGCCACTTAAGAGGGAACCTTTTAATTACTTGCGTCTAGGTCTAGGATTAATGGAACATATTCCTTAATTGCTTTCCCTTTATTGAGTCTCTTGCTTTCTTTTGAGTCTTTTATCACTTTGAGTCATTGAGTCTCCTAAACTCTTCTTGAAAATCTTCTCTTCTCCTTTTCAAAATCCCTAAAGTCTCTTTCGAAAATGGTCATGAAATGTTTTGACATTGTTAATTCAATCTAAAAACGTTTTTCATAGATTCTTGCTATTAATCTCGAGCTTACATAATTCATATGTATGATTCTCTCAAACATAGCAAGAACAAGATAGAATCATGGAGGATCATTATGTCATGACTTAAGGTCTTGTCTTATACACATCCTACATCGATTTTTAAAATCCATGTATTTTGGTCAATCCCTATTTGGTTAGTTAGTATGTGTTCTCTTTGTCTATCTTTGCTCTTAAGCATATCCCTATGATAAGTTAGACTAGAAAAATAAGATTTGCTGAAAAATCTTCCTTCACCACCAAAACTCAACCACTGTAGGCGGTTCCATATATGAACCTCGGTCCCTTATCAATAAGGAACCGCCGGAAGCAATAAGGAACCGCGTACAGTGCTTCCTCTTTTTTCGGGTATTTCTGAAATTCCACATTTGTTCCAACATTTTTGATAATCTTTGCTTCAACCCTTTGACCACCCCAAAAATACCTTGAGCCTTCCCTATTAAACCATAAGCATTTTGCCTTACTTCACATCCCAAAATGTCTTACTCTCCTAATGAAAGCCTTGATTCTCCTCCATTCTCCCCCATTGCTTTCAATCCCAACTCACCCAAGAACACTTTCAATCCAAATTCACCCAAGAACACTCTTAATCACATCTCTCCTACCAAGAATGTTGATTGTGGAACATCTTTTCTTCCACCACCACCCTTTAGTGTTCTTCCTCCTTCTCATGATAATGTCATGCACCATGGGACATATTGTCATTGTTGTCAATATCAACATCTTGCTATGGCACACATCTATGAGGAGTTGAGCTACATCAAGAGTCTCTTAATCAAGCCTTCTCTTCACTTTGATTATGAGATCTCCACCAAGCCACCACCACCACATTCTGCTACTACCTTGTCTTTCATATAAGCATTGGTTGCTTATCCACAAGACACCTTATTCAAGCAAATCTTAGAATTCTAGATTAACTAGGATTAGATTTATGCTTTTGGCTTATTTCCTCTTTCATACATCTTTGTATGACTCTTTTTTTATTATGACTTCACTTGGATCTTAGTCTTTGTGTTTTCTTCTCTTTTTAACTTTTTTTGTGACCTATAGCTATCTCTTGTTGGTTGTCTCTTTTGTTCAACTAACCCTTCTATGTAGCTTGTCACCATATCTCGATTCCTCGGTGCCCCAAGCAAGGGGGAGTAAGCACCAAGGGGGAGTCTTTGCAAAGTCCGTCTCTTCAACACCGACTTGTGCAACCTTTTTGCTTCGACAAAGGGGGAGAAATGAATAAAAAATCATCTTCGAAAATCTTGTTTTTTGTGTGATTGAGTTTATGTATTGTCGGAATCAAAAAGGGGGAGATTGTTAATGCAATAATGCCTAAAAACGTTACTTGCATCTTTCGATCTCGCTTAGTTTTGATTACGACAATATGTAAAAACAAGCATATACGAAAACAACGAAAAACGAATTCTTGCGTTCAAGTATTTTTCCTTTTACCCATTTTCACTTAAGGTATGAATAAACAAGTACTAACCTTAATCAAGTGATCAAGTGATTTAATCTTTTCTTAAAACTCAATTTTTATTAAGTGTGACAAGTTTTTAATTAAACTTTCTTTTTAAGAAAATGTTTTATTAAATTAAATATTTGAAAATTTGAAAATGGCATATTCTCTTTTAATTTGGAATATCCTTTATGGATATTTTTATAATCAGATATGACCTCCACCACTAAAGGACAAAAAGGGAGCGGAGTCTAGTCCGACTGTTCCTTAGCGCCTAGGCGGTTCCTTATCGATAAGGTACCGCCGGCTAAGATAAGAAACCGCGGGCAGATATAGCCGTTGGCCCTTTGTCCTATAAATAGTGGACTTTTCTCAGATTTTCAATCCACATCTTTTGCATACAAATTTCCAGATTCAAACATACTTCTTAAATCACTCAAACCCTTGATCATTTGATTGATTACTACTTGTATAGAAGTGAATCTATCTCATCCATCCCTTCCTCTTCAAGTGCAAGGAGAAGAACACTATCATTGTGAAGTGTTGAGTCCACCACCAAAGATCTTTTGAAGATCAAATTTTATACATTTGTTGTTGTGTAATAATTGTGAAGATCCAAGTAGTTGTGTCTATTTGGAAGTTGTGTATGTACTAAGTATAGTTGTGTAGATTGGTCCTAGCTACGCTTAGGGCTCGACTTTTAGCTTAGAGTCGGAAATTGGTTAAGCGACGTGTACGGTTTTCTCCACCATAAGGAGCTTGTTGTGTAGTGAAATCTCGAGTAAGGAGTACTCAAGGAGTGGAGTAGGAACGAGGAGTGAGCTTCGTTGCCGAACCACTATAAATTCTTGGTGTTTGATTTGATCTTTCTTTACCCTTAACTCTTTACGTTCTTTATTCTTTGTGCATATATATATATTAGTTAGTATTACTTTAGTACACTATCGTTGTTCATATTGTGCATAAGATGATTTCACTTATTTCCTCAAGTCTAAGTTTTTTTAGAAAAAGGATTTTTTTTGAAAACCATCATTTAACAAGTAAATATTAGAAACTATTCAACCCCCCCCCCCCCCCCTTCTAGTTTCTACAATCAAGTTTCAAACAAAAATCAAAACAATGATTTTCAAAACAACAAGAGTTTGCAAAATTTGAAAGATCTTCCAAATGAATTTGTTGAATACGCTAATGGAAACGATGCTAGGTTTGACAACATTCAAAGAGAAATCAGTAGCCTAAGATCCGAGTTTAAGAACGACTTGAAGAAGGAATTGAAAAATGAGTTAGCAAATGAGCTTAAAATCCATACAAACAAAATTAAAGAAAATGTAACTAGGTTACAACAAAACCAACAAAAAATGGAACAAGGGCAACATGAAATAAAACAAGAGATGATTAAGGCCGAGAAGAGGCAATCCATGTTTGAGGACAAAATTTCATCTATGTTTGAGGCTATTATGTGCAAACCGTCTTCAAGTAGTCTTCCTAGTAACACCATATCGAACCCTAAGGGAGAGATGAAAGTGATTACCACACGTAGTGGTAAGACACTTAAGGAACCGACTCCTCAACCAATTGCTCCTACGGAGGATGCAATTGAGGAAGAACCCGAGGTGGTGGTCAAAAAGGAGCATGTCCCAATCCCACGAAGTACCGCTCATGCCACACCTACGGTTGACCCATTACCAAATTTGGAACCCGAGATTCCAAAGGCTATGCCTATGCGTCAACCAACACCACCTTTGCCCTATCTATCGAGACTTAGAAAGGAGAAACATCAAGAGCGCGATAACTACCAATTTGAGCTTTTATTAAAATGTTTCATGACGTTCATTTTAATGTGAGTTTTGCCGATGCTTTGGTCATGATGCCTCGGTTTGCCGCTAACTTTAAGAGTATGTTGAACAACAAGGAGAAATTAAAACAATTGTCTAGTTGTTCATCGGTTTATCTTAATCGCATACCTCAAAAAGTCGGTGATCCCGATAAATTCTTGATTCCATGTGCAATCCAAGATATGGAAGAATGCTATGCCTTGGCCGATCTTGTTGCTAGTATTAACTTGATGCCACTTGCAATCTTCAAGTCGCTCAATCTTCCAAATCTTACTCCTTCACTAATGTCTATTGAGTTGGCCGACCATTCCACGATTCCCGCATGTGGATTGGCGGAAGACGTTTTTGTGAAAGTGGGAAAGTTCTATTATCCGGTAGACTTTATCGTTGTCGATATTCCCACGGATCCTCAAGTTCCTCTCATTTTAGGTCGTTCGTTTTTAGATACGTCTATGGCTTTAATTGATGTGCATGCTAGGAAGATCACCATACGTTTCAACGATGAGGAACTTGTTATAAACGCAACTCAAAATTCTCAAATTTCTCATGTTTATTCCGTTGCAACCATAAACCTCGTTGATATGATTGACGTTTTTTGCGATGAATTTTCACAAGAAGTTTTAGGTTTTGGTGATGATGAAAATAGTGACAATCCCACTATGTTAGATCCCATTCTTGATAATTCCACACCAACCTTCACTCCATTTGAAGGTGGTGGTTTTACGTTGAAAGAATTCGATGTTCCACGTACTTGTGACGAAGACCTAGACAATGATGAGGACTTCTCGATTATCAAGGATTTTCTTAACGATTTCCCATTTCCTCCACCCGAGGAGGTTATGAGTATTGAGCCCAAATCTTCAATTGAGGAAGCACCTATCCTCGAGTTGAAATATTTACCTCCTCATCTCGAATATGTCTTTTTGGAGGAGGACGACAAGTTTCCGGTTATTATTTCGAAAGAACTTTCAAATGATGAAAAAACCGCACTTGTCGATGTTCTAAAGGATCACAAAGGGGCAATTGCGTGGAAGTTATCTGACATTAAGGGTATCGATCCCAAATTTTGTACCCACAAAATCTTAATGGAGGAGGATTACAAGCCCGCAATCCAAAGTCAAAGGAGGGTGAACCCCAAAATTTACGACGTCCTAAAAAAGGAAGTCCTAAAACTACTTGACGCGGGAATGATTTACCCTATTTCCGATAGCCCTTGGGTGAGTCCTATTCATTATCTCCCTAAGAAGGGAGGAATGACCGTTGTGCCAAACGATGCCAACGAGTTAATTCCCACTAGACTCGTGACCGGATGGAGAGTGTGCATTGACTATCGTAAGTTGAATGAAGCCACTCGAAAAGACCATTTTCCCTTGCCCTTCATGGACTAAATGTTGGAGCGTCTTGCTGGAAACGATTTCTATTGCTTTTTAGATGGTTTTTCCGGTTACTTCCAAATCCCCATCGATCCTCGTGATCAAGAAAAAACTACGTTTACGTGTCCATATGGAACGTTTGCCTATCGTAGAATGCCATTTGGACTTTGTAATGCACCGGGAACTTTTCAAAGGTGCATGATGGCTATTTTTCATGATATGATCTAGAAGACGATGGAAGTCTTCATGGATGACTTTTCCGTGTTTGGTAGTTCATTCACTTCGTGTTTGTCGAATCTTGAGAGAATGTTGAAGCGTTGTGAGGAAACCAACCTTGTGCTAAATTGGGAAAAATGTCATTTTATGGTTAAAAGTGGAATCGTCCTAGGGCACAAGGTTTCGAAAGCGGGGATTAAGGTAGAACAAGCTAAGGTAGACGTCCTCGCCAAATTACCTCATCCCAAAACCGTTAAGGGAGTTAGGAGTTTCCTAGGCCATGCGGGCTTTTATCGTCGATTCATCAAGGATTTTTCAAAGATCTCTCGACCTATTACACATCTCCTTGAAAAAGATGCACGTTTTGTATTTGACGAAGATTGTGTACAAGCCTTTGAAATCCTTAAGAGGAAACTTACCGAAGCTCCTATTATTGTTGCTCCCAATTGGAACCTCCCCTTTGAGCTTATGTGTGATGCTAGTGACTACGCTATTGGGGCCGTATTGGGGCAACGTCATGAAAAACACTTCTTGCCTATTCACTATGCTAGCAAGACGATGACCGAGGCTCAATTAAAATACACTACAACGGAGAAGGAATTCCTTGCCGTGGTGTATGCATTTGAGAAATTTCGACCTTATCTCGTCTTAACTAAATGCATAGTTTATACGGATCATTCGGCTATCAAGTATCTCATGGCTAAACAAGATGCAAAGCCGAGATTACTTCGTTGGATTCTCCTCCTTCAAGAATTTGATCACAAAATCGTTGACAAAAAAGGAGCCGAGAATCTAGCGGCCGATCGTCTTTCTCGTTTGGAAGATCCTCACCAAAGTGTTTACAAGCCCAAGGAAATCACCGAAACATTTCTGCTCGAGACACTTGGTGTAGTGAATTCTAAGCTTGATTCTTTGATAGGTGTGTAAACACCCATCCTTTTTACCACTTAACTACAATAATAACTGAGCCAAAACGTGTATTTTATGTCGTAAATGTCGGAATTATGCGTGGTTTGTGTTTTTGTTGTGATTTAGGACGAAATGTGAAAACGGGAGAAAACACGGGCATTTATGGGCTTTTATCGAAGAAAAAGACGAAAGACGAAGTCAAGAAATCAAGAGTGCGAAAAGAACGGAAGTCCAAGACCAATTCTGAAGATTTATCGAAGAAAAAGTCAAAAGACGGAAGTTTACTAAAAGCCGAAGAACTCAAGTCTAATTTATTGAAGAATTACAAGACGAGTTTAAAGAAATCCCGAGACAAAGTCGTTAAAGTCAAAAGATTAAGAAGACAAGGACTTAATCATGCAATTAAGGAAAGAAGAAAGAGGGGAGGAAGCTTCCTAAGCACCTCTCTAATCTCCCCTATAAATAGTTTAGATTTTCCTTCATTTGTTCTTGTTGGCTAATAGTGACAATTAGTTCTTCCACCATTTAATTACTTGCTCTTTAAATTCATGTCAATTTAAATACATTGTCTTGCACTTTTAATACTTTTAATTCCAAGTAAGTGTTCTTTAACTTTGTTGCTTAAATCTTCATTTACCTTTGATCAAGTGTTCTTTTATCTTTCTCTTTCTACCTTTCTTTTGATTTTGGTTTGTTTTGAAAACGGATTAAGCAAGTTTTGCTTAATCACTTTACTTATTCGATTGAAAGTTTTGTCTTTTCCTTTCCCTTTAAGTTTTCATACGAAATAAGCCACAAGTTTGACAATCTTATGTGCTTATTTGGTATTTAGCTTAATTGTTTTCAAAGTTTTTTTAAAAGATTTATCTTTGTAAAATCCATTTCATTAAGTTTCGGCTTTTACATTTCGAAAGGTTTTAACTTTTTAGCTTATTATCTCGTTTTGCTTTCATTTCATTTTAGTATTTGTTACTGCTTATTAGAATCAGCTTATTTAGTTCTTGTGCTTATTACGAATACATCTTCCATCGGAAAGGAGAGTTCCCACATTGTGACAGATTAACCACCTCATTCCGATCGTGACAATCGGTTGAGGGTTTCGCATTCCGACAGAAGGATTGCGATCAGCATTCCGATAGGTTCTTTCCCCCTTATTCCGATCAAGATTCCGATCGCTCATTGCGATCGGATTGCGACGGCTCTTAAGGCTACATTGAGACGAAGTGCTGCCCAAATTTCACTAGCCATATTCTGATGGTTTTGCATTCCGACAGGTGATTCCGATCTGACATTCCGATCTAAGATTCCGATAGGATTGTTCAACATTCCGATAGGCGAAGTGTTATTCCGACAGATTCCATTTCAATCATTCTGACGGTTCACATTCCGATAGAATTCGTACCTATATTCCGATCTGGATTCCGATGGTATTGGTGACAGCATTGCGATCTGGATTCAGATGGTTTGGGGTTTAGAATTATATTTTTGCTTTGTTTTGTTTTTAAGTTACATTTTTAATACTTCGTCAAATTTACTTTTCGTCACGTTTTAATTTTTGTCATCTAATTAGTTTACTTTTCAAAGTTTTAAATATTGCACCACTTACGTTTAATTAGTTTTAGGTTTAAATTAACCGTCATTTACTTTAACGTTTTGTACTTTTAATTTTACTACAACGACACAACTATTTGTTCCACCAAAGAACGACTGAGTCGCATAGTTAACTAGGATTAATTCGATTAGACCACTATAACGAACAATCTTTAACTGAACAAACCAAGTTATCAAATTGTGCCGCTGCCGGCTCTTTTCGTAAAGATTAACGGTTTTCTGTGAGAGACGCGTTGCTTTTTGGGATCCGTTCACTTGTGAGCGTTATTTTCTTGCTTAAAAAATTTCAAAAAATCTATAAAAATTAAAAATTTCCAAAAATTCATAAAAATTAAAAATTTTCAAAAATCCAAAAAGATTTTATTTTTATCTTTATAGTGTATATATATTCTCTTTGTGTTTGGTATTGTTTTCTTTTGATTTCGCAGGTGTATGCGTACTAGATCTTCTAATTATCAAGAGCCCGAGACTCCTGAAGATTTAGTTATGGCAGGTGTAAACAACAACAATAATCCACCGCACCTCAATAATAACAACAACAATGTTCTTCCACAGCCCGATCTTCGGACAATGGAGGAGCTTTGTCAACCTACCATGTTTGGACGAGGAGGACCGATTGCGCCGATGCAAATCACGGCTCCGGAGTTTTCGTTGAAGCACCACATGATTCAGCAAGTGCAAACAAATCCTTTTCGAGGAATGCCTGATGATGATGCCAACAAACACCTCGACAAATTCATTACAATCACTCAAGGCATGAAGTTGCCCGGTGTTACAATGGATGTTCTTCGCCTACAACTCTTCCCACATACTTTATCATACCACGCCGTGAAATGGTTTGATCGTCTCCCGAAGAATTCCATTCATACTTGGGATGACATGACTCAACGCTTTTTGTCGCGCTACTTTCCACCATCCATGGCCACGAGCCTTCGCAATCAAATCAGCGGTTTCATGCAAGAACCCGATGAATCTCTCTTTGATGCTTGGGAAAGATATAATGTCTTGATCGATCGTTGTCCAAACCACAACATGCTCCCTGTGACCTTAATTGATACTTTCTACAACGGTTTGACTTTTCGTGATCGTGATACGATTAATGCAGCCGCCGGTGGCACATTTATGAAAAGGAGACCCGAGGAGTGTAGAGAGCTTATTGAAAACATGACTACTCATCACAAAAACTGGGATTCCTCCGCTTCTTCAAGGAACAATCCGAGAGTCAATGTTTCTTCTACTTCAGCAAACCCCGACATAACCGAATTCACCCGCATGATGACCGAAATGAACAAAAATATCTTGCTTCTCGCTACAAACCAACAACAACAAGTTAAAGCGGTGGCCAATCCTTGTGAGACATGCGGCGGTCCACACTCATACACTGATTGTCCTTCTACTCAAGGAAATCCGGAAAACGTGTATGCAGCTTATGGTAATTATTCACCGGAAAATTACCAAGCTCGACCTCAAGGGGATCGAAATTTGCTGAGTTACCGATCAAACAACTACCTTTCACCCGGTTTTTCTCCTCAAAACCAAAACCTCAACAACAACTACAATAGAAGCAACCAAATCCCACCTAGAGCTTCTAATCCTTATCACCCACCCGCTCAACAAGCCCCACCCATCAATCAAGATGTTGAAGCCATAATGAGAACCTAAGGAGAGCAAATCAAGAATCTACAAAGCCAAATTATCAATTTGAAAGGGGATATCACCAAGCAAGGGAATGACATTAGATCCGAGCTTCGAGATAATATCCAATCCTCCTTCAGCAATCAAACGAATGATTTGAA
Organism: Glebionis coronaria; assembly: GCA_025667525.1. Classification (NCBI taxonomy): domain Eukaryota; kingdom Viridiplantae; phylum Streptophyta; class Magnoliopsida; order Asterales; family Asteraceae; genus Glebionis; species Glebionis coronaria. The sequence continues at coordinate 195,794,629 of CM046882.1, read as the reverse complement.
GAATATGTTGGCTAGTTTCTTGCCCACTACTCAACCCTCTACCTCGAGTTCTCTACCTTCAAACACCGTCACCAACCCACGAGCGAATGTGAGTGCTATTACTACCCGTAGTGGAGTAACCATAGTAGGACCACCTATCCCGCCCCCATCATCTACACCTCCTCCACCACCATTTATCCCTACTCCTCCCATACCTAGTATTAGTGCACCATTACCGTCTCCGCCTCTTCATGACGAAGTACCCACCATGAATCCTCCACCAACCCCACCTCCCACCTTTAACCCTTCAACATCTCAACCTTTACCTGCTACACCTACACCTTCACCACCAAAAACCAATATTCCTTATCCATCTCGCTTAGGCAATGACAAAATGCACACCAAGGATGACATTCAAGTGTCAAACTATTTGAAGAAAGTTTCGGAAATGACCGTCACTTTCCCCTTTTTGAAGCTCTAGCACAAATGCCTAAATTTGTTAAGATGTTTAAGGAATTGCTTAGCAAAAAAGAGAAGATGGCCGAGTTTGTTAATACTCGATTGAATGAAAATTGTTCTGCCTTCCTTCTTAAAGAACTTCCGGAGAAACTTGGAGATCCCGGTCGTTTTGTGCTTCCTTGTACTTTTAACCAAACCGACAAATTTACTCCCTTAGCCGATCTCGGGGCAAGTATTAATTTGATGCCTTTAAATGTTTGGAAAAAGTTATCATTGCCCGACCTTACACCCACCAAAATGACTCTTGAGCTAGCCAATCGCACTCTCTCTTACCCCGTTGGTATTGCCGAAGATGTGTTCATTAAAGTTGGCACATTCACTTTTCCGGTAGACTTCGTCGTTGTTGATTATGAAATGGACCCTCGTATTCTGTTAATACTTGGGCGCCCATTTTTGAGAACCGGTAGAGCTTTAATTGATGTGGATAAATGTGAGCTCATTTTAAGAGTCGGGGATGATGCACAAGTGTTTGAAATAGGGAAGCTTACAAGCAAATCCTTTGGAGGCCGAGAATCAGCGAATATGATTAATGTGCTTGATGATTTTGTCGTCTACAACAATCCGCTATTCGATTCTTGCATTGATAATCCACTTTTTCAAGATGAGGTGGATGATTCTCTCTCCAATTTGGAACCTTCACCCATATATGATTCTCCACCGATCTTTGATGCTTATGATGATGATTCTAGCTCAGATTCGGATGATTATGATGACTTTCCTTCCGAATATCCCGACATGCCCACCTATGATGATTTTTATGAGGCCGATACTCTTTCGAGTGATTCTTCTCATGATGAAAATCCTACGCCATCACTTGATCCTACTTTGGATGATTACTCATTTGAGGAAGACTTTTCAACTTTTCTCAATACTTACTTCCCTCATGAGAGTGATGCTCCTCCTTTAGACTTTGATGATTATAGTCTTGATCCTATTTTGGATTTGAAGAAAATTCTTTCAAAGGAGAAGCAACCGGTCGACACCAACATCCGCAGCACATATGATTTAACACCTCTTTGTCCACCTTCTGAGGACGAGGTTGTGCATTTTCTTCACGGACCATCTTCGAATTCTGCTGAGCATGAGTGCTATTTTCCCCTAAAGGAAAAGTTGTTCGACCCCGGTATCGAAATTTTTTAAGCCATCTCAGTATCCATCTGATGAAATAAAAGGAAAGATTTTTGGACCTACTGAAGATATGCTTGCACCTCTTCACCCTTTCTCCCACCATGCTCCATCTTTGCTTAAGGGAACCTTGCCTACTTTTCTTTGGCTTACCTTGTTCGCCTTAAGCTTGTGCTATTTGATGGACGAAAACTATGTCTTTGATCCCGGTGGATATGTTTCTTGCTTCCTTCCATGATAATCAAGGTCGAGTCAGGCTCACGACTCGGTTAACAAAAAATCAAGCGCTTCTTGGGAGGCAACCCATGTATCTTTTAGCTTTCTTTATCCTAAGTGTAGGGGATACCCGTTGGTGTTTGCTCTCTCCTCTCTTCTCATATTCAGGGATTCGAGCGCTCAATGATCCACTCTTGATGATTTTTGACGACCCGTGATTCCGTGTTCCCTTCTTCCCGGTTCTATCCTAAACTCTTTTCGATTCACTATTTTATATTTCTCAATATTAAAATAGGAATCTCGTTAGTTGTCTTTTCCTTAGCGAGATTTAAACAACGTGCACAATGTCCTAAGTGTAGGGGAGTTTACTCCCACATGCTTATACATTGAGGACAATGTGTATCTTAAGTGTAGGGGGGACTTCTGTCGAAGTTAAGTGGTGTTTTCCTTGTATTTGTCCTCATTTTAACCGGAAAATCAATTTTTCGACATTTTTCAAAATTTTTGATCTATTTTGGCCTATTAGTTTTTCCCTTTGTATAGTTATTTTCTTTCTTTACTAGAATAAATTTAATAAAGTAGTTTTAATTTTAAACGTTGTGAATCTTTTGACTCAACCTGAGTTTACTTATCTAAGTTTACTCTAGCTAGTATCCTTAACGTGTTTAAGTCAAGTTTTGCTAGGCTTTTATATAGGGAGCTATAAAACGCGAAAGTCTTAACTCTCACGGGTTAAGAACAAGAACTTTTCGCAAGTTCCTATAATTTATCCTAGAGAGTCGTTTATCAAGGGAACTTTAAAATGCGTTACTAAAACTTCAAAAAGTCTAAGAATTTGCAAGATCCTATAGGCGACTCGAAAACCCAAAACTTTGATTTAATAGGCTAAGCATCCACGAGTCTCATTCCTTGAGATTTTAAACTGTGGAGAACGAGAGATGATAGAGTCAATTATAAGTTTGGTATTCTTTCGTGAATTTATGTGAGTTAATTATAAGCCTATTCTCCCATCGCCTGCTAATAAATTTATCTGCAATAAATAAGGTTGTACGATTTGAAAAGTTTCTTAGCTTCTAGCCCAAGATCGTTTAAAAGTTGTTCGGTATGGATTAGAGTTCATAGCCAAGGCATAACTTATTGAAGCGGGATGCGAAGATTGGCGAGTCCAAAAAGGTCCTAACAAGACATGAGGGCTACATTTTGTTGCTAAAGATCCAAAGTGATGTGAAGAATCATTTATCAAAAATCAATATGAAGGATCGAGACACACGACGAAAAGCAAATACTCCCGTAAAGATCATGGAGAAGTCTATCCAAAAAGGCCCTAACAAGGTATGAGGATAAATAGATCCAAGTCCAAAAAGGAGGCGAATCGTTGTATATCAAAGTCCAAAATAAAGATTGGAGAAAAATGAAGAAGTCGTGGTCCAAATATGAAGAATCTCTCAAATCGCGAAGTGAGTTATGCCAAGATGTGAACTTTATGAGGTCCCGAGAAGCAGTTTTAAAAGATTTTGTCCTTTAGCTATGATGAGACTGTAATTATACATAGTCTCATCGTCCAAAACGGGCTTAAAATGCATTAAATATCATTAAATATACCAAATATATGCTCGTGTTTGTTACTTGTGTATTTTTAGGTACGGATATTGAGGAAATGGCAAATTATCACAAGAATCAATAAAAAACGAACACGGGAAACGAAGCCGCACAAAGAACCGGACCCGAATGTTGATTTTCCAAAGAAGTCCTTGAAGTTTGAAGATTGCTCAAGATTGGCCCCTCATCTTTTGAAGACTTGTCATTTATACCCTTGTAAAACTCAAAAATTACATAAGGGTCCCTAAAATGTCAAGATAATGCATGTTTAGCCCTTGAATTTGGGTCAAAGTTACAAAAGAAGCCCTTATGATAAGTTGTTAAAGTAATTGTGCCAAATTTAGCAACTTCATCAAAGATATAACAAAGGAGTTTTGTTATGGGCTGTTGGAAACTTGCTATGAAGACATTTTGAGAGTGCAGGGACCTAAGTTGCCATTTCCCTAAGTTTTAATCATAAACCTGGAGGAAAACATGTTTTATTACCACTTAACAAATCTAACACCCCTTTTTAAACTCAGGAACCCTAACCTAATTACCCAGGATTAATCCTTCACCAATCATTGGGCGAGTTCAAATTTACATGGGGTTTTTGATCATTACCCCACACACACCAACCCTACATACCCAGATTAGACGACACCTCATCACATGGTCCTCACAAGATTCCTCTAAGTCACGGGTTCATCTTATTGACTGACAATTTAGACCAAATCCGCGGCTGAAGATGAAAACGTGTTCCCCACAACAATATGAAGGTCTCAGATTAATCGCCAACATCTAGCAATCACATGATACCCAAGAAGGCTCTAGAAGACAAAATCAAAAGAAGCATATCCGTTTTTGATGCTGGGGTAGTTTGGGAACTTCATTTCGGTTAGGGTTTATGTAGTTGGTCCTCACATACTTGTATAAATAGGACTAGTAGCAGATAGCTTAGTTTTGGGTTCCAAATTTTCTATTCTTCTAGTTTGTAATTCGAATTTAGATTAATAAAAAGTTGAGTTCCAAGATTTTAAATTATTGTCATTTACTTTTAAAAAGCATTTTACTTTTCAGTCGATTTATTTTTAAAAGGTTGTTTCAAGTTCGGTTTGAGTTTTAAATTGATCAAGTTTTAAGTTTTGTGAAAGGTTTTTGAAAGAAAAAAAGTAAAAAATCATTGATTTGTATTGTTTCTATTCATGTTTGTTATTCTTAGCAGGGTTTGGGGAAGCTTGTGATCGTGCGATCACATGAGCTCTTAACTTCCGAGAGCATGGAAGTGTGCTCTTGAGGTATGCACTCCACTGCCTCTTTATTTTTTTATTTTTTTTCCTTATCCATGTGAATGTTTATTTGCGCTTTATGTTCGTTTGGTGTTTTGATGAAACCCGTTTTGTTCTTGATTATATTTTGGCTATAATTTGGTGTTTGTGGAATTTAAAATCAAGAATTTTTTGTTAAAATATGGTTTCCAAGTTTATAGAGAGTGTTTGGGACAGTGAGATTTGAGGGGAGTTGTAGACCCTCGAAGCTCACTTAGCTCTGCACAATCTTTGTGAGCCTTGGGAAGCTTGTTTTTGCACAAGAGAGTAAAGGTTTTAGGTTACAAATCTGTTTTGCGTATGTGTGTGGGCAAAAATCTGTTATATGCACTAAAGTATACTAAGTTGCTGATTTTGAAGTTGGATTCGTGTTCTAGTAAGAGTAGTCTGTTAGATCCTAGGAGTATTTAAGTTCTTTTTTACTTTGCTGGTTTTCTAGTAACATATGGTAAGACCTTTTATGGTCCTTGCGCCCACTATCTAACTGTTAAGGGAGGGTGTGGAATCTGCTTATATTTTTGCATATACTTTCTTTATATACTCACTGTGTATGCTTATTGGGGTTTTGTGTGGGCTTGTAAGAGATTGTTAAGAGCTTTAATTCTGCACACAAGAAGTGTAGATGTCCAAATACTTATGTTTGAGGTGGGATTATAAATAGGCCTTCACTGTTAGAGTTTGCATCAGCAGCCCTTGCCATTTTTATTTGAGGATTTAGATTCTAAAAATTGGCATACTCATAGTTTAAGTATTGATAATAATCTGTTTTTAGTCTATTTTGATTTTCTAGCTTATTATAGGATTATAACTTACCTTGAAATTGGACTTTAAAAGAGTTATTTGCACATGTTATAGCCTATTGCTCATAGTTCCTTCATTACTTGCATTTGATAATTTCCTAGTTAATTTTGATTCTGAGCTTGATATTTGTGCTGTATTGTTTTCTGTGTATTAGTATGTAACTCGTGTTTGTGAGCTGACAGCTTATGTTAATAAGCTGTGGCTTAGTTTTAGATCAACAAAATATATAATAAAAAAAAAGAGAGAAAGTAGACAGTGAGCGGGGATCAAACCCCTGACCTGCACACCACACCAGATGCAGCATAACACAAGTGACCATCTGATATGTGAACATATTTTGTTAGTGTTCCCCTCCCTTTCCTTTATATTGCTGTTCCAGACACAAAGATAAAAGAAATAAAACAGAAAAGAGAGCAGTAGGGGGGCTCGAACCCCAGACCTGGGAGAAGCAATACGGACGCAACACCAACAATAAATACCAACTGCTCTATGAGCAATTCTTGTTACAGCTTCTAATTTAGTTTCTTTTGAACTCTTTTTTTTATTTATTTTCTAATATAGAAAAACGTGTGCAAAAGAAAAAGGGGAGCAACTGGGTTTCGAACCCCTGACCTTTCCTTACCATACACAGCGCTTCAGTAACCCACCCCTTAACCATCTACTCTCCTTATTCCTTTTGTTAACATTCTCTTTTGTTTTCTATCTATACGCGTTTTTGTTTTCCTTTTTAGTTTTTTTTAATAATTGTTGTAGCTTATTCACAGCTTTTTTGGAGCTTATTCGTTAAGCATTTTATTTTTCCTAAGTCTTGTTTACTATTATAAAGTTTTCTGAAATTTTTGAGATTTTTTCAAAATTGTTTAATATTTTTAAAGTATTTAATTAGTTTAAATTCGTTTTTAATTCATAATAAAAATATAAAAGTCAAAAAAATATAATTTCTGTTTCAAAAATTTTCTTTTGTCATTTAGAATGTAGAAAAAATAATTTTGCTTTCGTAAAGTTTTAAAATTTGATATTTTGCTTTAATATCGCGTTTTTTTTGTTTTCGTACTATTTTAGTTCAAATTCGTAGATTTGTTTTTTTAGCCCGTTTGTTTTTTTTTTAATAATTTTTATTACTCTTTTCAAGTTTATAAAGTTTATTTTTAGTTAAGTTTTCAAATAATTTGGATTTCGTCTTTTTCTTAGTTATTTTATTTATTTAGGTTTTTTAATTAACTTTAAAATTCTATAATAAATAATTTAAGCACTTTAAAAAAATTTTGGTTTGCGTATTTTTCCTAGTTAGGATTTTTAGAACATTTTAGTAATTTTTAATTATTTTTAGGTAAAATTTTTCGTTGGGTCGCGTTTTTACGTTCGTACGTATACGCGTTTCGACCGTTTTTAGCGTAATTCGTTTCCATTTTCCCTTCTTTATTTCTTTCCAAAAACGTAACAACTCGATTAAATAACGTCTATAATTTTTGGCTAAACACCATACCTCCACCGAGAACGAACTCGATTATTCGTCTTTACGTTTTTCCTAAAACGTATTAATTAATACTTACCACGACTTAGCGTTTGCTTTCTTTTTCCTAAAAGATAGTAAACGACTAAAAACCGCAACATCAAATGGCGCCGCTGCCGGGGAGGTGTGTTTAGCCATATTTGTTTATCGTGTTTATTTGAGTGTTTACGTTTTTATCGTAAATACTTCTTTTTATTTCTCTATACTATTAGCCATACAAATAAATAGTGTTAAATAGAACTCTATTAACACAAAATCGTTTTCTCGTTTTTATTGTATATAATATATTGTATTTACGTAGAACAATTAATAAACAATAGTATCCAAATACGCGAGAAATCGCACCTCAATAGTTGAGCGTTCCGGTCACTATTGTTGTATCGAATTCAAACGAAATCAAAGGCAAAATAGATAAATACTCTTAATTGATTTAATCTCGATAAATACAAACTATAAGGTGGGTATAAGGCGGTTGTATTTCACGACCTAAGGAAAAAAGGCTCTTAAGTGCTTCGCGCCGCCTCGTTTTCTCCGCTCGCTTGTGCGTATTTTGAAAGTGACGATTAATTAGGGGTTTGCCAACTCAAGTATTATTAATCTATTTTTGTGAGTTTTAATTATTGAACCTCGAAACGTTTTGGCGTTCCGCCAACGTTTCAAAGTCGACGAGGGTTTTTACTTCACGTAATTATCTTCATTCTTCTTGGATTCATTAATCGAGACATTTGATTAGTGGATAGTTTTTGTAGATTAATTTCTATGTAATACACCAAAATTCAAAAAAAAATTATTAAAAAACCAAAAACACAAAAAGATTCTTCGATTTTTTCTTCTATTTTCATAATTCTCTTCTTTCACCCTCTATAACGTTTAATTCTCGAATCGACTTTCTCGTTGCATCATGTCGAATGATGGTGGATATTATTCGTGTCAATATTGTGGAGGCCCGCCCGATGGTGCCAATTGTTTTAATTGTAAGGTTATTGGAGGTCGAGAGGGTTATATCTATAACTCCGCTCCACGTGATCATGGTGATAATTTTCAATCTTACGACCAAGATCACCCATCGTCTTCGTTCTATTCGTCTTTTAATTGTGATCAAAATCAAAATGATGGAATGAATCAAAACGCCTTTTGTGACTATGTGAGACGAAATAATGCAAACTTAACGATGATTCAAGAACAAGTTACGAACCTTAAGGAACATCACAAAAAACAATTAGAAACTCAAAAGGAATTTTACTTAAAGGAAATGGCCTCCATGAGAACCGAGTTGGAAAACGAATATGATGCCGCTTATAAAGAACAAGAACGTTTATCTGACCAAGTTGACGAGAGATGGGATAAAATTGTTGATAAAGTTGTGGAGGCTTACACTAATAAGCAAAATGAACTTCTTTCAACGATTGAGACCTTAGAAAAAAAAGTAGCTTCATACGAGTCGAGTTCTTCATCGAACGTCACCAATCCTAATCTCGAGGGAGAGGTTCAAGTTATTTCGACTCCTAAGACTCGTACGTCTCGTATTGATCCCAATCTCTCGAATTTTAGAGTCGTGCAACCTTCGTCGTCTTGCAAAAACGTTGAGGAAACAAAAACGTCATCCAACGAAGTTTTGAAAAATGTTTTTGAAAATAAACCAAAGGAAAAACTCGTAGGATACTTGGGATATTTAAATCTTGTACCTTCTAAACCTAATTTTTCTAATGAGGATGAAATTATTGAGGATTTTCTAAATCAATATACACTTAATTTTGACAAAGAAATCCCATCAAATGATTTTAAAAAAGAAAAATGTGAAAAGGTTTTAAAGGAAATCGTTGAACCCTCGTCTTTACAAGATGAACGAAAATTAATTCCGAAGGGACGTGTTAGTAGTTTTGCTAAAATGTTTGAAAACCCACGTTCGATCCCTTCGAAGGACAAAGTTGAGACCGTCAAGGCAAAATCGTCACGAGACGAGCCTTTTACTCCTAATCTCACACCGAGTGAGATTTTGGATTTATCATGTGAGAAGTCCGCCGATGGCCTTGCTCACATCGATACGTTTTTCGATGTCGAGGTCGAAACGACAAAGGCAAAATCTTCAATCGAAGAGCCTTCTTTTCCTAGTTTCACGACGGTTGAAGCTAGCAACTCGATTATCGACGACTTTATTGCTCGACCTCTTCCACGAGGAAGAGAAGACGTTTTTGATCCCGATGGAGACTTTTCCGAGATCAAACGTATTCTTGATGATCCGCCTTCTATTTTCGAGTTTGATGAGGACCGTTGCATTAGCCCGGAGGGGGATGTTTTATTAATCGATTCAAGTTTTAAAAATTCAAATCCTCCTCCCGCCTTCAAGATAAATGTGGAAATTTTAAGTGTGCCTAGAATTGTTTTAGAAACACCAAATATTTTCAGTTTAATCAACTTGGGTTTTCGTAATAATGAGTTTAAAAATGAAAAAGGAAAAGATTTTACAAGTGATTTGAAATTTTTTCCAAAGATAACTCCGTCATCACCTCGCTTAATTGAGCTTGCTACAAACGCGTCTACTTCTTTCGACGATGTTTTGTGTGGATCTAGTATGGGGGAAGCCCCATTTGTTCCCTCACACTTCTCCACCGAGGACGAGATTTTTGACCCCGGTATCACGTTTAAGATAAAATCTCGGTCTTTTACCGAAGTAGTCACTAGAAATCCTTTCTACACTTACGGTGAGAGTTTACCTCGAGTAACTCGATTTTTATGCCCTACCATTGTCCCACCCTTCTCTTCTTATGCTATTTTCTTGTGTCCCTTTGGGACGTTGTTACTTGAAGTCGTGTTGTTTCGTTTATCATCCGAAAACGAAGACACGATCTTCGATCCCGGTATAGAGGTTTTGCCTTTATATACGGTTGCTTTTGGGCCTTGATTACATGTAAGTCCCACCAAAAATGACCGAACCTAGGATATCCCTAAATGATCACATTTATGGGGATTCGAGTCGAGCTTTTGACTCGGTTATCAAAAACAAGGTGCCTCGTGGGGGATTCTCATGCTTATCCTTGTAAATATTATTGCTTTTTAGTTAATCCTAATGTGAGGGGATTTGTGCCCTTCCAACCTTTGTTCCGTGGTTGTTTGTGAATTGTGGTTTTTGGATAATCATGATCTTCACGATTGGAGCCTCTCGTGTTCGTTTTATGGGAGCACTCGATCGTTTGCTTTGAAGAATTTCTCGATATCCACATGATATATCTTTTGATGTTCTAACCTTAGGTTTTTAGCACACTTCATAAACGGCTATTAATTTAATGGTTACACCCTTTCCATGCTAGATTAAGCATTCGACTACGTCTCTAGTATGGGGGTTTTCCAACCCTTAGACTCGAAACATTGAGGACAATGTTTAACTTTAGTATGGGGGGGTGAGTAGATACTTTACCTTGCTTACGTCAACACGCAATCCAAAATTTCATCTTTTTGTTATCGTTTTGTTGCAAAATAAGGCTAAAAATGGCCAAATTTTAAAATTTTTCTTGTTTTTCATAAGTGTTTAAGACACGAATGTAGGTTTTCCGATAGTGAGAATAAGAGTAATTTTTTACTCGACCGTGCGTGTTGAGCACTTAGCTTCGATTCCTTAACTTTTTAGGCTAAGTCTCTTAAATGAGGACGAGAAATGATAGAGTTATTTATAAGTCTCGTAATCGTCACGATCTCATGTGTAGTAATTATTAGCTTATTCTCCCCACGCTTTTGCATAATAAATTGTTAATAAATATTGATTTGGCGGTTTAGTCACTATTGTTGGTTTCTAATTTGTTTTAGTAGCTTCCATGTAATTAAATTGGGAAAACATTAAGGTATCGCCAGCGTCACGGTTTTGAAGTATTGGCAACCCGAATAATCGAAAGCTTCACCCAGTAATAAGATTTCAAGTGCTCACCTAAATCAAGCAAACAATTTGAAGCCCCACAAGGCCTAAAATCTATGCAAAATTGAAAGTGAATCAAGCCTTAATCTTTGAAGCTTTAAAGATCCAAAATTCGCTTTAGCGTGAGGATATACGTCTTTGGCTAATAAAACCACCGATGATGGCGGATAATAAAAGGCAAGGCAAGACCGAAGTCATAATAAAAGCTTCATGGCGAAGTTGAATAAAAGATGGAGGTAAACCAAAGATAATAAGGCCCTTCCGTTAGGGGGCATATAAAAGTCTTGGTAATAAGTCTCATGTTCAAAACCGTTATAAAACCGTGTTTATCGATCCTTCTTGTTGACTTAATTTTTTGACATCGTTGTCTATTAGGGTGAATTATTAATTTAATGATTTTGGTTACACCGTTGAAACTCTATTTTTAGACTTAATCTCTATTCACGCATAAGTCAATGATGTATCCTCGTGATCATTAAGACAAAATAAAATATAAGAGATACCAAGTAGGAATAAGGGAGTTTAGGTTCGTAATTAACACTCATGAGATGTGACCGTGTTGCTAACTTATAATAACAATGATCTCGTTACACGCTTAGCATGGAATTGGGTGAAAATCAAGGACGACGAAATTATTTCTAACGAAGCATTCACGTGTTCTTGTTCTATGATCCTAAAAGTCACTTTTTCGTGATGAAAACAATACATTATGTCTAAAACACGTGTAGTAGTTTATTTAAATTTATGTCTTCAATAAATGTCATCATAAAATGAATTTTGGAAGTGCTATGATACTTAATTCTAGCATTGCGTGGGGACACGGCAATGGTTTAGTATGGGGGAGTGATGAGACTGTAATTATACATAGTCTCATCGTCCAAAACGGGCTTAAAATGCATTAAATATCATTAAATATACCAAATATATGCTCGTGTTTGTTACTTGTGTATTTTTAGGTACGGATATTGAGGAAATGGTAAATTATCACAAGAATCAATAAAAAACGAACACGGGAAACGAAGCCGCACAAAGAACCGGACCCGAATGTTGATTTTCCAAAGAAGTCCTTGAAGTTTGAAGATTGCTCAAGATTGGCCCCTCATCTTTTGAAGACTTGTCATTTATACCCTTGTAAAACTCAAAAATTACATAAGGGTCCCTAAAATGTCAAGATAATGCATGTTTAGCCCTTGAATTTGGGTCAAAGTTACAAAAGAAGCCCTTATGATAAGTTGTTAAAGTAATTGTGCCAAATTTAGCAACTTCATCAAAGATATAACAAAGGAATTTAGTTATGGGCTGTTGGAAACTTGCTATGAAGACATTTTGAGAGTGCAGGGACCTAAGTTGCCATTTCCCTAAGTTTTAATCATAAACCTGGAGGAAAAACATGTTTTATTACCACTAAACAAATCTAACACCCCTTTTTAAACTCAGGAACCCTAACCTAATTACCCAGGATTAATCCTTCACCAATCATTGGGCGAGTTCAAATTTACATGGGGTTTTTGATCATTACCCCACACACACCAACCCTACATACCCAGATTAGACGACACCTCATCACATGGTCCTCACAAGATTCCTCTAAGTCACGGGTTCATCTTATTGACTGACAATTTAGACCAAATCCGTGGCTGAAGATGAAAACGTGTTCCCCACAACAATATGAAGGGCTCAGATTAATCGCCAACATCTAGCAATCACATGATACCCAAGAAGGCTCTAGAAGACAAAATCAAAAGAAGCATATCTGTTTTTGATGCTGGGGTAGTTTGGGAACTTCAGTTCGGTTAGGGTTTATGTAGTTGGTCCTCACATACTTGAATAAATAGGACTAGTAGCAGATAGCTTAGTTTTGGGTTCCAACTTTTCTATTCTTCTAGTTTGTAATTCGAATTTAGATTAATAAAAAGTTGAGTTCCAAGATTTTAAATTATTGTCATTTACTTTTAAAAAGCATTTTACTTTTCAGTCGATTTATTTTTAAAAGGTTGTTTCAAGTTCGGTTTGAGTTTTAAATTGATCAAGTTTTAAGTTTTGTGAAAGGTTTTTGAAAGAAAAAAAGTAAAAAATCATTGATTTGTATTGTTTCTATTCATGTTTGTTATTCTCAGCAGGGTTTGGGGAAGCTTGCGATCGTGCGATCACATGAGCTCTTAACTTCCGAGAGCATGGAAGTGTGCTCTTGAGGTATGCACTCCACTGCCTCTTTATTTTTTTATTTTTTGTCCTTATCCATGTGAATGTTTATTTGCGCTTTATGTTCGTTTGGTGTTTTGATGAAACCCGTTTTGTTCTTGATTATATTTTGGCTATAATTTGGTGTTTGTGGAATTTAAAATCAAGAATTTTTTGTTAAAATATGGTTTCCAAGTTTATAGAGAGTGTTTGGGACAGTGAGATTTGAGGGGAGTTGTAGACCCTCGAAGCTCACTTAGCTCTGCACAATCTTTGTGAGCCTTGGGAAGCTTGTTTTTGCACAAGAGAGTAAAGGTTTTAGGTTACAAATCTGTTTTGCGTATGTGTGTAGGCAAAAATATGTTATATGCACTAAAGTATACTAAGTTGCTGATTTTGAAGTTGGATTCGTGTTCTAGTAAGAGTAGTCTGTTAGATCCTAGGAGTATTTAAGTTCTTTTTTACTTTGCTGGTTTTCTAGTAACATATGGTAAGAACTTTTATGGTCCTTGCGCCCACTATCTAACTGTTAAGGGAGGGTGTGGAATCTGCTTATATTTTTGCATATACTTTCTTTATATACTCACTGTGTATGCTTATTGGGGTTTTGTGTGGACTTGTAAGAGATTGTTAAGAGCTTTAATTCTGCACACAAGAAGTGTAGATGTCCAGATACTTATGTTTGAGGTGGGATTATAAATAGGCCTTCACTCTTAGAGTTTGCATCAGCAGCCCTTGCCATTTTTATTTGAGGATTTAGATTCTGAAAATTGGCATACTCATAGTTTAAGTATTGATAATAATCTGTTTTTAGTCTATTTTGATTTTCTAGCTTATTATAGGATTATAACTTACCTTGAAATTGGACTTTAAAAGAGTTATTTGCACATGTTATAGCCTACTGCTCATAGTTCCTTCATTACTTGCATTTGATAATTTCCTAGTTAATTTTGATTCTGAGCTTGATATTTGTGCTGTATTGTTTTCTGTGTATTAGCATGTAACTCGTGTTTGTGAGCTGACAACTTATGTTAATAAGCTGTGGCTTAGTTTTAGATCAGCAAAATATATAATAAAAAAAGAGAGAAAGTAGACAGTGAGCGGGGATCAAACCCCTGACCTGCATACCACACCAGACGCAGCATAACACAAGTGACCATCTGATCTGTGAACATATTTTGTTAGTGTTCCCCTCCCTTTCCTTTATATTGTTGTTCCAGACACAAAGATAAAAGAAATAAAACAGAAAAAAGAGCAGTAGGGGGGCTCGAACCCCAGACCTGGGAGAAGCAATACGGACGCAACACCAACAACAAATACCAACTGCTCTATGAGCAATTCTTGTTACAGCTTCTAATTTAGTTTCTTTTGAACTCTTTTTTTATTTATTTTCTAATATAGAAAAACGTGTGCAAAAGAAAAAGGGGAGCAACTGGGTTTCGAACCCCTGACCTTTCCTTACCATACACAGCACTTCAGTAACCCACCACTTAACCATCTACTCTCCTTATTCCTTTTGTTAACATTCTCTTTTGTTTTCTATCTATACGCGTTTTTGTTTTCCTTTTTAGTTTTTTTTTTAATAATTGTTGTAGCTTATTCACAGCTTTTTTGGAGCTTATTCGTTAAGCATTTTATTTTTCCTAAGTCTTGTTTACTATTATAAAGTTTTCCGAAATTTTTGAGATTTTTTCAAAATTGTTTAATATTTTTAAAGTATTTAATTAGTTTAAATTCGTTTTTAATTCATAATAAAAAATATAAAAGTCAAAAAAATATAATTTCTGTTTCGAAAATTTTCTTTTGTCATTTAGAATGTAGAAAAAATAATTTTGCTTTCGTAAAGTTTTAAAATTTGATATTTTGCTTTAATATCGCGTTTTTTTTGTTTTCGTACTATTTTAGTTCAAATTCGTAGATTTGTTTTTTTAGCCCGTTTGTTTTTTTTTTATAATTTTTATTACTCTTTTCAAGTTTATAAAGTTTATTTTTAGTTAAGTTTTCAAATAATTTGGATTTCGTCTTTTTCTTAGTTATTTTATTTATTTAGGTTTTTTAATTAACTTTAAAATTCTATAATAAATTATTTAAGCACTTTAAAAAAATTTTGGTTTGCGTATTTTTCCTAGTTAGGATTTTTAGAACATTTTGGTAATTTTTAATTATTTTTAGGTAAAATTTTTCGTTGGGTCGCGTTTTTACGTTCGTACGTATACGCGTTTCGACCGTTTTTAGCGTAATTCGTTTCCATTTTCCCTTCTTTATTTCTTTCCAAAAACGTAACAACTCGATTAAATAACGTCTATAATTTTTGGCTAAACACCATACCTCCACCGAGAATGAACTCGATTATTCGTCTTTACGTTTTTCCTAAAACGTATTGATTAATACTTACCACGACTTAGCGTTTGCTTTCTTTTTCCTAAAAGATAGTAAACGACTAAAAACCGCAACATCAAGCTAACTATTGATTAAATCGTCCCACTTTATTTTCAGCCTAAATAACTATCGAAATAAGTCAACAATGCATCCTCGTGATCATTCAAGACAATAATAAAATATAAGAGATACACCTAGGAATAAGGGAGTCTAAGTGAATAATTGGCCCACATGAGTTCGTGTTAGTTTGCTAACTTATAATAACAATGATCTCGTTTTTAAGCTTGGTTTAGAGAAAGTGAAAACTTGAGGATGATGATTATTCATAACATTTTCAAAATCCGAAGGTATGTTTTTTATTTCTTTACTTTGAATGTTTATAATTTGCTATCTCTTTAATAAAGGCCAAAGTGGATTGATTATGATGAAAAGTGTAATCGTGCTTTGTAACTAATACATTGCATGAGGACATTGCAATGGTCAAGTGTAGGGGATTTGATAGGTGTGTAAACACCCATCCTTTTTACCACTTAACTACAATAATAACCGATCCAAAACGTGTATTTTATGTCGTAAATGTCGAAATTATGCGTGGTTTGTGTTTTTGTTGTGATTTAGGACGAAAATGTGAAAACGGGAGAAAACACGGGCATTCACGGGCTTTTATCGAAGAAAAAGACGAAATACGAAGTCAAGAAATCAAGAGTGCGAAAAGAACGGAAGTCCAAGACCAATTCTGAAGATTTATCGAAGAAAAAGTCAAAAGACGGAAGTTTACTAAAAGCCGAAGAACTCAAGTCTAATTTATTGAAGAATTACAAGACGAGTTTAAAGAAATCCCGAGACAAAGTCGTTAAAGTCAAAAGATTAAGAAGACAAGGACTTAATCATGCAATTAAGGAAAGAAGAAAGAGGGGAGGAAGCTTCCTAAGCACCTCCCTAATCTCCCCTATAAATAGTTTAGATTTTCCTTCATTTGTTCTTGTTGGCTAATAGTGACAATTAGTTCTTCCACCATTTAATTACTTGCTCTTTAAATTCATGTCAATTTAAATACATTGTATTGCACTTTTAATACTTTTAATTCCAAGTAAGTGTTCTTTAACTTTGTTGCTTAAATCTTCATTTACCTTTGATCAAGTGTTCTTTTATCATTCTCTTTCTACCTTTCTTTTCATTTTGGTTTGTTTTGAAAACGGATTAAGCAAGTTTTGCTTAATCACTTTACTTATTCGATTGAAAGTTTTGTCTTTTCCTTTCCCTTTAAGTTTTCATACGAAATAAGCCACAAGTTTGACAATCTTATGTTCTTATTTGGTATTTAGCTTAATTGTTTTCAAAGTTTTTTTTAAAAGATTTATCTTTGTAAAATCCATTTCATTAAGTTTCGTCTTTTACATTTCGAAAGGTTTTAACTTTTTAGCTTATTGTCTCGTTTTGCTTTCATTTCATTTTAGTATTTGTTACTGCTTATTAGAATCAGCTTATTTAGTTCTTGTGCTTATTACGAATACATCTTCCATCGGAAAGGAGAGTTCCCACATTGCGACAGATTAACCACCTCATTCCGATCGTGACAATCGGTTGAGGGTTTCGCATTTCGACAGAAGGATTGCGATCAGCATTCCGATAGGTTCTTTCCCCCTTATTCCGATCAAGATTCCGATCGCTCATTGCGATCGGGATTGCGACGGCTCTTAAGGCTACATTGAGACGAAGTGCTGCCCAAATTTCACTAGCCATATTCTGATGGTTTTGCATTCTGACAGGTGATTCCGATTTGACATTCCGATCTAAGATTTCGATAGGATTGTTCAACATTCCGACAGGCGAAGTGTTATTCCGACAGATTCCATTTCAATCATTTCGACGGTTCACATATTCGTACCTATATTCCGATCTGGATTCCGATGGTATTGGTGACAACATTGCGATCTGGATTCAGATGGTTTGGGGTTTAGAATTATATTTTTGCTTTGTTTTGTTTTTAAGTTACATTTTTAATACTTCGTCAAATTTACTTTTCGTCACGTTTTAATTTTTGTCATCTAATTAATTTACTTTTCAAAGTTTTAAATATTGCACCATTTACGTTTAATTAGTTTTACGTTTAAATTAACCGTCATTTACTTTAACGTTTTGTACTTTTAATTTTACTACAACGACACAACTATTTGTTCCACCAAAGAACGACTGAGTCGCATAGTTAACTAGGATCAATTCGATTAGACCACTATAACGAACAATCTTTAACTGAACAAACCAAGTTGTCATTCTTCCACCCCATGTTTTGCGGACATCGCAAATTACCATGCGGGCAACTTCATCATCAAGGGTATGACGACTCAAGAAAAACGAAAATTCTTTCGTGACGTCAAGTTCTATTTTTGGAACGACCCTTACTTGTTTCTAACTTGTGCAGATCAAATTATTCTGGTACCGAAGCTTCTAACATCCTTAGAGCTTGTCACGAGGGACCCACGGGTGGTCACTACGGTGATAATCTCACGGCTAAGAAGGTTTTTGATGCCGCTTTCTTTTGGCCTACTCTTTACCGAGATACACATGAGCTTGTGAAGTCATGTGACTCATGCCAACGGCAAGGAAAAGCCTCACAAAAAGATGAAATGCCACAAAATATCATCCAAGTGTGTGAGATCTTTGACGTTTGGGGCATTGACTTTATGGGGCCGTTCCCATCATCTCGTGGTAATAAGTACATCCTTGTCGCCGGTGACTACCTATCTAAGTGGGTGGAAGCTAAGGCTTTGCCCACCAATGATGCTCGTGTGGTAGTCAAGTTTTTGGAAAGCTTGTTCTCTCGGTTTAGAACCCCTCGTGCGATCATAAGCGATCGTGGAACCCATTTTTGTAACGACCAATTCGAAAGGGTCCTAAGGAAATATGGGGTTACACATCGTCTTTCTACGGCTTATCACCCACAAACGAGTGGGAAAGTCGAGGTTTCAAACCGAGCTTTGAAGAGGATCTTGGAGAGATCTATTGGGGAAAACCGACAATCTTGGTCGGATAAGTTGGACGATGCTTTATGGGCCTTTAGGACCGCTCATAAGACGCCCATTGGGTGCACTCCTTATAAGCTTGTGTATGGGAAAAATTGTCACTTGCCAATTAAACTCGAACACAAGGCTTATTGGGCCCTAAAGCATTGTAATGATGATATGGAGACCGCGGGAAAACACCAGAAAATGCAATTAAATGAATTGGATGAATTAAGGGATATTGTTTATGAAAATTCATTGATTTATAAAGAAAAGACTAAAAAGTTGCATGATTCAAAAATTAAAAACCAGGTTTTTAACATTGGGGATCAAGTTTTGCTTTTTAACTCTCGTTTGAAAATCTTTTTCGGTAAGTTGAAATCCCGTTGGTCCGGTCCATTCACCGTGACTCAAGTATTTCCATATGGGACCATCGAGCTAGCTCAAAATGATGGCCCCAATTTCAAGGTGAATGGACATAGGTTGAAGCACTACTTTGGCGGGGAAGTTCCATCCTTGAACTACCTCGACCAAATCACCTTCCCCAATGATAATTAGTATTGAGGGGATCGAGTCGAGCTCATGACTCGGTAATAAAAAACGAGGTGCCTCGTGGGGGAGTCCCATGCTTATCCTATGTACATATTATTGCTTTCTAATGTAGTAACGTGAGGGGATTTGTGCCCTTTCAACCTTTGTTCCGTGGTTGTTTGTAAATTGTGGATTTTAGATGATCATTATCTTCACGATTGGAGCCTCTCGTGTTCGTTTTATGGGAGCACTCGATCGTTTGCTTTGAAGACTTTCTCAATATCCATGATATATCCTTTGATGTTCTAACCTTAGGTTTTTAGCACACTTCATAAACGGCTTAAAATTTAACGGTTACACCCTTCCATGCTAGATTAGGTATTCGACTACGTCTCTAGTATGGGGGTGTTTGCACCCCTAGACTCAAAACATTGAGGACAATGTTTAACTTTAGTAGGGGGTGAATAGATACTTGCCTTGCCAAACCTTCACGCTTTCCAAAGTTTATCTTTTTGTTTATCGTTTTGTTGCAAAATAAGGCTAAAAAGGGCCAAATTTAAAAAAAATTATCATGTTTTATAAGTGTTTGAAGACACGAATGTAGGTTTTCCGATGGCGAGAATAAGAGTAATTTTTGACTCGATCGTGCGTGTTGAGCACTTAGCTTCGATTCCTTAACTTTACATTAGGCTAAGTCTCTAAAATCGAGGACGAGAAATGATAGAGTTAATTATAAGTTACTATGCTAAACGTAGAGTACTCGTATTCTTTCAAAACCTCATGTGTTCTCGTTGTTTGCTTATTCTCCCTTCGCTTGTAAATATTTTTTGCTTAATAAATATTGACTTAGCGGTTTTGTCTTGATTGTTGGTTTCTAGTCTTTTCTAGTAGCTTCCATGTAATTAAATTGGGAAGACATTAAGGTATCGCTAGCGTCACGGTTTTGAAGTATTGGCAACCCAGATAATCGAAATCTTCACCCAATAATAAGATTTCAAGTGCTCACCTAAATCAAGCAAACTTTGAAGCTCACAAGGCCGAAAAATCTATGCAAAATTGAAAGTGAATCAAGCCTTAATCTTTGAAGCTTTAAAGATCCAAAATTCACCTTACCGTGATGATATACGTCTTTGGCCATAATAAAACCACCGATGAGGCGGATAATAAAAGGCAAGGCAAGAGCGAAGTCATAATAAAAGCTTCATGGCGAAGTTGAATAAAATATGGAGGTAAACCTATGATAATAAGGCCCTTCCGTTAGGGGGCTTATAAAAGTCTTGGTAATAAGTCTCATGTTCAAAACCGTTATAAAACCATGTTTATCGATCCTTCTTGTTGACTTATTTTTTTGACATCGTTGTCTATTAGGAGGGGTTATTAATTCGATGGTCTTGGTTAAACCGTTAGGACTCTATTTTTAGACCTAAATCTCTATTATCGCATAAGTCAAACAATGTATCCTCGTGAAACATTCAAGACAACATAAATATAAGAGATACAACTTAGGAAAATGGGAGGATAAGTACGTGATTAGGGCATATGAGTAGTGTTATCATTACTAACTTATAATGACAATGATCTCGTTGCACGCTTAGCATAGAATTGGGGTGAAAATCGAGGACGATGAAATTATTTCTAACGAAGCATTCACGTGTTCTTATTCTATGAACCTAAACGTCCCATTTTGCGATGAAAATCATACATTATGTCTAAAACGCAAGTAGTAGTAGTAATAGTAGTAGTGTAGCTAGTTTATCGTTCAATAAATGTGAATAAAAATGTATTTTAGAGTTGCTACGATACTTTATTCTAGCATTGCGTGAGGGCACAACAATGGTTTAGTATGGGGGAGTGATGAGACTGCTTTTATACATAGTCTCATCGTCCAAGAAGGGCTTTAAATGCATTAAATATCATAAAATGGCCAAATATATGCTTGTGTTTGTTGCTTGTGTATTTTAGATACGGATATTGAGAAAATGATAAAAGATCACAAGAAACATACAAAACGAACACGAGAAACGAAGCCGCACATTGAACCAAGCCCTAATGAAGATTTTCCAAGACAAACCCTTGGAGATTTGAAGATTATGCAAGAAGGGTCCTCCAATATTGAAGAATTGACACTTTAAACCCTTGTATATTCACACTTACAAGATTGGTCCCTAAAGGTTGTCAATATTACAAAAAGGGCCATCCACTTTGAAGAATTGGCAATTTTAGTCCCTCAACAAAACTAAATTGTCAATATTAGTCCTCCTCAAAGTCAAACATACCATGAAGGACTACAAGTTATAAGAAATTACAAGTTTGGTCCTTTAAAAATGTCAAATTACCAAAAGGACCCTTTAGTTTGAAAAAATGGCAAGAATGGTCCCTCAAAAGTGATTACTTGTCAACTTTAGTCCTCCAAAATGTCAATCATACAAGTCAAGACCATTATCATTGAAGAAAATGCCAAAACAGCCCTTCAAGAATCAACAAATGGCAAGAAATACCCCTGAAAATACTTTGGAAAAGTATTTGTGGCCAAAGTATAAAAATGAAAACTTGGAATACAAAGGAAATCAGGTTTTGGGGTATAAAGTTTCAAATGAAAGGAAAGGGAAAGAATGGGGGTTTAATTTGGCCGACACTAAAACTTACCTAGACCAACCATGTCATGCCACCTGTCCCACTCACCCTTTTCAACCAATCACAGCCTTCCCTCCCTCCACCTCACCAATCCACTTCACCCGGTTTTATATTAATTAAAACATGGCGCCTTAACAAAATTTTAAACCTTAATCACTCTTAAACCAGATTAAACTCACTCACTATTCATCCAAGAACAAAATTAGGTTTTTGTTAATGGCTTGAAATTAAACCCTAATATTCTCCAGAATTAAGATTAGGGTATACCTAAACACAACCCAACCTTAAACTCCCTTGCCACGTCACCCTACAGGTCAAAATATTCCCCTGCTTTACCACCTTTTAGGAAGAAGCCAAAATTGTGCCAGCCATCCAACGCCCCACATCATAGCTTGGAACTTAAGCTTAAATTGAACTCTTGATCACATTTTCACCAACTTTACACCTCCACAACCTGCCAAAACATTGTCACATGATCAAGCATTTTCAACTTCACAAGGGCATATCTGGAAACTCAATAGCTAGGGTTGTACGTTTTTTATACTTTCACTAGTTCACTTGTAGCCTATATAAGGCATAGGACTCAGTCATTTACAATTTGCTCTTGAATTTTCCTAGTTCACAAATCTGTAAATCTCATTTTCAAGTAATGAAATGTGTTTGAATTTGGTGAAGAAAAGTCAAGTGTCAACCTTATTATCTGTTTGTTAATGTTACATGTTTACTAATCTTGAATCCTAAAACCTGTTTTCAAAGGAGTGTGCAAAAGTTTGCATATTTTCCTTAAATCTTGATATTTTGCTAAGTCTTGTTCAAACCTTGGAATTTTTGGGCTATAAGTTGATCATAGCACCCTGATATTGTGATATCAAGGTGTTGTGAAGCTTATAACTTGGGGATAATCAAGTGTGGGGAACAAAGGTTGCATTAATCAAGTTTTCCACTTTTTCTGATTTTGATATTTTTGCTTCTAACTTTGTTCCATCTTAGCAGCTTGATATTGGAAGCTTGTGCTTGTTATTGCTAGCACATAAACTCAAACATACATGGGTGTGGATGTACATCCATGAGGTTTGAACCCTTAATCTCAAAATCTGTTGAAAAATCGGATATTTGTGATATTTGTGTTCTGCTATTGTATGTGTTGTTCTTGGGCTCCAAATCTTGTTGAATCTGTTCATGTTTGATGTTTTGATGTTTTGATGTTTATGAATGCATGTGCTAACCTAAATCATACTTTTGATTTGAAAATCTTGATTTGAAAATCTTGATTTGAAAATCTTGATTTGAAACTCTTGATTTGAAAATATAAAAGGGTGTTTGGGTTAACCTGTTTTGAATCATAGTTTGTTATTGTGTTATTGGAAGTGCTTTGTTTGAGTTGGTATCTGTTATTCACTTGGTTGTATGCTAGTTTCTGCAAGTTATTGGCTTTTAAACCTTGAATCAAAGATTGTGCTATAACTTACTGGATCTTACTGATTTTGACCTAAAATTTTGGAAATACCTAGATTATATGCATGTTTAGGGATAAAAGGAATTTAATCAAAGTTTATATAACCTGATTTGAAGATTTGAGTGTTTGAATTTGGCTTGTTGGTCAAGTATATCAGCAAAGTAAAAATCTGCTTGTTTAAGTGTTCATTAGTAACTTTTTGTTCTTGAATCTTGATTTAGGCCTTGAACCAATGCATGCAACTTGTTAATTTATGTTCATCTGAATTTAATATAGCTTGTGTATGCTTTTGGTGCAATTTGGTTGGCTGAAATTTGCTTAAACAGCTTATAAGTTCATAACTGCTTATTGTTCATGTCTGTGAGATGTCTGGTGCTTATTTGAATTAATTGCACTCTTTGGCTGATTGTGATTTTGATTTCTTTGTTGTTTCTGACTCCTTGTGATTCACTGATCACAAGGGTGCCTTGTTTGTAACTTGAATCCACAAAAAAGTCACTAAAGACAAATAGTCAAGAAAGTCAAGCAGTGGGAAAAGTTCCCACTGCTCAACACCCAAAATTAGCCCCTGCTAGTGTTAATTTTGATCCAGCTTATTAATAAGCCATATTGGCTTATCCAGACTTGAAACAACTTATTTTTTGTGATCAATCTTCCTCATTTGACCCATTTGTTTGAACTGGAGCTTATCAGACCTTATCTTCGACTTTTTGCTAGAAAACTCATAAAGTTGACTTTAAATTAAGTGCTTATCTGCTTATTCCAGTTTATTGAGTGTGCTTATTGAAAAACTTTTTGTTGATTAAGCTTAGTTAAGTCATTTAAAAGCTTTTGAAAGTTGAATCAGCTCTTGGGGTGGCCTAGAACTCGAAAACGACTATTTTGTCGTTTTGTGAAGATAGCTTATTGCTTATTCAGACATATTCCTTGTGCTTTTTCCAATTTTCTTTTTACAGATCTCTTAAGTAACTCAAAAGAAGCTTGTGTGTCTAATTTGAGCTTATGGCATCAGCTTATAGCTTAATGGGCCAAAAAGCCCATTAAGAATAAGGTGCTTTGAAATAAGCTAGCTTATACACATTTTCAGCTTTTGGGCCTTCAGAGTTTTGTCTTTAAAATCAAATTTTGAGTTAGACTGGAAGTTTTGGGCTTATTTGGTTAACTTTTTCTTATTGGGCCCAAATTAAGCCCATTAAGGGACTGTTTTGTCTTTTAGCCCATTTCTAGGCCCATTAGGGGTATTTTGTAATTTCAACTACATTTCTGAGTCTATTAGGTTAAAATAAGCTAGTTTGCAATTTTTTTAGAATTGTTTTATAAATTTTAGATTTTTAATATTATTTTATTATTATTTTATTATTAAAAATTAAAGTTTAGTTTTTTCAAGTTTTTATATTTTTCTTAGGTTAAATACATTTAGTTAGGAATTTTACAATTTTTAGAATATTTTTATTGTCATTATATTAATTTTTTAATTATTTTAAGTTTAAATAGTTTTTAATTGTTTTTAAATACTTTTTATTAATTTTAAAATTTTCAAAAATAGTTTTAAATTAAGTTAAGTCAGTTTAGAGGTTTACAATTGAAAAAATCTCATTTTGGGATTTTTGTTTATTAAATTGATTTTTTGGCTTTAATTAGCATTAAAAAATTATTATTTAATTAAATAAAAGGTTTGAGTGATTTTTGATTTTTTGTAAACTCTAATTACATTATCTAGGATTTATTGCAATTTTCTAGTAATTTTTAGGATAAAATTTTCAATTTTGTCACTTTTTACGGTTTTACGTGTACGACTTATCGTCTTAGTTTAATCCACAATCGTAACCGTCATTCTCTTCTAATCTCTCTTCTATTTTCATTTCTCATAATCATAATCACCTCATTAATCATCTCTTTACACAAAACACTAGCCTCCTTGAGAACGATCCCCACTTTGGGTCATAACTTGTGGTTTTCCTAAACTACTTGTTCATACTTGCCCTAATTACGCTCTTTTTCCTAAAAGACGTATTTTTTACAACTATTATTTTGGCGCCGCTGCCAGGGAGGCGTGTTGTGTTTTGATTTGGCAATTGTTGTTTTTATATATAGCCATAATATCTATTTGTATTAGTAGCACTCTACTAATACGTATTATCGGTTTTCGTTTTTTTGAATACTATTACTATATTGTATACGTAGAACAATAAATTCACAAGTACTCCAAAAGTATGAAAACACAACCTTGATTGGCAGGTCATTACTCAATCATTGTATTCGAATCTCAAACAAGAAAGAAAAGGCAAAAATAGATAAATACTTTCGTGAAGCTCGATTTTGAAAAATACAAACTATAAGGTGGGTATAAGGCGGGTATTATAAAATATACCTAATACAAGGCTTTTGGCCAGGTATAAAGATTCGTTTGTTTAAGTATGTCTCTTCGAATTGAAAATTGCGTTAACTATGCGACTCAGTCGTTCTTTGGTGGAAACAAAAGTTGTGTCGTTGTAGTATATTAAAAAGTGCAAAACAATTAAAATAAATGACGTAAAAGTAAAATGCGTTAAAATAAAAGGGCGTTAACGTAAATCTAAATCTAATTAAAAGTAATGGGTGCAAATATTTAAAAACGTGACGGAAAGTAAATTGATTAAACGAGTTAAAATTAAAGCGTGACGAGAATTAAAATTAGACAAAGTATTAAAATGAGAACTTAAAATTTAAACAAGACAAAATATAAAAATAAACCTAATCGGAATATATTCCGATCAGAAAACAATCGGAATGTACACAAACCTCCCTATCGGAATGTTGATCGGAACCCCAAGATCGGAAAGCTGTCACCTACCTCTGATCGGAATAACCAAAAACACCCTGATCGGAATGTTTACTTACCTCTGATCGGAATATGGAGTGGACCCTGGTCGGAATGCTGATCGGAACCCCTAATCGGAATATCGTCACTATACCTGATCGGAATACCAAACAAACACCTCGATCGGAATGTGGAGTGGAAACCCAATCGGAATATGTCACCTTTTCAGATCGGAATACCAAACGCACCTCTCAATCGGAATACCAAAGCCCTCCAATCGGAATATCATAAACCCCTTTCCGACCAAACAATGGAGCAATGGTCGGAATACTAAACCCTTTTCCGATCGGCAAGATCGGAATACAGTGAATGGAAACAAAAATAAGCTAGAAAAATAAGCTATAAGTCAAATAAGCACAAGTCTAAAATCTTAAACAAAACCGTATAAGAAAAAGCTAATAAGCTATGATTTAAAGACTTTTAAAAACACGAAATGAAACAAAGGTTTACGAAATCAAGCTTAATATAAAAATAACTTTTATAAAAACTTAAGAAACTTTAAGATGAAAACAAATAAGCTATAAAAATCAATGATCCAAAACAATCAAAACCATAAAAACATAATCTTAAATAAAATAAGCAAGGTAATAAACACATAAACATAAAGATCAAGCAAAGAAAGAAAGGTAGAATGAGAGATAAAAACAAGAAAATTAAAGAACACTTACTTAGAAATTAAAGGTATTAAAAGTGCAAGACAAGTATTTAAATTTGACATGAAAAGTAAAGGTGCACAAAAGTAAAGGTGGAAGAACTAGTGTCACTCTAGCCAACAAAGAAAAAATGAAACTAGATGATCCTATTTATAGTAGATTAGGGAGATGGTTAGAGGAAGCTTCCTCCCCTCCTTCCTTTCTTCTTAATTGCACCATTAAGTCCTTCCTTTCTTAATCTTTTGTTAATCTTGGACTTTAAGGACTTTTGGCTCGGGATTTCTTTAAACTCGTCTTTTAATTCTTCAATAAATAAGACTTGAGTTCTTCGGCTTTTTGTAAACTTCCGTCTTTTGACTTTTTCTTCGATAAATCTTCAGAATTGGTCTTGGACTTCCGTTCTTTTTGCACTCTTGACTTCTTGACTTCGTCTTTCATCTTTTTCTTCAATAAAAGCCCGTAAATGCCCGTGTTTTCTCCACTTTTCACCTTTTCGTCCTAAATCACAACAAAAACACAAACCACGCATAATTCCGACATAAAATACACGTTTGGCCTGGTTATTATTGTAATTAAGTGGTAAAAAGGATGGGTGTTTACACACCTATCAATACCCTAAGGGAAAAGGCTCTTAAGTGCTTCGCACCGCCTCGTTTCCCCGCTTTCTTGTGATTATTTTGAGATTGAAAGCTAATCGAGGGTTTTGCCGCCCAAAGTATTACTAAGTATCATATATACTTTCTTTGTTTCATTTGATTAAATCCTCTTGAACGTTTTGGTGTTCCACCAACGTTCTAAAGTAATCGAAAGCGTTCACTTCACGTGATCGTTTTCATTCCTTGAGGCTTCTTTAATCAAGAGATTTGATTAAGGAGGAGATTTGTAGATTTTTGTCTACTTAATACAATCACAAAAATCCAAAAAAAAAGTAAAAACAATAAAAAAATTGGAAAAATACAAAACACCAAAAAGAATCTTCTTTGCTCATCCCCTCGTTGTACGTGACGTTTATGCAAACCCGCAACCAAGCAAGACGTGCACGTAAACGAAGAAACCGAAAGGAGTCAACACATACTACTAATCTTTCTAGTGAGGAGTCTCCTATTGACGAACCTATCGTAAGAGAAGAACCAACCATGGCGAATCGAACTATGATGGAGTTACTTCAAGCACCCACCGAGGGTTATGGAAAGGCTATTGTGATTCACGCTATCCATGCGGAGAATTTTGAAGTGAAAACGGGTTTGTTGTCGATGATCCAAAACAACAAATTTCGTGGTGATGAAAAGGACAACCCGCACAACCATATCCGCCAATTCAATCGTCTTACCGCCACTTGCAAATTTAAGGATGTTGCTAATGACTCGATTAAGATGATGCTTTTTCCGTATTCCTTAGCGGGGCCCGCTAAAATTTGGTTAGAGAAAGAGCCACCACATTCTATATTGACGTGGAAGGATCTCGTTTCAAAGTTTGTGAACCAATTTTTTCCGCCCTCTAAGACTATGCATTTGAAAAACGAGATTTCAAAATTTTCACAAGAATTTAATGAGAGTTTTTCAACGGCTTGGAATAGGTTTAAGGAAATGTTACATGAGTGTCCTCATCACGGTTTTTCCGACTTGCATCAAATTGACACGTTTTACAATGGACTTAATGATCATGAAAGAGATTATCTAAATGCCACTGCAGGTGGTAATTTTTTGTGTAAAACGGTTGAGGAAGCGTTGTTGATAATTGAGAATAGATCTAAGGTGTATAGTCCTCGTAACACGTCGAGTGTTCGTATGGCTTCGTCTTCAGCTTCACCTTCTTTGTCTAATACAATCGATGCTTGCCAAATTGAGGTGAACTTGGAAAACAAAATCTTTGATAATCTTAAAGGACTTTTAATTGAATTCAAAGTTGGAGAACAAAGTGCTCCCGCTACGGCTAAAGCGGTTGAGGTTTCATGCATGTATTTTGGTGGAGGTCATGATTTCTCCGAGTGCATTACCAACGGTGGTAACACTTCGAGTGCCTACGCGGCCACGGGAACTTACAACCAAAACGGTCAAGATACCCGCTCTAATCAATTGACTCCACCGGGTTTTGCTCCTAATCAAAATGCTAACAACAACTATCAAAACAATCAAGTTGGTTTTAAAAGCAATTACAAGGGAAACTATGGGAATCAAGGGGCTAATAATCAATGTTAATGCAATAATGCCTAAAAACGTTACTTGCATTTTTTGGTCTCGCTTAGTTTTGATTACGACAATATGTAAAAACAAGCATTTACGAAAAACGAATTCTTGAGTTCAAGTATTTTTCATTTTACCCATTTTCACTTAAGGTATGAATAAACAAATACTAACCTTAATCAAGTGATCAAGTGATTTAATCTTTTCTTAAATCTCACTTTTTATTAAGTGTGACAAGTTTTTAATTAAACTTTCTTTTTAAGAAAATATTTTATTAAATTAAATATTTGAAAATTTGAAAATGGCATATTCTCTTTTGATTTGGAATATCCTTTCTGGATATTTTTATAATCAGATATGACCTCCACCACTAAAGGACAAAAAGGGAGCGGAGTCTAGTCCGGCGGTTCCTTAGCGCCTAGGCGGTTCCTTATCGATAAGGTACCGTCGGCTAAGATAAGGAACCACGGGCAGATATAGCCGTTGGCCCTTTGTTCTATAAATAGTGGACCTTTCTCAGATTTTCAATCCACCTCTTTTGCACACAAATTTCCAGATTCAAACATACTTCTTAAATCACTCAAATCCTTGATCATTTGATTGATTACTACTTGTTTAGAAGTGAATCCATCTCATCCATCCCTTCCTCTTCAAGTGCAAAGACAAGAACACTATCATTGTGAAGTGTTAAGTCCACCACCAGAGATCCGTTGAAGATCAAATTTTATGCATTTTTTGTTGTGTATAGTTGTGAAGATCCAAGTAGTTGTGTCTATTTGGAAGTTGTGTATGTACTAAGTATAGTTGTGTAGATTGGTCCTAGCTACGATTAGGGCTCGACTTTTAGCTTAGAGTCAGAAATTGGTTAAGCGACGTGTACGGTTTTCTCCACCATAAGGAGCTTGTTGTGTAGTGAACTCTCAAGTAAGGAGTACTCGAGGAATGGAGTAGGAACGAGGAGTGAGCTTCGTTGCCGAACCACTATAAATCCTTGGTGTTTGGTTTGATCTTTCTTTACCATTAAATCTTTACATTCTTTATTCTTTGTGCATATATATATTAGTTAGTATTAGTTTAGTTACACTATCGTTGTTCATATTGTGCATAATAAGATTTCACTTATTTCCTCAAGTCTAAGTTTTTTGAGAAAAAAGATTTTTTTTTGAAAACCATCATTTAACAAGTAAATATTAGAAACTATTCAACCCCCCTTCTAGTTTCTACAATTGGTATCACAGAGGGTTGCTCAAGTATTTTAAAGTATATTGTATCTTAAAACTTGACTCGATCTATAAATTCCAACAAATACCTAGAAGGGTAATCTATGCAAAGACCACCACTTTTTGAAACCGATAGTTTTATTTATTGGAAAAATAGATTTGAGACTTATGTGAAATCAAAAGATTTAGATCTTTGGCATGTTATTACCAATGGTGATTTTTTACCTTATCAATTTAATGAAGTTTCTAAAACAAAAGAATTGGTCACTTTTGACAAAGCTAATGATGATACTAAAAAGAAACTTTCGAAAAATAATGAGGATAAAATGGTGATTTATAAGGCTTTGCCTAAGAAAGAGTATGAAAGGATTTTTATGTGTGAAATCGCTAAAGATATTTGGAAAACTCTTTTAGTAACTCACCAAGGTAATAGCCAAGTCAAAGAAAGCAAAATCGATCTTCTTGTCTAACAATATGAACAATTTGTCATCTTAGAAGATGAAGCTATTGATAGTGCTTTTGCTAGATTTAACACTATTATTACTAGTCTAAAAGCACTTGATGAAGGTTTTTCTAGCAAGAACAATGTTAGGAAGTTTCTAAGGGCCTTACATCCAAAGTGGAGAGCAAAAGTCACGGCAATCGAAGAATCGAAAGACCTCTCAACTCTATCACTCGATGAACTCATAGGCAACTTGAAGGTTCATGAGATGATAATTTTGAAGGACTCGGAGTTGGTGAAAACCAAGAGTGAAAGGAAGTCTCTTGCACTCAAAGCCAAGAAGGCACAAAGCGATCATGATAGTTCCTAGGATAGTGATGACGAGGAGTATGCATTGGCGGTGAGAGATTTCAAGAGGTTCTTCAAAAGACGAGGCCAACACGTGAGGCAACCCAACAATGACAAGAAACCATTCTCAAAGAATCGGTTTGCCAAGAACGAAAAGGGTGATAGGAATTGCTTTAGATGTGGTGATCCAAATCATTTCATTAATGAGTGTCCAAAGCCTTCACGCGATAAGAATCACACGGCATTCGTTAGTGGTTCTTGGAGCGATAGCGGTGAAGATGTTGATGACAACCCCAAAGAGGAGAAATGTCTCATGGCTCACACTTCTAAAGAGGTACATTCCGAAACCGAATATTATAGCAATGATAGCTCCACCTTAGATAATATTGAATTAGAAGGCCAATATGACAACTTACACAAACTTATCCTTAAATTCATAGAAAAGAACAAAACATTAAAATCAACTAAAACTAAGCTTGAAAAAGAGATTAATGAACTTACGGAAAAATTAGCAAAGCTTGAGAAAAATAAAGAAGTTGATATAGGTTGCTTAAGTTGTGAGAAACTTAGGTTAGAGAATGAAGATCTCAAGAGCACATCTATTAAACTGGAAAATTCATGAAAGTACTAGTGCTCTTGATGATATGTTAAACAAACAAATTCAATCTAAGGAAAGACTTGGTGTAGGTTTTAACTCAAATGAAGCATCAACTAGTGAACCTAAACAAGTCCGATTTTCAGAAAAACTATCAGTTGTACGCGGTCCCAAACTGTATGGTTGGTTCCTTATCACTATGGAACCGCCGCCATAGATAAGGTACCGTGGCCAGAAAGTATTTTTGAAGAAAATCCTGAACTTTCTGAAAAGTCAAATTTAGGTGAACATCCTAAGCATCTTATTGTTAACAAAGTGAAATTACCCATAATTGACGACAATGTCGTTGATAAGTTCTATAAGCCTTTGAGTAAACCTCTAATGGGAAATAGAAGTTTATCAAGACCATCTTCTACTCCACCAAGAGTACGGAATGAGTCTAGGCCTAGAATTAGAACGACAACACCTAGAAGAGATAGTCAAAACAATTCACGACCTAGAAGTAAAACTCCAACACCTAGAAGGAATGACCATAACTCTAAACAAAGATCAAATACACCTAGGAGAAATAATAAACAACAAAATGGTTATATGAATTATTATCCTCCCCCCTTTTGTTCCCCATGGGGAAACCCTCCTCCATTCATGCATCCCAACCAAATGCAAGGGATGTTTGGAACTAACAATTTTGGACCCATGAGATATTGGGGACCAAATGTTTGATCGTGTATTTTGTTACCTAGATATGCTTGGGAATTGATTTGGAACCCGACGAGTAGATTAAGGATAGTGGTTGTTCTAAACACATGACGGGTAATCGAAGTTTGTTCTCACGGTACAAAGCATATGATGGAGGTAACGTCACTTTCGCTAGTAGTCTACGTGGTAATATCATTGGCAAAGGTACGGTTTCTCTTGACTCCATGACTATTGAAAATGTTGAGCACGTAGATAATTTAGGGTTTAACCTTTTAAGCATAGGTCAAATTTGTGACAATAAGTGTAAGGTCATCTTTTTGGAAAATGATAGTGAAATCGTAAAAGATGGAAAGGTTATTGGAAAAGGTGTTAGAAAGCATGGGCTTTATGTCATGAAGGTCAATAAGAATTCAAAAGACAACATATGTCTTACGACTATAGATGATAGTTCTACTCTTTGGCATAGGAGATTAGGTCACGCTAATATGCGTCTAATTCAATCTTTGGTCTCTAAGGAGTTGGTAAGACACCTCCCCAAGATGAAGTTTGATAGTCACTTTTGTGATGCTTGCAAAGTTGGAAAGCAAGTTCACTCAAGTCACAAAGCCAAGAATTTGGTTTCAACCTCTCGGTGCTTAGAACTCCTACATATGGATCTCTTTGGACCTACCACCATACGGAGTTATGGAGGTAACCTTTATACCCTAGTTATAGTTGATGACTACTCTATATTCACTTGGACTAGATTTTTGGCATCTAAGAATGAAGCTTTCGGTCATTTCGAAATCTTTAGTCGAAGAATTCAAAATCAACTAGGATGTCCGATTGTCTCTATTAGGACAGATCATGGTAGGGAATTTGATAATGAAGTGCAATTTGGTGCCTTTTGTGAAGCTCATGGTATTACCCATAACTTCTCGGCTCCTCCCACTCCACAATCAAATGGGGTAGTTGAAAGGAAGAATAGGACCATCCAAGAGATGAGTAGGACGATGTTAAACGAGCAATCTTTGCCTCAAAAGTTTTGGTGCAATACCGTGGACACGTCGACTTATATTCTCAACCGAATTTTTATTCGACCTTTCCTAGGAAAGACCCCCTATGAGATTCTTAAAGGTAAGAAACCCTCATTGGAATACTTTAGGGTGTTTGGAAGCAAGTGCTTTATCCTCAACACCAAAGACTACCTTACCAAGTTCGACCCAAAGTATTACGAAGGTATCTTTTTAGGTTATTCCCAAACTAGCCAAGCTTACATAGTCCTCAATAGAACCTCGGGCGTAATTGAAGAATCACTTAACGTGACTTTTGATGAGACCCCTCCTTTAACCAAGACACCAACATTGGTTGATGATGACTTGGATGAAGTATAAGTAGTTAGAGCCAAAGAGGTTAGAAAAATAGGAGTTGAAGACCTTAGTGTTGAAAAGGAAGTAAACATTAAGGAGTCTAAGGATCATACTCTCAATAATATCATTGGTAACTTAAATCAAAGGACCCTAAGATCTCAAGTCCAAAACCAATGTAACTTATTTTGTTTCGTCTCCTTGATTGAACCAAAGAATGTTAAAGAAGCTTTGACGGATGAGAGTTGGGTCATTGCGATGCAAGAAGAATTGAATCAATTCGTTGCTAATGATATTTGGGAACTTGTTCCTCCACCTAGAATTTCTACCATTATAGGAACCAAGTGGGTATATAGGAATAAGCTAGATGAGAATGGTGTTGTGTCTCGTAACAAAGCTAGACTTGTAGCAAAAGGCTATAATCAACAAGAAGAGATTGATTATGACGAGACATATGCACCAATAGCTAGATTAGAATCCATTAGAATCCTTTTAGCCTACGCTTGTGCCTTAGATATTAAGCTTCAACAAATGGATGTAAAGAGTGCGTTTCTTAACGGTTTGATCAATGAGGAGGTATATGTGGCTCAACCTCCCGACTTCATTGATTTTGAGAAACCGGATCATGTCTACAAGCTTAAGAAGGCACTTTATGGTCTTAAACAAGCACCCAAAGCTTGGTATGATAGACTTAAAGCGTTTCTTGTTAAACATGAGTATACCATGGGAATGGTAGGCAACACTCTCTTTACAAAGAAGAAAGGTTCTCACCTCATAATCGTGCAAATATATGTTGATGACATTATATTTGGCTCAACTTGTCAAGAATTGTGTGATGACTTTGCCAAAATCATGCATGATGAGTTCGAAATGAGTATGATGGGAGAACTTAACTTCTTTTTAGGACTCCAAATTAAACAAATGGACGATGGTATTTTCTTTAGTCAATCTAAGTACGCTAAAGAAATGCTAAAGAAATTTGGATTAGAAGAATCTAGACCAATGAAGACCCCAATGGCCTCGGATACTAAACTCACCGTAGATGATGATTGTGAGTCGGTAGACAACACCAAATATAGTATGATTGGTAGTTTGTTGTACCTAACGTCAAGTCGACTGGATATCATGTTTAGTGTTTACCTTTGTGCTCCCTTCCAAGAGGCTCCCAAAACTCTCACCTTGAAGAAGTTAAGCGTTTCTTCCGATACATTAAGGGAACTATACATTTAGGATTATGGTATCCTAAAGGGACCGGCGTAGAAACCATTGTCTACGCGGACTCGGATCATGGGGGAGACTATGTGGACCGGAAAAGCACTAGTGGAGTATGTACCTTCATGGGTTGTTGTTTAAATTCTTGGTTCTCCAAGAAACAAACCTCTCTTGCGATATCCACCACGGAAGCCGAGTATGTGAGTGCCGGAAAAGCATGTCAACAAGCTCTATGGATGAAGCAAGCACTTGTTGATTACGGGATTCGTCTTGATGATGTTCCCATCATGTGCGACAATAAAGGTGCTATAGACCTTAGCAAGAATCCCGTGGAACATTCGCGAACCAAGCACATAGAAATTGGTCACCATTTTCTTAGGGATAATGTTCAAAAGGGGAACATTTCAATTGAGAAGGTACCCTCCGAGGATAACTTAGCCGACATCTTCACTAAGCCACTTAAGAGGGAACCTTTTAATTACTTGCTTCTAGGTCTAGGATTAATGGAACATATTCCTTAATTGCTTTTCCTTTATTGAGTCTCTTGCTTTCTTTTGAGTCTTTTATCACTTTGAGTCATTGAGTCTCCTAAACTCTTCTTGAAAATCTTCTCTTCTCCTTTTCAAAATCCTCAAAGTCTCTTTCGAAAATGGTCATGAAATGTTTTGACATTGTTAATTCAATCTAAAAACGTTTTTTATAGATTCTTGCTATTAATCTCGAGCTTACATAATTCATATGTATGATTCTCTCAAACATAGTAAGAACAAGATAGAATCATGGGGATCATTGTGTCATGACTTAAGGTCTTGTCTTACACACCTCCTACATCGATTTTTAAAATCCATGTATTTTGGTCAATCCCTATTTGGTTAGTTAGTATGTGTTCTCTTTGTTTATCTTTGCTCTTAAGCATATTCCTATGATAAGTTAGACTAGAAAAATAAGATTTGCTGAAAAATCTTCCTTCACCACCAAAACTCAACCACTGTAGGCGGTTCCATATATGAACCTCGGTCCCTTATCAATAAGGAACCGCCGGAAGCAATAAGGAACCGCATACAGTGCTTCCTCTTTTTTCGGTATTTTCTAAAATTCCACATTTGTTCCAACATTTTTGAGAATCTTTGCTTCAACCCTTTGACCACCCCAAAAATACCTTGAGCCTTCCCTATTAAACCATAAGCATTTTGCCTTACTTCACATCCCAAAATGTCTTAATATCCTAATGAAAGCCTTGATTCTCCTCCATTCTCCCCAATTGCTTTCAATCCCAATTCACCCAAGAACACTTTCAATCCAAATTCACCCAAGAACACTCTTAATCACATCTCTCCTACCAAGAATGTTGATTGTGGAACATCTTTTCTTCCACCACCACCCTTTAGTGTTCTTCCTCCTTCTCATGATAATGTCATGCACCATGGGACATATTGTCATTGTTGTCAATATCAACATCTTGCTATGGCACACATCTATGAAGAGTTGAGCTACATCAAGAGTCTCTTAATCAAGCCTCATATTCACTTTGATTATGAGATCTCCACCAAGCCACCACCACCACATTCTGCCACTACCTTGTCTTTCATATAAGCATTGGTTGCTTATCCACAAGACACCTTATTCAAGCAAATCTTAGAATTCTAGATTAACTAGGATTAGATTTATGCTTTTGGCTTGTTTCCTCTTTCATACATCTTTGTATGACTCTTTTTTATTATGACTTCACTTGGATCTTAGTCTTTGTGTTTTCTTCTCTTTTTAATTTTTTTTGTGACCTATAGCTATCTCTTGTTGGTTGTGTCTTTTGTTCAACTAACCCTTCTATGTAGCTTGTCACCATATCTCGATTCCTCGGTGCCCCAAGCAAGGGGGAGTAATCACCAAGGGGGAGTCTTTGCAAAGTCCGTCTCTTCAACACCGACTTGTGCAACCTTTTTTCTTCGACAAAGGGGGAGAAATGAATAAACTCGTCTTCGAAAATCTTGTTTTTTGTGTGATTGAGTTTATGTATTGTCGGAATCAAAAAGGGGGAGATTGTTAATGCAATAATGCCTAAAACCGTTACTTGCATTTTTCGGTCTCGCTTAGTTTTGATTACGACAATAAGTAAAAACAAGCATTTACGAAAACAACGAAAAACGAATTCTTGAGTTCAAGTATTTTTCATTTTGCCCGTTTCCACTTAAGGTATGAATAAACAAGTACTAACCTTAATCAAGTGATCAAGTGATTTAAACTTTTCTTAAAACTCACTTTTTATTAAGTGTGACAAGTTTTTAATTAAACTTTCTTTTTAAGAAAATGTTTTATTAAATTAAATATTTGAAAATTTTAAAATGGCATATTCTCTTTTGATTTGGAATATCCTTTATGGATATTTTTATAATCAGATATGACCTCCACCACTAAAGGATAAAAAGGGAGCGGAGTCTAGTCCGGCGGTTCCTTAGCGCCTAGGCGGTTCCTTATCGATAAGGTACCACCGGCTAATTTAAGGAACCGCGGGCAAATATAGTTGTTGGCCCTTTGTCCTATAAATAGTGGACCTTTCTCAGATTTTCAATCCACCTCTTTTGCACACAAATTTCTAGATTCAAACATACTTCTTAAATCACTCAATTCCTTGATCATTTGATTGATTACTACTTGTTTAGAAGTGAATCTATCTCATCCATCCCTTCCTCTTCAAGTGCAAAGAGAAGAACACTATCATTGTGAAGTGTTGAGTCCACCACCAAAGATCCTTTGAAGATCAAATTTTATACATTTGTTGTTGTGTAATAGTTGTGAAGATCCAAGTAGTTGTGTCTATTTGGAAGTTGTGTATGTACTAAGTATAGTTGTGTAGATTGGTCCTAGCTAGGATTAGGGCTCGACTTTTAGCTTAGAGTCGGAAATTGGTTAAGCGACGTGTACGGTTTTCTCCACCATAAGGAGCTTGTTGTGTAGTGAACTCTCGAGTAAGGAGTACTCGAGGAGTGGAGTAGGAACAAGGAGTGAGCTTCGTTGCCGAACCACTATAAATCCTTGGTGTTTGGTTTGATCTTTCTTTACCCTTAACTCTTTACATTCTTTATTCTTTGTGCATATATATATTAGTTAGTATTAGTTTAGTTACACTATCGTTGTTCATATTGTGCATAAGAAGATTTCACTTATTTCCTCAAGTCTAAGTTTTTTAAGAAAAAGGAATTTTTTTTTGAAAACCATCATTTAACAAGTAAATATTAGAAACTATTCAACCCCCCCTTCTAGTTTCTACAATCAAGTTTCAAACAAAAATCAAAACAACGATTTTCAAAACAACAACAAGAGTTTGCAAACTTTGAAAGATCTTCCAAATGAATTTGTTGAATACACTAATGGAAACGACGCTAGGTTTGACAACATTCAAAGAGAAATCATTAGCCTAAGATCCGAGTTTAAGAACGACTTGAAGAAGGAATTGAAAAATGAGTTAGCAAATGAGCTTAAAATCCATACAAACAAAATGGAAGGAAATGTAACTAGGTTACAACAAAACCAACAAAAAATGGAACAAGGGCAACATGAAATAAAACAAGAGATGATTAAGGCCGAGAAGAGGCAATCCATGTTTGAGGACAAAATTTCATCTATGTTTGAGGCTATTATGTGCAAACCGTCTTCGAGTAGTCTTCCTAGTAACACCATATCGAACCCTAAGGGAGAGATGAAAGTGATTACCACACGTAGTGGTAAGACACTTAAGGAACCGACTCCTCAACCAATTGCTCCTAGGGAGGATGCAATTGAGGAAGAACCCAAGGTGGTGGTCAAATAGGAGCATGTCCCAATCCCATGAAGTACCTCTCATGCCACACCTACGGTTGACCCATTACCATATTTGGAACCCGATATTCCAAAGGCTATGCCTATGCCTCAACCCACACCGCCTTTGCCCTATCCATCAAGACTTAGAAAGGAGAAACATCAAGAGCGCGATAACTACCAATTTAAGCTTTTTATGAAAATGTTTCGTGACGTTCATTTTAATGTGAGTTTTTCCGATGCTTTGGTCATGATGCCTCGATTTGCCGCTAACTTTAAGAGTATGTTGAACAACAAGGAGAAATTGCAACAATTGTCTAGTTGTTCATCGGTTTATCTTAATCGCATACCTCAAAAAGTCGGTGATCCTGGTAAATTCTTGATTCCATGTTGTTGGTCCACGAATCTTGTGCAAACATCGAATCTGTGAATAACAATGAAGAACACTTGCACAATTAACCAATTGACTAACTAATAACACAAGCTTGTACTTTTCATCGTATGTATATATTATTAATAATGAATCAACAAATATACATGACTTGCCCGGTTGTTTGCGGAACAACAACCGGGCGATGAATGACAAGCTAAACTCCCATGTTCATAGCTAGCTAAGCTTATGCAACAATGGGAGGATGAAACCCTAAACCACTAAAGTATTACATGTTTGTTTCTGTGGGTGGGAATCATTAACTATTCTATTACAAAGACCACATATATATAGTGGGAGTGTGAAGCTTCCTTGAGAAGCTTTACTAAAGTACAAGTAACCACCTTGTACTTTGTTGTCTTCATCTTTTGCACCTTTGACAAAGTAAGCCTTCCTCTTGAACCTTTGTCTTCATTGCTAATAAGACATGTGCCCACTAATACATAAGACACTTCTTCAGGTCTTCTTAACATCTTCAGGTCTTGTAATCAGTAATAGTCTTGAGGAGTTAGTAAGCTATTATGTCATCACTTACTAACTCCATCATCCTTGATTCTTTGCACACTTACTGAGATCCGCCTCAGCTAATGACGAGTCTATCTCGTAGACTCTAAAGAACTCTAAAGAATGACACACTGAACTTATAACATACGTAAGTTCAGTGACTAACACTACTTAGGATACTTTACATCCAAATCCTGTGCAAGGGACAAATCAGGCACTGAATTGACCCAACAATCTCCCCCTATTTGGATAGAAAAGTAGCCTAAGTTAAATAGCAGTAAGTGAGCATAAAGGCTTCTTCTTACCTGCTATGTTACAACAATGAATACAAAGAATAACTAGCTTTACTAGTTCAAGTCATCCGCTAACTTGTATCGTCTTGTACCTGTTGTAGTTGTTACTGAACTGCAATGTCTGATCTTGTACTTGAGAAACACTTGAACCCATTCCCTGATGCTTATATAGAACTCATAAAGGTAACTTCACTTTAGGTCATCAGTGAAGTATATTATATGCTTTGCCATAAAGACCATATGCTTCACCCTAGCATATATTAAAGTAGCATATTATATCAATGTAGATCACGAGTTCATTTACCTTCAATCAGAGAAGTGTGGTCAATGGTTGGCGCAGCAACCATAAAAGATCAGACAATGCAACTTGTTCAGCAACCCATCTTCAGTGACTTTGCTCAATCAGCCAAATGTAAATATTCTAAGTCCCTGAAGGTTATGTGTTGTGTATGATAGTATGTATGTAGCTTGAGTAAACTTGGTGTTTCTTCACATAAACACAAGTTTACCTCTGTCCTCGCTTCTCTCCCCCTCAAAATTTGCTAGGGAACCAAGCAAGTTTTGACCGGCTACATACTAGTACACAAGCATAGCGTGATGGTCTTCATCTCGCCTGAAATACAACTCCCCCTGAATTTCATCTCCTATCAACCACCTGATGTTATCAAACCCCTGTATAATAAATATTTCATCAAACCCCTGTAACACAACCTGGTCTCTCAAAAACTCTGTGGCTGTGGTTACAGCGGGGTAGGGGAGGGTGACAACTGCTGGGGTGGGGAGGGGGGCTGTGAACATATCTTCTTTCTTTGTCTTGGTGTGAGAAAAAAATCCTGAGTGACCAAGTCCTTCAACAGCTGAAGGCTCTGAAGATAGCATGTTGATCAGCTGGTCATCTTGCCAGCGAATCCCTGTTAAACTGAAATTTTTTTATTTTTATTTTTTATTTTTTAATTTTTTTTTTTTTTTTTTTTTGGTTTGTGTTTTGTGTATGGTTTGGGTGGGTATATCACAGTTGCATGTGGATCACAGCGGCATCAATATCACAGCGGTGTGTATGTCCGTGGTTCTCTCCCCCTCAAAATATGCAGCTTTAGCAGCATCTTTTGACAGGGGTTCGTTGTTGACAGGGTTTTATATCAGCGAAGAGTTTCGGCTGTGATTATGAGAAATGACTGTTGTAGGTTCAGAGACTGGCTGAAATGACAGGGGTCCAGAATCTGCTGAAGAGGTCCAAACTGCTGATGGTTCACGGGTTCGAAATGGCTGAAGGTTGAGAACTGATGGTTCAGCTGCATGTTCATTACTTCAGCAACCTTTATGTTCAGAGACCCTGGGGGTTCAGAGACAGGGGTCGCCTGGGGTTCAGCTACCCTGGGGGTTCAGCTACCCGGGGGTTCAGCTAGAGTTCATCACAGGGGTTCAAACCAGCTGAACAATTACCTGTTTTGACAGGGTTCGCTGACCAAGTTCATGACAGGGTACGTAGAGGGTTCAGATCTGCTGGATGGTTCAGGGGCTCTCTGACGTGGGGGGTTCAACTGTTCAACTATGTTGGGAGTTCAGCGGTCTCTGTTGGCAGGTTCAGAATTCGATGAGCTCGCTGACCCAGGGTTCACATAAACAGCGACCTAGGTCAAGACCAGGGATCACTGGCAGCAACTATATGTTCATGGTCAGGGAACGCTGGGGGGTTCAGCGTTCTGGGGATTCAGACCTTTTGTCTGACCTGTTTCGTTGGTGAATAAGGGGTCCAGACAGCGACTTGATTATTATAATAAAGCTTTTTCTTTGTGAATACGCCTTTCTTAAACATCTGAACATTTTTCAGCTCCATTTGTTTCACGTGAAGCTGAAGACCCAACTGATTTTTTTTGGTTAACACACACCCATCGTTTTCCTTTAGGAAAGCTCATTCTCATCAACTTTGTTCGCTGTAGGTTCGTAGAAGTGGCTCCAGGCAAGGGTTCACAGCGACCATGTTCAACCACTTTTTTTATCACCCATTATCACAGCCTATTTGCACCACCCTGTGTTTTATTTGTTGGCATGTTCAGCTACTAGTTTTCAGCGGCCATGGATTCACCATGTGTTCGGCTGTCAAAGCTTAGTATCAGGCTCAGCTTAACATCAACGATCCCCATTTCTTTTCACCAGCTTTTTTTTTATCATCTGTTAGTAACAGTAACAGACCTTGACCATCAGCTCCTTGCTGATAATTTCATCAACAACCACATCCTATCATCTTCAACACACCCCTTCCATTTCATCTCAACTGATTGGTGATCCCAGCGGGTTTGACTCAGCGTTTCGCAGCCCAGCATGAAACGTCCACCAGTTCAGCTTCAGCTTTTATGAAGACCTGAATAACCAACCGTTCACCATACTTCTCGACATCCCAACATCCATTTTCTTCATATCCACCTTTACCCATCAATTTATCAACACGCTTTCTTTTTATTCACGACCAGTCACCCAGTTCCCCAT
Organism: Glebionis coronaria; assembly: GCA_025667525.1. Lineage (NCBI taxonomy): Eukaryota > Viridiplantae > Streptophyta > Magnoliopsida > Asterales > Asteraceae > Glebionis > Glebionis coronaria. The sequence continues at coordinate 195,752,416 of CM046882.1, read as the reverse complement.
CTCTTTAACGTCGAAAGACATAAAATCTTTAATCACACCCACCTCCTCGTTCAGCTTTTAATCTAAAAATCAAAACCCCCTTTTTTCAGATTTTCTTTTAAGCTGGTTCAAAACACCATCGTAATTCCTGTTCAACTAAACCATTATAGCTCCAATTCAATAGCACGAAGAACACTTTACCAAAATAATCAATCATCTTTCAACTTCATCCCGTGGCCAAGAGATGATATCCACCATATCATAAAAAATTTCGATTTGATTTTAAAGGCTTTTTGTAAAGCTTGGAGCATAGTTCGTTTTAAGATGGCATATGAAGTGGGAATCAAAAATAATTGTGTGTACAACACAACTGAGTGGATTCGGTGAAGATGGTAAATGATTAAATTTGTGTCAATCTTAAGATGGTGGTAGGTGACGGAGGGTAGATTAGAGGTTTTGAGATACGAGTTTGAGATAGAAACAAGATTTGAGAGAGATTAAAGGTGAGATATGGGTTTGAAAGATGGAGGGTGTGATGAATTTGGAGAATAGAATGGGACGGAGGTGGTGAAGAAAGAAAGGAGAAGAAGTGGAACCGGATCCGGTTTGTTTTTTTTCGATGTTGTATGAATGGGTGGATTTATTTGTGATAGAACAGGTTTAGGTGAAGTGACGGTGGGTTTGGTAGGGATGGTTTTTTTTTTTTTTTTATTTGTTTGTGTCGGTGATAGTCAAGAAAGTGGAAGACACGTGGGTTGTGAAGGTGTTTTGGATAGGATAGTGTGGTATTATTTTATCACAGGTTATCAGTAGTGTTTATCTCCCCCTCAAAACTGCTACTGTAAATGCAGTTTTTGAACACACACTACTAATTTTAACCGTGTAAAACATGTTATTAGCAGCCATAATGAACGGATCTGGATAAGAATTAATCCAACCCGCTCTGATACCAATTGTTGGTCCACGAATCTTGTGCAAACATCGAATCTGTGAAGAACAATGAAGAACACTTGCACAATTAACCAATTGACTAACTAATAACACAATCTTGTACTTTTCATCGTATGTATATATTATTAATAATGAATCAACAAATATACATGACTTGCCCGATTGTTTGCGGAACAACAACCGGGCGATGAATGACAAGCTAAACTCCCATGTTCATAGCTAGCTAAGCTTATGCAACAATGGGAGGATGAAACCCTAAACCACTAAAGTATTACATGTTTGTTTCTGTGGGTGGGAATCATTAACTATTCTATTACAAAGACCACATATATATAGTGGGAGTGTGAAGCTTCCTTGAGAAGCTTTACTAAAGTACAAGTAACCACCTTGTACTTTGTTGTCTTCATCTTTTGCACCTTTGACAAAGTAAGCCTTCCTCTTGAACCTTTGTCTTCATTGCTAATAAGACATGTGCCCACTAATACATAAGACACTTCTTCAGGTCTTCTTAACATCTTCAGGTCTTGTAATCAGTAATAGTCTTGAGGAGTTAGTAAGCTATTATGTCATCACTTACTAACTCCATCATCCTTGATTCTTTGCACACTTACTAAGATCCGCCTCAGCTAATGACGAGTCTATCTCGTAGACTCTAAAGAACTCTAAAGAATGACACACTGAACTTATAACATACGTAAGTTCAGTGACTAACACTACTTAGGATACTTTACATCCAAATCCTGTGCAAGGGACAAATCAGGCACTGAATTGACCCAACACATGTGCAATCCAAGATATGGAAGAATGCTATGCCTTGGCCGATCTTGGTGCTAGTATTAACTTGATGCCACTTGCAATCTTCAAGTCGCTCAATCTTCCTAATCTTACTCCTTCACGAATGTCTATTGAGTTGGCTGACCATTCCACGATTCTCGCATGTGGATTGGCGGAAGACGTTTTTGTGAAAGTGGGAAAGTTCTATTATCCGGTAGACTTTATCGTTGTCGATATTCCCACGGATCCTCAAGTTCCTCTCATTTTAGGTCGTTCGTTTTTAGATACGTCTATGGCTATAATTGATGTGCATGCTAGGAATATCACCTTACGTTTTAACGATGAGGAACTTGTTATAAACGCAACTCAAAATTCTCAAATTTCTCATGTTTATTCCGTTGCAACCATAAACCTCGTTGATATGATTGACGTTGTTTGCGAGTAATTTTCACAAGAAGTTTTAGGTTTTGGTGATGATGAAAATAGTGGCAATCCTACTATGTTAAATCCCATTCTTGATAATTCGACACCAACCTTCACTCCATTTAAAGGTGGTGGTTTTACGTTGGAAGAATTCGATGTTCCACGTACTTGTGACGAAGACCTCGACAATGATGAGGACTTCTCGATTATCAAGGATTTTCTTAACGATTTCCCATTTCCTCCACCCGAGGAGGTTATGAGTATCGAGCCCAAATCTTCAATTGAGGAACCACCTATCCTCGAGTTGAAATATTTACCTCCTCATCTCGAATATGTCTTTTTGGAGGAGGACGACAAGTTGCCGGTTATTATTTCGAAAGAACTTTCAAATGATGAAAAAACCGCACTTGTCGATGTTCTAAAGGATCACAAAGGGGCAATTGCGTGGAAGTTATCCGACATTAAGGGGATCGATCCCAAATTTTGTACCCACAAAATCTTAATGGAGGAGGATTACAAGCCCGCAATCCAATGTCAAAGGAGGGTGAACCCCAAAATTCACGATGTCATAAAAAAGGAAGTCCTAAAACTCCTTGACGCGGGAATGACTTACCCTATTTCTGATAGCCATTGGATGAGTCCTATTCATTGTGTCCCTAAGAAGGGAGGAATGATCGTTGTGCCAAACGATGCCAACGAGTTAATTCCCACTAGACTCGTGACCGGATGGAGAGTGTGCATTGACTATCATAAGTTGAATGAAGCCACTCGAAAAGACCATTTTCCCTTGCCCTTCATGGACCAAATGTTGGAGCGTCTTGCGGGAAACTATTTCTATTTCTTTTTAGATGGTTTTTCCGGTTACTTCCAAATCCACATCGATCCTCATGATCAAGAAAAACTACGTTTACGTGTCCATATGGAACGTTTGCCTATCGTAGAATGCCATTCGGACTTTGCAATGCACCGGGAACTTTTCAAAGGTGCATGATGGCTATTTTTCATGATATGATCGAGAAGAAGATGGAACTCTTCATGGATGACTTTTCCGTGTTTGGTAGTTCGTTCACCTCGTGTTTGTCGAATCTTGAGAGATTGTTGAAGCGTTGTGAGGAAACCAACCTTGTGCTAAATTGGGAAAAATGTCATTTTATGGTTAAAAGTGGAATCGTCTTAGGGCACAAGGTTTCGAAAGCGGGGATTGAGGTAGATCAAGCTAAGGTAGACGTCATCGCCAAATTACCTCATCCCAAAACCGTTAAGGGAGTTAGGAGTTTCCTAGGCCACGCGGGCTTTTATCGTCGATTCATCAAGGATTTTTCAAAGATCTCTCGCCCTATTACACATCTCCTTGAAAAAGATGCACGTTTTATCTTTGACGAAGATTGTGTATGAGCCTTTGAAATCCTTAAGAGGAAACTTACCGAAGCTCCCATTCTTGTTGCTCCCAATTGGAACCTCCCCTTTGAGCTCATGTGTGATGCTAGTGACTACGCTATTGGGGCCGTATTGGGGCAACGTCTTGAAAAACACTTCTTGCCTATTCACTATGCTAGCAAGACGATGACCGAGGCTCAATTAAAATACACTACAACGAAGAAGGAATTCCTTGCCGTGGTGTATGCATTTGAGAAATTTCGACCTTATCTCGTCTTAAATAAATGCATAGTGTATACGGATCATTCAACTATCAAGTATCTCATGGCTAAACAAGATGCAAAGCCGAGATTACTTCGTTGGATTCTCCTCCTTCAAGAATTTGATCACAAAATCGTTGACAAAAAGGAGCCGAGAATCTAGCGGTCGATCATCTTTCTCGTTTAGAAGATCCTCACCAAAGTGTTTACGAGCCCAAGGAAATCACCGAAACATTTCTGCTTGAGACACTTGGTGTAGTGAATTCTAAGATTGATTCTTCTACCCCATGGTTTGCGGACATCACAAATTATCATGCGGGCAACTTCATCATCAAGTGTATGACGACTCAAGAAAAACGAAAATTCTTTCGTGATGTCAAGTTCTATTTTTGGAACGACCCTTACTTGTTTCGAACTTGTGCGGATCGAATTATTCGACGTTGTGTCTTTGGTACCGAAGCTTCTAACATCCTTAGAGCTTGTCACGAGGGACCCACGGGTGGTCACCACGGTGCTAATCTCACGGCTAAGAAGGTTTTTGATGCCGGTTTCTTTTGGCCTACTATTTACTGAGATGCACATGAGCTTGTGAAGTCATGTGACTCATGCCAATGACAAGGAAAAGCCTCACAAAAAGATGAAATGCCACAGAATATCATCCAAGTGTGTGAGATCTTTGACGTTTGGGGCATTGACTTTATGGGGCCGTTCCTATCATCTCGTGGTAATAAGTACATCCTTGTCACCGTTGACTACCTATCTAAGTGGGTGGAAGCTAAGGCTTTGCCCACAAATGATGCTCGTGTGGTAGTCAAGTTTTTGAAAAGCTTGTTCTCTCGGTTTGGAACCCCTCGTGCGATCATAAGCGATCGTGGAAACCATTTTTGTAACGACCAATTTGAAAGGGTCCTAAGGAAATATGGGGTTACACATCGTCTTTCTACGACTTATCACCCACAAATGAGTGGGCAAGTCGAGGTTTCAAACCGAGATTTGAAGAGGATCTTGGAGAGATCTATTGGGGAAAACCGACAATCTTGGTCGGATAAGTTGGACGATGCTTTATGGGCCTTTAGGACCGCTCATAAGACTCCCATTGGGTGCACTCCTTATAAGCTTGTGTATGGGAAAAATTGTCACTTGCCAATTGAACTCGAACACAAGGCTTATTGGGCCCTAAATCATTGTAATGATGATATGGAGACCTCGGGAAAACACTAGAAAATGCAGTTAAATGAATTGGATGAATTAAGGGATATTGCTTATGAAAATTCATTGATTTATAAAGAAAAGACTAAAAAGTTGCATGATTAAAAAATTAAAAACCGGGTTTTTAACATTGGGGATCATGTTTTGCTTTTTAACTCTCGTTTGAAAATCTTTTCCGGTAAGTTGAAATCCCGTTGGTCTGGTCCATTCACCGTGACTCAAGTATTTCCATATGGGACCATCGAGCTAGCTCAAAATGATGGCCCCAATTTCAAGGTGAATGGACATAGGTTGAAGCACTACTTTGGCGGGGAAGTTCCATCCTTGAACTACCTCGACCAAATCACCTTCCCCAATGATAATTAGTATTGAGGGGATCGAGTCGAGCTCATGACTCGGTAATCAAAAACGAGGTGCCTCGTGGGGGAGTCCTATGCTTATGCTATGTACATATTATCGCTTTCTAATGTAGTAACGTGAGGGGATTTGTGCCCTTCCAACCTTTGTTCCGTGGTTGTTTGTGAATTGTGGATTTTAGATGATCATTATCTTCACGATTAGAGCCTCTCGTGTTCGTTTTATGGGAGCACTCGATCGTTTGCTTTGAAGACTTTCTCAATATCCATGATATATCCTTTGATGTTCTAACCTTAGGTTTTTAGCACACTTCATAAACGGCTTAAAATTTAACGGTTACACCCTTTCCATGCTAGATTAGGCATTCGACTACGTCTCTAGTATGGGGGTGTTTGCACCCCTAGACTCGAAACATTGAGGAAAATGTTTAACTTTAGTATGGGGGGTGAATAGATACTTGCCTTGCCAAACCTTCACGCTTTCCAATATCTTTTTGTTTATCGTTTTGTTGCAAAATAAGGCTAAAAAGGGCCAAATTTTTTAAAAAAATCTCATGTTTTATAAGTGTTTGAAGACATGAATGTAGGTTTTCCGATGGCGAGAATAAGAGTAATTTTTGACTTGACCGTGTGTGTTGAGCACTTACCTTCGATTCCTTAACTTTACATTAGGCTAAGTCTCTAAAATCGAGGACGAGAAATGATAGAGTTAATTATAAGTTACTATGCTAAACGTAGAGTACTCGTATTCTTTCAAAAACTCATGTGTTCTCGTTGTTTGCTTATTCTCCCTTCGCTTGTTAATACCTGGCCTTTTGCCCAGTACAAAATTTTATCGTTCGATCTCTTCAAATTGACTAATGATTTAAAAGTGCGACTCAGTCGTTCTTGGTGGAATATAAAGGGAAAATGTTATCTATTTTAAACTAAAGTAAAATGAAAATGTAAATATAAATGAAAATGTAAAAGAAAATGTAAATGTCGTTAAGTAAAAGTGGAAGTTTAAAATTTAAAACTAAAAATTAATTCTAAAAATAAATGACGAAAAGGTAAATTAAAAAAAACTTAATAAAAAATGAAAACTAATTATAAAGTAAATGCGAAACGTAATTAAAATAGGCTAAAAGCAAATCGAGAAAAACTATCACTTTTTCTCTCTAAAACTAGAAATACACTTGGTAAAAATAGAGATTTCGGGAAGCGTGCAATTTTTGGAAATTAAAACGTAATGTATTAAAACTTGAAAACTTGGTAAAACAAAAAACTTAAACCATCGGAATACACCTAATCGGAATCCTATCGGAATGAGCGTCGGAATCCCGTTGGAATGTAAGTAAAAGCAAATTGTCGGAATGTAGTAAAAAGAGAGTGACCGGAATAATGAAAAACAACTCTATCGGAATGACAAGAAAAAGGAAAACGATCGGAATAAACTAAAACTAAGCAATCGGAATACACTAAATACTTCTATCGGAATATAGTGAAAACAAGTCCTATCGGAATCCAAAAAGGAATCCCAATCGGAATACTAGAAACCCTTTTCCGATCCAGTGATCGGAATAAAGGTGATACTTGTCGGAATAAAAGAGGCCAAATCAGAATGCTGATCGGAATAGGGAAACCCTTATCCAATTCGAAAGAAATTCGTATAAGCAATCAAATAAGCTACTTTTCAATAAGCTAAAACCGAAATTTAACTAGCTATTTAATGAAAATAACTAAATAAGCACAAATTAGAACTTACGAAACTTTAGATAAGCAACTTTTTAAAACTATAAATAAGCAAAACTTTGAAATCAAACTTTAATAAAACTAGACTTTTTAAGAAAAATAAAAAGTAAATAAGCTAAATACAAAATAATCCAATAAGCATGTCAAGCTCAAAGCTCAATTTGTATTAAACTTATAGATGAACAAAAAGATAAGCTTTTTAATCAAATAAACATTAAGATGAAATAAAATCAAAGATTAACATGAATCAAAGTTAAACAAAATAAGAAAGGTACAAGAAGATGATTAAAAACTTGAATTTAAAAAGATTAAAGATCAAAGATTTGACACAAGATTAAAGAGAAAGCTTGAAGAACATTAAGAAAAACTAGAGAGAGAAAGTATATTAATCTACTCCTACTTACCTTACAATAATTAAACTAAAAACTACTCTAGCTAACCACCCTCCTAATGACACATTAGGAGGATATTTATAGGAGGAGTGGAAGTATGGTTGATGCTTTCTTCTCTCTTTCTTCTTGTCTCGACTCGATTTAATTTCTTTGTCTTTCTCGACGTCGTCTCGGGATTTGTCGATATAATTTGAACTTGTCTTATAATTTCTTCAATAATTAGACTTGAGTTCTTCGACTTCATTAAACTTCCGTCTTTAGACTTTTTCTTCGATAAATCTTCAGAATAGGCCTTGGACTTCCGTTCTTTTTGCACTCTTGATCTTTTGACTTCGTCTTTTCTCGTTTTCATCGATAAAAGCCCGTGAAAGCCCGTGTATTCTTCCTTTTTCATCTTTTGGTCCTAAAACACAATAAAAGCACAAATCACACATAATTCCGACATTTACGACATAAAATACACGTTTTGGCTTGGTTATTATTATGGTTAAAGTGGTAAAAGGATGGGTGTTTTCACACCTATCACTTGTAAATATTTTTTGCTTAATAAATATTGACTTTGCGGTTTAGTCTTGATTAATGGTTTCTAGTCTTTTCTAGTAGCTTCCATGTAATTAAATTGGGAAGACATTAAGGTATCTCCAACGTCACGGTTTTAAAGTATTGGCAACCCGAATAATCGAAAGCTTCATCCAATAATAAGATTTCAAGTGCTCACCTAAATCAAGCAAACAATTTGAAGCTCACAAGGCCGAAAAATCTATGCAAAAATGAAAGTGAATCAAGCCTTAATCTTTGAAGCTTTAAAGATCTAAAATTCGCCTTAGCGTGAGGATATACGTCTTTGGCCATAATAAAACCACCGATGAGGCGGATAATAAAAGGCAAGGCAAGAGCGAAGTCATAATAAAAGCTTCATGGCGAAGTTGAATAAAAGATAAAGGTAAACCTATGATAATAAGGCCCTTCTGTTAGGGGGAGTATAAAAGTCTTCGTAATAAGTCTCATGTTAAAAACCGTTATAAAACCGTGTTTATCGATCCTTCTTGTTTACTTAATTTTTTGGCGTCTTGTCTATTAGGAGGGGTTATTAATTCGATGGTCTTGGTTACACCGTTAGGACTCTATTTTTAGACCTAAATCTCTATTATCGCATAAGTCAAACAATGTATCCTCGTGAAACATTCAAGACAAAATAAAATATAAGAGATACAACTTAGGAAAATGGGAGGATAAGTACGTGATTAGGGCATATGAGTAGTGTTAGCATTACTAAGTTATAATGACAATGATCTTGTTGCACACTTAGCATGGAATTGGGGTGAAAATCGAGTACGATGAAATTATTTCTAACGAAGCATTCACGTGTTCTTATTCTATGAACCTAAACGTCCCACTTTGCGATGAAAATCATACATTATGTCTAAAATGCAAGTAGTAGTAGTAATAGTAGTAGTGTAGCTAGTTTATCATTCAATAAATGTGAATAAATATGAATTTTGGAGGTGCTACGATACTTTATTCTAGCATTGCGTGAGGGCACGACAATGGTTTAGTATGGGGGAGTGATGAGACTGCTTTTATACATAGTCTCATCGTCAAAGAAGGGCTTTAAATGCATTAAATATCATAAAAATGGCCACATATATGCTTGTGTTTGTTGCTTGTGTATTTTAGGTACGGATATTGAGAAAATGACAAAAGATCACAAGAAACATGCAAAAACGAACACGGGAAACGAAGCCGCACATTGAACCAATCCCTAATGAAGATTTTCTAAGACAAACCCTTGAAGATTTGAAGATTATGCAAGATGGGTCCTCCAATATTGAAGAATTGACACTTTAAACCCTTGTATCTTCATAATTACAAGATTGGTCCTAAAGTTTGTCAATATTACAAAAAGGGCCCTCCACTTTGAAGAATTGGCAATTTTAGTCCCTCAACAAAACTAAATTGTCAATATTAGTCCTCCTCAAAGTCAAACATACCATGAAGGACTTCAAGTTACAAGAAATTACAAGTTTGGTCCTTTAAAAATGTCAAATTACCAAAAGGACCCTTTACTTTGAAAAAATGGCAAGAATGGTCCCTCAAAAATGATGACTTGTCAACTTTAGTCCTCCAAAATGTCAATCATACAAGTCAATACCATTATCATTAAAGAAAATTCCAAAACAGCCCTTCAAGAATCAACAAATGGCAAGAAATACCCCTGAAAATACTTTAGAAAAGTATTTGTCGCCAAAGTATAAAAATGAAAACTTGGAATACAAAGGAAATCAGGTTTTGGGGTATAAAGTTGCAAATGAAAGGAAAGGGAAAGAATGGGGGTTTAATCTGGCCGACACTAAAACTTACCTAGACCAACCATGTCATGCCACCTGTCCCACTCACCCTTTTCAACCAATCACAGCCTTCCCTCCCTCCACCTCACCAATCCACTTCACCCGGTTTTATATTAATTAAAATTTGGCGCCTTAACACAAATTTAAACCGTAATCACTCCTAAACCAGATTAAACTCACTCACTATTCATCCAAGAACAAAATTGGGTTTTTGTTAATGGCTTGAAATTAAACCCTAATCTTCTCCAGAATTAAGATTAGGGTATACCTAAACACAACCCAACCTTAAAATCTTTACCACCTTTGAGGAAGAAGCCAAAATTGTGCCAGGCATCCAACGCCCCACATCATAGCTTGGAACTTAAGCTTAACTTGGACCCTTGATCACATTTTCACCAACTTTACACCTCCACAACATGCCAAAACATTGTCACATGATCAAGCATTTTCAACTTCACAAGGGCATATCTGGAAACTCAATTGCTAGGGTTTTACGTTTTTTATACTTTCACTAGTTCACTTGTAGCCTATATAAGGCATAGGACTCAGTCATTTACAATTTGCTCTTGAATTTTCCTAGTTCACAAATCTGTAAATCTCATTTTCAAGTAATGAAATGTGTTTGAATTTGGTGAATAAAAGTCAAGTGCCAACCTTATTATCTGTTTGTTAATGTTACATGTTTACTAATCTTGAATCCTAAAACCTATTTTCAAAGGAGTGTGCAAAAGTTTGCATATTTTCCTAAAATCTTGATATTTTGCTAAGTCTTGTTCAAACCTTGGAATTTTTGGGCTATAAGTTGATCATAGCACCCTGATATTGTGATATCAAGGTGTTGTGAAGCTTATAACTTGGGTTAATCAAGTATGGGGAACAAAGGTTGCATTAATCAAGTTTTCCACTTTTTCTGATTTTGATATTTTTGCTTCTAACTTTGTTCCATCTTAGTAGCTTGATATTGGAAGCTTGTGCTTGTTCTTGCTAGCACATAAGCTCAAACATACGTGGGTGTGGATGTACATCCATGAGGTTTGAACCCTTAATCTCAAAATATGTTGAAAAATTGGATATTTTTGATATTTGTGTTCTGCTATTGTATGTGTTGTTCTTGGGCTCCAAATCTTGTTGAATCTGTTCATGTTTGATGTTTTGATGTTTATGAATGCATGTGATAACCTAAATCATACTTTTGATTTGAAAATCTTGATTTGAAAATATAAAAGGGTGTTTGGGTTAACCTGTTTTGAATCATAGTTTGTTATTGTGTTATTGGAAGTGCTTTGTTTGAGTTGGTATCTGTTATTCACTTGGTTGAATGCTAGTTTCTTCAAGTTATTGGCTTTTAAACCTTGAATCAAAGATTGTGCTATAACTTACTGGATTTTACTGATTTTAACCTAAAATTTTGGAAATACCTAGAGTATATGCATGTTTAGGGATAAAAGGTGTTTAATTAAAGTTTATATAACCTGATTTGAAGATTTGAGTGTTTGAATTTGGCTTGTTGGTCAAGTATATCAGCAAAGTAAAAATCTGCTTGTTTAAGTGTTCATCAGTAACTTTTTGTGCTTGAATCTTGATTTAGGCCATTGAACCAATGCATGTAACTTAATAATTTATGTTCATCTGAATTTAATATAGCTTGTGTATGCTTTTGGTGCAATTTGGTTGGCTGAAATATGCTTAAACAGCTTATAAGTTCATAACTACTTATTGTTCATGTCTGTGAGATGTCTGGTGCTTAATTGAATTAACTGCACTCTTTGGCTGATTGTGATTGTGATTTCTTTGTTGTTTCTGACTCCTTGTGATTCACTGATCACAAGGGTGCCTTGTTTGTAACTTGAATCCACAAAAAAGTCACTAAAGACAAATAGTCAAGAAAGTCAAGCAATGGGAAAAGTTCCCACTGCTCAACACCCAAAACTAGCCCCTGCTAGTGTTAGTTTTGATCCAACTTATTAATAAGCCATATTGGCTTATCCAGACTTGCAACAACTTATTTTTTGTGATCAATCTTCCTCATTTGACCCATTTGTTTGAACTGGAGCTTATCAGACCTTGGCTTTGACTTTTTGCTAAAAAACACATAAAGTTGACTTTAAATTAAGTGCTTATTTGCTTATTCCAGCTTATTGAGTGTGCTTATTGAAAAACTTTTTATTGATTAAGCTTATTTAAGTCATTTTAAAGCTTTTGAAAGTTGAATCAGCTCTTGGGGTGGCCTAGAACTCGAAAACGACTATTTTGTCGTTTTGTGAAGATAGCTTATTGCTTATTCAGGCTTATTCCTTGTGCTTTTTCTAATTTTCTTTTTAAAGATCTCTTAAGTAACTCAAAAGAAGCTTGTGTGTCTAATTTGAGCTTATGGCATCAGCTTATAGCTTAATGGGCCAAAAAGCCCATTAAGAATAAGCTGCTTTGAAATAAGCTAGCTTATACACATTTTCAGATTTTGGGCCTTCAGAGTTTTGTCTTTAAAATCAAATTTTGAGTCAGACTAGAAGTTTTGGGCTTATTCGGTTAACTTTTTCTTATTGGGCCCAAATTAAGCCCATTAAGAGACTGTTTTGTCTTTTAGCCCACTTCTAGGCCCATTAGGGGTATTTTGTAATTTCAACTTCATTTCTGAGTTTATTAGGTTAAAATAAGCTAGTTTGCAACTTTTTAGAATTTTTTATAAATTTTGGATTTTTAATATTATTTTTATTATTTTATTATTAAAAATTAAAATCTATATTTTTCAAGTTTCTATATTTTTATTAGGTTAAATACATTAAGTTAGGAATTTTACAATTTTTAGAATATTTTTATTGTCATTAGATTAATTTTTATAATTATTTTAAGTTTAAATAGTTTTTAATTGTTTTTAAATAGTTTTTATTAATTTTAAAATTTTCAAATTTTTTTTAAATTAAGTTAAGTCATTTTAGAGGTTTACAATTGAAAAAATCTCATTTTGGGCTTTTTGTTAATTAAATTGATTTTTTGGGCTTTAATTAGCATTAAAAAATTATTATTTAATTAAATAAAAGGTTTGAGTGATTTTTGATTATTTGAAAACTCTAAATACATTATCTAGGATTTATTGCAATTTTTTAAGAATTTTTAGGGTAAAATTTTTAATTTTGTCACTTTTTACGGTTTTACGTGTACGACTTATCGTCTTAGTTTAATCCACAATCGTAACCGTCATTGTCTTCTAATCTCTTTTCTATATTCATTTCTCATAATCATAATCACCTCATTAATCATCTCTCTGCACAACACACTAGCCTCCTTGAGAACGATCCCCACTTTGGGTCATAACTTGTGGTTTTCCTAAACTACTTGTTCATACTTGCCCTAATTACTCTCTTTTTCCTAAAAGACGTATTTTTTACAACTATCAATATTACTACCTAGAACACTTCAAACACCTACCGCTGCTTTCCTTCTTCACATATCTTGCAAACACAAACTCGCCTTCGTAAACTACATGCAATAGTCAAAGTTGAAACATTTATTTGATTCTATCTTTAAAACGAAAACAGATGCAATCAAACCCTTGTTTCTGCTTCAAACTTGAACTGCAAGAGTTTGGCTTCAAGATCTCTAATGGTCTCGGGTGAGAGGTATCTTCTTTTTTATGTTTATATCGAAAGAACGAAGGAAAGTAAAAAGTTTGTTTGATTTATTTTGTAAAGATTTTCGAATGATACAAAATAAGCAATTCTTCACTTAGATCTATGATGGGTTATTGTTCAATATCTTAAGATCTCTAAGATCTTCGAACAAACTGAGATATTTACATTTATTTTTGTTGTTCACTAACGTAAGGGACACATGGTTGGTTCCGGAAGTATGTTTGGGTAGGTGTTGGTCGTGTCAGGTGGTGGCCAGCGGTTCAATGGTTGTGGCTTCACCGTAGTTGATGAGAGGTATCGTGGTTGTAGCTTAACTGTCGTGTTGTAACAGCCTGGTCGATGAACTCATGAAGTGTTCTAAGAGAAGATAGGGTTAGGTAACTAAAACGAGTTATAGTGACTTATATATTGAAAAAATTAACCCGTATACATTTACTTCTTATAAAAGTTTAAGTTTGTTACTTTTGTTTAAAAACATTGAAAAACGTATAATTAAAGATTTTAAATGGGGTGAAAAAGTATACAAAGTTTGACCAAAATTTAGGTTTCAAATCTGTTGAAAAAAAAGTAATGTTTAATGGAAGCAGGTCAAGCAGTGCATTATTAGGGTTTGGTACATTCATTTTCTTTCCTTGATATATGTTGGGTATTTAGTAGCAGTATAGCAAGTGAACGGGTGAAGTGATCATTGAATGTTGTATAACTGAGATTTTATAGTACACAATATGGAGATAGATCATGCAATTGGTTATGAATCAAGAATACTGAGAATAATAACTGTTTTACATATTTATATTTTTGAGGATTTGTGGTTTATATCGGAAGTATTAAATATCTCAAGTTTCTAGTCGGAAAAAAAAATTAAATTATATATTTGGTTTATAAATATTCCAGATTTTTAGTGGAAAGATTTTATAAATATTGTTTGTTTTTCAAGCTTGATGAGGGAAAGTGATGAGACTGCTTTTATACATAGTCTCATCGTCCAAAAAGGGCTTTAAATGCATAAAACATCATGAAAATGGCCAAATATATGCTTGTGTTTGTTACTTGTGTATTTTAGGTACAAATATTGAGAAAATGACAAAAGATCACAAGAATCATACAAAAAACGAACACGGGAAACGAAGCCGCACAATGAACCAAGCCCTAATGAAGATTTTCCAAGAAAAACCGTTGAAGATTTGAAGATTATGCAAGAAGGGTCCTCCAATATTGAAGAATTGACACTTTTGAACCCTTGTATCTTCGTAATTACAATATTGGTCCTTAAAGTTTGTCAAATTTACAAAAAGGACCCTCCACTTTGAAGAATTGGCAAATTTAGTCCCTCAACAAAACTAAATTGTCAATATTAGTCCTCCTCAAAGTCAAACATACCATGAAGGCCTTCAAGTTACAGGAAAGAACAAGTTTGGTCCTTTAAATATGTCAAATTGCAAAAAGGACCCTTAACTTTGAAGAAATGGCAAAAATGGTCGCTCATAAATCATGACTTGTCAATTTCAGTCCTCTAAGAAGTCAACCATACAAGTCAAGACCATTATCTGAAGGTCTACGCAATCATTGGCCTATTCTACATGATGGATTTTGTTGATAAAGATGGTTGAATAAATGATAAATATAAGAAAGATGAAGGAAGGAGATGAGGGAGTAGAGAGAGAAAGGAGAGAAGGGAGAAGAATAGAGAGAGAAAGTAAAGATGAAATGAATAAAGTGAAAAATGAACAACCCCTCCTAACATGCTAGGAGGGGATATATATAGCCCACCCTACATGTGGGCTATATGGACTATACATTAACTAAATGGATCACGAGCCCATTACATAATTATCGTTGGAGCGACCGATCCTTCATAAATACGTAAAACGTATTTCCAACAATCTCCCCCTAAGGGAGGTCGCTCCAAGAGACAAAGTTCTAAATAGTCTATATCTCGTGATCTATGCTAACTAAGATGTGACCGAGACTTTATAGGCAAAACGTATTTCCAACAATCTCCCCCTAAGGGAGGTCACATCTTTTTACAAAATCTTAAACCTAGCATCTATGCTTGAGTCTTCGATCTTGTTCTTGTGAATATGCTTGATGTGATCTTTGACTTTAGTCTTGAGCATGTTTCCTTGCCTTGACCTTGTGCATTCTTCACTTGTGATATTTGCCTCTTCGTGACTTCATGTTCCACATACTTATACTTTTAAATTTTTGAAAGCTTCAGAGTTTGATACAGCGGAAGACTTGACCTTCGGGCTTTCTTGAATTTGTTGAAGTACTAATTGTATGTAGTATAAGCATGTGGTGACGACTTCTTCTGGATTTTACACCGCAATGCCACCTTCTTGTTACGCTGCATAAGACAGTTAGCAACAAACAATATACACGGATGAAATGGCTTTGAACATTTCATTCTAATTCGGTAGCATTTTACCTCCGGTCGGTGAAGACCGTTGGACGATATTAAATATCGTACTTGTGGCAGGTAGTTTCAATAAAGAACCTCCTTGACAAGATTTCGCGGGTAAACCCGTTCTCTTTACTCGACCGTCCAAAGCTGACTGCGAACGTAAAGAGTGAATCATTTGGATAATCTTATCCGCATGATTTGAAGCCGTCAATTCATGTTCCTGGAACAAGTGAAGTTCAATTAAGAACCGCACCGTCGTTGCTTTCCAGTTGTCACTAGCTTGATTCATATAGAATCTTGCAAGTTACCTACCAAGTGCTGTTTGATGTTAACACTAGAAGGATTTCCATTCGTCACTGTAACTACTTAATAGTATTACTCTGAATGTTCTGGCAAGATCACTAAGATATTGCGTAGAGGCCTGGAACGTGTTTAAATTCATTTAAGAATTAAACCACTGTTGCTTTCCAGTTATCACAAGTTTGATTCATAAAGAATCGCACAAGTCACCTACCATGAGCTTTTTGATATTCGCTCAAGAAGGATTTCCATCTTCATTGTAAATACTTTCGTATTACTCGGATGTTCAGGCAAGATCATGTAGATTTTGCGTAGGACTCTTAAGATCTTTCTTACTTTTCACAGTGTGTGAAGAAGCAAGGAAATATGAAAGTGTGTCCTAATGAGATATTTGATGATCTCAAATGGCTCTAGACTCGATCGTGCATTTTGGATTTTTAGTGATCGGAGGCTGGAGAGGAGTGCCACCTTTTCAATACCAATTTATTCGGAGTGAATAAATCAATAGATAATGCGTTGTCTCCGTGTGATTAAAACAGATATCTTTTGAGAGATATCTGAGTTAGCTGGGATGGGTTGTGCATTGCATCACTGGGTCCATGATGTCTGTCTTCAATATTAAGAATCATTAAACAATGATCTTAATAGCATATGTATTGACCCGGTTTCTGCCTAAGTTGTAAGGAGGGCTTCTTTCTTTACACCCTTTATCTTTACAATTCTTTTTCATTCTTCAACCCCTTCAATGCTTACCAATACGTCATCACTAGCACCTTGTTGTGATTGTTCCAGTGCTAACTTAAGTACTTGGTCGGCATTCAGCTACATTCACAATCTTTCTCCATCTTTCCTAAGGACTACTATTTCTAGCTATGGAATGTCCTTGGGAAGATTCCTCCGGTTCAAGAGGAATCATTGGACTTTAACCTATCCTATCATCCTTATGTCACCACAATCTTCATCATCGTGAATAGAGATGTTTTGGGTAAGTGTATGTCACCATGAAATCCATTTTGAAGTGCAAATCCATTTTGCTCCCCCTTAACATATGCCACGATATCCGAAAACATTTCGCACATGTCGGGATGAGCTAGCACGTTAAGTCAAACCATTTGTGATTAATCATTTCCCATATTAAATCACATTTTCTCCCCCATATTAAAAATATTAACTCAATCAATGTTTTTAATATCAATTGATTTAATAGCGTTTTAAGAAAATTTGGGAAGAAAAATGCAAATCCAATTATCTTCATGAATTACACAAGCTCCCCCTCAAATTAATGAGGGTGTACTTGAAACGTAAATTAAATACCTTTTAAACACAAATGTAAGGTATTTATCACGCGCAAAGATCATATATGATAATAAATTCACAAGATTAGCAATTTACGAGGTTGGACCTGAATGATGGAGAACATCATATGAAAGAAGCACATGGTTCTTGTTCACGAATGTTGGTCTTCCTCGTAACTTCTGAAGTTATCTCTTGACTCCTTGTGTATGATTGATATCGTTGTCTTAACACCAATATGTGAACTTGGCACTCTCGGCATCAAGGATTCTGAATGCTGCACAATTGCTCCCCCTTAATTGTTGACCCGTGTTCTATTGAAAGAGCTGTAGTCACCGTTTGAGTAGTCGCATCGTCGAGTATGTAGATATCAATTGTAAGTTGCTTCGGATTGTGGAGTTGATAACTTCATATTGTAGAGTCAAAGATTTCCGGTGAAATGCTTGACTTCAATGTAAAAAGCGGGTTACTATCGGAAATAATAGCAAACCATTTTGAGCATGTTTTAAAAGTTTGAACTTCTTCTAGAACTTTATTTACAACCCCGTGTCATTATTGAATGACATTTCTAGTATCGTAAATATTATCGATTCCAGAAGACATGCTCTTTTTATCAAAACATTTTTGAACACACAATTTTGAAAGATTTAGAAAAACCTTTTGAGAAATTCTCGAAAAATTGTGCTCAAAGTTTTGAAAACCAATTACTTGAGCTTAAGATGTTGAATATCTTACAAAACGAGCTCAAGTCCGAGAAGTTGTAAACTTCCCGTTGTAAGGATAAGTTACCATCGACGATAATCTTTCCTTTTATCGAGTCCTAAGCTGACATTTACTTAGAAGTCGTTTTTCATGAGCTTGAAAACTTTGACTGTTTTAACGGAAAGCTCATGACCGAGAAAGGTTAATTTCTCGTTATGAGGAAAAGTTCTCTTATTTAAAAGATACACTTTCCTTTATGAGCTTAAAACTTCGAATGTTTTAATACAAGCTCATGACCGAGAAAGGTGAATTTCTCGTTAAGAGGATAAGTTATCATAAAAGATAATCTTTCCTTTATTTTAAGTTCGAGTTACAGTCTGACATTTAACTGTAAGTCATTGTGCATGAGCTTAAAAACCTCGAATGTTTTTAATTTTAGGTCATGCCCGAGAAAACTTAATTTCTCGTTGTTAGGATAAGTTTATCATCGGCGATAAACTTTCCTTTCTTTGATGCACGGGTTACCATCTGATATTTAATGATAAAACCATATACACGAGCTTAAAACCTTTGAATGGTTTTAGGATAAGCTCGTGTCCAAGAAAACTTAATTTCTTGTTAAGAGGGTAAGTTATCGTTGCGTGGATAAACTTCCCTGTCTCTGAAGTCCGGGTCATCGTCTGTCATTTAACGAGGAGCCATTGTGCATGAGCTTAAAAACTTGGAATGTTTTAATATAAGCTCATGCCCAAGAAAAATGAGTTTCTCGTTTTTAGGATAAGTTTACCATCGGCGATAAACTTTCCTTTCTTTGAAGAGCGAGTTATAGTCTGTGATGTGACTATAAGTCCTTAGTGCAGCTTAACCATGAATCCCCTGAGACATTTGTTTCTCCGATATCTGCTTCTTCAGCAACCAAACTCTAAGAGTGTCCTTAGTTGAACGGTATACAATGATTGGACCGCTTCGTTCTTTTGGAACATCAACTTTGGTACCTGCATTCTCATTAGGAGTTTGTATACTTTTGCATGGGTTAGAGATATCTATTTTAGAAGCACGTGGGGGTTCACGGTTTTCTTTTCTTGTGTCAGAGGTGGCCTGAGGGGATGATTCACTTGTCTTAGTTGGCAAACGTTTCCTTCTATAGAAAACCTTAAGTTCAGGCTTAAGTGATGTATCATCCTTTGCAATTTCCTCCCTAGTAGTCTTCGTAGAATCAGAGACTATCCTAGTTAAAGGGCACTCGTTTCCTACAAGAGTGAAAGTTCTACCAGTGGGGCGCCACATTTTGCCAACGGGTTTGATTTTAGCAACCCACTGGGATTTAAGTCTAGCACGGGAGTTCACCTCATTAAGCAATTTTTTGATACAAGAGTCATGATTTACCGTAAAGACACATTTTCTACATGTTTTACAAGTAGCATATTTAATGTCCGTGTAATTCCTAGATGATTGATCGATGCTCCTAGGAGACGTCATGCTACGGTTAGCAGTGTTGGGTAATCTAGAAGGCATCTGACTAGGTTGGACATTGCTATCTCTTACATGTGTCTTTTGAATAGCTTCCCTTTGACCAAAATCATGGCGCACATCAGTTGAACTAGTTCTAGACGTGTTCATTGAACTATTCTTAGAGAAACTAGGGCCAATCATGTGATGAGGTCTTGCTAAAACTGATTTAGTCACATTAGGCCTAGTTGGTGGAGTGTCTGTTCTAGAAATATTGACCCAAATCAACTTGGGAGGCAAACCGCGGTCTCGAGGATTGTGGTCGCTCGGATCTAAATGCAGTAGGTTGTTTGATAATCGGTTGTCTGACGAACTGATTTGTAGGCGGTTTCCCCAAGATTGATGGTTTTTCAAGCTTAGTGTCCACACTAGGTCCTCTATTTTTCCTTAACTCGTTTTTCAAGGCAGCTATAGCAAACACCTTTTCCTGAACTTGGTCTTTTAACGTTTCATTTTCTTTGAGCAATCTATCTTGGGATGCCAATTTAGACTCTAGTAACTGAATTTGTTTCAAAAGATTATCCTTTTCAGCTTTAGAATCTGAAACTTTTTGATCCAATTTTCTTTCAAGAACAACGTTAGACTTTTCAAGTTTTTCAAAGTATTCTTCAAATTTGTCCTTTTTCTTAGAAAATTCAAGTTTGGCATCCTCAAGATCTTTTGATTGCTGAGCTATGATCGTTTCGAGCTCTTTAATCTTGGAATCAGAATCAGTTAACGAAGCAGTTATAAAGCATTTATCATGATGTCCTATAGCATTCTGAACAATCTCTCCCCCATTATGACTTACATCGGATGAATCAGAAGAGGTATTGCTATCACTCTTTTCCATCCCATGTTTGTCATAATTAAGTTCAAAATGCTCAATATGCGGCATATCATCAACATATACATCATAAACAACATTACATTGTACCATGTTTGCAGGCTCTTCGTCATAAACGGGTAAGGTGTCATCAAGAAGGATCTCGTGAACATTCCATGACGTGCCACTGGTATCATGTTGTCCTTCCGATTCCGTGCTCTTGCCATTGTTATGCTCCAAGTTGTCAACCGTATGACCACTCTCCTCTTGCATCTGCGTCATTGATTCTTGCACTCCATTATCATACACTTGCTGAAGTTGTGATCTTTGATAAATCGAAGACGAGACCAATGTCATGAGTTTCAATATTGTATCACGGAAAACTCGAAGCTCGGTATGTGTATCTCGAAGAAAAGATTGGCAAATCATTGAACTTTGAGACGTGATGATATTGTATTAGAGGAAAGGCGTGAGTTGTGTCACAAGAGTCTTATATCCAAGTGCCGATGCAGAGTGATTAAAGTTTTCATGGTTGAGTTGCTCGGCGAGTTGGTTCAATGTGGTGAATATTGAGTCGATGAATATATGACGATCTTGTCCAAAGATGGTCACAAATTCGCTCCCTCCTTGAAGCCGTGAAAGAGTAACTAGATGATATTGAAGCATTTGAAATGAATTTATACCACTTTCTCTAGCTTTGTCTTGCATTCGATGCAAGTCTACCTCTTTAAGTGTCGAATTGAACGAATCCATTGAAAATCGAGGAAAGATAAAGAAAAATGATGTGGATGTTGTTGTTGTCGGGTTTTTACAATTCGACTCGGCTCAAAAATTGTTGTCGGCTCAAACGATTATGAATTAAACCTGATCAAAAATCCGTATTTGCTAAAAATATATCCCGTCACGTAGACTCGTCACTTTATCTTCAAATCCGGCCACAAAAACTTTGAACCCGTCAAATATTTTTCCACGTTAATTCTTTTAAAATAACCGCCTCAACACGATTTGCCAAAAATTAATAAAAAAAATTAACTTTTAAGAAAATTGAAATAATTTGATCAAAAAAAATTATTTTGTGAATTAATTGAGATTTAAAAAAATTAACTTTAAAATATATAAATTTAAAAAGGGTAACTTAATCGTAAAAATCTAAAATAAAATTAAAAAAATCTAATATATATTGAAATAAAAATTTATTATTTGATATGAGAGTTAAGAGAAATCGTGTAACAAAAAAATAAAAATTGAGAAGAGAATAAAAATTGAAAACAGATGTTGAAAAAATCCCACTACACCACACGTGGATATGACAGCTGTTGTAAAACGTGTATAACCACTTTGTAAACTCCGTCCAAATTAATACTCTTTTCTAACTTTCTCTCTCTCACAACTCTAATAAAACTCCTCCGTCTTCTCCAGTAGTTTCAACTCTCTCTCTCTCCTTATCAAACCAAAAAGATTAAATACATAGAATCCCTGAATACCAAAAAGATTATTGAAGAAATCAAATCTATAACTCCATCCCCGTACCCTCGAATCTCATAATCATGAAATCTCACAAAATTATCCGTCCTTCGATTCGTGAAACAAGAACCAACAGAATCAATTAATACAAACCCTTTACTTCGTACGGAATCGTCTTCTAGATCTCACAATGAGGTCTCGGGTAGGTTTTCTTTATCGTCTAATCATGTTGTTGAGTCTGTCTTCTATAATCTGTTTGAGTCATTCTATCAATTAATGTTTTTCTTTGATTTGATTGATCGAATTAAAGAAAGATTGTAACAAAGTTGTTATAAATCTTCTTTAAATTCGTAGATTAATGACAGATCAATGAAGAAAAACTCGTTTTCGTGTTATATCTTAATTGATCTATGCATGCATAACGAAAAGATTCTGAGATCAGGTTGTTGTTTGAGTCTTGAGTGAGTGTTGAGGGTTTTTAAGGTTCGAGGGTCGAGAGGTGTAGTGTGATGTTTTGATGAGTCTGAGAATAAATGATAAATATAAGAAAGATGAAGGAAGGAGATGAGGGAGTAGAGAGAGAAAGGAGAGAAGGTAGAAGAATAGAGAGAGAAAGTAAAGATGGAATGAGTAAAGTGAAAAATGAACAACCCCTCCTAACATGCTAGGAGGGGATATATATAGCCCACCCTACATGTGGGCTATATGGACTATACATTAACTAAATGGATCACGAGCCCATTACATAATTATCGTTGGAGCGACCGATCCTTCATAAATACGTAAAACGTATTTCCAACATTATCTATGAAGAAAATGCCAAAACAGCCCTTCAAGTATCAAGAAATGGCAAGAAATACCCTTGTTAAACTTTTGGAAAAGTTTTTGTGGCCAAAGTGGGAAAAATGAAACTTATATAACATAGGGATTCTTTATTAAGTTTCAAAATTGAAATGACAAAAGGAATAGAATTGAGGGGTTATTCATGGCAGACATCAAAGATACCTAGACCTATTAACTTGTGACACGTAGCCCACTTACTCCCTCTACCAATCACAACTCACCATGATGCCACATCATTCTCCACTCACCACCGGTTATAACTAATTACTTAATTAGTTAATAATTGGGCGCCTAACATGTTTTCAAAAACAAAAAAAGATCAAATCACCCACTGTTTAACCAAGAACACAAATTGGGTTTTTGTTAAATACTTTGAATTAAACCCTTATCATTTTGCAGTTTATTGATTAGGGGTCTCCTAAACATAACCCACCTCCTAACTTGGACACCTCATCACCCCACAACCCCACACAAGATTCCCCTGCTACAAAGGTTGAAGATACTGCCAAAAACTCTGCCACATCCAACGTCCAAGATTGAAGCTTGAAACTTAAGCTTATTTTGAGCCTTTGATGCAATTCCACACTTGCCAACTCACATATACAGCCAAGAAAACATCACATGATGTTCAAGATATTCAAACCTCAAGGGGCATTTCAGGGACATCACCAGCATTAGGGTTTTGTTTTTATGCATTCAGTAGTTCATTTGTAGCCTATATAAGGCATAAGACCCCTTTCATTTACATTGGCTCTTGAATTTTTCCTTGTTCCCTTTTATGTAAATCTCATTTTCAAGTTAATGAAATGTGTTTGAAATTGTGAAGAAAAGTCAAGTGCCAATCTTTATTACTGCTTGTTATTGTTATATGTTAACTAAAACTAAATCTCAAAACTTGTTTTTAAACCTTGTGCAAGAAATTGCACAAAGGACCAAAATCTGATATTTTGCTAAGGCTTGGTTTAAACCTTGGAATTCTTGGGCTATAAGTGATCTGTACACCCTGATAAAGAGCTTATTAAGGTGTTGTGAGCTTATAGTTTGGGGATAATCAAGTGTGGGAAACAAGGTTGCATCAATAAGATTTGATTTTCCATTTTTCACCTTTCTGCTTTTGATATTTGTGCTTCTAACTTTGTTCCATCTTAGCAGCTTGATATTGGAAACTTGTGCTTGTTCTGGCTAGCACATCAGCTCAAACATACGTGGGTGTGGATGTACATCCATGAGGTTTGAACCCTTAATCCCAAAATATGATAAAAATTTGGATATTTGTGATATTTGAGTTCTGCTTGTGTATGTGTTGTTCTTGGGCTCCAAATCTTTTTGTTTCTGTTTATGTTTGATGTTTTGATGCTTATGTATGCATGTGCTAACCTAAATCATACTTTTGATTTGAAAATCTTGATTTGAAAATATAAAAGGCTGTTTGGGTTAACTTGTTTTGAATCATAGTTTTTTATTGTGTTATTGAAAGTTGCTTGTTTAAGTTGGTATCTGTTATTCACTTGGTTGTATGCTAGTTTCTACAAGTTATTGGCTTTTAAACATCAAATCCTAGATTGTGCTATATCTCACTTGTTTTAACTGATTTTGACCTAAGATTTTGGAAATACCTAGAGTATATGCATGCTTAGGGCTAAAAAGTGTTAAATCATAGTTTATATAACCTGTTAACAAGATTTGAGTGTTTGAAATTGGACTTGTGGTCAAGTATATCAACAAAGTAAAAAATATGCTTGTTTAGTGTTCATCAGTAACCTTTGTGTGCTTGAATCTTGATTTAGGCCTTGAATAAATGCATGTAACGTGTTAATTTATGTTCATTTGAATTAAATATAGCTTGTGTATGCTTTTGGTGCAATTAGGTTGGCTGAATTTTGCTAAAACAACTTATAAAGTTCATAACTGCTTATTGTTCATATATGGGCTAGATCTGGTGATAAATTGAATTAACTACACTAATTGGCTGATTGGAAGTGTGATTTCTTTGTTGTTTCTGACTCCTTGTGATTCACTGATCACAAGGGTGCCTTGTTTGTAACTTGAATCCACAAAAAAAGTCACTAAAGATAAAAAGTCAATTAAGTTAAGCAGTGGGAAAAGTTCCCACTGCTCAACACCCAAAACTAGCCCCTGCTAGTCTTAATTCTCATTCAGCTTATTTATAAGCCAAATTGGCTTATCCAGACTTGCAACAACTTATTTTTCTTGATAGATCTTCCTTATTTGACCCATTTATTTGATCTGGAGCTTATCAGACCTTGGCTTTGACTTTTTACTAGAAAACTCATAAGGTTGACTTTTAATTAAGTGCTTATCTGCTTATTTTAGCTTATTGAGTGTGCTTATTGAAAAACTTTTTGTTGATTAAGCTTAGTTAAGTTATTTAAAAGCTTTTGAAAGTTGAATAAGCTCTTGGGGTGGCCTAGAACTCGAAAACGACTATTTTGTCGTTTTGTGAAGATAGCTTTTAGCTTATTCAGGCTTATTCCATGTGCTTTTTCCAATTTTCTTTTTACAGATCTCTTAAGTAACTCAAAAGAAGCTTGTGTGTCTAATTTGAGCTTATGGCATCATCTTATAGCCTAATGGGCCAAAAAGCCCATTAAGAATAAGCTGCTTTGAAATAAGCTAGCTTAAACACATTTTCAGCTTTTGGGCCTTTAGAGTTTTATTCTTAAAATCAAATTTTGAGTCAGATAGGAGCTTTTGGGCTTATTTGGACAACATTTTCTTATTGGACCTTAAATAGCCCATTAAGGGGTCTGTTTGGACTTTTAGCCTATTTCTAGGCCTAATAGGGGTATTTTTGTAATTTCAACTTCATTTCTATATTATTTAGGTTAAAATAAGCTAGTTAGCAACTTTTTAGAATTTTTTATAAATTTTGGATTTTTATTAATATTTTATTATTATTTTATTATTAAAAATTAAAATTTAGATTTTTCAAGTTTTTTCATTTTTCTTAGATTTTTTCATTAATCTAAGAAAAATGAAAAAAATGAAACAATCTAAGAAAAATGAAAAAACTTGAAAAATCTAAATTTTAATTTTTAATAATAAAGTAATAATAAAATATTAATAAAAATCCAAAATTTATAAAAAAATCTAAAAAGTTGCAAACTAGCTTATTTAAAGTAAATAATACAGAAATGAAGTTGAAATTACAAAAATACCCCTATTGGGCCTAGAAATGGGCTAAAAGTCCAAACAGACCCCTTAATGGGCTATTTAAGGCCCAATAAGAAAAATGTTGCCAAAATAAGCCCAAAATCTCCTATTTGAGTCAAAATTTGATTTTAAGAACAAAACTCTAAAGGCCCAAAAGCTGAAAATGTGTTTAAGCTAGCTTATTTCAAAGCAGCTTATTCTTAATGGGCTTTTTGGCCCATTAAGCTATAAGCTGATGCCATAAGCTCAAATTAGACACACAAGCTTCTTTTGAGTTACTTAAGAGATCTGTAAAAAGAAAATTGGAAAAAGCATAAGGAATAAGCCTGAATAAGCTAAAAGCTATCTTCACAAAACGACAAAATAGTCGTTTTCGAGTTCTATGCCACCCCAAGAGCTGATTCAACTTTCAAAAGCTTTTAAATGACTTAACTAAACTTAATCAACAAAAAGTTGTTCAATAAGCACACTCAATAAGCTGAAATAAGCAGATAAGCACTTAATTAAAAGTCAAGCTTATGAGTTTTCTAGTAAAATGTCAAAGCCAAGGTCTGATAAGCTCTAGATCAAATAAATGGGTCAAATGAGGAAGATCTATCACAAAAAATAAGTTGTTGCAAGTCTGGATAAGCCAATTTGGCTTATAAATATGCTGAATGAGAATTAACACTAGCATGGGCTAGTTTTGGGTGTTGAGCAGTGGGAACTTTTCCCACTGCTTGACTTAATTGACTTTTTGTCTTTAGTGACTTTTTTGTGGATTCAAGTTACAAACAAGGCACCCTTGTGATCAGTGAATCACAAGGAGTCAGAAACAACAAAGAAATCACACTTCCAATCAGCCAATTAGTGTAGTTAATTCAATTTATCACCAGATCTAGCCCATATATGAACAATAAGCAGTTATGAACTTAATAAGTTGTTTTAGCAAAATTCAGCCAACCAAATTGCACCAAAAGCATACACAAGCTATATTTAATTCAAATGAACATAAATTAACAAGTTACATGCATTGATTCAAGGCCTAAATCAAGATTCAAGCACACAAAGGTTACTGATGAACACTAAACAAGCAGATTTTTCACTTTGCTGATATACTTGACCACAAGTACAATTTCAAACAATCAAATCTTGTTAACAGGTTATATAAACTATGATTTAACTCCTTTTAGCCCTAAGCATGCATATACTCTAGGTATTTCCAAAATCTTAGGTCAAAATCAGTTAAAACAAGTGAGATATAGCACAATCTAGGATTTGATGTTTAAAATCCAATAACTTGCAGAAACTAGCATACAACCAAGTGAATAAGAGATACCAACTTAAACAAGCAACTTTCAATAACACAATAACAAACTATGATTCAAAACAGGTTAACCCAAACACCCTTTTTTATTTTCAAATCAAGATTTTCAATTCAAAAGTATGATTTAGGTTATGCATACATAAGCATCAAAACATCAAACATAAACAGAAACAACAAGATTTGGAGCCCAAGAACAACACATACACAAGCAGAACTCAAATATCACAAATATCCAAATTATTATCAGATTTTGGGATTAAGGGTTCAAACCTCATGGATGTACATCCACACCCACGTATGGTTGAGCTGATGTGCTAGCCAGAACAAGCACAAGCTTCCAATATCAAGCTGCTAAGATGGAACAAAGTTAGAAGCACAAATATCAAAAACAGAAAGGTGAAAAATGGCAAATCAAATCTGATTGATGCAACCTGTTTCCCACACTTGATTATCCCCAAACTATAAGCTCACAACACCTTGATAAGCTCCTTATCAGTGTGTATAGATCACTTATAGCCAATAATTCCAAGGTTTAAACCAAGCCTTAGCAAAATATCAGATTTTGGTCCTTTGTGCAATTTCTTGCACAAGGTTTAAAAACAAGTTTTGAGATTCAGTTTTAGTTAACATATAACAATAACAAGCAGTAATAAAGATTGGCACTTGACCTTTCTTCACAATTTCAAACACATTTCATTAACTTGAAAATGAGATTTACAGAAAAGTGAACAAGGAAAAATTCAAGAGCCAATGTAAATGAAAGGGGTCATATGCCTTATATAGGCTACAAATGAACTACTGAATGCATAAAAATGAAACCCTAATGCTGGTGAAGTCCCTGAAAGGCCCCTTGAGGTTTGAATATCTAGAAGATCATGTGATGTTTTCTTGGCTGTATATGTGAGTTGGCAAGTGTGGAATTACATCAAAGGCTCAAAATAAGCTTAAGTTTCAAGCTTCAATCTTGTACGTTGGATGTGGCAGAGTTTTTGGCAGTATCTTCAACCTTTGTAGCAGGGGAATCTTGTGTGGGGTTGTGGGGTGATGAGGTGTCCAAGTTAGGAGTTGGGTTATGTTTAGGAGACCACTAATCAATAAACTGGAGATGATTAGGGTTTAATTCAAAGTATTTAACAAAAACCCAATTTGTGTTCTTGGTTAAACAGTGGGTGATTTGATCTTTGTTTGGTTTTGAAAACATGTTAGGTGCCCAATTATTAACTAATTAAGTAATTAGTTATAACCGATGGTGAGTGGAGAACGATGTGGCATCATGGTGAGTAGTGATTGGTGGAGGGAGTAAGTGGGCTACGTGTCACAAGTTAATAGGTCTAGGTATCTTTGCTGTCTGCCATGAATAACCCCTCAATTCTATTCCTTTTGTCATTTCAGTTTTGAAACTTAATAAATCCGAATCCCTTTGTTATATAAGTTTCATTTTTCCCACTTTGGCCACAAAAACTTTTCCAAAAGTTTAACAAGGGTATTTCTTGTTATTTCTTGATACTTGAAGGGCTGTTTTGGCATTTTCTTCATAGATAATGGTCTTGACTTGTATGGTTGACTTCTTGGAGGACTGAAATTGACAAGTCATGATTTATGAGGGACCATTTTTTCCATTTCTTTAAAGTTAAGGGTCCTTTTTGCAATTTGACATATTTAAAGGACCAAACTTGTTCTTTCTTGTAACTTGAAGGCCTTCATGGTATCTTTGACTTTGAGGAGGACTAATATTGACAATTTAGTTTTGTTAAGGGACTAAATTTGCCAATTATTCAAAGTGGATGGTCCTTTTTGTAAATTTGACAAACTTTAAGGACCAATCTTGTAATTATGAAGATACAAGGGTTTAAAGTGTCAATTCTTCAATATTGTAGGACCCTTCTTGCATAATCTTCAAATCTTCAAGGGTTTATCTTGGAAAATCTTCATTAGGGCTTGGTTCATTGTGCGGCTTCGTTTCCGTGTTCGTTTTTTGTATGATTCTTGTGATCTTTTGTCATTTTCTCAATATCCGTACCTAAAATACACTAGTAACAAACAAGCATATATTTGGCCATTTTCATGATATTTTATGCATTTAAAGCCCTTTTTGGACCATGAGACTATGTATAAAAGCAGTCTCATCACTCCCCCATACTAAACCATTGCCGTGCCCTCACGCAATGCTAGAATAAAGTATCGTAGCACCTCCAAAATTCATTTTTATTCACTTTTATTGAACGATAAACTAGCTACACTACTACTATTACTACTAATTATGTTTTAGACATAATGCATGATTTTCATCACAAAATGGGACGTTTAGGTTCATAGAATAAGAACACGTAAATGCTTCGTTAGAAATAATTTCATCGTCCTCGATTTTCACCCCAATTCCATGCTAAGCGTGCAACGAGATCATTGTCATTATAAGTTAGTAATGATAACACTACTCATATGCCCTAATCACGTACTTATCCTCCCATTTTCCTAAGTTTTATCTCTTATATTTTATTTTGTCTTTGAATTTTTCACGAGGATACATTGTTTGACTTATGCGATAATAGAGATTTAGGTATAAAAATAGAGTCCTAACGGCGTAACCAAGACCATCAAATTAATAACCCCTCCTAATAGACAACGATGTCAAAAAATTAAGTCAACAAGAAGGATCGATAAACACGGTTTTATAACGGTTTTGAACATGAGACTTATTACCAAGACTTTTATATGCCCCCTAACGGAAGGGCCTTATTATCATAGGTTTACCACCATCTTTTATTCAACTTCGCCATGAAGCTTTTATTATGACTTCGGTCTTGCCTTGCCTTTTATCATCCGCCTCATCAGTGGTTTTATTATGGCCAAAGATGTATATCCTCACGCTAAGGCGAATTTTGGATCTTTAAAGCTTCAAAGATTAAGGCTTGATTCACTTTCAATTTTGCATAGATTTTTCGGCCTTGTGAGCTTCAAATTGTTTGCTTTATTTAGGTGAGCACTTGAAATCTTATTATTGGGTGAAGATTTCAATTATTCGGGTTGCCAATACTTCAAAACCGTGACGCCGGCGATACCTTAATGTCTTCCCAATTTAATTACATGGAAGCTACTAGAAAAGACTAGAAACCAACAATCAAGACTAAACCGCTAAGTCAATATTTATTAAGCAAAAAATATTTACAAGTGAAGGGAGAATAAGCAAACAACGAGAACACATGAGTTTTTGAAAGAATACGAGTACTCTACGTTTAGCATAATAACTTATAATTAACTCTATCATTTCTCGTCCTCATTTAAGAGACTTAGCCTAGTATAAAGTTAAGGAATCGAAGCTAAGTGCTCAACACGCACGGTCGAGTAAAAAATTACTCTTATTCTCGCCATCGGAAAATCTACATTCGTGTCTTCAAACACTTATAAAACGTGAGAAAAAATTTAAAATTTGGCCGTTTTTAGCCTTATTTTGCAACAAAACGATAAACAAAAAGATAAACTTTAGAAAGCGTGAAGGTTTGGCAAGGCAAGTATCTATTCACCCCCCCATACTAAAGTTAAACATTGTCCTCAATGTTTCGAGTCTAAGGGTTGGAAAACCCTCATACTAGAGACGTAGTCGAATGCTTAATCTAGCATGAAAAGGGTGTAACCGTTAAATTAATAACCGTTTATGAAGTGTGTTATAAACCTATGGTTAGAACATCAAAGGATATATCATGGATATTGAGAAAGTCTTCAAAGCAAACGATCGAGTGCTCCCATAAAACGAACACAAGAGGCTCCAATCGTGAAGATCATGATCATCTAAAATCCACAATTCACAAACAACCACAGAACAAAGGTTGGAAGGGCACAAATCCCCATACGTTCCTACATTAGAAAGTGATAATATGTACATAGGATAAGCATGGGACTCCCCCACGAGGCACCTTGTTTTTGATCACCGAGTCATGAGCTCGACTCGATCCCCTCAATACTAATTATCATTGGGGAATGTAATTTGGTCGAGGTAGTTCAAGGATGGAACTTCCCCGCCAAAGTAGTGATTTAACCTATGTCCAT
Organism: Glebionis coronaria; assembly: GCA_025667525.1. NCBI lineage: Eukaryota > Viridiplantae > Streptophyta > Magnoliopsida > Asterales > Asteraceae > Glebionis > Glebionis coronaria. Next base: position 195,721,143 of record CM046882.1, on the reverse strand, counting down.
TCACCTTGAAATTGGGGCCATCATTTTGAGCTAGCTCGATGGTCCCATATGGAAAAACTTGAGTCACGGTGAATGGACCGGACCAACAGGATTTCAACTTGCCGGAAACGATTTTCAAACGAGAGTTAAAAAGCAACACTTTATCCCCAATGTTAAAAACCCGGTTTTTAATTTTTGAATCATGAAACTTTTTAGTCTTTTCTCTATAAATCAATGAATTTTCATAAGCAATATCCCTTAATTCATCCAATTCATTTAATTGCATTTTCCGGTGTTTTCCCGCTGTTTCCATGTTATCATTACAATGCTTAAGGGCCCAATAAGCTTTGTGTTCAAGTTCAATTGGCAAGTGACAATTCTTCCCATACACAAGCTTATAGGGAGTGCACCCGATGGGCATCTTATGAGCGGTACTAAAGGCCCATCAAGCATCGTCCAACTTATCCGACCAAGATTGTCGGTTTTCCCCAATAGATCTTTCCAAGATCCTCTTCAAAGCTCGGTTTGGAACCTCGACTTGACCACTCGTTTGTGGGTGATAAGCCGTAGAAAGACGATGTGTAACCCCATATTTCCTTAGGACCCTCGCGAATTGGTCGTTACAAAAATGGGTCCCACGATCGCTTATGATCGCACGAGGGGTTCCAAACCGAGAAAACAAGCTTTTCAAATACTTGACTACCACACGAGCATCGTTGGTGGGAAAATCCTTAGCTTCCACCCACTTAGATAGGTAGTCAACGGCGACAAGGATGTACTTATTACCACGGGATGATGGGAACGGCCCCATAAAGTCAATGCCCCAAACGTCAAAGATCTCACACACTTGGATGATATTTTGTGGCATTTCGTCTTTTTGTGAGGCTTTTACTTGTCGTTGGCATGAGTCGCACGACTTCACAAGCTCAGGTGCATCTCGGTAAATAGTAGGCCAAAAGGAACCAACATCAAAAACCTTCTTAGCCGTGAGATTAGCACCGTGGTGACCACCCGTGGGTCCCTCGTGACAAACTCTAAGGATGTTAGAAGCTTCGGTACCAAAGACACAACGTCGAATGATTTGATCCGCACAAGTTCGAAACAGGTAAGGGTCGTTCCAAAAATAGAACTTGACGTCACGAAAGAATTTTCGTTTTTCTTGAGTCGTCATACCCTTGATGATGAAGTTGCCCGCATGGTAATCTGCGATGTCCGCAAACCATGGGGTGGAAGAATCAAGCTTAGAATTTACTACACCAAGTGTCTCGAGCGGAAATTTTTCGGTGATTTCCTTGGGCTCGTAAACACTTTGGTGAGGATCTTCCAAACGAGAAAGATGATCGGCCGCTAGATTCATGGCTCCTTTTTTTGTTAACGATTTTGTGATCAAATTTTTGAAGGAGGATAATCCAACGAATTAATCTTGGTTTAGCATCTTGTTTAGCCATAAGATATTTTATAGCCGAATGATCCGTATACACAATGCATTTAGTCAAGACGAGGTAAGGTCGGAATTTCTCAAATGCATACACCACGGTAAGGAATTCCTTCTCCGTTGTAGTGTATTTTAGTTGAGCCTCGGTCATCGTCTTGCTAGCATAGTGAATAGGCAAGAAGTGTTTTTCATGACGTTGCCCCAATACGGCCCCAATAGCGTAGTCACTAGCATCACACATGAGCTCAAAGGGGAGGTTCCAATTGAGAGCAACAAGAATGGGAGCTTCGGTAAGTTTCCTCTTAAGTATTTCAAAGGCTCGTACATAATCTTCGTCAAAGATAAAGCGTGCATCTTTTTCAAGGAGATGTGTAATAGGTCGAGATATCTTTGAAAAATCCTTGATAAATTGACGATAAAAGCCCGCGTGGCATAGGAAACTCCTAAATCCCTTAACGGTTTTGGGATGAGGTACTTTGGCGATGACGTCTACCTTAGCTTGATCTACCTCAATCCCCGCTTTCAAAACCTTGTGCCCTAAGACGATTCCACTTTTAACCATAAAATGACATTTTTCCCAATTAAGCACTAGGTTGGTTTCCTCACAACGCTTCAACATTCTCTCAAGATTCGACAAACACGAAGTGAACGAACTACCAAACACGGAAAAGTCATCCATGAAGACTTCCATTGTCTTCTCGATCATATCATGAAAAATAGCCATAATGCACCTTTGAAAGGTTCCCGGTGCATTGCAAAGTCCGAATGGCAATCTATGATAGGCAAACGTTCCATATGGACACGTAAACGTAGTTTTTTCTTGATCACGGGGATCGATGGGGATTTGGAAGTAACCGGAAAAACCATCTAAAAAGCAATAGAAATCGTTTCCCGCAAGACGCTCCAACATTTGGTCCATGAAGGGCAAGGGAAAATGGTCTTTTCAAGTGGCGTCATTCAACTTACGATAGTCAATGCACACTCTCCATCCGGTCACGAGTCTAGTAGGAATTAACTCGTTGGCATCATTTGGCACAACGGTCATTCCTCCCTTTTTAGGGACACAATGGATAGGACTCACCCAAGGGCTATCGGAAATAGGGTAAATCATTCCCGCGTCAAAGAGTTTTAGGACTTCCTTTTTGATGACGTCGTGAATTTTAGGGTTCACCCTCCTTTGACATTGGATTGTGGGATTGTAATCCTCCTCCATTAAGATTTTGTGGTACAAAACTTGGGATCGATCCCCTTAACGTCGGATAACTTCCATGCAATTGCCCCTTTGTGATCCTTTAGAACATCGACAAGTGCGGTTTTCTCATCATCCGAAAGATCTTTCGCTATAATAACCGTCAACTTGTCGTCCTCCTTCAAAAATACATATTCGAGGTGAGGAGGTAAATCTTTCAACCCGAGGATTGGTGGTTCCTCAATAGAAGATTTGGGCTTGATACTCATAACCTCCTCGGGTGGAGGAAATGGGAAATCGTTAGGAAAATCCTTGATAATCGAGAAGTCCTCATCATTGTCGAGGTCTTCGTCACAAGTACGTGGAACATCGAATTCTTCCAACGTAAAACCACCACCTTCAAGTGGAGTGAAGGTTGGTGTCGATTTATCAAGAATGGGATCTAACATAGTGGGATTGCCACTATTTTCACCATCACCAAAACCTAAAACTTCTTGTGAAAATTCCTCGCAAACAACGTCGATCATATCAACGAGGTTTATGGTTGCAACAAAATAAACATGAGAAATTGGAGAATTTTGAGTTGCGTTTATAACAAGTTCCTCGTCGTTGAAACATAAGGTGATCTTTCTAGCATGCACATCAATTAAAGCCATAGACGTATCTAAAAACGAACGACCTAAAATGAGAGGAACTTGAGGATCCGTGGGATTATCGACAACGATAAAGTCTACCGGATAATAGAACTTTCCCACTTTCACAAAAACATCTTCCGCCAATCCACATGCGGGAATCGTGGAATGGTCGTCCAACTCGATAGACATTAGTGAAGGAGTAAGATTAGGAAGATTGAGCGACTTGAAGATTGCAAGTGGCATCAAGTTAATACTAGCACCAAGATCGGCCAAGGCATAACATTCTTCCATATCTTGGATTGCACAAGGAATCAAGAATTTACCGGGATCACCGCCTTTTTGAGGTTTGCGGTTAAGATAAACCGATGAACAACTAGACAGTTGTTGCAATTTCTCCTTGTTGTTCAACATACTCTTAAAGTTAGCGGCAAATCGAGGCATCATGAACAAAGCATCAGCAAAACTCATATTAAAATGAACATCACGAAACATTTTCATAAAAAGCTCAAATTGGTAATTGTCGCGCTCTTGACGTTTCTCCTTTCTAAGTCTCGATGGATAGGGCAAAGGTGGTGTGGGTTGAGGCATAGGCATAGCCTTTGGAATCTCGGGTTCCAAATGTGGTAATGGGTCAACCGTAGGTGTGGCATAGGCGGTACTTTGTGGGATTAGGACATGCTCGTTTTTTACCACCACCTCGGGTTCTTCCTCAATTGCATCCTCCGTAGGAGCAATTGGTTGAGGAGTCGGTTCCTTAAGTGTCTTACCACTACGTGTGGTAATCACTTTCATCTCTCCTTAGGGTTTGATATGGTGTTGCTAGGAAGACTACTCGAAGACGGTTTGCACATAATAGCCTCAAACATAGATGAAATTTTATCCTCAAACATGGATTGCCTCTTCTCGGCCTTAATCATCTCTTGTTTTATTTCATGTTGCCCTTGTTCCATTTTTTGTTGGTTTTGTTATAACCTAGTTACATTTCCTTCCATTTTGTTTGTATGGATTTTAAGCTCATTTGCTAACTCGTTTTTCAACTCCTTCTTCAAGTCGTTCTTAAACTCGGATCTTAGGCTAATGATTTCTCTTTGAATGTTGTCAAACCTAGCATCGTTTCCATTAGCGTATTCAACAAATTCATTTGGAAGATCTTTCAAAGTTTGCAAACCCTTGTTGTTGTTTTGAAAATCATTATTTTGATTTTTGTTTGAAACTTGATTATTAGCCCCTTGATTCCCATAGTTTCCTTTGTAATTGTTTTTAAAACCAACTTGATTGTTTCGATAGTTGTTGTTAGCATTTTTATTGGGAGCAAAACCTGGTGGAGTCAATTGATTAGAGCGTGTAACTTGACCGTTTTGGTTGTAAGTTCCCGTGGCCGCGTAGGCACTCAAAGTGTTACCACCGTTGGTAATGCACTCGGAGAAATCATGACCTCCACCACAATACATGCATGAAACCTCAACCGCTTTAGCCGTAGCGGGGGCACTTTGTTCTCCAACTTTGAATTCAATTAAAAGTCCTTTAAGCTTATCAAAGATTTTGTTTTCCAAGTTCGCCTCAATTTGGCAAGCATCAATGGTATTAGACAAAGAAGGTGAAGCCGAAGACGAAGCCTTACGAACACTCGATGTGTTACGAGGACTATACACCTCAGATCTATTCTCAATTATCAACAATGCTTCCTCAACCGTTTTACACAAAAAATTACCACCCGCGGCGGCATTAAGATAATCCCTTTCATGATCATTAAGTCCATTGTAAAACGTGTCAATTTGATGCAAGTCGGAAAAACCGTGATGAGGACACTCATGTAACATTTCCTTAAACCTATTCCAAGCCGTTGAAAACCTCTCGTTAAATTCTTGTGAAAATTTTGAAATCTCGTTTTTCAAGTGCGTAGTCTTAGAGGGCGGGAAAAATTGGTTCACAAACTTAGAAACGAGATCCTTCCACGTCAATATAGAATTGGGAGGATCTTTCTCTAACCAAATTTTAGCGGGCCCCGCTAAGGAATACGGAAAAAGCATCATCTTAATCGAGTCATTAGCAACATCCTTTAATTTGCAAGTGGCGGTAAGACGATTGAATTGGCGGATATGGTTGTGCGGGTTGTCCTTTTCATCACCACGGCATTTGTTGTTTTGGATCATCGACAACAAACCCGTTTTCACTTCAAAATTCTCCGCAAGGATAGCGGGAATCACAATAGCCTCTCCATAACCCTCGGTGGGTGCTTGAAGTAACTCCATCATAGTTCGATTCGCCATTGGCGAGTCCAAAAAGGTCCTAACAAGACATGAGGGCTATATTTTATTGCTAAAGATCCCAAGTGATGTGAATAATCATTTATCGAAAATCAATATGAAGGATTGAGACACACGACGAAAAGCAAATACTCCCCAAAAGTCATGGAGAAGTCTATCCAAAAAGGCCATAACCGTTTATGATGATTGTGAAAATTTAGATGAAGTTGAAGTGATTGAGTTTAAGCCTCCACCTAAGGATACTTTTCTAGAAGTCACTAAGGCTACTTTGAATGTGATTAGTACCTCGGTTTTCTTTGATTTCTTTCCCGAGAAGTATAAAGATCCGGGTCAATTCTTGATACCTTGTGTTTTCAATGAGCTTGGGTTTTGCAAAGGCCTAGCCGATCTAGGAGCTAGCATTAACATAATGCCCCTAGCCCTTTGGAAGACTATTGATTATGCACCACTTAGTACCACTCGTATGATCATTGAGCTTGCTAATGGAACCACCACTCGACCGGTTGGTATAGCGGAAAATGTCATTATGAAAGTGGGAAATTTCTTGTACTTAGCCGATTTTGCTATAGTCGATTATGAGACCAATCCTCGTGTGCCAATTATTTTAGGACGACCATTTTTGTGCACGGCTCAAATTCAAGTTGATATGAGGAAAGAGGAAATTAAATTGTTTTATGGAGATAAAAGCATTGTTTTTAAACCAGAAAAGATTCCAATATTTGCTCCTAAGAAAGTTGAAAGTGTTAAATTTGTTGAAACAATTGAAAGTAACAAGAAATCTCTTTTTGATAAAGGTGTTTTTCCAATTTTGGAAACTCCATTTTGTGAAAGTAAAAAGTTAAATTCAAATGAAGAAGCTTGCTTTGTTGAAACATGTTGTAACCTTTCCTCATCTACATTCACTCCACACGAGGATGATAGTGCTAAGATTGAAAAACAAATAGATGATTTCTTAAGTGAGCCATTTGATGCTAGTGAGTTTGATAGTAAGAATTTTGATCCCGAGATAGATATTGCTTTAATTGAACAATCTTTGAAAATAGACTCATTTTCACTCTCTTCTAAGGATCATATTGATGTTCCTAAGGCACAATCTTCAATTGAAGAGCCTTTGATTCCTAACTTCACACCGAGTGAGGTTAGTGACTATTCATGTGATAAGTTCATCGATGAACTTTTTGCTATCATTAATCCACTTCCACGGGGAAGTGAAGACGTTTCCGATCTCGAGATCGAGCGTGATTCTCGTGTTTTACCTACCATTCTCGAGGAATTCACCAATGAATTGCCTTCAAATGAGAATGATGATCTAGTATCCGAGTGTGACACACTCGATACTTTGTCGGATATCTCTTGTGATGACAAGGAGGACGACACTTTTGTGACTTACTCAAATCCTCTCTTTGAAGTTTCATTGAACAATAATCCATTGTTTCAAGAGGATTTTGAGAGCATCATACCTCCTACATCTCACAACCTTTGTGATGATGATCTTCTTATGAAGGAGATTGATGAGTTTCTTTACATAAACATTCCTTCGGAATTTGAGGAAGAGTCTAATGACGGTGATGAAGACTCTTGGTTTGATCACCCGATTTATGATGATGATAATGTTGACTCGGAGGGAGAAATTACTTTTGCTCCAATTATCCTTCCCACTCGCTTTGATCTTAATGTGCGGGTTTTTCAGGCGACTCGTTTTGAGTACCATGACCCCTTTGTTCACATTCCTAAGAGTGACAAGGTCAACAAAGTCATGCAAGTTGAAACCACTATGGTTGTAACTTTTACCACACCTTTACCATGTGCTTTATATGATTTAGGATTATCATGGGGGGACGACACCGTGTTGTCTATTCCTTTCTCCACCGAGGACGAGGTATTCGACCCTGGAATCGTTGATTTAGGGAACTTTCGGCCTTTCACCGATGCAATAATTGAATGATTTTTCGATCATCTTGGTGCGAGTTTATCTCGGGGAGCATGCTACATCCATACCATTAGTTGTGACTACCATCTCTTTTTGGAGATTCATGTTGGAGTTTTATCCTTTCGTTTGTCATCCGACAACGAGGATATAATCTTTGACCCCGGCAGCGTGCTTCATGTTGGTTTCTATTCCAATATGCCGGTTTTCACCTCTTTCCCTAAGGACCAATGAATGCGGGGATTGAGTCGAGCTCATGTCTCGGTGAACAAAAACGAGGTGCCTTGTGGGGGAGTCCCATACATTCTATCTTCTTTCTATTTTCTAACACTAATAAGGCTTGATCTTTCAAGCTAGTGCTCGTGATTTGTTGTGTTGTGAATCTTAGGTACGACCCTTATATTTGAAGACTCTCGTGTTCGGTTTTTGCCGGTCCACTTGATCTTCCTTTCTTTGAATGCCAAAAAGGGGCACACTCTCTATCCCTTGATTTTTATCGACTAACGTTTTTCTTGAGGCATAATTAATAAACGGCTTATAGATTTGCGTGCTCTTTCCATGCTAGGATTTTGCATTAGACTCTTCGTGTTTTAGCAAGGGGGTGTTACTCTCGAGCTAAGAAACATTGAGGACAATGTTTGGTTTTAGCATTGGGGAGTCAATCGATATAATCGCTTGCAATTGCTTTTGTCGTGTCCAAACGTAATCTTTTTCTCATTTTTCAATAAAATTTTAAATTTTTAGTGTTATTTTTAAGTTTTAATAAATAAAATAAGTGCTTTTGACATGAATGTAGGCTTTCCGTTGGTGAAAATAAGAATAGTTTTTGACTCGACTCGCTTTTTAACCTTAGCTTTTCCTTAACGTATTTGAATTAAGTTTTGCTAGGCTTTTATATAGGGAGCTTTAAAACGCGAAAGTCTTAATTCATACGAGTTAAGAACAAGAACTTTTCGCAAGTTCCTATAATTGATCCTAGAAAGTCGTTTATCAAGGGAACTTTAAAACGCAAATTCTAAAACTTGCAAAGTTATAAGAAGATGCAAGATCCTATAGATGACTTGAAAACCCAAAACTTTGATTTAATAGGCTAAGTATCCATTGATTTCACATTTTTGAAATTTTACAATATGGAGAAAAAGAGATGATAGAGCCAATTATAAGTTTGGTATTCTTTCGGGAATTTATGTGAGTTAATTATAAGCCTTTTCTCCCATCGCTTGTTAATAAATTTATCTGCAATAAATAAGGTTGTACGATTTGAAAAGTTACTTAGCTTCTAGCCCAAGATCGTTTAAAAGTTGCTCGGTATGGATTAGAGTTCATAGCCAAGGCATAACTTATTGAAGCGGGATGCGAAGATTGGCGAGTCCAAAAAGGTCCTAACAAGACATGAGGGCTATATTTCATGGCTAAAGATCCCAAGCGATGTGAAGAATCATTTATCAAAAATCAATATGAAGGATCGAGACACACGACGAAAAGCAAATACTCCCCAAAAGTCATGGAGAAGTCTATCCAAAAAGGCCTGAACAAGGTATGAGGATAAATAAAGCCAAGTCCAAAAAGGAGGCGGATCGTTGTATATCAAAATCCCAAATAAAGATTGGAGAAAAATGAAGAAGTCGTGGTCCAAGTATGAATCTCTCAAAATTTCAAGTGAAGAAATTCCTATATGAAGAGAAGACCATTATATCATGAACGTCTCTCAAGGTTTGAAGTATGAAGTCGCTGCCAAATATCAGTCCGAGAAAGGTCTCAAATCGCGAAGCAAGTTATGCCAAGATATGAACTTTATGAGGTCCCGAGAAGCAGTTTTAAAAGATTTTGTCCTTTAGCTAACTATTGATTAAATCGTTCACTTTATTTTCGGCCTAATAAATTATCGAAATAAGTCAACAATGCATCCTCGTGATCATTCAAGACAACAATAAAATATAAGAGATACACCTAGGAATAAGGGAGTCTAAGTGAATAATTAGCCCACATGAGTTCGTGTTAGTTTGCTAACTTATAATAACAATGATCTTGTTTTTGCACTTGGCATGGAAAAGTGAAAAGTCGAGGACGATGAATCTATTTGAGTTTTATGATCCTTAAATTTATTTTTCAATAATGAAAGCAATACATTATGTCTTTGCAAAATAAAGTGTCATAAGTTGAATAAAGGTGTAGCTAGTGTTTTATTTTATCATTGCGTGAGGACACGGCAATTGCTTAGCAAGGGGGAATTATAGGGTAGTGTGGGTTTAGTCTTCGGAAGCTCGGGTTCCGGAATAGGCAATTGGTCTACCTTTGGTGGAATAGGAATTTCCTTTTCTTTAACCACCTCGGGTTCTTGCTCCACTTCCCTCACCGGAGAGGTACTCACACGTGGAAGCAAAGGTCCGTCTAATGCTTTCCCACTACGTGTGGTTATGGCTTTCATTTCACCCTTCGGGTTTGGAATGGTGTTGCTAGGTAAACCTCCCGAAGACGAGGAAGGTTTGGTCATAAAAGATTCAAACATCGAAAGTAATTTATTTTGACCTTGTTCCATACTTTGTTGCATACGATTTTGACTTTGCTCAAACATTTTCTCAAATCTTTGTTCAATTCTTTGTTGATTAAGCTCAATCTTATTGTTTTGGCCTTTAATCATATTTTGAAACTCGTTTTTCAAAGTTGCCATTTGTCCTTGAATGTTGTTTTGAAAAGCTTTTAAATTTTCCTCATTCGTTTTCATGTAGCTTGACAAATCATTTTGATTATTCCCTTGAAAACCTTGATTGTTTTGATTAGCATTAAAACCATTTCCTTGATTATAATTCCCTTGGTTACCACGGTTAAAAGTATTCCCATTGTTTCCATTGTTGTACCTATTTTGTACCGGTGGAAAACCCGGTGGAGCAACATGATTTTGACGAGGAACTTGACCGTTGGAGCCATAAGTTCCCGTCGCGGCAAAAGCACTAGCTTGATCAAACCCCGTGTTTAAACAAGCATAATTAGGATGTGCTCCACCACATGATACACAAACATTCTCAACCATATTAATGGATCCATGAGGATTCTTCCTAAGCTCATTCAAAATCGTGTCAATCTTAGAGTCCAATCTAGCAATCTCGGGATTAAACGAATTCACATTGGAAACACCCGACGTGTTTCGTGAATATTGTGCTCTAGATTTATTCTCAATTATTCCCCACGCGTCTCTCAGAGTTTTTCTTAAAAGATTACCACCCGCGGCGGCATTTGAAGAATCTTGTTCAATCATATTTAGCCCATTATAGAAAGTATTAATTTGATGCAATTCTGAGAAACCGTGGTGTGGACATTGTCTCAACAAATCTTTAAATCTTTCCCATGCAACCCCAAACGATTCATGCACTTTTTGTTCAAATCTAGTGATCTCGTTCTTAAAGTGTGTTGTTTTGGACGGTGGAAAGAAATAATTCATGAACTTAGACACTAAATCATCCCATGTTAAGATCAAACCCGGTGGTTCTTTCTCATACCAAATCTTAGCATTACCCTCGAGCGAGTACGGAAAAAGAATGAACTTAATCGCGTCATTCGGCACATCTCTAAACTTGAGAGTCGAGGTAATTTGAAGAAAATTCCGAATGTGAGAGTGCGGGTTATCGGTCTCATTGCCACGAAATTGGTCGGCACGAATGAGCGATAAAAGACCCGTCTTAATCTCATAATGATCCGCCAAAATATCCGGCACAACGATTGCTTCCCCATACCCTTCGGTGGGTGCACGGAGAAATTCCTCCATTGTTCGGTTATCGGCCATCTCTACAACAATAGGTGGAAGCTCGGGTTCCACTATTCGTTGTTGACGATTTCTGTTTCTACGAAGAATATTTTCAAGCCTATTAAAATGAATCACAAGACGAGAAGAACGTAATTGCATACACTACAAAGACGAGAATTTAGAGGATTGAAGAATAGAAATTAGACAAGAAGAAGATTATTTTTTGTATTTTATTTGGTATTGCTCAATCAATAATGATCGATAAAAAAACAAGGAATAAGGATCACTACTATGGAAGTAAATTACCCTCGGTCGACTTTGAAACGATAGGTGAAAACCTAAACGTCTCGAGGTTCAATAAGTAAACTACAAAAAATAAGATTTATTACTACTTGAGTCGGCAAACCAATAATAGGTCGTCCCTCTAAATATACGCACAAGCAAGCGGGGAAACGAGGTGGCACAAAGCACTTAAAAACCTTTTTCCTTAGACGGCCTTTTATAGCACGTCGCCTTATACCAACCTTATAGTTTGTATAAATCGAGTTCAAACTTCTTATTAGTATTTATCTATTTTTCCTTTTATTTTTGTTTTGGATTCGACTACAATAGCTAGGTGATGAAATCCCAACTAACGCTTATTTGAAAGATATGTAAATTTATTGTGCTACGTAATACAATATATTATTCACAAAAAACGAGAAAAACGATACATACTATATAATAGAAAAATAACAAAACTTTCGAGGACGGAAAGGGTCTTCAAATCAACGATCAACAAATCTCCACAAAAGCGAATCGTACATAAGATCCCCGGCAGCGGCGCCAAAATTTTTGATGTATGGAGATAAGTATATGTGATAATTTGAGATACTTTATAGGGTAAATTATAAAATTACCTTTAGGAAAAAGTAATAGACTAATATTACCAAAGACAAATTCAATTAAACACGTTGGTGAATCAAGTTCGTTGTACACGAAGATCGAGTGAATTTGAGACGTTTTGCTTTGATTTGGACAATCGATTTGAATTGGTTTTCGGTTTTTAAACTACAATTAAAATCTACCAATTTTAAATTATTAACCTAAAGTGCATGAATCGTAAACCCCACTATATTTAAAATCTAAAACAATTAATTACTTGAAAATTAAAATTATTTAAAAATTAATCTATTTAATAAAGATAACTTTTAATCTATTTTAAAAATCTAATTAAACTTTTTAAAACAAATTTACTTTATTACAAATTACTTTAAAACAAGTCTATTTAAAAAAAACTATTTTTATTTAAATCTAATATTTTAAAAATCTAATTAGTTGAAAATGAACTAATCAAACTATTTAAGTTTAATAAAAACATTTTTATTATTATTATTTTTTTTATTTATTATTTTGAACTACTTATTGTTTAAAATCTCAAAATTTTATTTAATTTAAATACTAATTAAAGGCTAATAAAGATAAACGTAAGTTAAAACTAACAAAACTTCTTAATCAAAATCTGGCCAGAAAAAAAACACTATATTAATTAAACGCGAGAAAGTTAAAACAAAAGAGCTATGAGCTCAGATGGTTAGATCGTAGGGCAGTCAAGCACCAGGTCACGAGGTCGAGACCCCGCAACTGCATATTTATGCAAATAATTTGATTTTTTTTAACAGATTAAAATTAAGAGATCAGAGGAGTGATTTTTGACAAGCTTATTTTTAGGACTGATAAGGATATCAGTAAGTGAGTTAAATCAGAACAATATGGATTCTGATAACTGAAATATATATATGAGCTCAGTAAAACAAAGCATATAAACTGATAAATTCAATAAAAACTCAGACCATATCAAAAGTAACAAATCAACTAGCTATTGTAATCAACTCCTAAATGCAGCCTAATATAAAGACTCGGATGACTAGCAGAATAGAACAGAACTAGCAGACCTATTCTCTCAATCCGGAACTCAAACTAAAGCAACTAAGTCAACAATCCAACTTGAATAATCATCATCAGTTTAAACCAATCTATATCAGATAAACAAATTCAGCAGACTAGTACAACTCAAAACTTCATATAACTGCAGATCTTACCAACTAATCAATTCATCAGAAAATTTATCAGTAACTTAAATTTAAAATACAGACTACGATTTTCATTAGATCAGATCCATTAAGACACATTTAAGCAGTAACAATGAAACGACCAAACAGAAACGTGTAATATTAGCTAAACAGGTTATTAATTCAGTTAAATCAATCCAAAACAACAAGATCAGATTTCTAAAACAAAACCTTAAAATACCTAAAACTTATAAATCCAATCAGTAAGATAACCAAACATTTAATTCAGATAGTTTTTATAAAACTACCAAACCTAGCAGTGAAATAATATAACATCCAACTCTTGTCAGCTAAACATAAAACTAATTAATCTATAGAAAATAATTATCAATTGCTTTTAACATCCTTTCAACATACTGATTGTACATCATGGCAGTCAAATAACATCATTTAAACACAGTTAAATCTAAAAATAAAACGTAAATAAAAGAGATGAGTACCTTTTGAGATTTCCGTTGAGTAGAAGACTTGCGCTGAGCAGTCTTAATGAACCGAAATCGACACCTTCACCGTTACCACCATTTTAAATCGAACCACAAACACCATTTAATCATTCGAGCCAAACAGATATTTTAATAGTTTAATCAATAGACTAAACTTTTATCCCTTATTTCATCCAATATTCTTAATAAGCTATTATTTTTCAGCTTATAAAAATATCACAACAGTTATAATATACTATTTAGATTCAGTTAAGCAACCACGAAAAAATAAACAGTAAATTGAAAGAGATTAAAACTGAAAATAAAACTTTTATTAAATCAAATTTCCATTACAACTTTTAAAAGAAAGATTACAATTCCTAAACCTAAATTATCATTATAACATTAAAATAAAAGAAGGGATAAAAATTACAAATGAAAAGAGGGTTTTTATAGCCATCCCAGGGCTTTGCTGGGAAGAATATCCGCATCTTTCTTGAGAATATTCCTTTCTCATCTTGGCCATTAGATCATCATTTTCTCTTCTCTCTCCTGTTTGGCTTGAATCGGATGGTTGATATATCACATATAGCACACGGATTGCCAACGTGGCATCCGTGTGTTAGTTGTGTTTCTTTTGAGCCATTTGATTGGTTGATATATGAGAATGATATGTAGCTTCCAGTAATAACCTTCCACGTAGCCAAGCCTCTCCATCCTTTCTCTTCCTATAAATTGGGGGATTTAATTCCCCCACACGTGAATAGCACGTAGGATGAAAAGCCCTAAAATTAATTGACTTTTTACTGGTTTAGGGTTTTTGTGAATAGTGAATGTTTTGCCTGGTTATTTGTTGAAGGAGAAAGAAGATGAGTAAACATAGGTAATATCGATGGTATAATTTAATCCGTGTGTGAGAAATGAATGAAACGTGTGGTGGTAAAGTAAATAGATATAAATGTGAGTGGGTAGGGAACGGTTTTCTCATTATTTATTGTGAGGATGAGTGCGTGTTTAAGTGTGACGAATGGGATTTATTTATTCGTTTGATGAGATAAAGTGTAACGTGTTTATAAACAATTTACTGAAACCAAACCCTAAAAGCCGAAAACAATATTTACTCGTTCCTTTCAATATTTGGGCTTGGGCCATATGTTGTCAATTGCACATTGGACTTGGATTTCTAAACAACAATCCATCCGTTAATCCTTCCCATTTTGGGCCTGGCATTTGGGCCTTGACTAAATAATTCTAGCATAACTTCAATAATGGGATTTTAAGGCCCATTAAACTCAAGTATGGGTCCCACTTGGGCCATTTAATATTAAATCCTCTAAAAGCGTCTTGAAATTGGCTTTGTCGATCTTTTCGTCAAACTCGTGCCGGTTTTTGCCGATTTTCGCGATCTTGGTACCTACACACATTAAAACAAGAAATACACATATACAAGGCATTTTTGATACATTTCATGCATGATTTCATTGTTTTAAGATACCAATGATATGAGTAATTACACTCATATCACCATGGTTGGTTCTTCTCTTACAATAGGTTCGTCAATAGGAGACTCCTCACTAGAAAGATTAGGAGTAGGTGTTGACTCCTTTCGGTTTTTTCGTTTACGTGCACGTCTTGCTTGGTTGCGAGTTTGCATAAACGTCACGTACAACGTGGGGATGAGCAAAGATGATTCTTTTTGGTGTTTTGTATTTTCCAATTTTTTTGTGGTTTTTGATTGTTTTTACTTTTTTTGGATTTTTGTGATTGTATTAAGTAGACAAAAATCTACAAATCTCCTCCTTAATCAAATCTCTTGATTAAAGAAGCCTCAAGGAATGAAAACGATCACGTGAAGTGAACGCCTTCGATAACTTTAGAACGTTGGTGAAACACCAAAACGTTCAAGAGGGTTTAATCAAATGAAACCAAGAAAATATATATGATACTTAGATAATACTTTGGTTGGCAAACCCTCGATTAGCCCTTTTTATCTAAACACTTAGAAGAAAGCAGGGAAATGAGGCGGCGCGAAGCACTTAAGAGCCTTTTTCCTTAGGGTATATTTTATAATACCCGCCTTATACCCACCTTATAGTTTGTGTTTTTCAAAATTAAGCTTCATGAAAGTATTTATCTATTTTGCCTTTGATTTCTTGTTTGAGATTCGAATACAATGATTGAGTAATGACCTCCCAATCAAGGTTGTGTTTTCACACTTTTGGAGTACTTGTGAATTTATTGTTCTACGTATACAATATAGTAATAGTATTGACAAAAAACGAAAAACCGATAATATGTATTAGTAGAGTGCTACTAATACAAATAGATATTATGGCTATATATAAAAACAACAATTTCCAAATCAAAACACAACACGCCTCCCCGGCAACGGCGCCAAAATTGATGTAGTGTTTTTACTACTCTTTAGGAAAAGAGAGCAAAATAGGGAAAGTATTAAGTGGCGGTTTAGGAAAACCAAACACTAATGACCAATGAAGTTCAAGTTCGTTTCCTAAGGAAGCAAGTGTGTTGTGTAGAGAGATGATTAACTTTTGTGATTATATTGATGAGAAATGAAAATAGAAGAGAGATTAGAAGAGAATGACAGTTACGATTATGAATTAAACTAAGACGATTAGTCGTACACGTAAAACCGTAAAAGTGACAAAATTAAAAATTTACCCTAAAAATTCCTAGAAAATTGCAATAAATCCTAAAAAAAGGTAATTAGAGTTTACAAAAAATCAAAAATCACTCAAACCTTTTATTTAATTAAATAATCATTTTTAATGCTAATTAAAGCCTAAAAAATCAATTTAATTAACAAAAAGCCCAAAATGAGATTTTTTCAATTATAAACCTCTACAATGACTTAACTAAATTTAAAACTATTTTTGAAATTTTTAAAATTAATTAAAACTATTTAAAAACAATTAAAAACTATTTAAACTTAAAATAATTAAAAAAATTAATCTAATGACAGTAAAATTATTCTAAAAATTGTAAAATTCCTAACTTAATGTATTTAATCTAATAAAAATGAAAAAACTTGAAAAATCTAAACTTTAATTTTTAATAATAAAATATTAATAAAAATCTAAAATTTATAGAAAATTCTAAAAAGTTGAAAACTAGCTTATTTTAACCTAAATAATGCAGAAATGAAGTTGAAATTACAAAAATACTCATATTGGGCCTAGAAATGGGCTAAAAGTCCAAACAAACCCCTTAATGGGCTATTTAAGGCCCAATAAGAAATATTTTGTCCAAATAAGCCCAAAAGCTCCTATCTGTCTCAAAATAGGATTTTAAGAACAAAACTCTGAAGGCCCAAAAGCTGAAAATGTGTTTAAGCTAGCTTATTTCAAAGCAGCTTATTCTTAATGGGCTTTTTGGCCCATTAAGCTATAAGTTGATGCCATAAGCTCAAATTAGACACACAAGCTTCTTTTGTGATACTTAAGAGATCTGTAAAAAGAAAATTGGAAAAAGCACAAGGAATAAGCCTGAATAAGCTAAAAGCTATCTTCACAAAACGACAAAATAGTCGTTTTCGAGTTCTAGGCCACCCAAAGAGCTGATTCAACTTTCAAAAGCTTTTAAATGACTTAACTAAGCTTAATCAACTAAAAGTTTTTCAATAATCACACTCAGTAAGCTGAAATAAGCAGATAAGCACTTAATTAAAAGTCAACCTTATGAGTTTTCTAGTAAAAAGTCAAAGCCAAGGTCTGATAAAGCTCCAGATCAAATAAAGGGTCAAATGAGGAAGATCTATCACAAAAAATAAGTTGTTGCAAGTCTGGATAAGCCAATTTGGCATATAAATATGTTGAATGAGAATTAACACTAGCATGGGCTAGTTTTGGGTGTTGAGCAGTGGGAACTTTTCCCACTGCTTGACTTAATTGATTTTTTGTCTTTAGTGACTTTTTTGTGGACTCAAGTTACAAACAAGGCACCCTTGTGATCAGTGTATCACAAGGAGTCAGAAACAACAAAGAAATGACACTTCCAATTAGCCAATTAGTGCAGTTAATTCAATTTATCACCAGATCTAGCCCAGATATGAACAATAAGCAGTTATGAACTTAATAAGCTGTTTTAGCAAAATTCAGCCAACCAAATTGCACCAAAAGCATACACAAGCTATATTTAATTCAAATGAACATAAATTAACAAGTTACATGCATTGATTCAAGGCCTAAATCAAGATTCAAGCACACAAAGGTTACTGATGAACACTAAACAAGCAGATTTTTCACTTTGCTGATATACTTGACCACAAGTCCAATTTCAAACACTCAAATCCTGTTAACAGGTAATATAAACTATGATTTAACACTTTTTAGCCCTAAGCATGCATATACTCTAGGTATTTCCAAAATTTTAGGTCAAAATCAGTTAAAACAAGTGAGATATAGCACAATCTAGGATTTGATCTTTAAAAGCCAATAACTTGCAGAAACTAGCATACAACCAAGTGAATAACAGATACCAACTTAAACAAGCAACTTTCAATAACACAATAACAAACAATGTGTGACAATCCGTCAATTTCAGGCCGTTATTTTAATCTCGGCTATTACGTATTACGTGTTTACTTTAACGAGAATTTTAAATTATCGACTAACCGAGAAGGTTATGACTTGAAACTTGCGTAAGAATGTCGATTAGATGAAAACCAGCAAGGAATACGTTAGGTATCGATATTATATTCTCAATTTACCATAAGAATGATTTTTATTATATTTTTCTTTATTTCTCGTGTTTTACGTTTTAACGAATGATGAGAACTACTAATGATCGCGATACCGACGGATGCCCAAAAATTTACGTTTCATTATCGATTGTCTCGATATTTAATATTTTCGACGTTTTTGATTTAATTACGTTTTAAGTCGTGTCGAAGTTATATTATCATATTTTTGAAGCGTTTTAACTTTTGAAAAGTATTTTTACGAAACCTGAGTCCCGTAAATATTTTCAAAAGTCTAATATTTATATTTTCAACCCTTACAACTATTTAATTCATTTTCGACCAAAACTATCATAAATTGGCAAAAACTACCCTCACCCCACTATATAAATAGTGCCCACTAACACACAAAACTCATTTTATTCATTTAAAATTTTCAACAATCTCACCCTTTTCTCTCTTGGAAGTCACGACCCAAAAACACCACACAAACACATTGATTTTTCAAAATCAAGCTTGAATCCAAGAAAACTAAATTAAGACCTATTCCACAAATTCAAAGGTGATCATTTTGATACCAAATTTACCTACATGCAACAAGTTTTGAAAATTGATAAAAACAAGAAATTTGTTGAAGGTATTTTATGATTTTGCATGTAATGATCTTGAAAAGATCATGTTATTTTGATAATAAAAGTTTGATTTTTAATTTAGGTTTTTATTTATTTGATTCATACAAGTGTTAGGATGAATATATGTTGTTATTAGAGAGGGGTATAGGATGATGAGAAAAGTGGTTAGAATTGGCCAAAAATATGATTTTGTATGAGTTTTTAGTAGGTAATTTTGGGCAGTAACTTTAAGGCAGATTTTAGATGTCTTATGTTTGAATATTTGTTTAACTAATGAGATAGTGTTGTAGAGAATCTTCTAAGCTTCGATTTGATATAACGTAGCACTTACAACTCCAAACAAGTGCGAAGTTACAACAATTTTAGTATTTGTGTACCGGGAGACGGGTATCGGCACAATCCGAGAATTGTTGTCGATATTTGGATCGAATCTCGTGGACTATAGAATGAGTTTTGAAAATTTTGAAGGACTGATTTTGGAGTCTAAACCTCAGGTCATGAGTGTATTTTCAAACCCGAGTGTCGGTTTTATAAATGGAGTTGTTTAGATATGTCAAAATGGTTTTACGAGTTGAAGACGTAAATCTGTCCGGTTTTTATAACACAAAGATGTGTCGGGCAGAAGGTCTTAGAAGTAATATTTTTGAATGAAACTTGAACTGAGTCTTCTTCATATTATGTGTGAGTTTGTGACCAAGTTTCGTCGAAATCGGACAAGTCTAGATAGGGTAGATTGGCGTGTACATTTGGAGTGTACATGCTGATTGGTATTTTGGACACGTCGTCCAATACTTGGGTGGCGTGAGTTGAGTATTCACTATTGGACATGGTGATTTACTCAAGGGCTTAGTCATTATATCAATGACTTAGCTACTGGTCTGAGGGAAGTAAAATGATAAGTTGACTTGCGTTGACTTGCCGTCTTAAGACGGGTCAATATCGAGAGTGCAAATGTTTAAAAGAATAGTGTTGAATAAAAGGGTATAGTAATAACACTTGTATTATTAAATTTTTCAGGATTGTACTGGTTTTGGAATTTCGATTTTTATATTATTTAAGTATGAATTATACTTAATTCGATTATTAACGAACGCGCCTTATTTGGTAGGTTACGGTTTTTGTGTTTAAACGGGCATCACTAATTGTCGGCGATCGTCTCATTACCACTATTGGCTAAGGTGAGTCTATAGCCTCGCTTTTAACATGTTTACTTGTTTTATAAAACCCGCGAGGGGATAACATGCTTGTTTTATTAAAAATAATGGGTACAACGAGAAGTTGTTGAAATCCCATTAATGGGTGCAACGAGAAGTTGTGGGAACCCTATTTACTTGAAAAGTATTTATTGAAATTGAAAGGTACAACTATAAGTTGTGATAAACTCATGATTGTTTTAAAATTGAACACAAGGAACTTAATTGTATGTTTAGATGAAAGTTATTACATAAGTTTGTTTAGCCTTAAAAGACCCATGAATCGTGAATTGTTAATCGAAATAACGCTAATGCTATGGATAGATCTATCGGGGTGACGCCCAGTCCGGTCGCGACTAGCTATCGCGTGGTGTTGTGATGCACTAGTAATGAAACATCAGATGCATTGTATAAGAGAAATATACGCACTTGGCTAGGTGTGTTGGGCTGAAATAATATATGTTAACGTTCAATGTCACGAGACTTATGTAATGACACGATAATTATGTCCGTACAACATAATTGTCTTTAATAAATTATTAACCATGGAAGGTTATTTTGAATACTTGTGTTCTCTTTATTTAAATTAAACACTATAGATTCACTCGGCAAATTTTGCTGACTATTTAGCATGTTTTATCTCAGGTCCATTGGGAAGACACTCGAGGAAGGCGGTTTCGTGAAGCTTGCTTATTTGAACTGTTTTGGCCCGCTTTCATAAATTATATCCATTCAAAGAATATTTTATCATTTATTGTGTTTGTAAACATTAAATTATTTGGGACCGTTTGAAAAGTCTTATTGTTAAATGAAAATGAATGGATGTTTTTTTATTAAAACGACTCGTTTTGAACCGTTTTCTATGATTATGAGATTGAACTATGATAGTAACACCCAATGACCCTTCCACTGTTATGATCGAAATTTGGGGGTGTTACAGATTGGCATCAGAGCTCAAGTTATAGAGAACGAAAAGATTTTCCAAAAATGAATTTTTGAAATCTTTTAACTATAACTATTGCAAGCGAAACCTCCGAGTTGCCAGTGGACGAGAATGATAGTATTTATATATATGGCATTATATATATGTTGCCGTAATCTTTATCGATTATTTGTACTTGTGATATACAAGGTATGTTTTCATTTATTTAATTATAAATGATAATTTTTATACTTATACGAGATTTATACGACGTAGATTGTCACGAAGCCACTCTAGTCATTCTAATGCTAGCGCTGAAGCTACTCCTGAAATAAATCCTGTTATTCTCGAAATTAACTAAGTTGTGGATATACATGATCCCAACGAAACGGTTAATATTCTGCTGATATTCTTTTGATTACAGGGATTTTGATTTCCTTGGTTCTTATTCTTGATTTATCGATCCGTTCATTTCGTTTAGAAAATTTAATTTGCATTTTCATTAATCTTCGACATTATACTGTTTTGATAAAAACAAGTTTGTCTAAGATGGTATTACTGAATGTTAGGAATTGAGATTGATTTGTATGGTATTCACATGCCAACCAGGATTCCATATCATATCACTGATCATTTTCTGCTAAATTAGTTTCTCATTTGTTTCGATCTTGATCTTTTGCGTAGAGCTGGCGATGCTTAAATAAAGTGATTTATAATCGTTGAAATAAATTGGCCATTTATTTGAACAAGGAAATTATAAATTGTTGAACTACAAATTTCTAAATCTTATTTGGAAGGACTTGATCAATCCATGGAAATAATGATTCATAAACGCGTGGGCTTAAGCATATAGCATCTGCGTGATTAAAACTCTTATTGACTCGTAATTCGTTTGCTCGATTCATTCTTTGATTTTGTTCCTCTAATTCTTTGATCGCGAAATGGTTGTATTGGGGTTTTTCCAAAGCCGCCAATTGAGGAGGATATCAAGCGTCTCTGAAAAACACTAAAGAAATATTCTTCTTGTGGGACCGAGGAGCCTTCTTAACCATGTGAATTACCTAATAAATCTTAGCAGATTAGCTTAACAATTGTAGTATCTATCAAATCACTAACTAAATTGTGACAACAGTTAGTAGGACTAGTCTTTTAAGTTTTATGGCATTAGACGATGATTATCCATAATGTTGACAATACGACTTGTACTAGTTTGTGATCAATGGAATGACTATCTTTTGATTCCTAATTCTACATCGTTCTATTATTAGCTTTCCTTGATTTTCTCTTTAAATTCATGTTGTATAACGCAATCATTGAATGAATACTCATTATGATTTGATTTGCGTTACACAAGACTCATGCAGTCAATGAAAGCTATGACTGAAGCACGAACATGCCAAGTTATTAGTGAATAAGTTGCTGTATCTTTAGTTGAATTCATGGCCAACATGAATGATGGATCTATAACTGTAGCTAAAGCTCAAAACTGGTGGAACTAGAACCGGTGGAGCTGAAGCTGGAGCCAATAATGTTCGTGGTACGGATGGAACAAATGTGCCCGAAGTTAGAAGCTATATCTACACTTCATTCATTAAGTTCAAACCGTAGACTCTTAAGGGGACTAAAGATGATGGAGGATTGTGTCAGTTGTTGAAAAGCTGGCGTCAGTCTTTCGAATCAGTGACCCTAATCAGTAGGATAAGGTGCAGTTTGAAATCGCTACTCTCCAAGGTCGTGCATTAATTTAATGGGATGGCAGACTTGCTTCCATAGGAATCGTTACTTATGGTACACCATGGACTAAGGTGAGGAAGCGATTAACTAATGAGTTTGTCCTCGAAGTATTTCTTAAGTATGGAGCAAGTGTTGTACAATCTGAGACTGAATGGAACTAACATTGGTAGATATATCAAGTGTTTCCATAAGTTGACTCCTTTGTGTCCAAGAATTGTGGAACCCGAACCGTCAAGGTCAAGCAGTATATTCACGGCTGACCAAAAATATACGCGGTGATGTGACTTCTTCTAAGCCATTTACTACTTGTGAAGCTGTCTGCATGGCTATTAACTCGTGAGACACATAATCCAAGGAAAGGCTGATGAGGTTACTGAAGGGAAATATAATTCCAAATTGAAAATTCTTTTCGTGCATTAGAGCTCGTAAGTATATAAAAAAAGGTTGTGGATTATTCATTACTTAGGTATCGTAGAAGGAATCGTAAAGATAGTGAGTAGACAATATTCTAGTCATTCATGACTATCCCGAAGTGTTTCTGGAAGATTTGCCAAGGCTTCCGCATCCAAGACAAATAGAATTCCTAATTGATCTCATTCCTGGTACTGCAACTGTGGCACGTGTACATATCAATTAGCATCATCCGAGCTAAAGTAATTATTTGTGCAGTTTTAAGAACTATCTGATAGAGGTTTTATTCGATCGAGCTCGTCAGTTTGTAGAACTCCTATTCTATTCGCTAAGAAGAAAGATGATTTGTTTCGTATGTGTATCGATTACCGAGAGCTGCATAAGGTAACGATCAAGAATCGTTACCCGCTTCTAAGAATTGATGATCTATTTGATCAACTTCAAAACTTTCGTGTTTTCTCCAAGATTCTGGTGTTTTCTCCAAGATTGATCTTTATTTTGCTTATCATCAACTTCGCATACGCGAGGAAGATATTCCTATTATAGCGTTTAGAACTTGTGATGATCATTATGAGTTTAGTGTTATGCCTTCTGTTTTGACCTGTACACCTGCTGTATTCATTGACTTAAGAATTGTATGTGTAAGCCGCGTCTTGATAAATTCGTAATCGTTTTCTTTGATGATATTCTAATATGCTCTAAGAGCGAGGAAGAACATGCCGAACACTTAAGGACTATCTCGAACATGTTAAAGAACGAAAATTTTACGCGAAACTCTCAAAGTGTAATCTTTTGATTAGTTCCGTACGGTTTCTCTGACATGTGATTGATAAAAGTAGTATACATGTGGATTCTGCGAAAATCGAAGCCATTGAAAATTTGAATGTTCCAACTATTCCAACTGAAGTACGACAATTTCTAGGTTTGGCCGGTTGTTAATGAAGGTTTATTGAAGGATTCTCTTTGATATCAA
Source organism: Glebionis coronaria (assembly GCA_025667525.1). NCBI lineage: Eukaryota > Viridiplantae > Streptophyta > Magnoliopsida > Asterales > Asteraceae > Glebionis > Glebionis coronaria. The sequence continues at coordinate 195,696,872 of CM046882.1, read as the reverse complement.
AACCAGAAACTAAGCTAACCCAGAAAATGAACCGTGTGTGTGGCATTGATGAAGAGAAAGCTTTTCAAACCATGAAAAGAAAACTCTGCAGCACGCCGATCTCATCATTACTCGAAGGAAGTGAAGATTTCGTTGTTGATCGTGATACATCTCCTATATGATTTGGAGCTGTTTTGATTGTGTATGCTTGTAGGAAATCTAGGAAGAACGAGGAAACTGCACAACCCATGACCTGCAATTGGGTGCGCTGATTTTACTCTTCGTCTATTGATACATTAGTTGTATGGCACTAATGTACGGTATCCACCGATAGTAAGAGACTACAATGTATTCTAGAATAAAAGAGGTAAATAAGCCTTTTAAGTGATTACGATTGTGTTATTCGTTATCATTTGGGAGGTAGGAGCAAATTACAATGGATTCATTGTTAAGCTCTTGAACTCAGTCTGAATATGACTCGATTGGTGTCAATGTTGACTGATTGACTCTGCTCATTTCATCCCGACAATAAAATGATCGTGCGAACTAAGAATCGTTTGTTAACTACTCGTAGTAGACATGAAAGTTATGACGATGTGAAGCGAAAACCTTTGAAATTCGAGGTAGGTGAAAAAGTTATGCCAAGTTATCACCATGAAAAAGGTGTTATATATATTTTGGAAAATGTGGGAAGTTAAGTCCCCGCCATGTTTGGACCATTCGAGATGATATCAAGTGTAGGTACGGTGGCATGAAAACTTAAATTACCTCGAGAGCTACAAGGAATTCACAATACTTTTCATATGTCGAACCTAAAGAAATTTCTTCCCAACGAAGATATTATCTATCTTGATGAAGTATGAATCGACGATAAGTTGCATTTCATCAAAGTACTTGTTGATATTATCGATAAGGAAGTTAGGCAACCGAAGCAAAATCGAATTCCTATTGTCATGTGTGATGGAACTCAAGACGAGGACCAAAATACGTTTAACTCTTTGATTTCAACGAGCGATCGAGGAAGAACGCAAGTTGATCTTCGGGACGAAGATCCCAATTTGGTGGGGATAATGTGACAATCCGTCAATTTCAGGTCGTTATTTTAATCTCGGCTATTACGTATTACGTGTTTACTTTAATGATAATTTTAAATTATCGACTAACCGAGAAGGTTATGACTTGAAACTAGCGTAAGAATGTCGATTAAATGAAAACCGGCAAGGAATACGTTAGGTATCGATATTACATTCTCAATTTACCATAAGAATGATTTTTATTATATTTATCTTTATTTCTCGTGTTTTACGTTTTAACGAATGACGAGAACTACTAATGATCGCGATACCGACGGATGCCCAAAAATTTACATTTTATTATCGATTGTCTCGATATTTAATATTTTCGACGTTTTCGATTTAATTACGTTTTAAGTAGTGTCGAAGTTATATTATCATATTTTTGAAGCGTTTTAACTTTTGAAAAGTATTTTTACGAAACCCGAGTCCCGTAAATATTTTCAAAAGTTTAATATTTACATTTTCTACCCTTACAACTATTTAATTTCATTTTGGACCAAAACTATCACAAATTGGCAAAAACTACCCTCACCTCACTATATAAGTAGTGCTCACTAACACACACAACTCATTTTATTCATTTAAAATTTTCAACAATGTCTTCCTTTTCTCTCTTGGAAGTCACGGCCCAAAAACACCACACAAACACATTGATTTTTCAAAATTAAGCTTGAATCCAAAAAAACTAAATTAAGCCCCATTCCACAAATTCAAAGGTGATCATTTTGATACCAAATTTACCTACATGCAACAAGTTTTGAAAATTGATAAAAACAAGAAATTTGTTGAAGGTATTTTATGATTTTGCATGTAATGATCTTGAAAAGATCATGTTATTTTGATAATAAAAGTTTAATTTTTAATTTGGGTTTTTATTTATTTGATTCATACAAGTGTTAGGATGAATATATGTTGCTATTAGGGGTATAGGACGATGAGAAAAGTGGTTAGAATTGGCTAAAAATATGATTTTGTATGAGTTTTTAGTAGGTAATTTTGGGCAGTAACTTTAAGGCAAATTTTAGATGTCTTAAGTTTGAATATTTGTTTAACTAATGAGATAGTGTTGTAGAGAATCTTCTTAGCTTCGATTGGATATAAAGTAGCACTTCCAACTCCAAACAAGTGCGAAGTTACAAAAATTTTAGTATTTGTGTACCAGGAGACGGGTATCGGCACAATCCGAAAATTGTTGTCGATATTTGGATCGAATCTCAGGGACTATAGAATGAGTTTTGTAAAGGTTCAAGGACTGATGTTGGAGTCTAAACCTCAGGTAATGAGTGTATTTTCAAACCCCGAGTGTCGGTTTTATAAATGGAGTTGTTTAAATATGTCAAAATGGTTTTACGAGTTGAAGACGTAAATCTGTCCGGTTTTTATAACACAAAGATGTGTAGGGCAGAAGGTCTTAGAAGTATATTTTTGAATGAAACTTGAACTGAGTCTTCTTCATATTATGTGTGAGTTTGTGACCAAGTTTCGTCGAAATCGGACAAGTCTAGATAGGGTAGATTGGCGTGTACATTTGGAGTGTACATGCTGATTGGTATTTTGGACACGTCGTCCAATACTTGGGTGGCGTGAGTTGAGTATTCACTATTGGACATGGTGATTTACTCAAGTTCTTAGTAATTATATCAATGACTTAGCTACTGGTCCGAGGGAAGTAAAATGATAAGTTGACTTGCCTTGACTTGGTGTCTTAGGACGGGTCAATACCGAGAGTGCAAATGTTTAAAGAATAGTGTTGAATAAAAGGGTATAGTAATAACACTTGTATTATTAAATTATTCGGGATTGTCTTGGTTTTGTAATTTCGGTTTTTATATTATTTAAGTATGAATTATACTTAAGTCGATTATTAACGAACGCGCCTTATTTGGTAGGTTGCGGTTTTCGTGTTTAAACGGGCATCACTAATCGTCGGCGATCGTCTCATTACCACTATTGGCTAAGGTGAGTCTATAGCCTCGCTTTTAACATGTTTACTTGTTTTATAAAACCCGCGAGGGGGATAACATGCTTGTTTTATTAAAAATAATGGGTACAATGAGAAGTTGTAGAAATCCCATTAATGGGTGCAACGAGAAGTTGTGGGAACCCTATTTACTTGAAAAGTATTTATTGAAATTGAAAGGTACAACTATAAGTTGTGATAAACTCATGATCGTTTTAAAATTGAACACAAGGAACTTAATTGTATGTTTAGATGAAAGTTATTACATAAGTTTGTTTAGCCTTAAAAGACCCATGAATCGTGAATTGTTAATCGAAGTAACGCTAATGCTATGGATAGATCTATCAGGGTGACGCCCAGTCCGGTCGCGACTTGCTATCGCGTGGTGTTGTGATGCACTAGTAATGAAACATCGGATGCATTGTATAAGAGAAATATACGCACTTGGCTAGGTGTGTTGGGCTGAAATAATATATGTTAACGTTCAATGTCACGAGACTTATGTAATGACACGATAATTATGTCCATACAACATAATTGTCTTTGATAAATTATTAACCATGGAAGGTTATTTTGAATACTTATGTTCTCTTTATTTAAATTAAACTCTATAGATTCACTCGGCAAATTTTGCTGACTTTTTAGCATGTTTTATCTCAGGTCCATTTGGAAGGCACTCGAGGAAGGCGGTTTCATGAAGCTTACTTATTTGAAATGTTTTGGCCCGCTTTCATAAATTATATCCATTCAAGGAATATTTTATCATTTATTGTGTTTGTAAACATTAAATTATTTGGGACCGTGTGAAAAGTCTTATTGTTAAATGAAAATGAATGGATATTTTTATTAAAACGACTCGTTTTGAGCCGTTTTCTATGATTATGAGATTGAACCATGATAGTAACACCCAATGACCCTTCCGCTGTTATGACTGAAATTTGGGGGTGTTACACTATGATTCAAAACAGGTTAACCCAAAAACCCTTTTATATTTTCAAATCAAGATTTTCAAATCAAAAGTGTGATTTAGGTTAGCACATGCATACATAAGCATCAAAACATCAAACATAAACAGAAACAACAAGATTTGGAGCCCAAGAACAACACATACACAAGCAGAACTCAAATCTCACAAATATCCAAATTTTTATCAGATTTTGGGATTAAGGGTTCAAACCTCATGGATGTACATCCACACCCACGTATGTTTGAGCTGATGTGCTAGCCAGAACAAGCAAAAGCTTCCAATATCAAGCTGCTAAGATGGAACAAAGTTAGAAGCACAAATATCAAAAACAGAAAGGTGAAAAATGGCAAATCAAATCTGATTGATGCAACCTTGTTTCCCACACTTGATTATCCCCAAACTATAAGCTCACAACACCTTGATAAGCTCCTTATCAGGGTGTATAGATCACTTATAGCCCAAGAATTCCAAGGTTTAAACCAAGCCTTAGCAAAATATCAGATTTTGGTCCTTTGTGCAATTTCTTGCACAAGGTTTAAAAACAAGTTTTGAGATTCAGTTTTAGTTAACATATAACAATAACAAGCAGTAATAAAGATTGGCACTTGACTTTTCTTCACAATTTCAAACACATTTCATTAACTTGAAAATGAGATTTACAGAAAAGTGAACAAGGAAAAATTCAAGAGCCAATTGATATGAGCTTAAACTCATATCCTTTTATCAACAAATAACCCTAAAACATGAAGCAAAATACCAATTTATTTGGCAAAAACAGTATTATGTGGTATGTTTGTGTTTGTGTGCACTTTTGTAGGTAAGAAGATACATTTCCAAGCAAACAAGGAAAAATCAAGCTCAAATGGATGAAAAAGACAAAAGAGGATCAAAAGTGACAAGACTTTGAAGTATAAGGACCTATCTTGACAAGTTATGAAAGTTGAAGGACTAGAAGTGCAAATAATGAAAAGTCAAGATTCAAGTCAAACCTGGTCAACTATCAAGTCAACTCAGTCAAAGGACCATTTTGTACAAGTTATGGAAGTTAAAGGACCAAAAATGTCAAAGGAATGAAGATCCTAGCTTGAAACAAGAATCTGCCAAGTACAAGGACTTGTTTTGCCAAGTTGGGAAAGATTTGCAAGTGTAATCCATGTGTCAAGATTTCAGCCAATGGGAAGAGAGATATTGTTTCACATGGATTGCCATTTCAGCATAATAAATGTCCACTACTGCCGCCACATTTATTACAAGATCTTAACAGTTGTGATCCGTGTGACATATTTTAAGCCAACCAGAAACTGACACGTGGCGTCTTCTTCAAAAATAAAAATTGCCAGGATCGCGTTTTTGATAGAAGCAATTTCAGGGAAAGATATAAACACCAAAGATGATCGTTTTGAAGAGACGAATTCACTGGTACTACTCAATTAACATATCACTCATCCAATCAAAAACACCCAAATCATTGTTCATACCTTCAAAGTGCCAAATGCAGAATTTTCCACGTGGCAAGCTATGACTGGTTCTGACACGTCACCAACTCCAACAAACTCTCCTTTCTTGCCTATAAATAGTTAGATTGTTCTTCATTTTCACTTGTAGCCTAATTTTGTAAAAAACACCTAGTTAACTTTCCTTTCTCTTTTTCCCTCAATTTTCCCCTAACTACTCAAGAGTCTGACAAACTCTTGAGTCAGTTAGTTAGTTGATAGCTTGTAACAAACTTTGTAACTGATTTCCTTCAATAAAATTCAAATTCCATTTTTCCCGCCAATTCTGTTCTTCTCAATTCAGTTTGATTCTTGCTGCTGTTGGATATAATTGTTGCTGTTTGATGTTTGTTATGATCAACCATTGATCATAACTGACATTTGTGAAGATTTGTAGCTGTTTGATCACAATTCAGCCATAGCCTAGTTCTTATGGAGTTCTCAAGCAATTTGATGGTTTCCAGTTGATCAGTTGGTTGATACTTGTTGATTTCTAGTGATAGGTGGTGGTTATCACTAGGGCAAGAGAGCTCAGCGCTCCTCTTCTTCCCAAAGGATATCTACATTAGGTTCTATAGTTCTTGTTTTTGTTCCTCTAAACAGTCAACTGCCATGCTTTATTTTCCTAGTTTAAATCTGATGGCTGCATGTTTTACTTGATAGTAGTTGATGTTTGATTGATTCTTGAGTGATTGTAGCTTAATCTTGCATACTTGTTTACTGATTTGAGAGTTAATTGTAGTTACTGCATCATTTCAGTCACTTTTTAGCCTAATAGCTTACTTGCTGTCTTAGCCTTGGTAATTGTTTGGTTTCAGTTTTAATACCTTTCATTTAGTCCATTGAATCTAGTCTGCTATAGCATTTGAATCAGTTGAAGTCAATTCTTAATAAGTCTTTGAAAAAGTTTGTTAAAATTCAGTAAAGGAGTGTTTGGGAGTAGATCTAAAGTAGATTTCAAGTGTTGAGATTTGGAGTTTTAGAGTTGATTTCCAGTCCTTAGGTGTTAACAAGTGGATTTATATCTTTTACAAGTCAAATAAAAGGTCAATCAGGCAAATGGCTTCAAAATTGTTTGGGTCAGTTTCCATTTAGCTGTGTACTTAAAAACTTGTTACTTTAAATTGCTAATTTCTCATTCATTACTTGATGAAATTTCCTCAAATTTGTTTCCAATCCTAGCTAATATCATATAGTTTCAGTTTATAAAAGGAATTTCTACAGTTCTAGGGATTAAGCCAGAAAATAGCTTTTTGGTCAAAGGCTGAGCAAAGCTCATTCTCTGAGACAAAGTTGTGACTGTTTTCCTAGATCTCCTAATCCACTTCACAAAAGTCATGATTTTCTTTCACAAACACGTTTAATAAGTGTTGAATATTGATTTTTGAGAATTTGAGTTTTTTCCAAATTCTGGTCAAACTTGGTCAACATAAGCTCTTTTGAGCTTATTTCAGATTTCTAGCTCATTTCTTGATGAAAATATTTCTGGTTTGATTTCCCATTCTTGAAATAAGTAGCTTAATCAGTTTCATTACAAAGATCAAGTTGTGACTGTTTGGTTTAAGCTGTAGCTTATTTTGAGCTTATTGATAAGCACTCATTAGCTTATTTCTGACTCTTAGCTGAATTCCTTAAACACACGTAGTTTAAGTTGGATTTGAAGTCTTTTGTAAGTTGTTTCACTGATTTTGGTTGAGTAATAAGCTCAAACAAGCTTATTCTTTCATTTGTCCCGTTTTTGTTTAAAAGTTTTCAAAAAATTGCTTTTTAGTCCTTGCATTTCTTTCAGTGCTTAATACCTAGTTAAACTTCCTAATTTTCTGGAATTTGCAAGTTTAAGTCCTTTACTTTTGAATTTGTTAAAATTCAGTTAGTAGTTTGTTAGATTGTTACATTTTTAGTTAGTTTGTTATAGTTTTTGCATTGTTGATCCTTATAGTTTACTGTTTTGCATTCTTAGTCTCTATAGTTGTAGAATTTACATTTTGAGCATTTAACTTTCATAGAAATTACATTTTCAGTCCTTCTAGTTTTATATTTTGTTAATTGAATTTTGTTTGAATTAAAAAGATTGGTATTTGCAAAATGTTTTACGTATAAGTAGTTTAATATTTTTCATTTTTAAATAGTGTTGTTTGAATTAGCATAGATTACCAAGCAAGCTTAAACAACCAAGAACAATTATAAATCCGATATTGGTTGGACTTTCTATTAGTTAAGAACTGAGAAAACGAACTGCATTATACTACATTTCAAATGGCGACGCTGCCGGTTCTTTGACTACACGAGAGACTATCGATTGACGGTTTTCATTGGCTTTTGGGATCCGTTCACTTTGTGAACGTTATTTTTACGTATCATAAATCAAAAACAAATAAAAAAATCAAAAATATAAAAATATATAAAAACTAAAAAACAATAACAAAACAATTCTTTTCCTAAAGAATTGACCAAAAAAATTAAAAAATCCAAAAAGCAATCTTTTTCCTAAGAGATTGCACCCAAAAATATATATTATTGGATTCTCGCGGTTTTTATGTACATATAGTATTTTCCTTTAAAAAACTCATAAATACAAAAATATTTTCCATATATTATTATAAGTAAATACGTATACGTATAAGAACAATCAATCTACATATCTTCCATAAGTATTGCCGAGGCAATACACCGTGTTGAGGGGCGTTCCGGTCCTTGACACGCGTATCGATCAAACAAAATAAAGCAAGAATAGATAAATACTCTCAATAAGCAACAATTCGAAGAATACGAACATTTAAGTGAATAGAAAGGCGATGTGCTATAAAATGCCATCTAAGGGTCAATAGGTACTTAAGTGCTTCGCGCCACCTAACCCCCCGTTCACTTGGGAGTATTCTAAGGAGGAAGGCTTCATTGAGGGTCTTGCACCCAAAGTAGTACTACATATATTGTTATTTTCTTGTGGATATTTAATATTGAAACTCGAAGAGGATAATCCATTTCTCTTCAAAGTCACACGAGAGCTTCTCTCTCATTCCTCGTATTGAGTTGCATGCTCACTCGCGGGCGTGCACAAATACCGATTGGTGTACAACCTCTTCCTCCGAAAAGGAAGAAAAAGAGAAAGAGTAAGACCACCACCGTCCACCAAGCCGATCACGAGAATCGTGCTTTGTCACCACCACAAGAAGCCATGGCTATTGATAATCGTACTTTGTATGAACGGATGCAATCCAACATTCATGGATATGCTAGTGCCATTAAGATTCCCGACTTTCCCGCTAACACATTTGAGCTACATACATCTATGATCAATATGGTTGCTTTATCACCTTTCTTGGGAAAACAAAATGAGGATCCCCATGCTCACCTTAAGAGATTCCTTTCACTTTGCAATACCATTAAGCATAATGGGGTTCCACATGAGGTCATTAGATTGATGTTAGTGTCATTTTCCTTAGATGGGAGTGCTAAGCATTGGTTAGACACCCAACCACCCGATAGTATCACCACATGGGATGATTTTACCACTAAGTTTTTGAACAAATTCTTTCCTCCACAAAAGACTATGGCTTTGAGGAATTTAATTATGAGCTTTACACAAAAACCTAGTCAATCCTTTAGTGATGCTTGGGAAGAGTATAGTGAGTTGTTGAGGCGATGCCCTAACCATGGAATGGATGATGTAAACCAAATCAATACCTTCTATAATGGCCTTAAACCTCACCACCAAGATTCACTAAATGCTTCCGCGGGAGGGAGTATTCTTCTTAAGACATACCACGAGGCTTTGAACATTATTGAGACTAAGGCAATGGTTCAAACAAACAATCCATTTGAAGAACGAGTTCATGTTATCCAAAACACTTCTCAAACTCCTTGTGACATCCAAATTCTTAAAGAGATCCTTCAAACAGTCAAACAAGGACAAGAAATGACTCAAGACATGTTTCAAAATTTTAAGAGCATGACCTTGAACAATTCCTCACATAATGTGAATGCCATCACCATTTCTTGTGTTACTTGTGGAGGCCCCCACTCTTATGAACAATGTGATAAGGTGCAAGGGTATCAAGGGGAATGCTATGCTTATCAAGAGGAACATCGTGAACACTTCAAGCCTAACATCAATCCAAATAACCTTTCTTACAAATCCCAAAATTACCTTACTCCACCCGGCTTCCCACCCCAACCACCCACCCAAATTCCACAAAATCCTCCTCAAATTTTAGCAAGGAATCAAGGGCAAAGACAACCATACCAAAGAAATAACTACAAGGCACCCAATCAATTTCAACCTCAAGCAAATACCTTTTATCCACCAAATCAAGGATTTAACTCCCAACCTTTACCTTTCCAACCTCAAGGTTTTCAAGGTTATGTGCCACAAGAGTTTAACACAATGGATCTTTTGCAAAAGATGAATCAAGAGAATGAAAGGAAATTCCAAGCTATGGAAAAGAAAATGAATGACCAATTCAATAAGGTTTTAATGGCGGTAACTCAAAGACCACAAGGGGCTTTACCTTCCAACACACAAACAAACCCTAGGGCCAATGTCAATGCTATTACAACAAGGAGTGGAACAACAACAAAGGATCCTTCACCTCCTAAACCTACTCTTGTTCAACCCACTTGTGCTCCTACTTGTGACAAGCCTTCTACTTCTACTCCACCTCCTCAAAATGCTCCTATTCACTCAAACTCACCTTCTCAACCACCTCATACTTCTCCTTTACTTTCCACACTTCCCAATAAAGAAGCTAACAAAGACAAATCTTCCACCACAACACCTATTCCACCTACACCAAAACCTACTCTTCCATACCCTTCAAGGTTGAAAAAGGACAAGTTAAAGAACAAAGATGACATCCAAGTCTCCAATTTCTTAAGGATGTTCAAGCAACTCAATATCAACATATCCTTTGCGGAAGCTCTTGCTTATATGCCAAAGTTTGCTAAGATGTTCAAGGATTTGCTCTCTAACAAAGAAAAATTGGTTGATTTGCCCAACACATCACTTAATGAAAATTGTTCCGCGGTGTTACTTAAAACCTTACCAACAAAACTTGGAGATCCGGGGCGCTTCTTGATACCTTGTAATTTTCCCGGTGTTGAAAATTGCATGGCTTTAGCGGATTTAGGGGCGAGCATAAATCTCATGCCTTTATCGGTTTGGAAACAACTATCTCTTCCCGAGCTCACTCCCACTAGGATGACTCTTGAACTAGCCAACCGAACCATAGCTCACCCCGTAGGTATAGCGGAAGATGTGTTTGTAGGTGTGGATAAGTTTACCTTTCCGGCCGACTTTGTAGTGGTCGATTATGACATGGATCCTAGAGTGCCTTTGATTGTTGGTAGACCGTTTTTGAGAACGGGTCGTACCTTGATAGATGTGGCGGAAGGAGAATTAATTATGAGAGTAGAGGATGAGAAAGTGGTGTTTAAGTTAGGGAAAGTTTGTGATAGAAAAGAGGTTAAGGAGTCTAGACCTTGTGAGACTATTAACATTGTGGATGTGCTAGATGAAGTGTGTAATGAACACTTTCATGATGCTTGTAAGAATGCTAGTGATGAGATTCCACATGTTGAAACCGTGGCCTCAATTGCTCCCTCTTTAACACCTTTTGGAGAGAGTGATTTCCTCTTGGAGGAATTTGAGTCCAACTTTCTTGGTGATGATGATTCTCCCATTAATTGGGAAGAAGATATTCTTACGATCCAAAAGTTGCTCAATGAGGATCCTATTCCTTCCCCTATTCCACAAGAGATTACCATTGAGGAACCTTCCATAGTAAAACCTTCCATAGAGAGTCCACCTCCCATTGAACTTAAGGAACTTCCATCCCACTTAGAATATGCTTTCTTAGAAGGAAAAGACCAATTACCGGTGATTATTGCTAAAGAGTTGAAAGAGGATGAGAAGGAGCAACTTATTGAAGTCCTTAAGAAACACAAGAAAGCCTTAGCATGGAAAATATCCGACATAAGGGGAATTGATCCACATTTTTGTACTCACAAAATCCTTATGGAGGATGACTATAAACCTGCCATTCAAAACCAAAGGAGAGTTAACCCAAAAATCCATGAGGTTATTAAGAAGGAAGTGATTAAACTCTTAGATGTGGGTATGATTTACCCCATTTCCGACTCTCCATGGGTTAGCCCGGTTCATTGTGTTCCAAAGAAGGGTGGAATCACCGTGGTGCCTAATGAGAACAATGAGCTTATTCCCACGAGACTTGTAACCGGTTGGAGAGTTTGCATTGATTATAGAAAACTCAATGAGGCAACTAGGAAAGACCATTTCCCGCTTCCCTTTATGGATCAAATGCTTGAACGCTTAGCGGGAAATGAGTATTATTGTTTTCTTGATGGCTTTTCGGGTTATTTTCAAATACCCATTGACCCTAAGGATCAAGAAAAGACCACATTCACTTGTCCCTACGGTACATTTGCTTACAAGAGGATGCCTTTTGGCCTATGTAATGCACCGGGGACGTTTCAAAGGTGCATGATGGCGATTTTCCATGACATGATAGAGCAAACCATGGAGGTTTTTATGGATGACTTTTCCGTATTTAGAAGCTCCTTTAGCTCATGTCTCACTAATCTTGAGAGAATGCTTAAGCGTTGTGAGGAAACATGTTTGGTGCTTAATTGGGAAAAATGTCACTTTATGGTGAAAGAGGGGATTGTTTTAGGACACAAGATATCCAATAAGGGATTAGAAGTTGATCGAGCTAAAATTGATGTGATTGCTAAGCTTCCCCCACCCACCTCGGTTAAAGGTGTAAGGAGTTTCTTAGGTCATGCGGGATTTTATAGGCGCTTTATACAAGATTTCTCTAAGATAGCTAGACCGATGACTCATCTCTTGGAGAAAGAGGCTCCTTTCATTTTTGATCAAGCTTGTTTAGACTCTTTTGAGACCCTTAAGGAAAAATTGACAAAGGCTCCCGTTTTGGTTTCTCCAAATTGGGAATTACCTTTTGAGCTTATGTGTGACGCTAGTGATTATGCGGTGGGGGCCGTCTTAGGACAAAGAGTTAATAAGCATTTTCAACCTATACACTATGCGAGTAAAACCATGACCGGTGCACAACTTCATTACACTACCACGGAAAAAGAGTTGCTTGCTATAGTATATGCTTTTGAGAAGTTTAGACCATATCTTGTGCTTTCCAAGACCATAGTGTATACGGATCACTCCGCTCTCAAGTATCTTATGACAAAACAAGATGCTAAGCCTAGGCTTTTGAGATGGGTTTTGTTGCTTCAAGAGTTTAAGATAGAGATTCGTGATAAGAAAGGGGCCGAGAATTTAGCGGCGGATCATTTGAGTAGACTTGAGCATCCTTTTCAAGGAGATTTCCCACATCAAGAAATCAATGAATCCTTTTCACTAGAGGAGCTCATGTCTATCTCTTCCCAAGAGGATGCCACACCTTGGTTTGCGGATATAGCAAACTATCTTGTGGGCAATGTGCTTATTGAGGGTCTTACTTATCAACAAAAGAAGAAGTTTCTTAAGGAAGTTAAGTATTACTTTTGGGATGATCCATATCTTTTTAGGCAATGTGCGGACCAAATCATTAGACGGTGTGTAGATGGGCCCGAGGCATTTAAAATCTTAGAGGCATGTCATAAAGGACCTACGGGTGGACATTTTGGGCCTAACTACACCGCCAAGAAAGTCTTTGATTCGGGTTTCTATTGGCCTTCCATTTACAAGGATGCCCAAGAGATGGTGAAATTTTGTGATGTTTGTCAAAGACAAGGAAAAATTACACAACGTGATGAGATGCCACAAAATTTTATCCAAGAGTGTGAGATATTTGATGTATGGGGAATAGATTTCATGGGACCTTTTCCATCCTCTAAGGGAAACAAGTATATACTTGTGGCGGTGGATTATGTGTCCAAGTGGGTGGAGGCTAAAGCCTTACCTACTAATGATGCTAGAGTGGTTGTAAAGTTTTTGAAACAATTGTTTGCTAGATTTGGTGTACCTCGGGCCATCATAAGTGATCGTGGTACGCACTTTTGTAATGATCAATTCACGAGAGTTATGAAGAAATATGGAGTGAATCATAGACTTTCTACCGCGTATCACCCTCAAACAAATGGTCAAACCGAGGTCACAAATCGTGGTTTAAAGAGAATTTTAGAGAGAACGGTGGGAGAGCATAGAGCTTCTTGGTCGGATAAGCTCGATGATGCTTTGTGGGCGTTTAGGACGGCCTTTAAGACACCAATTGGTTGTACTCCTTATAGGCTTGTCTATGGAAAAGCGTGCCATCTTCCATTTGAGTTAGAACATAAGGCAGCTTGGGCTCTCAAGTGGGCTAACTTTGATTTAAACCAAGCCGGTTCACATAGGAAAGATCAAATCAATGAGATGGATGAGTTGAGAGCCAATGCCTATGAGAATTCTTTGCTTTACAAGGAAAAGACTAAGAAATTGCATGATGCTAAGATCAAGAATCGTGAGTTCAAAGTTGGAGAGCCGGTTCTCCTCTTTAACTCAAGATTGAAGCTTTTTGCGGGCAAGCTTAAGTCGAGATGGTCCGGTCCATTCACTATTGCTCAAGTGTTTCCATATGGAACTCTTGAGTTGTCCCAACCCGATGGTCCGAATTTTAAAGTGAATGGTCACCGTGTTAAACATTACTTTGGGGAGGACATTTCCGTTGCAATGGTCCAAGAGGTCCCCATTTTCCCCATGAATTAATTCATTGAGGGACGAGTCGAGCTAGAGACTCATTAACTCAAGCACCGTATAACTAGGTTTAGAGTGTTGTAGGTTAGAAATAAAGGCATAGACTTGGAGATAAGTGTAGGGGAGACCTTCTTTTGTCTTCTTGATTGTTTGTAGGGTTGCTTACTCATTTCATGCTTTGGAGCTTATGGAGGAGGCCCTTGTATCCGGTTCACTTCGTTACTTTAGTGAATTTTCATTGACACCTTGTGCTTAAACATGATTTCACTAATAGTTGTCCTTTCCTTAACTTGGGTTAAGCAAAGTCTATTCATTGTCATAAGTGTAGGGGAAGTTTTTATACTTCCATGCTCTTAAACATTGAGGACAATGTTTAGCTTAAGTGTAGGGGGGTCTTCTATCGAAGTGACCTTACCTAGAACTTGTCATTGTCTTGCATGATAACATGGAGAAAATTGAATTTTCAACATTTTTCAAATTTTTGATCTACTTTGGCCAACAAAAATATGCATTCATAATTTTTGCATCAATCATTTTTCATTTGCATAACACATTTGCATTGTATATATTTCTTCTTTTAGTTTTCATCAAAAAAATATATAAAAAGAAAAAAATATAATAAAACATGGTTTTAACAAATTTAGACTTCTTTGACATATTAGGCCCGCCATGGATATTTTGACTCAACCCGAGTTTGCTTATCTTAGCACTCTCTAGGCTAAAACATGGTCTTAACCATGTAGTCCTTCATTGGTCTATTAGGCTAAGCTTCCACCAATTTCATTCTTTGAAATTTTAAATTTGTGGAGAATGGGAAATGATAGAGTTGAAGCAAGTGTAAAAGGGCTAGATAGACTTCATGGCAATTACTTGTGGCTAAACCCTTCTCTTCTTTACCTCTATTTTCTTCGCATGTATATAATTGTTAATAAATAATCAAGTACGGTTTTAATTGGTTTGTAATCTCTTATGCATTTTTGGCTAATCATTCATGGTTGGTATGAGTACGTCTTAAGATTCTAAGTTAGCACGTTTTATGTGTACTAGACTTATGTCATGCTCCATATTTAGCGGGTGTTTTTCCTTTTCTTCTTTGCAAATTTCTTTGTGAGGAATAAAGAAAAATAAGAGCGGCTTATGAAAAAAAATGAGTGGCTAGAAAAAAAATAAAATAAAAAAATAATGCAAGACTCCCAAGAGGGGCAGTTTGGTGTTAATTATAGTGACTACTGAGTTCCAATATTACCTTGACGGGTTGCGGGGATTCAATAGATTGCTCCAATCCAATATTACCTTGACGGGTTGCGGGGTTGAAGATCCAAAGTCTCAAAAAGATGCGGATGTAAATTATTGCGTGAGTTTTATTTTCCTTTCCTTAGCGAGTGTGTAGCTACTTATGAAAGCATGACATGAGGATTTTACACATAAGGCGAATGACTTATTACTCTTAATACGGACTTGTATTAATTGTGAGCGGTTTTTCAAGTAATGGATGAGAGGATTACTTAGGATTAAAACCGTGCTTCCTTATTTTTGGATTTTACACTTCTTATATTTCACACTTGAATAATGACAAATTTGCCCACAAGCAATTTGCTCAATTAATAACCGGTTCCACATTTAATTGTCATGAATAAGTTGATGCACTTTTTACTTGTGAATACAATGATTCCATTTAAAAGCTTGGTATGGGGAAAGTGAAACTTGAGGGTGATAAGTATCCATGGTATCCAAGCCCTAATCCAAGTCATTGAATTCTTTATGAGTTATTTCCATCAAAACCATTTCAAGAAAAATCAAAAAGATATAGATAGAATTGTATTTTGATTCATTGCATTATTAAAAGTCAAAATCATGCATCATCTAGTTTAGAGTAGTGTAGATGCATCTCATATGGCCAAGGTGGATTAATTATGAGGGAAATGTAAATTTTTAAGCCTTGAAATATAATATTGCATGAGGACATGACAATGTTCAAGTGTAGGGGAATTTGATATGAGCTTAAACTCATATCCTTTTATCAACAAATAACCCTAAAACATGAAGCAAAATACCAATTTATTTGGCAAAAACAGTATTATGTGGTATGTTTGTGTTTGTGTGCACTTTTGTAGGTAAGAAGATACATTTCCAAGCAAACAAGGAAAAATCAAGCTCAAATGGATGAAAAAGACAAAAGAGGATCAAAAGTGACAAGACTTTGAAGTATAAGGACCTATCTTGACAAGTTATGAAAGTTGAAGGACTAGAAGTGCAAATAATGAAAAGTCAAGATTCAAGTCAAACCTGGTCAACTATCAAGTCAACTCAGTCAAAGGACCATTTTGTACAAGTTATGGAAGTTAAAGGACCAAAAATGTCAAAGGAATGAAGATCCTAGCTTGAAACAAGAATCTGCCAAGTACAAGGACTTGTTTTGCCAAGTTGGGAAAGATTTGCAAGTGTAATCCATGTGTCAAGATTTCAGCCAATGGGAAGAGAGATATTGTTTCACATGGATTGCCATTTCAGCATAATAAATGTCCACTACTGCCGCCACATTTATTACAAGATCTTAACAGTTGTGATCCGTGTGACATATTTTAAGCCAACCAGAAACTGACACGTGGCGTCTTCTTCAAAAATAAAAATTGCCAGGATCGCGTTTTTGATAGAAGCAATTTCAGGGAAAGATATAAACACCAAAGATGATCGTTTTGAAGAGACGAATTCAATGGTACTACTCAATTAACATATCACTCATCCAATCAAAAACACCCAAATCATTGTTCATACCTTCAAAGTGCCAAATGCAGAATTTTCCACGTGGCAAGCTATGACTGGTTCTGACACGTCACCAACTCCAACAAACTCTCCTTTCTTGCCTATAAATAGTTAGATTGTTCTTCATTTTCACTTGTAGCCTAATTTTGTAAAAAACACCTAGTTAACTTTCCTTTCTCTTTTTCCCTCAATTTTCCCCTAACTACTCAAGAGTCTGACAAACTCTTGAGTCAGTTAGTTAGTTGATAGCTTGTAACAAACTTTGTAACTGATTTCCTTCAATAAAATTCAAATTCCATTTTTCCCGCCAATTCTGTTCTTCTCAATTCAGTTTGATTCTTGCTGCTGTTGGATATAATTGTTGCTGTTTGATGTTTGTTATGATCAACCATTGATCATAACTGACATTTGTGAAGATTTGTAGCTGTTTGATCATAATTCAGCCATAGCCTAGTTCTTATGGAGTTCTCAAGCAATTTGATGGTTTCCAGTTGATCAGTTGGTTGATACTTGTTAATTTCTAGTGATAGGTGGTGGTTATCACTAGGGCAAGAGAGCTCAGCGCTCCTCTTCTTCCCAAAGGATATCTACATTAGGTTCTATAGTTCTTGTTTTTGTTCCTCTAAACAGTCAACTGCCATGCTTTATTTTCCTAGTTTAAATCTGATGGCTGCATGTTTTACTTGATAGTAGTTGATGTTTGATTGATTCTTGAGTGATTGTAGCTTAATCTTGCATACTTGTTTACTGATTTGAGAGTTAATTGTAGTTACTGCATCATTTCAGTCACTTTTTAGCCTAATAGCTTACTTGCTGTCTTAGCCTTGGTAATTGTTTGGTTTCAGTTTTAATACCTTACATTTAGTCCATTGAATCTAGTCTGCTATAGCATTTGAATCAGTTGAAGTCAATTCTTAATAAGTCTTTGAAAAAGTTTGTTAAAATTCAGTAAAGGAGTGTTTGGGAGTAGATCTAAAGTAGATTTCAAGTGTTGAGATTTGGAGTTTTAGAGTTGATTTCCAGTCCTTAGGTGTTAACAAGTGGATTTATATCTTTTACAAGTCAAATAAAAGGTCAATCAGGCAAATGGCTTCAAAATTGTTTGGGTCAGTTTCCATTTAGCTGTGTACTTAAAAACTTGTTACTTTCAATTGCTAATTTCTCATTCATTACTTGATGAAATTTCCTCAAATTTGTTTCCAATCCTAGCTAATATCATATAGTTTCAGTTTATAAAAGGAATTTCTACAGTTCTAGGGATTAAGCCAGAAAATAGCTTTTTGGTCAAAGGCTGAGCAAAGCTCATTCTCTGAGACAAAGTTGTGACTGTTTTCCTAGATCTCCTAATCCACTTCACAAAAGTCATGATTTTCTTTCACAAACACGTTTAATAAGTGTTGAATATTGATTTTTGAGAATTTGAGTTTTTTCCAAACTCTGGTCAAACTTGGTCAACATAAGCTCTTTTGAGCTTATTTCAGATTTCTAGCTCATTTCTTGATGAAAATATTTCTGGTTTGATTTCCCATTCTTGAAATAAGTAGCTTAATCAGTTTCATTACAAAGATCAAGTTGTGACTGTTTGGTTTAAGCTGTAGCTTATTTTGAGCTTATTGATAAGCACTCATTAGCTTATTTCTGACTCTTAGCTGAATTCCTTAAACACACGTAGTTTAAGTTGGATTTGAAGTCTTTTGTAAGTTGTTTCACTGATTTTGGTTGAGTAATAAGCTCAAACGAGCTTATTCTTTCATTTGTCCCGTTTTTGTTTAAAAGTTTTCAAAAAATTGCTTTTTAGTCCTTGCATTTCTTTCAGTGCTTAATACCTAGTTAAACTTCCTAATTTTCTGGAATTTGCAAGTTTAAGTCCTTTACTTTTGAATTTGTTAAAATTCAGTTAGTAGTTTGTTAGATTGTTACATTTTTAGTTAGTTTGTTATAGTTTTTGCATTGTTGATCCTTATAGTTTACTGTTTTGCATTCTTAGTCTCTATAGTTGTAGAATTTACATTTTGAGCATTTAACTTTCATAGAAATTACATTTTCAGTCCTTCTAGTTTTATATTTTGTTAATTGAATTTTGTTTGAATTAAAAAGATTGGTATTTGCAAAATGTTTTACGTATAAGTAGTTTAATATTTTTCATTTTTAAATAGTGTTGTTTGAATTAGCATAGATTACCAAGCAAGCTTAAACAACCAAGAACAATTATAAATCCGATATTGGTTGGACTTTCTATTAGTTAAGAACTGAGAAAACGAACTGCATTATACTACATTTCACCAATGTAAATGAAAGGGGTCCTATGCCTTATATAGGCTACAAATGAACTATTGAATGAATAAAAACGAAACCCTGATGCTGGTGAAGTCCCTGAAATTCCCCTTGAGGTTTGAATATCTTGAAGATCATGTGATGTTTTCTTGGCTGTATATGTGAGTTGGCAAGTGCGGAATTGCATCAAAGGCTCAAAATAAGCTTAAGTTTCAAGCTTCAATCTTAGACGTTGGATGTGGCAGAGTTTTAGGCAGTATCTTCAACCTTTGTAGCAGGGGAATCTTGTGTGGGGTTGTGGGGTGATGAGGTGTCCAAGTTAGGAGTTGGGTTATGTTTAGGAGACCACTAATCAATAAACTAGAGATGATTAGGGTTTAATTTAAAGAATTTAACAAAAACCCAATTTGTGTTCTTGGTTAAACAGTGGGTGATTTGATCTTTGTTTGGTTTTTAAAACATGTTAGGCGCCCAATTATTAACTAATTAAGTAATTAGTTATAACCGATGGTGAGTGGAGAATGATGTGGCATCATGGTGAGTTGTGATTGGTGGAGGGAGTAAGTGGGCTACGTGTCACAAGTTAATAGGTCTAGGTATCTTTGCTGTCTGCCATGAATAACCCCTCAATTCTATTCCTTTTGTCATTTCAGTTTTGAAACTTAATAAATCCGAATCCCTTTGTTATATAAGTTTCATTTTTCCCACTTTGGCCACAAAAACTTTTCCAAAAGTTTAACAAGGGTATTTCTTGCCATTTCTTGATACTTAAAGGGCTGTTTTGGCATTTTCTTCATAGATAATGGTCTTGACTTGTATGGTTGACTTCTTGGAGGACTGAAATTGACAAGTCATGATATATGAGGGACTACTTTTGCCATTTCTTCAAAGTTAAGGGTCCTTTTTGCAATTTGACATATTTAAAGGACCAAACTTGTTCTTTCTTGTAACTTGAAGCCCTTCATGGTATGTTGGACTTTGAGGAGGACTAATATTGACAATTTAGTTTTGTTGAGGGACTAAATTTTCCGATTCTTCAAAATGGAGGGTCCTTTTTGTAAATTTGACAAACTTTAAGGACCAATCTTGTAATTATGAAGATACAAGGGTTTAAAGTGTCAATTATTCAATATTGGAGGACCCTTCTTGCATAATCTTCAAATCTTCAAGGGTTTTTCTTGGAAAATCTTCATTACGGCTTGGTTCATTGTGCGGCTTCATTTCCCGTGTTCTTTTTTTGTATGATTCTTGTGATCTTTTGTCATTTTCTCAATATCCGTACCTAAAATACACAAGTAACAAACACAAGAATATATTTGGCCATTTTCATGATATTTT
The DNA here is from genome assembly GCA_025667525.1 of Glebionis coronaria. Lineage (NCBI taxonomy): Eukaryota > Viridiplantae > Streptophyta > Magnoliopsida > Asterales > Asteraceae > Glebionis > Glebionis coronaria. The sequence continues at coordinate 195,676,315 of CM046882.1, read as the reverse complement.
ATGCATTTAAAGCCCTTTTTAGACGATGAGACTATGTATAAAAGCAGTCTCATCAGAAAGCATGAAGGAAAGGATGAAGTGTTATGGAGGAAAACATATGATATCAAAAACTAGGAAATTTTTAATGTGCTCAAATTTTTAATAGATTTTGTTGTATTTCTTGTATGGGTAAAAAAGTTGTATAGTAGGCTGTTGAACTTGTTTTACTTAAATCAGATTTTAGTTAGTGTATTAAAAAAATTATAATAGGCTATTGTAATTGTACTACTTAATTCTTTTGCGTTTATGATGGAGAGAGAAACTAAAATGTTTAATATGTATTTAATTTCATTAAACATGAAAAAGTTGTAAATATGCATTAAGAAGTTGTATTACTTAGATATGATTTTTTGCTGCATTAATAAGATGTACAGTAGGTTGTCATAGTTGTACTACTTAATTTTTGCATTTAATGAAGAGAGAGGGATCAAAATGCTTTATGAGGAGTATAGATACCTTAAGTGATTATAGATGAAATGGAAGATTTACACTCGAGAATTAGTTATTTGTTGTTTTTGCTAAATGCTTGTTTTTATATATTATCGTAATTAAAACAAAGCAAGACCAATAAATGCAAGTAACGCTTTTAGGCATCATTGCATTAACAAATTTGAGTTTTAGCCTAAAAATTTCAGCATATTACCAAAATTTAAATTTGACGCAGAAAAGGCCTAAAAGTGTATAGAAATAGTTATTTTTTACTTGGATTTTCCCACAAAAAACGTCTTTTTTTTAATGACAGTTCCTGCTAGGTTACAGTTCCGGCTAGGTGACAGTTTTGGCTACAAACGTAAATGACAATTTTCGCTCCAAGAAAATTTGACAATTCCAATTTCCATAGGTTTTGACAATTCCGGTTTCTAGAAAATATGACAATTCAGGTCCTTGAGCAGGTGCCAATTCCGGTTCCTTGAGAAAGTGTCAATTCCGGTCTTCTACTGATGACGTATCGTCCCTAAGCCGGGTATTGGACTTGGCCCACAGGTACTACCCGCATCCGGCCCATCACGAATGGGTTCGATAAATGTTCTTTGAGCTTATGGGCTTCGAATGAACAGTGGTCGCATAGGTATGCGCGGCCCACGGCCCGACACAGCCGGTACAGGGTTAGACAGAATCACAATCTAATTGGGATTGAGATTCACCCTAAAGTAGAGGATATATACTAACCATAATTAGAAGATAGCAATCAAGCTAATTATGGTACTTATCCTTTTCTTGGGGCCGAAGCATTGGTACCAACCCATTAGGGTTGTACTGCCTATATAAGGAACCCCCAAGGGTTCCACAAAGGTATCACATTCTTCATACTCTCACTCTACACCCGATTACTAACCCTAAACCGATTACTTACTCTCACGCTGGAGTCTAATCGTGGGATACATTCCCACGGTAAGCTTAACGTGTGTTGTTTTAGTGTGCAGGATCTCAACAAGAAGTTTACTTGGTGCAAGAGCCGGAGCCCCACATATCTGAATTAAGACTAATTCAGATTAAGCAAGGATCATCCAACTTTTGTATCAACAATTTGGCGCCATCCATGGGAACCTACACTAAACTAAAACTCTACCAATGACGAAGGGACATCCTCAGATAAACCCAAGGAACATAAATCCTGGGAACCGGAAGTCCGGAGGTGATGTTCCAATCACCCCAACTCCACCTCTAGGCGGACAACCCGAAGGACCCAAAAACCGAAAAACTTCGTCTCAATCTCCCGGTGGGGCAGGCACGATCAACAATACCCCGCCACCAACCCTCACGCTGAATAACCCCGACCCGGGAATAGCACCTAAGGCCCCCCATAAGGAGGGCAAAAGGAGCCGGCAATCGAGCCAGAGATCGAGGTCGATTCACTTGATGATGTAGACCCTAAGGGCGTACTTACGCAAAATTTCGACAGAATCATCCCGGTCGTCACGGAAAGGATGAATCTAGGAAGGAATCTCCAAGCCAGACTCAACTTCAGTAGCGCTGGGCGCGGTACCTCTGCCAAGACTCAAAAAAGGCAGAGGAAGTCCTGAGCCTAGGAACAACCTCCACCGGAGGAATCACGTCGACCACGTAAGGTGTTTGAGCGAATAGGAGATCGAATCATGCAAGAATTGCAAGAAGCTCAGGGTGACAAGGATAACTCCGACGGGTCCGTAGAACGTGCGGCGTTCGAAACTCCTCCTAACAACCTCCGCACTAATGTATGGTGTAGGACAGAATCCGGTGGAAAGAAAAATCCTACCTCCTCCCAATAAACTGGCTATCTGAGTCAATCCAAAGGTGGGGCGCGACCGCCTCACCCTGACCCTTCGGGTCAGATTCGGACGATTACCCTTCAAAACGTCGTCGACTGAGGTACTCCCCTCCCGGACCATCGGACAATGAAGGACGCTATGGGGAACCTTATTATTGTGAGGAAGAGGAAGAAGACCTTTCTTTTCCATGGTGCAGCGAGAGGGATGGCGCCTTTACTCTCCCCATACGAGATTACTCTGAGGAAAAGTAGCGTCGCATGCCGACGACCGTCAAGACCTATGACGGATCCGGCGACCCAGATGACCATTTAAAAGTATTCGACACAAAGGCCAAAATTGAGCGATGGTCGATGCCCATATGGTGCCAGATGTTCAATTCAACCTTAATTGGCAATGCCCGTGACTGGTTTGAAAAACTTCCTCCCCTAAGCATCAACAGCTTTGATGAATTACTCATGGCGTTTAAAAACAATTATACTCAGCGGAAGAAGTATAATAGATATCCGGTCTCATTGGCAACGGTCAAACAGAGGCCCAGAGAATCTACAGAAGACTTCACGGAACGTTTCAATGACGAGTGCACGCGCACTAAAGCATACCCGGAACTCCTTAAAATCTCTGACTATATGCATGCTGATGAGATGGAATTTATACATAATCTCATCGTTCTTTTCGGGCTTTTTATGCATAAAATGTCACTATAATACCATATATATGCTTGTATTTGTGTATGTGTGTATTTTAGGTATGGATATCGTGAAAAAGACAAAAGATCACAAGAAACAAGGAAAAACGAACACGAGAAACGAAGACGCACAATGAATCGAGCTTTAGTTATGATTTCTCAAAGAAAAGACCTTGAAGACTTGAAGATGTACAAGATTGATCCCTCACTTATGAAGAAATGACACTTAAAACCCTTGTATATTAATAATTACAAGTTTGGTCCCTTAAGTTTGAAAAAAGGTCCTTCAACTTTGAATAATTGGCAAGTTTAGTCCTTCAACAATTCCAAAAAGTCAAGAATAGTCCTTCATAAAGTTCATGACCCAAAGAAGCCCTTGAAGTTCAAGAATATTACACTTCTAGTCCTTTTAAAATGGATTAAATATCAAAAGGACTAAAGTTGTAAATATGCCAAAGTGATAAAAGCCGTAAAACCTTGTTTAGAAACTTTTTGTGGCCAAAGTGTGAAATCAGAAAGTTAATTAACAAAGGGAAACGAGTTTGTGAAAGAAAGAAACTTGTTATACACCTTTTTCCTAAAACCAAGGACCAAAACTGCCAAGTCCAAAGTTTAAAATTCCTAATTAAGCGGGTAACAATTACTGTAGAGATTTTACCACGCAAGAACACCTTTTTACCCAGGTTTAAAAATGATGAAAACAAAGGGGAAACTTAAACTGGCTTCACCCACGTGTGATTCACCTCACATCCATCACATCCCACAATTAAATCCTTAAACTCCACTACCAGAGAAACCCCACAAGTACCTCTTACAAGACGACACATGGCAGGGAATCATGACATGGCAAAATCAACAGACTAGAGCTATTCCTTGGTCACCAAGCACTTAATGGACGTACCTGATTCATCCAAACAAGCTGGCAACAAGCCTAGAAGCTTCTTCAAGGCTAGTTTAGTAATTTTAGGTCGTTAGGGTTTATGAACAGTGTTGTAAGCATTTTTCTATAAAAGGAGGCCCAGTATGTGGAGAACCCCTTGTTCCAGGCTTGATATTACTCTTTTGTAATTCCTTGTTAGTCAAATAAAAGTTGGTGTTTTTTTATAAAATATAATTCCATTTTAATTGTTAAAAGTTGGTATTAAGCATATCAAGTCTGAGTTCCATCTTTAATCTGTTATGAATTCGTTTTTGAAAGGTTTTCAAAAGAATTTGTAAAGTGTTTTGAGGAAATCTGAAAAATCATTAGATATTCTGTCTGTTTTTGTTCTTGTCATTTTGCAGGTACAATAGTGGAAACTGGTGCTTGTTTAGCTAGCACCTAAGCTCAAACAATCAAAGGCTTGGATTGTAAGTCTTAGAGGTTTTCTCTCTCTCAATCCCTTTTTACTATTTTCTCATTAATTTGTGATTATATGTGACTTGGTTGAGTTTTTGTGTTTGGTGGTTTTAATCTGTTTATTCTTGATTATTTATTGTTGTTTATGTGATTTATGATCTATTGGTATTGATTGTTCTTTGGATTGATTGGATTTTAGTCTAATCTGTTTAAGAAAAAGGGTGAAATCAAGAATAAGGGGGTGTTTGGGTTAGGGTGTGTCAAAGGTTCGGTGATACAGCCTTGGGAAATCAAAGACTTAGATATATCTCTTGGGTTGATTGAACACGTTTTCAAATGTTTGTTTAAAGTTTGGTGGTTTAAACTAGATTTCAAGTGGTGAAAATTGTCAAAATACTCACCAGCCTATAACTGATTGAATTTAGCATTTCATAAGCTTGAATCTTCTCGCATCTTAGATCTAGGGCTTATCTAAGTATGCTAAGTGATAGATCTTGATTTGGTGGCCATTTGAGTGAAATTGGGTGGATTGAATTTCACTTATTGGTCACATATTTCAGCAAAATATCATCAGATCTGTATGCTTATCAGTAACCTGTTTTTGTTTGATTTTGTGAAATTTGAGTGAAGTACTTGGTGTTTTTAGTGTTTTTATTGACTCCCAATAAGCCAAAGCTTATTGGGGTGCCTTTTGTTCCATCAATAATCATCAAGCAAAGCTTGAAATCAAGCTTAAAAGCAAATCTGAATACTCACCAGTGGGAACCCTTTCCCACTGAAAGTTTCCCCTGCTAGTGTAATTTGTGGTTCAGCTTATAAATAAGCCATTATAGCTTATCAAAACGTGCAACAACTTTGAATTTGTAATAGGTGCTCATTATTTGACCCATTTGTTCATACTAGAGCATTTGGGAGGTTGACTTTAGGGTTTGACTAGAAAACCAACTCATTTGACTTTTTCATAAGTGCTTATCAAATAATCCAGCTTATTGGCTTTGCTTATTGAACTTTTGTTGATTGATTTTGCTTATTGAAGTCATTTAGAGTCTTTTGCAAGTTGAATCAAGTCCTGAGGTGGCCTAGAACTCTAACCCGACTATTTTGTCTTTTAGTAAATTTCTATTTGGCTTATTTCTGGCTTATTGAGTTTGCTTTTTCAAAATTTCTTTTCATAGATCTCTCAGGTATCCCAAAATAAGGTTGTGTGTTGAATTAGAGCTTATGGCATTGGCTTATGGCTTAATGGGCTTATTGGCCCAATAAGGATAAGTTGTTGTGTTAATAAGCTGTGATAAGCTCAGAATCAGCTTTTGGGCCTTCATAATTTTGTGTTCAGAATCAAATTTTGAGTCAACTAGGGCTTTTCCAGGTCATTTGGGCCTTGTTGAATTTTTTGGGCCAAAAAGCCCTTTAGATTGGACTGTTTTCATTTTCAGCCCATTTGGGAGCCCAATAGGGGTTTTTAGGTAATTTCGCTTTCATTTTCTGTTTATTTTGGTTAAAATAAACTAGTTTGCAACTTTTTAGAATTTTTTATAATTTTTGGATTTTTAATATTATTTTATTATTAAATTTTAATTTTCACTTTTTTGCACCTTCAATAATTTTTTTAGATCTAATACATTAAAATATGAATTTGCAACTCTTAGATTAATTTTATCATCATTTTCTTAATTTCTAGAATTAATTTAAGTTTTTAATATATTTTAATTATTTTAAATAGTTTTAATAAGTTTTAAAATTTAGAAAAATACTTTTTAGTTTAATTAGGTTATTTTAGAGGTTTACAAAGTGAAAAGTCTTTACTTGGGATTTTTAATAATTATTGTGATTTTTAGGGCTTTAATTAGCATTTAAAAATTAATATTTAATCGATTAAAAGGTTTGAAATAGTTTTGATCATTTGTAAACTTTTAGTTCATTTTATTTGATTTTTGGTAATTTTTTGGGAATTTTTAGAATTAATTTTTATTTTAGCATTTTTTACGATTTTGCGTTTTTTACGTCTTAGCCTAATTTTCACGTATCCATCTTTCTCTTTTCTCCTAAGCAATATTAATCTAAAGCATACAAGTTAAACACACACATATACCTCCTTGGGAAACGAACTTCGTGTTTCTACTTCACATACTTGTGGGTCATAAGCATTTGGCTTTTCCTAAAGTCGTCTATTTAATACTTACCGCTTTTACGCCTTTTTCCTAAAAGAGCGTATTTTTACCACAATCATTTTGGCACCGCTGCTGGGGAGGTGTGTAGTGCTTAATTTGGAAACTTTTGTTTTTAGTATTATCCATAAATAGTATTTGTGTTAATTGGAACTCCATTAACACGTATTATCGGTTTTCGGCTTCTTTGTGAATATTATTACTATATTGTATACGTATCACAATAAAAATACAATATCTCCAAAAGTATGAAAACACAACCTTGATTTGGGATTTCATCACTCAGTCATTGTATTCGAATCTCAAACAAAAAGGAAAAAGCAAAAATAGATAAATACTTTCGTGAAGCTCGATTTTGAAAAATACGAACTTTAAGGTGAATAGATAGGCAACGTGCTATAAAAGGCCGTTAAAGGGAAGCTATGTACTTAAGTGCTTCGCGCCACCTCATTCCCCCCGTTCACTTGTGAGTATTTAATTTTGAAAGCTAAACGAGGGTTTTGCCGCCCAAAGTATTATTACGTATCATATATATTTGCTTGGTTTCTTTGTGATTAAAACCTCTTGAACAATTTGGTTTTCACCAAAGTTCTAAAGTCATTCGAAGGCGTTCACTCCACGTGATCGTTTTCATTCTTTGAGGCTCCTTTAATCAAGAGTTTGATTCGAGGAGAGATTTTGTAGATTGATTGTCTACGTAATACAAACAAAATCCAAAAAAATAAAAAAACAATCAAAAACACAAAAAAATTTGAAAAACGTAAAAACACAAAAAAGAATCTTCTTTGCTCACCTCCACATTCTTCGTTACGTTTATGCAAACTCGCTCACAAGCGAAACGTGCGCGTAAACGTCGTCAACAAGAAGGAAACCACACTTTTGTTGAAGAAACTCCAATTGTCGAACCCATTGTAGAACAAATAGTCACGATGGCTAACCGTACTATGATGGAGTTGCTTCAAGCACCCACCGAGGGTTTTGGAGAAGCGATTGTGATTCCCGCCATCCTTGCGGAGAATTTCGAGATCAAAACGGGTTTAATGTCGATGCTTCAAGCTAATAAAGTTCGAGGACACGAAAAGGATAATCCACATTATCACATACGGAATTTTAATCGTCTCACCGCAACGAGCAAGTTTAAGGATGTTCCACACGACGCCATTAAGATGATGTTGTTCCCATACTCATTAGATGGTCCCGCCAAAATTTGGCTTGAGAAAGAACCCCCAAATTTGGTTTTGACGTGGGGTAATCTCATGTCTAAATTTGTGAACCAATTTTTTCCACCATCGAAAACGACACATTTGAAAAATGAGATTTCGAGGTTTACTCAAAAACCTAACGAGAGTTTTTACATGGCATGGGAACGATTTAAGGAAATGTTACTTGAATGTCCACACCATGATTTTTCCGAATTGCATCAAATAGATACGTTTTATAATGGACTTAACGATCATGAACATGATTATTTAAATGCCGCCGCGGGTGGTAATTTTTTGTGCAAAACGACAAACGAAACATTAAGAATCATCGAGAATAGATCTAATGTTTACAACCCTCGTAACACACAGAGTGTTGCCAATATGGGTTCATCGTCATCTCACAACATGGCCGTTCTACAAAACGAAGCAAATGAGGAAAATAGATTTTTCGATAGATTTTCATCGCTCATGACTCATTGGAAAGCAAAGGAAGCTTCCAATTCCTCATCGGTTAAAGCGGTTGAAAAGAGTTGTTTATCGTGTGGAGGAGCACATGATCTTTCCAAGTGCATTACCGCCGGTGGTAACACTTCGAGTGCTTGCGTAGCCACAGGAACTTTTGGTCAAAATTCACGTCCAAACCAAGTCCTTCAAAATCAAAACGTTAACAACTATCGAAACAATAATCAAGGAAATGGTTACCAAGGAAATTCGCGTAACTACAACAAGGGTAATTATACAAGTGGTAATAATGGCCAAGTGCAAAATCAAAATCAAAACCGTGATTTTCAAAATACGAGTCAAGGTTTTCAAAACGCTCACACTAAAAATCTTCAAGGTGAATTTTTAGATTACGCTAAGGCCAACGATGCAAAGTTCGATAATATGCAACAAGAAATGATAAGTTTGAGAACCGAGTTGAAGAACGAGTTCAAAAATGAGCTTGCAAACGAATTAAAAACTCATGCTACTAAAATGGAGGGTAATGTTCAACGTCTTCAACAAAATCAACAAAAGATGGAACAAGGCCAACATGAAATTAAGCTAGATTTATTAAAAGCGGATCAAAGGAAATCTAAATTCGAAGATCGAATGGCAAGCATATTTGAAGCCATAATGTGTAAACCATCTTCCTCGGGTGGTCTTCCTAGTGATACCATTGCAAACCCGAAGGGTGAAATGAAGGTTATTACTACTCGTAGTGGTAAAACTTTTAACGAACCCCTTTCTCGTGCTAATATTTCCAAAGAGAAGGAAATTGAAAACAAACCCGAGGTAGTGGTAGAAAAGGAGCATATCTCAATCCCACGAAGTACCGCTCAAACCACACCTACGGTCGAACCCATACCAATTTTGGAACCCGAGATTCCGTGGTCGTTGCCTACGTCCCAACCCACACCACCCTTGCCTTATCCATCATAACGTAACAAGGAGAAATTAAATGAACGTAACAAACAACAAATCGAGCTTTTTATAAAAATGTTTCAACAAGTGCATTTTGACGTAAGTTTAGCCGACGCGTTGTTATATATGCCTCGTTTCGCCTCCACTTTTAAAAGTATGATGAACGATAAGGAGAAGCTTTTAAAGCTATCTAATTGTTCTTCGGTTTATCTTAACCGAATACCGGAAAAAGTGGGAGACCCCGAGAAATTCCTTATCCCGTGTGATATTCAAGAAATGGAAGAATGCCTTGCCTTGGCCGATCTTGGCGCGAGCATTAATTTGATGCCTTTTTCGATGTGGAAATCGCTATCACTTCCGGCTCTTACTTCTTCGAAAATGTCCATTGAAATGGACGATCATTCAACAATTCTCGCATGTGGAATTGTCGAAGACGTTTTCGTTAAGGTTGGGAAATTCTACTTCCCGTTCGATTTTATCGTTGTAGATATTCCCGCGGATCCATAAGTTCCTCTAATTTTGGGCCATCCATTTATAGACACCTCGAGATCGATTATCGACGTTCACGCTAGAAAAATCACATTACGATTTAACGAGGAGGAACTTGTCATAAATGCTACCAAAAATTCGACACCTTCTCATGTTTACGCTATCGCTACTATAAATCACGTTGATTTAATTGACGTAGTTTGCGATGTATTTTCACAAGAAGGGTTAGAATTTTCCGAAGGTTCCATTAGTGGCAATCCCACTATTTTAGATCCTATTGTTGCTAAAAATTCACATTCTCTCGCTCCATTCGAAGGAGGCGATTTTATCGACAAAGAAGAAATTGTGCATTATAGTAACGAAAAAATTCCATCATATTTTCCGCCGGTAGAAATTATGATTGTTGAACCGAATTCTTCAATCGAGGATCCACCAATCCTAGAATTGAAAGACCTCCCACCTTGATAGGTGTGTAAACACCCATCTTTTCTACCACTTAATTACAATAATAACCGGACCTAAACGTGTATTTTACGTCTTTTATGTCGGAATTATGCGTGGTTTGTGTTTTTGTTGTGATTTAGGATGAAAAGGTGAAAAGTGGAGAAAACACGGACATTCACGGGCATTTACGGACTTTTATTGAAGAAAAGGATGAAAGACGAAGTCAAGAAGTCAAGAGTACAAAAAGACCGGAAGTCCACGACCAATTCTGAAGATTTATCGAAGAAAAAGTCAAAAGACGGAAGTTTATCAAAAGCCGAAGAATTCAAGTCTATTTTATTGAAGAATTTAAAGACGAGTTCAAAAGAAATCCCGAAGTCAAAAGTCCCTTAAGTCCAAGATTAAAGAAGATTAGAAGAAAAGGACTAAGTACGCAATTAATAAAGATTAAAAGAAGGAGGGACTTAATTATGCAATTAAGAGAAAAGGAAAGAGGGAAGGAAGCTTCCTTAATCCTCCCATATAAATAGTTTAGGATTAGTCATTTTTCATTTTGTTGGCTAATGGTGACAATTAGACCTTCCACCATTTAAATACTTGTCATTTACATTACTTGTCAATTTCAATTCATGTTATGCACCTTAATTACCATTTAATTCCAAGTAAGTTTTCATTTTAATTCTTGTCAAATCTTTATTTTATCTTGTCAATCTCTTATCTACCTTTCTTATTCTTTGATTCATGTGTTTATGTTATGTTCATGTTTATGCTTTTATTTTGATCTAAGTGGTTTTTGATTATTGTGGTTAAAGTTGTTTGATTTCATGTTTTTAATTGTTTGTTGATGCTTATTTGTTGATTCGTTACTATTTATATTTATCCGTGTGTTTGATTTTGGTTATTTTGTGATTATTTCTGCTGCTACTGTTCTCCTTGTTCTTCGGGGGTGTTTGCTTGTTTCTGTTCTTTCCAGGAATAGTTCCGAACCAAGAAGGAGGGAAGAGCTCATTCGGAACTCCCAAAGTTCCGAATCAAGGTTTCATCCGGAACTTCTCAAAAGTTCCGAACCAAGCTTGTTCATCCGGAACTTTTAAAGTTCCGGACGAAGTGAAAACTTCCGAACCAAAGGAATTCATTCGGAACTCCAAAGTTCCGAACCAAGGGTTTCATTCGGAACTTTTCAAAAGTTCCGAATCAACTCAAAGTTCCGAATCAAGGACCAAGTTCCGAATCAAGGCTTTTCATTCGGAAGTCATAAACTTCCGAGTCAAGGCTTCATTCGGAACTTCCAAAGTTCCGGATCAAGGGTCATCTTCCGACTCAAGAAAGGTTCATTCGGAAGTTCTAAACTTCCGAATCAAAGAACTTCATTCGGAAACTTCCGAATCAAGGGGTGACCTAATACTTCCGAATCAAGGCAGAATTTACAAGTTCCGAATCAGTAAGTTCCGAACGAAGCATTGTTTTGGATAAGTGACATATTCAGACCAATTTGTTCCGGATCAAGGATTTTGGTAATATTCCAAGTGAAGAAGAATCATTTCAACCAAAGGTGACATTTAGGACGAGTGATTATTCCAAACGAAGGTTTATTCCGAATGAGCTGTATTCAGGTTCTTATTAGCTTTTGTCTTTGATTTTTATTTTCAAGCTTTATTTTTCTTGCCTTTTATTTAATTGCACTTTAAGATTATCTGCCTTAGTTTTATTTTAGACTTGCCTTAGTTTTAGTCGCACTTTAAGTTTGCCTTAGATAGATTTAAGTTTACGTCATTTACTTTAGTGCCCTTTAATTTCAGTCTCGCTTTTAATACTTGCACCTTTATTTTAATTAGATTTAGATTTACTTTAAGAGCACATTTACTTTAATTGTTTTGCACATTTTAATTTTAAAATACTACAACGACACAGCTTTGTTTCCACCAAAATAAAACGAAGTCACATAGAGAACTAAGATCAATTCGATTAGACATACTTAAACGAATCTTTTTAACCTGAGTAAAACCGAGTTATTAAATGGCGCCGCTGCCGGCTCTTTTCGTAAAGATCAACAATTTTCTGTGAGAGACACGTTACTTTTTGGGATCCGTTCACTTGTGAACGTTACTTTTCTTGCATAAAAAATTCAAAAAACTCATAAAATTAAAAATTGATAAAAAAACTCATAAAAATTAAAATTTTCAAAAATCCAAAAAGATTTTATTTTTATTGTGTATATATATTGTCTTTGTGTTTGGTTTTGTTTTCTTTTGCATTTTCAGGTGTATGCGTACTAGATCTTCTAATTATCAAGAGCCCGAGCCTCAAGAAGATTTAGATATGGCAGGTGTTAACAACAACAACATTCCACCGAACCTGAATAATAATAATAACAACAATGCTCTTCCACAACCCGATCTTCGGACCATGGAGGAACTTTGTCAACCAACAATGTTTGGACGAGGAGGACCGATTGCGCCAATGCAAATCAACGCTCCTGAGTTTTCGTTGAAGCACCACATGATTCAGCAAGTACAAACAAACCCATTTAGAGGATTGCCTGATGATGATGCCAACAAACACCTCGACAAGTTCATTACAATCACCCAAAGCATGAAGTTGCCTGGGGCCACAATGGATGTACTCCGCCTACAACTCTTCCCACATACTTTATCGCATCATGCCGAGAAATGGTTTGATCGTCTCCCGAAGAATTCTATTCACACTTGGGATGATATGACTCAACGCTTTTTGTCGCGCTACTTTCCACCATCCATGGTCACGAGCCTTCGCAATCAGATCAGCGGTTTCATGCAAGATCCCGATGAATCTCTTTTTGACGCTTGGGAGAGATATAATGTCTGGATCGACCGTTGTCCAAACCACAATATGCTCCCTGTGACATTAATCGATACTTTCTACAACGGATTGACTTTTCGAGATCGTGATACGATCAATGCAGCCGCCGGTGGCACATTCATGAAAAGGAGACCCGAGGAGTGTAGAGAGTTAATAGAGAACATGACTACTCACCACAAGAACTGGGATTCCTCTGCATCTTCAAGGAACAACCCGAGAGTCAATGTTTCCTCAACCTCAGCAAACCCTGAGATGACCGAACTCACCCGCATGATGGCCGAAATGAGCAAAAGTATTACGCTTCTCGCTTCAAACCAACAACAACAACAAGTTAAAGCGGTTGCTAATCCTTGTGAAACATGTGGCGGTCCTCACTCATACACCGATTGTCCTTCGACACAAGGAAATCCGGAAAATGTGTATGCTGCTTATGGTAATTATTCACTGGAAAATTACCAAGCTAGACAACAAGGGGATAGAAATCTGCTGAGTTACCGTTCCAACAACTACCTTTCACCCGGTTTTTCTCCTCAAAACCAAAATCCCGCCAACAACTACAATAGAAGCAACCAAATCCCACCTCATGCTTCAAACCCTTATCAACCACCCACCCAACAACACCCACCCATTAATCCCGATGTTGACACCATCATGAGAACTCAAGGTGAGCAAATCAAGAATCTACAGAGCCAAATAATCAATTTGAAAGGAGATATCTTGAAGCAAGGTAATGACATCAGAACCGAGGTTTGTGAAAATCTTCAATCCTCCTTCATCACTCAAACAACTGAATTAAAGAATCTGTTGGCTAGTTTCTTGCCCAAAGCTCAACCTTCTTCTTCTTCGGGTTCTCTACCTTCCAACACCGTCACCAATCCGTGAGCTAATGTGAGTGCTATAACTACGCGTAGTGGAATTACCATTGTCAATCCACCTGACTCACCACCATCATCTACACCTCCTCCACCACCATATATCCATACTCCTCTTACACTTAGTGCTAGTACACCATTACCGTCCCCGCCTCGTCATGACGATGTATCTCGGAAGGACCCTTCAACATCACAACCGTCACCAACTACACCTTCACCTAACCCTTATCACCCCAGAATCCCATACCCTTCTCGCATAGGCAAGACCAACGAGCTAACCAAGAATGACTGTCAAGTATCGAAATATGTGGATATGCTATCTAAAATGACCATCAACATTAGCCTTGTTGAAGCACTTTGCCACATGCCGAAATTTGTCAAAGCATTCAAGGAATTGCTTAGCAAGAAGGAGAAGCTGATTGAACTCGCCAACACACGCTTAAATGAAAACTGCTCTGCAGTTCTTCTTTGAGAACTTCCGGAAAAGCTTGGAGATCCCGGTTGTTTTGTGTTGCCTTGCGTGTTCAACAAAACTGAAGAGTTTACTGCCCTTGCTGATCTCGGGGCTAGTATTAATTTGATGCCACTGAGTGTTTGGAAAACACTATCATTACCCGATCTCATTCCAACAAAGATGACTCTCGAACTTGCAAACCGCACTCTCGCTTACCCCGTTGGTATAGCCGAAGACGTGTTCATCAAAGTTGGCACATTTACTTTCCCGGTCGATTTTGTCGTAGTTGATTATGAAATGGACCCTCGTATTCCTCTAATACTTGGTCGGCCATTCTTGAGAACCGGACGTGCTTTAGTGGATGTGGCCGAAGGTGAGTTGATCTTACGAGTCGGGGATGATTCTAAAGTTTTTAAAATGGGGAAGCTTACAGGCAAATCCTTTGGAGGACGAGAATCAGTGAATATGATAAATGTGCTCGATGACTTTACCATCTATGACAATCCTCTATTCGATTCTTCCACTGATAATCCACTCTTTGAAGATAATGTGGATGATTCTCTCCCTACTTTGGACGCTTCCCCCATTTATGATTCTCAACCGGTCTTCGATGCTTATGATGATGATGATTCTAGCTCAGACTCGGATGATTTTGATTGTACTTCTGAGTATCCCGAGCTGCCCACTTTTGATGATTTTGATGAGGCTGATACTCTCTCGAGCGATTCTTCACATGATGAAGATCCTCCGCCATCACTCGATCCTACTTTGGACGATTATTCATTTGAGGAAGATTTCTCTGAATTTCTCAACACATACTTCCCTCATGAGAGTGATGCTCCTCCTTTGGACTTTGAAGATTATCGCCTTGATCCTACTTTGGATTTGAAGAGCATTTTGTCAAAGGAGAAGAAACCGGTCGACACCGAAATCCGTTGCACGTATGATTTAACACCTCTTTGTCCCACTTCTGAGGACGAGGTTGTGCTTCTTTGCGGATCTTCTTCACACTCGGCTGAGCCTGAGTGCTATTTTCCCCTGAAGGAAAAGGTGTTCGACCCCAGTATTGAAGTCTTTAAGCCATCTCAGTATCCACCTGATGAAATAAAAGGAAAAATCTTTGGAAATCTTGAAGACATGCTTGCACCACTTCATCCTTGCTTCTGCTGTGCTCCATCACTGCTTAAGGGAACCATGCCACTTCTCTTTTGGCTTGCCTTGTTCGCCTTAAGTTCTTGCTTATTGATGGATGAAAACTATGTCTTCGATCCTGGTGGATATGTTTCATGCTTCTTCTGTTGATGATCAAGGTCGAGTCAGGCTCAACGACTCGGTTAACAAAAACCAAGCGCTTCTTGGGAGGCAACCCATGCATCTATCTTTCCGCTTTCTTTACCATAAGTGTAGGGGGGACCCTTTGGATTGCTATTTCCTCTCCTCACTTCTTAATCAGGGATTCGAGCTTCAATAATCCACTCTTGATGATTCTTGACGACCCGTGATTCCGTGTTCTACTTTATCCCGGTTCTATCCTAAACTCTTTTCGATTCACTATTTTCTCAATATTAAAATAGGAATCTCTTTAGTTGTCTTTTCCTTATCGAAACTTAAACAACGTGCACAATGTCCTAAGTGTAGGGGAGTTTACTCCCACATGCTTAAACATTGAGGACAACGTTTATCTTAAGTGTAGGGGGGACTTCTATCGAAGTTAAGTGGTCTTTTCCTTGTATTTGTCCTCATTTTAACCAGAAAATCAATTTTTCGACATTTTTCAAAATTTTTGATCTATTTTGGCCTATTAGTTTTTTCCCTTTGTATAGTTATTTTCTTTCCTTATTAGAATAAATGTTTAATAAGTGGTTTTAATTTTCAAACGTTGTGAATCTTTTGACTCAATCCGAGTTTACTCTAGCTAGTATCCTTAACGTGTTTAAGTCAAGTTTTGCTAGGCTTTTATATAGGGAGCTATAAAACGCGAAAGTCTTAACTCTCACGGGTTAAGAACAAGAACTTTTCGCAAGTTCCTATAATTGATCCTAGAGAGTCGTTTATCAAGGGAACTTTAAAATGCGATTTCTAAACTTGAAAAAGTCTAAGAATTTGCAAGATCCTATAGGCGACTCGAAAACCCAAAACTTTGATTTAATAGGCTAAGTATCCACGAGTCTCATTACTTGAGATTTTAAACTGTGGAGAACGAGAGATGATAGAGCCAAATATAAGTTCGGTATTCTTTCGTGAATTTATGTGAGTTAATTATAAGCCTATTCTCCCATCGCTTGCTAATAATTTATCTGCTAATAAATAAGGTTGTACGATTTGAAAAGTTACTTAGCTTCTAGCCCCAGATCGTTTAAAAGTTGCTCGGTATGGATTAGAGTTCATAGCCAAGGCATAACTTATTGAAGCGGGACGCGAAGATTGGCGAGTCCGAAAAGGCCCTAACAAGGCATGAGGGCTATATTTTGTTGCTAAAGATCCAAAGTGATGTGAAGAATCATTTATCGAAAATCAATATGAAGGATCGAGACACACGACGTAAAGCAAAACTCCCCAAAAGTCATGGAGAAGTGTATCCGAAAAGACCCTAACAAGGTATGAGGATAAATAGATCCAAGTCATAAAAGGAGGCGGATCGTTGTATATCAAAGTCCAAAATAAAGATTGGAGAAAAATGAAGAAGTCGTGGTCCAAGTATGAATCTCTCAAAACTTCAAGTGAAGAAATTCCATTATGAAGAGAAGACCATTATTTCATGAACGTCTCTCAAGATTTGAAGTATGAAGTCGCTGCCAAATATCGGTCCGAGAAAGGTCTCAAATCGCGAAGCGAGTTATGCCAAGATATGAACTTTATGAGGTCCCGAGAAGCAGTTTTAAAAGATTTGGTCCTTTAGCTAACTATTGATTAAATCGTTCACTTTATTTTCAGACTAAATAACTATCGAAATAAGTCAAACAATGCATCTTCGTGATCATTCAAGACAATAATAAAATATAAGAGATACCCCTAGGAATAAGGGAGTCTAAGTGAGTAATTGGCCCACATGAGTTCGTGTTAGTCTACTAACTTATAATAACAATGATCTCGTTTTTAAGCTTGGTTTGGAGAAAGTGAAAACTTGAGGATGATGATTATTCATAACATTTTCAAAACCCAAGGTATGCTTTTGATTTCTTTACTTTGAATGTTTTTAATTTTCTATCTCTTTAATAAAGGCCAACGTGGATTGATTATGATGAAAAGTGTAATCTTGCTTTGTAACTAATGCATTGCATGAGGACATTGCAATGGTCAAGTGTAGGGGATTTGATAGGTGTGTAAACACCCATCTTTTCTACCACTTAATTACAATAATAACCGGACCTAAACGTGTATTTTATGTCTTTTATGTCGGAATTATGCGTGGTTTGTGTTTTTTTTGTGATTTAGGATGAAAAGGTGAAAAGTGGAGAAAACACGGACATTCACGGGCATTTACGGACTTTTATTGAAGAAAAGGATGAAAGACGAAGTCAAGAAGTCAAGAGTACAAAAAGAACGGAAGTCCACGACCAATTCTGAAGATTTATCGAAGAAAAAGTCAAAAGACGGAAGTTTATCAAAAGCCGAAGAATTCAAGTCTATTTTATTGAAGAATTTAAAGACGAGTTCAAAAGAAATCCCGAAGTCAAAAGTCCCTTAAGTCCAAGATTAAAGAAGATTAGAAGAAAAGGACTAAGTACGCAATTAATGAAGATTAAAAGAAGGAGGGACTTAATTATGCAATTAAGAGAAAAAGAAAGAGGGGAGGAAGCTTCCTTAATCCTCCCCTATAAATAGTTTAGGATTAGTCATTTTTCATTTTGTTGGCTAATGGTGACAATTAGACCTTCCACCATTTAAATACTTGTCATTTACATTACTTGTCAATTTCAATTCATGTTATCCACCTTAATCACCATTTAATTCCAAGTAAGTTTTCATTTTAATTCTTGTCAAATCTTTATTTTATCTTGTCAATCTCTTATCTACCTTTCTTATTCTTTGATTCATGTGTTTATGTTATGTTCATGTTTATGCTTTTATTTTGATCTAAGTGGTTTTTGATTATTGTGGTTAAAGTTGTTTGATTTCATGTTTTTAATTGTTTGTTGATGCTTATTTGTTGATTCGTTACTATTTATATTTATCCGTGTGTTTGATTTTGGTTATTTTGTGATTATTTCTGCTGCTACTGTTCTCCTTGTTCTTCGGGGGTGTTTGCTTGTTTCTGATTTTTCCAGGAATAGTTCCGAACCAAGAAGGAGGGAAGAGCTCATTCGGAACTCCCAAAGTTCCGAATCAAGGTTTCATCCGGAACTTCTCAAAAGTTCCGAACCAAGCTTGTTCATCCGGAACTTTTAAAGTTCCGGACGAAGTGAAAACTTCCGAACCAAAGGAATTCATTCGGAACTCCAAAGTTCCGAACCAAGGGTTTCATTGGGAACTTTTCAAAAGTTCCGAATCAACTCAAAGTTCCGAATCAAGGACCAAGTTCCGAATCAAGGCTTTTCATTCGGAAGTCATAAACTTTCGAGTCAAGGCTTCATTCGGAACTTCCAAAGTTCCGGATCAAGGGTCATCTTCCGACTCAAGAAAGGTTCATTCGGAAGTTCTAAACTTCCGAATCAAAGAACTTCATTCGGAAACTTCCGAATCAAGGGGTGACCTAATACTTCCGAATCAAGGCAGAATTTACAAGTTCCGAATCAGTAAGTTCCGAACGAAGCATTGTTTTGGATAAGTGACATATTCAGACCAATTTGTTCCGGATCAAGGATTTTGGTAATATTCCAAGTGAAGAAGAATCATTTCAACCAAAGGTGACATTTAGGACGAGTGATTATTCCAAACGAAGGTTTATTCCGAATGAGCTGTATTCAGGTTCTTATTAGCTTTTGTCTTTGATTTTTATTTTCAAGCTTTATTTTTCTTGCCTTTTATTTAATTGCACTTTAAGATTATCTGCCTTAGTTTTATTTTAGACTTGCCTTAGTTTTAGTCGCACTTTAAGTTTGCCTTAGATAGATTTAAGTTTACGTCATTTACTTTAGTGCTCTTTAATTTCAGTCTCGCTTTTATACTTGCACCTTTATTTTAATTAGATTTAGATTTACTTTAAGAGCACATTTACTTTAATTGTTTTGCACATTTTAATTTTAAAATACTACAACGAAACAGCTTTGTTTCCACCAAAATAAAACGAAGTCACATAGAGAACTAAGATCAATTCGATTAGACATACTTAAACGAATCTTTTTAACCTGAGTAAAACCGAGTTATTACACCTCATCTAGAATTCGCATTTTTAGAAGGTGAAGATAAGTTGCCGGTAATTATTGCGAAAGATCTTTCTGATAACGAAAAACCGCACTTATAAAAATCTTAAAAGCTCATAAAGGGGCAACTGCGTGGAAAATATCCGACATTAAAGGAATCGATACTAAATTTTGTACTCACAAAATATTTATGGAGGAAGACTACAAACCCGCAATTTAATCTCAAAGAAGGGTAAACCCTAAAATTCACGATGTCATTAAAAAGAGGTTTTAAAACTTCTCGACGCGGGAATGATTTATCCTATCTCGGATAGCCCATGGGTGAGCCCAATCCATTGTGACCCTAATAAGGGAGGAATGACCGTTGTGCCCAACGAAAACAACAAGTTAATTCCAACGCGTGTTGTGACCGGTTGTAGAGTATGTATCGATTATCGTAAACTCAACGATGCAACTAGAAAAGACCACTTTCCCTTGCCCTTCATGGATCAAATGTTGGAGCGACTTGCGGGAAACGACTTCAATTTCTTTCTAGATGGTTTTTTCGGTTACTTTCAAATCCCTATCGACCCTCGTGATCAAGAGAAAACTATGTTTACATGTCCTTATGGAACGTTTGCTTATCGTAGAATGCCTTTCGGAGTTTGTAATGCACCGGGTACGTTTCAAAGGTGTATGATGTCTATTTTCCACGACATGATCGAGAAGTCGATGGAAGTGTTCATGGATGATTTCTCGGTATTTGGTGATTCGTTTACGTCATGCTTAAATAACTTAGAAAAAATGTTAAAGCGATGTGAAGAAACCAATCTCGTGCTTAATTGGGAAAAATGTCACTTTATGTGCAAGCAAGGAATCGTCTTAGGACATAAAATATCAAAAGCGGGGATTGAGGTCGACAAAGCAAAAATCAACGTCATTTCCCACGCAGGCTTTTATCGACGCTTTATCAAAGATTTTTCGAAAATATCTCGACTGATGACACATCTACTCGAAAAATATGCTCCTTTTATCTTTAACGAAGATTGTGTCCGAGCTTTCGAAACTCTTAAAGGGAAACTTACCAAAGCTCCTATTCTCGTAGCTCCAAATTGGAATCTTCCATTTGAGCTAATGTGCGATGCTAGCGATTATGCAATTGGATCCGTTTTAGGGAAACGCTATGAAAAACACTTTCGTCCTATCCATTATGCTAGTAAGACGATGACCGAGGCTCAAATGAAATATACTACCACGGCAAAGGAATTCCTAGCCGTAGTATACGCTTTTGAAAAATTCCGGCCTTATCTCGTCTTAACTAAAAGCATCGTGTATACGGACCATTTGGATATTAAGTACCTTTTGGCTAAACAAGACGCTAAGCCAAGGTTGCTTCGTTGGATTCTCCTCCTACAAGAATTTGATGTCACCGTGCTTGACAAAAAAGGAGCCGAGAATTTAGCGGCCGATCATCTTTCTCGTTTAGAGGATCCTCACAAAGATGTATTCGTAAACAAGGAAATTACCGAAACATTTCCTCTCGAAACACTTGGTGTGGTGAACTCTAAGGACGACACCCCATGGTTTGCGGACATCGCAAATTACCATGCGGGAAACTTCATAATCAAGGGTATGACGACGCAACAAAAACGAATATTCTTTCGTGACGTCAAGTTCTATTTTTGGGACGACCCTTATCTCTTTCGAGTATGTGCGGATCAAATCGTTCGACGTTGTGTTCATGGCACCGAAGCTACTAATATACTTAGAGCTTGTCACGAGGGACCCACGGGTGGTCACCACGGTGCTAATCTCACGGCTAAGAAAGTGTTCGATGTCGATTTCTTTTAGCCTATGATCTATCGTGATGCACACGCACTTGTAAAGTCATGTGATTCTTGTCAACGTGGAAAATCCTCTCAAAATGATGAAATGCCACAAAACATAATTCAAGTTTGTGAGATTTTCGACGTTTGGGGCATAGATTTTATGGGACCGTTCCCATCGTCTCGAGGAAACAAATATATCCTCGTCGTCGTCGACTACTTGTCCAAATAGGTAGAAGCTAAGGCTTTGCCTACGAATGACGCGCGTGTTGTTGTGAAATTCTTGAAACAATTATTCTCTCGGTTTGGAACCCCTCGTGCTATTATACGTGATCATGGAACCCATTTTTGTAACGACCAATTCGAAAAAGTCTTGAAAATATATGGAGTTACACATCGTCTTTCTACGTCTTATCACCCGCAAACGAGTGGGCAAGTCGAGGTTTCAAACCGAGCCTTGAAGAGAATTTTGGAGAGGTCCATTTGAGAAAACCGTGCTTCATGGTCCGACAAACTCGACGATGCTTTATGGGCCTTCCGTACCGCTGATAAAACACCTATCAGTTGTACTCCGTATAAGTTGGTATATGGAAAGAGTTATCATTTGCCCATCGAATTGGAACATAAAGCATATTGGGAACTTAAGCACGCCAATTTTGACTTGAAGACCGCGGGAGATCACCAGAAAATACAATTAAATGAATTAGATGAATTAAGAGATCTTGCTTATGAAAATTCATTAATTTTTAAAGAAAAGACTAAAAAGTTTTATGTGCTAAAATTAAAAACCGTGTTTTTAACGTTGGAGATCAAGTGTTACTTTTTAACTCTCGTTTAAAAATATTTTCCGGAAAGTTGATATCCCGTTGGTCCATTCCGATCACCGTTTCACAAGTTTTTCCATATGGGACCATTGAGCTAGCTCAAAATGATGGTCCTAATTTCAAGGTGAATGGACATAGGCTTAAGCACTACTTCGGTGGGGAAGTTCCTCTTTTGAACGACCTCGACCAAGTTACCTTCCCCAATGATAATTAAACATTGAGGGGATCGAGTCGAGCTCATGACTCGGTAATCAAAAATGAGGTGCTTCGTGGGAGAGTTCCCATGTTTATCCTTGTACGTATTATCGCTTTCTAATGTAGTTAATGAGAGGGGATTTACGCCCTTCCAACTCGTTGTCTCGTGGTTGTTTGTGATTGTGTTATCTAGATCATCATCATCACGTTCGAAGGCTCTCGTGTTCGTTTCACTCGAGCTTCGATCGTTTGCTTTGAAGGAATTTTTCACGAATACATGACATATATCCTTTATCATTCTAACAATAGTCTTTTAGCATAATTAATAAACGGCTTTAGATTATTTGTTGCTTACCAAAATACCCCTATTGGGCCCTCAAATGGGCCAAAACCAAAAACAGTCAACACAATTGGGCTTTTGGGCCCAAAAAGTCAAACTTGGCCCAATTGACTTGGAAAAGCCCTATCTGACTCAAAATTCAATTCTAAGAACAAAACTCTAAAGGCCCAAAAGCTGAATATGAGCTTATCACAGCTTATTTAACACTCAGCTTATTCTTATTAGGCTTTTCAGCCCATTAAGCCATAAGCTAATGCCATAAGCTCTAATTTGACACACAACCTTCTTTTGGGATGCTTATGAGACTTGTAAAAAGAAATTTTGAAAAAGCTCACTCAATAAGCCAGAAATAAGCAAGGTATTATTTCATAAAACGACAAAATAGTCGGGTTTGAGAAATAAGGCACCTCAGGACTTGATTCAACTTGCAAAAGATTTCAAATGGACTCAATAAGCCAAATAAATCAACAAAAATCCAATAAGCACAACTAATAAGCCAGAATAAGCACAAATGAATTTATGAAAAAGTCAATGGAGTTGGTTT
Source organism: Glebionis coronaria (assembly GCA_025667525.1). NCBI lineage: Eukaryota > Viridiplantae > Streptophyta > Magnoliopsida > Asterales > Asteraceae > Glebionis > Glebionis coronaria. The sequence continues at coordinate 195,653,121 of CM046882.1, read as the reverse complement.
TCTAGTCAAACCCTAAAGTCAACCCACCAAATGCTCCAATATGAACAAATGGGTCAAAATATGAGCACCTATTACAAAAACAAAGTTGTTGCTGGTTAAAATAAGCTTTTATAGCTTATGGATAAGCTGAACCCAATTTTACACTATCAGTGGCAACTAGAAGGGGAAAGGAGTTCCCACTGCTTTGACTATTTGACCAAGCTTATTTGAGAGTTCTGGTTTGATTTAATTGGAAACAAAGGCACCATTGTGATCAGTGAATCACAAGGAGTCAATAGCAACAAGAAAATCACAAATTAGTTCACACAATAAGCCACAATAAGCCAAACAGTCACCAGATATGCACCAGATATGGAAATAAGCAGTTAAGCACTTAATAAGCAGATTTAGCAAGAATAAGCCAACCAAACTTAACAAGATGCAAACACAAGCTATATAAACTAAGAACAAACACAAAGCAACAAGAATCAAACACTGAATCAAATTAAATAACAAGATCAAAGCACAAAATGTTTCTGATGAACAATGAACAATATGCAGACAAGTATTGCTGATCTATTTGACACTTGATCCAATTTCAAGCCTCAAATTCTCCTTCCCTGGTGTGATTAACTAAGGTTTAGCACTTGTTAGCCCTAGCCTAAGCTTAGATCTAGGTGTCCTCAAAATCCTAGCCAATTTTACCAAGTATTTAAGATTTTATAGCCAAATTATGAATCTATGTGTTCAAACCCTCAAAACCTGCAAACAGATGAACAAATACACCTAAATAACAGATACCAACACTTATCAACAAATAAAAACCACTTAACAAACCACAATCCCAACTTATACAGTAAACCCAAACACCCTTTTAAAACTTGTTTTCACAATTTTTCAATGGCTTATGCAGATTTTACACACAAATCAGATCAATAACACCTCAATAACATCAAACCAAGCCAAATCAACAATAATCAACCACAATATCATAGATTCAAGCATAAACATGCAATAATCACCAAATTCAGAATAATAAAAGAGAAAATGAAAAGGGAAGAAGATGCAAACCTCCAAGACTTACATCCAGGCCCTGGATTGTTTGAGCTGAGGTACTAGCAAAACAAGTACCAGCTTCCAAGCTGCTAAGAAGAACAAACCACAAAGTAAGATCAAAATAATACCAACTTTCTGATTTTTGATGCACAAGCTTTATCACTTAAAACCTTGCCTCAAAAACCTTCAAACAAGATTATGGAACTCAGATTTTAGCTTATCAAACACCAATCTTTTATAAATAACAGATTAGAATTCAAAATTTTAAGAAATTCAAACTTTATTTCATAAAAAGGAATTACAAAGATTTAAAAGCTAAAATCTGGAACAAAGCTCTCTCACAGGTTGAGGAGTCTTTATATAGGCAAATGCCAAGGCTAGCACTATTCACAAACCCTAGAAGTGAAATACCCTAAATTCCCTAAGTCCTTCTAGACGTTTTGATGGAATGAGCTGTTCAAATACATCTTGGACGTTCATTTTAGCTTTGATATGAAGCAAAGAGTCTAGGTTGTTGATTTGGCCACGTCATTTTACTTGGAGGACAAGTTGTGTTTTCATTGGTTGAGAATGTTGAGTGTGGGGTCCAGAGAGTAGTGGGAGTGAGGGTTTTGTGTGTGGGATGGGATTCTGCATGTGTGAATCACACGTGGGTGTGGGTAATTTGGATTTACCCTTTGGTTTAAGTGGAGTAAAAACTGGGTGGATGAAGGGTGAATAGTAGTAGTTTTGATCCGAAATTGGGGGAGTGGATGTGTTTAGCGCGTGTTTCAGGTTTGAATGTTTCAATAGCACAACTTTAGCCCTTCTTTTTCCTTTCTTTTTGCATTTGTGTTTAAAATTCTGTCAGCGCCCATTTCCTTTGTATCAACTTTCACAACTTGGCATTTTTGGCACAAAACTTTCCAAAAGGTGTTTCAAGGGTTATTTTTGCCACTTTTGCATATTTGAAGGACTGATTTTGGACATTCTTGATATTCAAAGGTCTTCAATGTATCTTTGGCTTGATGAGGGACCATATTTGACAATTTTGAATAGTTGAGGGACTAAACTTGCCATTTCTTCAAAGTTGAAGGACCATTTGTGTAATTTTGACAAACTTAAGGGACCAAACTTGTAATTATGAATATACAAGGGTTTTAAGTGTCATTTCTTCAATAAATGAGGATCAATCTTGTATGTCTTCAAGTCTTCAAGGGTATTTGTTGAATTCTTCATGAATTAGGGCTCGGTTCTTTGCACGGCTTCGTTTCTCGTGTCCGTTTTTCCTTGTAACTTGTGATCTTTTGTCTTTTTCACGATATCCATACCTAAAATACACAAGTAAACAAACACAAGCATATATATGGTATATTATGACATTTTTATGCATTTAAAGCCCGAAAAGAACGATGAGATCATGTATAAATGCCATCTCATCACTCCCCCATACTAAGCCATTGTCGTGCCCTCACGCAATGCTAGAATAAAGTATCTAAGCATCACCAAAGTTCAATTTTATTAACCTTTATTGAAGAGTAAAAGACTTGCAACATACTACGAAGATGTGTAAAGACATAATGTATGATTTTCATCACAAAAAGTGACTTTTAGGGTCAAAGAATAGAAACAAGCAAATGTCCCTTAGAGTAAACTTCGTCATCCTTGATTGTCATACATTCCATGCTAAGTGCAAAAACGAGATCATTGTTGGTACAAGTCACAATGCTAACACTACTCATACGTCCAAATTGTGTAATACTTTTTCTCCCCGCAATCCTAGTTATTATAAAAGGAAATGGGTTACTAGCATTTTTTATCTATTTGTCATGGATCACAAGTGATTCATATTGACTTATTTGAGTAGTTATTAGTCCGAAAGCAAAGTAGCACGATTTGATCAATAGTTAGCCGAAGGACAAAATCTTTTAAAACGGCTTCTCGTGTATCTCCTTAAGTTCATATCTTGGCATAACTCGTTTCACGATTTGAGACCTTTCTCGGACCGATATTTGGCATGTACTTCATACTTCAAATCTTGGGAAGACGTTCTCGAAATTATGGTCTTCTCTTCATATATTTGGAATTTCTTCACTTGACGTTTTTGAGAGATTCTTCATATTGGACCACGACTTCATCATTTTTCTTCAATCTTTACTTTGGATTTTGATATACAACAATCCGCCTCCTTTTCGGACTTGGATATATTTATCCTCATACCTTGTTAGGGTCTTTTTGGATAGACTTTCTCCATGATCTTTAGGGGAGTAATTGCTTTTCGTCGTGTGTCTCGATCCTTCATATTGATTTAGGAATAATGATACTTCACATCATCTTTGGATCTTTTTGCAAAAATAGAGCTCCTCATGCCTTGTTAGGGCCTTTTTGGATGATTGCCAATCTTCGCGTCCAGCTTCAATAAGTTATGCCTTGGCTATGAACTCTATTCAACCCCGAGCAACTTTTAAACGATCTTGCGCTAGAGGCTAAGTAACCTTTCAAATCGTACGACCTTACTTATTGCAATTATGATTTATTCCTAATGCATTGATCTTTTGGGAAGAAAAAGCCACAATTAAAAACATATGAGTTTTTGAAAGAACATTTTCATGTTCTACGTTTAGCATGATCACTTGTCTAACTCTATCATTTCTCGTTCTTCACTATATAAAGACCTCTAATTAAAGAGACTCGTGAATACTTAGCCATGCAAGTCAAAATTAAGCCAAATTTGGATTAGCTTTCATTAAGACTATATCAAATCAAAGTTTTGGGTTTTCAAGCCACCTATAGGATCTTGCACTTTCTTGGACTTTTTCAAGTTTAGAGAATGCGTTTTATAGTTCCCTTGATAAGTGACTTTCTAGGATCAATTATAGGAACTTGCGAAAAGTTCTTGTTCTTAACCCGTATGAATTAAGAATTTCGCGTTTTAAAGCTCCCTATATAAAAGTCTAGCAAAACTTGAATTGAGCGGGTTAAGGAATGTAAATGGCTCCAAATGCCCATCAAGTCAAAAATTAACTCTTATTCTACCCATCGGAAAATATACATTCGTGTCTTAAAAACACTTATGAAAACTAAGAAAAATTTTAAAATTTTGCCATTTTTAGCCTTATTAGCAAAACAAAACATTGAAAGTTGGAAAGCGTGAGGGCGTAGCAAAGCAAGTATCTATTCACCCCCCCATACTAAAAGTAAACATTGTCCTCAATGTTTCGAGTCTAAAGGTGGAGCACCCCCATACTAGAGACGAAGAGTCGAATGCTTAGGATCTAGCATGGAAAGGGTGATTAACAATATATCTAAAGCCGTTTATTAAGTATGCTAAAAGATAATTGTTAGAACAATAAAGGATATGTCATGGATTCGTGAAAAACTTCTTCAAGCAAATGATGGAGGCTCACGTAAACGAACACGAGAGTCTTCAATCGTAGATGATGATGATGATCTAGATAACACAATCACAAACAACCACGAGACAACGAGTAGAAAGGGTACAAGTCCCCTTATCAGTGAATAGTGAGCATAAAGGATAAGCATGGGATCTCCCCCACGAGGCACCTCGTTTTTGATTACCGAGTCATGAGCTCGACTCGATCCCCTTAATGCTAATTATCATTGGGGAAGGTGACTTGGTCGAGGGCAACCATTGAAGGAATTTCCCCACCAAAGTAGTACTTAAGCCTATGTCCATTCACCTTGAAATTAGGACCATCATCTTGAGCTAGCTCAATGGTCCCATATGGAAACACTTGTGTAATGGTGAACGGACCCGACCAACGAGATTTCAATTTCCCGGAAAATATCTTAAGACGAGAGTTAAAAAGCAACACTTGATCACCAACGTTAAAAACCCGGTTTTTAATATTTGAATCATGAAACTTTTTAGTCTTTTCTTTAAAAATTAATGAATTTTCATAAGCATTATCTCTTAATTCATCCGATTCATTCAATTGTATTTTCCGGTGATCTCCCGCGGTCTTCAAGTCAAAGTTTGCATGCTTAAGGGCCCAATATGCCTTGTGCTCCAACTCAATGGGCAAATGACAATTCTTCCCATAGACTAACTTATAAGGAATGTAATCGATAGGTGTCTTATAAGCGGTCCTAAAGGCCCATAAAGCGTCATCAAGTTTGTCGGACCATGAAGCACGGTTTTCTCCAATTGGCCTCTCTAAAATCCTCTTCAATGCTCGGTTCGAAACCTCGACTTGCCCACTCGTTTGCCGGTGATAAGCCGTAGAAAGACGATGAGTAACTCCATATTTCTTTAGAACCTTTTCGAAATGGTCATTACAAAAATGGGTTCCACGATCGCTTATAATAGCACGAGGGGTTCCGAACCGAGAGAATAGTTGCTTCAAAAACTTTACTACCACACGAGCATCATTTGTAGGCAAAGCCTTAGCTTCCACCCACTTAGAAAGGTAGTCCACCGCGACGAGGATATATTTGTTGCCATGAGACGATGGGAACGGCCCCATAAAGTCTATTCCCCATATGTCGAAAATCTCACACACTTGAATTATGTTTTGCGGCATTTCATCACGTTGAGACGATTTTCCTTGACGTTGGCACGAATCACACGACTTCACAAGTGCGTGTGCATCACGATAGATAGAAGGCTAAAAGAAACTGGCATCGAACACTTTCTTAGCCGTGAGATTAGCACCGTGGTGACCACCCGTGGGTCCCTCGTGACAAGCTCTAAGGATATTAGAAGCTTCGGTACCAAAAACACAAGGTCGAACGAGTTGATCCGCACAAACCCGAAAGAGATAAGGGTCGTCCCAAAAATAGAGCTTGACGTCACGAAAGAATTTTCGTTTTTGTTGTGTCGTCATACCCTTGATTATGAAATTGCCCGCATGGTAATTTGCAATGTCGGCAAACCATGGGGTGGTGTCTTTAGAATTCACTACTCCGAGAGTCTCAAGAGGAAATGTTTCGGTGATTTCCTTGTTCTCGAAAACATCTTTGTGAGGATCTTCTAGACGAGAGAGATGATCGGCCGCTAGATTCTCGGCTCCTTTTTTGTCAAGCACGGTGACATCAAATTCTTGGAGGAGGAGCATCCAACGAAGCAATCTCGGCTTAGCATCTTTCTTAGCTAAGAGATACTTGATAGCCGAATGGTCGGTATACACAATGCTTTTAGTTAAGACGAGATAAGGTCGGAATTTCTCAAAAGCATAGACCACGGCAAGGAATTCCTTTTCCGTTGTGGTGTACTTTAATTGAGCCTCGGTCATCGTCTTACTATCATAATGGATAGGACGGAAATGCTTGTCATGACGTTGCCCTAAAACGGCCCCTATAGCATAATCACTTGCATCGCACATGATTTCAAAGGGTAATTCCCAATTAGGAGCAACAAGAATGGGAGCTTCGGTAAGTTTCCTTTTGAGAGTTTCGAAAGCCTTAACACAATCCTCATTAAAGTTAAAAGGAGCATCCTTCTCGAGAAGGTGTGTCATAGGTCGAGAGATTTTCGAAAAGTCCTTGATGAAACGACGATAAAAGCCCGCGTGGCCTAGGAAACTCCTAACTCCTTTAACGGTTTTGGGATGAGATAACTTGGCGATGACGTCTACCTTAGCTTTATCGACCTCAATCCCCGCCTTCAACACCTTATGTCCTAAGACGATTCCTTGTTTACACATAAAATGAAATTTTTCCCAATTAAGCACAAGATTGGTTTCTTCACAACGTTTTAACATTTGCCCGAGATTCGATAAACATGACGTGAACGAATTGCCAAACACCGAGAAGTCATCCATAAACACTTCCATCGACTTCTCGATCATATCGTGAAAAATTGCCATCATACACCGTTGAAACGTACCCGGTGCATTACAAAGTCCGAAAGGCATCCTACGATAAGCGAACGTTCCATAAGGACACGTAAAAGTAGTCTTCTCTTGATCACGAGGGTCGATAGGGATTTGAAAGTAACCGGAAAAACCATCTAAAAAGCAATAGAATTCATTCCCGCAAGTCGCTCCAACATTTGATCCATGAAGGGCAAAGGAAAGTGGTCTTTACGAGTGGCATCATTTAACTTTCGGTAGTCAATACACACCCTCCAACTGGTCACAACACGAGTGGGAATTAACTCGTTGTTTTCATTAGGCACAACGGTCATTCCTCCCTTTTTAGGGACACAATGGATTGGGCTCACCCATGGGCTATCGGATATAGGATAAATCATTCTCGCGTCAAGGAGTTTAAGGACCTCCTTTTTAATGACATCGTGAATTTTGGGATTCACCCTTCTTTGACTTTGAATTGCGGGTTTGTAGTCCTCCTCCATTAAAATCTTGTGAGTACAAAATTTTGTGTCAATACCCTTAATGTCGGATATTTTCCACGCAATTGCCCCTTTATGAGCCTTAAGAACTTTCAAGAGCTCGGTTTTTTCATTATTAGCAAGATCTTTTGCAATAATAACCTGCAACTTGTCATCACCTTCCAAGAATGCGTATTCAAGGTGAGAAGGAAGATCTTTCAATTCAAGGATAGGTGGTTCCTCGATTGAAGATTTTGGTTCAACACTCATAACTTACATCGGCGGAAGAAATGGTGGAATAGAAGTATCATCACTAATTAACACCTCATCTTCATTGTCGATTTCATTTGAGGTGAGATCGCCTCCTTGGAATGGAGTGAGATTTGGTGTTGAATTAGCAAGAATCGGATCCAAAATAGTGGGATTGCCACTTGACGAGCTATCGGAAAAAACTAACACTTCTTGTGAAAACTCATCGCAAACCACATCAACGATGTCAATGTGATTGATGGTAGCGATTGCATAAACATGAGAAGGTTTCGAGTTTTGAGTAGCGTTTATAACAAGTTCCTATTCGTTGAATCTCAAAGTGATAGTTCTAGCATGAACATCGATAAGCGATCTCGAAGTGTCTAAAAATGAACGACCTAAAATTAGAGGAACTTGAGGATCCGCGGGGATGTCAACTACTATAAAATCAACGGGATAGTAGAACTTCCCCACTTTCACGAAAACATCTTCGGCTACTCCACATGCCATAATCGTAGAATGATCGGCCATCTCGATAGACATGTTCGAAGGAATGAGAGCCGGAAGCGAAAGCGATTTCCAAATGGAAAATGGCATCAAATTAATGCTCGCACCAAGATCGGCCAAGGTGAGGCATTCTTTCAAATCTTGTATGTCACAAGGAATGAGAAACTTTCCGGGATCACCAACTTTTTCCGGTATGCGGTTAAGATAAACTGAAGAACAATTAGCAAGCTTTGAAAGCTTTTCCTTATCGCTCATCATACTTTTAAAAGTGGAAGCGAAACGAGGCATATACAACAACGCGTCGGCTAAACTCACATCAAAATGCACTTGTTGAAACATTTTAATAAAAAGCTCTATTTGTTGTTTGTTACGTTCTTGCAACTTCTCTTAGTTTCGTCTCGAAGGGTAGGGTAAAGGTGGTGTGGGTTAGTCATTAGGCAACGGCCTTGGAAACTTGGGTTCCACAATTGGTCTTGGTTCAACCGTAGGTGTGGTTTGAGCGGTACTTCGTGGGATTGTAATGTGCTCCTTTTCGACCATCACCTCGGGTTCTTTCTCGATTTCCTTCTCCGTAGAAGTACTTGGACGAGAGATTGGTTCCTTGAAAGTTTTACCACTTCGTGTAGTAATAACCTTCATTTCTCTCTTCGGGTTTGCAATGGTATCACTAGGAAGACCACCTGAGGAAGAGGGTTTACACATGATTGCTTCAAACATCTTAGCCATTCGGTCCTCAAATTTTGATTGCCTAGCATCCGCTTTTAATAACTCTTGCTTAATCTCATGTTGTCCTAATTCCATATTTTGTTGATTTTGTTGAAGACGTTGGACATTTCCTTCCATTTTGTTTGCATGAGTTTTAAGTTCATTAGCAAGTTCATTTTTTAGCTCGTTTTTCAACTCGGATCTTAAGCTAATCATCTCACGTTGCATGTTATCAATTTTAGCATCATTTGCTTTAGCATAATCCAAAAATTCTCCTTGCAAATTTTTAGTGTGAGCATTTTGAAAACCTTGTGTAGTGTTTTGAAAATCACGGTTTTGGTTTTGATTAGAAATTTGTCCATTCCCATTTTGATAATTCCCTTTGTTGTAGTTACGTGTGTTGCCTTGGTAATTACCTTGGTTGTTGTTTCGATAATTATTAACATTTTGGTTTGGTGGAGCTTGATTTTGGCGGGAACCTTGACCGTTTTGGTTGTAAGTTCCCGTTGCTACATAAGCACTCGAAGTGTTACCATCCGCGGTAATGCACTCGGAAAGATCATGAGCTCCACCACAAGACAAACAACTCTTAGCAACCGCTTTAACCGAAGCGGAGTTGGAAGCTTCTTGAGCCTTCCAATGGGACATTAGATTAGCAAATCTATCAAAAAACCGATTTTCCTCATTAGCTTCATCATGTAAGGCATTAATGCTACGAGACGATTGTGACGATGATGACGAACCCAAATTGGCAACACTCGGTGTGCTACGAGGGCTATAAACCTTAGATCTATTTTCGATGATTTGTAAAGCCTCATTTGTCGTCTTGCACAAAAAATTACCACCTGCGGCGGCATTCAAATAATCTCGTTCATGATCATTAAGCCCATTATAAAAAGTATCAATTTGATGCAATTCCGAAAAATCATGGTGTGGACATTCATGTAACATTTCTTTAAATCGTTCCCATGCCATTGAAAAACTTTCATTATTTCTTTGCACAAATCGTGAAATCTCATTTTTCAAATGTGTTGTTTTAGATGGTGGAAAAAACTTGTTCACAAACTTAGAAACGAGATCGGCCCATGTCAAAATCGAATTTGGTGGTTCTTTCTCAAGCCAAATTTTTGTGGGTCCATCTAAAGAGTATGGAAACAACATCATCTTAATGGCGTCATGTGGAACATCCTTAAACTTGCTAGTGGCGGTGAGACGGTTAAAATTCCTAATGTGGTAATGCGGGTTGTCTTTCTCATGACCTCTAAACTTATTTGCTTGCAACATCGACATTAAACCCGTCTTAATCTCAAAATTCTCCGCAAGGATGGCGGGAATCACAATAGCCTCTCCAAAACCCTCGGTGGGTACTTGTAGCAACTCCATCATAGTACGATTAGCCATGACGACTTCTTGTTCTACAATAGGTTCAACAATTGGAGGTTGTTCTTCAACAATCAACGTCTCTTGATTGGCTTGCTTTTGAAGACGTTTACGAGCTCGTTTTGCTTGATTAGGAGTGATCATAAACTTCACGAAGAATGGGAGGTGAGCAAAGAAGATTCTTTTTGGGTGTTTTGTGAATTTTCAATTTTTTTGTGTTTTTGATGATATTTAATTTTTTTTGGATTTTGGTGTATCTTCGTAGACAACAATCTACAAAATCTCTCCTCGAATCAAACTCTTGATTAAAGAAGCCTCAAAGGAATGAAAACGATCACGTGGAGTGAACGCCTTCGAATGACTTTAGAACTTTGGTGAAAACCAAATTGTTAAAGAGGGTTAAATCACAAAGAAACCAAGCAAATATATTATACGTAATAATACTTTGGGCGGCAAAACCCTCGATTAGCCTTCAATCTCAAAATACTCACAAGCAAGCGGGGAAACGAGGCGGCGCGAAGCACTTAAGAGCCTTTTTCCTTAGGGTATATTTTATAATACCCGCCTTATACCCACCTTATAGTTTGTATTTTTCAAAATCGAGCTTCACGAAAGTATTTATCTATTTTTTGCCTTTTTCTTTTTGTTTGAGATTCGAATACAATAATTGAGTGATGAAATCCCAATTAAGGTTGTGTTTTCACACTTTTGGAGATATTGTTTATTTGTTGTGATACTTAATACAATATAGTAATAATATTTTTACAAGAAAAACCAAGAAAACCGATAATACGTATTAGTAGAGTTCTACTAATACAAATACTATTTATGGTTAATATTAAAAATAACAATACAAATTAATCACGACACACCTCCCCGGCAGCGGCGCCAAAATGATTGTAGTAAATTACACCTCTTGTTTAGGAAAACAAAGGAGGGTAAATGAGGGGTAAGTATTAAACAAATGACTTTAGGAAAAATCAAGTGTTAATGACCCAATGAAGTTCAAAGTTCGTTTCCCAAGGAGGTATATGTGTGTGACTAAGATGTACAAGATTTGTGATTAATGATTGGTTTAGAAGGGGATGAGAAAAGAAGATGACGAAAACGTAAAAATAAAAATTAGTACTACTAGAAAGTTAAAACGTAGAACCTTAAAAACCACGAAAATAAAAATTAATTCTAAAAAATTACCAAAAATTCACCAAAAATCAAAATAAATAAACTAAGAGTTTACCAATGATCAAAACTTTTTCAAACCTTTTAAATAATTAAATATTCAATTTTTAAATGCTAATTAAAGACCTAAAAATAAAATAAATTATCAAAAAGCCCAAATAAAGATTTTTCAATTGGTCAACCTCTAAAATTACCTAAAAAGATTAAAAACTATTTTTAGAAATTTTTAAACTAATAAAAACTATTTAAAATGATTTAAAAACTATTAAAACTTAAAATAATTATAAAAATTAATCTAAAAGTGATAAAATTATTCTAAAAGTTGCTAAATTCCTATTTTAATGTATTAAACCTAAGAAAAATGTAAAAAGTTGGAAAATGTGAAATTTTAAAAATAATAATAAAATAATAATAAAATAATATTAAAAATCCAAAAATTGTAAAAAATTCTAAAAACTTGCAAACTAGTTTATTTTAACCTAATTAATCAGAAAATCAAATTGAAATTACCAAAATACCCCTATTGGGCCCTCAAATGGGCCAAAACCAAAAACAGTCAACACAATTGGGCTTTTGGGCCCAAAAAGTCAAACTTGGCCCAATTGACTTGGAAAAGCCCTATCTGACTCAAAATTCAATTCTAAGAACAAAACTCTAAAGGCCCAAAAGCTGAATATGAGTTTATCACAGCTTATTTAACACTCAGCTTATTCTTATTGGGCTTTTCAGCCCATTAAGCCATAAGCTAATGCCATAAGCTTTAATTTGACACACAACCTTCTTTTGGGAGTGATGAGACTGCTTTTATACATAGTCTCATCGTCCAAATCGGGCTTAAAATGCATTAAATATCATCAAAATACCCAAATATATGCTTGTGTTTGTTGCTTGTGTATTTTAGGTACGGATATCGTGAATTCACCAAAAGATTACAAGAATCAAGCAAAAACGAACACGGGAAACGAAGCCGCACAAAGAACCGGACCCGATTCATGAATTTCCATTCAAGTCCTTGAAGTTTTAAAGATTTGCAAGATTGGTCCCTCAAGATTTGCAAGTTGGCACTTTTTACCCTTGAAGAATCAAGATTGAACAACTATGGTCTTTGAAGATTCATGATTTGTCATTAAATGCCCTTGAAGATTGAAGAAAATACATGTTTAGTCCTTGTTCATACTTTTTACCAAACACAAGGACTGAAATTGTCAAGCTGCCAAAGTATTTAACAAAGGAAAGTTGTTTTTGTTGATTATTTACAACTTGAAGACATTTGGGAACTTGGGGGACCTATACTGCCCAGACAAACAAACCTCCACCCACCACTCCCACAACGACACGTCACCCACTATCTCCCCTCACCCAATCATATACCACCATTCCTCCACGTCAAGAATCCACCCACCACTTTTTAAAAACAGATTTATTAAATGTTTAAACTTGGAAAAAACGTGGGAAACACATTAATCACCCACATCCCTCATGAACCCTAATCTGATTAAACCCCTAATCAAGGGGATTTTGGCTATGGACTTCCAGAACCATGATTTACCATAACCCAAACCAAACCCACCCATAAGAAATTCACCCCGTGACTCCTAGTGGGACCCCCGTCCTTCCCCTGTCACACCATTTTGGGCAAAAGAAGAATCTTGCCAGTAATCCAACGATTCTCATCAAAACCTTGTCCCCAAGTTCAAAATGGACGTCCCAAGATCATTCATCACAGCTGGACTTCACATGTGGCCACTTTTGACCAAAGATAAAGACCAAGACCAAAGGGGCTTTTCTGGAAATTGACATGTTAGGGTTTCTCTTTTTTTAAGCATTCTAGATAGTTTTGTATGCCTATATATATAAGGTAGCATAGGGGTTTTAATTTTCTTGTTCCAATTCTTATTCAGAATTTTGTATGAGACGATTTCTTGAATAAAATTGAGTTCCAATCTTTAAATTTCATTGCAATTTACATTTCCTGCACATTTACCTTTCAGTCCTTTACATTACTTGCAACATTTAATTTCAAAGTCATTTTACAAAAAAATCAAGTTTTTGATTTTTGAAGCATTATTGAAACAATAAGCTAGCTTATTGTTTATCTGACAAATAAGCTATAAGCCTAGCTTTTTGGTTTCTTTTATCTCCTGGTTCAAGATTATACAACGAAGTTGGGTTCTTTGTTAAAGTTTCAAGATTGGTTCAGTTGGTTTGATTCAAAGTTGAAGTCTTTGTGGAGTTTAGCACAGTTGGTGATAAGCTGATGGTATAAGCTGTGGTTTGGGTGTGAATGAGTTAAAAAAGGGGGTGGTAGTACTTACAGTAAGATTGGTTACAGGTTGCTGAACTTGGACCCAATGTAAGTTTCAAGTCCCTTTTCTTTATTATTTCAACTTTTCTGCTATGGCTTATTCTTGACTGCTCCTTGCTTATTTTGTTGCTTATTTGTTTGACTGCTCCTTGCTTATTTGTTGTGTAATTGATTATTTGAATGTTGCTTTCATATTTCTTTTGTTTATAGCATTTCATTGTTGATGACCTCCATTTCTGTTTATGTAAAGGGGTGTTTGGTTTATTGAATTTTGGATTGAGGTGACAAACAACCAAGGTTAAATAGGGCCTAAACATACCTAATTAGTTAGTATTAGTTGTTTTGAGTTATTGATTAGAAGTAAATCAGGGTTTTAAAAAAGTTTGCATGTGTAGAAATTAGTAAAAACAGTTACATTTCATCAATAGGGTATTGAGGCTATTTTAGTTACTTTTAAAACTTGAAACCTGGTTATTAGTTAGACAGTAAGGTAATCTTGGCTTGAAGACTAATTCCTATGACTATGGTATGCTAGGGAGTGCTTTTGGTTTACTTGAAACTCACTAATTTACCAATTGTATCAGCAAGGTTCATCAGACCCCATTTTAGACATACAGTAACTGAAATTGCCCCATTTGTGTGTGAAATTTGTATTGTGCTTGTGTGTTTTATAGTTTAAACTGACTCCCCACACTTCCATGAGTGTGGGGGTGCCTTTGTTTCCCATCAAAACTCAAAAACAAGCAAGCTAGAAGCCAAAAACCTCCCAGACCTGAAGTTCCCACTGTTTGTATTGAACTTACCACTGCTTAGCTAAAAGACAGAAAGTGGTCAAGTGTCACTTTCACCTACTTGAAAATTTGTCTTTAGTGAACTTTTTTAGGTTTTAGGTTTTCAAATTAGTGTCATTATTTTTCTTATTTTATTTTTGATTTTTTAGTATAATTTATTTTCCAGCTACTGTTCATTTTATATTTTTTACATTTAATTGCATTTTTAATTACTTTTTAATTATTCTGTTTTTGTCTTGTAGTGTGAAAAGTCCATACTTTTCAGTTTAAAATTTTTCATAGATTAAGGAAAATGTTTTAAGATTTTTGGTATAAAAAGTTTTCACTGTTCATCTTTTATTTATTTATTTTAATTAATTTAGTTTAATTAGGGTTTTATTTAAAACTGTTTTTGTCTTTTAGTGAAAAATTTATTATTTTCCAAACTTTTTCATTTTTCTTCTGTTTATTAGAGTAAAATAGGATTTTTAAAATTGGTAAATTATTTTTAGCATTATTTAATTATTTTTTATAATTATTTTAGTTTTAAAATAGTTTTTAGTGTTTTAAAAAGAGGAAAATAGTAATTAAAATTTAGGAAAAATACTTTTTAGTTTATAAATAATATAAGTGAGTTTTTGTCCAATAAAATAATATTTTGGGCTTTTTCTTAATTATATTTAATTTTTGGGCTTTAATTAGCATTAAAAATTGAATATTTAATTAATAAAAGGTTTTAAAATATTTTTATTAGATTTTTATCCTTATTTATATTATTTTGAACTACTTTTTCATTTTTAATTTGTTTTTAGCTTAAAATTTTTAAATTTTCACGTTTTACGTACTTACGTTCGCGTTTTACGTCATTCGTCGTAGTTAATTGTAATCGTAGTT
This sequence comes from Glebionis coronaria, assembly GCA_025667525.1. Lineage (NCBI taxonomy): Eukaryota > Viridiplantae > Streptophyta > Magnoliopsida > Asterales > Asteraceae > Glebionis > Glebionis coronaria. Next base: position 195,637,826 of record CM046882.1, on the reverse strand, counting down.
CGTCTCTAGTTTTCTTTCTTTTCTTATCCAAAAACGACACTACCCTAAACCTTTGATTATATATATTTTGGCACATTAATCCTCACACCTCCTCGAGAACGAACCCGCATTTGTTCGGTTTCGCGTTTTTCCTAAAACGTGCAACTTAATACTTGCCCATTATACGCTCTTTTTCCTAAAAGACGTATTTCTACGACTATCAAAATGGCGCCGCTGCCGGGGAGGTGTTTTTAGTGTGCCATTATTAGTATCGTGTTTTTGTGAGTGGTGCGTTTTTGCTTTTCACATTTCGAAAAGCGTGAATATCGTACATACTCATTTTTGTTATTTTTCCTTATTATATTATAGTATCCAAATAAATTGTGTTTAGTTTTCCTAAATTAAACACACAACATCATTTTACTATATTGTAGATATATTAGTTTTCGTTTTTATTGTGAATATTATATATATATTGTATTTACGTAGAACAATAAAAATACAAGTACTCCAAATACGTGAGAAATCACAACCTTGATTCGGGATTTCATCACTCGATCATTGTATTCGAATCCAAAGCAAAAGTAAAAGGCAAAATAGATAAATACTTTCGTGAGGCTTAATTTCGATTAACACAAACTATAAGGTGGGTATAAGGCGGTTGTATTTCACGACCTAAGGGAAAAAGGCTCTTAAGTGCTTAGCGCCGCCTCGTTTCCCCCGCTTGCTTGTGCGTGTTTTGAGAAAAAGGGCTAATCGAGGGTTTGCCAACCAAAGTATTATCTACGTATATATATTTGCTTGTTTTCAAGATTAAACCCTCTTGAACGTTTTGGTGTTCCACCAACGTTCTAAAGTCATCGAAGGCGTTCACTCCACGTGATCGTTTTCATTCCTTGAGGCTCTTTTAATCGAGAAAATCGATTCGAGGAGATATTTGTAGATTTTTGTCTACGTAATACATTCAAAATACCAAAAAAAAAATTAAAAAACAATCAAAAGCACAAAAATAGTCTTCTACATTCCCTCTAATTTCATAATTCTCTTCTTTCACCCTCTATAACGTTTAATTCTCGTAACACCGTTCTCGTTGCATCATGTCGAATGATACTGGATATTATTCGTGTCCATATTGTGGAGGCCCGCGCCGATGGTGCCAATTGTTTTAATTGTAAGGTTATTGGAGGTCGAGAGGGTTATATCTATAACTCCGCTCCACGTGGTCTTGGCGACAATTTTCAATCTTATGACCAAGATCACCCATCGTCTTCGTTCTACTCGTCACATGATTCGTCTTTTAATTGTGATCAAAATCAAAATGATGAAATGAATCAAAATGCCTTTTGTGATTATATGAGACGAAATAATGCAAACTTAACGATGATTCAAGAACAAGTTACGAATCTTAAGGAACATTACGAAAAACAATTGGAAACTCAAAAGGAATTTTACTTAAAGGAAATGGCCTCCATGAGAACCGAGTTGGAAAACGAATATGATGCCGCTTATAAAGAACAAGAACGTTTATCTTACCAAGTTGACGAGAGATGGGATAAAATTGTTGATAAAGTTGTGGAGGCTTACACTAATAAGCAAAATGAACTTCTTTCAACGATTGAGACCTTAGAGAAAAAAGTAGCTTCATACGAGTCAAGTTCTTCATCGAACGTCACCAATACTAATCTCGAGGGAGAGGTTCAAGTTATTTCGACTCCTAAGACTCGTACGTCTCGTATTGATCCCAATCTCTCGAATTTTAGAGTCGTGCAACCTTCATCGTCTTGCAAAAACATTGAGGAAACAAAAACGTCATCCAACGAAGTTTTGAAAAATGTTTTTGAAAATAAACCAAAGGAAACACTCGTAGGATACTTGGGATTATTAAATCTTGTACCTTCTAAACCTAATTTTTCTAATGAGGATGAAATTATTGAGGATTTTCTAAATCAATATACACTTAATTTTGACGAAGAAATTCCATTAAATGATTTTAAAAAAGAAAAATGTGAAAAGGTTTTAAAGGAAATCGTTGAACCCTCGTTTTTACAAGATGAACGAAAATTAATTCCGAAGGGACGTGTTAGTAGTTTTGCTAAAATGTTTGAAAACCCACGTTCGATCCCTTCGAAGGACAAAGTTGAAACAGTCAAGGCAAAATCGTCACGAGACGAGCCTTTTACTCCTAATCCCACACCGAGTGAGATTTTGGATTTATCATGTGAGAAGTCCGCCGATGGCCTTGCTCACATCGATACGTTTTTTGATATCGAGGTCGAAACGACAAAGGCAAAATCTTCAATCGAAGAGCCTTCTTTTCCTAGTTTCACGACGGTTGAAGCTAGCGACTCGATTATCGACGACTTTATTGCTCTACCTCTTCCACGAGGAAGAGAAGACGTTTTTGATCCCGATGGCGATTTTTCTGAGATCAAACGTATTCTTGATGATCCGCCTTCTATTTTCGAGTTTGAAGAGGACCGTTGCGTTAGCCCGGAGCGGGATGTTTTATTAGTCGATTCACGTTTTAAAAATTCAAATCCTCCTCCCGCCTTCAAGATAAATGTGGAAATTTTAATTGTGCCTAGAATTGTTTTAGAAACACCAAATATTTTCAATTTAATCAACTTGGGTTTTCGTAACAAAGAGTTAAAAAATGAAAAAGGGAATGATTTTAAAATTGATTTGAAATTTTTTCCAAAGTTAACTCCGTCATCACCTCGTTTAATTGAACTTGCTACAAACGCGTCTATTTCTTTTGACGACGTTTTGTGTGGATCTAGTATGAGGGAAGCCCCATTTGTTCCCTCACACTTCTCCAGCGAGGACGAGATTTTTGACCCTGGTATCACGTTTAAGATAAAATCTCGGTCTTTTACTGAAGTAGTCACTAGAAAATCTTTCTACACTTACGGTGAGAGTTTACCTCGAGTAACTCGATTTTTATGCCCAACCAATGTCCCACCCTTCCCTTCTTATGCTATTTTCTTGTGTCCCTTTGGGACGTTGTTACTTGAAGTCGTGTTGTTTTGTTTATCATCCGAAAACGAAGACACAATCTTCGATCCCGGTATAGAGGTTTTGCCTTTATACACGGTTGCTTTTGGGCCTTGATTACATGTAAGTCCCACCAAAAATGACCAAACCATGATTATCCCTAAATGATCACATTTATAGGGATCGAGTCGAGCTCATGACTCGGTAATCAAAAATGAGGTACCTCGTGGGGGAGTCCCATGCTTATCCTATGTACATATTATCGCTTTCTAATGTAGCTTACGTGTGGGGATTTGTGCCCTTCCAACCTTTGTTCTGTGGTTGTTTGTGCATTGTGGTTTTTAGATCATGATCTTCACGATTGGAGCCTCTCATGTTCGTTTTATGGGAGCACTCGATCGTTTGCTTTGGAGACATTTCTCAATATCCATGATATATCTTTTTGATGTTCTAACCTTAGGTTTTTAGCACACTTCATAAACGGCTATTAATTTTATGGTTACACCCTTTCCATGCTAGATTAGGCATTCGACTACGTCTCTAGTATGGGGGTGTTTTGCACCCCTAGACTCGAAACATTGAGGACAATGTTTAACTTTAGTATGGGGGGTGAATAGATACTTGCCTTGCCAAACCTTCACGCTTTCCAAAGTTTATCTTTTTGTTTATTGTTTTTGTTGCAAAATACGGCTAAAAATGGCCAAATTTTAAAATTTTTCTAGTTTTTCATAAGTGTTTAAGACACGAATGTAGGTTTTCCGATGGTGAGAATGAGAGTAATTTTTGACTCGACCGTGCGTGTTGAGCACTTAGCTTCGATTCCTTAACTTTTTAGGCTAAGTCTCTTAAATGAGGACGAGAAATGATAGAGCTATTTATAAGTCTCGTAATCGTCACGATCTTATGTGTAGTAATTATTAGCTTATTCTCCCAACGCTTTTGCATAATAAATTGTTAATAAATATTGATTTAGCGGTTTAGTCACTATTGTTGGTTTCTAATTTGTTTTAGTAGCTTCCATGTAATTAAATTGGGAAAACATTAAGGTATCGCCAGCGTCACGGTTTTGAAGTATTGGCACCCGAATAATCGAAAGCTTCACCCAATAATAAGATTTCAAGTGCTCACCTAAATTAAGCAAAAATTTGAAGCTCACAAGGCCGAAAAATCTATGCAAAACTGAAAGTGAATCAAGCCTTAATCATTGAAGCTTTAAAGATCCAAAATTCGCTTTAGCGTGAGGATATACGTCTTTGGCTAATAAAACCACCGATGAGGCGGATAATAAAAGGCAAGGCAAGACCGAAGTCATAATAAAAGCTTCATGGCGGAGTTGAATAAAAGATGGAGGTAAACCAAAGATAATAAGGCCCTTCCGTTAGGGGGCGTATAAAAGTCTTGGTAATAAGTCTCATGTTCAAAACCGTTATAAAACCGTGTTTATCGATCCTTCTTGTTGACTTAATTTTTTTGACATCGTTGTCTATTAGGATGAATTATTAATTCGATGATTTTGGTTACACCGTTAAAACTCTATTTTTGGACTTAATCTCTATTCACGCATAAGTCAATGATGTATCCTCGTGATCATTAAGACAAAAATAAAATATAAGAGATACCAAGTAGGAATAAGGGAGTTTAGGTTCGTCATTAACACTCATGAGATGTGACCGTGTTGCTAACTTATAATAACAATGATCTCGTTACACGCTTAGCATGGAATTGGGTGAAAATCAAGGACGACGAAATTATTTCTAACGAAGCATTCACGTGTTCTTGTTCTATGATCCCAAAAGTCACTTAATTGTGATGAAAACAATACATTATGTCTAAAACACGTGTAGTAGTTTATTTAAGTTTATGTCTTTAATAAATGTCATCATAAAATGAATTTTGGAAGTGCTACGATACATAATTCTAGCATTGCGTGGGGACACGGCAATGGTTTAGTATGGGGGAGTGATGAGACTGCTTTTATACATAGTCTCATCGTCCAAATCGGGCTTAAAATGCATTAAATATCATCAAAATACCCAAATATATGCTTGTGTTTGTTGCTTGTGTATTTTAGGTACGGATATCGTGAACTCACCAAAATATTACAAGAATCAAGCAAAAACGAACACGGGAAACGAAGCCGCACAAAGAACCGGACCTGATTCATGAATTTCCATTCAAGTCCTTGAAGTTTTAAAGATTTGCAAGATTGGTCCCTCAAGATTTGCAAGTTGGCACTTTTTACCCTTGAAGAATCAAGATTGAACAACTATGGTCTTTGAAGATTCATGATTTGTCATTAAATGCCCTTGAAGATTGAAGAAAATACATGTTTAGTCCTTGTTCATACTTTTTACCAAACACAAGGACTGAAATTGTCAAGCTGCCAAAGTATTTAACAAAGGAAAGTTGTTTTTGCTGATTATTTACAACTTGAAGACATTTGGGAACTTGGGGGACCTATACTGCCCAGACAAACAAACCACCACCCACCACTCCCACAACGACACGTCACCCACTATCTCCCCTCACCCAATCATATACCACCATTCCTCCACATCAAGAATCCACCCACCACTTTTTAAAAACAGATTTATTAAATGTTTAAACTTGGAAAAAACGTGGGAAACACATTAATCTCCTCTTAATCAGATTAAGCTATCACCCACATCCCTCATGAACCCTAATCTGATTAAACCCCTAATCAAGGGGATTTTGGCTATGGACTTCTAGAACCATGATTTACCATAACCCAAACCAAACCCACCCATAAGAAATTCACCCCGTGACTCCTAGTGGGACCCCCGTCTTTTCCCCTGTCACACCATTTTGGGCAAAAGAAGAATCTCGCCAGTAATCCAACGATTCTCATCAAAACCTTGTCCCCAAGTTCAAAATGGACGTCCCAAGATCATTCATCACAGCTGGACTTCACATGTGGCCACTTTTGACCAAAGATCAAGACCAAGACCAAAGGGGCATTTCTGGAAATTGACATGTTAGGGTTTCTCTTTTTTTAAGCATTCTAGATAGTTCTGTATGCCTATATATATAAGGCAGCATAGGGGTTTTAATTTTCTTGTTCCAATTCTTATTCAGAATTTTGTATGAGACGATTTCTTGAATAAAATTGAGTTCCAATCTTTAAATTTCATTGCAATTTACATTTCCTGCACATTTACCTTTCAGTCCTTTACATTACTTGCAACATTTAATTTCAAAGTTATTTTACAAAAAATCAAGTTTTTGATTTTTGAAGCATTATTGAAACAATAAGCTAGCTTATTGTTTATCTGACAAATAAGCTATAAGCCTAGCTTTTTGGTTTCTTTTATCTCTTGGTTCAAGATTATACAACGAAGTTGGGTTCTTTGTTAAAGTTTCAAGATTGGTTCAGTTGGTTTGATTCAAAGTTGAAGTCTTTGTGGAGTTTAGCACAGTTGGTGATAAGCTGATGGTATAAGCTGTGGTTTGGGTGTGAATGAGTTAAAAAAGGGGGTGGTAGTACTTACAGTAAGATTGGTTAGAGGTTGCTTAACTTGGACCCAATGTAAGTTTCAAGTCCCTTTTCTTTATTATTTCAACTTTTCTGCTATGGCTTATTCTTGACTGCTCCTTGCTTATTTTGTTGCTTATTTGTTTGACTGCTCCTTGCTTATTTGTTGTGTAATTGATTATTTGAATGTTGCTTTCATATTTCTTTTGTTTATAGCATTTCATTGTTGATGACCTCCATTTCTGTTTATGTAAAGGGGTGTTTGGTTTATTGAATTTTGGATTGAGGTGACAAACAACCAAGGTTAAATAGGGCCTAAACATACCTAATTAGTTAGTATTAGTTGTTTTGAGTTATTGATTAGAAGTAAATCAGGGTTTAAAAGAGTTTGCATGTGTAGAAATTAGTAAAAACAGTTACATTTCATCAATAGGGTATTGAGGCTGTTTTAGTTACTTTTAAAACTTGAAACCTGGTTATTAGTTAGACAATAAGGTAATCTTGGCTTGAAGACTAATTCCTATGACTATGGTATGCTAGGGAGTGCTTTTGGTTTACTTGAAACTCACTAATTTACCAATTGTATCAGCAAGGTTCATCAGACCCCATTTTAGACATACAGTAACTGAAATTGCCCCATTTGTGTGTGAAATTTGTATTGTGCTTGTGTGTCTTATAGTTTAAACTGACTCCCCACACTTCCATGAGTGTGGGGGTGCCTTTGTTTCCCATCAAAACTCAAAAACAAGCAAGCTAGAAGCCAAAAACCTCCCAGACTTGTTTTTCTTCATTGCCAGTGGGAACCAAGTTCCCACTGTTTGTATTGAACTTACCACTGCTTAGCTAAAAGACAGAAAGTGGTCAAGTGTCACTTTCACCTACTTGAAAATTTGTCTTTAGTGAACTTTTTTAGGTTTTAGGTTTTCAAATTAGTGTCATTATTTTTCTTATTTTATTTTTGATTTTTTTAGTATAATTTATTTTCCAGTTACTGTTCATTTTATATTTTTTACGTTTAATTGCATTTTTAATTACTTTTTAATTATTCTGTTTTTGTCTTGTAGTGTAAAAAGTCCATATTTTTCAGTTTAACATTTTTCATAGATTAAGGAAAATGTTTTAAGATTTTTGGTATAAAAAGTTTTCACTGTTCATCTTTTATTTATTTTTTATAATTAATTTAGTTTAATTAGGGTTTTATTTAAAACTGTTTTTGTCTTTTAGTGAAAAAATTATTATCTTCCAAACTTTTTCATTTTTCTTCTGTTTATTAGAGTAAAATAGGATTTTTAAAATTGGTAAATTATTTTTAGCATTATTTAATTATTTTTTATAATTATTTTAGTTTTAAAATAGTTTTTAGTGTTTTAAAAAGAGGAAAATAGTAATTAAAATTTAGGAAAAATACTTTTTAGTTTATAAATAATATAAGTGAGTTATTTGTCCAATAAAATAATATTTTGGGCTTTTTCTTAATTATATTTAATTTTTGGGCTTTAATTAACATTAAAAATTGAATATTTAATTAATAAAAGGTTTTAAAATATTTTTATTAGATTTTTATCCTTATTTATATTATTTTGAACTACTTTTTCATTTTTAATTTGTTTTTAGCTTAAAATTTTTAAATTTTCACGTTTTACGTACTTACGTTCGTGTTTTACGTCATTCGTCGTAGTTAATTGTAATCGTAGTTCGTCTGTAGTTTTCTTTCTTTTCTTATCCAAAAACGACACTACCCTAACCTTTGATTATATATATTTTGGCACATTAATCCTCACACCTCCTCGAGAACGAACCCGCATTTGTTCGGTTTCGCGTTTTTCCTAAAACGTGCAACTTAATACTTGCCCATTATACGCTCTTTTTCCTAAAAGACGTATTTCTACGACTATCAGGAATGCTTATGAGATCTATAAAAAGAAATTTTGAAAAAGCTCACTCAATAAGCCAGAAATAAGCAAGGTATTATTTCACAAAACGACAAAATAGTCGGGTTTGAGAAATAAGGCACCTCAGGACTTGATTCAACTTGCAAAAGATTTCAAATGGACTCAATAAGCCAAATCAATCAACAAAAATCCAATAAGCACAACCAATAAGCCAGAATAAGCACAAATGAACTTATGAAAAAGTCAATGGAGTTGGTTTTCTAGTCAAACCCTAAAGTCAACCCACCAAATGCTCCAGTATGAACAAATGGGTCAAAATATGAGCACCTATTACAAAAATAAAGTTGTTACTGGTTAAAATAAGCTATTATAGCTTATGGATAAGCTGAACCCAATTTTACACTATCAGTGGCAACTAGCAGGGGAAAGGAGTTCCCACTGCTTTGACTATTTGACCAAGCTTATTTGAGAGTTCTGGTTTGATTCAATTGGAAACAAAGGCACCCTTGTGATCAGTGAATCACAAGGAATCAACAGCAACAAGAAGATCACAAATTGGTTCACACAATAAGCCACAATAAGCCAAACAGTCACCAGATATGCACCAAATATGGAAATAAGCAGTTAAGCACTTAATAAGCAGATTTAGCAAGAATAAGCCAACCAAACTTAACAAGATGCAAACACAAGCTATATAAACTAAGAACAAACACAAAGCAACAAGAATCAAACACTGAATCAAAGTAAATAACAATATCAAAGCACAAAATGTTTCTGATGAACAATGAATAATATGCAGACAAGTTTTGCTGATCTATTTGACACTTGATCCAATTTCAAGCCTTAAATCCTCCTTCCCTGGTGTGATTAACTAAGGTTTAGCACTTGTTAGCCCTAACCTAAGCTTAGATCTAGGTGTCCTCAAAATCCTAGCCAATTTTACCAAGTATTTAAGATTTTATAGCCAAATTATGAATCTATGTGTTCAAACCATCAAAACCTGCAAACAGATGAACAAATACACCTAAATAACAGATACCAACACTTAGCAACAAATAACAACCACTTAACAAACCACAATCCCAACTTATGCAATAAACCCAAACACCCTTTTAAAACTTGTTTTCACAATTTTTCAAAGGCTTATGCAGATTTTACCCACAAATCAGATCAATAACACCTCAATAACATCAAACCAAGCCAAATCAACAATAATCAACCACAATATCACAGATTCAAGGATAAACATGCAATAATCACCAAATTCAGAAAAATAAAAGAGAAAATGAAAAGGGAAGAAGATGCAAACCTCCAAGACCTACATCCAGGCCCTGGATTGTTTGAGCTGAGGTACTAGCAAAACAAGTACCAGTTTCCAAGATGCTAAGAAGAACAAACCACAAAGTGAGATCAAAATAATACCAACTTTCTGATTTTTGATGCACAAGCTTTATCACTTAAAACCTTGCCTCAAAAACCTTCAAACAAGATTATGGAACTCAGATTTTAGCTTATCAAACACCAAACTTTTATAAATAACAGATTAGAATTCAAAATTTTAAGAAATTCAAACTTTATTTCATAAAAAGGAATTACAAAGATTTAAAAGCTAAAATCTGGAACAAAGCTCTCTCACTGGTTGAGGAGTCTTTATATAGGCAAATGCCAAGGCTAGCACTATTCACAAACCCTAGAAGTGAAATTCCCTAAATGCCCTAAGTCCTTCTAGACGTTTTGATGGAATGAGCTGTTCAAATACATCTTGGACGTTCATTTCAGCTTTGATATGAAGCAAAGAGTCTAGGCTGTTGATTTGGCCACATCATTTTACTTGGAGGACAAGTTGTGTTTTCATTGGTTGAGAATGTTGAGTGTGGGGTCCAGGGAGTAGTGGGAGTGAGGGTTTTGTGTGTGGGATGGGATTATGCATGTGTGAATCACACGTGGGTGTGGGTAATTTGGATTTACCCTTTGGTTTAAGTGGAGTAAAAACTTGGTGGATGAAGGGTGAATAGTAGTAGTTTTGATCCGAAATTGGGGGAGTGGATGTGTTTAGCGCGTGTTTCAGGTTTGAATGTTTCAATAGCACAACTTTAGCCCTTCTTTTTCCTTTCTTTTTGCATTTGTGTTTAGAAGTCTGTCAGCGCCCATTTCCTTTGTATCAACTTTCACAACTTGGCATTTTTGGCACAAAACTTTCCAAAAGGTGTTTCAAGGGTTATTTTTGCCACTTTTGCATATTTGAAGGACTGATTTTGGACATTCTTGATCTTCAAAGGTCTTCAATGTATCTTTGGCTTGATGAGGGACCATATTTGACAATTATGAATAGTTGAGGGACTAAACTTGCCATTTCTTCAAAGTTGAAGGACAATTTGTGTAATTTTGACAAACTTAAGGGACCAAACTTTTAATTATGAATATACAAGGGTTTTAAGTGTCATTTCTTCAATAAATGAGGATCAATCTTGTATGTCTTCAAGTCTTCAAGGGTATTTGATGAATTCTTCATGAATTAGGGCCCGATTCTTTGCACGGCTTCATTTCTCGTGTCCGTTTTTCCTTGTAACTTGTGATCTTTTGTCTTTTTCACGATATCCATACCTAAAATACACAAGTAAACAAACACAAGCATATATATGGTATATTATGACATTTTTATGCATTTAAAGCCCGAAAAGAATGATGAGATCATGTATAAATGCCATCTCATCACTTACCCTTTCCATACTAGATCCTAAGCATTCGACTTTTCGTCTCTAGTATGGGGGTAATCCACCCTTAGACTTGAAACATTGAGGATAATGTTTACTTTTAGTATGGGGGGTGAATAGATACTAACCTTGCCTACGTCTTTAGGCACTCCAAAATTTATCGTTTTGTTGTTTTTATCAATAAGGCTAAAAAGGGCCAAATTTAAAAAAAAATTCGTAGTTTTCATAAGTGTTTGTGAGACACGAATGTATATTTTCCATTGGGAAGAATAAGAGCTAATTTTTAACTTTATGGGCATTTGGAGCCCCTAACATTCCTTAACCCGCTTAAATCAAGTTTTGCTAGACTTTTATATAGGGAACTTTAAGACGTGAAAGTCTTAATTCATACGGGTTAAGAACAAGAACTTTTCGCAAGTTCCTATAAATGATCTTAGAAAGTCATCTATCATAGGAACTTTAAAACGCAAGATCTAAACTTATCCAAGTCTAAGAAATTGCAAGATCCTATAGTGGCTTGAAAACCCAAAACTTCGATTTAATATAGTCTTAATAAAAGCTAATCCAAATTTGGCTTAATTTTGACTTGCACGACTAAGTATTCATGAGTCTCTTTAATTAGAGGTCTTTATATAGTGAAGAACGAGAGATGATAGAGTTAGACAAGTGATCATGCTAAACGTAGAACATGAAAATGTTCTTTCAAAAACTCATGTGTTTTTAATTGTGGCTTTTTCTCCCATAAGATCAATGCATTAGGAATAAATAATTACAATAAATAAGGTCATACGATTTAAAAGAATCACTTAGCTTCTAGCACAAGATCGTTTAAAAGTTGCTCGTGTTCGAATAGAGTTCATAGCCAAGGCATAACTTATTGAAGCGGGACGCGAAGATTGGCGAAGTCCAAAAAGGCCCTAACAAGGCATGAGGATTCCATTTTGTTGCTAAAGATCCAAGATGATGTGAAGGATCATTGTTCCAAAATCAATATGAAGGATCGAGACACATGACGAAAAGCAATATACTCCCCTAAAGATCATGGAGAAAATCTATCCAAAAATACTCTAACAAAGTATGAGGATAAATATATCTAAGTCAGAAAAGGAGGCGGATCGTTGAATATCAAAATCCCAAATAAAGGTTGAAGAAAAATGATGAAGTCGTGGTCCAATTTTGAAGAATCTCTCAAAAACGTCAAGTGAAGAAATTCCATTTATGAAGAGAAGACCATAATTTCAATAACGTCTTCCAAGATTTGAAGTATGAAGTACATGCCAAATATCGGTCCGAGGAAGGTCTCAAATCGCGAAACGAGTTATGTCAAGATATGAACTTAAGGAGATTACGAGAAGTCGTTTTAAAAGATTTTGTCCTTTATCTAAATATTAATTAAATTGTCCTACTTTATTTTCGGCCTTAATAAATATCGAAATAAGTCAATATGAATCACTTGTGATCCATGAAAAATAGTTAAAAAAATTCTAGAAACATTTCTTTTCTTTAATAAATAGTATTGCGGCGAGAAAAAGTATTACACAATTTTAATGCATGAGTAGTGTTAGCATTGTGACTTGTACCAACAATGATCTCGTTCTTGCACTTAGCATGGAATGTGTGACTGATAGGTGTGAAAACACCCATCCTTTTTACCACCTAATTACAATAATAACCGAGCCAAAACGTGTATTTTATGTCATTTATGTCGGAGTTATGCATGGTTTGTGTTTTTGTTGTGATTTAGGACGAAAAAGTGAAAAATGGAGAAAACACGGCATTCAAGGGCTTTTATCGAAGAAAAAGACGAAAGATGAAGTCGAAAGATCAAGAGTGGAAAAAAAGAACGGAAGTCCAAGACCAATTCTGAAGATTTATCGAAGAATAAGTCAAAAGACGGAAGTTTACTAAAAGCTGAAGAACTCAAGTCTTATTTATGAAGAAATGTCGAGACGAGTTCAAAGAAATCCCGAGACAAAGTCATTAAGTCCAAGATTAACAAAAGATTGAGAAGAAAAGGACTTAAGTGTGCAATTAAGGAAAAGAGGAAAGAGGGAGGAAGCTTCCTAAGCTCCTCCCTAATCACCCCTATATATAGTTTGATCCCATTTCATTTTCATGTTGTTGTGTGGCTTGACAAACCACCCTTTCCACCATTTTTCATTCCTTGTTATTTTTATTGTATTTGCACCTTTAATTTCTTTCCTTTAATTCAAGTAAGTGTTTTTAATTTTGTTATCTTAAATCTTCTTTACCTTTGATCAAGCTTTTAATCTTTCATCTCTTTCTACCTTTCTTTGATTCTAGTTTACTTTTGGTGCGAATTACTTATGATCCGTGTTGTTCATTAATGTTTCGTGCTTAAAAAGTTCATCTTTTTATGGTTTGATTTAAAAGTTTGTTTATTTTAAGTTTAGAAAAGTTGTTATTTGTGCTTATTGGTTCGTTTTATTATTGATTCGTTCTAGTTTTAGAGATTAGCTTATTCTTATAGCTTATTTTCTTTGCTTATTTCGAATCACACGCAAATCGGAAAGGGAAAACCCCTTTCCGATCATCACTTTCCGACCAGCCACCTCATCCCGGTCATCTTGATTGGAAAAGGGTTTTACATTCCTTTTATACATTCCTTTTACATTCTGATCATCTTGATTGGAAAAGGGTTTTACATTCCTATCAGCATTCCTATCAGCATTCCTATCAGCATTCCTATCAGCATTCCTATCAGCATTCCTATTAGCATTCCTATCAGCATTCCTATCAGCATTCCTATCAGCATTCCTTTTAGCATTCCTTTTACATTCCTATCAGCATTCCTATCAGCATTCCTATCAGCATTCCTATTAGCATTCCTATCAGCATTCCTATTAGCATTCCTATCAGCATTCCTATCAGCATTCCTATCAGCATTCCTATCAGCATTCCTTTTACATTCCTTTCACATTCCTTTTGCATTCCTTTTACTTATCGCAATTTACATTTTCATTTTACTTAGTACTAGATAACCAAACCAGTTTCATTTCCACCAAAAACAATTGAGTCGCACTTTGAACCGGAAATCAATTCGATTAGACACCGAGAAAACGAACTTTTTCAACTAGCAAAACCTTACATTAAAATGGCGCCGCTGCCGGCTCTTTTCGTGAGGATCTACAGTTTTTTGTGAGAGACGCGTTGGCTTTTGGGATCCGTTCACTTGTGAACGTTATTTTTTCGAGTCAAAAATTTTCAAAAAAAAAAAAAAAAAAAAATCCTAAAACATTTGAAAAATCTTAAAAAGCATTTCTTTTTCAAAGTTTTGCACCAAAAATATTCTTCTTGCTTGTCTATTTTTCTTCATGGATTCGTCTTGTGTACGGTGTGGGAGACCATGGCATGGTTTTCAAACATGTCAATGGTGTACTTGTGAGCGGTGTGGTTCTGATATTGACAATACACAATTTGGATTTTGTCCATTTTGCAATTCAACAAATTCGTACTTCTCCTCTTACAATACTTTCTCACCCTCTCCCGTCTATGACGATCCTTATCCTCAAAATGCACCGGATTTTTCTCCATCCCCGTGGTGCTATAAGTGTGGGGGTCCTCACGAAAGTTTTCACTGTCTTACGGGGGATCAAAATTACTATAATTATACCCCTTCCAGTTTTGACCAACCCCTGCAATACCCAATTGATCATCAGCCTCGTCACGGGATGAGTTACCAAGAACCAATTGACGATCTTGCTACAGCCTTTCAAGAACAAAGAAACGATCTTGCTACAGCTTTTCAAGAACAAACGAAAGAGCATTTACACACGCTGCAAACTTGTATGGAGTCATTTTTACAGCAGCAAGATCAGACGAGTACTCATATCCCTGAGCTTATTATTAGCCCTTTAGGTATTGAGGAGAGCGATGACGATATTGAGGTTATTTTCGACGAGGAGGAATTTCTAAAGCAACGTAAGACTTCTCCCATTCCTCCTTCGTCTATTGCTATCACACCCGAGGAGCCCGTTGGCTCTCTCATCATGGAGGATGAGCATCTTGACGTTATCTCGGCAACTGAATCGGACAAACTCCTAAAGTCTAGTGTCGAGGAACTTGTCGTCATCCCAAGTGAGCCCGCGGGTATTCCGGAAAATCTGTGTGATGTGCCGACTTTTGCGGAGCTTACAGACAAGTTTGCTTCGCTAGTCAATGATCACATACTTACAACTCCACATGCGATATTTGATCCTCCCAACAAGAGTTCAACATGTGGTGAGTATGATCATTTCGTCTTCGAGCCCGAGATTGAGGAAATTATCGACCGAGAGCTAGCTCTTTTACCTCCGCTTTCTCCTACAAGCGAGGTCGATTTTTCCAACATCGATGCCGAACTTGATGAGTTGGAACGTCTTATTTTTCATAATAATGACGAACCAACTCACTTGACCAATCATCCTATTCTCGAGGAGTTACCTAATCAACACTCCTCTTATGAGAATTACGTTTACCACATTCGTGAGGATTTACCTTATCAACAATCCCCACAAATGAATGATGGTTTCGTACTTGATCGTGATCTTTTCAAACGAGTTTCTACACTCTTTATCTACGAGGATATCGACAAGATCTACTTTCATGAGGATAAATGCTTTGACCCGGGAGGTGACATGGACCATTCTATGATTGATAATTTTACGGCTTTGCCAATTGGTCTGCATCCATTGTCTTTGGAGGATGACAATGTGATTCCCTTACCCACCCCACCTCCCGTCTATGACAATCCGTCAATTTATGGTTGATATTTTATTCTCGAATATTATTTAAAAACATTATTTTAATGTTATAATATGAACTCACATATTTTTGGGAAGAAATTTGGATTTACGTCTTGAAGTAGCATCGACTACGTCTAAACCGGAGGATTCAACGTTACGTGCTTACGTTTACATACACCGTCCTTGGTGACAGACCGACATTTCAAAAAAATAAATTTTTCCGTGAATATTATTTTGGAGTTTTAAATTTGTGTTGGTTCATAAACTCACAAGTTTACGAGAATAGATTAGGACTTACGATTTTATTTTAACGTCCTTTACGACTAAACCGGAAACCTTAGGATTACGTATTTACGTTTTCGAACTCCGTTTTTGATGAGACAATTTTTATTGGATTCGTTTTGTGACGTCGATTCATAATTTATAAAAACGTTTTTCGTAAAACGACCCGAGGGCACGCAAATCAAGGAAACTAGAATCGAGGAATACCCGTAAACTAGTGAGATGGGACAAAACACTTTGTCCCACCCCACTAGCAAAATGGGACGGCATAACAAGCCACCACATCACAAGATGTGGCAAGTTTCTAGCTAAACTTACACTTGTCTTAGCTTCACAATGAAGCTACACTTCCACTAACTTCACAAAACCATCAAACCACTCACTTATACCATTTCTCACCATGCAATACCACACACAAACTCTCTCTACTCTCCCAAAAGTGCCGTCCCATATCTCACAAATAAACACCATTTGATCAATTCCAACCACAAAATCATGTGTTATTTACACATATGTTGAAGCTCTCTTGAAGCTCTCTTGAATGGTGGTGATTATAACATCCATGGAGGAGTATTCATGGTCTCATGGGACTGATTTTACACAAGGAGTTGATGAAGATTGGAGGTCTTGAAGATGGTCTTGGCTATGCACAAGTTTCTCCATCAAAAATCCATGTTTTGATCAACCTACATCATCATGGTGGTATAAAGATTGTCCTCCTCAACTTCTTGTTATTTTGATTATATAAACATGTATTTTATTTCCTATTGTATATGTATACGATGATTATATGATGATAAAAATGTTATGTGGGGATTTGGTGTTGATAAACATGATTAAAAAGGTGAAAAACCATAAGAAACAAGGTTAAAATCTTGGTTAAATTTGTTGGCTGTATAAAACAGTAAATAAACAGGTCATGGACTGATAATATTATGAAGTAGAATCCATTTACAGTAAGATATATGTCTTGTACACATGTGAGAGTTGGTCATGCAATGGAATCATTGTAATGAGTGAGATATGATCAAAACAAGTTTAAGATACAAATCTGAAGTTACTGTTTTGGACGATTTTTAGAAAGTATTTAGAAGATGATTCAACAGTAGCTATAGAAGAGTTAAATGTAGCACATATCATGTAGTTTATGTGATAAAAATTTGAGCTTCTATCTCCATATAGAACTCAAGATATGGCAGTTTTGGTGAAGATGAAGTTAAAAATCAGATTTTTGGAAATTAAAGAATAATACTATTATATAAGCACTCAAATTTTAATAGTATAAAATATAAATTAAAACCCACTAACTCATGAATTATATTTATATAAATATATAAAAGGTGTAATAAGTGTATAAATGATAAAAATGGAAACTAGTTAAGTTTTATAAGTTATAAAACTATAAACATGATTTTTACGACTTTTTCGGCTATTGCCGTAAAATTAACGTTTTTGTTAAATAAAACTTAGATGGTTGGACCCGTCTAATGAAAACTTTATAAAACTTATATACTGATATATAGACATGTATAACAAGTAAAAACCGATAAAAACCCGAACTATAGGGCATACGGACATTAACGAGCTAAGTAAACATATTGGACTAATACTTGGGCTAATAATTGGACTAAATAAGATAAACACCCACAAAAAGAACTTATTGGGCTTAACCCATTTGGGCCCAACTTGAAAGTGTATGTACTGATAAAATAAGTACAAAATGGATTAAAATAAGTTAAATAACTTATAATAAGCTTATTGGACTTAAGACACGTAAACGGGTAAAACTAGTAAACTAATATAAAAGTTATCGACATATAACACTAAAATGAGTAAACGAGAATACGTAAACCCACTTGATCATCATATATATATAATCATCATATGTGTACATAATTGTTATTTTTATAAAGTCATTGGACATGAGTCTAAGACGAGTATCATTTGTCTAGGTTTCCGTGATTGAAGCACGTACCGTACGTCCGAGTTGCCGATAACCCGCCTTCCCACATCAACGTGAGTTCATAGCCTCGCACTATTTTAAATGTTTTATAAATGCTTTATAAACCCGCGAGGGAGATAACATGTTAGTTTTTATAAAAGTTTGGACACCATTTGTCCCGATTGTTTGTTTATTGATTTTGGACCCGAATGATTGAATGACCCGATTGTATGACCCGATAAATAATTAATGGACCCGATAGATGAAATCAAATGGATTATTAAAGTTAGGTTATGTCAATAAAAGTCCCATTAGCATGAATTGTGAACTACCGGGAGTTGGTAGACGCTTATGCATTTAATAGTACTATTTGGGGACGATCACCCCAGTTCGCGCCTTGACGGTTGATCCCTGTCGTGCCACATTGATTGGTAAGCGAATTTATGTATGAGAAGATTTCAATAGCGTGACCTTTGTGACGACACGCTACTTTAGATGGGCAAAATTTGTATCGGGTTAGCTACCCGTTGTCGGTTTAGTAAGGTAACAATGTCATGCGGCTTATAATAATCTGAATTAACGAAATACTAATAGACGCTCCGAATTACGATGTATTGCCTGACTAGCAATACAGGGTCATACTATTGATATTATGTTTGTATTTTGGTTTTCATAACCATATTCATATAACGGTTTTTATTTGATTTTATACAACGTCATAAGACATGTTGTATGATGTTTTTACGACATTGGCTCGTATAATGATTTTTACGGCAAATGCCTATATTATGATTTTCGATAAGGATTTGTATAAAATGACTTTGGCTATTTTATGGCCTATCAAAATGATTTGTACAAAATGATTTTCAGTAATACTTTTATATTGATATTATATTGATGGAATTTATTAAACTCTATGAATTCACTCAGCGTTATCGCTGACCCTTTTCTTTTAACATGTTTTATCTCAGGTACTTGAAGGTAATTCTCGGGAAGACGACAAGAATTCATGGCCCGCACTTAAACAATATTTTCCATTCAAAATGCTTTGTAAAACTTTGTATGAAATATAATGACTTGGGACCGATGTAACTTTGATATTTATGAATGGAAATGCTATATTAATAAACGACGTGATTTTTATGCGTTGTCTATGATGTGAGTAATGTGCTATCCCCTAACACCAACTAGTCTTCCGCTGTATTGAGTTGTATAAATTTGGGGGTGTTACAGTTTGGTACCAGAGCTCTCGTTATAGAGAACGAAAGATTTTTAAAACTAAGGTTTTGAATAAAACTTTTCAAAATCTTTTAACTATAAACATTTTTCTAAAAATGTCTAAAAATCTTTTGACTATAACGGTGCCGAAGAATTCCCGAGTTACCGACAAGGCCAGACTGAGAAGTTTTATTTTAATATATATATATATATAACTTGGATTATATATATATGATGTAATTTTATTACATGATTGTTTGATGATTATTTTGATTTTTATACGAGGTATTTATACGACGTAGATTGTCACAAGTAACCCTAAAATCCCCTAGTAAATTAATCGAAGCTATTCTCGTAGGAATTCTAGCTATCCTAGATCTAAACCAAGTTGTGGATGTTTATGATCCCAACAAATGGTTGATATTCGTAGAAATGTAGATATTAGTTGATTGTGATATTAAAGAAGAATTGGCGAGATTAAATCTGATATCGATGTCATGACGATCTTTTCTTATAGAATGGAGTTTGACAAAACGTTACCACCTAGAAAGATGTCATCTGATTCGTTGTCACCCAATTCTTAAATTGAAATCGAAAGGGTGAATGTTGCACTTGAGGCTGTTATTGGAACCATTACCCAAAAGCCTCATGCCACTAGTACCTTTCCGAAAAGTCTAGTTGAATGATCAAGTCATTTCATACTAGTGACTCATTTGATAATTATTGATAAAGGAGATATAGGATTGGAAATTAAGTGTTGTTCATATTGAACTATTATTTCCTTTACAAGGCCGAAGAATAAGGTTGCAAGTATTGGATAATGAGGTAGGATATCGAATTGAGTATAAAAACTGGTTGAAACTTGAATAAATAAATTAAAATTTAACCTGTATGGAATATAAGATTGTTAATAGAAGTCGTTAAGTTTTGCGATTGAATTATGAGGTTTTAAATGATTATTGATTCGTGTTAAGGGTTGTTCCTAGGCCATTGTCCACTAATGAGGATGCCCAGCGTCCAAGAAATTAATTGAAGAAATCTTCTTCTGAATTGAGACCGATGGATCTTCTGGGACATGTGGAACACCTAATGACTATTGTAGATTAGTATTCATTATGGTATCTTTTAAAAATAATCCCTAACTTAACTGTGACATCAGTTGGTAGGATGAGTTCTGAGAATTGTATGACATAGTGACACGTAATGTGTTACGGTACAATTTTGACTTGTTTGTGATTAACGAAAAAGACTACCTTTGATTGCTAAATTCTACATGTATCGATGTTATCTATCTTTTATTGCTTCTTTCTAATGTTCGCATTAGTGATGCAACCATTGAGCAAGTACTCATCTTGAATCGAGTTACATTGTGAATTATTCTTCCTGAGTGCCATCGAGGTCATGAACCTCATGATTATTTGGCTAAGCTCATTTCCTATCATATCATAGTCAGTTCTTGGTGAACAACTTTTCATCACTCTTTTGCAGATCACTAATTGTTTTTATAAGTTAAAACAGTATCATTTGAGAAAAATTGAATTTTCATCACTAAGAGGATTATTCAAAGTGAGATTTATAAGTGATTGTTATCGAAATGAAGTTGTTTATAAAACACCTTGGAAAACTTAATTGTTTTCATAACAAAGAAAATCTTTGTAAACTTATTTTTGATTCTTATTTAAGAATTAAGCATGAAAATGTTTTTGATATATACATGATGATAAAATTTTGACGAACTGAGTATTGCATCGTTAATCTTGAAATTGTATATAGTTGCGCGCCTACATACAATTTGGAATGGACTATGCAAGACTGATTAGTAGTCACCATAAAACTAATGAATAAACACTACATTTTCTTTTGAAGATTGAGAAAGATTAAATTTTATGAGATCTGCAAGAAGTGAAAAATGAGGACATAATGTTAGGGACACCTACATATGTGCCTGTAGAATCTATTCTTCTGAGTTGAATTTACTCATCTGTGGAATTTGTCTTATTTGACAATTGATATTCCGTTCTTGTCCAATTCTTCCGTAGTGAGATTCTTAGGAAAAGTATCTGATTTCCGAGTGTTGATACCCGACTGGATGTATCGACGTTCTTATCATTTCTCTTGATTTGATTTCATTTGAGTGACCTGAGTAACGATCCGAGGAGCTTTCGAATGCGTACTCGAATCATGAAAACATGGGATATATTCAGATTCGTTAAATGTTTTCGTCTGAATCTGATTTGAAATTCTCTCGCGTAGATTATGCGTTGACCTTACTCTTTAGATGGTAGTTGTGTCTCCATATATCCTTGAATTTGTGAAGGATTATGAGTTATTAGTCTTTTGAGAAGTTCACATCTTATCGACGGCAATGAAACTGAAAAGTTGATAATGCCGGTAGAATGGATTGATTGATGATGACATGACTATATTGTCTTAATTGATGGGAACTCGAGTAGAATTCCCCTAAAGAGATAAGATGTTGATTATCAAAAGTGATATAAATAATTATTGGTAGATGACGATATCCTATATTTGGAATTGAAATTATACCGTGAATGGTTGTGAACTAGTCATAGATATTATAATCTAGAAAGAACCTAATATGAAATTATTAAAAGATGTTTTCGTTATCTGAAACTTTAGAAAGTATTTGTTGGTGAATTACCTAGAATTTCGCCATTAAGGCAAGTTGAAATTGGTATTGATTATATTCCCGGTGCTGCACTTGTGGCTTGTGCACTGTACGTCAGCACCATCTGAATTTAAGGAATTACCGTACAACTGAGAGAGTTGTCGGAGAAAGATTTTATTATACCAAGCCTGTCATCCTGAAGAGCTATGGTGTTATCTTTCCTTATATTTATAAGATTACTGTGAACTGAGTAAATTGACAATCGAAAACGATATCCATAACTCGAAATGGAAGATTTGTTCGATCATCTACAAAGTTCTAGCGTATGTTTTAAAGATTTGATCCACGGCATGGTTATTATCAAGTTCGCATCTGCGAGGGAGATTATCTATTCCAATCACTACATCCGGTACTTGTGATGAACATTATGAGTTTCACGTGATGTCGTTTGGATTGACCAATGCACATGTAGCATTTACAAATTTGGTGAATCACGTGTGTAGGCTGTAATTCGATAAATTCATGCTTGTGATCATTAAGGACTATTTGTTTGTTAATACGAATAAGAATGAGTTAATAATTATTTATAGACTGCCCTGAATTGGCCGAACAGTGAAAACCTGAACCTTGAATAATTAACACGTGATTGAAGACTTGAATCTTTACATGATTTAACTATGTGATTAAAAGGATAATGGAATATAAATTGACTCTTCAAAAATTAAGAGCCCTTTTAAGACTTTGGATTTTACCAAAAAGAAATGGAAATATGTTTTGACAAATGTTTTAACAAAGGATTTTAGAGGATTGTTCCCTTATACACAAACCATTTAACTAAACTTCTGTTTAGGGGTAAATGTTTGTGTATACCTCCAGATAACTTAAAAAGGATTGAGGAAAACCATTTAAACCATAACTTGAAATTTGAAACAACAAATTTTGCTTTTTTTTTAACTAAGAAAACTTTGACCAAAATATAAACAAAGATTTCTCGAACATTTACGAATCTTATTAATTATTTTCGATAAATCAACGAAAATCTTGTTAATTAAACTCAAATTTATTTTGAACATTTGATATAATTGGTCGAACTAAGAAATTTAAAACTTTTACGTTTACGCTTCATAAAAATTAACTAATAATTATTTAATTAGTTGTAATAACTATCAACACTTTAAAAACATCAGATTGAGTAAAACAGATAAGGATAATAGTAAAAACGAAACTAAAATATAGAAGATATGAAGAAAGAATTTTGAATAAATACGGTTATGATATTTATTTTATCAGGAAGTTGAACGTAAATACTGACGCATAATATAGAAAGAATATCTGAGTGAATTGTGGACATGATAATTATAACATCATGAGAAGTGAATATAGATACTGACATATTATATAAAAAGGATAAAGAATCAATTAAGATGTATTTCTTGATAATGAAGGTACAAAATAATTTGCCGAACGATATAAAAACAAACAATGTTTGTAAAAAGGATAATATAGATAATAAAAAGGGATTCGCGGCTAATGTGAACCATTAAAATTTAGAAGCCGATAGCGTTAAATATTTTAAAGGCCACTTGTGGTTGCCTAACTATGAAGGATTGTGAGATATAGCTATGTTGGAATTTGTAAGTATAAGTATTATATATGTCATTTTTGACTAAAAGTATCTTTGTCTGAAGAAGTTGTACTAATGGCAATTATGAAGGTAGACATCGCCTCATACATTAGTAAACGTCTAGCTATTGCAAAGGTCATCATCTGAATTTGATTCGATTTGGATCATCGTCGACAGACTGACCAAATCTGCTAATATCATCCCCGTTAATGATAAATGCAAAAGAGTTATGTAAATATAGTGTGCCTGTATCGAACATCTATATCAAGATCCTCGTTTCGCATCAAATTTCTTGAGATTTGCTCAGAAGTCATTGTGAACGAATCTTGATGAGAGTACTATGTACCACCCCAAATCGAAGGGACGAGGTAAAGTAACGATACAAGCAATATAAGTGCTGTTTTATGTTAGAATGATTGACCTTTGGTAATAGACCGTATAATCGCTTTCCTTTGGAAAGATTATCATTGATAATCATCGTGTTAGGATTAAGATCGAATCTTGTTAGGATCTAAATATTAGAGCATCTGTAAGCAGGAGTTGAGATGAAGACTTCCGACATACACCCACTGTGAGTTGGACATGTCTTTTTGGGTTTAAGGTTCCATGTGATGGAAAACCTAACCTTACAGAATACCCGACCCGCGAGATCTGAAATGATTGTTGAAATTAGGATTTGATTATTAACAGCCGGTAGTGGGCAAGAGGTTATGTGAACGTGAAATGTAGATCTTGAAGTGCCAAATGGGTAGCGAAGTTATGCCACAATTTTTAAACTTGGAAAATGAATTCATGATCTGACAAATCATGGGATATAAGTCCCCGTTGTATGGGACCATTGAGATGATATAAAAAGTTGAGATTGAAAGGCATATAAGTTGGATCTACCCTAGGACTTCAAAGACTGCGTAAATTATGTTTCGTATATCGAACTTGATGGAATATCTATCAAGTGAGAATCTGATTATTCTTAGTAGAGCTTAGATCGGCGAAAAGTTGCATTCATCAAAAACCCGTGAACATCATGGATAGAGAAAGTAAGTCAACATTAAGCCTGATCTTATTCCCGTAGTTATGTCTGATGAAACTCGCGTATTATAATGGATTACACTTGTGAGAAAAGACCGAATGTGGAGGAAATACCCACATGGCTTTAACTCTATAAGAAGCGAGTAGTAAGGTAAGATGATCTTTGAGGACAAAGATCATGTTTAGGGGTAAATGCTATGACAATCCGTCAATTTATGGTTGATATTTTATTCTCAAATATTATTTAAAAACATTATTTTAATGTTATAATATGAACTCACATATTTTTGGGAAGAAATTTGGATTTACGTCTTGAAGTAGCATCGACTACGTCTAAACCGGAGGATTCAACGTTACGTGCTTACGTTTACATACACCGTCCTTGGTGACAGACCGACATTTCAAAAAAATAAATTTGTCCGTGAATATTATTTTGGAGTTTTAAATTTGTGTTGGTTCATAAACTCACAAATTTACGAGAATAGATTAGGACTTACGATTTTATTTTAACGTCCTTAACGACTAAACCGGAAACCTTAGGATTACGTATTTACGTTTTCGAACTCCGTTTTTGATGAGACAATTTTTATTGGATTCGTTTTGTGACGTCGATTCATAATTTATAAAAACGTTTTTCGTAAAACGACCCGAGGGCACGCAAATCGAGGAAACTAGAATCGAGGAATACCCGTAAACTAGTGAGATGGGACAAAACACTTTGTCCCACCCCACTAGCAAAATGGGACGGCATAACAAGCCACCACATCACAAGATGTGGCAAGTTTCTAGCTAAACTTACACTTGTCTTAGCTTCACAATGAAGCTACACTTCCACTAACTTCACAAAACCATCAAACCACTCACTTATACCATTTCTCACCATGAAATACCACACACAAACTCTCTCTACTCTCCCAAAAGTGCCGTCCCATATCTCACAAATAAACACCATTTGATCAATTCCAACCACAAAATCATGTGTTATTTACACATATGTTGAAGCTCTCTTGAAGCTCTCTTGAATGGTGGTGATTATAACATCCATGGAGGAGTATTCATGGTCTCATGGGGCTGATTTTTCACAAGGAGTTGATGAAGATTGGAGGTCTTGAAGATGGTCTTGGCTATGCACAAGTTTCTCCATCAAAAATCCATGTTTTGATCAACCTACATCATCATGGTGGTATAAAGATTGTCCTCCTCAACTTCTTGTTATTTTGATTAT
Source organism: Glebionis coronaria (assembly GCA_025667525.1). NCBI lineage: Eukaryota > Viridiplantae > Streptophyta > Magnoliopsida > Asterales > Asteraceae > Glebionis > Glebionis coronaria. The sequence goes on along the minus strand of CM046882.1, from coordinate 195,612,060 downwards.
ATAAACATGTATTTTATTTCCTATTGTATATGTATATGATGATTATATGATGATAAAAATGTTATGTGGGGATTTGGTGTTGATAAACATGATTAAAAAGGTGAAAAACCATAAGAAACAAGGTTAAAATCTTGGTTAAATTTGTTGGCTGTATAAAACAGTAAAAAAACAGGTCATGGACTGATAATATGATGAAGTAGAATCCATTTACAGTAAGATATATGTCTTGTACACATGTGAGAGTTGGCCATGCAATGGAATCATTGTAATGAGTGAGATATGATCAAAACAAGTTTAAGATACAAATCTGAAGTTACTGTTTTGGACGATTTTTAGAAAATATTTAGAAGATGATTCAACAGTAGCAAAGATTTAAATGTAGCACATATCATGTAGTTTATGTGATAAAAATTTGAGCTTCTATCTCCATATAGAACTCAAGATATGGCAGTTTTGGTGAAGATGAAGTTAAAAATCAGATTCTTGGAAATTAAAGAATAATACTATTATATAAGCACTCAAATTTTAATAGTATAAAATATAAATTAAAACCCACTAACTCATGAATTCTATTTATATAAATATATAAAAGGTGTAATAAGTGTATAAATGATAAAAATGGAAACTAGTTAAGTTTTATAAGTTATAAAACTATAAACATGATTTTTACGACTTTTTCGGCTATTGCCGTAAAATTAACGTTTTTGTTAAATAAAACTTAGATGGTTGGACCCGTCTAATGAAAACTTTATAAAACTTATATACTGATATATAGACATGTATAACAAGTAAAAACCGATAAAAACCCGAACTATAGGGCATACGGACATTAACGAGCTAAGTAAACATATTGGACTAATACTTGGGCTAATAATTGGACTAAATAAGATAAACACCCACAAAAAGAACTTATTGGGCTTAACTCATTTGGGCCCAACTTGAAAGTGTATGTACTGATAAAATAAGTACAAAATGGATTAAAATAAGTTAAATAACTTATAATAAGCTTATTGGACTTAAGACACGTAAACGGGTAAAACTAGTAAACTAATATAAAAGTTATCAACATATAACACTAAAATGAGTAAACGAGAATACGTAAACCCAATTGATCATCATATATATATAATCATCATATGTATACATAATTGTTATTTTTATAAAGTCATTGGACATGAGTCTAAGACGAGTATCATTTGTCTAGGTTTCCGTGATTGAAGCACGTACCGTACGTCCGAGTTGCCGATAACCCGCCTTCCCACATCAACGTGAGTTCATAGCCTCGCACTCTTTTAAATGTTTTATAAATGATTTATAAACCCGCGAGGGAGATAACATGTTAGTTTTTATAAAAGTTTGGACACCATTTTTCCCGATTGTTTGTTTATTGATTTTGGACCCGAATGATTGAATGACCCGATTGTATGACCCGATAAATGATTAATGGACCCGATAGATGAAATCAAATGGATTACTAAAGTTAGGTTATGTCACTAAAAGTCCCATTAGCATGAATTGTGAACTACCGGGAGTTGGTAGAAGCTTATGCATTTAATAGTACTATTTGGGGACGATCACCCCAGTTCGCGCCTTGACGGTTGATCCCCGTCGTGCCACATTGATTGGTAAGCGAATTTATGTATGAGAAGATTTCAATAGCGTGACCTTTGTGACGACACACTACTTTAGATGGGCAAAATTTGTATCGGGTTAGCTACCCGTTGTCGGTTTAGTAAGGTAACAATGTCATGTGGCTTATAATAATCCGAATTAACGAAATACTAATAGACGCTCCGAATTACGATGTATTGCCTGACTAGCAATACAGGGTCATACTATTGATATTATGTTTGTATTTTGGTTTTCATAACCATATTCATATAACGGTTTTTATTTGATTTTATACAACGTCATAAGACATGTTGTATGATGTTTTTACGACATTGGCTCGTATAATGATTTTTACGGCAAATGCCTATATTATGATTTTCGATAAGGATTTGTATAAAATGACTTTGGCTATTTTATGGCCTATCAAAACGATTTGTAAAAAATGATTTTCAGTAATACTTTTATACTGATATTATATTGATGGAATTTATTAAACTCTATGAATTCACTCGGCGTTATTGCTGACCCTTTTCTTTTAACATGTTTTATCTCAGGTACTTGAAGGTAATTCTCGGGAAGACGACAAGAATTCATGGCCCGCACTTAAACAATATTTTCCATTCAAAATGCTTTGTAAAACTTTGTATGAAATATAATGACTTGGGACCGATGTAACTTTGATATTTATGAATGGAAATGCTATATTAATAAACGACGCGATTTTTATGCGTTGTCTATGATGTGAGTAATGTGCTATCCCGTAACACCAACTAGTCTTCCGCTGTATTGAGTTGTATAAATTTGGGGGTGTTACACCGTCAATCTGGATTTCACTTGCTTTTCTTATATTGAGCAGACTTTCCTACCATTCAAGACTTATCATCCCGCCTCTCCTTTGTTGATGTCCTCCGGGAACGAGGACAAGGTCTTTGATCCCGGTATTACATTCGAGGCTTCCCTATGGACCATTTATTTCGGGGACGAGTTAGGCTCGTGACTCGGTTAACAAAAACAAGCGCTTTTTGGGAGGCAACCCAATTATCTATCTATTTTCACCATAAGTGTAGGGGGAGCCCCGTGGTATTTCTCGCTTTCTTTCTTATCATGTACAGGGATTAGAGCTTCAAAAACACACTCTTGATGACTTTTGACGAACCGTGATTCCGTGTTCCCTTCTTCCCGGTTCTATCCTAAATTCTTTTCGATTCACTATTTTATATTTCTCAATATTAAAATAGGAATCTCTTTAGTTGTCTCTTCCTTAGCAAGATTGAAACATAGTGCACAATGTCCTAAGTGTAGGGGAGTTTACTCCCACATGCTTAAACATTGAGGACAATGTTTATATTAAGTGTAGGGGGGACTTTTATCGAAGTTAAGTTGCCTTTTCCTTGTATTTGTCCTCATTTTAACCGGAAAATCGATTTTTCGACATTTTTCAAAATTTTTAATCTATTTTGGCCTAGTTGTAGTTCCCTTTATTTTTGCTATTTTTCTCTTATTTTAAGAAAATGGTTTTAACAAGTTTAGTTATCTTAGATATATTAGGCCCGTTGTGAATTTTTTGACTCAACCCGAGATTACTTATCCAAGTTCACTCTAGCTAGTATCCTTAACCGTGTAGACCTTAATTGGTTTATTGGGCTAAGCATCCACGAGTCTCATTCCTTGAGATTTTAAATTGTGGAGAACGAGAAATGATAGAGTTGGTTACAAGTTTGGTATTCTTTCATTAACTTATGTGAGTTAATTATGATCTTTTTCTCCCCTCGCTTGTAAATAAATAAATGCAATAAGTAAGGTCGTACGATTTGAAAAGTTACTTAGCTTCTAGCCCAAGATCATTTAAAAGTTACTGGGTAATGATAAGAGTTCATAGCCAAGGCATAACTTATGAAGCGGGGCGCGAAGATTGGCGAGTCCGAAAAGGCCCTAACAAGGCATGAGGATTCAATTTTATTGCTGAAGATCCAAAGTGATGTGAAAAGTATTATTCCCAAAATCAATATGAAGGATCAAGACTCACGATGAAAAGCAATCAACTCCCATTAAGATCATGGAGAAGTCTATCCGAAAAGACCCTAACAAGGTATGAGGATAAATAGATCCAAGTCCGAAAAGGAGGCGGATCGTTGTATCTCAAAATCCTAATTAGAGATTGAAGAAATAATCATGAAGTCGTGGTCAACAAAGCTGGAGTACCCCTCAAAAGTCTCCAAGTGAAGAAACTTGATGAGATGGCATTTATACATGATCTCATCGTTCTTTTCGGGCTTTAAATGCATAAAAATGTCATAAAATACCATATATATGCTTGTGTTTGTTTACTTGTGTATTTTAGGTATGGATATCGTGAAAAAGACAAAAGATCACAAGATACAAGGAAAAAACGGATACGAGAAACGAAGCCGTACAAAGAACCGGGCCCTAATCATGGAATTCTCAACAAAATACCTTGAAGACTTGAAGACAAACAAGATTGATCCTCATTTATTGAAGAAATGACACTTAAAACCCTTGTATATTAATAATTACAAGTTTGGTCCCTTAAGTTTGTCAAAATTACACAAAAGGTCCTTCAACTTTGAAGAAATGGCAAGATTAGTCCCTCAACAAATCAAAATGTCCAACAATGGTCCCTCATGAAGATTAAGATACATTGAAGACCTTTGAAGATCAACAATGTCCAAGATCAGTCCTTGAAATATCTCAAAATGGCAAATATAACCCTTGAAACACTTTTTATAAAGTTTTGTGCCAAAATTGCCAAGTTGTGAAACGTTGATACAAAGGAAATAGGCGCTGATGGGTTTTTAAACACAAAAGACAAAAGAAAGAAAGAATAAGGGCCAAAGTTGTTAACTTCAAACATTCAAACACGTTTTTGCGCCAAACAACATAACACTCCTACAAAAACGGATCAAAAGGACAACTATTCACCTTTACAGCCCAGATTTTACACAACTTAAAACAAAGGGTAAAATGAAATTACCCAGGCACACGTTTGATTCACACATGCAGGAACCTATCCCACACACAAAACCCTCATCTCCACTCACTATGGACCCCACCCCAATACCCTTTCCACCAATCAGCAAGCAACTTAGCCTCCAAGTCATGTGACGTGTCAAAATCAACAGCTGGCAACGTTTGCTTCATTCCAAAGCTGAAATGAACATCCAGGATCATTTTAAACAGCTCACACCAAGGATTCGTCTAGAAGGACTTAAGGACAAATAGGGAATTTCACATCTAGGGTTTATGAACAGTGTAGCATTGGCATTTGCCTATAAAAAGACTCCTCAACATGTGATAGAGCTTTTGTTCCAGTTTTAGGCTATCAATCTTTGTAATTCCTTTTTAAGTTAAATAAAATTTGAATTTCTGAAATTTGAATTCTCTTTTTGATTTAGTTAAAAGTTTGGTGTTTGAGTAGCCTAATTCTGAGTTCCATTTGATTGTGAAGGCCTTCCTTAATCTTGTGGTTAAGGCACGTCTTGTTTTATAAGGTTTTTAAGGTTTGAAAACCTTGAAATCTTAGGTTCTGATTTTGGTTATTTTGTGTACTAACCCTTGACCATTAGCTATAAGCTCTTACAAGCTTGTTGACACCAAGCTTGTGAAGGGATTAAAGCCCTTGGTTGAGTTGTTTGCTATTTGTGTTGAAGACATCAAGTCCTTGAGGTTCTACTTTGAACCATCAACCAAGGCAGTGTTGCATCACCTTTGTTGAAGTACCTTGGTCTTGTTCTAGTTGTTGAACAAGGTCCAAGGAGCATTGCTGGCCTTCCTAGGATGTTGTGGAAGGCAGGTATAATCCCTTGTTAAGATTCCCCTAAAAATTTCATGTTTATGACTGTTTTTGATTTGGTGCTTTGATTTTGAGTATTGGTGTTTGTGCTGGTGATTTTTGAGTTTGATTGTGTTATTTGCTATCGTTTAAGTGTTTTTGATCATTTAAATCAGTAGGTTATTAGTTAAAATCAGAAGTTTGTATGATAAGTGCTTGATTAAGGGTTGTTTGGGATTACTGCATAAGTCTGTCAACGTCTGATTTGTTCCTGTCAGCGTTTGATTTAAACTTGTCAGCGTTTGTTAAGTGCTTGTGTGTTGTACGCAAGTATTGGTATCTGCTATTTGGGAGTATTTGTGCATCTGTTTGCAGGTTTTGTGGGCTTAAACACATTGATTCATAAATTGGCTCTAAAATCTTCATAACTTGGTAAAATTGGCTAGGATTTTGAGGACACCTAGATCTAAGCATAGGTTAAGGGTAACTAGTGCTAAATCATAGTTAATCACACCAGGGTAGAGGGATTTGAGGCTTGAAATTGGATCAAGTGTCAAGTATATCAACAAACTTGTTTCTGCATATGTTCATGTTCATCAGTAACTTCTAGTGCTTTGATCTTGTTGATTTCTTTGATTCAGTGTTTGATTCTTGTTGCATTGTGATTTTTTTTAGCATTAGGATTGTTGTATTGCTGCTTGGTTCTTATTTGTTTGTAGCTTGTGTTTGGTATTTGGCTATTTGGATTGCTTTGCTCATAGCTTATAAGCTCACTGGCTTATTGGCTTATTTGTGCCAAAATACATCAAGTTTACCCAACTGGTAAGCTTTAATTCACAAGGTTTGCACTCAAACCTTGACCAGCAGGGTGAAAAACAAGTTCTCACACTTCTTTAAGTCTGTCAGCGCCTACTTTGTTCTTATCAGCGTTTGATTTCAACCTGTCAGCGTTTGACTTCTTGGGCCCAAAAGCCCATTTGTGTGGACTGTATTTGGATTTGGCCCATTAGGGGTATTTTGGTAATTTCACTTTCATTTTCTGATTATTATAAACTAGTTTGCAAGTTTTTAGAATTTTTTTATAATTTTTGGATTTTTAATATTATTTTATTATTATTTTTAAAATTTCACTTTTTCCAACTTTTTACATTTTTCTTAGGTTAATTACATTAAAATAGGAATTTAGCAACTTTTAGAATAATTTTATCACTTATAGATTAATTTTTATAATTATTTGAAGTTTTAATAGTTTTTAATTCTAGTTTTTATTAATTTTAAAATTTCTAAAAATAGTTTTTAATCTTTTTAGGTTATTTTAGAGGGTTATCAATTGAAAAATCTTTATTTGGGCTTTTTGATAATTTATTTGATTTTTAGGGCTTTAATTAGCATTTAAAAATTGAATATTTAATTTTTTAAAAGGTTTGAAAAAGTTTTGATAATTGGTAAACTCTTAGTTTATTATTTTTGATTTTTGGTGAATTTTTGGTAATTTTTAGAATTTATTTTATTTTTGGTGATTTTTTAGGTTCTACGTCTTAACTTTCTAATAGTGATCTTTAGTTAATTTTTATTTTTTACGACTTCGTCATTTTCTCTTCTAAACCCCCTTCTAAACCAATCATTAATCACAAACATTTGGCAAGTTTTTCACACACATATAGCTCCTTGGGAAACGAACTTACACACCATCAAGGGTCATTAGTGTTGATTTTTTTTCCTAAAGTCATCACTCGATACTTACCGCTCATTTACGCTCTTTTGTTCTCCTAAACAAGAGGTGTAATTTACCTACATCAATTTTGGCGCCGCTGCCGGGGAGGTGTGTCGTGATTAATTTGCATTGTTGTTTTTAATATTAACCAAATAGTATTTGTATTAGTAGAACTCTACTAATACGTATTATCGGTTTTCTTGGTTTTTCTTGTACAAATATTATTAATATATTGTATTAAGTATCACAATAAATTTACAATATCTCGAAAAGTGTGAAAACACAACCTTAATTGGGATTTGATCTCATAATTATTGTATTCGAATCTCAAACAAAAAGAAAAAGGCAAAAATAGATAAATACTTTCGTGAAGCTCGATTTTGAAAAATACAAACTATAAGGTGGGTATAAGGCGGGTATTATAAAATATACCCTAAGGAAAAAGGCTCTTAAGTGCTTCGCGCCGCCTCGTTTCCCCGCTTGCTTGTGAGTATTTTGAGATTGAAGGCTAATCGAGGGTTTTGCCGCCCAAAGTATTATTACGTATAATATATTTGCTTGGTTTTCTTTGTGATTAAACCCTCTTGAACAATTTGCTTTTCACCAAAGTTCTAAAGTAATTCGAAGGCGTTCACTCCACGTGATCGTTTTCATTCCTTTGAGGCTTCTTTAATCAAGAGTTTGATTCGAGGAGATATTTTGTAGATTGTTGTCTACGAAGATACACCAAAATCCAAAAAAATTAAATATCATCAAAAACACAAAAAAGTTGAAAATTCACAAAACAACCAAAAAGAATCTTCTTTGCTCACCTCCCATTCTTCGTGAAGTTTATGATCACTCGTAATCAAGCAAAACGAGCTCGTAAACGACTTCAAAAGCAAGCCAATCAAGAGACGTTGATTGTTGAAGAACCTCCAATTGTTGAACCTATTGTAGAACAAGAAGTCGTCATGGCTAATCGTACTATGATGGAGTTGCTACAAGCACCCACCTAGGGTTTTGGAGAGGCTATTGTGATTCCCGCCATCCTTGCGGAGAATTTCGAGATTAAGACGGGTTTAATGTCAATGTTGCAAGCAAATAAGTTTAGAGGTCACGAGAAAGACAACCCGCATTACCACATAAGGAATTTTAACCGTCTCACTGCCACTAGCAAATTTAAGGATGTTCCATATGACGCCATTAAGATGATGTTGTTTCAATACTCGTTGGATGGACCCACAAAAATATGGTTCGAGAAAGAACCGCCAAATTCGATTTTGACATGGGCCGATCTCGTTTCTAAGTTTGTGAACAAGTTTTTTCCACCATCTAAAACAACACACTTAAAAAAATGAGATTTCACGATTTGTGCAAAGAAATAATGAAAGTTTTTCAATGGCATGGGAACGCTTTAAAGAAATGTTACATGAATGTCCACACCATGATTTTACGGAATTGCATCAAGTGGATACTTTTTATAATGGGCTTAATGATCATGAACGAGATTATTTGAATGCCGCCGCGGGTGGTAATTTTTTGTGCAAGACGACAAATGAGGCTTTACAAATCATTGAAAATAGATCTAAGGTTTATAACCCTCGTAACACACCGAGTGTTGCCAATATGGGTTCGTCATCTTCGTCACAATCGTCTCGTAGCATTAATGCCTTACATGATGAAGCTAATGAGGAAAATCGGTTTTTTGATAGATTTGCTAATCTAATGTCCCATTGGAAGGCTCAAGAAGCTTCCAATTCCGCTTCGGTTAAAGCGGTTGCTAAGAGTTGTTTATCTTGTGGGGGAGCTCATGATCTTTCCGAGTGCATTACCGCGGATGGTAACACTTCGAGTGCTTATGTAGCAACGGGAACTTACAACCAAAACGGTCAAGGTTCCCGTCCAAATCAAGCTCCACCAAACCAAAATGTTAACAATTATCGAAACAACAACCAAGGTAATTACCAAGGCAACACACGCAATTTCAACAAAGGGAATTATCAAAGTGGGAATGGACAAATCTCTAATCAAAATCAAAACCGTGATTTTCAAAACACTACACAAGGTTTTCAAAATGCTCACACTAAAAATTTGCAAGGAGAATTTTTGGATTATGCTAAAGCAAATGATGCTAAATTTGATAACATGCAACGTGAGATGATTAGCTTAAGATCCGAGTTGAAAAATGAGCTTAAAAATGAACTTGCTAATGAACTTAAAACTCATGCAAACAAAATGGAAGGAAATGTCCAACGTCTTCAACAAAATCAACAAAAGATGGAATTAGGACAACATGAGATTAAGCAAGAGTTATTAAAAGCGGATGCTAGGCAATCAAAATTTGAGGACCGAATGGCTAAAATGTTTGAAGCAATCATGTGTAAGCCCTCTTCTTCGGGTGGTCTTCCTAGTGATACCATTAACAACCCGAGGGGAGAATTGAAGGTTGTTACTACACGAAGTGGTAAAACTTTCAAGGAACCAATCTCTCGTTCAAGTACTTCTAAGGAGAAGGAAATCGAGAAAGAACCCGAGGTGATGGTCGAAAAGGAGCACATTACAATCCCACGAAGTACCGCTCAAACCACACCTACGGTTAAACCAATACCAATTGTGGAACCCGAGTTTCCAAGGCCGTTGCCTAATGACCAACCCACACCACCTTTACCTTACCCTTCGAGACGAAACAAAGAGAAAGCACAAGAACGAAACAATTATCAATTTGAGCTATTTATGAAAATGTTTCGTGATTTACATTTTAACATAAGTTTTGCCGACGCTCTTATCATGATGCCTCGATTCGCCGCAAACTTCAAAAGTATGCTAAACAACAAAGAGAAGTTACAACAATCGTCTAGTTGTTCATCGGTTTTTCTTAGCCGCATACCACAAAAAGTCGGTGATCCCGGTAAATTTTTGATTCCGTGTGCTATTCAAGATATGGAGGAATGCTACGCCTTGGCCGATCTTGGTGCTAGTATTAATTTAATGCCTCTCGAGATTTTCAAATCGCTTTCTCTTCCGGCTCTTACTCCTTCGAACATGTCTATCGAAATGGCCGATCATTCTACGATTTTAGCATGTGGAGTAGCCGAGGACGTTTTCGTTAAAGTCGGAAAGTTTTACTATCCCGTTGACTTTATCTTTGTAGACATTCCTATCGATCGAAAATTTCCTCTCATTTTGGGTCGTTCATTTTTGGATACATCAAGAGCTCTTATCGATGTTCATGCTCGAAAAATCACCCTTCGTTTCAATGAGGAAGAACTCGTCATCAATGCAACACAAAACTCCAATCTTTCTCATGTCTATTCTATTGCAACTTTAAACCATGGTGACTCAACCAATGTCGTTTGCAAAGAATTTTCGCCAAGAGTTTTAGGAAATGTCGCCAAAAACAATTTACCATTTCCTCCGCCGGTGGAGGTTATGAGTGTAAAGCCTACAAAGAAGAAACCATCAATACTTGAATCGAAAAATCCTTCACCTAACCTCATTCATTCATTCTTAAAAAGTGTTGATAAGTTGCCGGTTTCTACGAAAGATCTTTCGGATGATGAATATGTAGACCCCGATGGGGAGGTTTTCTTCGTCGATAAACGTTTTGAGAACTTGCCACCACCAAAACCAAAACGGTTTCAAAATGTGAGAATTTTTAGTGTAACTAACATCGTCTTAGAAACACCAAACATTTTCGACATAATCAAAAAGGGTTTTCATAAGGAGAGTTCAAAAGATAAAAAAAGAAAAGATTTTAAATATGATTTAATTGATTTTTCTACAAATCTAACTCCGTCATCACCACGTGTTTTGAGTGCTACAAGCTCGTCTACTCCTTTTGACGATGCTTTGTGTGGTTCTAGTATGGGGGAAGCCCCTTATGTTCCCTCATCCTTGTCCACCGAGGACGAGATATTCGATCCCGGAATTTCATGTAAAGGGAAATCTCGGTCTTCCACCGATGCAATAAATGGAAAATCTTTCTATTTGCTTGGTGCGAGTCTACCTCGAGTAGCTCGAAAGTTTGTCTTACCAATTGTCCAACCCTTCTACTTCTCATCTATTTTCTTCAAACTCTTTGAGTTTATGGCACGTGTTGAAGTGGCGTTAATTTGTTTTTCCAATGAAAACGAGAACGCCATTTTCGACCCCGGTATTTTGCATCATCTAAGGACTTAGTCCTTTATACCGGTTGCTTTTTGGGCCTTGTTTATCATGTAAGCCCCAATAAAAATTGACCATACCATGATTTTCCCCAAATGTTCACATTTTGAGGTGATCGAGTCGAGCTCATGACTCGGTAATCAAAAAAGAGGTGCCTCGTGGGGGAGATCCCATGCTTATCTTTATGCTCACTATTCACTAATAAGGGGACTTGTACCCTTCCAACTCGTTGTCTCGTGGTTGTTTGTGATTGTGTTATCTAGATCATCATCATCAACATCTACAATTGAAGACTCTCGTGTTCGTTTACGTGAGCCTCCATCGTTCGTTTGAAGAAGTTTTTTTTTCACGATTCCATGACATATCCTTTATTGTTCTAACAATTATCTTTTAGCATAATTAATAAACGGCTTAAGATATATTGTTGATCACCCTTTCCATGCTAGATCCTAAGCATTCGACTCTTCGTCTCTAGTATGGGGGTGCTCCACCTTTAGACTCGAAACATTGAGGACAATGTTTACTTTTAGTATGGGGGGGTGAATAGGTACTTGCTTTGCTTCGCCCTCACACTTTCCAATTTTCAATGTTTTGTTTTGCTAATAAGGCTAAAAATGGCCAAATTTTAAAATTTTTCTTAGTTTTCATAAGTGTTTTTAAGACACGAATGTATATTTTCCGATGGGTAGAATAAGAGTTAATTTTTGACTTGATGGGCATTTGGAGCCATTTACATTCCTTAACTCGCTCAATTCAAGTTTTGCTAGACTTTTATATAGGGAGCTTTAAAACGCGAAAGTCTTAATTCATACGAGTTAAGAACAAGAACTTTTCGCAAGTTCCTATAATTGATTCTAGAAAGTCACTTATCAAGGGAACTATAAAACGCATTCTCTAAACTTGAAAAAGTCGAAGAAAGTGCAAGATCCTATAGGTGGCTTTACCCAAAACTTTGATTTGATATAGTCTTAATGAAAGCTAATCCAAATTTGGCTTAATTTTGACTTGCATGGCTAAGTATTCACGAGTCTCTTTAATTAGAGATCTTTATATAGTGAAGAACAAGAAATGATAGAGTTAGACAAGTGATCATGCTAAACGTAGAACATGATAGTGTTCTTTCAAAAACTCATATGTTTTTAATTGTGGCTTTTTCTTCCCGTAAGATCAATGCATTAGGAATAAATCATAATTGCAATAAGTAAGGTCGTACGATTTGAAAGGTTACTTAGCCTCTAGCGCAAGATCGTTTAAAAGTTGCTCGGGGTTGAATAGAGTTCATAGCCAAGGCATAACTTATTGAAGCGGGACGCGAAGATTGGCGATCATCCAAAAAGGCCCTAACAAGGCATGAGGAGCTCTATTTTTGCTAAAGATCCAAAGATGATGTGAAGTATCATTATTCCTAAATCAATATGAAGGATCGAGACACACGACGAGAAGCAATTACTCCCCTAAAGAATGGAGAAAGTCTATCCAAAAAGACCCTAACAAGGTATGAGGATAAATATATCCAAGTCCGAAAAGGAGGCGGATCGTTGTATATCAAAATCCAAAGTAAAGATTGAAGAAAAAATGATGAAGTCGTGGTCCTATATGAAGAATCTCTCAAAAACGTCAAGTGAAGAAATTCCAAATATATGAAGAGAAGACCATAATTTCAAGAACGTCTTCCCAAGATTTGAAGTATGAAGTACATGCCAAATATCGGTCCGAGAAAGGTCTCAAATCGTGAAACGAGTTATGCCAAGATATGAACTTAAAGAGATACACGAGAAGCCGTTTTAAAAGATTTTGTCCTTCGGCTAACTATCGATCAAATCGTGCTACTTTGCTTTCGGACTAATGACTACTCAAATAAGTCAAAATGAATCACTTGTGATCCATGACAAATAGATAAAAAATGCTAGTAACCCATTTCCTTTTATAATAACTAGGATTGCGGGGAGAAAAAGTATTACACAATTTGTACGTATGAGTAGTGTTAGCATTGTGACTTGTACCAACAATGATCTTGTTTTTGCACTTAGCATGGAATGTATGACAATCAAGGATGACGAAGTTTACTCTAAGGGACATTAACTTGTTTCTATTCTTTGACCCTAAAAGTCACTTTTCGTGATGAAAATCATACATTATGTCTTTACACATCATCGTAGTATGTTGCAAGTCTTTTAATCTTTAATAAAGGTTAATAAATTTGAACTTTGGTGATGCTTAGATACTTTATTCTAGCATTGCGTGAGGGCACGGCAATGGCTTAGTATGGGGGAGTGATAAGATGGCATTTATACATGATCTCATCGTTCTTTTCGGGCTTTAAATGCATAAAAATGTCATAAAATACCATATATATATGCTTGTGTTTGTTTACTTGTGTATTTTAGGTATGGATATCGTGAAAAAGACAAAAGATCACAAGATACAAGGAAAAAACGGACACGAGAAACGAAGCCGTACAAAGAACCGGGCCCTAATCATGGAATTCTCAACAAAATACCTTGAAGACTTGAAGACAAACAAGATTGATCCTCATTTATTGAAGAAATGACACTTAAAACCCTTTTATATTAATAATTACAAGTTTGGTCCCTTAAGTTTGTCAAAATTACACAAAAGGTCCTTCAACTTTGAAGAAATGGCAAGATTAGTCCCTCAACAAATCAAAATTGCCAACAATGGTCCCTCATGAAAATTAAGATACATTGAAGACCTTTGAAGATCAACAATGTCCAAGATCAGTCCTTGAAATATCTCAAAATGGCAAATATAACCCTTGAAACACTTTTTATAAAGTTTTGTGCCAAAATTGCCAAGTTGTGAAACGTTGATACAAAGGAAATAGGCGCTGATGGGTTTTTAAACACAAAAGACAAAAGAAAGAAAGAATAAGGGCCAAAGCTGTTAACTTCAAACATTCAAACACGTTTTTGCGCCAAACAACATAACACTCCTACAAAAACGGATCAAAAGGACAACTATTCACCTTTACAGCCCAGATTTTACACAACTTAAAACAAAGGGTAAAATGAAATTACCCAGGCACACGTTTGATTCACACATGCAGGAACCTATCCCACACACAAAACCCTCATCTCCACTCACTATGGACCCCACCCCAATACCCTTTCCACCAATCAGCAAGCAACTTAGCCTCCAAGTCATGTGACGTGTCAAAATCAACAGCTGACAACGTTTGCTTCATTCCAAAGCTGAAATGAACATCCAGGATCATTTTAAACAGCTCACACCAAGGATTCGTCTAGAAGGACTTAAGGACAAATAGGGAATTTCACATCTATGGTTTATGAACAGTGTAGCATTGGCATTTGCCTATAAAAAGACTCCTCAACATGTGAGAGAGCTTTTGTTCTAGTTTTAGGCTATCAATCTTTGTAATTCCTTTTTAAGTTAAATAAAATTTGAATTTCTGAAATTTGAATTCTCTTTTTGATTTAGTTAAAAGTTTGGTGTTTTAGTAGCCTAATTCTGAGTTCCATTTGATTGTGAAGGCCTTCCTTAATCTTGTGGTTAAGGCACGTCTTGTTTTATAAGGTTTTTAAGGTTTGAAAACCTTGAAATCTTAGGTTCTGATTTTGGTTATTTTGTGTACTAACCCTTGACCATTAGCTATAAGCTCTTACAAGCTTGTTGACACCAAGCTTGTGAAGGGATTAAAGCCCTTGGTTGAGTTGTTTGCTATTTGTGTTGAAGACATCAAGTCCTTGAGGTTCTACTTTGAACCATCAACCAAGGCAGTGTTGCATCACCTTTGTTGAAGTACCTTGGTCTTGTTCTAGTTGTTGAACAAGGTCCAAGGAGCATTGCTGGCCTTCCTAGGATGTTGTGGAAGGCAGGTATAATCCCTTGTTAAGATTCCCCTAAAAATTTCATGTTTATGACTGTTTTTGATTTGGTGCTTTGATTTTGAGTATTGGTGTTTGTGCTGGTGATTTTTGAGTTTGATTGTGTTATTTGCTATCGTTTAAGTGTTTTTGATCATTTAAATCAGTAGGTTATTAGTTAAAATCAGAAGTTTGTATGATAAGTGCTTGATTAAGGGTTGTTTGGGATTACTGCATAAGTTTGTCAACGTCTGATTTGTTCCTGTCAGCGTTTGATTTAAACTTGTCAGCGTTTGTTAAGTGCTTGTGTGTTGTACGCAAGTATTGGTATCTGCTATTTGGGAGTATTTGTGCATCTGTTTGCAGGTTTTGTGGGCTTAAACACATTGATTCATAAATTGGCTCTAAAATCTTCATAACTTGGTAAAATTGGCTAGGATTTTGAGGACACCTAGATCTAAGCATAGGTTAAGGGTAACTAGTGCTAAATCATAGTTAATCACACCAGGGTAGAGGGATTTGAGGCTTGAAATTGGATCAAGTGTCAAGTATATCAGCAAACTTGTTTCTGCATATGTTCATGTTCATCAGTAACTTCTAGTGCTTTGATCTTGTTGATTTCTTTGATTCAGTGTTTGATTCTTGTTGCATTGTGATTTTTTTTAGCATTAGGATTGTTGTATTGCTGCTTGGTTCTTATTTGTTTGTAGCTTGTGTTTGGTATTTGGCTATTTGGATTGCTTTGCTCATAGCTTATAAGCTCACTGGCTTATTGGCTTATTTGTGCCAAAATACATCAAGTTTACCCAACTGGTAAGCTTTAATTCACAAGGTTTGCACTCAAACCTTGACCAGCAGGGTGAAAAACAAGTTCTCACACTTCTTTAAGTCTGTCAGCGCCTACTTTGTTTTTATCAGCGTTTGATTTCAACCTGTCAGCGTTTGACTTCTTGGGCCCAAAAGCCCATTTGTGTGGACTGTATTTGGATTTGGCCCATTAGGGGTATTTTGGTAATTTCACTTTCATTTTCTGATTATTATAAACTAGTTTGCAAGTTTTTAGAATTTTTTATAATTTTTGGATTTTTAATATTATTTTATTATTATTTTATTATAATTTTTAAAATTTCACTTTTTCCAACTTTTTACATTTTTCTTAGGTTAATTACATTAAAATAGGAATTTAGCAACTTTTAGAATAATTTTATCACTTATAGATTAATTTTTATAATTATTTGAAGTTTTAATAGTTTTTAATTCTAGTTTTTATTAATTTTAAAATTTCTAAAAATAGTTTTTAATCTTTTTAGGTCATTTTAGAGGGTTATCAATTGAAAAATCTTTATTTGGGCTTTTTGATAATTTATTTGATTTTTAGGGCTTTAATTAGCATTTAAAAATTGAATATTTAATTATTTAAAAGGTTTAAAAAAGTTTTGATAATTGGTAAACTCTTAGTTTATTATTTTTTATTTTTGGTGAATTTTTGGTAATTTTTAGAATTTATTTTATTTTTGGTGATTTTTTAGGTTCTACGTCTTAACTTTCTAATAGTGATTTTTAGTTAATTTTTATTTTTTACGACTTCGTCATTTTCTCTTCTAAACCCCCTTCTAAACCAATCATTAATCACAAACATTTGGCAAGTTTTTCACACACATATACCTCCTTGGGAAACGAACTTACACACCATCAAGGGTCATTAGTGTTGATTTTTTTTCCTAAAGTCATCACTCGATACTTACCGCTCATTTACGCTCTTTTGTTCTCCTAAACAAGAGGTGTAATTTATCTATATCAAAACTCTATAACGAAGAGAAGACCATTATCTCAAAAACGTCTCTCGAAGATATGAAGTATGAAGTACATGCCAAATATCGGCCCGAGAAAGGTCTCAAATCGTGAACCAAGTTATGCCAAGATATGAACTTTTTGATATCCCGAGAAGCAGTTTTAAGAGATTTTTTCCTTTAGCTAACTATTGATCAAATCGTCCTACTTTTCTTTCAGCCTAAATAAGTTATCGAAATAAGTCAACAATGCATCCTCGTGATCATTAAAGACATCAATAAAATATAAGACATACTCGTAGGAATAAGGGAGTTTAAGTGATTAATTGAACCACATGAGTAAATGTTTGTTATGCTAACTTGTACTAACAATGATCTTGTTTTTAAGCTTGGCATGGGGAACGTGAAACTTGAGGGTGATGAACATTCATGACACACAAGCCCTAATGTAAGTCTTAGATTTCTTTACAAGTTTCTTCCTTGTTGCATCTTGTTATTTTCTATCTTTTTGATTTTCCTTAGTTGTTTAATAAAGGCCAAGGTAGGTTGATTATGATGGAAAATGTAAAACGTGCTTTGTAACTAATGCATTGCATGAGGACATTGCAATGGTTAAGTGTAGGGGATTTGATAGGTGTGAAAACACCCATCCTTTTTACCACCTAATTACAATAATAACCGAGCCAAAACGTGTATTTTATGTCATTTATGTCGGAATTATGCGTGGTTTGTGTTTTTGTTGTGATTTAGGACGAAAAAGTGAAAAGTGGAGAAAACACGGCATTCAAGGGCTTTTATCGAAGAAAAAGACGAAAGATGAAGTCGAAAGATCAAGAGTGGAAAAAAAGAACGGAAGTCCAAGACCAATTCTGAAGATTTATCGAAGAATACGTCAAAAGACGGAAGTTTACTATAAGCCGAAGAACTCAAATCTTATTTATGAAGAAATGTCGAGACGAGTTCAAAGAAATCCCGAGAGAAAGTCATTAAGTCCAAGATTAACAAAAGATTGAGAAGAAAAGGACTTAAGTGTGCAATTAAGGAAAAGAGGAAAGAGGGAGGAAGCTTCCTAAGCTCCTCCCTAATCACCCCTATATATAGTTTGATCCCATTTCATTTTCATGTTGTTGGGTGGCTTGACAAACCACCCCTTCCACCATTTTTCATTCCTTGTTATTTTTATTGTATTTACACCTTTAATTTCTTTCCTTTAATTCAAGTAAGTGTTTTTAATTTTGTTATCTTAAATCTTCTTTACCTTTGATCAAGCTTTTAATCTTTCATCTCTTTCTACCTTTCTTTGATTCTAGTTTACTTTTGGTGCGAATTACTTATGATCCGTGTTGTTCATTAATGTTTCGTGCTTAAAAAGTTCATCTTTTTATGGTTTGATTTAAAAGTTTGTTTATTTTAAGTTTAGAAAAGTTGTTATTTGTGCTTATTGGTTCGTTTTATTATTGATTCGTTCTAGTTTTAGAGATTAGCTTATTCTTATAGCTTATTTTCTTTGCTTATTTCGAATCACACGCAAATCGGAAAGGGAAAACCCCTTTCCGATCATCACTTTTCGACCAGCCACCTCATCCCGGTCATCTTGATTGGAAAAGGGTTTTACATTCCTTTTATACATTCCTTTTACCTTCTGATCATCTTGATTGGAAAAGGGTTTTACATTCCTATCAGCATTCCTATCAGCATTCCTATCAGCATTCCTATCAGCATTCCTATTAGCATTGCTATCAGCATTCCTATCAGCATTCCTATCAGCATTCCTTTTAGCATTCCTTTTACATTCCTATCAGCATTCCTATCAGCATTCCTATCAGCATTCCTATCAGCATTCCTATTAGCATTCCTATCAGCATTCCTATTAGCATTCCTATCAGCATTCCTATCAGCATTCCTATCAGCATTCCTATCAGCATTCCTTTTACATTCCTTTCGTATTCCTTTTGCATTCCTTTTACTTATCGCAATTTACATTTTCATTTTACTTAGTACTAGATAACCAAACCATTTTCATTTCCACCAAGAACAACTGAGTCGCACTTTGAACCGGAAATCAATTCGATTAGACACCGAGAAAACGAACTTTTTCAACTAGCAAAACCTTACATTAAAATGGCGCCGCTGTCGGCTCTTTTCGTGAGGATCTACGGTTTTTTGTGAGAGACGCGTTGGCTTTTGGGATCCGTTCACTTGTGAACGTTATTTTTTCGAGTCAAAAATTTTCAAAAAAAAAAAAAAAATCCTAAAACATTTGAAAAATCTTAAAAAGCATTTCTTTTTCAAAGTTTTGCACCAAAAATATTCTTCTTGCTTGTCTATTTTTCTTCATGGATTCGTCTTGTGTACGGTGTGGGAGACCATGGCATGGTTTTCAAACATGTCAATGGTGTACTTGTGAGCGGTGTGGTTCTGATATCGACGATACACAATTTGGATTTTGTCAATTTTGCAATTCAACAAATTCGTACTTCTCCTCTTACAATACTTTCTCACCCTCTCCCGTCTATGACGATCCTTATCCTCAAAATGCACCGGATTTTTTTCCATCCCCGTGGTGCTATAAGTGTGGGGGTCCTCACGAAAGTTTTCACTGTCTTACGGGGGATCAAAATTACTATAATTATACCCCTTCCAGTTTTGACCAACCCCTGCAATACCCAATTGATCATCAGCCTCGTCACGGGATGAGTTACCAAGAACCAATTGACGATCTTGCTACAGCCTTTCAAGAACAAAGAAACGATCTTGCTACAGCTTTTCAAGAACAAACGAAAGAGCTTTTACACACGCTGCAAACTTGTATGGAGTCATTTTTACAGCAGCAAGATCAGACGAATACTCATATCCCTGAGCTTATTATTAGCCCTTTAGGTATTGAGGAGAGCGATGACGATATTGAGGTTATTTTCGACGAGGAGGAATTTCTAAAGCAACGTAAGACTTCTCCCATTCCTCCTTCGTCTATTGCTATCACACCCGAGGAGCCCGTTGGCTCTCTCATCATGGAGGATGAGCATCTTGACGTTATCTCGGCAACTGAATCGGACAAACTCCTAAAGTCTAGTGTCGAGGAACTTGTCGTCATCCCAAGTGAGCCCGCGGGTATTCCGGAAAATCTGTGTGATGTGCCGACTTTTGCGGAGCTTACGGACAAGTTTGCTTCGCTAGTCAATGATCACATACTCACAACTCCACATGCGATATTTGATCCTCCCAACAAGAGTTCAACATGTGGTGAGTATGATCATTTCGTCTTCGAGCCCGAGATTGAGAAAATTATCGACCGAGAGCTAGCTCTTTTACCTCCGCTTTCTCCTACAAGCGAGGTCGATTTTTCCAACACCGATGCCGAACTTGATGAGTTGGAACGTCTTATTTTCCATAATAATGACGAACCAACTCACTTGACCAATCATCCTATTCTCGAGGAGTTACCTAATCAACACTCCTCTTATGAGAATTACGTTTACCACATTCGTGAGGATTTACCTTATCAACAATCCCCACAAATGAATGATGGTTTCGTACTTGATCGTGATCTTTTCAAACGAGTTTCTAAACTCTTTATCTACGAGGATATCGACAAGATCTACTTTCATGAGGATAAATGCTTTGACCCGGGAGGTGACATGGACCATTCTATGATTGATAATTTTACGGATTTTCCAATTGGTCTGCATCCATTGTCTTTGGAGGATGACAATGTGATTCCCTTACCCACCCCACCTCCCGTCAATCTGGATTTCACTTGCTTTTCTTATATTGAGCATACTTTCCTACCATTCAAGACTTATCCTCCCGCCTCTCCTTTGTTGATGTCCTCCGGGAACGAGGACAAGGTCTTTGATCCCGGTATCACATTCGAGGCTTCCCCATGGACCATTTAATTCGGGGACGAGTCAGGCTCGTGACTCGGTTAACAAAAACAAGCGCTTTTTGGGAGGCAACCCAATTATCTATCTATTTTCACCATAAGTGTAGGGGCGAGCCCCGTGGTATTTCTTGCTTTCTTTCTTATCATGTGCAGGGATTAGAGCTTCAAAAACACACTCTTGATGACTTTTGACGAACCGTGATTCCGTGTTCCCTTCTTCCCGGTTCTATCCTAAACTCTTTTCGATTCACTATTTTATATTTCTCAATATTAAAATAGGAATCTCTTTAGTTGTCTCTTCCTTAGCAAGATTTAAACAAAGTGCACAATGTCCTAAGTGTAGGGGAGTTTACTCCCACATGCTTAAACATTGAGGACAATGTTTATATTAAGTGTAGGGGGGACTTCTATCGAAGTTAAGTGGCCTTTTCCTTGTATTTGTCCTCATTTTAACCGGAAATCGATTTTTCGACATTTTTCAAAATTTTTAATCTATTTTGGCCTAGTTGTAGTTCCCTTTATTTTTGCTATTTTTCTCTTATTTTAATAAAATGGTTTTAACAAGTTTAGATATCTTAGATATATTAGGCCCGTTGTGAATTTTTTTGACTCAACCCAAGTTTACTTATCCAAGTTCACTCTAGCTAGTATCCTTAACCGTGTAGACCTTAATTGGTTTATTGGGCTAAGCATCCACGAGTCTCATTCCTTGAGATTTTAAATTGTGGAGAACGAGAAATGATAGAGTTGGTTACAAGTTTGGTATTCTTTCATTAACTTATGTGAGTTAATTATGATCTTTTTCTCCCCTCGCTTGTAAATAAATAAATGCAATAAGTAAGGTCGTACGATTTGAAAAGTAACTTAGCTTCTAGCCCAAGATCGTTTAAAAGTTGCTCGGTAATGATAAGAGTTCATAGCCAAGGCATAACTTATAAAGCGGGGCGCGAAGATTGGCGATTCCGAAAAGGCCCTAACAAGGCATGAGGATTCAATTTTATTGTTGAAGATCCAAAGTGATGTGAAAAGCATTATTCCCAAAATCAATATGAAGGATCAAGACTCACGACGAAAAGCAATCAACTCCAATAAAGATCATGGAGAAGTCTATCCGAAAAGACCCTAACAAGGTATGAGGATAAATAGATCCATGTCCTAAAAGGAGGCGGATCGTTGTATCTCAAAATCCCAATTAGAGATTGAAGAAATAATCATGAAGTCGTGGTCAACAAAGCTGGAGTACCCCTCAAAAGTCTCCAAGTGAAGAAACTCTATAACGAAGAGAAGACCATTATCTCAAAAACGTCTCTCGAAGATATGAAGTATGAAGTACATGCCAAATATCGGTCCGAGAAAGGTCTCAAATCGTGAACCAAGTTATGCCAAGATATGAACTTTTTGATATCCCGAGAAGCAGTTTTAAGAGATTTTGTCCTTTAGCTAACTATTGATCAAATCGTCCTACTTTGCTTTCAGCCTAAATAAATTATCGAAATAAGTCAACAATGCATCCTCGTGATCATTCAAGACATCAATAAAATATAAGAGATACTCGTAGGAATAAGGGAGTTTAAGTGATTAATTGAACCACATGAGTAAATGTTTGTTATGCTAACTTGTACTAACAATGATCTTGTTTTTAAGCTTGGCATGGGGAAAGTGAAACTTGAGGGTGATGAACATTCATGACACACAAGCCCTAATGTAAGTCTTAGATTTCTTTACAAGTTTCTTCCTTGTTGCATCTTGTTATTTTCTATCTTTTTGATTTTCCTTAGTTGTTTAATAAAGGCCAAGGTAGGTTGATTATGATGGAAAATGTAAAACGTGCTTTGTAACTAATGCATTGCATGAGGACATTGCAATGGTTAAGTGTAGGGGATTTGATAGGTGTGAAAACACCCATCCTTTTTACCACCTAATTACAATAATAACCGAGCCAAAACGTGTATTTTATGTCATTTAGGTCGGAATTATGCGTGGTTTGTGTTTTTGTTGTGATTTAGGACGAAAAAGTGAAAAGTGGAGAAAACACGGCATTCAAGGGCTTTTATCGAAGAAAAAGAAGAAAGATGAAGTCGAAAGATCAAGAGTGGAAAAAAAGAACGGAAGTCCAAGACCAATTCTGAAGATTTATCGAAGAATAAGTCAAAAGACGGAAGTTTACTAAAAGCCGAAGAACTCAAGTCCTATTTATGAAGAAATGTCGAGACGAGTTCAAAGAAATCCCGAGACAAAGTCATTAAGTCCAAGATTAACAAAAGATTGAGAAGAAAAGGACTTAAGTGTGCAATTAAGGAAAAGAGGAAAGAGGGAGGAAGCTTCCTAAGCTCCTCCCTAATCACCCATATATATAGTTTGATCCCATTTCATTTTCATGTTGTTGGGTGGCTGGACAAACCACCCCTTCCACCATTTTTCATTCCTTGTTATTTTTATTATATTTGCACCTTTAATTTCTTTCCTTTAATTCAAGTAAGTGTTTTTAATTTTGTTATCTTAAATCTTCTTTACCTTTGATCAAGCTTTTAATCTTTCATCTCTTTCTACCTTTCTTTGATTCTAGTTTACTTTTGGTGCGAATTACTTATGATCCGTGTTGTTCATTAATGTTTCGTGCTTAAAAAGTTCATCTTTTTATGGTTTGATTTAAAAGTTTGTTTATTTTAAGTTTAGAAAAGTTGTTATTTGTGCTTATTGGTTCGTTTTATTATTGATTCGTTCTAGTTTTAGAGATTAGCTTATTCTTATAGCTTATTTTCTTTGCTTATTTCGAATCACATGCAAATCGGAAAGGGAAAACCCCTTTCCGATCATCACTTTCCGACCAGCCACCTCATCCCGGTCATCTTGATTAGAAAATGGTTTTACATTCCTTTTACATTCCGATCATCTTGATTGGAAAAGGGTTTTACATTCCTATCAGCATTCCTATCAGCATTCCTATCAGCATTCCTATTAGCATTCCTATCAGCATTCCTATCAGCATTCCTATCAGCATTCCTTTTAGCATTCCTATCAGCATTCCTATCAGCATTCCTATCAGCATTCCTATTAGCATTCCTATCAGCATTCCTATCAGCATTCCTTTTAGCATTCCTTTTACATTCCTATCAGCATTCCTATTAGCATTCCTATCAGCATTCTTATTAGCATTCCTATCAGCATTCCTATTAGCATTCCTATCAGCATTCCTATCAGCATTCCTATCAGCATTCCTATCAGCATTCCTATCAGCATTCCTTTTACATTCCTTTCGCATTCCTTTTGCATTCCTTTTACTTATCGCAATTTCCATTTTCATTTTACTTAGTACTAGATAACCAAACCATTTTCATTTCCACCAAGAACAATTGAGTCGCACTTTGAACCGGAAATCAATTCGATTAGACACCGAGAAAACGAACTTTTTCAACTAGCAAAACCTTACATTAGTGACAATCAAGGATGACGAATTTTACTCTATGGAACGTTCACTTGTTTCTATTCATCGACCCTAAAAGTCAATTTCGTGATGAAAATCATACATAATTTCTTTAACACATCATAGTAGTAGCATAGCTTGTTTTTCTTTCAATAAAGGTTAATAAAAATGAATTTTGGAGTTGATTAGATACTTTATTCTAGCATTGC
This sequence comes from Glebionis coronaria, assembly GCA_025667525.1. Classification (NCBI taxonomy): domain Eukaryota; kingdom Viridiplantae; phylum Streptophyta; class Magnoliopsida; order Asterales; family Asteraceae; genus Glebionis; species Glebionis coronaria. Next base: position 195,587,648 of record CM046882.1, on the reverse strand, counting down.
GTGAGGGCACGACAATGGTTTAGTACGGGGGAGTGATGAGATGGAATTTATACATGATCTCATCGTTCTTTTCGGGTTTTTAATGCATAAAATGTCACTATAATACCATATATATGCTTGTATATGTGTATGTGTGTATTTTAGGCATGGATATCGTGAAAAAGACAAAAGATCACAAGAAACAAGGAAAAACAAACACGAGAAACGAAGACGCACAATGGACCGGGCTTTAGTTATGATTCTCAAAGAAAAGACCTTGAAGACTTGAAGATGTACAAGATTGATCCCTCACTTATGAAGAAATGACACTTAAAACCCTTGTATATTCATAATTACAAGTTTGGTCCCTTAAGTTTGAAAAAAGGTCCTTCAACTTTGAAGAATTGGCAAGTTTAGTCCCTCAACAATTCTAAAAAGTCAAGAATAGTCCTTCATAAAGTCCAAGACCCAAAGAAGCCCTTGAAGTTCAAGAATATTACACTTCTAGTCCTTTTAAAATGGATTAAATATCAAAAGGACTAAAGTTGTAAATATGCCAAAGTGATAAAAGCCCTAAAACCTTGTTTAGAAACTTTTTGTGGCCAAAGTGTGAAATCAGAAAGTTAATTAACAAAGGGAAACGAGTTTGTTAAAGAAAGAAACTTGTTATACACCTTTTTCCAAAAACCAAGGACCAAAACTGCCAAGTCCAAAGTTTAAAATTCCTAATTAAGCGGGTAACAATTACTGTAGAGATTTTACCACGCAAGAACACCTTTTTACCCAGGTTTAAAAATGATGAAAACAAAGGGAAAGTTAAATTGGCTTCACCCATGTGTGATTCACCTCACATCCATCACATCCAACAATTAAATCCTTAAACTCTACTACATAGAAAACCCACAAGTACCTCTTACAAGACGACACATGGCAGGGAATCATGACATGGAAAAATCAACGGACTAGAGCTATTCCTTGGTCACCAAGCACTTAATGGACGTACCTGGTTCATCCAAACAAGCTGGCAACAAGCCTAGAAGCTTCTTCAAGGCTAGTTTAGGAATTTTAGGTTGTTAGGGTTTATGAACAGTGTTGTAAGCAATTTCCTATAAAAGGAGGCCCAGTATGTGGAGAACCCCTTGTTCCAGGCTTGCTATTACTCTCTTGTAATTCCTTTTTAGTCAAATAAAAGTTGGTTTTTTTTTTATAAAATATAATTCCTCTTTAATTGTTAAAAGTTGGTATTAAGCATATCAAGTCTGAGTTCCATCTTTAATCTGTTATGAATTCATTTTTGAAAGGTTTTCAAAAGAAGTTGTAAAGTGTTTTGTGGAAATTTGAAAAATCATTGGATATTCTTTCTGTTTTTGTTCTTGTCATTTTGCAGGTACAATAGTGGAAACTGGTGCTTGTTTAGCTAGCACTTAAGCTCAAACAATCCAAGGCTTGGATTGTAAGTCTTGGAGGTTTGCTCTCTCTAAATCCCTTTTTACTATTTTCTCATTAATCTGTTATTATATGTGACTTGGTTGAGTTTTTGTGTTTGGTGGTTTTAATCTGTTTATTCTTGCTTGTTTATTGCTGTTTATGTGATTTATGATCTATTCGTATTGATTGTTCTTTGGATTGATTGGATGTTAGTCTAATCTGTTTAAAAAAAGGTGAAATCAGGAATAAGGGGTGTTTGGGTTCGGGTGTGTCAAAGGTTGGGTGACACAGCCTTGGGCAATCAAAGACTTAGACATATCTCTTGGGTTGATTGATCACGTTTTCGAACGTTTGTTAAAGGTTGGTGGTTTAAATTAGATTTCAAGTGGTGAAAATTATCAAACTACTCAGCAGCCTATAACTGACTGAATTTAGCATTTCATGAGCTTGAATCTTCTCGCATGTTAGATATAGGGCTTATCTAAGTGTGCTAAGTTATAGATCTTGATTTGGTGGCCATTTGAGTGAAATTGGGTGGATTGAATTTCACTTATTGGTCAAATAGTTCAGCAAAATATCATCAGATCTGTATGCTTATCAGTAACCTGTTTTTGTTTGATTTGTGAAATTTGAGTGAAGTACTTGGTGTTTTTAGTGTTTTTATTGACTCCCAATAAGCCAAAGCTTATTGGGGTGCCTTTTGTTCCATCAATAATCATCAAGCAAAGCTTGAAATCAAGCTTAAAAGCAAATCTGAATACTCACTAGTGGGAACCCTTTCCCACTGAAAGTTTCCCCTGCTAGTGTAATTTGTGGTTCAGCTTATAAATAAGCCATTACAGCTTATCAAAACGTGCAACAACTTTGAATTTGTAATAGGTTCTCATTATTTGACCCATTTGTTCATACTGGAGCATTTGGGAGTTTGACTTTAGGGTTTAACTAGAAAACCAATTCATTTGACTTTTTCATAAGTGCTTATCAAATAATCCAACTTATTGGCTTTGCTTATTGAACTTTTGTGAATTGATTTGGCTTATTGAAGTCATTTAGAGTCTTTTGCAAGTTGAATCAAGTCCTGAGGTGGCTAGAACTCTAACCCGGCTATTTTTTCTTTTAGTGAATTTCTATTTGGCTTATTTCTGGCTTATTGAGTTTGCTTTTTCAAATTTTTTTTTGACAGATCTCTCAGGTATCCCAAAAAAGGTTGTGTGTTGAATTAGAGCTTATGGCATTAGCTTATGGCTTAATGGGCTTATTGGCCCAATAAGGATAAGCTGTTGTGTTAATAAGCTGTGATAAGCTCAGAATCAGCTTTTGGACCTTGAGACTTTTGTGTTCAGAATCAAATTTTGAGTCAACTAGGGCTTTTCCAGGTCATTTGGGCCTTGTTGAATTTTTTGGACCAAAAAGCCCATTAGATTGGACTGTTTTCATTGTCAGCCCATTTGGGGGCCCAATAGGGGTTTTTAGGTAATTTCACTTTCATTTTCTGTTTGTTTAGGTTAAAATAAACTAGTTTGCAACTCTTTAGAATTTCTTATAATTTTTGGATTTTTAATATTATTTTAATATTATTTTATTATTAAATTTCAATTTTCACTTTTTTACACCTTTAATATTTTTCTTAGATCTAATACATTAAAATAAGATTTTTGTAACTCTTAGATTAATTTTATCATCATTTTCTTAATTTCTAGAATTAATTTTAGTTTTTAATAGATTTTAATTATTTTAAATAGTTTTAATTAGTTTTAAAATTTAGAAAAATACGTTTTAGTTTAATTAGTTTATTTTAGAGGTTTACAAAGTGAAAATTCTTTATTTGGGCTTTTTAATAATTATTGTGATTTTTAGGGCTTTAATTAGCATTTAAAAATTAATATTTAATTGATTAAAAGGTTTGAAAAAGTTTTGATCATTTGTAAACTTTTAGTTCATTTTATTTGATTTTTGGTAATTTTTTGGGAATTTTTAGAATTAATTTTTATTTTAGCATTTTTTACGATTTTGCGTTATTTACGTCTTAGCCTAATTTTCAAGTATCCGTCTTTCTCTTTTCTCCTAAGCAATATTAATCTAAAGCATACAAGTTAAACACACACATATACCTCCTTGGAAAACAAACTTCGTGTTTCTAATTCACACACTTGTGGGTCATAAGCATTTGGCTTTTCCTAAAGTCGTTTGTTTAATACTTACCGCTTTTACGCCTTTTTCGTAAAAGAGCGTATTTTTACCACAATCACATGCCATTACAGATAAGGAGCTAATTAGGCGCCTTAATGATAAACGTCCGGAGAAGTTTGATGAACTCATGGAAAAGGTTAGAAACTTTGTGGAAGGAGAAACTACGGTTGATGCGGCTTACCCCTCAAAGGGAAACCATGGTTATCGATCAAACAACCAGCCCAGGAGGCAGTCGGGGGGACAAAGCAGTCACGGCAGTGGGAGGAGCTCGGATTACAAGAGCCAGACAAAAGGAGGATGGTCGGACGACAAGTTCACCCCTTTAAAGATGACTTACCGAGACATCTTACTTACGGAAGGACCAAGTTTTACAAGACCTCCCCCGATGAATACTCTGGTGGACCGTCTCCAAGGAAATCGCTTCCGCGAATACAGTAATGACAAAGGCCATGGCACGGAAGAGTGTATTCACCTCAAGAAGCACATCGAGTCACTGATCAAATCAGGCAAACTCAAACACCTAGTTAAGGATTGGAAGGATGGGAAGGATTACAAAAAGAACGACAAAAAAGATTTCCAAAAAGACAAGCCTCCGACCATATAAATGGTTCAATCATGGCAACGAAGGACGAAGCAGAAAATTAGTCAAAAATTTTCGCGCGGCAAGGAAATCTCATTCCCGCCCATCACAGCGAGCAACGTCGCAGACACACCTCTCACGATTGAGGTGAGCATTGGAAAAATGTCCGTAGGATGTATGTGGACGGTGGATCATCGGCCGAAGTGCTTTATGAACACTGCTTCGTGCAACTACGACCAGAGATTAAAAGCCAATTAATACCGGCCACGTCGCCGCTCATTGGCTTCAGTGGGGACACCATTTGGCCAATAGGACAATTGCGTTTGTTGGTAACCGTCAGAGATAAGGAGCAATGTATTACGGCATGGATGAACTTTATGGTGATACGTTCACATTCTCTGTACAACGGTAATATTGGAAGACCAGACATCCTATCCATACGAGCAGTCTCGTCCACGGCACATGGCATGATCAAATTCCCAGTGGAAGGAGGTATTGTTACCATCTAATTCAGTAGTATCGGCGTCAGAGTGTCACGTTGTGGCAACACCAGTTCAACCAACCCCTATAAAGGAGGGATCACTACCTCCTAATTGGAAAGTGGCCATCCATCCAGATTATCCGGAACAAGAGGTTGCGATCGGAGGAACCCTCTCCAAGAAAGGAAAGAAGGCCATGTGCTCTCTCCTTAAAGCAAACCTTGATGTATTCGCATGGGAACCAAAGCATATGACAGGCGTACCGCGCTCGGTCGCTGAGCACAAGCTGCAAATCCGTCCAGGATATCCTCCTGTGAAACAAAAGAAACATGCTCAAACACCAGAACGCAGCCATGTGATACTGGACGAGGTAAAAAATATGGTGGACGTAGGAATCATGCGAGAGGTCTATTATCATGAGTGGCTCTCCAACCCAGTCATGGTTAAGAAGCACGATGGAAGCTGGCGCATGTGTGTGGACTTTACGGACTTGTACAAAGCTTGCCCACAATATTGCTATCCGCGACCAGAAAATGATTGGAAGGTCGAATCCTTATGTGGGTACTCTTTTAAATGTTTCTTGGAAGCGTATAAAGGATACCATCAGATCCAGATGGCGGAGGAAGACGAGGAGAAGACGGCATTCCATACCAGTCAGGGCGTGCATTGTTACACAAAAATGCCGTTCGGACTCAAGAACGCAGGCGCGACATAGCAACGACTTGTTGATGAAGCCTTCGACTCGTAGATTGTCCGCAACCTCAAAGTCTACGCTGACGACTTGGTCATCAAAAGCCATACGGAAGACGAGCTCCTCCGTGATGTCTAGGAGACATTCGATACATTAAGAAAAATCAACATGAAGCTGAATCCCAAAAATGCACGTTTGGGGTAACCGAGGGAATGTTCCTCGGATACATGATAAATCTAAACGACATAAAGCCTTGTCCAGAGAAGACCGATGCTGTTATACAGCTACCGTCCCCCCGGACACTTAAAGAAGTACAATCACTCAATTGGAAGTTGGCCGGGCTTAATAGGTTCTTATCAAAATCTGAAGAGAAGTTACTCCCTCTATTCAAAACACTCAAGAAGTGCTTGAAGAAAGGGGAATTTCGCTGGACCAAGGAAGCAGAGGAGGCGTTCGGACAGCTAAAGCAACATCTCGCGGATCTTCCCATGTTAATCGCCCCGCGACCTAAGGAAGAGCTAATCACGTACTTATCCACTACGTACGGAGCAATAAGCGCAGTCCATATGACTGATCGGGATTAAGTCCAGAATCCGGTTTACTTCATAAGTAGAGCACTGCAAGGGCCAGAGCTGAATTATTCACCAATGGAGAAATTGGTCTTATCGCTGGTTTACGCCGCTAAAAGGTTACACCGGTACTTCCAGGCGCACCCAATTGTGGTGGTCCCGGACCAGCCAATAAAACGAATTATCTCCAAAGCAGACGTGGTAGGGAGACTGCAGAAGTAGAGCGTCCTACTCGGGGAACACAATATCTCTTATAGACCGAGGACAGCCGTTAAAGGCCAAATCTTGACAGACTTCATAATTGAGAAACCCGAGGAGGACGAGCCAATGGTACCAAAGGAAGAGATTCCAGCGGAACCATGGGTTTTGTTCACCGACGGATCTTCTTGCACAGACGGATCAGGAGCAGGTCTCATACTCACAAATCCGGAAGGTATGGAATTCACCTATGCCTTGCGTTTTGAATTCACAGCTACAAATAATGAGGCAGAATATGAAGCATTGATTGTGGGTTTAGAAATCGCCGCTAGGATGGGGGTGCGCAACCTTGAAGCCTACATGGACTCACCACTTGTCTTGAATCACATCCTAGGTGAGTACGAAGCCAAGGAGGAGAACATGATCCACTAACTAGAGAAAGTCAAGTCACTTATCGCTGGTTTTGGTAAGTTCTCTATCAAGCAAGTACCGAGAGGTGAGAATAAAAAGGCGGATGCTCTTAGCAAGATCGCATCTACAAGCTTCGCCCATCTATCCAAGCAACTGTTGGTGGAAATATTCTAAGATAAATCTATCGCAGGAGAGGAGGTCGCAGCAATAGTTGATGAGGAGGGACCTACGACTACAAGAAAATTGGGAACAGGTGACCGGGGTTTCCCTGGTGAAAAAATGTCGCCAGGGAAAACGGCTTTTCCCTGGCGACATAGCTGACGTGGCAAAAAATCAAATATTCTTTTTGGTCAAATTTTGACTAAGGTATCCCTGGCGACATGTCGCCAGGGAAACGTCATCCAAAATCAGACGCCAAAGGAAAGAGAAGGAATTTTTCCCTCCCACTTATCCCTGGCGACATGTCGCAGGGAAACTCTGTCCAACGTAATTATCATTAATTCTTTTTGATAATAACCCTCCAAAATTATCCCTGGCGACATGTCGTCAGGGAAACTCTGTCCAACGTAATTAGCTTTAAACTTAAGCAGAAAATTTGTGGCGGGCTTTTACCCGCCAAATCTCAAAAGTTTCCCTGGCGACATGTCGCCGAGGAAACGCCCTGTCATATATATTATTTGTTTTTGCTTATTATGAAAATTTATTAATTATTCCATATAATTATTTTTTTAACTATCGCTCCGATGTTATTTTATTTTTGCGACGTTTATATAATAAAAATGAGACATTTATAAAACATATATTCATTTATTCCAAATAATTATTATTTTAACTATCGATCCGATGTTATTTTATTTTTGCGACGTTTATATAATAAAAATGAGACATTTATAAAACAAATATTTATTTATTCTAAATATTACATAAAACCTTTTGTAATATCACATGGGAGACTTACAGACAAACACTCCTAAACATAATTTTATTCGTCACGGACACTTAAAGACGCGCTTAGTTAAACATGGATATTACAACGATATTAGAATCATAAACACGGAAAAAGACACATCACAAACTAGATCAAACTAAGGTTCCCCATGTCATCGTAAAGGTCGTGAAGTAGTGAAGTTGAATCCATTGTGTGCCTATCGGGGTTGCGGTACAACTCTATTGTACTCTCAAGTACCTTTATTTTTCCATTCAAGAGCACACAGTTTGCACACGTTGAAGAGCTTGGAGAAGAAACTGGAGTCCTTGAAGGTCTCGAAGAAGAGCTTGGAGGATAAAAGCTCGTTGAAGGTCTTGAAGAAGAGCTTGGAGGAGAAAAGCTCATTGAACCTCCAAGAGAATTGATTAGTAGTTGGACGCGTTCGTCTTTCCATAAAAAAAATTACATCCATATGAAACTGGAGGTTGAACCCGTGAACGTGGACAAGCATAGTACAGTCTACCAAAGTTTTCAGTTTGCCACGATTGTCGAAGAACTACATCTCCATGTCCACACTTGCACGGAAAAGCTTCATGCTTCAACATCTTCATAATAACAATTTGTTTGTGATGATAAGTGTGTGTGATCTGCTGGTGGTTGTGATGATAAGGAGTGTGTGTGGTTCTCCTTTTATGCTAAAAAAGTGAGGGAAATTGTTAACATTTTCCCTCCAATGTTTTCACTCTAATATTTTCCTGCCAATGTTTTCCCGCCAAGGTTTTCCCTCCAATATTTAGATGTTTAACGGATGAGTCGGTATGTCTTGTATGAGTTGGTATGTCTTAGTTACACGTTAGATGTTCAATTGATGAGTCGGTATGTCTTGGTTACACGTTAGATGTTCAATGGATGAATCGGTATGTCTTGGTTACACATTGGATGTTCAATGGATGAGTCGGTATGTCTTGGTTATACGTTAGATGTTCAATGGATGAGTCAGTATGTCTTGGATGAGTCGGTATGTATTAGTTACACGTTAGATATTCAATGGATGAGTCGGTATGTCTTGGTTACACGTTAGATGTTCAATGGATGAGTCAGTATGTCTTGGTTACACGTTAGATGTTCAATGGATGAGTCGGTATGTCTTGGTTACACGTTAGATGTTCAATAGATGAGTCGGTATGTCTTGGATGAGTCGGTATGTCTTAGTTACACGTTAGATGTTCAATTGATGAGTCGGTATGTCTTGGTTACACGTTAGATATTCAATGGATGAGTCGGTATGTCTTGGTTACACGTTAGATGTTCAATGGATGAGTCGGTATGTCTTGGTTACACGTTAGATGTTCAATGGATGAGTCGGTATGTCTTGGATGAGTCGGTATGTCTTAGTTACACGTTAGATGTTTAATGGATGAGTCGGTATGTCTTGGTTACACGGTAGATGTTCAATGGATGAGTCGGTATGTCTTGGTTACACGTTAGATGTTCAATGGATGAGTCTGTATGTCTTGGTTACACATTAGATGTTCAATGGATGAGTCTGTATGTCTTGGATGAGTCGGTATGTCTTAGTTACACGTTAGATGTTCAATGGACGAGTCGGTATGTCTTGGTTACACGTTAGATGTTCAATGGATGAGTCGGTATGTCTTGGTTACACGGTAGATGTTCAATGGATGAGTCGGTATGTCTTGGATGAGTCGGTATGTCTTAGTTACACGTTATATGTTCAATGGATGAGTCGGTATGTCTTGGTTACACGTTAGATGTTCAATGGATGAGTCGGTATGTCTTAGTTACACGTTAGATGCTCAATGGATGAGTCGGTATGTCTTGGTTACACGTTAGATGTTCAATGGATGAGTCGGTATGTCTTGGATGAGTCGGTATGTCTTAGTTACACGTTAAATGTTCAATGGATGAGTCGGTATGTCTTGGTTACACGTTAGATGTTCAATGGATGAGTCGGTATGTCTTGGTTACACGTTAGATGTTCAATGGATAAGTCGGTATGTCTTTGATGAGTCGTTATGTCTTAGTTACACGTTAGATGTTCAATGGATGAGTCGGTATGTCTTGGTTACACGTTAGATGTTCAATGGATGAGTCGGTATGTCTTGGTTACACGTTAGATGTTCAATGGATGAGTCGGTATGTCTTGGTTACACGTTAGATGTTCAATGGATAAGTCGGTATGTCTTTGATGAGTCGTTATGTCTTAGTTACACGTTAGATGTTCAATGGATGAGTTGGTATGTCTTGGTTACACGTTAGATGTTCAATGGATGAGTCGGTATGTCTTGGTTACACGTTAGATGTTCAATGGATGAGTCGGTATGTCTTGGTTACACGTTAGATGTTCAATGGATGAGTCGGTATGTCTTGGTTACACGTTAGATGTTCAATGGATGAGTCGGTATGTCTTAGATGAGTCGGTATGTCTTAGTTACATGTTAGATGTTCAATGGATGAGTCGGTATGTGTTGGTTACACGTTAGATGTTCAATGGATGAGTCGGTATGTCTTGGATGAGTCGATATGTCTTAGTTACACGTTAGATGTTCAATGGATGAGTCGGTATGTCTTGGATGAGTCGGTATATCTTAGTTACATGTTAGATGTTCAATGGATGAGTCATTATGTCTTTGTTACATGTTAGATGCTCAATGGATGAGTTGGTATGTCTTGGTTACACGTTAGATGTTCAATGGATGAGTCGGTATGTCTTGGATGAGTCGGTATGTCTTAGTTACACGTTAGATGTTCAATGGATGAGTCGGTGTGTCTTGGTTACACGTTAGATGTTCAATGGATAAGTCGGTATGTCTTGGTTACACGTTAGACCGGAATGAATTTTTAGAAATTAAACTGACCGAGATGATATTATTATTTTATAAATAATAATTATTATTTTATAAATAATAATAATTATTCTATAAATAAATATTATTATTATTATTATTTTATAACTAATTATAATAATATATAAGCAATAATAAATTTTATTTTGAAAAACGTATCCCCGGCGACAGTTGCATTTATCCCTGGTGACATGTCACCAGGGATAGTTTCCCTGGCGACATGTCGCCAGGGAAGGTTTGAGAAAAACGACAAAAATTATTAGGTACGTGAATATGCGTTGAAAAGTCAAAAGTTTCCCTGGCGACATGTCGCCAGGGAAAAGTGGTCACCTCCCTCCAAAAATTTTCATTGACGCGCGCTTTTGGCTAGACGACAAAAGTAGAAAGTATCCCTGGCGACATGTCGCCAGGGATTGTCGTCGGGGAAAAAAAGACCTTTTTGACCAGATCTTCTTCACTTTTCTCTTAACACTTTCTTATCCAAAAAAAACCCACGCATACACCATCACCACCTGCTATCACCACCATCACCACCTGTTGTCACCAACATCTTAATCATCACCACCATCATTATCATCACCACCACTACTCACCACCACTCACCTCCACACCTGCACACGTGCACTGCCACCACTCCGCCACCAGCTTTGTCTTCCGCCACCACTCCACCACCATCTTTGTCTTCCGCCACCACCATCGCCACCTTTCTTCCTTTTCTAACCCTTTAAACATCTAATCTTTCTCGATTTTAAAAGGTTGTAATTTTAATTTTTGATTTTGATTTTATAATAAAATTGGTTTGTTTATCGTATTATAATCGATAATAAAAATAGATTTGTTATATGTTATAATATCCCCGACCGCAGCCGAAGACACAGTCCCGACCACAGCCGAGGCCACAGCCGACAACCACCACTGTCCCGACCACAACCGAGGCCACAGTCGTAGGGAAAGTATGTTTTTTTAATTCTTATTCATAATACATATGATTATTTATTTATTTTTTCATTTAGGTTCCCCGGCAACATGTCGTCGGGGATTATAAACTAATAATATTTACTCTTTATGCTACCTCTTTGATGAGAATAAGCTGATAAGCTTATCTGAATAAGCTTTTTGAAAACAACTTATCTTGATAAGCTTATCGAGACAAGTTATTTTCAAACAGCTTATCCTGATAAGCTTATCTGGATAAGCTGTTTACAAACAGCTTATTCTGATAAGCTGATAAGCTTATCAGGATAAGTTGGTTGAAAACAGCTTGTCCCGATAAGCATATCAAAATAAGTTGTTTGATATAAATGTTTTATTGAACTAATACTTAGGAATGTTTTAGGATTTTAGCGATTAATTTCAGAAAATTCCTGTCTGAAATTGATCAACCTCTAGAAAACCCGTCCGAAGTTAATTTATTAGGAATTAACTTCAGAAAGTCCCCTGTTTGGGACTGCTTTTTGAATGTTTTGTCTCAATTAGGATATGAATGCGTATAACCGATTAACTATTTGATATGATTTCGACAGTGTTTCTCCATTACTCCTACGAATATGTCTTTAAACACATATTTGGGGAGTTGAGGGGAAATGTTGCCGAATTTTCTCAAATAGTAAATCAGTTATAGGCATTCATATATGAGACGACACATTCAAAGGGTGGGTTAGGATTTCCTTCCATAGTTGCACTAGGTGAACATACTATTTTATATACTTGATAATTATATCTTTTATAAATATTATTATATAAATATATACTTTATAAATAAGAATTATATATTTTATAATTATTTTTATAATTTGATATAATACATATTATTATTTATGAAATATATAATAATTATTTTTTAAAATTCCTTGTTTTAATTAAGTTGCATATAATAACTAAGTGTATCGTTAAAACACAGTTATGGTACTCATTGATAAGAGTTGGACACGGTTAGAGCGTCATGAGCCATAATTTATATTGGGTCTTACCAATTTTGTCAAGCATTCCAGGAAGTTTGTCAATAGTTTGAATCAGATAACATGTCCAAGCAAGCGTTGTCGAACAAGACTCCCGGTACATATCGACCTTCTTTCGAACCACGTTATGAAATCCAGGTTTGACAACAGTTATACAACATGGGTACACCATGGTGAACCGGCTCCTCCTACACCTACACCTCCTCCACCACCACCGCCACCACTCTCAATAATAGATAACACAAGACAACCTTTGATTAGTGACATGACATCGTTACTTGATGATCTTACCTATATTCCTTTGGACTATATTTCTCCTCCACCTCCTCCCAACTCAAGTAACAGACCGACTCAAGCTGACGAGTTTGAAGAGTTAAATCGCAGTGCCAATGAGCCGCTCCCTGGTTGTGTAGAAGCGACTCGATTAGACTTTATGGCAAAGTTTACACATTATAAGGCCAAAGGTAAAATCACTGCTACCATATTCAATGATATTCTAGAGTTTTTGCAAACTATCTTTCCGATTTGGATTTCTGTCCGGTGTGTAATACAAGTAGATGGAAAGACACTAACACGCCGGGGAAGAAAGTTCCTAAGAAGGTGTTGCGTTACTTTCTGATCATTCCTAGACTAAAACGTTTGTACATGTATAGTAAAAGTACAAAGGATATGATTTGGCATGCTACTGGAAAGTGTACGGAGCCCGGTAAGATGCAACACACGTGTGATGGTGCGGCTTGAAAGAAATTTGATGCCAAGTATGCTGATTTTGCAGCAGAACCAAGAAATGTTCGATTAAGGTTGGCTTGCTGATGGTTTCAATCCATTCGGCAACCTTAGTCAGACTTATAGCATGTGGCCGGTGATATTGACAACATACAACCTGCCTCAGTGGTTGTGTATGAAAGAGAGTTCTTTAATGCTGACGCTGTTAATTCCTGGCCTAAGTCCCTGGGCAAGGACATTGATGTTTACTTGAGACCTTTAATTGATGATCTAAAAATTTATGGGATGGTGTCAATACTATAGACCAAGCTAAAGGCGAGGCATTTACCATCTGAGCGATGCTTTTATGGACCATCAATGATTTTCCGGCTCGAAGTAGTTTGTCTGGGTATAGTGGGCAAGGTTACAAGGCTTTCCCTACATGTAATGACGACACTCCATCTCTTCATGTGGCAAGAAAAATAGTTTATGTTGGCCACAGAAGATTCTTACCGCCACGCCATAAATCCAGGTCTTCACGTTTATTCAATGGTAAACCCGAACACCAGCCCCGTCCTAGAACATTTACCATGGACCAGATTAACGATCAACATGCTTCACTGCCAAATCGACTGCCCGGTAAACATAAGAATTATGGGGGTGTGAAGATAACACGCAATTTTCGTCTTGAGCCTAACTGGTCTAAACGGTCTATTTTTTACGAGCTTGAGTATTGGCCTTTTCTTTCACTAAGACACAATTTAGACATCATGAATATCAAAAAAAATATGTTTGAGGCCATCCTGAACACTTTGTTGATGAATGACAAATCTAAAGACACTGTCAAGGCAAGACAATACTTGGAAAATTTAGGCATTCGAAAAAGCTTGTGGCTCACCCAAAATAAAAACGGGAAGTGCAAGAAGCCTCAGGCTTCGTATTCCTTCACACCAGAGAACAAGAAAAAGTTTTGTCATTACATCAAAAGTGTTAAACTACCAGATGGGTTCGGATCCAACTTCAAGCACAAAGTGACCGATAACGATACCAATATAACGGGCATGAAGTCTCAAGACTGTCATATAATGATGCAACGTTTACTTCCTTTCGCACTTCAAGAATACTTGCCTGATAAGATTGCAAGACCACTGATCGACCTTTGTAACTTGTTTAAGCAACTCTGCTCTGCAACTTTAATGGTGGATGACATGTTGACTGCTGTAAAAAAGGTGGTTGACATTTTGTGCGATCTTGAGCTCATATATCCTCCTGATTTCTTTGACATTATGGTTCACTTGGTTATCCATTAACCTGATGAGGCCATTGAAGGCGGGCCTATCCACCCCCGGTGGATGTATCCATTTGAAAGATACATGAAATAGCTAAAAGGTTATGTACGAAATAAATCTAAGCCAAAAGGTTCGATTGCAGAGGGTTATGTTGCACAAGAAGCATTGACTTTCTGTTCTAAGTATTTTCGGGATGATGTTACCACTAAAATTAATCGTCTCGACCGTAATGTGGACCCCCCTCCCCCAACGTGTCAGTTTCAGGTGTTCCGATCAGTATGTCACCCGCTTGGGAAAAAGTCGTTTATTCTGTTCCCTTATCAAGAGTTCAAGAAAGTGGAATGGTATGTACTAAACAACAGTCTCGAAATCGACAAGTATATTTATGAGTTCAAGAGGTACGCGTTTTTTTAAAACTTCTTTTTCTTAACAATAACGACTTATTCTAATATCATGAACGTTTTTCAGATTATATCCTGACAAAGACACGGAAAAAGAATTCCTCGCGTGGTTTGGGAATACGGTAAACTTAGACTTATCTTGTGTACTTACCTGTAAAAAAAATATTATTATAAATAGCTTTATGTACCTAATCCTTTATTCCTCATAGATCCGTCAACGTCACGTAGACAATGACAAAGACCCAGAGGTTATTAGAACTAGCGAGTTATTCGCTTTGGCTTGTGGACCATCACATAATCCAATCTCACTAAACTCTTGCATAGTCGACGGTTTGAGGTATGTCGTGCACAGTCGCGATGAATGTCGTACAACTCAAAACATCGGCATTTGTGCGCCTGGCCCTGAGAACACAATGGCTTATGGTCAGCTTCAACAAATTCTCGTGTTTCATTATTTGTCGTTCCGTGTTGTGTTTTTCAAAGTTAAGTGGTTCGACACTCGCCCCACGTTACGTAAACAACGTCTTATCTATAGAAACAACATGACACAACTCACCAACACAAGAGCTGAGTGGTGGAAAGATGATCAATACATTCTCGCAACACAAGTCAAACAAGTCTTCTACATTGAAGATAAGAAGAAACCCAACTGGAAGGTCGTTGAACATGTTAATCATAAAAAGTTTTCCAACGGGTGTGTCATAGTGTCAAATGCCGTTCCTGATATTATACATTTCAACAACTCATCTGATCTACCACTTTCCACTGATTTGAATGACTTGGGTGATGTGACCTTGCATATAGATGGCCAAGAAACGGAGGTTGATGCACCGCCAAATATCATTGATGTTGATGGCGAAAATGATGGTATTACTGATGATGAAGACGTCCCTCATGATTTAAGTGATGAAGAACGTGTGAATGATGATGATGGTGAAGACATAGTTTATTCCAGTGAAGAAGAAGATTGACCTTTAGTTGTAACTTGCAAAAGACACTTATTTGTTTGAATGAATGAATCTAATTGTTGTGGATTGTTTAAATGTGTATATTTATTTGGATGTGTTGTATTTGGATTTGTGCATGCTTATATTATTTTGTTCATGAATTTGTCTATGTTATGCTAATTGTACTTGTATAGATGTCAGCAGATGTTGCACGATCACACGGTGATGACGGTGGTGGTGAGGATGAACCTCCTACGCCAAACATCCGCAGCGGTTGTCTCGCCTTATTTAGAAATAAAGGTAAGAATATTTGGATTATTGTAACACAATCATATATTTGGTGCATATATATGTTGCTTGCCTTGAATTTTTATGACTTTGTCACTCACTTGATTTTTGCAGGCAAAGGCAAAAGAAAAGAAAATTTGGGCGGCAGAGAGGTCGGTATAAAGACTCGGGGCATTATCAGATGTCTCGATTTGTTGAGCGAAGTTGAAGAGCATGGCCCTATCCCGATAGATTTTGAACAAGACTCTTTCCGACCTCGCGGCGCGCATGCTCAACATTTAGCTAATTACGTCGGGGATTGTATCAGGAGGAACTTGCCACTGTACTACCCAAGTTGGAATGATGTCCCTGAAGAGATCACGACGATTTTTTTGGCGAACATAGAGGTCAGTTATCATTTTTATGTTCAAAACATTATTGTGTTTATTTATTTAATGGTGTATATATTTAAATAAATTTGTTTATTTATTTATATCATATAAATAAATAACAAATTTAATAAATATACAAATTGTATCTTATTTATTTATATCATATAAATTTTTTTAAATAAATATTAAAAAATTTAAATAAATATAAAAAAATTTAAATAAATATATATTTGATGAGAATAAGGTAATAAGCTTTTTCGGATAAGCTGTTTTCAAACAGCTTATCCTGATAAGCTTATCAGAACAAGCTGTTTGAATACAGCTTATCTTGATAAGCTTATCAGAACAAGCTGTGTGAAAACAGCTTGTTCTGATATGCTTATCAAGATAAGCTGTTTTCAAACAGCTTGTTCTGATAAGCTTATCAGGATAAGCTGTTTGCAAACAGCTTGTCCTGATAAGCTTATCAGAACAAGCTGTTTTCAAAAAGCTTATGCTTATCAAGATAAGTTGTTTTTATTATAAAAATTTAAATAAATATATAAGCCATTAAATAAATAAACAAAATAATGTATAAATTACATCTCTAACTCTAACTCTGTGTTTGTTTTATTTGTTGTATATGAATGTAGTCTAAGTTTAGTCTGACACCCCACAAGACTTCTACGACTTGGGATGGTGTACGTGGCGGCATCAATCAAATGCTTCAAAAGAGTTACAATTCTCGAAAAAATACGTTCAAGACAAAGCATTGGGTCCGACACATCGATACCGGCACGGTAGACATCGGCAGAGTCTGCAGCCAGCATCCTCAGGAAATTACTTCCGAGGACTGGGAAAAACATATCGCACTTTGGAGTGATCCGGATTACGAGAAAAGATGCCTGGCGAACTCCCAAAATCGCTCTAAGCAGAAGACAGCGAGTCGGCAGGGATCTCGATCGTTAGCACTCCTTCGAGACAAAGTGGTGAGAAATTCTATAATTAATTTACATACATATATGTCTTTGATTATATGTTTTGGTGTTGTGATATTTTCTTTTTAATTTGCTTTATTCTATATATGCGTGTCTATATATGTACAGACACAAGCTGCAATTCAAACTGATGAGCCACCCCCGACTGTCATTGACTAATTCTTCTTGACGCACACCGACCAGGATGGGAATTTTCCTTGCGATGAGGACCACGTTATGTATGTAAGTATTTTTTTTAAATAAATTAATTAATTTTATTTTTTGGATATACCTTGGTTTTTTACTATTCCCTACCGATAAATAATGTACCAACCCGACTAATAAATAATATACTAACTGTCGTTTGTTTTTGTCACTTCATTAGGAGAAGATGCCTGCGATGAAGGCTGCAGGCAAACATACGGACGACGAGATCAACCGTATCGTTAGAGGCGGAAAGCAGCGAGGCCACATGTCCGATGTCGGTCAGATAGTGCCGAGAAGGAGTCTAACTGCTCGATATATTCCTCCCCCTGCCATCGACCCACGATTGGAACAAGCATCTCAAGTGTATGACTTTATAAGAAGTGACCATAGGTTCGCCGATGCGTTCTCACAATTCATATCGGGTGGTGCTAGCGGGAGTGGCACGGGAGGCAGCGGTAGTGGCGCTGGTGGGAGTAGCACGGGAGGCAGCGGTAGTGGAGCCGGTTGGAGTGGCGATAGTGGTAATGATAATGCCGACGGGTAGAATGGCAATAATGGTTAGTATGTCTTGTTTTTCCTACCTTAGCATGGAAGTTTAATAATTGTAAACCCCGAATTGCAAGTTTAATAAGTGTAACTAGGAACTTTGTACTCAAGTTGTGACATATGTATTTGTATTGATCGAGTTAATCGATCGAGAGGTTACATGTTATTGTGTTTTGGTACTAGATTTGTGGTAGATTTTTAGTATTTGTATCCCCAGGTTTTGTATTTGTATTCCCAGGTTTTGGTAGATTTTTTCCGGAAAAATTCTGGAAAAATTCTAGAAATAGCCTGTTGTTCAGGCTGCACAAAAAGAAAATGACAGAGTTTCCCCGGCGACATGTCGCCAGGGAAAACTGAGGCTCGCTTGACTTTCTGAAAAGTCAGCAAAGTTTCCCTGGCGACATGTCGCCAAGGAAAACTGAGGCTCGCTTGACTTTCTGAAAAGTCAGCAAAGTTTCCCTAGCGACATGTCGCCAGGGAAACTCTGGCACAACGTTGACTTGTCAACGCGAGGCTTTGACTTGTCAACGTAACAAATAGTTTCCCTGGCGACCTGTCGCCAGGGAAAAGTGAGGTTTAATTAGCATGATTACTTAAGTCTGTTAATCACCCAAATTTTCCCTGGCGACATGTGTCGCCAGGGAAACTTTCCCGCACCAAATCCAACGTGGCACCAATTATTGAACCAAAGACCTGCGGGGCCTACTTAGTCGCCAAGGAAATCAAAAAAGTCGCCAGAGAAACTTTCCCGCACCAGCCTTCGTTGGCGACGTTTCCCTGGAGACATGTTGCCAGAGATTGTGTTTCCCTCGCGGCATGTCGCCAGGGAAAGGCTCAAAATTTCGCCAGGGAAGGGATCGAATTATGTAGTGTACGTGGATGACCCCGATTGTAAATTATTTGACGAACGAAACTCTTCCCGATGATGAGATAGAGGCGCGTCGCATTAAAAGGAAGTCCAACGTTTTGAACTCCACGATGATTTCTTATACAAGCGCTCATTCTTACAGCCGTGGCTACGTTGCGTCGGTCCGCGCCAAGCCAGTTACGTAATCAGTGAGATTCATGAAGGTTCGTGTGGAATGCACGACGGACCGAGATTAGTAGTAGCACGGGCTCTGCGCATGGGATACTATTGGCTGACTATGCATAGAGACGCACGAGATATGATCCGCAAATGTAAAGATTGCCAGGTGCATAGACCAGTACCGCGTCACCCACAGCAAGAGCTGACACCCATCACATCCCCATGGCCATTTTACAAGTGGGGAATCGACATAGCGGGCCCCTTTCCTGTTGCTTCTATGGGCGTTAAGTTTTTTATCGTGGCTATGGACTACTTCACTCGCTGGATAGAAGCTAAGGCAGTCGCGACAATTACGGGCAAACAAGTAAAAAAGTTTGTTTGGGAAAACATTCTATGTCATTTTGGTTTATCAGGGGAGATCATCTCGGATAATGGGAAACAGTTTACGGACAATCCATTCAAAGATTGGTGCGTAGCGCTGAATAACAAACGGCGCTTCGCATCAGTTAAAAATCCACAGACTAATGGTTTAGTGGAGCGCGCAAATAGAAGCATGGGCGAAGGAATAAAGGCGCGCTTAGACGAAAGAAGCACCAAATGGGTATACGAGCTACCACATGTCCTATGGGCACACAGAACAATGATCAAAACGGCTAACGGGGACACTCCATTTGCGTTAGCCTATGGAATCGAGGTAGTCATTCTAGCAGAAATTGGAATGCCAACGATCCTCACGGCGGAGGTTAATGTCATCACGAACGATGAGGAACTTCGGGTCAATTTAGACTTGTTAGAGGAAAAAAGGGAGATAGCAGCCATCAATGAAGCTAAATCTAAAGCATAGATGAAAGCTTACTATGACTCCAAAGTCAAAGGAGTTTCCTTTCGACCGAGATATTTTGTTTATCGGGCCAACGAAGCAAGTCGCGCGGAGAAGACGGGAAAGCCGGACCAAAGTGGGAAGGGCCGTATGAGGTCACGGAAGATTTGGGGCTAGGAGCGTACAAGTTACGTGACACTGAGGGCCATGACTTGGATCGTACGTGGAACATTTGCAACCTCAAAATGTGCTATCTCTAAAAAGGCTACGGCCTCCGCATGGACATCTTCCTGTAGACAGCTCCAATAGAGATCCATGTATTTTCGTTTTTACATTTTCTAGGTTCTATTTGTCTTAGGATTTTATCATTCTGTCAAAAAATCGTAACCGTAATAATAAAACGTCGTGGTACCTAGCTAGCTCCACGGCTTGTTCTTGTGCAAATTATGCTTTTGTGTGTATTTAGGATTATTTTTTGTTTGTGTTCTTAAGTGTTATTTCTTATTCATATGCATTCATTCAGCCGTACATGTACTATTCGCTTCCAGGTGGAGTAAGAGGATTAAGTGAACCTAATAATTCAACATGTCGCATAAGAGGGATGCAACCCCAGTGACGCGGATCATGAATCCTTACTAGACACCTTACTCACAAGACGTTGTGGTAAGTTTAAACAACACACCGTGCTCCATGACCCGGATAAGCCGTGACACGTCATGCGAAAGGTACACGATATCTAAGAATAAATACAAGTTTCAAAAATATATGACAAAAGTTTCCGTGATCATCACGAACACATACATTAATAAATATTCCAAGTGTTCGAGACTGAATTACACGATAAATCCGTGGACATCCACGGACGAATATACATTACAAAGTAAACAATACAAGTGTTCAAAAGCTACGGCTACATGTATTACAAAGGGGGGAGGAATTCACCTATATTTTTTCTCCCTTTGGTTATCAAAGTAAAGAGTGCCTCACCATGGGCTTCTTTCCTTCTATGCGCCCGGGCCATGTTTGATTCAAGCGCCTCACCCAGAACCTTCTCGCCCGTTACGGCCTTTGAACTATCATCATATGTTGGAAGGGTCAGCTGGCTGGGGTCTGGTATGAGTTGTGCTTGGGGGTCCACTTCGCCTTCTGGCCATGCGTCTAGGCGAAGCTTTGCCCTTATATCTTCATTTGACGCGTCCTTCATATCTTCAAGCTCGGACAGGAAAGGATACTCCAAGTCACGGAGGGCGCTCATGGAAGCAATCATTTTCGCCGCGGATCCAGGGTTGAAATAGGCATGCTTTGTGATGTCTTCTTTCTGGCTTATTAGCTCAGCAGCCTTTGTCAAACTTTCGTGGCGGCCGCGGTCCGTCTGACACGACATCGGCAAAGGGCGTTATGAACTGAGGTGACTCTATCACTCTCATTACAGCTAGGCGCGCGCCATGGCCCTCTATCCACCTGCGACCAACGATGGCCGTAAGGAGTTGGGGGCACAACACTTCGTCATGGTCCGTGACTATCGCGTCCAGATCGGCATTCACCTGCTCCAAAGTCTTAGACACGCGCTTTTCCATTTCTGCCCTTTCCTTGTCAAATTCTTCCTTCAAGGTATCTTCACCCTTAACCAACGTCCGCATCTTCTCTAGTTCCTCGGTAAGGACGGACGCATGGTCAGTCGCGGTCTTAGCAGAGGCCTCGGCTGCAGCCACCTATGAATGAAAGGTTAAGGTTAGAATGGGAGGACAGGTGAAGTTGATATCGCACGCATATATATAGAAAAAAAGAAAAATATTTTAAATATAAGGATACGTACCTTGCTGTTAGAAGCCTCAAGAAGAGCTTCCAGTTCAGCGATGCGCTCATCACGAGCATTGGCATGTGTGGCTTGCTCTTGTGTGGTGGCTTCAGCGGTGGTAAGTCGGGACTGAAGGGAGGCGATTGCTTCTTCATGTTTCTCGACCATTTTCTCCCTATGAGTGTTCCTCCTCTTCAATGACTCGACATGTTGAATGGACTCCTCGAACCGCATTCGCATGGTCGTTCCCATGGCCATTTGATGCACCACGGCTGTGTTATACTCCTCCACCAAATCGTCGTGGCTTAGTTGGTTTACACCATTAACCAGGACGGGAGGGATACAATGGTCGAGGAAGTCTCGACATTCGGCCGAGTCCCTTAACCTATCCGTGGTAGATATGTTCCACTCAGGACAGAAGCGGGGGGGGGGGGGGGGGGGGGGGGGGAGGACCGGCTATGGGCACTTCATGAGAATCTAAAATATGGGGGGACGAAGATCCATCTTGGAAAATTGGACCGGACGTGGGTACCTTGGTCTGAGGCACGGGCTCCTTCTCCTTAATCACCTTCTCCACGATGGGTATGACATCAGGTTGCCCGTCCCTGCAGGTGTTGCAAGAATAATAAATATAAATATAAGGCAGGTGCCTAGAAAACAATTTTACAAAAGATGACAAGACTTACTCGTTTGTCTTCGCAAGTTTGGATGCGATTGGGGAAATGGCTGTCACAGGTAGGGGGTTAAGGACTAGCATGCTTTGTGTCTCGTCCGTGGCTAACTGATGTTATGCCGTACCCGACGACTGGTCGGCGTCCTCACCAAAGTGGTATAAAGGGTGGTCCTCGTGTAACCTCTTAGGAGGAGCGTACGAGGCCCCTACCGCGGTCTCGAGTTCCTTCCTCTTGATCTTTCATCTTTTTTGTTTAGGTTTGGTTTGTTCTTCTATGACCTCTTTAATGTTTGGATTTTGCTAGGTTCAATTGTTCGTTTCTCGGTATCTTAACGAATTGATTTCCGGTTCAAAATGCGACTCAATTGTTTTTGGTGAAACAAATATTTTTTGGTTGTTTTTTAAAATTAAATCGCAAGACGTTAAAATAAATGACGTTAAAGTAAAGCTAAAACTAACTAAAACATAAATGGTGTAAAATTAACGACGTTAAAAGTAAATTAATTAAATGATGAGAAATTAAAATTTGACGAAAAGTAAATTCGAAAATTAAATAAGACAAAACAAGTAAAAATAAATTGACGTAAAAATAAGACGAAACAATTAAAATAAAGTTAATTAAAAATGGCGGGAAAATAAGTTTAAAAATAAAATTTGACTAAAAACTAATTAAATTCGCAATTGTAAAAACTGAATTAAATTCGCAATTCGCAATTGTAAAAAAAAACTAAAGATTTCGCAATTGAAATGAACAATTCCACAATTGTGAAATCAAAGATTTCGCAATTGCTAGAAAAAGTTCCTAAATCGAATCAGGAAGAAGATTTCGCAATAGCAGAAAAAGACAAGATTTCGCAATAGAAGAAAAAGTTCCTAAATCGAATCAGGAACAAGATTTCGCAATAGCAGAAAATGTTCCTAAATCGAATCAGGAACAAGATTTCGCAATAGCAGAAAAAGTTCCTAAATCGAATCAGGAAGAAGATTTCGCAATAGCAGAAAAAGTTCCTAAATCGAATCAGGAACAAGATTTTGCAATGGGGAGAAATTACAAGATTTCACAATTAATAAAAAAGTTCCTAAATCGAATCAGATTTCCTAAAAACTAGGAAAACACAAAAAGTACGAAAATAAGCTCAAAAATCTTAACTTTTGGAAGACAATAAGCAAAGTAAAACACCAATAAGCTAAATAAAAACACTAGATCAAAGATAAAACGTATGAAATCAACAAAAACAAGACGCGAAAATTAAAAAGACTTAAACTTTATATAAAAATAAGATGAAAAAGGTTTAGATTGAAAACTTGAAATCAAAACAAACATAGATTAAGAAAAAGATTGACAATAAGCAAGAAGAGAAGATGAACAAGATGATTAAAAACTTAAAAATAAAAGATTAAAGAACACAAAATTAAAACTTACTTGAAAATTAAAGGTGCAAGACAAGGTAATTAAATGTGCAATAAAGTAAATGACATGAATTTAAATGTGCAAAATTTAAAGTGGAAGAGCATAGTTTGTCAAACTAGCCAACAAAACTAATGAAATGAAAATGAGGGGTATTTATATGAGATTAGGAAGGTGTTTAGAGGAAGCTTCCTCCCCTCCTTCCTTTCTTCTTAATTGTACCATTAAGTCCTTCCTTCTTAATCTTTTGTTAATCTTGGACTTTAAGGACTTTTGGCTCGGGATTTCTTAAAACTCGTCTTTTAATTCTTCAATAAATAAGACTCGAGTTCTTCGGCTTTTGGTAAACTTCCGTCTTTTGACTTTTTCTTCGATAAATCTTCATAGTTGGTCTTGGACTTCCGTTCTTTTTGCACTCTTGACTTCTTGACTTCGTCTTTCATCTTTTTCTTCAATAAAAGCCCGTAAATGCCGTGTTTTCCCCACTTTACACAATTTCGTCCTAAATCACAACAAAAACACAAACCACGCATAATTCCGACATAAAAGACATAAAATACACGTTTTGGCTCGGTTATTATTGTAATTAAGTGGTAAAAAGGATGGGTGTTTACACACCTATCAAATCCCCTACACTTGACCATTGCAATGTCCTCATGCAATGCATTAGTTACAAAGCACGTTTACACTTTTCATCATAATCAATCCATAGTGGCATTTATTAAAGAGATAGAAAACTATAAACATTAAAGTAAAGAAATAAAAAGCATACCTTGGGTTTTGGAAATGTCATGAATAATCATCATCCTCAAGTTTTCACTTTTTCCAAACCAAGCTTAAAAACGAGATCATTGTTATTATAAGTTAGCAAACTAACACGAACTCATGTGGGCCAATTATTCACTTAGACTCCCTTATTCTTAGGTGTATCTATTATATTTTATTATTGTCTTGAATGATCACGAAGATGCATTGTAGACTTATTTCGATAGTTATTTAGGCCGAAAATAAAGTGAACGATTTAATCAATAGTTAGCTAAAGGACAAAATCTTTTAAAACTGATTCTCGGGACCTCATAAATTTCATATCTTGGCATAACTCGCTTCGCGATTTGAGACCTTTCTCGGACCGATATTTGGCAGCGACTTCATACTTCAAACCTTGAGAGACGTTCATGAAATTATGGTCTTCTCTTCATATAGGAATTTCTTCACTTGAACTTTTTGAGAGATTCATACTTGGACCACGACTTCTTCATTTTTCTCCAATCTTTATTTTGGACTTTGATATACAACGATCCGCCTCCTTTTATGACTTGGATCTATTTATCCTCATACCTTGCTAGGGTCTTTTCGGATGCACTTCTCCATGACTTTTGGGGAGTATTTGCTTTTCGTCGTGTGTCTCGATCCTTCATATTGATTTTTGATAAATGATTCTTCACATCACTTTGGATCTTTAGCAACAAAATATAGCCCTCATGCCTTGTTAGGGCCTTTTTGGACTCGCCAATCTTCGCATCCCGCTTCAATAAGTTATGCCTTGGCTATGAACTCTAATCCATACCGAGCAACTTTTAAACGATCTTGGGCTAGAAGCTATGTAACTTTTCAAATCGTACAACCTTATTTATTGCAGAAAAATTTATTAGCAAGCGATGGGAGAATAGGCTTATAATTAACTCACATAAATTCACGAAAGAATACCAAACTTATAATTGACTCTATCATCTCTCGTTCTCCACAGTTTAAAATCTCAAGTAATGAGACTCGTGGATGCTTAGCCTATTAAATCAAAGTTTTGGGTTTTCGAGTCGCCTATAGGATCTTGCAAACTCTTAGACTTTTTCAAGTTTAGAAATTGCATTTTAAAGTTCCCTTGATAAACGACTCTCTAGGATCAATTATAGGAGCTTGCGAAAAGTTCTTGTTCTTAACCCGTGAGAGTTAAGACTTTCGCGTTTTATAGCTCCCTATATAAAAGCCTAGCAAAACTTGACTTAAACATGTTAAGGATACTAGCTAAAGTAACTTAGATAAGTAAACTCGGGTTGAGTCAAAAGATTCACAACGTTTGAAAATTAAAACCACTTTATTAAAGATTTATTCTAATAAGGCAACAAAATAACTATACAAAGGGAAAAACTAATAGGCCAAAATAGATCAAAAATTTTTAAAAATGTCAAAAAAATGATTTTCCGGTTAAAATGAGGACAAATACAAGGAAAGGGCCACTTAACTTCGATAGAAGTCCCCCTTACACTTAACATAAAACATTGTCCTCAATGTTTAAGCATGTGGGAGTAAACTCCCCTACACTTAGGACATTGTGCACTTTGTTTAAATCTCGCTAAGGAAAAGACAACTAAAGAGATTCCTATTTTAATATGGAGAAAATATAAAGTAGTGAATCGAAAAGAGTTTAGGATAGAACCGGGATATTGGAACACGGAATCACGGGTCGTCAAGAATCATCAAGAGTGGATCATAGAGCGCTCGAATCCCTGATTAAGAGGAGAGGAGAGAAAAGCAAACCAACAGGTCTCCCCCCTACACTTATGATAAAGAAAGCTAAAAGATAGATGCATGGGTTGCCTCCCAAGAAGCGCTTGATTTTTGATTACCGAGTCGTGAGCCTGACTCGACCTTGATCATCAACGGAAGAAGCATGAAACATATCCACCAGGATCAAAGACATAGTTTTCGTCCATCAAATAGCACAAGCTTAAGGCGAACAAGGCAAGCTAACGAAGAGTAGGCAGGGTTCCCTTAAGCAGCGATGGAGCATGGCGGAAGCAAGGTTGAAGTGGTGCAAGCATGTCTTCAAAATTTCCAAAGATTTTTCCTTTTATTTCATCAGGTGGATACTGAGATGGCTGAATAATATCGATACCAGGGTCGAACACCTTTTAATTTAAGGGAAAATAGCACTCAGGCTCAGCAGAGTGTGAAGAAGATCCGCGAAGAAGATCAACCTCGTCCTCAGAAGGGGGACAAAGAGGTGTTAACTCATACGTGCTGCGAATATTGGTGTCGACCGGTTTCTTCTCCTTAGAAAGAATGTTCTTCAAATCTAAAGTAGGATCAAGACGATAATCTTCAAAATCATAAGGAGGAGCATCACTCTCATGAGGGAAGTATGTGTTGAGAAACGTAGAGAAGTCTTCCTCAAATGAGTAATCGTCCAAAGTAGGATCGAGTGATGGTGGAGGATCTTCATCATGTGAAGAATCGCTCGAAAGAGTATCAGCCTCATCGAAATCATCATACGTGGGCAGGTCGGGATACTCAGAAGTAAGGTCATCATAATCATCCGAATCTGAGCTAGAATCATCATCATCATAAGCATCAAAGATCGGTGGAGAATCATAAATGGGTGAAGGTTCCAAATTGGAGAGAGAATCATCCACGTCATCTTGAAAAACTGGATTATCAATGCAAGAGTCGAATAGAGGATTCTTGTAGACGACAAAATCATCGAGCACATTAATCATATTCACTGATTCTCGTCCATAGGATTTGCTTGTAAGCTTCCCCATTTTGAACACTTGTGCATCATCCCCGACTCTTAAAATTAACTCACCTTCGGCCACATCCACTAAAGCTCGTCGGGTTCTCAAGAATGGCCGACCAAGTATTAAAGGAATACGAGGGTCCATTTCATAATCAACAACGACGAAGTCGACCGGGAAAGTAAATGTGCCAACTTTGATGAACACATCTTCGGCTATACCAACGGGGTAAGCGAGAGTGCGATTTGCAAGTTCAAGAGTCATCTTCGTTGGAGTGAGGTCAGGTAATGATAGTGTTTTCTAAACACTCAAA
Organism: Glebionis coronaria; assembly: GCA_025667525.1. Taxonomy (NCBI): domain Eukaryota; kingdom Viridiplantae; phylum Streptophyta; class Magnoliopsida; order Asterales; family Asteraceae; genus Glebionis; species Glebionis coronaria. The sequence continues at coordinate 195,560,109 of CM046882.1, read as the reverse complement.
GGCATCAAATTAATACTGGCCCCGAGATCAGCAAGGGCAGTAAATTCCTTAGTTTTGTTGAAAACGCAAGGCAACACAAAACGACCGGGATCTCCAATCTTTTCCGGAAGTTCTTTAAGAATAACTGCAGAGCAGTTTTCATTTAAGCGTGTGTTGGCGAGTTCAATCAGCTTCTCCTTCTTGTTAAGCAATTCCTTAAATGCTTTGACAAATTTAGGCATGTGGACAAGTGCTTCAAGAAAGCTAATGTTGAAGTTCATTTGAGAAATCATCTTCACATAGCGTGCCACTTCAAAGTCATCCTTGGTTAGCATTTTGGTCTTGCCTAAACGAGAAGGATAAGGGATATTGGGTTTGGGTGGTGAAGGTGCAGGTGTAGCAAGTAAAGGTTGAGATGTTGAAGGTTCCTTCCTAGATACATCGTCATGACGAGGCGGAGACGATAATGGTGCACTAATACTAGGTGTAGGAGGAGTAGGGATAAATGGTGGTGGAGGAGGTGTAGATGATGGGGGTGGGATTGGTGGATCGAAAATGGTAATTCCACTACGCGTAGTAATAGCACTCACATTTGCTCGCGGATTGGTGACAGTGTTTGAAGGTAGAGAACTCGAAGAAGGAGGTTGAGCTGCGGGCAAGAAACTAGCAAGCATATTCTTCAAATCATTCGTTTGATTGCTGAAGGAAGATTGGATATTATCTCGAAGCTTGGATCTAATCTCATTTCCTTTCTTGGTAATATCTCCTTTAAGATTAATAATTTGGCTCTGTAGATTCTTGATTTGCTCACCGTGGGTTCTCATTATGGCTTTAACATCGGGGTTACTGGGTGGGGCTTGTTGGGCGGGTGGGTGATAAGGATTAGAAGCTCTTGGTGGGATTTGGTTGCTTCTATTGTAGTTGTTGGCGGGGTTTTGGTTTTGACGAAAAAAACCGGGTGAAAGGTAATTGTTGGACCGGTAACTCAGCAAATTTCTATCCCCTTGAGGTCGAGCTTGGTAATTTTCCGGTGAATAATTACCGTAAGCTGCATACACATTTTCCGGATTTCTTTGTGTAGAAGGACAATCGGTGTATGAGTGAGGACCGTCGCATGTTTCACAAGGATTAGCAACCGCTTTAACTTGTTGTTGTTGTTGGTTTGAAGCAAGAAGCGTGATACTTTTGCTCATTTCAGTCATCATGCAGGTGAGTTCGGTCATATCAGGGTTTGCTGAGGTGGAAGAAACATTGACTCTCGGGTTGTTCCTTGAAGAAGCGGAGGAATCCCAGTTTTTGTGGTGAGTAGTCATGTTCTCAATTAACTCTCTACACTCCTCGGGTATCCTTTTCATAAATGTGCCACCGGCGGCTGCATTAATCGTATCATGATCACGAAAAGTCAATCTGTTGTAGAAAGTATCAATTAAGGTCACAGGGAGCATGTTGTGGTTTGGACAACGATCAATCAAGACATTATATCTTTCCCAAGCATCAAAAAGAGATTCATCGGGATCTTGCATGAAACCGCTGATTTGATTGCGAAGGCTCGTGACCATGGATGGTGGAAAGTAGCGCGACAAAAAGCGTTGAGTCATGTCATCCCAAGTGCGAATAGAATTCTTCGGGAGACGATCAAACCATTTCTCGGCATGATGTGATAAAGTATGTGGGAAGAGTTGTAGGCGAAGAACGTCCATTGTGGCACCGGGCAACTTCATGCTTTGGGTGATTGTAATGAACTTGTCGAGGTGTTTGTTGGCATCATCATCAGGCAATCCACGAAATGGGTTAATTTGCACTTGCTGAATCATGTGGTGCTTCAACGAAAACTCCGGAGCGTTGATTTGCATCGGCGCAATCGGTCCTCCTCGTCCAAACATGGTAGGTTGACAAAGCTCCTCCATTGTCTGAAGATCAGGCTGTGGAAGAACATTGTTGTTATTGTTGAGGTGCGGTGGATTATTGTTGTTAACACCTGACATAGCTAAATCTTCTTGAGTCTCGGGCTCTTGATAATTAGAAGATCTAGTACGCATACACCTGAAAATGCAAAAGAAAAAGAAACCAAACACAAAGACAATATATATACACAATAAAGATAAAATCTTTTTGGATTTTTGAAATTTATAATTTTTATGGATTTTTAGCAATTTTTAATTTTTATGGTTTTTGGAATTTTTTATGCAAGAAAAATAACGCTCACAAGTGAACGGATCCCAAAAAGCAACGCGTCTCTCACAGAAAATCGTTAATCTTTACGAAAAGAGCCGGCAGCGGCGCCATTTTATGACTGGATTTTAACACCCTGTATAAAAATTATCGTTCTTTTAAGTATGTCTCTTCGAATTGAAAACCGGATTTTAATGTGTGACTCAGCTGTCTTTGGTGAAAACAAAATTGTGTCGTTGTAGTAATTAAAATGTGCAAAACAATTAAAGTAAATGACGTAAAAGTAAAATGGCGTTAAAATAAATCTAAGTCCAATTAAAAGAAATGGGTGCAAATTTAAAAACTTTGAAAAGTAAAATAATTAAATGACTTGAAATTAAAGCGTGACGAGAATTAAAATTGACAACGAATTAAAATAACAACTTAAAATTAAACAAAACGAAATAAGTGAAAAACAATCCCCAATCGGAAAATATTCCGATCAATCCACAATCACCTTAGATCGGAATGTTGGTCGGAACCCAATAGGAATACTGTCACCTATACCTGATCGGAATAACAAACACCCTCAGATCGGAATGATGGCTTACCTTTGATCGGAATAAGTAATGGTCCATGGTCGGAATGTAGATCGGAACCCCTAATCGGAATAATGTCACCTGTCCCAATCGGAATACCAAACTAATCTCCCAATCAGAATATCACAAATCTTCCAATCGGAATAAGGACTAAAGTACCAATCGGAATAATGTCACCTTACCTGATCGGAATGTAGGACTTACCATTGATCGGAATAGTTTAAACCCTTTTCCGACCAAGCAAAAGAGCTGGTCGGAATATGAAACCCTTTTCCGATTTGTCAGATCGGAATACGGAAGAAAAGGCACAAAATAAGCTAAACAAATAAGCTACTAATCAAATAAGCACAAGACGAAAATCCTAAGGCAAACCGTGTAAAAATAAGCTACTAAACTGAAATTTAAAGACTTTTAAGACACGAAATGAATAAGCTTTACGAAAAACAACTTTTATATAAAAATAACTTTTATAAAACCTTTTAAGAACTTAAAGATGAAAACAAATAAGCTACAAGAATCAATGATCTAAAACAATCAAAAGCATAAAAACACAATCTTTAATCAAATAAGCTAGACAATAAGCATGTAAACATAAGGATCAAGCAAGAAAGAAAGGTAGAATGAGAGATTAAAAGCAAGAAAATTAAAGAACACTTACTTGGAAATTAAATGTATTAAAAGTGCAAGACAAGTATTTAAATGTGCAATAAAGTAAATGACATGAATTTAAATGTGCAAAAATTAAAGTGGAAGAGCATAGTTTGTCAAACTAGCCAACAAAACTAATGAAATGAAAATAAGGGGTATTTATAGGAGATTAGGAAGGTGTTTAGAGGAAGCTTCCTCCCCTCCTTCCTTTCTTTTTAATTGCACAATTAAGTCCTTCCTTCTTAATCTTTTGTTAATCTTGGACTTTAAGGAATTTTGGCTCGGGGTTTCTTTAAACTCGTCTTTTAATTCTTCAATAAATAAGACTCGAGTTCTTCGGCTTTTGGTAAACTTCCGTCTTTTGACTTTTTCTTCGATAAATCTTCAGAGTTGGTCTTGGACTTCCGTTCTTTTTGCACTCTTGACTTCTTGACTTCGTCTTTCATCTTTTTCTTCAATAAAAGCCCGTAAATGCCGTGTTTTCCCCACTTTACACAATTTCGTCCTAAATCACAACAAAAACACAAACCACGCATAATTCCGACATAAAAGACATAAAATACACGTTTTGGCTCCGTTATTATTGTAATTAAGTGGTAAAAAGGATGGGTGTTTACACACCTATCACTCTTCTACCACATCATTCTCTTGTACAACCTCTTCATCGTCTGCAATTATTCTTGCCAGACTTTCGGTTGTCTTCTCTGTATTGTCATCCTGCCCTTCATCGTGTGCAGGGGTAGTAGTCTTTGGCCGCGAGGAAGGGTCAGCGCCGTCCTCAAGTAGGAATGCGTCCCCATCCTCATTATTGAAATCTCGTGGGGATCTCTCAATGGTGGTCTCCTCTTCGTCGGAATGTGTGTCGGGCACGGCTTCTAGTAAGACGGTCAAATCCCTAGTATTTTCCAACAAAGGAGGCTCGTTCTCACGCCTTGTGCGAGACCCTTACGGAGTTACATTTGGGTCTCCTTGGTGTATAATCCCAAAGAAATTCATCTCTGCATATTAAACACATTAAATATGTTAGTCACGGATTATATACTTCATGTTTTTGCACAATAACTATGGTCTACCTACCCTCATTTCTGCTTCTCCAGAACACAGGATGTCGGTCTGCTCGTCCATAGTAGTTACGGCTAATACCTAAAAGGCAAAGGAAGGATTCGGGCAGATTCTCGTGGAAACCCGTGCGGTTTGTATCTATATCATGCACATGATTGGGGTTGTATGTACTAACATGAGGAAGGGTGTTGTCCCTAATATATGATGTTATAATCACGAATTTAAAGAAAGAAAGGTAGAAATGAGATGACTTTTAGAGAGAGAGAGTAGTGAGAGAAAGTAGAGAGAAATGGTTGGAGAAACTTGTGAAATATTAGATTAGAGAGAAAATGAAATGACCAACACCCTTCCTAACATGCTAGGAAGGGTTTATATAGCCTTTGCTTACATGTAGCTTAATGGGCTATATGATCATGGGCCGGGCTTTCCTTTTGGGCTTTGGTTACTTATTAATGAACCTTAGCTTAAAGTTAAGCCCGTAATAACACGACTAATATACTACCTATTACAACGTTCTAAAATACGATACATAATAAACATATGATTGAGCATTCTTGTTTGACTCAATATTTTGAGGCTAACAATCTCCCCCAATGAGAGGTCATAAACCTTGGTCATTTAGGAAATTTGTAGAGATTACTAATCTCGCCATAAATAAGTCTTGAACGTGTAACCGTAGTCTTGTTCCTTCATGCTGTGATCTTTGAGCCTTTGTCGTTGTCTTTCGACTTTGTCTTTAAGCTTGAGATCTTCAAATCATCCTTGACTTGTCTTTGCCATCTTGCGATCTTGTGTCTTCATCCACATGCTCACACTATTAATTGTTTAATATGTCTTTAGGCATGAGTATGTGGTTTCTGAATCATTGACTTTGCTGTGTACACCGTGACGCCACCTTCTCGAGACAAAACATAGACACGGACTGAATGGCTTTGACATTCGTCCTAAATCGGTAGCGTTTTACCTCCGGTCGGTGAAGACCGTTATACGATATTAAATATCGTACCTGTGATAGGTAGATTCAATTAAGAATCTCCTTGACAGGGTTTCGCGGCTGTACTAGCCGTTCTCTTTACTCGACCGTCTCAAAGCAAGAATGCGAACATAAAGAGTGAATCAATTGGATAAATATCTGCTTGATTAAAGTCGTCAATTCAAATTCGTGGAACAAGTTTGATTCATTAAGAATCTTACCATTGTTGCTTTCCAGTTGACACAAGCTTGATTCATAATAATCTCGCAAGTTACCTACCGTAGCGCTGTTTGATGTTGACGCTAGAAGGATTTCCATTTGTCACTGTGAATATTAATGAATATCACTCTGAATGTTCTGGCAAGACCATAAAGATATTGCGTAGAAACATGAAACAAGTTTGAATCAATTTAGAATCAAACCACTGTTGCTTTTCAGTTTTGCATATGTTCAATTCATAAAGAATCTTACATATGACCTACCGCAATGCTGTTTGATGTTAACACTGGAAGGATTTCCACTCATCATTGTGAATACTAAGTAGTATCACTCTGAGTGTTCTAGCAATATCACAAGGATATAGCGTAGGACTCTCTTGATCTTCATCCGTGTGTCCTAACGAGATTTGATTAATCTCTTGGCTCTAGACTCGATTTGTGCACTTTTAGTGGTCGGAGGCTGGAGCAGATGCCACCTATTCAATATCAACTATCTCGAAGTGAGAAAGTCAATAGAAATCGTGTTGATCTCCGTGACAATAAAACAAACTTCTTTTTAGAGAAGCCTGAGTAGCTAGGAAAGGGTTGTGCTTCACATCACTGGGTCCATGATGAGTTTGTCTTCATGATGAGTTGACCCGGTTTCTGCCTAAGTTGTATGGAGGGCTTCTTTCTTTAGACCCTTTATCCTTACATTTCTTTTTCATTCTTCAACCCCTTCAATGCTTACCAAGACATCATTAATAGCACCTTGTTGTGATTGTTCCAGTGCTATCATCAGTACTTAGTCGGCATTCAGCTTCGTTCACATTCTACTCCATCTTTCCTAAGGACTTCTAATAATCTATTGGATTGTCCCTGGGAAGATCCCTCCGGTTCTGGTTGGATCATAGGACTTAAACCTAACCACCCTTTTGACACCAATAACGTCGTGAATTAAAGATGTTGTGGGTATTTGATCGTAACCATGAAAACCACTTTAAATTCTAACAAAGTGTTGAAAAACATTTAACACCTTGCTAGTTTTGTCGTTTCAGAAATGCTCCCCCTTCACATGTGCATCGATAATCGAAAGTGTTTCGCACATGTAGGTCAGAGTTAAAGTGCTTGAGTCTTATATAAGATCACATTTTAATCACATTTTCTCCCCCTATCTCTAATATATAAAATCTTTTGATATTAGAGATACCAAATTTGATTAAAATATATTTTGAAAAATAGTCGTGAAAATCTCTGGGAGAAAGATGTGTTCATCTTTTGCATGAAGTTAAAATGCTCCCCCTCAAAAATTGATCCAATTGAATTGTCATTGTGAGGATATGATCCACATTTCGCTTTTTGAGGATGGGAGTTGTTGAACACACAATTTTTGAAAGATTTTGAATAATCATTGAGAAATTCTTGAAAAAATTGTGTTCAACGCTTTTTGAAAAATCCTATTTCTTTTTGTCGAAGAGGTTTTTCTAAAGCATAAACTTGAGTTCATAGACTTTGAATGTCTTGACGAGTCCACTCAAGTGTAAGAAGATTTCTCTTCTTTTGCTGAGAGTAAGGGCACTAAATCGTACACTCCCCCGTGAATACCGGTCCGGGTTGCAATCTGAAAGTGATTACAAGCCATTGTGTTGAGCTCAAAACGTTGAATGTTTTGTGACTAGCTCAACCCGTGATAGATTGCTCTACCCGTTGTTTGGAAATATTGTCCAAAATAGACAATTTCCTTTATTAAAAGAAGAAATGACATGTTTTGAAAAATATTTAAAACTTTCATTCGAGCTTTACGTACACACCCATGTCGTTATTGAGCGACATTTCTAGGCACGTCCATATTATCGATACTGAAAGACATGTCGAGAAGAATATTTTTGGATTTTGAACAATTTTTAATTTTGTGTTTTGTTTTTATATGTTTTATATTTTTGTATTTTGTTTTTTCATTAATACTTACATGTAGATGTTTGATAGATGAATCAAGCAGGCTTCTTTGCCAGAATCTCCAGTTCTGCTGGAGTCAAACATCTCATACCAATTTGCCTAACTAGATACGCAAACCTCTCTTTCGAAAGAGCTTTTGTAAACAAGTCAGCTAATTGGTAATCCGTTCCAACAAAGTATAGTTCAACAATACCCTTTTCAACTTGTTCCTTAATGAAGTGATATCTGACATCAATGTGCTTCGTGCGGGAATGCTGTACCGGATTGCAGGAGATAGCTATGGAGGAATTTGAGTCACAGTACATAGGTACTTTATCAAAGTGGAAGCCATAATCCGTGAGTTGTGTTCGCATCCAAAGAACTTGAGCACAACACGCAAATAGAGACACATACTCCGCTTCGGCTGATGAAAGTGACGTGCAATCCTGCTTCTTGGAAGACCATCCCACAAGCTTGTCTTGACCTAGAAATTGTGCACCACCGGAAGTACTTTTACGCGTATCAAGACACCCTGCATGATCAGAATCTGAAGAGGCCGTTAGAAAGAAACCGGTTTCCCTCGGATACCAGAGTCCCATGTGAATGGTATTCTTAAGGTACCGAAATATCCGTTTAACCTCCTTGAGGTGCTTTTCAGTGGGTCGTGCTTGATATCGTGCACAATAACATGTAGCATGATGAATATCAGGTCTGCTTGCTGTCAAGTACTGAGGGACCCGATCATGGAACGATATCTCGTTTGATCTATGGGTAATCCCTCCAAATCAGCATCTAGGGATGTGGTTGATAATGGTGTCCCAACGGGGTCACATGATGTCATACCATGCTTTGTGATTATCTCTTGACAATACTTAGCTTGGTTAATGAATATACCACTTGGGGATTGGTGAACTTGAATTCCTAGAAAGAATTTTAGTTCGTCCATCATAGACATTTCAAACCTGCTGTGCATTACTTTTTCAAACCATTTTGAAGGTCTTGGGTTTGTAGACCCGAAAATAATGTCATCAACATAAATCTGCACAAGCAAAATGTCATCCCCATATTTATAAGTGAACAAAGTTAAATCAATGGAACTTTTTTAGAAACCTTTAGAGACCAGAAAATTCGAGAGCTCGTCGTACCATGCCCTTGGAGCTTGCTTGAGTCCATAAAGTGCTTTGTGGAGACGATACACCCTGTCAGGATAATGAGGATTGACGAATCCTTCCGGCTGTGTGACAAAGACTTCTTCCTTCAAAGGACCGTTAAGAAACGCCGTATTTACGTCCATTTGATAGACAATGAATCCCTTATGTGCAACATAAGCCAGAAAAATCCTGACTGCTTCCATTCGAGCTACTAGTGCAAATGATTCTTCAAAATCAATACCCTCTTTCTGTCCATACCCTTTAGCCACTAGCCTAGATTTATTCTTGATGATCGTGTTTTCTTCATCCATCTTGTTTTTCCAGATGCATTGAAGATTTAATGGTGTGACATCGTATGGTCTATCAACAAGTTCCCAGACTTTAAGTCTTTCAAATTGTTGAAGTTCATCCGTCATCGATTCAATCCAAGCATGATCAGCCAAGGCTTCTTTGATTTTTTCGGTTCTGCTGAACTCACGGCGAGTGCGAACATACAAACATCACCATCAGTGTGAAGTTGTCGTCTTGTACGAACGGGCTGTGAAGGGTTTCCAATGACATGAACCAAAGGATGATCTCGGGTCCAATGATGTGTTGAAGGATGTCGTTGGTAGAACGTATGCATATTTGACGGATCAACATGACGAGTAGAAGACTCTCCAGTTTCATGTACCGGTGTACCGAATGGGTTGATAAATTCGTCTTCGTCAGATAATGCATCGTCTGCTTGATTTGTGTTCTCTGGAGCAATGACAGTAGTTGTGGATGTTGTAGGATCGATTGTTGAATTGATAATCTGAGGAGGTAAATCTGCAGCAACCCGTGTTGAAGTAGATGAAGTTGTATCCTCTTGTTGACGATGATTGATATCATCATTCTTATCATGAGTGACAGCGGAAGACTTCGATACAACTTGTTTCTCCCCCATGAAATATTCATCATACATTCGTCCATATAACATTTCCAACTCTTCAATTGTCGTGTCGACTGTCATATCAGCTCTAGGAACATGTTCTGGAACCAGCGTTGGACTTGACGGTTCATTGTTGTGGTCTGGAGTTCCGAGTTCCGTGCGGTTGTGAACGGAAGTCGTTTGTCGTTGTGGATCGGGACTTAAATTGTTTTGTTCAAGTGCCATTTCTTGTAATTCATCAAATCGAATGTGAATAGTCTCGACAATCAATTTTGTTCTCTTGTTGTACACTCTATACCCCTTAGACTGAGTTGCATATCCCACAAGAATACATGCATCACCTTTCTCTTTCATTTTATCCAAATTCTCACCATCTCGAATAATGTAACAAGTACATCCAAAAACATGAAGGTGTGTAAGTGAAGGTTTTCGATCATGAATTATGTGATATGGAGTCTTTTCGTGTCTTGGGATAATTAAGGAACGGTTTTGTGTGTAGCATGCGGTTGACACGGCTTCGGCCCAAAAGTATAGTGGAAGTTTTGAAGCAGATAATAATGTTCGAGCAGCCTCAACTAAAGTACGGTTTCGTCTTTCAACAACGCCGTTTTGTTCGGGTGTTCGAGCAATAGATGTTTCATGTTTAATCCCTTCGGCTTCAAAATAGTTTCTTAGTTTGTCAGTACGAACCACTTTAACTTGAGCTTGAAGACCACGTTGTATCAGTTTAGGAAAGCTGATGAGAACATCGGGTGTTTCATCCTTGGACCTCAAGAAGTGAGTCCACGTGTACCTTGAGTAATCATCGACAATTACCAGAATATATTTCTTTCCATTGATACTCTGAACACGCATAGGACCACACATATCCATATGAAGAAGATCTAACCGTCCTTTAGAGCTTGGTGTGGTCTTTGTTTTGAAGCTACTTCGTTTAGCTTTACAAAGTTCACAAGAAGAACAAAGATGATCTCTGATGAATTTCAAGCTTGGAAGGCCTCTCACAATATCTTTCTTGGAAAGCAAGTTAATGGTATCAAAGTTGAGATGAGAAAGACGTTGATGCCATAACCATGCCTGAGTCGTTGAGGCTTTAGCCATGAAGCAAATTGGAGTTGATGAAGTTGTGTCTTGAAGTGAAATTGTGTAAAGATCAGTACCCCGTGTACCGGTAAGTAAGTCATTCCCATCATAATCACGAAGAAAACATGTCTTCTTTCTGAAAGCAACTTCCAAATCCGCATCACAGAATTGACCAACCGAGAAAATATTGTGATTGAGCCCTTCGACGTAGTATACCCTTCTGATCGTAATATTCCCTTGAACCAAATCTCCATATCCTTGGATCGGTGCAAATTGATCATTTCTGAATCGGACCGTACCCAGGAACTTCTCCACAAAGTTAATTAGAAGCTTGAGATTCCGCGTCATGTGCTTCGTGCATCCGGAGTCCATTATGAAGAGAACTATTTGTATCACCTGCAGAAGAGTTAGATCACGATGGAGCATTTGCTAAATTGGATACCACAGTAGTTGTGATAGTAGAATCATTAGTGTCCTTAGCAACATTTAAAGGCATACTAACACTCGTTGTCACATTTTCAGTCCTAGCTTTAGGCATCCATTTATATCCTAGAGTACATTGATTAGCAAACCACCATTTCCAAGACTTGCTAGCAGACTCATATAATTCCTTAATTTTGCTTCTAGGGTTCTTAGTGGTGGAGTCTGATGCATTACTTTTCTTAGTGGGGGTTGCACCAGAATGGTTCACTTTGTGTTTGGGTTTACTAGCTCTAATAGGCATTGCAACTTGCTTCTTAGTTCTAGTATCTACGCCTTTGTCTTTATTCATAGCACACATAGAATGATTAGCATTAGCACACTTTCCACATTTCACACAAACAAACTTAACATTCAACGCATTCATAGTCGAATCATTCAAATCGTCATTACACGCGATTACAGACGTTTTATTCTTAGAAACATTGAAAATCCTAGGGTGGTCTTCTACTGTCTTCATCTTCCCTTGACTTTTGTTTTGCCAAACCTTTTCATTCATGCGAGTGCTCTTAAGCTGAGGCCGGCTAACACTATCAGTGGGGATTACTCCTGTAGTAAAAGATACACGTCTATTAGTGTTTCTAGAAGTCTGATGTGATTGACTTTCTTTGTTTTGTGTAGGTTTAGCAGCCAATCTATACATCCCTGGTTTAATCACATTATTGTGGTTAACGCTTTGTGCTATAGGATTCCTTATGGGTTGAGCTTGTGGTAACCTTTCCTTTCCATCCATCTCGGGGGCAAACACAGGTTTTGCAAACGAGGAATTAGATAAATCAGATGGTTTTCCCAAGATAGATGATCTATTCTCTTTAGAGGCATTGGGTTGTCTAACAACATTTTTCTTAATGCTAGGTTCCACAATTTTCCCACCCATTTTAGCAATGAGTTTCTGCAACTCTGCTATCGCTCTGTCCCTGTCTTGTAACTGAGCTTTCAACCCTTTAATTTACAAGTTCTGTTCATTCATTTCTCGAAATGTTTGGGAAAGTTTTTCTTGCAATTTATTATCGTGTGGAAAACTACCAACGTCTTTTTGCAAAGCAAGTTCAAGTGAATGACAATGTTTTTGTAGGAAATTAATTTTGTGTTGAAGTAACTCAAAAGCCTTTTTATCAACATTTTATTTATGTTTCGAAAGCTCAAGTTCAAGACGTTCACATTCTTTGATTTTATCAAGATATTTGCATGCAACATCAGAATATTCATCGATATCAGCACAAGATTGAAGAGTAACACACAAAATATCTTTGGAGAGACAGTCTTCTAAGAGTAAATCATATTCATCAGAAAAAACGGACTTATCCATTTGAAGATCGTCAATTTCTTTCTCAATAGACTCAACATATTTTAAATCATCAAACATTTCAGACCGAATTAATCTTTCAAATTCAAGCATATTTTCTTTTAATGTGGTCGTGTTCGGTATTAAGATTTGTTTGATAAGCACAGTTATATCTTGAGGAATTGGTTTTTTCCACTCGTCATTTTCTCGTTGTTTCCATTCATTATCAACAATGGATTTAATATTATCAATGTAATGTTGTAGAAAACTAAATGTCTGCCTACTCTTGCTTTTAGAAGCATCAAGAGGCAAGTAGTTGATGAACTTAGAAACGTTTGTTTTCTTAGTAGCAAAAGCTTTCTTCCATTGAATTCTTCTTTGTTTGCATTCTAAAAACAATTCCTCACGAGACTTTTGTTTTTGAGTAGTGAAAAGACCATATAGACTATTCTCATAAGCATAATTGTATGGTTTCACAAACTCTTTATTGACCGGTGATCTACTCTCCTCTTCCCAAAGGGATGTCTCATCATAACCAAGAGGATATTCAGGATCGGTCCATTCGGACTCATCCATATAAATGCGCGGGTTTGTAGCTTGAGCTTAGGCAAGAAAATCAGGACTTGCAAAGCTAGCTTGACCCTTAAACATAGACGGAGGTGCTGGCATTCTTACGGTTTGAATAGATTCATGCGTTTTATAAACAACTTTCTTCAAAAATTCGACTTGTTTTTCTAGTTCCGTTACTTTTTCAGTATCTTTTCCATTTCGACTTTTGAAATCTTGTTTTAATGTTTCAACCTCTTGTTTCTTAACATCAAGAATTTTAGCAGACTCGGTGTTATCCATCGAAAGCCGTTGTTCAAGTTCGTTAACTTTGGTGGTAGCAAGGTACGTTTTTTGACGTTCATCCATTAACAAAACATTAAATTGACGTTTTTATTTTGTTAATAACTCAAGAGTTTCGTTGTATTTCTTTTCAAGATCGTCATTTTGACTTTTTAACGCACTACCCTTGTACCCTTCAATTTCTTTGGTTTCTGAAGAAGCTCATCTTTATAGTGTTCAATGGTCTCACTAGATGTAATTAGTACGGCTTTGCATTCTTCAAATTTTGAGTGAGCGCTGCGTTTGCCTTCTTTAATTTCTTTTGACTTTTTCTAGTTTCATTGACATCATTTTGTAAACTAGCAATTAAATTAGCAAGCGCGACACGCTCCTCATCATCATACTCATTTGCATGTTGATCATCCTCAAACTCATTATTGCACATGTCTGATGAATCGGGTGTGGTATTGCTATCAACCTTTTCCGTCATACATGTGTCATTAATGGCATTGGGTAGCTCACTATGCTCATGAGTATCACCAAACACATTATATTCATCAGTGGTGTGTACCTTATCGAGTGGCTCAGTGTCAAAGATAGGTCCATTGTCATCTTCAGTGACGTTGAGAACTTCGTCAACCTTTGCCATGTACGAGTAATGTGCTTCTAATTCTTGGTCGGAGGCTTCATCATCAGTATCATCAAGCATTGCTCCTTCCTCAGCCGACAATTTGACCCCTGCTTCCATCTTCTTGCATAACAACATCTTCTCTTTATGATAGCTGGAGTCCCTAACCCGTTTCGGCTTTCTGCATTCCTTTGCCATATGCCCATAACCTTGGCAATTATAACATTGAATCCCACTTTGTTGAACCACTTGCGTTCCAACAGTTTCCCTATTCCCAGTAGAAGCAGCAATCCTCTGAGTATCATACTTGGCAGTTTGTCGATCATACCTTGCAGAACCCTCAACATGTGTTGGATTATGTCGATCATACCTAGAAGGACTTTCACCACTTCGACGTGTGTCATACCTTGAAGGGTTCTCAACATATTGGTTCTTTTTGTTGGATGATGTTCGAAGATTGTTGTTGGTGGGTTTGAAGATTTTCTTGTAGGTCTTCATAATGAAAGCAATTTGTTATTTCATTTCCTGATTCTTCTGAGCTTGATCTTCATCACTATCCTCTTCAGATGATGACTCAGATGGTGGTGATGGTGCTCTTGGTTCTTTTCCGCGTGATCTTGTGGATAATGAAGACTTGGATGATGTGGAATATCTTGGGGAGGATGATTGAATAGAATATGACTTTGGAGTACGAGATCGATGATCTTGAGTGGTAGACACTAGAGCAAGTGGATTAGCCGTCTTTGCAACTCGTTCAGCTTGAATTTCATTTGCCTCATGCTGAAATTGTTTCAAGATATCAAAGAGAGTGTGATAGTTTACATTGTCTAACTGCTTCTATTGTTTCACCAAAGTAACAAAACGTGTCCACTCTGGTTAAAGTTGCTGAAGAAATTGCACATTGACTTGCATGGTGGAGACTTCCAGGTTGTTTCTTGTCATGTCGTTCATCATCTTGTAGAACCGTGAATAATAAGACTCAATTGATTCTCCATCCAATGCAGTAAACTTACCAAAATTCCAAAACAAGTTAGTTTTAACATCTTGCTTGTTGAGTGATTCTCCTTGTTGCAAGTGTTCAATAGCCGTCCATATTTCTTGTGTCGTAGGGCATGCATCAACCGTGGAATTAATATCATCTCCAATTCCACTTAGAATCATATAGATCGCTTCTTTTTCTGCATCATACCAAGCACGCTTATCTGGTGTAAGATCAGATAACGTTTCTTTTCTTGTGGTTGCGGGTACTTCTGTGGTAGTGTCAGTGGCTGGTGTATGAGGAACAGTGATATCGGAGAAAACATATGGTCCATTGTTAATACATTGTCTCAATGCATCACCAATAGGTCTTGTATCAAGATAACGAAGAAAACGTGATTTCCATTGAGCATATCGACCGGCCACAAGCATTGGTGGTCTCTCTTTGTTACCCGCCACCATTATGTTGTTGTTCGTCACACGGTATTCTGCAGTAGAATCCATCTCAAAATTCTCTGAAATGATGAAGTGAATATGGATCTTAAGTAGATATGATGTGGTTGAGTTGTTGTTGAAATTCCGAAAAATGCTATTTTTTTTCTCAGTCCGACAATAAATTCCTCAGTCCGACAAAACGGTAGACCAAAAAATTTTGTATCGCCAAATTTTGAAATTGAGCTAGAAATGTCCTAAAACTAGTATGGAAAAAATTTGATTTTACTTGACCTAAAAATTTTAACTCTTTTTTTTTTAATCTTCGTGTAAACTACGTTCCGAAACTAGTCTAGATGGTGGCTAAGTCTAAAAAATACTCAAACAAAATTTAGCTAAACATGTCATCGGAATGTCTATCGGAATGTGCCATCGGAATGTCCATCGGAATGTTCATCGGAATGTGGCTTAGATCGCAATGCACTGTCGGAATCTCAGATCGCAATGTACTGTCGTAATCCCAGATCACAATGTTCAGATCGGAATATGTTCAGATCGGAATGCTCAGATCGGAATGTTCAGATCGGAATGTGTCTAAAACAAATTTGGCAGAGTAACGACTCAAAAGTCCCTTGAAACCGTCGGAATCCCAGATCGCAAAGAACGATCGGAATGTCCAGATCGGAATAAGGTATCGTAATCTAGTGATCGCAAAGTAGAACCAGTTGGTTATTGCGATCAACCCCCTCTCAATTGTACTTTCTGATGGTGATACAAGCTAGAATTTCAGAAAGATGAAAAACAAGAAACTTTCAACTTTTGATCCAAAAAACTTGTGTTTGCCAAAAACCAAGATACCCAAGTCACAATGACACGAATAAAGAGGTTATACGAATCGAAAAACACTAAAAAACAAGAAAAATCTTGAATTCGTGGTAGAAAGAAGGATTAAATCAAATGAAAACGCAACAACCAATCACAAAACTACCCCATGGCGATTGATACCAATTGTTGTCCCTAATATATGATGTTATAATCACGAATTTAAAGAAAGAAAGGTAGAAATGAGATGAATTTTAGAGAGAGAAAGTAGTGAGAGAAAGTAGAGAGAAATGGTTGGAGAAACTTGTGAAATATTAAATTAGAGAGAAAATGAAATGACCAACACCCTTCCTAACATGCTAGGAAGGGTTTATATAGCCTTTGCTTACATGTAGCTTAATGGGCTATATGATCATGGGCCGGGCTTTCCTTTTGGGCTTTGGTTACTTATTAATGGACCTTAGCTTAAAGTTAAGCCCGCAATAACACGACTAATATACTACCTATTACAACGTTCTAAAATACGATACATAATAAACATATGACCGAGCATTCTTGTTTGACTCAATATTTTGAGGCTAACAAAGGGGGTCGGGGCGTATGGATCTTTTGTACACGAAAGGGGTAGGCCATACTACTGCATCTATAAAAAAGTAGTGGTCGTACCAACTCTTTAGAGAGTCCAAGATCTTGTTGTGACTAACAGGGATATTGTTAACCTTTTCTTAAAGGATAGCCAGTCATTTACTATGTGTGGAATGTAAAAAACCCTAAATAACTCTACTGTTGGAGGGATGCCATGGGCATAACACAAAATCTTGAATTGGCTTATTTTACATGCGCCAATAGAGTGTAGCTGGGTTATATGCACGTCATAATAACCTAATAAATCTATGAGAAATCTCTTAAACAGAATACAGTAGTTAGCCGCGTCAAAAAGACGGGTGTACAAACCTATCTTCCCATTAGGGAAGTGGGTAATAGCGCTCCCATCAGCAGGAAGAGAGGGGTGGATATTTTCAGGAATGAAATAATCAGAGCAAAACTCCCTCAGTTTCACTTCCGTCATAACATTCAGCACGGACCCTATAGTGGAGACATTCCTAGCCATGTTTTATGAATAAATGAGGTAGGGCGCGGTGTTCTAACTTGTGAAAAGTGGAGGTCCGTGCGAAAAGATGTGGTAATTGGAAAGAAATCAAAAATGGCGGAATGAGCAAAGTTAACTATGTGTCTCACACAGCCGCATATGCCGCCTATTTATAGGGTTGCGTCAAATGTGTAGGTCCATTGGATAAAGGCCACGTGTCCTCCACTTACTCAATCGTGTGGCAAAAAAGCGAGGGACAGGTGAAGAGTTAGAGGGGACCCACGGGTCACCTTTGACTCAGATGTTGCATGGCTCGAGGCGACTGACTGTTGCACTTTGTCAGTCAAACTGTCAGGTGAACAGTCGTGTGTGTCGGGTTATGCGGTCATACAATTTACCTAATTCAATGATTCATTTATATGGTTTCGGACGTCACGCACGGCCTGTATACCATTTATTACACTTACGATTGTTTTTATTATGCCCTGGTCGTTGCGTGCGGCCTGGATACCATTTTTAATTCCACACACTTAAATGTTCTCTTAGTACGGCTGAAAGGGCATTTGTTAGTCTAGATATTACGCCTACGACGGTAACAACTAGACTGGGGGGACATGATGACGTATAGTCCCCCAGCCGGGTATTGGACTCGGCCCACGGGTACTACCCGCATCCGGGCCATCACGAATGGGTTGGATTAATGTTCTTTGAGCTTATGGGCTTCGAATAAACAGTGGTCGAATAGGTATGTGCGGCCTATGGCCCGGCACAGCCGGTACAGGGTTAGACAGAATCACAATCTAATTGGGATTTAGATTCACCCTAATGTAGAGGATATATACTAACCATAATTAGAAGATAGCAATCAAGCTTATTATGGTACTTATCCTTTACTTGGGGCCGAAGCATTGGTACCAGCCCATTAGGGTTGTACCACCTATATAAGGAACCCCCAAGGGTTCCACAAAGGTATCACACTCTTCATACTCTCACTCTACACCCGATTACTAACCTAAACCGATTACTGACTGATACAAGGCTTTTGCCCGTATAAAAATTAATGTTCGTGTTCTCGGTATCTTAACGAATTGATTTCCGATTCTAAGTACGACTCAGTTGTTTTTGGTGAAAAGGAATATTTTTGGTTGTTTTAAAATAAAAGTGAGAGAGTTAAAAGTAAAAGCGCGTTAAAGTAAATCTAAGTCTAATTAAAACAAATTGTGCAAGTATTTAAAAGCGTGACGAGAATTAAAAGGCACTAAAAGTAAATAACGCAAACTTAA
Source organism: Glebionis coronaria (assembly GCA_025667525.1). Lineage (NCBI taxonomy): Eukaryota > Viridiplantae > Streptophyta > Magnoliopsida > Asterales > Asteraceae > Glebionis > Glebionis coronaria. The sequence goes on along the minus strand of CM046882.1, from coordinate 195,541,592 downwards.
ATCTACCTAAGGCAAACTTAAAACGCAACTAAAACTAAAACTTAAACTAAGGCAACGCTAAAATAAATCTAAGGCAAATAAACTTAAAGTGCGACTAAGGAAAAAGACAGGAAAAATAAAGCTTGAAATTAAAAAGCAGAAACTTAAAAACTGAAACTAAAGAAACCTGAAAATTAGCTCATCCGGAATAATACCCTCATTCGGAATAAACACTCATCCGGAATGTCACCTTCGTTCGGAATGTTTTTCTTTACTGGGAATATCAACAAAAGTCTTTGATCCGGAATATATTACTTACTCGGAATATGTCACCTATCCGGAATAACTTCTCTATTCGGAATAAAACCTTGGTGCGGAATATTGCCCTTGATCCGGAATAATTCTTGATCCGGAATAATATTCCGGATAGAACCCTTGATTCGGAATGTCAAAATATTCCGAATAAACTCCTTGATCCGGAATAATAAATTATTCCGGATGAACTTGCTTGATCCGGAATATTATTTGATTCGGAATGTTAGGTTGATCCGGAATATCCTGCTGATCCGGAATAAAAGGTTGATCCGGAAATTTTGGTTGATCCGGAATATTATTCCGAATAAACTCAACTGATCCGGAATATCCAATATTCCGGATGAACACCCTTTGAAATCCTTCGTTCGGAATATCTAATATTCTGGATGAACGAATTTTAAAATCCTTCACTCGGAATAACAGCACTGATCTGGAATACCTGGGAAGATACAGTAACTGCAAAAGCGAAGAACAAGGGGAACCAAGAACAACAGTATACACAAATCTAATCAAATATAATCTAAATCAACCACAAGATTAAATCAAACTAACAAATAAACATCTATTAATCATAAACAACCAATCCAAAACAATCAAAGTAACAAAAATAACCACAATAATCAAAACCCACTTTGATCAAAATAAGAACATAAGAACATGAGCATAAACATAAACAATAAAGATAAAGATTAACAAGAATTAAAAGAACACTTACTTGAAATTAAATGATAATTAAGGTGCAAGACAATTAATGTAAATGGACATGAAATTAAATGTGCATAAATTTAAAATGGAAGAAATGGTTTGTCAATCCACCCAACAAAAACTAACTAATGACATCCTAATCTATATAAAGGGGAGGTTAAGGAATGCTTAGGAAGCTTCCTCCCCTCTTTCCTTTCTCCTTAATTGTATGTTTAGTCCTTCTCTTCTTAATCTTTTGTTAATTTCACCATTAGTCCTTGTGCCTTTTAATCTTCTTAATCTTGGACTTTAAATGGCTTTGTCTCGGGATTTCTTCAAACTCGTCTTGTAATTCTTCAATAAATTAGACTTGAGTTTTTCGGCTTTTGATAAACTTCCGTCTTTTGACTTTTTCTTTGATAAATCTTCAGAATTGGTCTTGGACTTCCGTTCTTTTTGCACTCTTGACTTCTTGACTTCGTCTTTCGTCTTTTTCTTCGATAAAAGCACGTGAATGCCCGTGTTTTCTCCACTTTTCACCTTTTCGTCCTAAATCACAACAAAAACACAAACCACACATAATTCCGACATAAAAGACATAAAATACACGTTTTGGCCCGGTTATTATTGTAATTAAGTGGTAAAAAGGATGGGTGTTTACACACCTATCAAATCCCCTACACTTGACCATTGCAATGTCCTCATGCAATGCATTAGTTACAAAGCACGTTTACACTTTTCATCATAATCAATCCATAGTGGCGTTTATTAAAGAGATAGAAAATTACAAACATTCAAAGTAAAGAAATCAAAAGCATAACTTGGGTTTTGGAAATGTCATGAATAATCATCATCCTCAAGTTTTCACTTTCTCCAAACCAAGCTTAAAAACGAGATCATTGTTATTATAAGTTAGAAAACTAACACGAACTCATGTGGGCCAATTATTCACTTAGACTCCCTTATTCCTAGGTGTATCTCTTATATTTTATTTTTGTCTTGAATGATCACGAAGATGCATTGTTGACTTATTTCAATAGTTATTAAGGTCGAAAATAAAGTGAACGATTTAATCAATAGTTAGCTAAAGGACAAAATCTTTTAAAACTGCTTCTCAGGACCTCATAAAGTTCATATCTTGGCATAACTCGCTTCGCGATTTGAGACTTTCTCGGACCGATATTTGGCAGCGACTTCATACTTCAAATCTTGAGAGACGTTCATGAAATAATGTTCTCTTCATATAGGAATTTCTTCACTTGAAGTTTTGAGAGATTCATACTTGGACCACGACTTCTTCATTTTTCTCCAATCATTATTTTGGACTTTGATATACAACGATCCACCTCCTTTTATGACTTGGATCTATTTATCCTCATACCTTGCTAGGGTCTTTTCGGATACACTTCTCCATGACTTTTGGGGAGTTCTTGCTTTTCGTCGTGTGTCTCGATCCTTCATATTGATTTTCGATAAATGATTCTTCACATCACTTTGGATCTTTAGCAACAAAATGTAGCCCTCATGTCTTGTTAGGACCTTTTCGGACTCGCCAATCTTCGCATCCCGCTTCAATAAGTTATGCCTTGGCTATGAACTCTAATCCATACCGAGCAACTTTTAAACGATCTCGGGCTAGAAGCTAAGTAACTTTTCAAATCGTACAACCTTATTTATTGAAGATAAAATTATTAGCAAGCGATGGGAGAATAGGCTCATAATTAACTCACATAAATTCACGAAAGAATACCAAACTTATAATTGGCTCTATCATCTCTCGTTCTCCACAGTTTAAAATCTCAAGTAATGAGACTCGTGGATGCTTAGCCTAATAACTCAAAGTTTTGGGTTTTCGAATCGTCTATAGGATCTTGCAAATTCTTAGACTTTTTCAAGTTTAGAAATCGCGTTTTAAAGTTTCCTTGATAAACGACTCTCTAGGATCAATTATAGGAACTTGCGAAAAGTTCTTGTTCTTAACCCGTGAGAGTTAAGACTTTCGCGTTTTATAGCTCCCTATATAAAAGCCTAGCAAAACTTGACTTAAACACGTTAAGGATACTAGCTAGAGTAAACTTAGATAAGTAAACTCGGGTTGAGTCAAAAGATTCACAACGTTTGAAAATTAAAACCACTTTATTCAAAATTTATTCTAATAAGAAAAGAAAATAACTATACAAAGGGAAAAACTAATGGGCCAAAATAGATCAAAACTTTTGAAAAATGTCGAAAAACTGATTTTCCGGTTAAAATGAGGACAAATACAAGGAAAAGAGCCACTTAACTTCGATAGAAGTCCCCCCTGCACTTAATATAACATTGTCCTCAATGTTTAAGCATGTGGGAGTAAACTCCCCTACACTTAGGACATTGTGCACGTTGTTTAAATCTCGCTAAGGAAGAGACAACTAAAGAGATTCCTATTTTAATATTGAGAAAATATAAAATAGTGAATCGAAAAGAGTTTAGGATAGAACCGGGAAAATGGGAACACGGAATCACGGGTCGTCAAGAATCATCAAGAGTGGATCTTTGAAGCTCGAATCCCTGATTAGTAAAAGAGAGGAAATGGCAAACCAAGGGTCTCCCCTACACTTAGGATAAAGAAAGATAAAAGATAGATACATGGGTTGCCTCCCAAGAAGCGCTTGATTTTTGTTAACCGAATCGTGAGCCTGACTCGACTTTGATTACCATAGGTAGAAGCATGAAACATATCCACCGGGATCAAAGACATAGTTTTCATCCATCAAATAGCAGAGGCTTAAGGCGAACAAGGCAAGCCAAAGCAGAGTAGGCAAGGTTCCCTTAAGCAAAGACGGAGCACGGTGGAAGCAAGGGTGAAGTGGTGCAAGCATGTCTTCAATAGTTCCAAAGATTTTTCCTTTTATTTCATCAGGTGGATACTGAGATGGCTGAATAATATCGATACCGGGGTCGAACACCTTTTCCTTTAAGGGAAAATAGCACTCAGGCTCAGCAGAATGTGAAGATGATCCGCGAAGAAGATGCAAAACCTCGTCCTCAGAAGGTGGACAAAGAGGTGTTAAATCATATGTGCTGCGGATGTTGGTGTCGACCGGTTTCTTCTCCTTTGAAAGAATTTTCTTCAAATCCAAAGTAGGATCAAGACGATAATCTTCAAAGTCCAAAGGAGGAGCATCACTCTCATGAGGGAAGTAAGTATTGAGGAATGTAGAGAAGTCTTCCTCAAATGAGTAGTCGTCCAAAGTAGGATCGAGTGATGGCGGAGGATCTTCATCATGTGAAGAATCACTCGAAAGAGTATCGGCCTCATCGAAATCATCATACGTGGGTAGGTCGGGATACTCGGAGGTACAATCATCATAATCATCCGAATCTGAGCTAGAATCATCATCATAAGCATCAAAGATCGGTGGAGAATCATAAATGGGAGAAGGTTCCAAATTGGAGAGAGAATCATCCACATCATCTTGAAAAAGTGGATTATCATTGCAAGACTCGAATAGAGGATTGTTGTAGATGACAAAATCATCGAGCACATTAATCATATTCGTAGATTCTCGTCCATAGGATTTGCTTGTAAGCTTCCCCATTTTGAAAACTTGTGCATCATTCCCGACTCTTAAGATTAACTCACCTTCGGCAACATCAACTAGAGCTCGTTCGGTTCTCAATAATAGCCGACCAAGTATTAAAGGAATACGAGGGTCCATTTCATAATCAAAAACCACAAAGTCGACCGGGAAAGTAAATGTGCCAACTTTAATGAACACATCTTCGGCTATACCAACGGGGTAAGCGAGAGTGCGATTTGCAAGTTCAAGAGTCATCCTCGTTGGAGTAAGGTCGGGTAATGATAGTGTTTTCCAAACACTCAAAGGCATAAGATTAATACTGGCCCCGAGATCATCTAGGGCAGTAAATTCTTCGGTTTTGTTAAAGATGCAAGGCAACACAAAACGACCGGGATCTCCAAGCTTTTCTGGAAGTTCTTTAAGAATAACTGCAGAACAGTTTTCATTTAAGCGTGTGTTGGTGAGCTCAATCAACTTCTCCTTCTTGTTAAGCAATTCCTTGAATGCTTTCACAAATTTCGGCATGTGGACAAGTGCTTCAACAAGGCTAATGTTGATGTTCATTTGAGAGAGCATCTTCACATAGCTCGACACTTGACAGTCATTCTTGGTTAGCTCGTTGGTCTTGCCTAAGCGAGAAGGATAAAGGATATTGGGTTTGGGTGGTGAAGGTGAAGGCGTAGCAGGTAAAGGTTGAGATGTTGAAGGGTTCTTCTTAGTTACATCGTCATGACGAGGCGGAGACGGTAATGGTGCACTAATACTAGGTGTAGGAGGAGTAGGGATAAATGGTGGTGGAGGAGGTGTAGATGAGGGGGCGGGATAGGTGGTCCTACTATGGTAACTCCACTACGGGTAGTAATAGCACTCACATTCGCTCGCGGATTGGTGACGGTGTTTGAAGGTAGAGAACTCATAGAAGAAGGTGGAGCTGTCGGCAAGAAACTAGCCAGCATATTCTTAATATCATTCGTTTGAGTGCTGAAGGAGGATTGAATATTATCTCGAAGCTCGGATCTTATGTCATTTCCTTGCTTGGTGATATCTCCTTTCAAATTGATGATTTGGCTCTGCAGATTCTTGATTTGCTCACCTTGGGTTCTCATGATGGATTCAACATCGGGGTTCATGGGTGGGGCTTGTTGAGTGGGTGGGTGATAAGAATTAGAAGCTTTTGGTGGGATTTGGTTGCTTCTATTGTAGTTGTTGGCGGGGTTTTGGTTTTGAGGAGAAAAACCGGGTGAAAGGTAGTTGTTTGATCGGTAACTTAGCAAATTTCTATCCCCTTGAGGTCGAGCTTGGTAATTTTCTGGTGAATAATTACCGTAAGCTGCATACACATTTTCCGGATTTCCTTGAGTAGAAGGACAATCGGTGTATGTGTGAGGACCGCCACGTGTTTCACAAGGATTAGCAACCGCTTTAACTTGTTGTTGTTGGTTTGAAGCGAGAAGCAAGATACTTTTGTTCATTTCGGTCATCATGCGGGTGAATTCGGTCATATCAGGGCTTGCTGAAGTTGAAGAAACATTGACTCTCGGGTTGTTCCTTGAAGAAGCGGAGGAATCCCAGTTTATATGGTGAGTAGTCATGTTCTCAATTAAGATCTCTACACTCCTCGGGTCTCCTTTTCATAAATGTGCCACCGGCGGCTGCATTAATCGTATCACGATCACGAAAAGTCAATCCGTTGTAGAAAGTATCAATCAATGTGACGGGAAGCATGTTGTGGTTTGGACAACGATCAATCAAGACATTATATCTTTCCCAAGCATCAAAAAGAGATTCATCGGGTTCTTGCATGAAACCGCTGATTTAAGGCTCGTGACCATGGATGGTGGAAAGTAGCGCGACAAAAAGCGTTGAGTCATGTCATCCCAAGTATGAATTGAATTCTTCGGGAGACGACCAAACCATTTCTCGGCATGATGTGATAAAGTATGTGAAAAGAGTTGTAGGCGAAGAACATCCATTGTGGCACCGGGCAACTTCATGCTTTGAGTGATTGTAATGAACTTGTCGAGGTGTTTGTTGGCATCATCATCAGGCAATCCACGGAAAGGATTAGTTTGGACTTGCTGAATCATGTGGTGCTTCAACGAAAACTCTGGAGCCGTGATTTGCATCGGCGCAATCGGTCCTCCTCGTCCAAACATGGTAGGTTGACAAAGCTCCTCCATTGTCCGAAGATCGGGCTGTGGAAGAACATTGTTGTTATTATTGTTGAGGTGCGGTGGATTATTGTTGTTGTTAACACCTGCCATACTTAAATCTTCTCGAGTCTCGGGCTCTTGATAATTAGAAGATCTAGTACGCATACACCTACAAAGGCAAAAGAAAACAATACCAAACACAAAGACAATATATATACACAATAAAAATAAAATCTTTTTGGATTTTTGAAAATTTTTAATTTTTATGGTTTTTTGAAAATTTTTAAGCAAGAAAAATAACGCTCACAAGTGAACGGATCCCAAAAAACAACGCGTCTCTCACAGAAAACCGTTAATATTTACGAAAAGAGCCGGCAGCGGTGCCATTTGATACAAGGCTTTTGCCCGTATAAAAATTAAAGTTCGTGTTCTCGGTATCTTAACGAATTGATTTCCGATTCTAAGTACGACTCAGTTGTTTTTGGTGAAACGGAATATTTTTGGTTGTTTTAAAATAAAAGTGTGAGACTTAAAAGTAAAAGGGCGTTAAAGTAAATCTAAGTCTAATTAAAATAAATTGTGCAAGTATTTAAAAGCGTGACGAGAATTAAAATGCACTAAAAGTAAATAACGCAAACTTAAATCTACCTAAGGCAAACTTAAAACGCAACTAAAACTAAAACTTAAACTAAGGCAAGGCTAAAATAAATCTAAGGCAAATAAACTTAAAGTGCGACTAAGGAAAAAGGCAGGAAAAATAAAGCTTGAAATTAAAAAGCAGAAACTTAAAAACTGAAATTAAACAAACCTGAAAATTAGCTCATCCGGAATAATACCCTCATTCGGAATAAACACTCATCCGGAATGTCACCTTCGTTCGGAATGTTTTTCTTTACTCGGAATATCAACCAAAGTCTTTGATCCGGAACAAATTGCTTACTCGGAATATGTCACCTATCCGGAATAACTTCTCTATTCGGAATAAAACCTTGGTGTGGAATATTGCCCTTGATCCGGAATAATTCTTGATCCGGAATAATATTCTGGATAAAACACTTGATTCAAAATGTCAAAATATTCCGAATAAACTCCTTGATCCGGAATAATAAATTATTCCAGATGAACTTGCTTGATCCGGAATATTATTTGATTCGGAATGTTAGGTTGATCCGGAATATCCTGCTGATCCGGAATAAAAGGTTGATCCAGAACTTTTGGTTGATCCGGAATATTATTCCGAATAAACTCAACTGATCCGGAATATCCAATATTCCGGATGAACACCCTTTGAAATCCTTCGTTCAGAATATCTAATATTCTGGATGAACGACTTTTAAAATCCTTCACTCGAAATAACAGCACTGATCCGGAATACCTGGGAAGATACAGTTACTGCAAAAGCGAAGAACAAGGGGAACCAAGAACAACAATATACACGAATCAAATCAAATATAATCTAAATCAACCACAAGATTAAATCAAACTAACAAATAAACATCTATTAATCATAAACAATCAATCCAAAACAATCAATGTAACAAAAATAACCACAATAATCAAAACCCACTTTGATCAAAATAAGAACATAAGAACATGAACATTAACATAAACATAAAGATCAAAGATTAAAGAAAGGAAGAAAGAGATCAAACAATAAAGATAAAGATTAACAAGAATTAAAAGAACACTTATTTGAAATTAATTGGTAATTAAGGTGCAAGACAATTAATGTAAATGGACATGAAATTAAATGTGCATAAATTTAAAATGGAAGAAATGGTTTGTCAATCCACCCAACAAAAACTAACTAATGACATCCTAATCTATATATAGGGGAGGTTAAGGAATGCTTAGGAAGCTTCCTTCCCTCTTTCCTTTCTCCTTAATTGCATGCTTAGTCTTTCTCTTCTTAATCTTTTGTTAATTGCACCATTAGTACTTGAGCCTTTTAATCTTCTTAATCTTGGACTTTAAATGGCTTTGTCTCGGGATTTCTTCAAACTTGTCTTGTAATTCTTCAATAAATTAGACTTGAGTTTTTCGGCTTTTGATAAACTTCCGTCTTTTGACTTTTTCTTCGATAAATCTTCAGAATTGGTCTTGGACTTCCGTTCTTTTTGCACTCTTGACTTCTTGACTTCGTCTTTCGTCTTTTTCTTCGATAAAAGCCCGTGAATGCCCGTGTTTTCTCCACTTTTCACCTTTTCGTCCTAAATCACAACAAAAACACAAACCACGCATAATTCCGACATAAAAGACATAAAATACACGTTTTAGCCCGGTTATTATTGTAATTAAGTGGTAAAAAGGATGGGTGTTTACACACCTATCACTGACCCTAAAGCGATTACTTACTCTCACGCTGGAGTCTAATCGTGGGATACATTCCCACGGTAACCTTAACGCGTGTTGTTTTAGTATGTAGGATCTCAACAAGAAGTTTACTTGGTGCAAGAGTCGGAGCCCCAAAAATCTGAATTAAGCCTAATTCGGATGAAGCAAGGATCATCCAACTTTTGTATCAACATCTACAAATACGTCAATTCTGGTATGTTCCTAAGATGTTAATTTTGGTCTTGATGAAGATATCAATTCTGGTTCCTTGAGCAGGTTTCAATTCTATTCTGCTACAAAGATGTCAATTTCGGTTCCTTGAGCAGGTGTCAATTTCGGTCTGCCACAAAGATGTCAATTCTAGTATGTTCCCAAGATGTCAAGTCGGGTCTTGATGAAGATGTCAATTCTGGTCTTGCAAATCCAAAACACTAAAGAGACTCACTTTTTTAAGTTTTTACCTAAAAATACTTGTACTTTTGAACTATCTAAGGTATAACACACCCTAAAAATGGAAATGGTTTTTAAGCAAAAAATTTAAAATCAAGATTTGTGTTGACTTAAATATTTCGAACCAAAAAATGACCAAGAAAAATGATTTTTCTTGTTTCTAACCTCTAAAACCACGAAAAAGTCACCAATCTACTTATCCTTTGGCTAATAATACCATTTCTTAAGATTAAACACACAAAATCTCTACTACCAGATATATATATATATATATATATATATATATATATATATATATATATATATATATATATATATATATATATATATATATATATATATATATATATATATATATATATATATATATATATATATATATATATATATATATATATATATATATATATATATGCCGATTAACAAAGAGAAAATATTAAAACGAAAAGAGAAATATTAGATTAAGAAAGAAAGTAAAGAAAACAAAAACTATGGAATCGTAAAGAGAGAAACCTGTTGTAGTTTATCTCTCTACTATCTAGAAAGTGGAAAAACAGAATATAAAAATCACACACACAAATGAGGCGTAGTAGATCTTTTATACTTAAAGGCTCCTTTGATACGGTCTCATTCATTTGTGTGTTCGGGCTTAACACCCGTAAACTTGACAATAATAGATTGAAATTCTCGATACCATTGAACTGCATTTTTACGAGCTTTACAATGATATATTATACTACTAGCACTTTATTTACGGCAACACATAAATCACCCGTGACTTTCTATGTGAGATGATAGTCAGTCGGTGAGTTTTCGCCACATATGCAAGTCACCATTGGCTTTATTAGCCGCTCCACTCAGCCTGGGTCGTATTATATCACTGACTGAATGAAACCATTAACCGAAAAATTAGCGACAAATGAATAAAACATATATATCGACGACAATGTCAATTTTCTCATATTTAAAGTTGATTTTGTTAAATGTATCCATTATATTACAACTAGTTTTAAATGTAATTTATTGGTCCACGATATTAAAGTATGATTTAAGTTCTTTTAGATATCAAAATTTTCTAAGATACAAGGGGACTCATCCCCACCTTTCACCTCAATCTCATCTAAAGGCTGAGATTAAATCCCCATTTTATACTGCAGGGGTATTTTAGTCTTTTCACCTTGGGACTATATATACGTTTTTAACACACACGTTCCACTATACATCTTTCTTCGTTCCCGATCCTCTCTAGGTTTCTCTCTCTATAGCCATCATATCTATTGCATCGAACATCATGATCTATCGATTGATTTACCAGGTAACATTCATCTGTTCTGTTTAATTTGATTGTTTTAGCTTATTAATAAGCTTACATTTATTCTAGTTGTTCCGGTCGATTTTTTAGTTGATTTCGTTGATAAGCTTATGAATAAGCTTTGATTCTTATATCTTATTAATAAGTTTTATGAATTATGAATTTAATTGAATTTGTTGATATTTTTTGTTGCTTTTTTATGATATATGAACTTAGAGGAGTGCTTATTTTTATGAATTGTTGTTTTTTACGAGTTGTTCAGGTTTGATAATGGATTTGAGTGAGTATAGTGATCAAAGTGGTGTTGTTGAATCTTCTATGTTGGTTGATTCATCTAATGATCAGGTTAGTGTCGATCAAGGTTCTGATGTTCCATCTAAAAGCGTTCTTCATAGTCTTGCGGATGAGATTTCTGTGTATGAATTATACGGTGACGAAGCGGAAGCTTCTAAGAGTAATTTTGATAGTTTTTGTTAAGCAGAATATATGTTCACAATCTATCATATATGATAGCCATGTATCATATATGATGTTTCTATTATTACATATATATGATAGCCATGTATCATATATGATAGACATGTATCATATATAATATCTATGTATCATATATGATGTATGATATATGATGTACCATAAACCATGTATCATATATGATGTAATATATATGATAGCCATGTATCATATATGATATCCATCTATCATATATGATGTCCATCTATCATATATGTTTTATCTAGTATGATGATTGTTGTTTGTTGTTTTATATATATTTTTTAGAATTGAATGCTTTGCGGAATCATGAGTAGTATATCATTCATTCCAATTTTGATACTCCTTGTGGTACTGTTTACTACATTCTGAAAGTATCTACCAACTTATTACTTGTTAAAGGAACGAGTACGATTCCGTTGAGCATTGTATTGCTGCTTACAGGAAGTATGTCGAAAAAGCTGGTTTTGTTGTTAGAAAATCGTGTCAGAAAATATTGAGGAGCGGGATTATGAAGCAAAAGTATTTGGTTTACAGTAGGAAGGGTTCCCCCAAGGATATACATGTAGACACGTTAGATTTGGAGAATGGTTACAACCAAAAGAAGCATTCCAACCTGCATATCACTGGGTGTAAACCTCTTGCTGTTTTTGACTTGATCCCTGGTTCCACGAAGTTCAAGTTGAGTGGGTTTGATACTATCTACTAGGGGTGAGCAGAAACCGCATGTCAATCCTCAAAACCCTCATAACCGCAAGAAACCGCACCGCAAAAACTGCACCACAACAAAAACCGGTGGATCGGTATTAAGAAAAAAGAAAAACCGCAAATGCGGTGTGGTTGCTGTTTTACCCCAAAAACCGCACCACAAAATCCGCACCGCACCACACATTAATTATATAAAACCAAGAAACGATAAATCAATTATTTAGTGCGTTTTATAAAGGTTTTAGTGCATATCTTTACAAATATTCCAAGTAATGTGTGGGTTTACATTAAATATATGCATTGTTATAACCGAAAATACCTACATTTTGAGCCAAAAACTTCAAAAATCCACATTAATTATATAATCATAAGTGGAGGTGCGGTGCGGTGTGGTTAGAATCCACAAAATCGGCAAAAAACGCAAAACTGAAACCGCATAAAATCGCACGGTGCGGATCTACACTTTTTTAGAAAACGCAGTTACAGATGCGGTTTGATTTTTGCCAAAATCTACACCGCCCCGCACCATGATCACCCCTACTATCCGTAATCATGAGATTGAACGCGAGGAGTACAAGCATCTGTCCAATAGTCAAAGGCAGCTAACATATGCGGAGCAAGTGTTTATTGTCATGGTTCCGTGTGTGAATATCGGTGCTACAAGAGCTCGTCACCTTTTGACCGGTATCAAGGGTTCTTATATGGTCGTTCACGGTACTACCGTTGACTTCAAGAACTTCTTCCATAGTGTAAACTGTTACATCGGGGACTATGGCGTGCAGATATTGATAAACAAGATGGAGAAGAGGAACGAGTACGTGCATGAGTTTCTTTTGATTATTTGGTTAACAAGGCTGAACTTGTTTCCACATTCTGGGCTGATGAAGTGTCCAAGTATAACTACATGGAGTTTTGTGTTGTTGTCTCTTTTAATGCTATGTTTAAGACAAATTAATACAAAATGGTTTTTGTTCCTTTTACGGCGATTGACAGCCATAGGAAGTGTGTTACAGTTGTTGTTGGGTTGCTCAAGAACGAGACCACAGAATCCTATGTTTGGTTACTTAAAGCCTTCATCAAAGCCTTTGGTAAAGCCCCTAGTATAGTATACAATGACCAAGATAAGGCAATGTGGAATGCCATTGAAGCCGAGTTTGTTGCTTTAAAGCATAGGTTGTGCATGTGGCATATCACGCAGAAGCTTCCAACAAAGGTACTTTTTGACATTGTATCATATTTGATGAAGTAGTATCATATATTATGTGAAACTAGTATCATATATGATGTGATAGTAGAATTTGATTTAACACATTCTTTTTTAGGTTTGTGGTTATGTTATCATACTTGATAGTTAGCGAATTTTAAAGAGAAATTGAACAAGATTGTATGGAACATGTACATTGGTCCCGAGGAGTTTGAATACAGATGGGGTGATCTGATGCCAGAGTTTAATATGAAGGAACACATGTGGCTAACGAAGATGTATAATCTTCAATCAACTTGGATCCCTCCTTATTTTTTGGACTCCCTGTTGTGTGGACTAGTGAGGACTACATTTAGATAAGATCGCAAGAATTCTTTCTTCTCCCACTTTACCATTTCTAGCTTGAGATTATGAACTTTATGAATTGCTTTGATATGGTGATGGAAAATCAAAGGCATGTTCAAGAGAGAATGGATCATAGTACAATGGATACTGTTCCGAAGCTCAGGACTCTACTCAATATTGAGCGTCATGCTTCAATTGTTTACACTCGTACGTTGTTTGAGTTAGTTCAGAAAGATATTTTCGTTGGATTGTGGTATTGCTAGATAGATGCTAAGAGTGTCGCTGAGGGATTTGAGGTTTCTGTTATCAGAGTGAGGAATTTTGTTTATGAAGAATCTAGTAAGAAGAACAAGAAGAAGATGAAGGACAAGATTACTGATAAGGCTAAAGTTTGCGAGTCTTCGAATAATGTGAAAGAGAAGGAAAATGACAATGATAAGGAGAAGGAGAACGAAGATGATGAGGTAGACATGTTTTCCAAAGAAGATGGGTTTAACAAGGTATGTGAGTTTTTTGTAGATATAATTTTTTACTTTTTTTCATATATCATATATGATAAGCACATGTTATCATGTATGATATTGTTCTTGTATTTCTTATCATATTCACTCCTTTTTTGGTTTTTTTTCCAAGTCTTGCGGAACTTAGAGGATGGTTCAGTTATTTGTACATGTCAGTTATTTGCGAGGGTTGGGATATTATGCAGGCATATTTTTTGCGTGTTCAAGAACGCCAATATTGAGTTGATCCCTCAGCAATACATTCTTAGGCGTTGGACCAAGAACCTTATCGTTGTTGCATTGAGTAACAAGAGGAACATGTATGGGGAGAAGAATGTTGTTTGGAGAAATTTGTGAGCGAGGCGACATCTATTGTGGATAACTGTGCACATTTGTTGAGCAAAGACGAGCCTAGGATGGGTGCTTTTATCGAGATGTTGAAACAACTTAAGATAGACGTTGAAGCCGATTGTCCGAATCGTCCCTCCAAGAAGAAGGCTGACTATTTGGAGGAGCTTGTTGGTGTCTCTCAGCCGCCGGTAGTTTTGGTTGATAATCCAGGTGTTGCAAGCCCTAGAGGACGTCCAGGACGTCAAAACCTGTGCATTAAAGGGGCAAGAGAGAAAACTATTGAGAAAAGCAAGAGGAACAAGAATTCATGTTCGATGTGCGGAGGTACTGATCATAACAAGAGGACTTGCACTGGTAAGCCCCAAGAGGAAGTCGTAGTTGAGTATCAATCTGTTCCAGAGGAAAGTACAAGTGGATGAAGTTTTTGCCGTTGTTTAATAAACGAAAATTAGTTTCATTAAGGATTTTTTTCTTTTTATTTTCTTTGCATATTTTCAACATGTTATTATGATGTATGATACCAGATCTTTGATCACATTTTGAATTGTTGCATTGTTTTCTACTTTATTTTTTGGATTATCATATACGATGGAGTCATGAGAAGTTATTTTTTATCCCTTTGTGTCTGTTAGTTGATGTGATTTTTCAGAATGTTGTTTCTAGAGCAAGTGTTTTTTACAAGTTTATTTTGGATTATCATATAGTCATTAGATTGTTGAGTTTGGATTATCATATGTGATAGAGTCATTAGCATCATATATGATATTAATGTATCATATGTGATACTAATGTATCATATTTGATAAACTGTTGTTGCATTTCTCTTGAATGTTTTTTCCATATCAAGTGTTTTTTTACTAGTGGTAAAGATATATCATATTTGATGAACTGTTGTTACATTTTCCAATACCTTAAGTGTATCATATATGATATATATGATAGTTGTGTATCATTATTGATATTTTTTTAACATGTTACCATTCTATAAGATGGCATTAATGGAACACAAGAAGAATAAATATTAAACAAAAGATTCATCTTGAATCCATTCCATAATAGAAAATTCGACGGGTTACAAGTTAAACAAGTTGAATCCCCAAAATGCGATTCATCCTACGTTACCGCCAACAACTTGTCTTCCCTACGATTCTACGCAAGTGTTCTAGTGGTACGTTAGGTGTAGGTGACATAACTCAGGGGTAATTGGACTAATGGATTCCTTTTAACCAATCCATGATCTACGACTAGTTGACACCAAGCTTAGAGCAACCCATCATGGGTTCTCCTACATGCCGTGTACTCCTTTTCCCAAACGGATAGGTTATGTAACTGCTTCTAATCTAAATGAGTGCATTATTGTTTTCCTAGCCTAATGTTCTTATGGGTTAAGCGTTAAAGCTTTTAAGTTAGGCGCCATGACTCGGGGGTAGTCGGACTAATAGATGCCTATTAATCGATCCATGATCTACGACTAGTTGACCCCAAGCATAGAGCAACCCATCATGGGTTCTCCTGCATGCCGTGTACCCCTTTCCCAGCAGATAGGCTAAGTGAAATGTGTATAATGCAAGTTCGTTTTCTCAGTTCTTAACTAATAGAAAGTCCAATCAATATCAAATTTTTGATTGTTTTTGGTTGTTCAAGCTTGCTTGGTAATCTATTGCTAATTCAAACAACACTAAGTAAAAATGAAAAATATAAACCTACTTATACGTAAAACAAGTTGCAAATTCCAAATTTTATTCAAGTAAAATATTAAAATGCAAAATTCAAAACTATAAGGACTGAAAATGTAATTTCTATAAAATGAAAATGCTTGAAATGTAAATTCTAAAAGTTATAAGGACTAAAAATGTAAAACAGTTAACTATAAGGACTTAACTTGTAAAAACTTTAACAAACTAACCAAAAACTAACAAACTAACAAACTTATAAACTGAATTTAACAAACTAACAAATGCAAGGACTGAATTATGCAATTACCACTAAACAAGGAAGATTAGCTAGGTTTAGAAACTGAATAGAAATCTAAGGACTAAAGTGCAAATAACCAAACTTTTTAAGTAAAAACGGGCTCAAAGAAAGATTAAGCTCGTTTGAGCTTATTTCTCAACCAAATAAGCTGAAACAACTTGCAAACAACTTCAATTCCAATTTAAGAAACGTGTGTTCAAGGATTTTAGCTAAAAGTCCAAATTAAGCAAAAGAGTGCTTATTAATAAGCTCAAAATAAGCTACAGCCTAATCCAAACATCCACAACTTTATTTTATTATCAAAACTGATTAAGCACTTGATTTAAGGAAGGGGAAATCAAATTAGAACAATTTTCATCCAGTAATAAGCTAGATATCTGAAAATAAGCTCAAATGAGCTTATGTTGACCAAACGTTGACCAAATTTTGGAAAAAACTCAAAATCTCAAAAACTCATATTCAATACTTTCTAAATGGAAATGTGAAAGAAAATTGCAAGTTATATGAAGAGGATTTAGAGAACTAGCAAAACAGTAAGCTATCTATATCAGAGAATTGAAAATGCTCAAGCTTGAGCTAATAAGCTGTTTTCTAGCTTATTTCTGAAAACTGTAGATTTTCCTCTTAGAGACTGAAAGTTTATGTTATAAGCTTTAACTAGAAACTGGTTTGAGCAAATTTCATCTAGTAATGAAGGAGAAATAAGCAAGTGAATTTGGCAAGTTTTGAAATAAAAGCTGAATACAAGTATGACCCAAACTTTTTGATTACCAATTGCCTGTTTGACTATTTTTATGACTTACAAAAGACTGAAAACTACTTATTACCACTTAATGACTAGAAATAAACTTTGAAAAACCAATTTCTAATACTTGAAAACAATTTTAAAGCTACTCCCAAACACTCCTTTATATGATCTGATCAAACTTTAACAAAGGCTTTATGAGTTATGATTAAGACTGATATAAAAGCTATAGCAAACTTGTTTTAGTGATCAAAATGAAAGCTAATGAGACTGAAATCAAGCAAGTATAACAACTAGAACTCAATTAAGGTGTTTAGCTAAAAAGTTACTGAAATTTAGCTAAAAACTACAAAACTGAACTCAAGTGATCAAGTATCAAGTAACTAAACTACAACACTCAAACACAATCAAACAGCAACTAATCAAGTATAATCAAGCAGCCATCAAAGTTATCTAAGAAATTGAGCATGCAAGTACTGATTTAGAGGAACATAAAACAGAAGCCTTAGAACCTATTGTAGAGGTCCTTTGGGAAGAAGAGGAGCGCTGAGCTCTCTTGCCCTAGTGATACCACCACCTATCACTAGCTATCAACTCAAATCAACAATCAAAACAGCTATCAATCATCATTCTGCCATGGAATCTTCAAGAAACTAGGAATGAACTTAACTCTTGAACAAACAGCTACAAAACTCTTCCAATGTAAGCTATGATCAATGGTTGATCATAACTAACATCAAACAGCAACTAGTATATCCAAAATCAACAAGATTCAACAGGAATTTGAGAAACAGAATTTGGCGGGAAAAAGGAAATTTGAATTTTATTGAGTGATTTCTGTTACAAAAGTAGTTACAAGGTTCTAACTAACTAACTGACTCAAGAGTTTGTCAGACTCTTGAGTAGTTAGGTGAAAAGAGGGAAAAAGGGAAAAGGAAAATTTAGAGAACTAGGTGTTTACAAATTTTAGCTACAATCACAAATGAAGTACAAGCTGGGTATTTATAGGCAAGAAAGGGAGATTCTGTTGGAGTTATGACGTGTTTGGGCCAATCATCACTTGACACGTGGAGGAATTCTGCAAATCCTCTTTGAAGGTGATGAACTTGAATTGGGGGTTTTTGATTCAATGGATAATATGTTAAATGGATTGCACCGTTGGATTCGTCTTCCAAAATTGAGCAATTTTGGTGTTTTGATCTTTTCATGAAACGCTTTCTATCAAAATCCCGTTCCTGGTAAATATTTTGTTGAAAGAGAAGGACACGTGTCATCTTCTTATTGGTTGAAAAAGTGTGTTGCGGATTGCACTGTTGTGATCTTGCATTAATTATGACGGCTGTAAGTGGGTATTTAATATTTGATCCGTGTGAACTCTTTTCTCTCTTCTCATTGGTTGATAGCCTTTCACTTGGATTTAACTTTGCAAAACTTTCCAAACTTGGCAGATTAGGTCCCTTGACTTGGCAGATTGCTATTTAAAGCTAATATCTTCATTCCTTTGACATTTTTGACCCTTCAACTTTGATTCTTCAACAAAATGGCCCTTTGACTTGAGTTGACTTTGTAGTTGACCAAATTTGACTTGAATCTTGACTTTCCATAATTTGCACTTTAAGTCCTTCAACTTTCACAAATTGTCAAGATAGGTCCTTTAACTTCAAAGTCTTGTCACTTTTGATCCTCTTTTGTCTTTTTCATCCATTTGAGCTTGGTTTTTCCTTGTTTGCTTGAAATTGTATCATTTTACCTACATAAGATCACACAAACACAAACATACCACATAACACTGCTTTTTACAAGATAAATGGGTATTTTGCTTCATGTTTTAGGGTTATTTGTTGATAAAAGGATATGAGTTTAAGCTCATATCAAATTCCCCTACACTTGAGCATTGTCATGTCCTCATGCAATATTATATTTCAAGGCTTAAAAATTAACATTTCCCTCATAATTAATCCTCCTTGGCCATATGAGATGCATCTACACTATTCTAAACTAAATGATGCATGATTTTGACTTTTAATAATGCAATGAATCAAAATACAATTCTATCTATATCTTTTTGATTTTTCTTGAAATGATTTTGATGGAAATAACTCATAAAGAACTCAATGACTTGGATTAGGGCTTGGGTACCATGGACACTTATCACCCTCAAGTTTCACTTTCCCCATACCAAGCTAGTAAATGGGATCATTGCATTCACAAGTAAAAAGTGCATCAACTTATTCATGACAATTAAATGTGGAACCGGTTATTATTTGAGCAAATTGCTTGTGAGCAAATTTGTCATTATTCAAGCGTGAAATATAAGAAGTGTAAAATCCAAAAATAAGGAAGCACGGTTTTAATCCTAAGTAATCTTCTCATCCATTACTTGAAAAACTGCTCACAATTAATAAAAGTCCGTATTAAGAGTAATAAGTCATTCGCCTTATGTGTAAAATCCTCATGTCATGCTTTCATAAGTAACTACACACTCGCTAAGGAAAGAAAAATAAAACTCACGCAATAATTTACATCCGCATCTTTTTGAGATTTTGGATCTTCAACCCCGCAACCCGTCAAGGTAATATTGGATTGGAGCAATCTATTGAATCCCCGCAACCCGTCAAGGTAATATTGGAACTCAATAGTCACTATAATTAACACCACACTGCCCATCTTGGGAGTCTTGCATTATTTTTTTTTCTTTTTCTTTTTTTTTCTAGCCACTCATTTTTTTTTCATAAGCCGCTCTTATTTTTCTTTATTCCTCACCAAGAAATTTGCAAAGAAGAAAAGGAAAAACACCCGCTAAATATGGAGCATGACACAAGTCTAGTACACATAAAACGTGCTAACTTAGAATCTTAAGACGTACTCATATCAACCATAAATGATTAGCCAAAAATGCATAAGAGATTACAAACCAATTAAAACCGTACTTGATTATTTATTAACAATTATATACAAGCGAAGAAAATAGGGGTAAAGAAGAGAAGGGTTTAGCCACAAGTAATTGCCATGAAGTCTATCTAGCCCTTTTACACTTGCTTCAACTCTATCATTTCCCATTCTCCACAAATTTAAAATTTCAAAGAATGAAATTGGTGGAAGCTTAGCCTAATAGACCAATGAAGGACTACATGGTTAAGGATACTAGCTAGAGAGTGCTAAAATAAGCAAACTCGGGTTGAGTCAAAATATCCATGGCGGGCCTAATATGTCAAAGAAGTCTAAATTTGTTAAAACCATGTTTTATTATATTTTTCCTTTTTATATATTTTTGATGAAAAATAAAAGAAGAAATATATACAATGCAAATGTGTTATGCAAAATGAAAATGATTGATGCAAAAATTATGAATGCATATTTTTGTTGGCCAAAGTAGATCAAAAATTTGAAAAATGTTGAAAATTCAATTTTCCCAATTATTATGAAAGACAATGACAAGTTCTAGGTAAGGTCACTTCGATAGAAGACCCCCCTACACTTAAGCTAAACATTGTCCTCAATGTTTAAGAGCATGGAAGTATAAAAACTTCCCCTACACTTATGACAATGAATAGACTTTGCTTAACCCAAGTTAAGGAAAGGACTACTATTAGTGAAATCAAGTTTAAGCACAAGGTGTCAATGAAAAATCACTAAAGTAACGAAGTGAACCGGATACAAGGGCCTCCTCCATAAGCTCCAAAGCATGAGATGAGTGAGCAACCCTACAAACAAGCATGAAGACAAAAGAAGGTCTCCCCTACACTTATCGCCAAATCTTAGCCTTTATTTCTAACCTACAACACTCTAACCTAGTTAAACGATGCTTGAGTTAATGAGTCTCTAGCTCGACTCGTCCCTCAATGAATTAATTCATGGGGAAAATGGGGACCTCTTGGACCATTTCAACGGAAATGTCCTCCCCAAAGTAGTGCTTAACACGGTGACCATTCACTTTAAAATTTGGACCATCGGGTTGGGACAACTCAAGAGTTCCATATGGAAACACTTGAGCAATAGTGAATGGACCGGACCATCTCGACTTAAGCTTGCCCGCAAAAAGCTTCAATCTTGAGTTAAAGAGGAGAACCGGCTCTCCAACTTTGAACTCACGATTCTTGATCTTAGCATCATGCAATTTCTTAGTCTTTTCCTTGTATAGCAAAGAATTCTCATAGGCATTGGCTCTCAACTCATCCATCTCATTGATTTGATCTTTCCTATGTGAACCGGCTTGGTTTAAATCAAAGTTAGCCCACTTGAGAGCCCAAGATGCCTTATGTTCTAACTCAAATGGGAGGTGGCACGCTTTTCCATAGACAAGCCTATAAGGAGTACAACCAATTGGTGTCTTAAAAGCCGTCCTAAACGCCCACAAAGCATCATCAAGCTTATCCGACCAAGAAGCTCTATGCTCTCCCACCGTTCTCTCTAAAATTCTCTTTAAACCACGATTTGTGACCTCGGTTTGACCATTTGTTTGAGGGTGATACGCGGTAGAAAGTCTATGATTCACTCCATATTTCTTCATAACTCTCGTGAATTGATCATTACAAAAGTGCGTACCACGATCACTTATGATGGCCCGAGGTACACCAAATCTAGCAAACAATTGTTTCAAGAACTTTACAACCACTCTAGCATCATTAGTAGGTAAGGCTTTAGCCTCCACCCACTTGGACACATAATCCACCGCCACAAGTATATACTTGTTTCCCTTAGAGGATGGAAAAGGTCCCATGAAATCTATTCCCCATACATCAAATATCTCACACTCTTGGATAAAATTTTGTGGCATCTCATCACGTTGTGTAATTTTTCCTTGTCTTTGACAAACATCACAAAATTTCACCATCTCTTGGGCATCCTTGTAAATGGAAGGCCAATAGTAACCCGAATCAAAGACTTTCTTGGCGGTATAGTTAGGCCCAAAATGTCCACCCGTAGGTCCTTTATGACATGCCTCTAAGATTTTAAATGCCTCGGGCCCATCTACACACCGTCTAATGATTTGGTCCGCACATTGCCTAAAAAGATATGGATCATCCCAAAAGTAATACTTAACTTCCTTAAGAAACTTTTTCTTTTGTTGGTAAGTAAGACCCTCAATAAGCACATTGCCCACAAGATAGTTTGCAATATCCGCAAACCAGGGTGTGGCATCCTCTTGGGAAGAGATAGACATAAGCTCCTCTAATGGAAAGGATTCATTGATTTCTTGATGTGGGAAATCTCCTTGAAAAGGATGCTCAAGTCTACTCAAATGATCCGCCGCTAAATTCTCGGCCCCTTTTTTATCACGAATCTCTATCTTAAATTCTTGAAGCAACAAAACCCATCTCAAAAGCCTAGGCTTAGCATCTTGTTTTGTCATAAGATACTTGAGAGCGGAATGATCCGTATACACTATGGTCTTGGAAAGCACAAGGTATGGTCTAAACTTCTCAAAAGCATATACTATAGCAAGCAACTCTTTTTACGTGGTAGTGTAATGAAGTTGTGCACCGGTCATGGTTTTACTCGCATAGTGTATAGGTTGGAAATGCTTATTAACTCTTTGTCCTAAGACGGCCCCCACCGCATAATCACTAGCGTCACACATAAGCTCAAAAGGTAATTCCCAATTTGGAGAAACCAAAACGGGAGCCTTTGTCAATTTTTCCTTAAGTGTCTCAAAAGATTCTAAACAAGCTTGGTCAAAAATGAAAGGAGCCTCTTTCTCCAAGAGATGAGTCATCGGTCTAGCTATCTTAGAGAAATCTTGTATAAAGCGCCTATAAAAACCCGCATGACCTAAGAAACTCCTCACACCTTTAACCGAGGTGGGTGGGGGAAGCTTAGCAATCACATCAATTTTGGCTCGATCAACTTCTAATCCCTTATTGGATATCTTGTGTCCTAAAACAATCCCCTCTTTTACCATAAAGTGACATTTCTCCCAATTAAGTACCAAACGTGTTTCCTCACAACGCTTAAGCATTCTCTCAAGATTGGTGAGACAAGAGCTAAAGGAATTCCCAAATACGGAAAAGTCATCCATAAAAACCTCCATGGTTTGCTCTATCATATCATGGAAAATTGCCATCATGCACCTTTGAAACGTCCCCGGTGCATTACATAGGCCAAAAGGCATCCTCTTGTAAGCAAATGTACCGTATGGACAAGTGAATGTGGTCTTTTCTTGATCCTTAGGGTCAATAGGGATTTGGAAATAACCCGAAAAGCCATCAAGAAAACAATAGTACTTATTTCCCGCTAAGCGTTCGAGCATTTGATCCATAAAGGGAAGCGGGAAATGGTCTTTCCTAGTTGCCTCATTGAGTTTTCTATAATCAATGCAAACTCTCCAACCGGTTACAAGTCTCGTGGGAATAAGCTCATTGTTCTCATTAGGCACCACGGTGATTCCACCCTTCTTTGGAACACAATGAACCGGGCTAACCCATGGAGAGTCAGAAATGGGGTAAATCATACCCGCATCTAAGAGTTTAATCACTTCCTTCTTAATAACCTCATGAATTTTTGGGTTAACTCTCCTTTGGTTTTGAATGGCGGGTTTATAATCATCCTCCATAAGGATTTTGTGAGTACAAAAATGTGGATCAATTCCCCTTATGTCGGATATTTTCCATGCTAAGGCTTTCTTATGTTTCTTAAGGACTTCAATTAGTTGCTCCTTCTCATCCTCTTTCAATTCCTTAGCAATAATCACCGGTAATTGGTCTTTTCCTTCTAAGAAAGCATATTCTAAGTGGGATGGAAGTTCCTTAAGTTCAATGGGAGGTGGACTCTCTATGGAAGGTTTTACTATGGAAGGTTCCTCAATGGTAATCTCTTGTGGAATAGGGGAAGGAATAGGGTCCTCATTGAGCAACTTTTGGATTGTAAGAATATCTTCTTCCCAATTAATGGGAGAATCATCATCACCAAGAAAGTTGGACTCAAATTCCTCTAAGAGGAAATCACTCTCTCCAAAAGGTGTTAAAGAGGGAGCAATTGAGGCCACGGTTTCAACATGTGGAATCTCATCACTAGCATTTTTACAAGCATCATGAAAGTGTTCATTACACACTTCATCTAACACATCCACAATGTTAATCGTCTCACAAGGTCTAGACTCCTTAACCTCTTTTCTATCACAAACTTTCCCTAACTTAAACACCACTTTCTCATCCTCTACTCTCATAATTAATTCTCCTTCCGCCACATCTATCAAGGTACGACCCGTTCTCAAAAACGGTCTACCAACAATCAAAGGCACTCTAGGATCCATGTCATAATCGACCACTACAAAGTCGGCCGGAAAGGTAAACTTATCCACACCTACAAACACATCTTCCGCTATACCTACGGGGTGAGCTATGGTTCGGTTGGCTAGTTCAAGAGTCATCCTAGTGGGGGTGAGCTCGGGAAGAGAGAGTTGTTTCCAAACCGATAAAGGCATGAGATTTATGCTTGCCCCTAAATCCGCCAAAGCCATGCAATTTTCAACACCGGGAAAATTACAAGGTATCAAGAAGCTCCCCGGATCTCCAAGTTTTGTTGGTAAGGTTTTAAGTAACACCGCGGAACAATTTTCATTAAGTGATGTGTTGGGCAAATCAACCAATTTTTCTTTGTTTGAGAGCAAATCCTTGAACATCTTAGCAAACTTTGGCATATAAGCAAGAGCTTCCGCAAAGGATATGTTAATATTGAGTTGCTTAAACATCCTTAAGAAATTGGAGACTTGGATGTCATCTTTGTTCTTTAACTTGTCCTTTTTCAACCTTGAAGGGTATGGAAGAGTAGGTTTGGGTGTAGGTGGAATAGGTGTTGTAGTGGAAGATTTTTCTTTGTTAGCCTCTTCATTGGGAAGTGTGGAAGGTGAAGGAGAAGTATGAGGTGGTTGAGAAGGTGTGTTTGAGTGAATAGGAGCACTTTGAGGAGGTGGAGTAGAAGTAGAAGGCTTATCACAAGTAGGAGGACAAGTGGGTTGAACAATAGTAGGTTTAGGAGGTGAAGGATCCTTTGTTGTTGTACCACTCCTTGTTGTAATAGCATTGACATTGGCCCTAGGATTTGTTTGTGTGTTGGAAGGTAAAGCTCCTTGTGGTCTTTGATTTAATGCCATGAAAAGCTTATTGAATTGGTCATTCATTTTCTTGTCCATAGCTTGGAGTTTCTTTTCAGTCTCTTGATTCATCTTTTGCAAAAGATCCATTGTGTTTAACTCTTGTGGCACATAACCTTGAAAACCTTGAGGTTGGAAAGGTAAAGGTTGGGAGGTAAATCCTTGATTTGGTGGATAAAAGGTACTTGCTTGAGGTTGAAATTGATTTGGTGCCTTGTAGTTATTTCCTTGGTATTGTTGTCTTTGCCCTTGATTCCTTGCTAAAATTTGAGGAGGATTTTGTTGAATGTGGGTGGGTGGTTGGGGTGGAAAGCCGGGTGGAGTAAGGTAATTTTGGGATTTGTAAGAAAGGTTATTTGGATTAATGTTAGGCTTGAAGTGTTCACGGTGTTCCTCTTGGTAAGCATAACATTCCCCTTGATACCCTTGCACCTTGTCACATTGTTCATAAGAGTGAGGGCCTCCACAAGTAACACAAGAAATGGTGATGGCATTCACATTGTTTGAGGAATTGTTCAATGTCATGTTCTTCAAGGCTTGAACTAACTCTTGAGTCATTTCTTGTTGTCCTTGTTTGACTTGTTGAAGGATCTCTTGGTGGTATTTAAGGAATTGGTTATCACAAGGTGTTTGAGAAGTGTTTTGGATAACATGAACTCTTTCTTCAAATGGATCGTTTGTTTGAACCATTGCCTTAGTCTCAATAATGGTCAAAGCCTCATGGTATGTCTTGAAATGAATACTCCCTCCCGCGGAAGCATTTAGTGAATCTTGGTGGTGAGGTTTAAGGCCATTATAGAAAGTATTGATTTGGCTTAGATCATCCATTCCATGATTAGGGCATCGCCTCAACAACTCACTATACTCTTCCCAAGCATCACCAAAGGATTGACTAGGTTTTTGTGTAAAGCCCATAATCAAATTTCTCAAAGCCATAGTCTTTTGTGGGGGAAAGAATTTGTTCAAAAACTTAGTGGTAAAATCATCCCATGTGGTGATACTATCGGGTGGTTGGGTGTCTAACCAATGCTTAGCACTCCCATCTAGTGAAAATGACACTAACAACAATCTAATGACATCAGGTGGAACCCCATTATGCTTAATGGTATTGCAAAGTGAAAGGAATCTCTTAAGATGAGCATGGGGATCCTCATTTTGTTTTCCATAGAAAGGTGATGCAGCAACCATATTGATCATAGATGTATGTAGCTCAAATGTGTTAGCGGGATAGTCGGGAATCTTAATGGCACTAACAAATCCATGAATGTTGGATTGCATACGTTCAAACAAAGTACGGTTATCAACAGCCATGGCTTCTTGTGGTGATGACAAAGCACGATTCTCGTGATCGGCTTGGTGAACGGTGGTGGTCTTACTCTTTCTCTTTTTCTTCCTTTTCGGAGGAAGAGGTTGTACACCAATCGGTATTTGTGCACGCCCGCGAGTGAGCATGCAACTCAATACGAGGGATGAGAGAGAAGCTCTCGTGTGACTTTGAAAAGAATAAGATTATCCTCTTCGAGTTTCGATATTAAATATCCACAAGAAAGTAACAATATATGTAATACTACTTTGGGTGCAAGACCGTCAATGAAGCTTTCCTTCGTAGAATACTCCCAAGTGAACGGGGGGTTAGGTGGCGCGAAGCACTTAAGTACCTATTGACCCTTAGATGGCATTTTATAGCACATCGCCTTTCTATTCACTTAAATGTTCGTATTCTGCGAATTATTGCTTATTGAGAGTATTTATCTATTCTTGCTTTATTTTGTTTGATCGATACGCGTGTCAAGGACCGGAGCGCCCCTCAACACGGTGTATTGCCTCGGCAATACTTATGGAAGATATGTAAATTGATTGTTCTTATACGTATACGTATTTACTTATAATAATATATGGAAAATATTTTTGTATTTATGAGTTTTTAAAGGAAAATACTATATGTACATAAAAACCGAGAGAATCCAATAATATATATTTTTGGGTGCAATCTCTTAGGAAAAAGATTGCTTTTTGGATTTTTTAATTTTTTTTTTTGGTCAATTCTTTAGGAAAAGAATTGTTTTGTTAATTTTTTAGTTTTTATATATTTTTATATTTTTGATTTTTTAATTTGTTTTTTATTTATAATACGTAAAAATAACGTTCACAAAGTGAACGGATCCCAAAAGCCAATGAAAACCGTCAATCGATAGTCTCTCGTGTAGTCAAAGAACCGGCAGCGGCGCCATTTGAAATGTGTATAATGCAAGTTCGTTTTCTCAGTTCTTAACTAATAGAAAGTCCAATCAATATCAAATTTTTAATTGTTTTTGGTTGTTCAAGCTTGCTTGGTAATCTATTGCTAATTCAAACAACACTAAGTAAAAATGAAAAATATAAACCTACTTATACGTAAAACAAGTTGCAAATTCCAAATTTTATTCAAGTAAAATATTAAAATGCAAAATTCAAAACTATAAGGACTGAAAATGTAATTTCTATAAAATGAAAATGCTTGAAATGTAAATTCTAAAAGTTATAAGGACTAAAAATGTAAAACAGTTAACTATAAGGACTTAACTTGTAAAAACTTTAACAAACTAACCAAAAACTAACAAACTAACAAACTTATAAACTGAATTTAACAAACTAACAAATGCAAGGACTGAATTATGCAATTACCACTAAACAAGGAAGATTAGCTAGGTTTAGAAACTGAATAGAAATCTAAGGACTAAAGTGCAAATAACCAAACTTTTTAAGTAAAAACGGGCTCAAAGAAAGATTAAGCTCGCTTGAGCTTATTTCTCAACCAAATAAGCTGAAACAACTTGCAAACAACTTCAATTCCAATTTAAGAAACGTGTGTTCAAGGATTTTAGCTAAAAGTCCAAATTAAGCAAAAGAGTGCTTATTAATAAGCTCAAAATAAGCTACAGCCTAATCCAAACATCCACAACTTGATTTTATTATCAAAACTGATTAAGCACTTGATTTAAGGAAGGGGAAATCAAATTAGAACAATTTTCATCCAGTAATAAGCTAGATATCTGAAAATAAGCTCAAATGAGCTTATGTTGACCAAACGTTGACCAAATTTTGGAAAAAACTCAAAATCTCAAAAACTCATATTCAATACTTTCTAAATGGAAATGTGAAAGAAAATTGCAAGTTATATGAAGAGGATTTAGAGAACTAGCAAAACAGTAAGCTATCTATATCAGAGAATTGAAAATGCTCAAGCTTGAGCTAATAAGCTGTTTTCTAGCTTATTTCTGAAAACTGTAGATTTTCCTCTTAGAGACTGAAAGTTTATGTTATAAGATTTAACTAGAAACTGGTTTGAGCAAATTTCATCTAGTAATGAAGGAGAAATAAGCAAGTGAATTTGGCAAGTTTTGAAATAAAAGCTGAATACAAGTATGACCCAAACTTTTTGATTACCAATTGCCTGTTTGACTATTTTTATGACTTACAAAAGACTGAAAACTACTTATTACCACTTAATGACTAGAAATAAACTTTGAAAAACCAATTTCTAATACTTGAAAACAATTTTAAAGCTACTCCCAAACACTCCTTTATATGATCTGATCAAACTTTAACAAAGGCTTTATGAGTTATGATTAAGACTGATATAAAAGCTATAGCAAACTTGTTTTAGTGATCAAAATGAAAGCTAATGAGACTGAAATCAAGCAAGTATAACAACTAGAACTCAATTAAGGTGTTTAGCTAAAAAGTTACTGAAATTTAGCTAAAAACTACAAAACTGAACTCAAGTGATCAAGTATCAAGTAACTAAACTACAACACTCAAACACAATCAAACAGCAACTAATCAAGTATAATCAAGCAGCCATCAAAGTTATCTAAGAAATTGAGCATGCAAGTACTGATTTAGAGGAACATAAAACAGAAGCCTTAGAACCTATTGTAGAGGTCCTTTGGGAAGAAGAGGAGCGCTGAGCTCTCTTGCCCTAGTGATACCACCACCTATCACTAGCTATCAACTCAAATCAACAATCAAAACAGCTATCAATCATCATTCTGCCATGGAATCTTCAAGAAACTAGGAATGAACTTAACTCTTGAACAAACAGCTACAAAACTCTTCCAATGTAAGCTATGATCAATGGTTGATCATAACTAACATCAAACAGCAACTAGTATATCCAAAATCAACAAGATTCAACAGGAATTTGAGAAACAGAATTTGGCGGGAAAAAGGAAATTTGAATTTTATTGAGTGATTTCTGTTACAAAAGTAGTTACAAGGTTCTAACTAACTAACTGACTCAAGAGTTTGTCAGACTCTTGAGTAGTTAGGTGAAAAGAGGGAAAAAGGGAAAAGGAAAATTTAGAGAACTAGGTGTTTACAAATTTTAGCTACAATCACAAATGAAGTACAAGCTGGGTATTTATAGGCAAGAAAGGGAGATTCTGTTGGAGTTGTGACGTGTTTGGGCCAATCATCACTTGACACGTGGAGGAATTCTGCAAATCCTCTTTGAAGGTGATGAACTTGAATTGGGGGTTTTTGATTCAATGGATAATATGTTAAATGGATTGCACCGTTGGATTCGTCTTCCAAAATTGAGCAATTTTGGTGTTTTGATCTTTTCATGAAACGCTTTCTATCAAAATCCCGTTCCTGGTAAATATTTTGTTGAAAGAGAAGGACACGTGTCATCTTCTTATTGGTTGAAAAAGTGTGTTGCGGATTGCACTGTTGTGATCTTGCATTAATTATGACGGCTGTAAGTGGGTATTTAATATTTGATCCGTGTGAACTCTTTTCTCTCTTCTCATTGGTTGATAGCCTTTCACTTGGATTTAACTTTGCAAATCTTTCCAAACATGGCAGATTAGGTCCCTTGACTTGGCAGATTGCTATTTAAAGCTAATATCTTCATTCCTTTGACATTTTTGACCCTTCAACTTTGATTCTTCAACAAAATGGCCCTTTGACTTGAGTTGACTTTGTAGTTGACCAAATTTGACTTGAATCTTGACTTTCCATAATTTGCACTTTAAGTCCTTCAACTTTCACAAATTGTCAAGATAGGTCCTTTAACTTCAAAGTCTTGTCACTTTTGATCCTCTTTTGTCTTTTTCATCCATTTGAGCTTGGTTTTTCCTTGTTTGCTTGAAATTGTATCCTTTTACCTACATAAGATCACACAAACACAAACATACCACATAACACTGCTTTTTACAAGATAAATGGGTATTTTGCTTCATGTTTTAGGGTTATTTGTTGATAAAAGGATATGAGTTTAAGCTCATATCACTAAGCAAAACACAAGTCTTTAAAAGAAAATAAAATATTACATACGAAATCCAAAATAAAGTCTTTAATTATTTTTTTTTTGGAATTCTTACTTATTCAGAGTGCGCTCTTGACGACCTCTGCATCCTTTTTTTTCCTCGTGATTATTGCGTCATGTACAATCTTGCGCTTTACCGGTTGTAGCTGGTGCTTTGCTACAAACTGATAAGCTTCCTCGCTGATTGCTTGTTTATTAGCATTCATCTCGTGTGTTAGTATCTTTGTTTCTAGCTTGAACTGAAGCTTTAACATATCTTTCATTTTCCCTTCTTGCTCTGTTGGGAAGTCCACCACCTAGTTTTTTTACAGTTTTTGCATTGTATTTTTCCATGTGCATCATGACAAACACACTACAGTCAATGTCGTTGCTCAATGAACCCCACTTTGGTCTTATGATAACCGCCTTTTTTAGATCTCTAGCTTTCTTGTGCTGAACACTCTCCAAATATATTGAAAACATTTTGATCTGCACAAGTCCAAGTTTATCATATTTGATGTGTATGTTTTTAAGTTTTCTTGGATGCAGAGGTTTAAGTTTATCATATTTAATGTTATGGATTTAGTGACTTACCAGTAGTTCACAGAAGTCCTTGTATTTTGCTTCATAGCTCCTTACGAATTTTGAATTGTCAATGATGACTGTAGCTCTAGTTTTGAGATTGAACACAACAAGGTAATAGTGCTAATGAGATATTGCGGGGAAGAATGCCTGTTGAGTTTCATTTTTATTAGTAAGTTAAATTTATAAATCTATTGTAAACGATAATCAATTTTTATTGAAGCAAGGTTTTACAAGATCTATATCTTTCAATTTCAAATTCTTCATATTTTCCCAACGAGCTTCTCATGTTGTCTTCAAAAGCCCAGAATTGCTTGGCAGTGTCGGGCTTTCCATATTCTAACTTCCAATCAAACATGTTTGCAGTCTATTTTGTGTAATCAACAAGATATTCTTTTTTAGTTTCTGGACGTAATTTTTTTTATCATATATGATATAAGATATACTTACAATCATTGTCGACATAAAAAATTGTTTATTCTTTTTCCCTTCTAGATGGTTTCCTCTTTATAGTTTAAGATCTGGGAGTAGATGTCGACCACTTCTACATCCACTTTTAGGCGTGGTGCCAGTATCTACATGTTGTCTTTGATGCATGCATGCCTCTTGTCTTTTGTTTGGAAGATGAAATCTATGCAAGAGAAAAAACATAGTTAAAGTTCATTTTATCATATATGATGCTACTTTATATTAATGAATTTGTTTATATGTTAGTTGTTAATTAAATGCCTTCTCCTTGCATCGAGAAAAAACTATCCCCTATCATCAACTCGTCTGTTGTTATGTGCCACCTTGTTGGTGTTTTTTTGTTGATGTAGTTTGAAATGAGCATGCGCGATGGTTTTTTGTTCTTTTTTGTCACCATGTCTTCTTCCACCAGTTTTATTATTGCCTCGCGTGTCTTCTCAGGTGCGTTTTAAGGTGTCTTTGTTATCTAAGACAATGATGATTTTATTAGCGATTTTCCATGCCTTGTGACTCTTGGTTTTTCCGCATCATGTTTCTTCTTTTGGCTTTCAAAGGCCTGACGCTCTAACTCAGTGCAATACTGATCCATGTATCTATCAAATTCTAGGTATTCTTCAAATGGGTCTAAAAATGGACCCTCGGTCACAAATTTCTTTTCAACAACAGCCAAAATTTGTGCCTCTTTAGTTGACATTGGTTGTTTGACCAACACTGGTTGTTCGACCACTTTGTCGTCTGGAGGTTCTGCTTCTTTATTCCTTTTCTTTCAAGCAACTTCTTCATCCTATATTATAATGTTTTCTAGGCTAACTGACGGTTTTTCTGTATTAGTAGTAACATCTTTGTCGTTGCCTTCATCCGCAGAGTTGTCCTCCCGTTCTATAAAATCTATGTCGAGTTCGTCATTCTTCCCTCTCTTGAATACTGTTTGGTATTCTTTACAGAGTCCATCCAAGACCTTGTCCTTTGGAAACTTCTATCTACCTTCTCTAAGTGTGTCAAGAAGTACTGTTCTTGCATCATAAATTGCTGTAAATATGTCGACACTCTTTTCAATAAACTCTTGTAGAAAAAGTATGACAGTGTTGATATAATAGTATACTATCCTATATGATATTTGATAGCATCATATATGTTACTTCAGAGTATGATATATGGTACTTGATAGTATCATATATGATACATAATAGTAAGGCTGAGCACGGCAGACCCAAAACCGACCCGGACCGAAAAACCAATCGAACCGGACCGAACAATTTTGGTCCGGTCCTCGGTCCAAGGTTTTGGACCAATTCTGTCCTCGGTCCGGTTCGGTCTTACCAAAATCTCGTCGAGTATGCCTAATAATACCGGACCGTACTAACCCGGACCAGACCGGACCATTTCGGTCCGGTCTCAATCCAGGGTTTTGGAGCATTTCGGTCCTTGGTCCGGTCCGGTCTCGGACCGATGCTCAGCCCTACATAATAGTATCATATTTGGTATCTGATATGTATATATATATATATATATATATATATATATATATATATATATATATATATATATATATATATATCTATATATATATATATATATATATATATATATATATATATATATATATATATATATATATATATATATATATATATATATATATATATATATATATATATATGAAAATCAAATTTGCTTACCTCCAGTTTTTCTGGTTTCCTATCTAGTATTTGTTCGAGATAGACATCATTACATTTGTAGACGTCGATCCCCAGTTGGAGATCATCTTCATTGTACTCTTGTTGATGTGCTAGCTTTCCCAAACATTGTTGTGTCATTTCATTTTGTATCCTGGACCTCATCAGCGGAGTGTTCCAGCTTCTGATTGCTGGTCTTCGACGCGTGACGGCTAGATCTGGAAAGTATGTAGAATCCAAGTACAACAGCTGGATAAAAGCAAATTGAGTTTGGTTAAACAATGAAAACATACAAAGTAAATTTTAAATAAATAAAAAAAATCAGTTTTACTTACACATAAGCGGGTAGCTGGGCCATAGTACCATTTTTTCCACCGTCCGTTTCATTCCATTTGTTCTTGCTTTTCTTTAGGCGTTCAATGATATAAGAGGAACAATCTATCTCATTTATCTTTTCCTCTTGTTTGATCCTCATCAACCGCTTCAGGAATACCTTTTCGCCATTGTCTGTTGTGCCCATCGTGCATCCGAAGAGCATAAGAAAGTTTATGATAAATATGAAGTCTAAT
Source organism: Glebionis coronaria (assembly GCA_025667525.1). Lineage (NCBI taxonomy): Eukaryota > Viridiplantae > Streptophyta > Magnoliopsida > Asterales > Asteraceae > Glebionis > Glebionis coronaria. Next base: position 195,507,809 of record CM046882.1, on the reverse strand, counting down.
TCTTTAGTTGATTGGATTTCCTTTGCAATTACTGCTACGGTTGCTCTTCCTGTGTATTGACTCTACCATTCTTTGATGAAAGGATCATCGTCTTCTCTTTCGTCCATTTCATCAAGATATATTGTCCCCATTGGAACTCCAAGCATGTCTTGCACCTTCTCTCTTGTTATTTTAATTGATCCTTTTTCAAGTCTAAGCTCCATGCTTTGTGGATGGAACTTCTCGACAACATGGTACAACAGATGTGAAGGCAGCTCTTGTATAGGAAACTCGATATACCTCTCAAAGCTAATTTCTTTCATAATTTTTTTCCTTTCATCTGACAATCCCATTGTTGCTTCAAACAAGAATTTGGGCAAGTATCTAGTGATTACAGTTGGGTATACATTTGCCTGTTTATTTTTACTTGGCCCTCTGTCCTTCTTTTCCTATACCATAGCCAGCTTATAGTCCTCGTCCTCTCCTTTAGATACAATCTATTTTTACTTCTCACTTTTTGGTATTGACGGTTTCGCAAGTACCAGTTGTGAGTTGCCACCTCCGTCTTCGGGCGACTGCTTTTCTTCCTCCTCGCTTTCGCTTCTGTCATACATAACCTCATATTCGTCTTCTTCACTTGATTCTTCCATTAGAGGTGTTGCTTGTTTTCCGATTATCTTTTTTGTTGTGATGTATGTTTGCTTTTGCCTTTTTGTCCCTTTTATTTGACGTTCTTCTTTTTTTTTGCTAGTTTCCTTTTTGTTGGTTTCTGATCCTTCTTTTTTGTCTCTTCTTCTTCTTTTTGTGTTTGCTTCTTTTTTTCCTCAGTAGAAAAACGCGTTGTGTGTAAAAAAAATTACAATGTGTTAGGAAACATATAATTGTTGTATATTTTTTCATTATTTTCAGAGCGTGTGTAATATCATATATGATAGTAAGATTATTCATTTACCTTTTTTTATGTGGTGCAGTGTTGATGAACTTAATGTTAGTTACTTTCTTCAACGCCTTTTGCACGTTCTCTTCTTTCTCTGATTCGGCCTGTTTATTTTCTTCGTCTGTAGTCAGCTTTTCATTTTCAGTCCCTATGAGTTCACCATCCTCTTTTTCTTCATTCTCCCAGTCTCCATCCTTGTTTTCGTTATCAGTTTCCTTTGGCTCGTCTTCTTTGTCATCGCCTCCTTCTGGGTGATCATTTTCAGCCTCGGGCTACACCTTATCACTCTTAGTGTAACACCCCATTTTGATAATAGAATGTCACGCGTAATTATGGCGTGTCATCAAAGCATACAAGGATAAATGTCTAAACATTACATGACCATAAAAGGAAAATACCAGAATCAAACATCGGTAGTCCAAAAGTAAAGCTCATCACACACAAACATAAGTAATGTAAATGAAAGGACTAAACAATGTCTATGGCAAGAGGATTAAAGTAAAGATAATGAATAAAGTAAAGAAAGGCTAGAAAGCTTCCAGTCCATATGCACGTACGCTTAAAGTCTACGAGCGTCCCTGAGTACCTGCCGTTTTGGGAACATAGAAAAGGAAAACGGTTGAGCAATACGCTTAGTGCACGGATGTACAATAAAGCATGAACAATATAAGCATATAAGCATATAACAGCTGAAGAAACTAAGTCCCGAATAACCTGGTTAAGTCTTGGTAAAACTGGTTTTATAGTTTGAAAATCCTTATGTTTATCTTATAAAAACTGTTTAACATATTCTACCATTAGCCAATACAGGTCATCAAAATCCATCGTGCATGAATACTTGGAGGGGTGACCTCATCATGGAAATTAGAGGGGCTGCCTCTAATTTAATATACTGGTTTAGGTAGGAGGGATCAGCTCCTTGTGAAGGATGCAAGGCACACACCACATTCACGCTGAGTAATCTGCTTAAAAACATGTAACTAGGATGCACCCATACGCCCCACATGATAAATATAATAATATGGCCAAAAGCTTGAAGGGACGCCACGAGCAATCACTTCGCCATTGGGAAGTCATAACACCAGTGCCTCTAGTGTTATGGTTATGGTACCTCCATAACTAGGTGAAACTGGTCATGCATGTATATGGCTATAGGTATTCTAAATTAAACATAAACAAATCAAACATATACACTTATACTACGGGAAAATAGTTGGCTGCATACGGGGAAATCCTAATAAGGAAAGAATGTCCATACTAAAAGGACGGGAATCCGTACCTTATGTCCAGTGAACGAAGAAGACGAACTGAAGGGAGTCCTACTTCGGTATCACTAATGCTACATAAATACATACGTGTATAAGTATCTGATTACTAAATACGTAACTGGTTTTATGTCATGTCTTAGCTTATTTTATACGTTCATGTCATGTTTTACTGTTTTAATCTTTAAACTGTGTTTATCTTATATTCTGTCTATTCTGATTAAGTATTACTTGTATTTCATGTATTATTATACTTACTGTGGAATAATAAGTAACTTTTTAAAAATAGCAGGTTTCCTAAAATAGAAAGTTTCCAAAAATAGAAAGTTACCAAAAATACAAAGTTTCCAAAAATAGAAAGTTTCCAAAAATAGAAAGTTTCCAAAAATAGAAAGTTTCCAAAAATAGAAAGTTTCCCAAAATAGAATTACTGCTTAAAATAGATAAGTTTATAAAAATAGAAAGTTTCCATAAATAGATTAGCTGCCTTAATTAAATAAGTTTCTAAAAATAGAAAGTTTTCATAATTAGATATAAGCTGGTTAAATAAGCTAATTATATAAGCTTAAGTGTTTTCTGATTATTTTTCTAAGTCATATTGATATAAGGTATAGTTGATTAATTATTACATGTAATTAACTATAGGTTAAAAGTATTTAATTAAATATATCATGTTTTTACTTAAATAAAGTTAAATACTTAGGTTAAAACATGTATTATTAACTATTAATAATATAACCTAAGTCACGTTAATTAATTAATTATAACCATGGTTTTTAATAATTAATTAATTATAAAGTCTAGAAAATATAAATAATTAGGTTAAAAATCCATGATCTAATAATTAAATTATAATCTAAGTCATGTTTATTAAATTAATTATGTCATGTTTTATTAATTTAATCTTTAACATAAAACTATTAAAATCATAAACCTTAACATAAACAATGAACCGGATCGTGACTAGAAACCATGAACCGGAGCTGTAATAAACACCATACCCCGAACCACTTTGCGGTTTCCCCCTGTTTGCTGCTGCCGTGGGACCCACACCACCAAACCGAGACCATGAGGTCTCGGTGGTGGTTCACAAGCCAAACCGAGACCCCTTGGGGGTTCGGTTTAGGCGCCGGCCACATCAAACATCCCTAAATCCCTTGTTTTGATTTACCCCATAACCATTTACATGTTTAATTAATGTTTTTAATTAGCTTTTTAAAAACGTCATGATCTTATTTAATTTATTAAATCAAAACATAAAGAAAAGGATTAAAAAGGTATACCGAATGCGTGGATCAAACGAGGATGAACACACACGAATGCTTGCACAAAATTCAAGATCATAATCAAACGAACACCCCCTTGTGTGTTGTTATATCCGGCGGCCAAAGAGAGAGCAAGGAGAAGGAGAAAATCTTTTTAGGGTTTTTGTTATTTTATTGTAAACTGAAAAATGACTAAAGGTTTTTACCATAACCCCTTGTTAGTAAAAGTTTGATGGGCTTGGCCTATCCCCTTGGTGTAGCCGCGGGTAGGGGGCCCCACATGGGGTACTCGTACCTTTTCCCGAGTCTAATTATTTTAGTGTTCGTTCGTGTTTTATCGTGTTCGTGTTTTATGTGTTCTCGTTAATTATTAACCGTGACTTAATATATTTATTCGTGTTCATAATAAATATATATATGTAATTAATATTAGCTCGCGATTAATTTACGTTCATGATTTCATGATCGCATGTTCGTGATTAATTATTGTTTGAATAGTTATTGTGTGTTCATACGTAATAAATACTTATCGTGTTCTAACACGTACGTAATACATAAAATTCTAACACGTGAACGTAAACATACTATAAAAGGAAAGTTTTAATCTAGTACGTACGATCATAAGGGTACTATTCATGGTAAAAGCATGCGGGTTTTACAACTCTTCCCCCCTAAAAAGAATAATTCGTCCCCGAATTATAGATAAAGTAAACTAAAGAAGAAGAACATACCCGAATTCAAAATATGAAATGAGGGTAAGAAGCCCGGATAGACTCCTCTGTTTCCCAAGTGGCTTCCTGCTCGGTATGATCCCTCCTAAGATTTTGACGAATGGAATCGTCTTCCTTCTCATGACTCGTTCTTGTCTGTCAATAACTCGTTCGGGTTCTTCTATGAAAGTGAGATCTTCACGTATCTGTTCCAGTGGATATTGAACCATGTGAAGGGGATGGTACTGGTACCCTCTGAGTAAGGACACATGAAACACATTGTGTACATGCGAAAGCTGCTGAGGTAACGCTAACCGATAAGATACTTCACTGACTCGTTCAATGATATCAAACGGTCCGATGAAACAAGGACTGGGCTTACCTTTAATCCCGAAGCGTCTAACACCACGTGCTGGCGAAACCTTAAGGAAGACGTGATCTCCTACGTTAAAATGTATGTCCCTACGATGCTTATCGGCGTAACTCTTCTGACGTGACCGTGCTTCCTGAAGTTTCTATTTAGCTACTGCGATCCTCTCATTGGTCATCTCTATGATTTCTGGTCCTTCAAGTGTTCGCTCGCCAACCTGATCCCAGCAGATTGCGGCGCGACACTTTCTGCCATACAACATCTCGAAAGGAGCACACTTGATACTTGCGTGCCAACTGTTGTTGTAAGAAAACTCCACCAAACAGATATAATCGTCCCAATCACCCGTCCATTCCAACGCACATGACCTCAACATGTCTTCCAATGTCTGAATCGTTCGTTCCGACTGTCCGTCAGTTTGAGGATGAAAAGCCGTGCTAAGCTTAAGTTGTGTACCCCAAGCTTTCTGCAGACTCTTCCAGAATCACGAATTGAAACGAGGATCTCGGTCTGAGACGATGTTGGATGGAGCACCGTGGAGTCTCATGATATCTCTTCTATACGTATCGACGAGTTTACTTACCGGATCTTCCTTGCGGATCGGTAAGAAATGAGCTGATTTGGTAAGTCGATCTACGATAACCCAAATTGCATCGTGCTTCCTCTTGGTAGGAGGAAGACCAGTAACAAAATACATGGTGATTTTGTCCCACTTCCACTCTGGAATATCTAACGGTTGAAGGAGACCGCCAGATCGCTGATGCTCGATCTTAACCTGCTGGCAGGTAAGACATTTGGAGACGTAAGTGTCCACATCCTGTTTCATACCACTCCACCAAAAGTACTGCTTGATGTCATGGTACATCTTAGTCGAACTAGGATGTATAGAGAATAGGGAGCTATGAGCTTCAGCTAACAAGGCTTCCCAGAGTTCTTGGTCATCAAGAACACAAAGTCTCGTGCCCTGCCATACGATACCATCTGCATCTACTCTGAATTCCGTTTGTTTCTCCAAATTCTGAACTATCGCCCAGATTTCTCCATCATCTTTCTGAGCTTCCTTGATCTTAGAGAGTAACTCGGGTTCTACTCAAAGATTATCCCAGTAACCGTGTTGTCCATGTACCATGATCTCAATGTCTAGTCGCTCCAAGTCTCTTATGATTTCCTCCTCAATTTTAATGTTCTTGATCATTCCGGACTTCCTGCTAAGAGCATCTGCTACTACATTTGCCTTTCCGGGATGATATTGTAGATTAATGTCATAATCCTTCAACAGCTCTAACCATCTCCTCTGCCTCATGTTCAATTCACGTTGAGTGAAGATATACTTCAAGCTCTTGTGGTTCGTGAAAATGTCACATGATTCTCCATATAAGTAGTGCCTCCATATCTTCAATGCAAACACGACTACAGCAAGTTCCAAGTCATGCGTGGGGTAATTTTCTTCATAAGCCTTAAGCTGCCGTGAAGCGTACGCGATCACTTTCCCATGTTGCATGAGAACACAGCCAAGTTCCTTCCCCGATGCATCACTATAGATTTGAAATCCACCCGTACCAGATGGGAGAGTAAGAATAGGTGCAGATACTAGCTTCTGCTTCAGGTCTTCAAATCTCTTCTCTCGTTCTTCAGTCCAGACGAATTTCTTCCCTTTCTGCATCAGTTTGGTCAATGGTAGTGCTAAGCAGGAAAAGTTCTCCACGAACCTACGGTAATAGCCAGCTAAGCCTAAGAAACTGTGGACTTCCGTCGCTGATGTCGGCCTCGGCCACTTAGTAATGGCCTCAACCTTCACTGGATCCATAGTGATTCCTTCTGCTGATACAATGTGACTTAAGAATGCCACCTTGTCTAACCAGAACTCACATTTGGATAATTTAGCATACAGTTGCTTCTGGCGAAGAATCTGTAGTACTGTACGAAGATAGTCTTCATGTTCCTCCTTGGACTTTGAGAAAATTAGGATGTCATCGATGAAGACAATGACGAACTTGTCCAAAAATCCATGGAAGATTATGTTCATCAAGTCCATGAACACTGCTAGAGCATTGGTTAGGCCGAATGGCATAACTACAAATTCGTAGTGGCCATAGCGGGTACGAAAAGCAGTCTTGGCGATATCCTGCTCCTTAACCCATAACTGATGATAGCCTGACCTAAGATCAATCTTGGAGAAGTGTTTGGCCCCTTGGAGTTGGTCAAACAGATCGTCTATACGCGGCAGTGGATACCTATTCCGGAGAGTAATCTTGTTGAGCTCGCGATAGTCTATGCAAAGACGCATACTGTCGTCCTTCTTCTTAACAAATAAGACCGGTGCGCCCTATGGAGATGTGCTCGATCAAATGAAACCTCGTTCTAGAAGTTCTTGCAGTTGATCCTTCAGCTCCTTTAACTCAATGGGAGCCATGCGATAAGGAGCTTTGGAGATTGGTTCAGCTCCTGGAATAGGCTCGATATTGAATTCCACTTCTCGTGCAGGTGGTATGCCCCGAAGTTCTGCTGGAAATACATCTTGGAATTCCGACACTATTGGTTGATCCTGAATTGATGGAGATTCAACATCCATGTCGTGAACCGTAGCTAGATAACCCTCGCAGCCATGTGACAGTAGTGCACGCGCTTGCAGGGTAGATATGATTTGTACATACCGTCCGGGTACGAACCCGTTATGAATGTACTCTAGTGCATTAACATCACCGAAGATAACTCGATATGAATGGCAGTCTATGGTAGCATGACACTTGGATAGCCAATCCATGCCCAAAATCATGTCAAAGTCATTCATGTCCAGCGGAAGTGCGTCAACAAGACGAACCTTATCGTCAAATTCTAGGGGAAGACTCTTGTATACATGGGTGATTAATACAGAGTCCCTCAAAGGCGTGGAAATAGTAAGTCTATTTTCTAGTGGCATGAGGAGCATCCTAATGTTCTTAGCATAGGCAGTTGAAATGACCGTGTGAGTAGCACCCGTATCGAAAAGAACACACGTAGCTTGACCATACATATACAAGATTCCAGTGATGGTACCTGTAGACTTGTTGGCCTGGTCTAGAGATGTCGTGTAGACACGTGCAGTGGTAGGAGGCGGCTTGGTATCAGCATGTCCCGATGCGCCCTCCATCTTGCCCTTACGGCAATCCTTCATGATATGGTCAGGAAGAAAACACTTGAAGCATGCGTCAGTGTTACGACGACATGGCCCTGGGTGCCTACGGTGGCAAGTAGAGCAAAGAGGATGAGTATATCCTCCAGCAGATGCTCTGGCTGGCTGAGGACCTGATAAAACATTTTACATGAGACATAATAATAGGGTACAAAGGACAATGCGATTGAATACCAGTGATAGCTGGACGGTTAGGTTGTGAACCTCTCTGGTTCTGGTCCCTACCGTTTCCATGGTTCCTGGTAGAAGATTTGCTAGAGTGTCAGAATATGAGTTATAACATGAAATCATAAGAAAATGCGTAAGTATTAGGACCTGCTGTCGTTGGAGTGTCCAGCGTTGTTACGGTAATTATCATTACCGCCACGCCTATCCATAGCAGAACGGTCATTAGTCTGACCGTTTCCCTTGGGCTGATGAGGCTGCTGCTGAGTAGCCGGCTAAGACCGGTCCACAGTTTTCTGCCTGGAAGATACAATTTAAAGAGATGAATAATTGACGTATATAGAAAGAATACGGATTGTTCACCGCTTGAATACGAATTTTTACCTCTTGTCGGGTTTCTCAGCTTCCCCGAACTCATCTCTCTCATGCAGCATCTCCAGCTTACGTGTCGCATCGGCCACTTGTGCTACAGTGTTGAACGTAGCACACACAAGATTGTTTGCGACCGATGTACGAAGAGCCCACCTAAAGTGGTGTGCCTGCTCTTCAGGAGTACCTGCTGCTGCACCAAGGAAACCAGCTAAGCGAAGAAAGCGCTGTATAAACTCATTGCTATTCTCCCCAGCTCTATGTCGGATCCCATGGTACTCCCTCTTGAGCTTGTCTTGCTCAGCCTTGGGAAAGAACTGCTCCATCACCCTATCTTTGAACTGAGCCCATGTCAAACCAGCCACCCAATCGTCACCTCCCTCAGACTGCATCAATGCTAACCACCAATTTAACACATCGCCTTCGAACCGGTAGCATGCCAAACTCGCCTTGAACACGGGGTCACAACCCATAGCATTGAAAATCTTCTCAATGTGAGCCAACCAGCTTTCAGCGTCACTGGGGCTATCTGTTTTCTCAAAAGCTCGAGGACGGAGCTTGTTGAATCTCTCCAGCCATACTGCCAATGTCACTGGAGGAGGAGGAGGAGGTGCTTGGTTATGCTGCTGATTGTTGGCAGCTTGAACCTCAGCCCTGATGTCATTCCTCAATTGAGGAAGCAAAGCTTGCATTGCAGCTTGGATTGCTGCATTGAGTTGTTCCTGTTCGCCTGTGAGAACCATCTGACAGTATAACATAAAACATATGATTAAACAGATCAAACATAAAATATATATATATATATATATACATGAAAAAAAATTATACCAAATAATCTAGAGAAAAATTTTATGCAAGAAAATTTGTGTATGAATGCATGATGCAGTTTTATGAAAACTTTTGTATGCTCGAGAGTGAACGCCTATGGTCAGTTCACCCAAAATAAAAGACATGGCGAGGGGACGCCTATGGGTCGGTCCCAAATTTAAAAGTTTCGATAAAACACATGCGACTAAATAGGGCCAGTCCTGTACCAACCATTACTTAGTCATAAACCTGCGAAAATGACATATATATGTATGCATAAAATGATGAATGCATGAAAACGACTGTCAGTTCTAGGAAGACAATAGTGACTACCCACTAATCACAGGTCATAATTTGAGAGCCTATAGGTCGAGACCATAATTGTAACACCCCATTTTGATAATGGAATGTCACGCGTAATTATGGCGTGTCATCAAAGCATACAAGGATAAATGTCTAAACATTACATGACCATAAAAGGAAAATACCGGAATCAAACATCGGTAGTCCAAAAGTAAAGCTCATCACACACAAACATAAGTACTGTAAATGAAAGGACTAAACAATGTCCATTGCAAGAGGATTAAAGTAAAGATAATGCATAAAGTAAAGAAAGGCTAGAAAGCTTCCAGTCCATATGCACGTACGCTTAAAGTCTACGAGCGTCCCTGAGTACCTGCCGTTTTGGGAACATAGAAAAGGAAAACGGCTGAGCAATACGCTCAGTGCACGGATGTACAATAAAGCATGAATAATATAAGCATATAAGCATATAACAGCGGAAGAAACTAAGTCCCAAATAACCAGGTTAAGTCTTGGTAAAACTGATTTTATAGTTTGAAAAGTCTTATGTTTATCTTATAAAAACTGTTTAACATATTCTACCATTAGCCAATATAGGTCATGAAAATCCATCGTGCATGAATACTTGGAGTGGTGACCTCATCATGGAAATTAGAGAGGCTGCCTCTATTTTAATATATTGGTTTGGGTAGGAGGGATAAGCTCCTTGTGAAGGATGCAAGGCACACACCACATTCACACTGAGTAATCTGATTGAAAACATGTAACTAGGATGCACCCATACGCCCCACATGATAAATATAATAATATGGCCAAAATCTTGAAGGGACGCCACGAGCAATCACTCCGCCGTGGGGAAGTCATAACACCAGTGCCTCTAGTGTTATGGTTATGGTACCTCCATAACTAGGTGAAACTGGTCATGCATGTATATGGCTATAGGTATTCTAAATGAAACATAAGCAAATCAAACATATAAACTTATACTACGGGAAAACAGTTGGCTGCATACAGGGGAAATCCTAATAAGGAAAGAATGTCCAAACTGAAAGGATGGGAATCCGTACCTTATGTCCAGTGAACGAAGAAGACGAACTGAAGGGGGTCCTACTTAGGTATCACTAATGCTACATAAATACATACGTGTATAAGTATCTGATTACTAAATACGTAACTGGTTTTATGTCATGTCTTAGCTTATTTTATACGTTCATGTCATGTTTTACTGTTTTAAGCTTTAAACTGTGTTTATCTTATATTTTGTCTATTCTGATCAAGTATTACTTGTATTTCATGTATTATTATACTTACTGTGTAATAATAAGTAACTTTCTAAAAATAAAAGATTTCCTAAAATAGAAAGTTTCCAAAAATAGAAAGTTTCCAAAAATAGAAAGTTTCCAAAATTAGAAAGTTTTCAAAAATAGAAAGTTTCCAAAAATATAAAGTTTCCAAAATAGAAAGTTTCCAAAAATAGAATAACTGCTTAAATTAGATAAGTTTCTAAAAATAGAAAGTTTCCATAAATAGATTAGCTGCCTTAATTAAATAAGTTTCTAAAAATAGAAAGTTTCCATAATTAGATATATGCTGATTAAAATAAGCTAATTATATAAGCTTAAGTGTTTTCTGATTATTTTTCTAAGTCATATTGATACAAGGTATAGTTTATTAATTATTACATGTAATTTAAATAAACTATAGGTTAAAAGTATTTAATTAAATATATCATGTTTTTAATTAAATAAAGTTAAATACTTAGGTTAAAACATATATTATTAACTATTAATAATATAACCTAAGTCGTGTTAATTAATTAATTATAACCATGGTTTTTAATAATTAATTAATTATAATGTCTAGAAAATATAAATACTTATGTTAAAAATCCATGATCTAATAATTAAATTATAACCTAAGTCAAGTTTATTAAATTAATTATGTCATGTTTTATTAATTTAATCTTTAACATAAAACTATTAAAATTATAAACCTTAACATAAACAATGAACCGGATCGTGACTAGAAACCATGAACCAGACCCGTAATCAACACCATACCCCGAACCACTTCGGGGTTTCCCCCTGTTTACTGCTGTCGTGGGACCCACACGACCAAACCGAGACCATGAGGTCTCGGTGGTGGTTCACAAGCCAAACCGAGACCCCTTGGGGGTTCGGTTTAGGCGCCGGCCACATCAAGCACCCCTAAATCCCTTGTTTTGATTTACCCCATAACCATTTACATGTTTAATTAATGTTTTTAATTAGCTTTTTAAAAACATCATTATCTTATTTAATTTATTAAATCAAAACATAAAGAAAAGGATTAAAAAGGTATACCGAATGCGTAGATCAAACGAGGATGAACACACACGAATGCTTGCAAAAAATTCAAGATCAAAAATCAAACGAACACCCCCTTGTGTGTTATATCCGGCGGCCAAAGAGAGAGCAAGGAGAAGGAGAAAATCTTTTTAGGGTTTTTGTTATTTTACTGTAAAGTGAAAAATGACTAAAGGTTTTTACCATAGCCCCTTGTTAGCAAAAGTTTGATGGGCTTGGCCCATCCCCTTGGTGTAGCCGCGGGTAGGGGGCCCCACATGGGGTACCCGTACCTTTTCCCGAGTCTAATTATTTTAGTGTTCGTTCGTGTTTTATCGTGTTCGTGTTTTATGTGTTCTCGTTAATTATTAACCGTGACTTAATATATTTATTCATGTTCATAATAAATATATATATGTAATTAATATTAGCTCGTGATTAATTTACGTTTATGATTTCATGATCGCATGTTCGTGATTAATTATTGTTTGAATAATTATTATGTGTTCATACGTAATAATTTCTTATCGTGTTCTAACACGTACGTAATTCTTAAAGTTCTAACACGTGAACGTAAACATACTATAAAAGGAAAGTTTTAATCTAGTATGTACGATCATAAGGGTACTATTCATGGTAAAAGCATGTGGGTTTTACACTCAGACTCATTGTTTACATACTCTTCCCCGCTACGTTCTCTTTCCTCCTCAGTGGTTCCTTCACACTCTGGTCCGCTTTCTTTTGCATTTTTATAGAGCACAAGTTGTTAGGGATGCATGTTATTTATAATCAATAACGTAATTTTATTTATCATATATGATATATAGTATATTTTCCCTTCCGGACTCGCGATTGGGTTTTCCACTAGTTTCTTTGACTGTTCAGTATTTTTTGGTTTAACCTTGGCTGCAATGTCTTGTTGTTTCCCTTTATCTTTAGCAGCTGGTTTTTGCCTATCAAGAGCGAGAGCTATTTCCTTCATTAATTTCCTTGAACCTGCAAATGAAAAAAACTTATCAAATATGATACTTATTTTATTTTTTATTTTTTTATCAGTACCAACAGTTTACCTGAGTTTGGTTTACGAGGTTCTTCTTTGTCTTTTTCCATTATTGTTCCAGTTTGTTTATCTGCAATAGAAGCATAAAGTTAGACAAATTTCCATGTGTTAATGGTATATGATATATCACCCATCAAATACGATAAATCATATATGATAAGGTTTTATCATATATCACCCATCATACATGTTATATTACAGCCTATCATACATGATAAGATTTTATCATATATGTTTTAATGCCAAGTATATTTTCTATTGCATGTCACTCATCATACATGATATATTACTTATCATATATGATATATCATATATGATAAGATTTATCATATATGATGTGTCATTTATCAATTTTCAAAAACCTCAGATGTTTATCAAGTTTTTGAATTCATATTTTTTGTTACATATGAAAAAGGTTTTATCATATATGATATACTTTTTATCATATATGATGTATCAATCTAGAAAACCTTTGTTTTTATAAGATCTTATAAGTCAAATTTTTTTATCAAGTATGATAAGCTTTGTTGGTTCTCGTAATCATGTAATACAAACACGGTTAGACCGATTAACTACTAACAACACAACTTGTACTTTTCAACGTCTAATTCATTATCAGTATAGCTATACCAAAGAATTATACCCGGTTGTTTGCGGAATAACAACCGAGATTGAATGACATGTTTTCTCTCTTGATGAACAAGAGAGGAAGAATCCTTATCTATACATATTGTGTGTATTTTGTGAAGGAAAACTTACCTATCTCTACTAACTACCTATCTATATATATAGGGAAAGAAAACTAAAGCTTCCAAAGTAAGCTTTCACTAATGTGAAGCCCATGTGCTCCCATGCTTTCTTTCCCATCATAGTACAAAAATGAATATTACTTTTGACTTTCTTATTGGTTGTACAAGTAACCACTCTTGTACTCTTGTCTTCCCTTGCTTTTAGGAAGTTCCCGCCAATATCTTCAGGAAGTATTTCGAGAGATAGATGAACATCATTCAACTTGGTTTGTCACTCCAAGCTGAACTAAAGGCAACTTCATTCAGGCCTTGTCCTTCAGGTGCTAATCCGCATAAGCTACTGGACTTTGTCTTCAAAGTACTCTGGAAGTGCTGGTGTTGAACTCTCTTCAGCAAGACGTGATGCTGGACCTGGTGCCAAAGTGTCTTCAACAATTCCTGAAGATGTCTTCAACAATTCTTCAAGTCACCAGCTGCTATTTTATATTCAAATACTTGTGAGGAACAATGGGTCAAATCTTGACCCAACAATCTCTCCCTATTTGGATATAAAAATAGCCCAAGTTGTCGTCTTATTTGTTCAAGTCTTCTTTGTCCGCTGACCATCTTTAGTCACTAAAGTTTGAAATCTTGAAGATGACAAACTGAGTGTTTTTCACTTAGTACATACACTTAGTCTATTTGTTGTTCAAATCCTAGTCCAACAATCTCCCTTTATTTGGACATAAGAATAGCCTAAGTGAAATCATCAGTTATGAGTGAGAAAATACAACTTCTTATCACATTATGATGTTACAAAGAATGAAAAGATAAATAAATTAATATACATTCTTTGTTTTCCTTGCATAATCAATAAGTTCTTAAACCTATAACAATAAGATCAGTGACCATTTTGAAGTCACATATGGTAGAAGGTTTAAAGTTTTCATAAGTACAACAACTTAGGTTTAGTGAAGGTTTGACGGGTTCAGGGGTTCAGGTACCTGGAGGTTTAAACGGATGTTGTTTCAGAGGATAGCAGTGGTGATCAATCACTATATATACTCTAAACAACCAACTTCGAGCAACTCCACAACCAGATCAAACGTAACCCTCTTTCAAGTCCCATTCAACTCTTTTCATTAGGGCTGATCAAACAGTAACCCTTTATCAACCAGCTTCATACTTTTGAAAAGAACAATATCATACGCCACACCCAATAATTAACTTCCTCGACACACCCAATACCATTCGTGTTTTACAAACACACCCGCTCCATCTTCAGGTTGTTTTTTTAAGGTTTGGAAAGTGTTTTGTTGTGAGACTGGTTTTGGATAATGATTTTTTCTTGCAGTATTTGTTTGAATGATAACATGGTTCTTACACCCTGATGTGTGATAAGCATTTTCTATGCTTCCTATTAATATTAGTGTATTTCTCTCCTTTAAAAATTGCAAACATCAGTAATTTTTGAACAAATACACTAATAAAATGATAGCATCATAATGTTAATGCCATAGAAGTTCTTACCTGCTGAAGGTTCAGTCATGACATGCTGAAAGTTCGTCCAAGATGTTGGAGGTTCACCTTCAAGTTCAAACTTCTAGTTTGAGCTTCAGATCTTGCTGAAGGTTCAGTTACTGCTGGTGGTTCAGGTTCAATGCTGAAGGGGGTCCCTATTTTTGCTGAAGGATCCAGTCATGCGGGTGCTAGAGGGGGTCCAACATTGCTGAAGAAGTCCAGTCTTGCTGGAAGGGGGTCCAGTCTGCTGGAGGGTCCAGTTTTGCTGGAGGGGTCAGAACTACTGAAGGTCCAGTCCAGTCTAATGGAGGGTTCGTCAGTGTTGCAGAAGGGGGGTTCAGTCTTCGTTGGAGGGTTCACGTGCAGCTGGTGGTTCAGAAACTAAAGGGGGGGGTTCAGGTTTGACTGATGGGCTTTAGTATATGATGGGATTCAACATTTGGGTTACTTCCGCAGATGCGCTTTTAGGAATAACTGATGAGCTTTTATATTCAGGACTAGCTTCACTTTTTAAAGCTCCAATATTTCATTTCAGCATATATTTTGAAAGAAACTACTCTTCCTAAAGCTCACATCCGATTACTCGTTTTACTTGAAACCTGGAAGACACCAACTGATTATTTTTTTGATCAGTTTATCAGTACTTTTAGTAAGACTGAGCATCCTTCCAGTGTTGACCAACCCATATCAGCCGACACTTACCCATCACCCATTTTCTTCAGCTTTTCTTTGAAGCTGATTCAAACACACTCCAGCAACAACCACTGTGTTCTTAATCAGTTTAGCATAGACCTACCAAAACCTCTTATTTGAGGTTCTTTAAGCATCACATCCACCGCCTCATAATCTTACAAGCACCTTTTAGCTACTCAACAACAACAACCAAATACCATGTGGCATAAACCATTTGCTCATTTCCAATTAACACCAATATATCCATCTTTTAAGAAACAACCGCCACAATCTCAACTAATGTTTTCTTGATTTGAGACCAAACAAACCCACTTGGTATACCCATTAAAGCATTACTCATATTTTCACATCAAAATCAATAGGAACCCACAAAACGATCTTCGCTTTTATAGTCAGATCTTATCCCGCGGCCAACAAGGATTCAATCCACCTTCTTTTTCAATATCTCGATCGATACTTTGGATGTGGGTTTCGATTTTGTTTTCTCGATCTGGTTTTTGTTATTTGAGATGTAAAACCCGCATGAAAAATTCATGAATGCATTAGTTACATGAAATCACGGATTAATTAAAACTTTACATTTAATTAATACAAGACACGTACCAATAATAATTAATGTTCAAGTCCAAGTATTACGTATAATATTATTTATTATTTACAAGTATTACGTCTAATAAATAATACAAGTCAGAATAAACACGAAAGTAAAACACGAACTCACGCTACGAATAATAACACACGGGATTTAATAAAAATCGAAAACGAAACATGTATATATTAAGGGGTGTTTGGACGGAAAAGGGAAAGAGAAACAAGGGCCTTGGCCCATCCCATTAACCAAGTAAACATACACCAAAAAGGTCTCCAGGAAATCACTTTTGCAAGTTTTACGAAAATTCATAAAACCTAGCCCTTAGTTCGTGTTCATAACCTTTAAGCATTCCACGATTCGGCATCCCTAAACCTTAATCCTTTATTTACTTTCTTTTGATTTTGATTAATTAAATAAAATCCGTGAACTCATGATGTTAAGCATAGATAAAACATGTAATTAAATCAATACTGGAAGGGGTTTGGTTCCGTGACACGTAAACCGAGACCTCTATAGGTCTCGGTGGGTTTTTTCTCAAGCCAGTCGCACCCCACAAGGGGGCGGTGGTTGTTTCTGTTTGTCGGCCGCAACACCCAAAGCATAGCAGGGGGTGCGTTTGGTTGACTGTGGGAACCGAGAGACCATGGGGGCTCTCGGTGGGGTTTGTTTGGGCGGCAGTGGCAACTGGCTTAAGCCGGTAGGTACTGGACACGGACGGCAGCAAGGACCACAACCCTTGCGGCTGTGGTGGTTTGGTGTTTCGGGCATGCCGAGACTTCGTGTCTCGGTGTGGCTTGGTTCACGGGTTCAGGTAAGCACGAAATATATTATAAGGGGGTGTTTGGTTTAATATTTACTAAATTAATTTTGTTAATTTAATTTTTATATTAAATTAATCATGGTATAAATTGACATGGTTTATTAAATAAATAAACTTAGACTAAAATAATTATGTTAAATAATTATTCATGACACATGTTAGTTTAGTTAAATTAAACTATACCTTATAATATATATACATATAAGTCTTCATGATAAATGACATGTTACAATTATTAAATAAATAACTTAGCATAAGTATTTATTTACAAGTTAACCATGGTTTAATTAAATTAATATCTTACTTTAATTTAATTACACAAGATCAAAAAGTATAGTAAAGTATTACTAATATAAGTTAAGTTATATCATTAATTAATAATTATTAATAAACCATCTATTATAATATTAATTAATAATTATCATGTTAACCTAAAGTATTTGTTTATTAATAAACTTTACTATATAATAATATGTAATTAATCATGACTGATAATTAAGCTTTAGCTTATATCACCATCTTATTTACAAGCTTATTACTATTTATGAAAATATACTAATTATGGAAACATGCTATTTATGGAAACACACTATTTATGGAAACATGATTTCTATAGAAACAAACTATTTATGGAAACATGCTATTTATGGAAACATACTATTTATGGAAACTTTCTATTTTTAGAAACTTACTAATTATGGAAACCTTCTAGTTTTGGAAACTTACTATTTATGGAAACTTACTATTTTTGGAAAGTTGCTATATATATATATAAACCTGCTATTTTTAGAAAGTTACTCACTATGAAACATCAAGTATACTAACATATGAAACGTGAATTACATTAATCAAGAACACATGAAAACAATAAGAAATACATGATAACACATGAAACCGTAAAGCAAGTCAAGAACATGTAAAACAAGTCAAGAACAAGTAATACAAGTCATGAACAAGTAATATAGGACAAGAACAAGTAAACTAATTATCAGTCAGTTAAACAAGAACACACGACTTATTCACGTCCTTTATTATGTAGTACTCGTGAAGTCGGAGTAAAGTTTCTTTCCGCCTTTCATCTTCTTCGTTACTCGACATATGGTACGGATATTTCGTCCTTCAGTATGGACATTCCTTTACTATGCATGATTATGATTTCCCATCTGCTGCCATCTGTTTTCCCCAATAGTTTACATGTATTAAACTTTTCAAGTAATTACCATGCCATGATTTTAAATTGCCTGAGCTATATACATGCAATCCATGTTTCACCTAGTTATGGAGGTACCATAACCATAGCACTTGAGGCACCAATGTTATGACTCTTCCACGGAGAGAGTGATTTCTCGCGACGTCCTTTCACGTTTCATGTTGGTCGTTATTATTATTATCATGTGGGGAGAATGGGTGCATCCTAGTACATGTTTATCAGATTTATACTGTGACTGTTGATACAATTGTTTTCAGTATAAACCCGAAAGGTTATCGTAGTTCCGGTGAAGTGTGAATGGAAATCCGCGTTTATGTCTAAAGTCTGATGCTCAAATAAAAGAGATTTTGATTTATATATCAAAACTAAATGATTAAAACTAAGGATAATCCTAATCTAAAGGGAAGTAATAAGGAAATCCTAATCAACTAAAGCAACAACAATGAAACAACGAGAGAATCCTAACTATCTACGGGAGCATGCAAACGGTTAATAAACAAGAAAGACAATAAAATATTTAAACGACAATAAGAGAGAAAGGGAGTGGATACCGAAATGAAGAACCGAACATAATGTTGAAGAAAACACCGAGAATCAATAAGACATAAAACATTAACGACAAATAAGATAAACGGCATCTTAAAATTAACTGGTTTATAAAATCTAAATTTAATAAACTATATATTTTTATTTTTATTTCAAATTATTTTTATAAACTAAATTACTTTCATTCGTAACTTTATCTAAACTATTTTGAAATAAATGAACAATTACTTTAAACATTTAAATTAAACTACTACCTAATTTAGCTCTAGTTAAACTTAGTTGTAAACAATTACAAATAAAACAACTTAACCTAATGGTTATCATATTGGTCTTTCAAAGACAATGTCACGGGTTCGAACCCCGTACATGCCCTTTTTTATTATTTTTCACCCCTAACTCACACAGGAAGCAGGCAAGAAAAGAAAAAAAATGAATCATAACCTTTTAGAAAACTAATTTATCCTACAATAACCCAATCAAAAACATCAACCGAAACATAATTGAGTCAAGAACCCACCGAATCACAAACTACTTCATCGATCTATTATGAAAACTTTAT
Source organism: Glebionis coronaria (assembly GCA_025667525.1). NCBI lineage: Eukaryota > Viridiplantae > Streptophyta > Magnoliopsida > Asterales > Asteraceae > Glebionis > Glebionis coronaria. Next base: position 195,488,414 of record CM046882.1, on the reverse strand, counting down.
TATCATTAATAACTTCGAAACTAAAAGTTATTAAAAACGAATTTGAAAGTTGCATATACAGAAACTGAATATTAAAAGAAAAAGGCAAGATGAAGCTTAGATTGATTTCTTTATAAATCTAAAACTATTACTTCTTGAAAGGATTTGTAAAATTAAATAAAATAAAATAAAAAGACTAAAGATAAACTATTTCTAATCTATAATGATGGAAGAAAAAAAATACATAGCTATCTAGAAAGAAAAATGAGATCCAATCTCCTCCAAAAATAAACGCAGGGAAAATAGTAGTAGACCGATTGAGGATAGGAAAGTTGATATCTTTGCTATTGCTATACTACTCCTAAAAAAATGAAGACAAGAAAATTAATACAGGGAAGTAATAAAAAAGGAGAGGATGCGTATGTTTTTAAATCTACACTACTCCTAAAACAAATGAAGACTACTACTCAAAAGATTGATAGAAGTCTGTGTTTAATATATGCCATCCAAGTCTGATCTATTTCCTCTTTTAATGGGCTTTGCTGCGTAGGTTTAATGCTGTTGGGCCTTTTTTTCTTCATTCCTTTGTTGCGTCCATATTGGGCCAGCAGACCTTGGTTGATGGGCCTGTGTAGCTGTTTGATATATTAATGGGTCGGTTCGACCCATTTAAATGGTGTCGGGCCGGTCCAATAAAACATGAATGCACCGCCAAACTCGATTTTTCGTGCTCTTTCCATATCTTGTGCTCGTTTTTAGTTCTTTGGCTTCGTTTTTGCTCCTTTTCTTCATATTCGTACCTACAATAATAAATGACACATTTTAAACGATATATGCACTAAAAGTACACTTGCTATTTATTATGTCATAAACGAAGGGATATTAGCACTAAAAACACGAATAATTACGTGTTCAACACACCCCTACACTTAAACGTTGCTTTCCCCCAGCAACTATTATCACAAATGCTAAATCCAAAAACAATTCTAAAACCACTTTATTCGAAATTGTTTTGTTAATAAAATAAAAATAAAAATTCATAGTGAGACGCCATGCTCGACTTTTTATTCTAGGTAAAAGGGTCATAGAACGAGAAACACGCAAACTGGGTGTCTCCAGGGAATAAAGATCGTCATCCTCTTTTTATTACTCCCAACTAAGTTAAGACTCCTTGTGCAAACGTTTTGGCAAAATGCTAACACTACTTATACTAATAACCTATGTAAATATAACTTTTCACTCCCACAATTATAAAAGACTAGCCAAGTGTGTTCATTTTCAAAGTTTTGATCGTTAAATCGACCTTTATAATGATAGCTAATCATCTAAGTGGAATATTAGACTCATCGAAAATCACGAGATTTAAGATTCAAAAATGGCCTTTCCCATGTAGCGGCTTTCTTCTCGAAACGTCACAACCTCATCGGTTAAGTGGTCGGGCTTTTGACACCCCACGGAGAATAGTACCGGGATTGGCGGGATTTTGAAATCAAAGATCTTGAAATCACCGCTAAGCTAATAAAAGACACTTAGATGAAAAACAACGACGGTAATTAGAGATTGAAGATTCAAAGGAGAGATAACTCCATGTAGTGACTTTCTTCTCAGATTGTCCTTTAGCAAAGCTTAGGAGGCTAGGTTTTTACACCCTCGAGAATAGTATCGGAGCTCACGGGACCTTTGACTTCTACACTCTCTAATACCGTCTAAACTCTTATAAAAAATTGACGAATTCTAGTTCAACTTCAGATTTAAATTTAAGAAAAAGCAAATTTCTAACAATTATAAATAAAGCAACAAAAACATAAAACACTTATTCATTTTTTCTTTTACTTTTGTTTTTCTTTTTTTCAATTTTTTTTCTTTTTTTTCATTTTCTTTTCCTTTTTTTCTTTTTTTTTTTGCAACATATTTATTCACGCAACATTATTTCAAATCTAAGAAAGTATGTTTTCACTCAAATTTAAATAAAAAGTTGAACTAGGACTCTATATCAAAATTGCATAAGAATTTATTTTTGCATAACACACAATTTTTAACGTTTAAAGGCTTGAAAATAAACACACTTATTTAGTCTAGTTATAATAGAGGAGGAAAAGAAACATGTTATTCATATAAGCTCTAGAGAGAACCAACTACTCCACGTTTAGCATTTTCATTTGCACAATTCCTAATAGCTTAGTCTAAAAGTTAAGGGAGCAGCCAGATCAACACTCAGGCACAGTCAGGATCCCCTTTGTTCTAGCCTACGGGACAAGTCAATCACGTACGGTTAAAAACGTTTTGTTATTTTTTAATAAGATAAAAATCACACATTTGATCAAAATAGGATGCAAGAGGGCAAACAAATAGGAATCAATATGTTCAGTATGATATAAATCCCCCTACACTTAGAATCGAACATTGGCCTCAATGTTCTAAAGTGACCACCTTACACTTAATAACACAAAAGGCTAATGCTTTAATTCCAAGTGTAAGAAGGAGAACACAATCAGATATGTATAGATAATAATGAGAACTGAGTACTCCCCTGATATATACATGAAGATCGATCGGAGACTGAATGAAGAAGATGATGGAAAACAGCAACATCAACCCTCTGAAAGTCTTCTCGATCAAAGGGAACCCTGCACACAAGTACAAATACCAACAAGCACACATGGAGAGAAACACGCCCATACACTTATGTTTGAAAATAGATAAAGAAGGATATATCCTCGGGTTGCCTCCCGAGAAGTGCTTGTTTTTGTTAACCGCGTCACGAGCCTGACTCGACCCTGAATTAATGGTCCATGGGGGAGCAAGAGAATCACCGCTGGCTCAAAACAGATATGCCAGGGTCAAAAATCTTATCCTCATTACCGGATGAGAATAAAGAAGAAGAATCCACAATATAAGTTAAAAAAAGCATAAGGATTCTTATAACATACGAGAAATAGGTATAAAGGTGATCCTTAAGAATACTCGTCTTCGCCAAGGGCGGGAGGGTGGGAGAAAAAGATATCAAAGTGTCACCCGAGGACACTTGATAGAAACTCAAAGCAAGAGTTGATAGGGTAACTGGTAAAAATTCACAATTAATAGCAACATCAACGTCTCCTCCAGGATCAAAACACTCATCCTCATTTCCCGGTATGAAATGAGGAGAGTAAAAGCGATACATCACCCGCTTGGGCATGCACGCGGTAGGACGGGGTGGCAACATAATATGAGAAATATCAGAAGAAATATATACCACCCGCGTCACCTCTCCAGACCGAATCAAACGGAAGGTAGGGTCAAATCTCTCCACCTCCTCGATGATGGGAGGTGGAATGGCTAAAAAATAATGCTCATCAATAGCAAGAGAGTCGTAGCTATCAATGTCCTCAATCTCCTCTTCAAAGAGAGGATTCACCTCACTAGAGATGTAGGCATCATCAAATTCAAATAAAGGGTTCGAATAAATCTTGAAATTTTCCTTCGGAACATCTTCATCGGATAGTGACTCATCATCACTAGAAGTAAAATCATCACCGATATCAAAAAGAGGATTAGAGAAAGCCAAATAATCATCTCCCAAGATGTCGGTGGGAGGGTCATCATCACAAGAAAGAGATTCACACTCACTATCACTATCGGAAGCAACCGTAGGCTCACTTTGGATTGGAATAAGAATCTCATTATAAGGAATAGTGATAAGACCCTCATCCCCCATGATGAGAGAGGCATCAGTCTTCGTAGTGGAAGAATCGAGAATAGGAGTGGTAGTCTCACATGATGGATTGAGATCATAAATATTATCCTCATCATCATCATAACAATAAGGAATCACACGAGGCGTAGAGGTATAAGCACTAAGACTAGATACTTGCTCTTGTCGATTTTCCTCTTCCAATTTTTCGCTAAGTCTAATTAAACCTTCATGAACTTTTAGAAGTTCAGTTGAAATAGTGACTCGTAGTTCGTCACTCATTCCAAAAGAAGGTTGATGATCGAGGGTGTAATGTGGGGGCTCAAAATTATGATAACCGGAATTATAGCACCGATCGGGCTCATAATAATTCATCGGTTGACAAGAAAAAGTGTCATGAGAGCCCCCACAGTTGTTGCAACACGGGTATTGAGAAAAACCCGGTGCATCTTGCGGATTAGTATCCCGATATATGCAAGAGGGGGGAGTAAGTTCATCAGAAGCAAAGGATGAATTAATCGAATTACACGATGGAGAAAATCCAAATTGTGAATTGTGGCGATCTCTTCCGCACCACTCGCATGAACATCATTGACATGATTGAAAACCATACAATGGCCTCCCACACCCTACGCAATAGACATACGAATCCATGAAGAATTAGAAATAAGAGGGGTTGAGAAAAAGAATTATAGAAAGAATGAGAAGTAGGAGATAAGAATTAAACGATAAGAGGTGAGGAGAAAAGAATTAAGCACGATAGAAGATAAAGAAGAATATTTTTTGAAACCTTTTTTTATTTAATAATAAAATAATAAAATAGAAAATATTAGATTATAATATACTATATAAATCTATATATCATATATATAACATACCTAAAAGAAAAATAAAGTCGAAAGAAAATATTTTTGGATTTCTTAAATGATATATATAGCAATAAATGAAAGAAGATAAAATAAGAAAATATGTTTGGTTTTTATAAATTTTATATATTTTTTTGGATTTTTAAAATTTTTTTTATTATATATATATATACAAATACGAAAATAAACTTTCAAAGCGAAAGGATTTTCAAGTCACTAACTAAAAACACAACGCAAACATCGCTACACACTTCCCCGGCAGCGGCGCCATTTGATACAATCGTTTTCAGTATAAACCCGAAAGATTATCGTAGTTCCGGCGAAGTGTGAATGGAAATCCGCATTTATGTCTAAATTTTGATGCTCGAATAAAAGAGATTTTGATTTATATATCTAAACTAAATGATTAAAACTAAGGATAATCCTAATCTAAAGGGAAGTAATAAGGAAATCCTAATCAAATAAAGCAACGGCAATGAAACAACGAGAGAATCCTAAACTATCTACGGGAGCAAGCAAACGGTTAATAAACAAGAAAGACAATAAAATATATAAACGACAATACGAGAGAGGGAGTGGATACCGAAATGAAGAACCGAACATAATGTTACGGAAAACACCGAGAATCAATAAGACATAAAACATTAACGACAAATAAGATAAACGGCATTTTAAAATTAACTACTTTATAAAATCTAAATTTAATAGACTATATATTTTTATTTTTAATTCAAATTATTTTTATAAACTAAATTACTTTCATTCGTAACTTTCATCTAAACTATTTTGAAATAAATGAATAATTACTTTAAACATTTAAATTAAACTACTACCTAATTTAGCTCTAATTAAACTTAGTTGTAAACAATTACAAATAAAACAACTTAGCCTAATGGTTATCATCTTGGTCTTTCAAAGACAAGGTCACAGGTTTGAACCCCGTACCTGCCCTTTTTTATTATTTTTCATCGCTAACTCACACAGGAAGCAGGCAAGAAAAAAAAATGAATCGAAACTTTTTAGAAAACTAATTTATCCTACAATAACCCAATCAAAAACATCAACCCAAAACATCAACTGAGTAAAAACCCACCGAATCACAAACTACTTCATCGATCGATTCTGAAAACTTTATTATCATTAATAACTTCGAAAATAAAAGTCATTAAAAAACGAATTTGAAAGTTGCATCTACAGAAACTGAATATTAAAAGAAAAAGGCAAGATGAAGCTTAGATTGATTTCTCTATAAATCTAAAACTATTACTTCTTGAAAGGATTTGTAAAATTAAATAAAATAAAATAAAAGACTAAAGACTAAACTATTTCTGATCTATAATGATGGAAGAAAAAAAATACGTAGCTATCTAGAAAGAAAAATGAGATCCAATCTCCTCCAAAAATAAACGCAGGGAAAATAGTAGTAGACTAATTGAGGATAAGGAAAGTTGATATTTCTGCTATTGCTATACTACTCCTAAAAAAAATGAAGACAAGAAATTAATACAGGGAAGTAATAAAAAAGGAGAGGATGCGTATGTTTTTAAATCTACACTACTCCTAAAAACAAATGAAGACTACTACTCAAAAGATTGATAGAAGTCTACGTTTAACATATGCCATCCAAATCTGATCTATTTCCTCCTTTAATGGGCTTTGCTGCGTAGGTTTAATGCTTCTGGGCCTTTTTTTTCTTCACTCCTTTGCTGCGTCCATATTGGGCCAGCAGACTTTGGTTGATGGGCCTGTGTGGCTGTTTGATATATTAATGGGTCGGTTCGACCCATTTAAATGGTGTCGGGCCGGCCCAATAAAACATGAATGCACCGTCAAACTCGATTTTTCATGCTGTTTCCATATCTTGTGCTCGTTTTTTATTCTTTGGCTTCGTTTTTGCTCATTTTCTTCGTATTCGTACCTACAATAATAAATAACACATTTTAAACTATATATGCACTAAAAGTACACTTTTTCTATTTATTATGTCATAAGCGAAGGGATATTAGCACTAAAAACGCGAATAATTACGTGTTCAACAACTGTGGTGTGTGCTCTACATCCATCACATGGAGCTTATCCCTCAACTCTGACTATTATAATTAGAGGCAACCCCTCTAATTGCATGACAAGGTCACCCCTCTATGTATTCATGCACGTTGGTATATTTCATGACCTATATGATCTCTTTGGCATTTAAATTACAGTTTTATGATTAAACAGCAGACTTTTTAGTATAACATGAACATCAGACTTTTTAGATATTAATCAGTTTATATAACATGTTCCATGTTTCCAGGACTAACATTATTCCGCTGCATTTCATGTCTTTTACTTATGTTTCTGTATTCATATCATGTCATTATATCAGTTCACTAAGTGTATTGCTAAGTCGTATTTTCCTTTCCATGTCCCATACGGCAGGTACCCAAGGACAGATGTAAGCTATTGAGATTACGTGCACAGGATTGGGAGATACCTTAGACTTCTCTTCCTTTTTCACTTCATGTATTTATGCTTGCTTGGACTCTCAATTTAGTCCTTCTACTTCATTCACTTTATGCATGTTTTGAGATTATGTTTGTGAGTCGATGTTTGATTCTGGTTTTCCCTTTGGTCATGTATGTTTTAGGACATATTATCTTGCATGCTTTGATGACACGCCATAATTATCATGTAACGGTCTACTTATAAAAGTGAGGTGTTACATGAGATGTAATGATTATGATGTTTGGATGTTTGGTAGGTATATTCGGATCTGGTTTAGATTATGTTTAGGTTAAAACTCCATTGTTGATGTTTTTGTAATAAGGATAGTGACTCCATTCAAGAGCTTAGTCTTTTCTTGTGACGTGATGTTTTTAGATCTGTATTTCTCTGTGAATCGGTGTATTAGTGCAAACATTACGATGTTTAGTCGATATAATCTCTTCGTGTTTTGTTGATGACAAACGTATAATTCGCAATACATTATGTAAAATATTGAGGTACTCGTAATCACTCAAGAATACATTTGTGTACTTCTCTCGACACCTGGATTAATATTTTCTTAAAACTCACTTTTAATTAAAGTGACAAAGTAATTTTTAATTAACTTTATTTTTAAGAAAATGTTTTATTAGAAAGAAAATGGAAATTTGAATTTGGCATATTCTAAAGAATATTCCCTAAGGTATATTCCAAAGAATATTCCTTAATTTGAATTTAAGATAATCCAAATGGTTTAAGAATATACCCCTTGAGGTATAAACTTTACAAGATGGCATTTCCCCACTAAAGGACAAAAATGAACGGACTCCAAGCCTGAGGTTCCTTAAATAGACCCACGGTTCTTTATTGATAAGGAACCGCGGAGATATTTAAGGAATGCGGGTGTTTATGACCGTTGCAATTTTGTCCTATAAATAGTGGATCATTTTCAGCTTTTCTTTCAACCTTTTTGCACAGTTTCTTTAAACATCTTTAAACTCCTTGGTTCGATAGTTTTGTTTAAGCTTGTTTAAGATGTGATTCTATCCTTCAATCGTCTCATCCTCTCAAGTGCAAAGAGAAGAACACTTTCATTACCATGAAGTGTTGGGTTCATAACATGATGAAGATCTCTCCTTCTAGATCAAGTCACTGTTTTCCTACTATGTATATATAGAAGATCCAAGTTATGGGTACACATGGATGTATTTGTAAGGGTAGTAGATCCAAGAGATGGATATCCTTGGATTAGTTGTGTAGTTGTGTAGATCTAAATTGTTGTGTCAATTTGGAAGTTGTGTAGTTGTGTAGATCCAAATTGTTGTGTCAATTTGGATATAGTGTTAGAGTCATAGATCTAAGTGGTGTGTACTTAGATCTATATGGTTTATGTGTTTAGGCTATAAAACACAAGGTTTGTTATGTTGGGCCATAAAACATAACTAGTGTAAAGATTGGTGTAGATAGGTGTAGATTAGTCATACCTAAGATTAGGACTCGACATCTAGCCTTATGTCGGAAAATGGTGAAGTAAGTGACGTTGTGTAGATTGGTCCTACCTAAGATTAGGAATCGACATCTATCTTAGTGTCAGAAATTGTGTAAGCGACGTGTATGTTTTTTTCCGCCTTGAAAGGAGCTTGTTGATTAGTGAAGTAACTCTCGAGTTGGGTACTTGAGGAGTGGAGTAGGGCGAAGAGGAGCTTCGTGACCGAACCACTATAAATCATCGTGTCGGTACTTTCCTTTTACATTTATGTCCTTACTTCTATTATATATTGTGTGTTGTATGCATATCATAATCTAAACATCTAAGTTGCGGAAAAGGTAAGACTTAGTACGTGTGTGCTTCTTATTTAGATTATGGTCAAGTGTGCATCCTTAGTCTAAACATCTTAGTTGCGGAAAAGATATAGCTTAGTACGTGTGTGCTTAATGTTTAGACTATTTCTTGATGTACTCTTGATTTCTAAACATCTAAGTTGCGGAAAAGCTAAGACTTAGTACGTGTGTGCTTCTTGTTTAGATTATGGTCAAGTGTGCATCCTTAGTCTAAACATCTTAGTTGCGGAAAAGCTATAGCTTAGTACGTGTGTGCTTAATGTTTAGACTATTGCTTGATGTACTCTTGATTTGTTGTGTTTGTGTGTTTACTTACTTGTAGTCTTTATATCTATAACAAACACATCTCATATCTAGCCATGCTCAATTGAGAATTTGATACAAGGGATTGTTAAAGTTTAAGATGTATCACTATTTGGCATCCACAGTCGACGGTTCTTTATTGAACCTACGGTTCTTTATTGATAAAGAACCGCATGGGTATATAAGGAACTGCGGCCATTGGATTCAACGAAATGTTTTGAAAATTAAATAGAAACTATTCAACCCCCCCCCCCCTTCTAGTTTCTACAATTGGTATCAGAGCGAGGTTATTCAAGATCTTTGAAGTATATTGTACTTTAAATCTTGGATCGATCTTTTCTCTCTTTTTCGAAACAAATGGTTTTTAAAAGTGAAAACGGTTTTTAAAAATAGAGATGATATTTGTATCAAATTGTTCATGAAGAGTGATTACTTATGAAATGTGTTTTGTTGTTTCATTCGTACAAGTTTTGGTGTTAAATAAACGGTTTATAATAGCTTGAATTAAATCTTTTCATGTTTGGAAGTATAAAAATCTTTTGTGTCATAATTAACTCTAAAATACGAGTTCTATGTGTCTAAAATGATTTTTTAGAGTCCTAAGTCCTTCGAAAAAGTTACCAAATGATTTTGGTCAAAAACCCATTTTTTGTCCACTGTCCACGGCTCCTTAATTGTTCCCCGAGGTTCGTTGTCAATAAGGAACCGTGGTCAGTCCGACTCAGTTTTTGCAAACTTTGAAAAATCATATAAAATCAACCGTAAGTCTGTAAAAGTCGTGCCACTCGCCATCTCGAACGTAATTGAATTTTATTTCTTTTAAGAATACTTCCAAACCTTTATTAAAAATTTAAAATTGGGTTGTTTTATAAGTTCCATTCTTCCTCCAAACGAATTGAGTCTCGTTTTGTCGTAAAACTCGTGTTTTACTCTTTTATATTAAGTTGGACATCTCCTGTTGATATATATTTGAAAATTGATATATTTATAAAGTGTTGAACTTATTTAAAATTTTGAAATGGGTGGAAAACTATTTTCAAAATAAATCAAGCTATGTATACTTTGTTGTATCAAACACTCAAAACAAAGATGAATGCTTTTTTGTGCTTACTTATGTGTTTCAGGCATTGTTAAGTGATCATTATTATTGGTAGTAGTGTTACTTGCTTGTCTATTCTTTGTACATTGCATATAGGATCAACATCCCTTAGTTTACAAATGTTAGATAAACATCTTGTATACCTTATTATGTTTATTAACACTCTTAGGTTTGAAAGCTTTTTGAGCTTGTCAAATCTATTGATGATGGTCGTCTTACTCGATCATTGTGCTTTTAGTTCAAGTAGATTAATGTCTCACTATAAAACATGAAACACTATTTGAAAATCCTAGCTCTTTTCTCTTAAAGGAATGTTAGTGGGAATCAAGAAAGATTTTGAATATATATCAACTCATTATTCAAATTATGATTGATATCATTATCGAATCTAATTGACATGTTTTGAGTGTAGACATGATTGTGGATTCTTAATAATATACATCGGATCATAACTCACACTTGTGTTGATGATGCTATATTGAATCTACTTGTTCAAACTTATTAAAAAAATTGTTTAATAATTACTTATAATACACAATGGAGTCGGTTGACAACTTGGATGTTTCATCCGAAATACTCAAGTAATGTAAGTGCAATGTAATTGGTAAATTTGTCATTTTGAAAGACCAATCAAGAGTGTTCTAACAAATTATGTAAACTTAGTTTATACAATTCAATGTTATTGGCCTCAAGATCTATTAACGTAAATAACCTTAACTAGACTCTTTTGACAAGATTTGCAATGGTGCGTTCTTAACCCTCATTAGGTTGTGCATTGTGTCGTCATATAATTTCTCATCCTTGCTACACTTTATTAGGCAAATGTAGGAATTACATTTTGTATAACTTGAGAATGACTACTAGAGAATTTATTGCACTAGAAATTCAATTCGACCTAATGATTGGATTACTTCAAGGAGAAGTTGAGTTCGTGTATAACCCGTAAAAAAGCCCGTGTTTAGCCTTAATTGATCACCTCTAGTGATAGTCTCATACTCATTCTCTAAATTGATTAAATGGCTCTTCCTAAGTATGACTAATGATAGTTTACATCGATGAACTTTGTATGTCATTAGGAGTCTTTTTCTTTTGTAGCCATTAGGTTTTTCTTAGCTTTCTTCCTACGTGCTAATTAAACCTATGTGTTTTCCTTTGTGTGTGTTCTAGGTTTTATTTCTCTTTAGCATAACTTTATGATAAGTTAAACTAGAACTAGGATTTGCTGAATTGGAAAATTCCCTTGTCCACCAAAACACAACCTTTGTGCACGGATCCTTAATTGTCCGGCGGACCCATATATATATGGAACCGCGGGTATAATTATTGAACCGCGGGTAGACACCTTCAAAAATGAGTTTTCTAAAACTTACCAATTGTTCCAACACCTTTTGGAATCTTTGTTTTAAACCTTTAATCACTCTCAAATATCTTGTGCGTTCTCTTCTTCATCCTAAGCATTTTTGTATCTCTTTTACACCAAAGCAAAATTTCTTCTTCACCAAATGGAAGCCTTGATTTTCCACCAAAGAACACATAAATCAAATCTCTTCTCCTTATAAGGAAATTGATTTTGTAAACTTTCCTTTTCCACCTCTTACCTTTTGTGTTCTTCCTTCATCACATGATAATGTCATGCATCATGGAATATATTGTCTTTGTTGTCAATATCAACATCTTGTCATGTCTTATATCTATGATGAGTTGAATTACAAGATTATCACCAAGCCTTCTCCACCAAATTCCGCTACCACCTTGTCTTTTAATCAAGCATGTGTGTTGCTTATTAATAAGACATCCAGTTTAATCAAATCTTAGAATTCTAGTATAACCAGGATTAGAATTATGCTTAAGTTATAGGCTTGTGTTTCATACATCTTTGTATGATCTTTTGTTCTTATATTTCTTTCATGATTTCAAATATGATTTATCTATGTGTCTTGGATCTTTTTGTTATTGTATTTCTTTCTTTTCTCTTATTTTGAGTCCTTATTCTTAAACTAATAAGAATTAGGATTCTCCTTGGAGATTTACACTAAGTGTTGCTTGATATGTGATATCTAGATAGATAACTTTCTTGTATGTTACATGCTTATATATCTTCTTGTTTACCTATATGCTATATGCTTAATTGCGTAGTTAATGAATGCATGGTTAAAGGGATGAACATGGTACCGTTCCCGTCCCGAACCCTTCCCGAATTAGTGGTGCGGAATATTTCCCCAGCAAAATTAGTGGTATCGGTAAAGTACCGAACGGGATTCGGGTATCGGAACCGGGACGGGTATCGGTACCGGTACCGGGAAAATCGGGTTTTCCCGTTTTTTCGAGAATTTACCGATTTGGTACCGGTCCCGTCCAGAATTATTGGTCCCAAATTTTTTTCACCTTATTTTATAGTCCCGGTACCGTCCCGAACGCGATTCAGGTACCGGGACTTGTTACGGTTCCTGTTTGGTTTCGGGATTCGGGTCGAAATGCTCATCCCTACATGGTTATTATAAAGGTTTTTGTCTTTGTCAAGATATAATATCCCTTAGATGTGTCTAACTCATGCATGTTTTTAAATGCTAAGTGCTATAATGTTTTACTTAGTTTTCTCTTTTTAAGTAATCATGTTTCTAGTGTGTCATAAGTGTTAAATTGTGCACCTTCTCTACATTGGTTTATTGTAGACTTTATTAGGCTTTCCTTTTCTAGATAAGTCTCTAGATTTCATTTAGCCTTGCACATTGATCTCTATGCTTAGTGTTTTGATGCTTGCTTAATTGCTCATACATGCTCATACCTATGTGTATTACATGTTTATGCTTACATGCGTATGTTTTCATGCTTAAATCTATATGCTTAAACCTATTTGCGTTTAGGTCTAGGAGTAATGGAACGTTTTCCGTGATTGTGCATGTTTAGTTGAGTTAGGTTTTACTTTATTGTATGTTAAGTAAACCGTCATCTCCTTTTTGTTGCATATAGGCATTACCTAAGATCTTCTCTTATTGTATATCCTTCTTCTACGATTACATTAGGCTTTGCATGATTTATCCTATGTGCTTACTTGATTATGTGTTAGATTTATGCTAATTCTATCATGTCTTCTTAAATTCTTTTGAGTCATCTTTCTGGTGTCGAAATTCATAAGCATCCTTGCCTATAATGTCTTTTATCTAGTATTTTTCTTAAAGCGTCGATTTATACGCTTTTGGTTTTCCTTTATTTTTGTACCTTGATTCCCGACTTAAAGCTTTTGGGGCTTTCTAAAGGAATTAATTTTAAGGTAAAAAATGTCTCTAGTTTGAGATTTTTTTGTCCTTCTTTGTTGAGAGTTGATTGCGGTTAAAATTTACAATTGGTATGGGTGATTCCATCAATTCTAAGTTTTTAACCCCTTGAGATAATATCTTCAAATTGTTGGATGTTTCTTTTCTACCTCTACTCCAACAATTTTGAATTGATCTTCTCAAAATCCTCTCCTTGTTTTTGGATTGATAGCATCGCGTGCACACTTCTTTCTTCAATGCTTGTCATTGTTTGTCATCCTCATTTTCCTTTTCATCATAGTCATTATTCCTCTCTTTTTGACTATGTGGAATTGTTTTAATTGTCCATGTCATATTCTCTTTAGTTTGTTATTTTTTCCATGATATTAAAGTGGAGTATGTCCTCTCGACAATTTTCTTTCTCTTATAAATTGGACATCTCTTTTCTCTCTTAGTCCTCTTTATATCCTTTTTTGGTGTCACCAAAATAAGTTGGGTTCTCTTTTCTATCTAATAGCCCTCTTATTTTCTTAACTTTTCATATTTTTGACACTTCTAAAATTTAAGATTGTTTTAGCTTTCTCTTGAGTCCCTCTCTTTGTACTCGAGTTGTTTAAACAAATTCCACTTGGGTGACCCTTGCTATATATGCTCTTGTCCACTAACTTTGTTTTGTAGGACTTTTCTAACCCTTCTTTGTAGCTCGTCACTTTTCTAGCTTTGTTGGTGCCTCAAGAAAGGGGGAGCTCATATCAAGGGGAGCGTTTTTAAGAGTTCAACTCATTACATTTGCGATCGTTGACTCACTTAAATTGCATTCATCAAACATCTTGCAAGTAATGAATTTTGGAATCTCGAAGATAAGCATATTGTTATGCGTGGAGTTGGTTAACCTATGGTGATTGAAGACTTCACTAGGATGACACAAGCTCAATATTTTTAGATGATGGGTTTATGGTTTGGGTTCTCGCCTCTCAACCAAGGGACGACTAGCTTTTTGGATGCGAGGTCTTTCAAAGTCGATCCTCCTCTTCTACCAATGAAGACTACTTTTCAGATGCAAGCTCTCTTGATGTCAATTCTTCTCTTCCTCAAATGGCGTGCAATCGATGACTACCACTTTGGATGTGTGCTCTCTCGACGTTGATTCTTCTCTTCTTCAAAGACGTTGACTACATTTTTGATTCGACAAAAGGGGGAGAAGTAAGTGTAAACGAGTAACTTATACATTTTAATATGCGTGGCAGTTTACTTGTTTGTCATCATCAAAAAGGGGGTGATTGTTAGTGCAAACATTATGATGTTTTGTCAATATAATCTCTTCGTGTTTTGTTTATGGCAAACGTATAATTTGTAATACATTATGTAAAATGTTAAGGTACTCGTAATCACTCAAGAATACATTTGTATACTTCTCTCGACACCTCCAAGATCGCATTCGGCATGAACCACTCAAGGTATGTACAAACAAGTCATTAACCTTACTAAGTAATCAAGGATTAATATTTTCTTAAAACTCACTTTTAATTAAAGTGACAAAGTAATTTTTAATTAACTTTATTTTTAAGAATATATTTTATTAAAAAGAAAATGGAAATTTGAGTTTGAAATATTCCAAAGAATATTCCCTAAGGTATATTCCAAAGAATATTCCTTCATTTAAATTTAGGATATTTCAAATGGTTTAAGATTATACCCCTTGAGGTATAAACTTCACCAGATGGCATTTCCCCACAAAAGGACAAAAATGCATGGACTCCAAGCCTAAGATTCCTTAAATAGACCCGCAGTTCTTTATTGATAAGGAACCACAGAGACAATTAAGGAACCGTGGGTGTTTATGACCGTTGCACTTTTGCCCTACAAATAGTGGATCATTTCCAGCTTTTCTTTCAACCCTTTTTGCATAGTTTCTTTTAAAAACATCTTTAAACTCCTTAACTAGATAGTTTTGATTAAGCTTGTTTAAGATGTGATTCTCTCCTTCAATCCTCTCATCCTCTCAAGTGCAAAGAGAAGAACACTTTCATTACCATGAAGTGTTGGCTTCATAACATGATGAAGATCTCTCCTTCTAGATCAAGTAATTATATTCCTACTATGTATATGTAGAAGATCCAATTTGTGGATACACTTGGATGTATTTGTGAGGGTAGTAGATCCAAGAGATGGGTATCCTTGGATTAGTTGTGTAGTTGTGTAGATCCAAATTGTTGTGTCAATTTGGAAGTTGTGTAGTTGTGTAGATCCAAATTGTTGTGCCAATTTGGATATAGTGTTAGAGTCATAGATCTAAGTGTTGTGTACTTAGATCTATATGGTTTCTGTGTTTAATACATAAAACACAAGGTTTGTTATGTTGGGCCATAAAACATAACTAGTGTGAAGATTGGTGTAGATGGGTGTAGATTGGTCCTACCTAAGATTAGGACTCGACATCTAGCCTTGTGTCGGAAAATGGTGAAGTAGGGATGTTGTGTAGATTGGTCCTACCTAAGATTAGGACTCGAAATCTAGCTTAGTGTCGGAAATTGTGTATGCGACGTGTATGGTTCTCTTCACCTTGAAAGGAGCATGTTGATTAGTGAAGTAACTCTCGAGTTGGGTACTCGAGGAGTGGAGTAGGGCGAAGAGGAGCTTCGTGACGAACCATTATAAATCATCGTGCCGGTACTTTCCTTTTACATTTATGTCCTTACTTCTCTTTATATGTTTTGTGTTGTATGCATATCATAATCTAAACATCTAAGTTTCGGAAAAGCTAAGGCTTAATACGTGTGTGCTTCTTGTTTAGATTATGGTCAAGTGTGCATCCTTAGTCTAAACATCTTAGTTGCGGAAAAGCTATAGCTTAGTACGTGTGTGCTTAATGTTTAGACTATTGCTTGATGTACTATTTGTTAGTGCAAACATTACGATGTTTAATCGAGATGATCTCTTTATGTTTTGGTGATAACAAACGTATAACTCGCAATACATTATGTAAAATGTGTAAGGTACTCGTAATCACTCGAGCATACTTATGTATACTTATCTCGACACCTTGAAGATTGCATTCGTCATGAAGGACATGAAGGACGCGATTCTCTTATAGTACCCGCTGATCCTTGATACAAGGCTTTTTCTCGTATAAAAATTAAAGTTCTAGTTCTCGGTATCTTAACGAACTGATTTTCGGCTTAAAGTATGACTCTATTGTTTTTGGTGAAACAAATATTTTTGTTGTTTTTAAAATAAAAGTGCGAAACTTTAAAGTAAAAGTGCAATTAAAGTAAATCTAAAACTAATTTAAAAGTAAAATGCAAGTATTAAAAAAACTTGACTAAAAATAAAAGGGCACTAAAAGTAAATGACCCAAACTTAAATCTAACTAAGGCAAACTTAAAACGCAACTAAAACTAAATCCTAAACTAAGGCAAGGCTAAATTAAATCTAAGGCAATTAAACTTAAAGTGCGACTAAGTAAAAAGGCGGGAAAAATAAAGTTCCAAATTAAAAGCAGAAAATTAAAACTGAAAAGAAAGAATCTGAAAACTACCTCTATTCGGAATATAATGCCTATCCGGAATAAGCTCCTATTTGGAATATCTACCCCTATTTGGAATAAAGTTCCTACTCGGAATAGTTCCTTACCCTGAATATTGTCACCTATCCGGAATAAGTCCCTATCCGGAATAAGTCCCTATCCGGAATATTTGCTTACTCGGAATATATCCCTATCCGGAATACTCCCTTATGCGGAATATCCAGGCTATTCGGAATGTACCCCTATCAGGAATAAAAACTACTATTTGGAATAACAATCTTACTCGGAATACTTCGGCCTATTCGGAATAAATGGCAACTCGGAATAATCCCTATGCGGAATATCCTCCTATGCGGAATAACTGGTCTTACCCGGAATAACCTCCTCAACTCGGAATGTTAGCCTATGCGGAATAAATAACCCTACTCGGAATATCCTCCTTATGCGGAATATCAAATATTCCGCATGGACCACCTTTTAAGACCTTTATTTTGAATAACAGGGAAGATCAGCAAGATTCCTGGAAGTTAAGTAACAACTCGCGAAGAACAAGGGAAAGAAAATATGCACGAATTTAATCAAAACAAAGCTAAATCAACCACAAGAATAAATCAAACTATCAAATAAACATCTATTAATCATAAACAATCAATCATAAACAATCAAACTCACAAAACTAATCAAAATAATCAAAACCCACTTGATCAAAATAAGAAAAATAAGAACATGAACATAAACAATAAAAATCAAAGATCAAGAAAGGTAGAATGAGATTAACAAGATAAAGATAAAGATTAACAAGAATTAAAAGAAAAACTTACTTGAAATTAAATGATAATTAAGGTGCAAGACAAGGTAATTAAATGGACAAGTAATTAAATGACAAGGTAATTAAAAGTGGAAGAACTAATTGTCACTATTAGCCAACAAAATGAAAAGTGATTAAGACTAATCTATATATAGGGGAGGATTAGGAAGCTTCCTCCCCTCCTTCATTTCTTCTTAATTGCGTCATTAGGTCCTTAAGCCTTTAATCTTCATTAATTGCACCATTAGTCCTTTATTCTTCTAATATTCTTTAAACTTGGACTCTAATGACTTGTGGCTCGGGATTTCTTTTGAACTCGTCTTTTAATTCTTCAATAAAATAGACTTGAGTTCCTCGGCTTTTAGTCAACTTCCGTCTTTTGACTTTTTCTTCGATAAATCTTCAGAATTGGTCTTGGACTTCCGTTCTTTTTGCACTCTTGACTTCTTGACTTCGTCTTTTCATCTTTTTCTTCAATAAAAGTCCGTAAATGCCCGTGAATTCCCGGTTTTTCTCCACTTTTCACCTTTTCGTCCTAAATCACAACAAAAACACAAACCACGCATAATTACGACATAAAAGACATAAAATACACGTTTTGGCTCGGTTGTTATTGTAATTAAGGGGTAGAAAAGATGGGTGTTTACGCACCTATCAAATCCCCTACACTTGACCATTGCAATGTCATCATGCAATGCATTAGTTATAAAGCAAGATTTCATTTTTCATCATGATCAATCCACGTTGGCCTTTATTAAAGAGATAGAAAATTATAAACATTCAAAGTAAAGGAATCAAAAGCATACCTTGGGTTTTGGAAATGTCATGAATAATCATCATCCTCAAGTTTTCACTTTCTCCAAACCAAGCTTAAAAACGAGATCATTGTTATTATAAGTTAGAAAACTATCACGAACTCATGTGGGCCAATTATTCACTTAGACTCCCTTATTCCTAGGTGTATCTCTTATATTTTATTTTTGTCTTGAATGATCACGAGGATGCATTGTTGACTTATTTCGATAGTTATTTAGTCCAAAAATAAAGTGAACGATTTAATCAATAGTTAGCTAAAGGACAAAATCTTTTAAAACGGCTTCTCGGGACCTCATAAAGTTCATATCTTGGCATAACTCGCTTCGCGATTTGAGACCTTTCTCAGACCGATATTTGGCAGTGACTTCATACTTCAAACCTTGAGAGACGTTCATGAAATTATGGTCTTCTCTTCATATAGGAATTTCTTCACTTGAAGTTTTGAGAGATTCATACTTGGACCACGACTTCTTCATTTTTCTCCAATCTTTATTTTGGACTTTGATATACAACGATCCGCCTCCTTTTTGACTTGGATCTACTTATCCTCATACCTTGTTAGGGTCTTTTCGGATACACTTCTCCATGACTTTTGGGGAGTTTTTGCTTTTCGTCGTGTGTCTCGATCCTTCATATTGATTTTCGATAAATGATTCTTCACATCACTTTTGGATCTTTAGCAACAAAATATAGCCCTCATGCCTTGTTAGGGCCTTTTCGGACTCGCCAATCTTTGCATCCCGCTTCAATAAGTTATGCCTTGGCTATGAACTCTAATCCATACCGAGCAACTTTTAAACGATCTTGGGCTAGAAGCTAAGTAACTTTTCAAATCGTACAACCTTATTTATTGTAGATAAATTTATTAACAAGCGATGGGAGAATAGGTTTATAATTAACTCACATAAATTCACGAAAGAATACCAAACTTATAATTGGCTCTATCATTTCTCGTTCTCCACAGTTTAAAATCTCAAGGAATGAGACTCGTGGATGCTTAGCCTATTAAGTCAAAGTTTTGGGTTTTCGAGTCGCCTATAGGATCTTGCAAATTCTTAGACTTTTTCAAGTTTAGAAATCGCGTTTTAAAGTTCCCTTGATAAACGACTCTCTAGGATCAATTATAGGAACTTGCGAAAAGTTCTTGTTCTTAACCCGTGAGAGTTAAGACTTTCACGTTTTATAGCTCCCTATATAATAGCCTAGCAAAACTCGACTTAAACACGTTAAGGATACTAGCTAGAGTAAACTTAGATAAGTAAACTCGGGTTGAGTCAAAAGATTCACGACGTTTGAAATTAAAACCACTTTATTAAACATGTATTCTAGCAAGGAAAGAAAAATAACTATACAAAGGGAAAAACTAATAGGCCAAAATAGATCAAAATTTTTGAAAAATGTCGAAAAATTGATTTTCTGGTTAAAATGAGGACAAATACAAGGAAAAGGCCACTTAACTTCGATAGAAGTCCCCCCTACACTTAACATAAACATTATCCTCAATGTTTAAGCATGTGGGAGTAAACTCCCCTACACTTAGGACATTGTGCACTTTGTTTAAATCTTGCTAAGGAAGAGACAACTAAAGAGATTCCTATTTTAATATTGAGAAAATATAAAATAGTGAATCGAAAAGAGTTTAGGATAGAACCGGGAAGAAGTGAACACGGAATCATGGGTCGTCAAGAATCATCAAGAGTGGATCATTGAGCGTGAATCCCTGATTATAAGAAGGGAGGAGAGGAAATAGCAAACCAAATGGGTCTCCCCCTACACTTATGATAAAGAAAGTGAAAAGATAGACGCATGGGTTGCCTCCCAAGAAGCGCTTGATTTTTGATTACCGAGTCGTGAGCCTGATTCGACCTTGATCATCATAGGAGGAAGCATGAAAAATATCCACCAGGATCAAAGACATAGTTTTCGTCCATGAAATAGCACAAGCTTAAGGCGAACAAGGCAAGCCAAAGAAGAGTAGGCAAGGTTCCCTTAAGCAGCGATGGAGCACGGTGGAAGCAAGGGTAAAGGGTGCAAGCAGATTTCCATAAGTTCCAAAGATATTTCCTTTTATTTCATCAGGTGGATACTGAGATGGCTGCAGAATATCGATACCGGGGTCGAACACCTTTTCCTTTAGGGGAAAATAGCACTCAGGCTCAACAGAATGGGAAGAAGATCCGCGAAGAAGCACAACCTCGTCCTCAGAAGATGGACAAAGAGGTGTTAAATCATATGTGCTGCGGATATTGGTGTCGACCGGTTTCTTCTCCTTTGAAAGAATGTGCTTCAAATCCAAAGTAGGATCAAGACGATAATCTTCAAAGTCATAAGGAGGAGCATCACTCTCATGAGGGAAGTAAGTATTAAGAAATGCAGAGAAGTCTTCCTCAAATGAGTAATCGTCCAAAGTAGGATCGAGTGATGGCGGAGGATCTTCATCATGTGAAGAATCGCTCGAAAGAGTATCGGCCTCATCAAAATCATCATATGTGGGCAGCTCGGGATACTCAGAAGTAAGGTCATCATAATCATCTGAATCTGAGCTAGACTCATCATCATAAGCATCAAAGACCGGTGGAGAATCATAAATGGGAGAAGGTTCCAAATTGGGAGCTAGACTCATCATCATAAGCATCAAAGACCGGTGGAGAATCATAAATGGGAGAAGGTTCCAAATTGGGACGAGAATCATCCACATCATCTTGAAAAAGTGGATTATCAATGGAAGAATCAAATAGAGGATTGTTGTAGACAACGAAGTCATCATGCACATTAATCATATTTACTGATTCTCGGCCTCCAAAGGATTTACTTGTAAGCTTTCCCATTTTAAAAACTTGTGCATCATCCCCGACTCTTAAGATTAACTCACCTTCGACAACATCAACTAGAGCTAGTCCGGTCTCAAGAATGGCCGACCAAGTATTAAAGGAATACGAGGGTCCATTTCATAATCAACTACGACAAAGTCGACCGGGAAAGTAAATGTGCCAACTTTAATGAACACATCTTCGGCTATACCAACGGGGTAAGCGAGAGTGCGATTTGCAAGTTCAAGAGTCATCTTTGTTGGAGTGAGGTCGGGAAATGATAGTGTTTTCCAAACACTCAATGGCATCAAATTAATACTGGCCCCGAGATCAGCAAGGGCAATAAATTCTTCAGTTTTGTTGAACACGCAAGGTAACACAAAACGACCGGGATCTCCAAGCTTTTCCGGATGTTCTTTAAGAATAACTGCAGAGCAGTTTTCATTTAAGCGTGTGTTGGCGAGTTCAATCAGCTTCTCCTTCTTGTTAAGCAATTCCTTAAATGCTTTAACAAATTTGGGCATGTGGACAAGTTCTTCAAGAAAGCTAATGTTGAAGTTCATTTGAGAAATCATCTTCACATAGCGTGTCACTTCGGAGTCCTCATTGGTTAGCAGTTTGGTCTTGCCTAAACGAGAAGGATAAGGGATATTGGGTTTGGGTGGTGAGGGTGTAGGCGTAGCAGGTAGAGGTTGAGATGTTGAAGGGTCCTTCCGAGGTACATCTTCATGACGAGGCGGAGACGGTAATGGTGCACTAATACTAGGTGTAGGAGGAGTAGGGATAAATGGTGGTGGAGGAGGTGTAGATGATGGTGGCGGGATTGGTGGATCGACAATGGTAATTCCACTACGAGTAGTAATAGCACTCACATTTTCTCGCGGATTGGTGACGGTGTTTGAAGGTAGAGAACTCGAAGTAGAAGGTTGAGCTGCGGGCAAGAAACTAGCAAGCATATTCTTCAAATCATTTGTTTGATTGCTGAAGGAGGATTGGATATTATCTCGAAGCTCGGATCTAATCTCATTTCCTTGCTTTGTGATATCTCCTTTAAGATTGATAATTTGGCTCTGCAGATTCTTGATTTGCTCACCTTGGGTTCTCATGATAGCTTCAACATCGTGGTTAATGGGTGGGGTTTTAGAGTAAGTGGAGGACGTTGATAGACGATTTGGTCTACTACCTCGGCTTGATCTATTGGGAATGGTTTGGGCGGGTGGGTGATAAGGATTAGAAGCTCTTGGTGGGATTTGGTTGCTTCTATTGTAGTTGTTGGCGGGGTTTTGGTTTTGAGGAGAAAAACCGGGTGAAAGGTAATTGCTAGATCGGTAACTCAGCAGATTTATATCCCCTTGAGGTCGAGCTTGGTAATTTTCCGGTGAATAATTACCATAAGCAGTATACACATTTTCCGGATTTCCTTGTGTAGAAGGACAATCGGTGTATGAGTGAGGACCGCCGCATGTTTCACAAGGATTAGCAACCGCTTTAACTTGTTGTTGTTGGTTTGAAGCGAGAAGCGTGATACTTTTGCTCATTTCGGTCATCATGCGGGTGAGTTCGGTCATATCAGGGTTTGTTGAGGTGGAGGAAACATTGACTCTCGGGTTGTTCCTTGAAGAAGCAGAGGAATCCCAATTTTTGTGATGAGTAGTCATGTTCTCAATAAGCTCTCTACACTCCTCGGGTCTCCTTTTCATGAATGTGCCACCGGCGGCTGCATTAATCGTATCACGATCTCGAAAAGTCAAACCGTTGTAGAAAGTATCTATTAAGGTCACAGGGAGCATGTTGTGGTTTGGACAACGATCAATCAAGACATTATATCTTTCCCAAGCATCAAAAAGAGATTCATCGGGTTCTTGCATGAAACCGCTAATTTGATTGCGAAGGCTCGTGACCATGGATGGTGGAAAGTAGCGCGACAAAAAGCGTTGAGTCATGTCATCCCAAGTATGAATAGAATTCTTCGAGAGACGATCAAACCATTTCTCGGCATGATGTGATAAAGTATGTGGAAAGAGTTGTAGGCGAAGAACATCCATTGTGGCACCAGGTAACTTAATGCTTTGGGTGATTGTAATGAACTTGTCGAGGTGTTTGTTGGCATCATCATCAAGCAATCCATGGAATGGGTTAGTTTGCACTGGCTGAATCATGTGGTGCTTCAACGAAAACTCAGGAGCGTTGATTTGCATCGGCGCAATCGGTCCTCCTCGTCCAAACATGGTAGGTTGACAAAGCTCCTCCATTGTCCGAAGATCGGGCTGTGGAAGAACATTGTTATTATTTTTGAGGTGCGGTGGAATATTGTTGTTGACACCTGACATACTTAAATCTTCTTGAGTCTCGGGCTCTTGATAATTAGAAGATCTAGTACGCATACACCTGAAAATGCAAAAGAAAAAGAAACCAAACACAAAGACAATATATATACACAATAAAGATAAAATCTTTTTGGATTTTTTTTAATTTTTAATTTTTATGGTTTTTTATCAATTTTTTAATTTTTTGAATTTTTTTTGAATTTTTTTTTAAGGCAAGAAAGTAACGCTCACAAGTGAACGGATCCCCAAAAAAACAACGCGTCTCTCACAGAAAACCGTTAATCTTTACGAAAAGAGCCGGCAGCGGCGCCATTTGATACAAGGCTTTTGACACCCCGTATAAAAATTTAAGTTCGTTGTGTTGGTCTAATCGAATTGATCTAGGTTCTATGTGTGACTCTATTTATTTTGGTGAACAAAAGTGTGTCGTTGTAGTATATTAAAATAAATGTGCAAAACAATTAAAGTAAAAGGCAAGTAAGGTAAATCTAAAACTAATTTAAAATAAATGGTGCAAGTGCGAGTATTTAAAAGCGAGGCTAAAATTAAAAGGCTATTCGGAATGTACCCCTATCCGGAATAAAAACTCCTATTCGGAATAACAATCTTACTCGGAATACTTCGGCCTATTCGGAATAAACGACAACTCGAAATAATCCCTATGCGGAATATCCTCCTATGCGAAATAACTGGTCTTACCCGGAATAACCTCCTCTACTCGGAATGTTAGCCTATGCGGAATAAATCCCCCTACTCGGAATATCCTCCTTATGCGGAATATCAAATATTCCGCATGGACCACCTTTTAAGACCTTTATTCGGAATAACAGGGAAGATCAGCAAGATTCCTGGAAGTTAAGTAACAACTCGCGAAGAACAAGGGAAAGAAAATATGCACAAATTTAATCAAAACAAAGCTAAATAATCACAAGAATAAATCAAACTATCAAATAAACATCTATTCATCATAAACAATCAATCATAAACAATCAAACTCACAAAACTAATCAAAATAATCAAAATCCACTTGATCAAAATAAGAAAAATAAGAACATGAACATAAACAATAAGAATCAAAGATCAAGAAAGGTAGAATGAGATTAACAAGATAAAGATAAAGATTAACATGAATTAAAAGAAAAACTTACTTGAAATTAAATGATAATTAAGGTGCAAGACAAGGTAATTAAATGGACAAGTAATTAAATGACAAGGTAATTAAAAGTGGAAGAACTAATTGTCACTATTAGCCAACAAAATGAAAATGATTAAGACTAATCTATATATAGGGGAGGATTAGGAAGCTTCCTCCCCTCCTTCATTTCTTCTTAATTGCGTCATTAGGTCCTTAAGCCTTTAATTTTCATTAATTGCACCATTAGTCCTTTATTCTTCTAATCTTCTTTAAACTTCGACTCTAATGACTTGTGGCTCAGGATTTCTTTTGAACTCGTCTTTTAATTCTTCAATAAAATAGACTTGAGTTCCTCGGCTTTTAGTCAACTTCCTTCTTTTGACTTTTTCTTCGATAAATCTTCAGAATTGGTCTTAGACTTCCGTTCTTTTTGCACTCTTGACTTCTTGACTTCGTCTTTTCATCTTTTTCTTCAATAAAAGTCCGTAAATGCCCGTGAATTCTCGGGTTTTCTCCACTTTTCACCTTTTCGTCCTAAATCACAACAAAAACACAAACCACGCATAATTCCGACATAAAAGACATAAAATACACGTTTTGGCTCGGTTGTTATTGTAATTAAGTGGTAGAAAAGATGGGTGTTTACACACCTATCAATCCTTAAAGATATCGAAACACGGGATGGTTAAAGAACCGCGGGCAGTCAAGCCGGTTTAGGCTTATGAGAAGACTTTTGTAAGCTTTTAGAAGATGGAGGGAAACTAATAAATTCAAAATTCAAATTTTGAATTTGGCCTCCAAGATGATAAAGTGCATCCTTTTATCCAATGGGTAGTCCTTCCTTTTATCCGATGGGTAGTCCACTCTTTTATCCATTGGGTAAAAAGGAGCTCTCCAAGGCAAGAGTTGGCTATAAATAGATCACTATTCTCTTCCATTTTACTTAAATAAAAACACACAAAATAGCTTCCAACATCCCACTCCTCATTTGCATCCTCCTCCTCAAATGCAATGAGAAGAACACTTCCATCCTTATGAAATGTTAGTTATAACATGATGAAGATCTTTCCTTCTAGATCAAGTAATGATTATAGTCTTCCTACTATGTATATGTAAAAGATCCAAGTTGTGGGTTCACTTGGATGTGTTTGTAAGGGTAGAATATTAATAAGTGTGAAAACACTTATCCTTTTACAACTTATTTCCAATAATAACAAGACCAAAACGTGTATTTTATGTCGTAAAAGTCGGAATTATGCGTGGTTTGTGTTTTTATTGTGTTTTAGGACCAAAAGATGCAAAAGGAAGAAAACATGGGCTATCATGGGCTTTTATCGAAGAAAAAGACTAAAGACGAAGTCGAAAGATCGAGAATGCAAAAAGAACGGAAGTCCAAGGCCAATTCTGAAGATTTATCGAAGAAAAAGTCTAAAGACTGAATTTTAATGAAGTCGAAGAACTCAAGTCTAATTATAGAAGAAAATTATAAGACAAGTTCAATTAATATCGACTAATCCCGAGACGACGTCGAGAAAGACAAAGATTAAGTCGAGTCGAGGCGAGAAGAAAGAAATTAGATAGCTTAAGCATGTAATCTCCCCACCTCTTATAAATACCCTCCTAATATGTCATTAGGAGGGTGTTAGTGGTTTAGGTAGTTAATTTTGAGTAGTAGTTTATTTTTCAAGTTTTTTCTTAAGTTTTTCTTCTCTCTAGTTTTCCAAGTTTATCAACTTTAATCTTGTAATCTTTTGATATTAATATTTAATCAATCAAGCTTATTTCATTAATTCTCATTCTACCTTTCTTAATCTTTTACTTAATCTTGATAATCGTGTAGTTTTATCTTAATATTTTTTATGTTTGATTGTTTAGCTTATTTGGTTATGCTTATTAAATTAGTGATCTTAAAAGTTTTTATATAAAAGTGCTTATTTTTCTTAATCTTTATGCTTAATAGTTTTTAGAAATAAGTTGTTTTTAATAAGTTTAAGTTTTTATAAAAAGTGTTCTTTTTTATTTCTAGCTTATTTAATGTTTAAAAGTTTTTAAATTTTAGCTTATTCACCTTTTTCTAAAATCTTTTTGGCTTAAGTTTTGGTATGTGCTTATTTTTGGAATTGCTTATTTGCTAAGTTGTTTGATCTCCGGGTTCTATAAACCCCTTTATTCCGATTAGTAGTCGTAACAGAATATTCCGGATAAGCTTCACTATAGCTTATTCCGGATAAGTCCTATATCCCCGTTATTCCGGATAGTCAAGTATTCAGGATAAGCATATCTTCAGCATTTTCCGGATAAGGGTGGCCATCACGCATTCCGGATAGAGAGTTTGTTTTGATATTCCGGATAAGCCACGTTTTCCGGATAAGAGGCTCATATAATTTTTTCCGGATAAGCCATCTTAAGGTTATTCCGGATAAGCACCACAACTCCATTTCCTCGGATAAGCTCTCGGTCTCATTATTCCGGATAAGCATCTCGACCAACATTCCGGATAAGGACCCGGAAATTATTCCGGATAGTTTTCGATCTTCAGATTCCGGATAAGGTGTAATTGTTTATTCCGGATATGCAGTAGGAGTGTTATTCCGAATAAGTTACACATCAAGATTATTCCGGATAAGTCTCCCAATAACCTGTTCCGGATAAGGATTCCGAATAGCTGTATCTTCAAAGATTCCGGATATTATTCCGGATAAGGTTCGTTATTTTCAGTTTTTGAATTTTTATTTTTCCCGCCTTTTTACTTAGAATTATTCTAACTTGTCTTGTCTTAGTTTAATATTTTAAATTCACATTTTTAATAGTTTTAATCATTTACTTTTCAATTTTTAAAGTCTTCATTTTTTTTAGTTTTAAATTTTAAAGCTTTCATCTTTATTTACTCAACGACATTTTCATTTTTAGTTTAAAATAGATAACCAAACCTTTTTATTTTTCACCAAGAACAATTGAGTCGCACTTTCTTCCAATAATCAATTCGAAAAGACCGGACGATAACTCTTTCATAACTAAGTGAAAACCTAGTTATTAAATGGCGCCACTGCCGGCTCTTTTCGTTAAGATTAACGGTTTTTAGTGAGAGACGCCTTGGATTTTGGGATCCGTTCATCCTTGAACGTTATTTTTCTTGCTTTTAGATTTTCAAAAAATCCATAAAAATTAAAAAATTTCAAAAAAAAAAAAAATAGAAAAACCATAAAAACCAAAAATATTTCTTGTATATTTTTCTCTTTCTTTTGCAAGTGTATGCGTACTCGATCAACGTCTTATCCCTAGCTCGAGACTCTCGATAGTTTAGACATGGCCGGTGTACACAACAATAATAATAATCCACCTCAAACCAACATGAATAATAACAACAATGAACTTCTACCGGACATTCGTCCAATGATCGAACTTTTGCAAGCGCATGTAGAGGGCAACAATGATGCTATTGTCATACCCGCGATTGGAGCCAACAACTTTAAGCTTAAATCCGGCTTCATTCAAATGGTCTCTGCTCAACCTTTCTTGGGGCGTTCAATTGATGATCCTCATGACCATATTAAAAGGTTTCTTCAACTCACTAATACGGTTAAGTATAATGGGGTTTCACAAGAGGTAATTCGCTTGCAACTTTTTCCTTTCTCATTAGAGGGACAAGCCCGGCATTGGCTTGATAAGGAACCGCCACAAAGTATTCTTACGTGGACGGATTTAGAGACCAAATTCATCAACTACTTTTTCCCACCCTCACGTACTACCGCTTTGCGGAATGAAATCATTACCTTTGAACAAAAGTACGGTGAGACATTTAGTGAATCTTGGGACCATTTTAAGGAACTTTTAAGAAAGTGTCCACAACATGGTTTAACAAAAGTACATCAAATTAATACTTTTTACAATAGTTTAAGCATGAATGACCAAGATTCACTAAATAGTGCTTCGGGGGGTAACATTTTGGTTAAGTCTTCTAATGCCGCTTGGGATATTTTAGAGAACAAGTCTAGAGTGAAAACCAAGAGTGTTCGGACCAATGTGGCTAGTGCTAGCACTAATGAGAGCGACAAGAGAATTGATAAGCTTACTTCGCTTGTTGAATCACTTGCTCTCCAAGCCGCAAAAAATACCAAAGCTATCACTGCCCAAGCTAGTGCTTTGACTCAATCATATGAAATATGCGGGGGATCTCACTCATACACCGATTGTCCTTCGACTCAAGACAATCCGAAAAATGTGTATGTCGCCAACGGTAACTTTGCTACAGGAAGCTATCAAGCACGTCCTCAAGGTGACCGCAATTTGCTCAGCTATCGCTCAAACAACTTTCTTTCACCACCCGGTTTTCCCCCACAAAACCCAAACAACCTCAATCGCAACAATCAAAACCAACCTCATGCTCCAAATCAATATCAAAACCAAAGAAACCCATATCCACCTCAAAGAAACAACCAAGTTTACCAACAACCTGCTTATCAACCACCCGCCTACCATGCTCCTACCAACCAACCCACCGCATTACACCAAGATGTTGAAACCTACATGAGGACTAATGATGCGATAGTGCAAAATCTTCAGCGGGAAATGCTCAACTTGAAAGCAGATATGGTGAAACAAGGAAACGATCTTCGAGCTGATATGCGAAACACTTTGGCAAGTCAAACGAATGACTTGAGGAACATGATGGCTAGTTTATTCCCAAGTAATCAAGCCTCTGGATCGGGTTCTCTTCCGAGTAACACCGTTGCTAATCCGAGAGGGGAGATGAAAGCAATCACCACTCGAAGTGGAAAAGGTTTAAAGGAACCCGAGCTTCCTACACCTACACCGGTGATTGTGATAAAGGAAAACGAGTCTCCTTCTCCTGTTCCTCAACCTTCTATTTCTCCAACACCTCCAGCTTCTACTTCTCCAATTCCACCACCTTCTACTTCCACCTCTCCACCACCCAAGGATGTGAGTGAGAATTCTATCCCAAAGCCTTCATCTCAACCCAATATACCTTATCCTTCAAGGTTGAGGAAAGATAAATTGAAGAACAAGGATGATATTCAGGTTTCTAACTTTCTTAAAATGTTTAAACAACTGAATTTCAATATCTCCTTTGCTGAGGCTCTCGCTCACATGCCCAAATATGCTAAAATGTTTAAAGATCTTCTCAGTGATAAGGAGAAACTTCTCAATATTGCTCAGACCCAACTTAATGAGAATTGCTCTGCAGTGCTCTTAAGGAAATTACCCACCAAACTTGGTGATCCGGGTCGTTTCTTGATTCTTTGCAACTTCCCTAGAGTAGAGAATTGTATGGCCCTAGCCGATCTAGGTGCTAGTATAAACTTAATGCCTTTAAGCGTTTGGAAACAATTGTCTCTACCCGAGCTAGTCCCCACCCGAATGACTTTGGAATTAGCTAACCGTATGGTTGCTTATCCAGTGGGGATAGCCGAAGACGTCTTCGTTGGTGTCGACAAATTCACCTTCCCGGCGGATTTTGTTGTCGTTGACTACGAGATGGATCCCCGTGTTCCATTAATTGTTGGACGTCCATTCTTGAGGACCGGTCGCACTCTCATTGATGTAGCCGCGGGCGAATTAATCATGAGAGTTGGTGACGATAAAATCGTTTTCAACATGGGTAAACTTTCTAAACAGCCTTCTGAAACGAGAGTGTCAATTTCATTGACGTTCTTGATGAGGCTTGTGAAGAACATTTCAAAGACGCTTGTAAAAGTGGTTCTTCTTCTCTTCCCATTGTTGAGACCGTTGCCTCTATTGCTCCATCACTAACTCCATTTGGAGAAAGTGATTTCATCTTGTAAGAATTTGAAGCAACTTTGGGAGATGTGGACTTGCAATATGACGATTCTCCTAAGGATATCTCTATCGATGAACCGAATTTGACTACACCTTCCATCGAAAATCCTCCGGATTTAGAGCTTAAGGACCTACCGTCTCATCTCGGGTACGTTTTCCTTGAAGACAACAAAAAGTCACCCGTCATCATCGCTAAGGACTTGAAAGAAGAAGAAAAATCCCGACTTATCGCCGTGCTAAAGAATCACAAGAAAGCGATTGCTTGGAAAATCTCCGATATTCGTGGAATTGATCCTCACTTTTGCACACATAAAATTCTCATGGAGGACGACTTTAAACCCACTATTCAAAGCCAACGAAGGGTGAATCCTAAGATCCATGACGTAATCAAAAAAGAGGTGATCAAACTTCTTGATGCGGGAATGATCTATCCTATCTCGGATTCACCATGGGTTAGTCCCGTCCATTGTGTGCCTAAGAAAGGCGGAATCACCGTTGTGCCTAATGAAAACAACGAGTTGATTCCTACTCGTCTCGTTACAGGGTGGAGAGTTTGTATAGACTATCGCAAACTTAATGATGCTACGAGAAAGGATCATTTTCCCCTCCCTTTCTTGGACAAAATGCTTGAACGTTTAGCGGATAATGACTATTACTGCTTTTTAGACGGTTTCTTCGGGTATTT
Organism: Glebionis coronaria; assembly: GCA_025667525.1. Taxonomy (NCBI): domain Eukaryota; kingdom Viridiplantae; phylum Streptophyta; class Magnoliopsida; order Asterales; family Asteraceae; genus Glebionis; species Glebionis coronaria. Next base: position 195,457,026 of record CM046882.1, on the reverse strand, counting down.
TCAAATTCCCATCGATCCCAAAGACCAAGAGAAAACCACATTCACTTGTCCTTACAGAAAATTTGCTTATAAAAGAATGCCTTTCGGCTTATGCAATGCTCCTGGGATATTTCAAAGGTGTAGGATGGCTATCTTCCATGACATGGTTGAAGAAACTATGGAAGTCTTCGTGGATGATTTCTCGATTTATGGTGATTCCTTCTCTCATTGCCTTGCCAATTTGGAACGCGTGCTTAAGCGGTGTGAAGACACTCGCCTTGTTCTAAATTGCGAAAAATGCCATTTCATGGTAAAAGAAGGCATTGTGCTTGGACATAAAATCTCAAAAGCCGGTCTTGAAGTTGACCGTGCTAAAGTGGATGTCATAGCCAAATTACCTCCACCTTTAACCGTGAAGGGTGTGAGAAGTTTTCTTGGTCATGCGGGCTTCTATCGTCGATTCATTTAAGATTTTTCTAAAATCGCTCCCCCGATGACCCACCTCTTAGAAAAAGATGCTCCTTTCATCTTTTCCAAAGAGTGTCTTGAATCCTTCAATCTTCTTAAGGATAAGCTAACTAAGGCACCGGTCTTGGTTACCCCTAATTGGGAGCTACCTTTCGAATTGATGTGTGATGCTAGCGACTTTGCTATTGGAGCGGTTTTGGGCCAAAGAGTGAACAAACACTTCCAACCAATCCATTACGCTGGCAAGACAATTACAGGGGCTCAATTGCATTATACCACTACCGAAAGAGCTTTTAGCTGTAGTGTATGCTTTTGAAAAATTCCACCCCTGTCTTGTCCTTTCTACCACCATCGTGTATACCGATCATTTCGCGTTGAAGTACTTGTTGACTAAGCAAGATTCTAAGCCAAGACTTTTTCGTTGGGTTTTGCTCCTTCAAGAATTTAAAATCGAAATTCGTGACAAGAAGGGAGCCGAAAACCTAGCCGCGGATCATCTAAGTAGACTTGAGGATCCTTATCAAGGGGATCATCCGAATCAAGAGATCAATGACTCTTTTCCCCTTGAGGCCTTAATGTCTATCAACTCCAATCTTGATGACACCCCGTGGTTTGTGGACATTGAAAACTACTTAGCAGGTGGAATTCTCAAGGAAGGGTTAACGTCCCAATAAAAGAAAAAGTTCTTTAAAGACTTTGAACACTATTTCTAGGACGACCCTTACCTTTTCAAACAATGTGCTGATCTGATTATTCGTCGATGTGTTGATGGGCTGGCATCGGTACAAATCCTTGACGCTTGCCATAAAGGAGCCACCGGTGGTCACCTTGGTCCCAATTAAACCGCGAAGAAAGTATTCAACTCTGGATTTTATTGGCCAACCATTTATCGTGATGCTCACGACATGGTTAAACATTATGATGCTTGCCAAAGACAAGGCAAGATCACACATAAAGATGAGATGCCTCAAAATTTCATACAAGAATGTGAAATCTTTGATGTATGGGGCATCGACTTTATGGGGCCATTTCCATCATCTAAAGGAAACAAGTACATCCTCGTAGCCGTTGACTACGTTTCTAAATGGGTTGAATCTAAGGCTCTCCCTACGAACGATGCGAGGGTGGTTGTGAACTTTTTGAAGCAGCTTTTTGCTCGATTTGGTGTTCCTCGTGTTATAATCAGTGACCGCGGGACTCATTTTTGCAATGATCAATTCGCAAGATTCATGGCTAAGTATGGTGTCAATCATCGTCTTTACACCGCTTATCATCCCCAAACCAATGGTCAAGCCGAGATTTCTAACCATGGATTGAAGCGAATTCTGGAGCGTACTGTGGGAGAGCATCGTGCCTCGTGGGTCGATAAGTTAGATGATGCTTTGTGGGCTTTCCGTACCGCTTATAAGACCCCGATTGGTTGTACACCTTATCGTCTTGTGTACGGGAAAGCATGCCACCTCCCTATCGAGCTAGAACATAAGGCACACTGGGCCTTGAAGTGGGCTAACTTCGACATCAACAAAGCCGGTGATCTTCGCTAGATTCAACTCAACGAGCTTAATGAATTGAGGAATGAAGGTTACGAGAACTCATTGATTTACAAGGAGAAGACCAAGATCATCCATGATGCAAGGATTAAGAACCGAGAGTTCCACGTTGGTGATCAAGTCTTACTTTTTACTCTCGGTTGAAGATCTTCTCGGGCAAGTTGAAGAGCCGCTGGTCTGGTCCATTCACCGTCGCCAAAGTCTTCCCATATGGCACCATTGAGCTTTCTCAGCCAAATGGGCTCAATTTAAGGTGAATGGCCAGCGTGTGAAGTTGTACTTTGGTGAGGACATCTCTCATGAGATGATTCCATCCCTCACCACGTTTCCCATAAACTAATTTTGGGTCGAGTCAGGCTCGTGACTCGGTTATAAAAAACAAGCGCTTCTCGGGAGGCAACCCGTGATCTATCCTTTACCGTTTTCATAATAAGTGTAGGGGGAGCCCCGTATGTGTTTGTTGTCTTGTTTCTTCTTCTGTGCAGGGATTAAAGCTTCAAAGATCCATTCTCGATGACTTTTGACAAACCGTGATCCTGTGTTCCCGTCTTCCCGGTTCTATCCTAAACTGTCGTGATTCAATATTTCATATCATATATGTTCACATTGAAATCACTATAGTTGTCCTTTCCTTAGCAAGATTTAAACAAAGTGCACAATGTCATAAGTGTAGGGGAGTTTACTCCCACATGCTTAAACATTGAGGACAATGTTATATCAAGTGTAGGGGGACCTCTATCGAAGTAAGTGGTCTTTTCCATGAATTTGTCCTCATTTTAACCGGAAAATTTGATTTTTCGACATTTTTCAAAAATTTTAATCTATTTTGGCCTAGTTGTATAGTAGTATTTTCCTTTGTTTTCGTTATTTTCTTTCTTTGCTAAATAAAATTTTTAATAAAGTGGTTTTACAATTTTTCAAAGTCGTGAATATTTTGACTCAACCCGATCTTACTTATCTAAGTTTACTCTAGCTAGTATCCTTAACATGTTTAAGTCAAGTTTTGCTAGGCTTTTATGTAGGGAACTTTAAAATGCGAAAGTCTTAACTCTCACGGGTTAAGAACAAGAAATTTTCGCAAGTTCCTATAATTGATCCTAGAGAGTCGTTTATCAAGGGAACTTTAAAATGCGATTTCTAAACTTGAAAAAGTCTAAGAATTTACAAGATCCTATAGATGACTCGAAAACCCAAAACATTGATTTAATTGGCTAAGCATCCACGAGTCTCATTCCTTGAGTTTTTAAATTGTGGAGAACGAGAGATGATAGAGTCAATTATAAGTTTGGTGTTCTTTCATGAATTTATGTGAGTTGATTATAAGCTTATTCTCCCATCGCTTGCTAATAAATTTATCTGCAATAAATAAGGTTGTACGATTTGAAAAGTTACTTAGCTTCTAGCACAAGATCGTTTAAAAGTTGCTCGGTATTAATTAGAGTTCATAGCCAAGGCATAACTTATTGAAGCGGGACGCGAAGATTAGCGAGTCCGAAAAGGCCCAAACAAGGCATGAGGGCTACATTTTGTTGCTAAAGATCCAAAAGTGATGTGAAGAATCATTTATCGAAAATCAATATGAAGGATCGAGACGCACGACGAAAAGCAAGTACTCCCCAAAAGATCATGGAGAAGTCTATCAGAAAAGACCCTAGCAAGATATGAGGATAAATAGATCCAAGTCCTAAAAGGAGGCGGATCGTTGTATATCAAAGTCCAAAATAAATATTGGAGAAAAATGAAGAAGTCGTGGTCCAAAGATGTAGAATCTCTCAAAACTTCAAGTGAAGAAATTCCATTATGAAGAGAAGACCATAATTTCAAGAACGTCTCTCAAAGATTTGAAGTATGAAGTCGCTGCCAAATATCGGTCCGAGAAAGGTCTCAAATCATGAAGCGAGTTATGCCAAGATATGAACTTTATGAGGTCCCGAGAAGTAGTTTTAAAAGATTTTGTCCTTTAGCTAACTATTGATTAAATCGTCCCACTTTATTTTCAGCCTAAATAACTATCGAAATAAGTCAAACAATGCACCCTCGTGATCATTTAAGACATTATTAAAATATAAGAGATACGCCTAGGAATAAGGGAGTCTAAGTGAATAATTGGGCCACATGAGTTCGTGTTAGTTTGCTAACTTATAATAACAATGATCTTGTTTTTAAGCTTGGTATGGGGAACGTGAAACTTGAGAATGATGAACATTCATGACAACCTAAAACCCCAATGTAAGTCTTTGATTTCTTACTTATATTGTTCTTTTAGTTTTCTTAGTGTTTAGTATTTAATAAAGGCCAAGGTGGGTTATCTATGATGAAAAATGTAAACCGTGCTTTGAAATTAGTGCATTGCATGAGGACATTGCAATGGTCAAGTGTAGGGGATTTAATAAGTGTGAAAACACTTAACCTTTTACCACTTATTTCCAATAATAACAAGACCAAAACGTGTATTTTATGTCGTAAAAGTCGGAATTATGCGTGGTTTGTGTTTTTATTGTGTGTTAGGACCAAAAGATGCAAAAGGAAGAAAACATGGGCTATCACGGGCTTTTATCGAAGAAAAAGACTAAAGACGAAGTCGAAAGATCGAGAATGCAAAAAGAACGGAAGTCCAAGGCCAATTTTGAAGATTTATCGAAGAAAAAGTCTAAAGACGGAAGTTTAATGAAGTCGAAGAACTCAAGTCTAATTATAGAAGAAAATTATAAGACACGTTCAACTAATATCGACTAATCCCGAGACGACGTCGAGAAAGACAAAGATTAAGTCGAGTCGAGTCGAGAAGAAAGAAATTAGATAGCTTAAGCATGTAATCTCCCCACCTCCTATAAATATCCTCCTAATATGTCATTAAGAGGGTGTTAGTGGTTTAGGTAGTTAATTTTGAGTAGTAGTTTATTTTTCAAGTTTTTTCTTAAGTTTTTCTTCTCTCTAGTTTTCCAAGTTTATCAACTTTAATCTTGTAATCTTTTGATATTAATCTTTAATCAATCAAGCTTATTTCCTTAATTCTCATTCTACCTTTCTTAATCTTTTACTTAATCTTGATAATCATGTAGTTTTATCTTAATCTTTTTGATGTTCTATTGTTTAGCTTATTTGGTTGTGCTTATTAAATTGGTGATCTTAAAAGTTTTTATATAAAAGTGCTTATTTTTCTTAATCTTTATGCTTAATAGTTTTTAGAAATAAGTTGTTTTTAATAAGTAAGTTTTTATAAAAAGTGTTATTTTTGATTTCTAGCTTATTTAATGTTTTAAAAGTTTTTAAAGTTTAGCTTATTCACCTTTTTCTAAAATCTTTTTTGCTTAAGTTTTGGTATGTACTTATTTTTGGAATTGCTTATTTGCTAAGTGTTTGATCTCCGGGTTCTATAAACCCCTTTATTCCGATTAGTAGTCATAACAGAATATTCCGGATAAGCTTTACTATAGCTTATTCCGGATAAGTCCTATATCCCCGTTATTTCGGATAGTCAAGTATTCAGGATAAGCATATCTTCAGCGTTTTTCGGATAAGGGTGGCCATCACGCATTCCGGATAGAGAGTTTGTTTTGTATTCCGGATAAGCCGCGTTTTCCGGATAAGAGGCTCATATAATTTTTTCGGATAAGCCATCTTAAGGTTATTCCGGATAAGCACCACAACTCCATTTCCCGGATAAGCTCTCGGTCTCATTATTCCGGATAAGCATCTCGACCAACATTCCGGATAAGGACCCGGGAATTATTTCGGATAGTTTTCGATCTTCAGATTCCGGATAAGGTGTAATTGTTTATTCTGGATATGCAGTAGGAGTGTTATTCCGAATAAGTTACACATCAAGATTATTCCGGATAAGTCTCTCAATAACCTGTTCCGGATAAGGATTCCGAATAGCTGTATCTTTAAAGATTCCAGAAAACATTCCGGATATTATTCCGGATAAGGTTCTTTATTTTCAGTTTTTGAATTTTTATTTTTCCCGCCTTTTTACTTAGAATTATTCTAACTTGTCTTGTCTTAGTTTAATATTTTAAATTCACATTTTTAATAGTTTTAATCATTTACTTTTCAATTTTTAAAGTCTTCATTTTTCTTAGTTTTAAATTTTAAAGCTTTCATCTTTATTTACTCAACGACATTTTCATTTTTAGTTTAAAATAGATAACCAAACCTTTTTATTTTCCACCAAGAACAATTGAGTCACACTTTCTTCCAATAATCAATTCGAAAGGACCGGACGATAACTCTTTCATAACTAAGTGAAAACCTAGTTATTAAATATCCAAGTGATGGGTATCCTTGGATTAGGTGTTAGTTGTGTAGATCCAAGTTTGTTAATACTTGGATATAGTGTTAGAGTCATAGATCTAAGTGTGTGTGCTTAGATCTATATGTTTTATGTGTTTAGGCCATAAAACACAAGGGTTGTTATGTTGGGCCATAAAACATAACTAGTGTGAAGATTAGTGTAGATGGGTGTAGATTGGTCCTACCTAAGATTAGGACTCGACATATAGCCTTGTGTCGGAAAATGGTGAAGTAGGCGATGTGTGTAGATTTGTCCTACCTAAGATTAGGACTCGACTTTAGCTTAGAGTCGGGAATTGGATAAGCAACGTTGTGTATGGTTTCTCCACCTTAAGGAGTTTGTTGACAAGTTAAGTAACTCGCGAGTAAGGTGTACTCGAGGAGTGGAGTAGGGCGAAGAGGAGCTTCGTGACCGAACCACTATAAATCACCGTGTCGGTACTTTCCTTTATATTTATGTCTTTACTCTTATTGATGCATTTATATGTTGTTGTGTGTTGTGTGCATCTCATAATCTAAACATCTAAGTTGCGGAAAAGTTAAGGCTTAGTACGTATGTGCTTCATGTTTAGATTATGGTCAAGTGTACATCACTTAGTCTAAACATCTTAGTTGCGGAAAATCTTATGCTTAGTACGTGTGTGATTTGTGTTTAGACTATTGCTTGATGTACTTTTGATTTTATGTGTTTGTGTGTTTTCTTACTTTAGTATCTATCTTTCAATCAAACATATCTCATATCTAGTCAAGCTTGATCGAGAATTTGATACCAAGGATTATTTAAGTTTAACATTCAATAAATGGTTTCGTCCACTGTCGGCAGTTCCCTAAATGGACCGGCGGTTCTTTATTGATAAAGAACCGCCGGTATAATAAAGAACCGCGCACAGTGGATTAAGCCGAAATGTTTTGAAAATGAACTAGAAACTATTCACCCCCCCCCCCCTTCTAGTTTCTACACTCTTTATTTGATGTGTTTGTGTGTTTACTTACTTGTAGTGTTTATATCTATAACAAACATATCTCATATCTATTCAAGCTTAATTGAGAATTTGATACAAGGGATTGTTAAAGTTTAAGATGTATCAATATTTGGCATCCACTGTCGACGGTTCTTTATTGAACCTACGGTTCTTTATTGAACATACGGTTCTTTATTGAACCTACGGTTCTTTATTGAACCTACGGTTATTTATTGAACCTACGGTTCTTTATTGATAAAGAACCGCAGGGGTATTTAAGGAACCACGGCCAGTGCATTAAACGAAATGTTTTGAAAATTAACTTGAAACTATTCAACCCCCCCCCCTTCTAGTTTCTGCACGGTGGTTTAATTTTGGATGGATTTATGATTTTTTTTTGTCAGTGGTCTTTTTTATATGGATAAGATTTTGGACGGAGGATGGTTGGCTGGGTTTTTGTTCAAGCAGTGTTAATTCTCTCCCTCAAGAACTGTATTTTCACCAGTAGTTCTTGAAACATATTTCTTGAACAATGATATTAGCTGTTAATACCAAACGGATCTCGATCATAAGGATGATCTACCCGCTCTGATACCACTTGTTGTTCCTCGTAATCATGTAATACAAACATGATTAGACCGATTAACTACTAATAACACAACTTGTACTTTTCAACGTCTAATTCATTATTAGTATAGCTATACCAAAGTTATACCCGGTTGTTTGCCGAATAACAACCGGGATTGAATGACAAGTTTTTTCTCTTGATGAAGAAGAGATGAAGAATCCCTATCTATACATCTTGTGTGTATTTTGTGAAGCAAAACTTACTTATCTCTACTAACTACCTATCTATATATAGGGAAGAAAAAACTAAAGCTTCCAAAAGAAGCTTTTACTAAAGTGAAGCCCATGTGCTCCCATGGTTTCTTTCCCATCATAGTACAAAAGTGAATATTACTTTTGACTTTCTTATTGGATGTACAAGTAACCACTCTTGTACTCTTGTCTTCCCTTGCTTTTAGGAAGTTCCCGTCAATATCTTCAGGTAGTACTTCGAGACATAGATGAACATCATTCAGCTTGGTTTGTCACTCCAAGATGAACAGAAGGCAACTTCATTCAGGTCTTGTCCTTCAGATGTTGATCCGCATCAACTACTGAAGTGAAGACTTTGTCATCAAAGTACTCTGGAAGTGCTGGTGTTGAACTGTCTTCAGCAAGACATGATGCTGGACCTAGTGCTGAAGTGTCTTCAGCAATTCCTGAAGATGTCTTCAGCAATTATTCAAATCTTTAGCTGCTATTTTATATTCAAATACTTATGAGGAACAATTGGGTCAAATCTTGACCCAACAATTATTGTTGGACTAGGATTTAAACAATAAATAGACTAAGTGTATGTACTGAGTGAATGATAGGTGTGTAGACACCCATCCTTTTACCACTTAATTACTATAATAACCAGACCAAAACGTGTATTTTATGTCATAAATATCAGAATTATGCGTGGTTTGTGTTTTTGTTATGATTTTAGGATCAAAATGTAAAAAGGGAAGAAAAAACGGCTTTCACGGGCTTTTATCGAAGAAAAAGACAAAAGACAAAGTAAAGAAATCAAGAGTGCAAAAAGAACGGAAGTCCAAGACCAATTCTGAAGATTTATCGAAGAAAGAGTCAAAAGACGGAAGTTTACTAAAAGCCGAAGAACTCAAGTCTAACTTATTGAAGAAATTACAAGACGAGTTTATTAATCCCGAGACAAAAGTCGAAGAATTTGGAAGATTAAGGACTTAACAAGTAATTAAAGAAAGAAGAAAGAGGAGAGGAAGCTTCCTTCCACTAATCTTCCTCCTCCCCTATAAATAGATCATTAGTGTTTTCATTTGTTTTTGTTGGCTAAGTGTGACAATTAGTCTTCCATCTTTAATTTTTGCACATTTAAATACATGTCATTTACTTAATTGTCAAATTTAATTACCTTGCACCTTTAAATTCAAGTAAGTTTCTTTTTTATGTTATTGAATCTTTATCTTTATTGTTAATCTCTTATCTTCCTTTCTTGTTTAATCTTTAGTTTTATTGCTTATTGTTTATGTTCATGTTCTTGAAGTTTTTATTGATTTAATCAAGTGGGTTTTTGATTATTGTGGTGCTTATTGTTAGTTTGATTGATTTGGATTGTTTGTTTATGATTAGTAGATATTATTTGATTAGTCTTGCTTAATCTTTTTGTTTGATTTGCTTGATTTTGTTTAGATTCGTAGCTTTTTGTTTCCCCGTGTTCTTCGCTATGTTTGTTTCCCAGGTTATTCCGAACCAAGCCAAATATTCCGGATGAAGGAATTTTGTTGATTATTCCGGATCAGCAGGTTATTCCGGATCAAGGTTTTGTTGAGAATATTCCGAACCAGTGGAATATTCTGGATCAGTGGATATTCCGAATAAAGCTGATATTCCGGATCAAGCTTATATTCCGAGTGAAGGATTTATTCCGGATAAGTGACATATTCCGGATGAACCATTATTCCGAGTGAAGCATATATTCCGAATAAAAGTTTTAGTCTACAATATTCCGGATCAGCAGCATATTACGGATCAAGCTGGTATTCCGGATCAAGGTGTTCATTCGGAATAACTTATATTCCGGATCAAGGTGTTCATTCGGAATAACTAATATTCCGGATCAAGGCAATATTCCGAATAAAGAATTTGTTCCGGATAAGTGACATATTCCGAATAAAGAATTTATTCCAGATGAAGGCTTCTGTTTGACTATTCCGAATGAATGTTTTTGAGCTAATATTCCGGATAAAGCTTTTATTCCGCATGAAGAAATATTCCGGGTGAAGAAGAATCATTTAATACGTAGCTTTTACCTAGTATAAAAATTAAAGTTCGTTGTGTTGGTCTAATCGAATTGATTATTGGTTTAAGTGCGACTCAGCTGTCTTTGGTGGAAACAAATGTTGTGTCGTTGTAGTAAAATTAAAGGTGCAAAAACTATTACGTAAAAGGCGGGTAAATAAAATCTAAATCTACTTTAAGATAAGTGATGAGAAATTAAAAGCGTGACAAGAAATTAAAAGGAAATTAAAGTAACTAACGCAAACTTAAAACTATCCTAAAGGCAAACTTAAACTTAAACTAAAGCAAGCTTAAACTAAATCTAAGGCAAGTAAACTTAAAGTGCAACTAAGTAAAAATGCGGGAAAATAAAAGTTTAAAACTTCAAACTTAAAATAAACTAAAAACAGCTCATTCGAAATAAACCTTCGTTCGGAATAATCATTCGTTCGGAATGTCACCTTCGTTCGGAATAATTCTTCTTCACTCGGAATATTTACCAAAACCCTTGATCCGGAATAAAATGTTCACCCGGAATATTACTTCATTCGGAACAAATGTCTCATCCGGAATAACTCTTTACTCGGAATAAAAGCTTCACTCGGAATAATCACAATAAAGCCTTCATTCGGAATATTCCGAATGAAAAACCACAACCTTGATCCGGAATATATGTTGTTCCGAATGAAAAACCTTGATCCGGAATGATAAGTTGGTTCGGAATATCCACTGATCCGAAATATTGTGTTTATCCGGAATAAATGCTTTATCCGGATAAACTGCTGAAACACTTGATTCGGAACAACCTGCATTGATCTGGAATAACCAACAGAAAGTTTGATTCGGAATAAATGGCTTTGATCCGGAATATCCTGGAAAAACAAACACAACGAAGGACACGGGGAAACAAAAAGCTACGAATCTAAACAAAATCAAGCAAATAAAACCAAAAGATTAAGCAAGACTAATCAAATAATATCTACTAACCATAAACAAACAATCCAAATCAATCAAACTAACAATAAACACCACAATAATCAAAAACCCACTTGATTAAATCAATAAAAACTTCAAGAACATGAACATAAACAATAAGCAATAAAACTAAAGATTAAATAAGAAAGGAAGATAAGAGATTAACAATAAAGATAAAGATTCAATAACATAAAAAAGAAACTTACTTGAATTTAACGGTGCAAGGTAATTAAAATTGACAATTAATTAAATGACATATATTTAAATGTGCAAAAATTAAAGATGGAAGACTAATTGTCACACTTAGCCAACAAAAACAAATGAAAACACTAATGATCTATCTATAGGGGAGGAGGAAGATTAGTGGAAGGAAGCTTCCTCCCTCTTTCTTCTTTCTTTAATTACTTGTTAAGTCCTTAATCTTCCAAATTCTTCGACTTTTGTCTCGGGATCAATAAACTCGTCTTGTAATTTCTTCAATAAATTAGACTTGAGTTCGTCGGCTTTTAGTAAACTTCCATCTTTTGACTCTTTCTTCGATAAATCTTCAGAATTGGTCTTGGACTTCCGTTCTTTTTGCACTCTTGATTTCTTGACTTCGTCTTTTGTCTTTTTCTTCGATAAAAGCCCGTAAAAGCCGTGTTTTCTTCCCTTTTTACATTTTGATCCTAAAATCACAACAAAAACACAAACCACGCATAATTCCGACATTTATGACATAAAATACACGTTTTGGCCTGGTTATTATAGTAATTAAGTGGTAAAAGGATGGGTGTTTACACACCTATAAAATCTCCTACACTTGACCATTGCAATGTCCTCATGCAATGCATTAGTTACAAAGCACGTTATACATTTTCCATCATAATTAGTCCACATTGGCCTTTATTAAAGAGATAGAAAATTATAAACATTCAAAGGAAGAAAGTAAGTAAAGAAATCAAAGACATACCTTAGGGTTTTGGAAATGTCATGAATGATCATCATCCTCAAGTTTTCACATTCTCCAAACCAAGCTTAAAAACGAGATCATTGTTATTATAAGTTAGCAAACTAACATGACCTCATGTGGGCCAATTATTTACTTAGACTCCCTTATTCCTAGGTCTATCTCTTATATTTTATTGTTGTCTTGAATGATCACGAGGATGCATTGTTGACTTATTTCGATAGTTATTTAGGCTGAAAATAAAGTGGGACGATTTAATTAATAGTTAGCTAAAGGACAAAATCTTTTAAAACTGCTTCTCGGGACCTCATAAAGTTCATATCTTGGCATAACTCGTTTCACGATTTGAGACCTTTCTTGGACCGATATTTGGCAGCGACTTCATACTTCAAATCTTTGAGAGACGTTCATGAAATAATGGTCTTCTCTTCATAATAGGAATTTCTTCACTTGAAATTTTGAGAGATTCTTCATATTTGGACCACGACTTCTTCATTTTTCTCCAATCTTTATTTGGGATTTTGATATACAACGATCCGCCTCCTTTAGGACTTGGATCTATTTATCCTCATACCTTGCTAGGGTCTTTTCGGATAGACTTCTCCATGATCTTTGCGGGAGTATTTGCTTTTCGTCGTGTGTCTCGATCCTTCATATTGATTTTTGATAAATGATTCTTCACATCACTTTTGGATCTTTAGCAACAAAATATAGACCTCATGCCTTGTTAGGACCTTTTTGGACTCGCCAATCTTTGCATCCCGCTTCAATAAGTTATGCCTTGGCTATGAACTTTAATCATTACCGAACAACTTTTAAACAATCTTGGGCTAGAAGCTAAGTAACTTTTCAAATCGTACAACCTTATTTATTGCAGATAAATTTATTAACAAGCGATGGGAGAATAGGCTTATAATTAACTCACATAAATTCACGAAAGAATACCAAACTTATAATTGACTCTATCATCTCTCGTTCTCCACAATTTAAAATCTCAAGGAATGAGACTCGTGGATGCTTAGCCTATTAAATCAAAGTTTTGGGTTTTCGAGTCGTCTATAGGATCTTGCAAATTCTTAGACTTTTTCAAGTTTAGAAATCGCATTTTAAAGTAGTCTTGATAAACGACTCTCTAGGGTCAATTATAGGAACTTGCGAAAAGTTCTTGTTCTTAACCCGTGAGAGTTAAGACTTTCGCGTTTTAAAGCTCCCTATATAAAAGCCTAGCAAAACTTGACTTAAACATGTTAAGGATACTAGCTAGAGTAAACTTAGATAAGTAAACTCGGGTTGAGTCAAAAGATTCACAACGTTTGAAAATTAAAACCACTTTATTAAAATTTATTCTAGCAAAGAAAGAAAATAACTATACAAAGGGAAAAACTAATAGGCCAAAATAGATCAAAAATTTTGAAAAATGTCGAAAAAAAATTGATTTTCTGGTTAAAATGAGGACAAATACAAGGAAAAGGCCACTTAACTTCGATAGAAGTCCCCCTACACTTGATATAAACATTGTCCTCAATGTTTAAGCATGTGGGAGTAAACTCCCCTACACTTAGGACATTGTGCACGTTATTTAAATCTTGCTAAGGAAGAGACGACTAAAGAGATTCCTATTTAAATATTGGAAAATATAAAATAGTGAATCGAAAAGAGTTTTAGGATAGAACCGGGAAGACGGAAACACGGAATCACGGGTCGTCAAAAATCATCAAGAGTGGATCATTGAGCGCTCGAATCCCTGAATATGAGAAGAGAGGAAATAGCAAACACCAACGGGTCTCCCCTACACTTAGGATAGAAATAGCTAAAAGATAGATACTTGGGTTGCCTCCCAAGAAGCTCTTGATTTTTGTTCACCGAGTTGTGAGTCTGACTCGACCATGATTAGCATAGGAAGAAGCATCAAACACATCCACTGGGCTCAAAGACATAGTTTTCGTCCATCAAATAGCACAAGCTTAAGGCGAACAAGGCAAGCCAAAGAAGAGTAGGCAAGGTTCCCTTATCCAAAGCTGGAGTACGGTGGAAGCAAGGGTGATGAGGTGCAAGCATATCTTCAGTAGTTCCAAAAATCTTTCTTTTTATTTCATCAGACGGATACTGAGATGGCTGAAGAATAACGATACCGGGGTCGAACACCTTTTCCTTTAGGGGAAAATAGCACTCAGACTCAGCAGAATTTGAAGATGATCCGCTAAGAAAATGCACAACCTCATCCTCATAAGGTGGACCAACAGGTGTCAAAACATACGTGCTGTGGATGTTGGTGTCGTCCGGTTTCTTCTCCTTTGAAAGAATTTTCTTCAAATCCGTAGAAGGATTATGACCATAATCATTAAAATCTAAAGGAGGGGCATCACTCTCATGAGGGAAGTATGTATTAAGAAAAGTAGAAAAGTCTTCCTCAAATGAGTAGTCATCCAAAGTAGGATCAAGTATGGATGGCGGAGGATCTTCATCATGTGAAGAATCACTTGAAAGAGTATTGGCCTCATCAAAATCATCATAAGTGGGCATGTCGGGATACTCGGAAGTAAAATCATCATAATCATCCCCATCGGAGCTAGAATCATCATCATAAGCATCGTAGATCGGTGGAGAATCATATATGGGTGAAGGTTCCAAATTGGAGAGAGAATCATCCACATCATCTTGAAACAGTGGATTATCATGGCAAGAATCGAATAGAGGATTGTTGTAGACGACAAAATCATCGAGCACGTTAATCATATTCGCCGATTCTCTTCCATAGGATTTGCTTGTAAAATTCCCCATTTCAAAAACTTTTGCATCATCCCCGACTCTTAATATGAATTCACACTTATCCACATCTATTAAAGCTCTACCGGTTCTCAAAAATGGGCGTCCAAGTATTAACGGAATACGAGGATCCATTTCATAATCAACAACGACAAAGTCGACCGGAAAAGTGAATGTGCCAACTTTAATGAACACATCTTCGGAAATACCAACGGGGTAAGCGAGAGCACGATTTGCAAGCTCAAGAGTCATTCTCGTTGGTGTAAGGTCGGGCAATGATAACTTTTTCCAAACGCTGAAAGGCATCAAATTAATACTTGCCCCGAGATCGACTAAGGCAGTAAATTTGTCGGTTTGGTTAAAAGTACAAGGTAGCACAAAACGACCGGGATCTCCAAGTTTTTCCGGAAGTTCTTTAAGAAGGATTGCAGAGCAATTTTCATTCAAGCGAGTATTAACAAACTCGACCATCTTGTCCTTCTTATTAAGCAATTCCTTAAACATCTTGACAAATTGTGGCATTTGAGCAAGAGCTTCAACAAGGGTAAAGGTGATTTTCATGCCGGCAATCTTTTCCAAAAAGTTAGCGACTTAAATGTCATTATTAGTCAAAATTCTAGCCTTGTTGAGTCGAGAAGGGTAAGGAATGCTGGAGTTGGGTGGTGGAGGTGTAGAAGGTGAAGGTTGAGATGTTGAAGGGTTAAATGTAGAAGGTGGGGTTGGTGGAAGATTCTGCTTGGGTAATTCTTCATGACGAGGCGGAGACGGTAATGGTGTACTAATACTAGGTGTGGGAGTAGTAGGGATAAATGGTGGTGGAGGAGGTGTAGATGATGTAACTGGGGGTGGGATAGATGGTCCTACTACGGTTATTCCACTGCGTGTAGTAAAATCACTCACATTCGCTCTCGGGTTGGTGACGGTGTTTGAAGGTAGAGAGCCCGAAGTAGAGGGTTGAGTGGTTGGTAAGAAACTGGCCAGCATATTCTTCAAATCATTTGTTAGATTGCTGAAGGAGGATTGTATATCATTTTGAAGCTCGGATCTAATGTCATTCCCTTGCTTAGTGATATCCCCTTTCAAATTGAAAATTTGGCTTTGAAGATTCTTAATTTGCTCTCCTTGGGTTCTCATTAAAGCTTCAACATCTTGATAGATGGGTCACGCTTGTTGAGCGGGTGGGTGATACGGATTAGAAGCTCTAGGTGGGATTTGGGTGCTTCTATTGTAGTTGTTGTTGGGATTTTGGTTTTGAGGAGAAAAACCGGGTGAAAGATAGTTGTTGGATCGGTAACTTAGCAAATTTCGATCCCCTTGAGGTCGGGCTTGGTAATTTTCCGGTGAATAATTACCATAAGCCGCATACACGTTTTCCGGATTGCCTTGAGTAGAAGGAAAATCAGCGTATGAGTGAGGACCGCCGCATGTCTCACAAGGAATGGTTACCGCTTTAACTTGTTGTTGTTGGTTTAAAGCGATGAGCAAGATATTTTTGTTCATTTCGGCCATCATGCGGGTGAATTCGGTCATATCGGGGTTTGCTGAAGTAGAAGAAACATTGACTCTTGGGTTGTTCCTTGAAGAAGCGGAGGAATCCCAGTTTTTGTGATGAGTAGTCATGTTCTCAATAAGCTCTCTACACTCCTCGGGTCTTCTTTTCATAAATATGCCACCGGCGGCTGCATTAATCGTATCACGATCACGAAAAGTCAAACCATTGTAAAAAGTATCAATTAAGGTAACGAGGAGCATGTTGTGGTTTGGACATCGATCGATCAAAACATTATATCTTTCCCAAGCATCAAATAGAGATTCATCGGGTTCTTGCATGAAACCGCTGATTTGATTTCGAAGGCTCGTGACCATGGATGGTGGAAAGTAGCGCGACAAAAAGCGTTGAGTCATGTCGTCCCAAGTATGAATGGAATTCTTCGGGAGACGATCAAACCATTTTTCGGCGTGGTGTGATAAAGTATGTGGAAAGAGTTGAAGGCGAAGAACATTTTTAGTAGCACCGGGCAACTTCATGCTTTGAGTGATAGTAATGAATTTGTCGAGGTGTTTGTTGGCATCATCATCAGGCAATCCGCGGAATGGATTAGTTTGCACTTGTTGTATCATGTGATGCTTCAAAGAAAACTTCGGAGCCGTGATTTGCATCGGCGCAATCGGTCCTCCTCGTCCAAACATTGTGGGTTGACAAAGCTCCTCCATTGTCCGAAGATCGGGCTGTGGAAGAACATTGTTGTTGTTATTGTTGAGGTGCGGTGGATTATTGTTGTTGTTTACACCTGTGATGAGACTGCTTTTATACATGGTCTCATCGTCCAAATCGGGCTTAAAATGCATAAAATATCATTAAAACTGCCAAATATATGCTCGTGTTTGTTACTTGTGTATTTTTAGGTACGGATATTGAGGATATGCCAAAAGATCACAAGAATCATTCAAAAACGAACACGGGAAACGAAGCCGCACAATGAACCGGGCCCAAGTTTTTAATTTCCAAAAATACCCTTGAAGAATTGAAGATTGGCAACTTTGGTCCCTCAACTTTTGAAGATTTACACTTTATACCCCTCAAATATTCAAAATTATGAATAGGGTCCCTAAAGTTTGAAGACTATACAAGTTCAGTCCTTGAAGAATCCAAGAAATACATTTGAAGCCCTTGGAAAAAGTTTTGGAAGTATTTGTGCCAAATTTGACAACTTGCCAAAAGTTGTTAAGTGCAAAATGGGCGTTGTTGCTATTTTATACAAAGTGGAAGAAAGAAGGAACTTTGGGGACCTAACCTGCCATTTAATCAATCCCACCCATCCACTCACACTTTGCCACGTCACAAAACCCACCCACTTACCCATAACCCTACCCAACCCGTAACCAAACCCACCCAAGTCCAACCCGGTTTTTAATTAAATACTTGGTCAAATACCCAGTCAAACCCCCCCCCCCTTTTTTCCCTCCTAACACTTAATTTAAATCCCTTATTACCCAAACCAGATTAAACCCCCCTCCTTAAACCCTAATTACCCCAGTTCCAATTAACCCTAATTCAAAGGGGTTTTATCTGAACTTGTCCAGATCACTAATTAACAACACCTTCACCCCATCCCACACCAAAACCGTGCACAAGACACACCCATGTGTCTTGTGGACCCCTCCCCTGCCCATCACTTTCGTCCTCAAACCCTACACCCGACCAAACCAACATCCCAGATTCTCCCCTTGGTCCCCAAGTTCAAATGGACGTCTAAGATCACTTTCCACGGCCTGGCATCTTCACATGATCATTCAGCATCACATGGCACCACTTTTGACCAAATTTTCAAGATAAAGACTCAAGGGCAATTTAGGCAGTCCACTCCTAGGGTTTTTAGCTTTCTAGATAGTTCTTTTAGTAGTATAAATATGAGTGGCCTGTCACTCATATGCTTTGTTCCAGTTTTTAGCAATCAACTCTTGTAATCCCTTTTTTACAAATTTATAAAGTTTGGTATTTTTCCTAAAATAGTAATTCCTTTTATTAATTTTAAAAAGTTGGTGTGTGTTTGATTGCTTGACTGAGTTCCATCTTAATTGTGCAAAACACTTGTGTTTTGAAGTTTTTCAAAAAGTTTCTGAAATTGGTGGATTTCTTGGTGAAATCTTGTTTCAAGTTGGATTTCCAGTTTTATTTAGTGATTGTGTAAGTATTTTGAAAGGAAGATTATTTGAGAAAGTTTTTGAAAAGATTTTAAAAAAGTGTTAAAATCAGAAAAGTTTGTATTGTGCTTGTCTTTCCTTCTTTCTTAGCAGGTTTGAAAGATTGTTGTTCAAAGATTCAGCATAGGCCCGGGCCTATAAGGAGGTGTTTTTTCAACCACTAAGGGTCCTGGATGTAGGACCCTTAAGGTAGCTCCCTTTTCCCTTTTCCATTTTCAGTTTATGTTAAATATTGATATTTGTATGATTTTACATGAAACCTGGTTAAGTGTTGTTTGAAGTGTTGGATAATGCTTGTTTAGGATTGTTATGCATGTTTAGAAGGATTGTAATCAGATTGAGTGTATTTTGAAAGGATTTGCTTTGTTAAAATTTGATTTCAGATTTTAAAGGAGTGTTTGGGATAAGAGTTTGGCTAGGATTTGAGATAAAAATCTGGGTTAAAACTTGTTTGAAAATACTTCTAGGTGGTTTGTTAAGTATTATATGCTTTTGTATTTCAGTTTGGTGGGTTTAAAAGCAAAGTGCATGTCAAAAACTTGGATAACATTGCAAAAATCAGTAACTTCCTTGTTTATATGATTTTTGAGTGATTTTGCCATCAAAGTAGGAAGTCTGCTAGATTTTAGGTTTGCTTAGGGTTGAGTATTGCTTACATGACATTTGGTTGAGTGTTGTGCATATTATTGGCCATTTAAATTCGATTTTGTGCATATAAAACCAGTCAATTGTTCATCAGTCAAGTGCATACTAGATCAGAAACTTTGGGTGCTATTTGAGCCAAATCTTGCTAAGTGATTGTGTTATTTTTGTGTTTACTCAGACTCCCCACAACCCAATTGGTGTGGGGGTGCCTTGCTGTCCAAAGAAAACCAATCTAAATAGCTTTCCTAAGCTCAAAGGTCACCAGACCTAGAATCAACACTAGCAGTGGGAACATCATTCCCCCTGCTTGTGCATTTGTTTCCCCTGCTAAGCAACATGACAAAAGTCCAACAACATGTCACTATCAGATCTTACTTTTTTGTCTTTAGTGGGTGAAATTGGGAGTTAGACCTTCAAACTTGTTTTATTATTTTTCTAATTTTACCTTTGATTTTTCTGATTAATTAAAGTTTTTATCACTGTTCATTTAGTAATTTTTAGATTATTTAGCTATTTAAAATACTTTAATATTTCTGTTTTTGTCTTTTAGTGCCAAAAAGTAATATTTTTCAGTTTAATCAATTTTCCTAGACTTAGAATATTATTTTAAGATTTTTGGTTAAAAAATATTTTACTGTTCATCTTTTTATTATTTTTTAGAATTAATTTAACTTAATTAGGGTTTTAATTAAACTAGTTTTGTCATTTAGTGAAAAATTTAATATTTTTAAATCTTTTTCATTTTTCTACTGTTCTTTAGAGTAATTTAGGATTTTTAAAATTGGTAAATTATTTTTAGCATTATCTTATTATTTTTTATAATTATTTTAGTTTAAAAATAGTTTTTAGTAATTTAAAAATAGAATAATAGTTTTTAAAAATTAGGAAAAATACTTTTTAGTCTTTAGATAATATAAGTAAGTTATTTGTTCAATAAAATCATATTTTCGACATTTTGATTCATTATATTTAATTTTAGGGCTTTAATTAGCATTTAAAATTGAATATTTAATTAATAAAAGGTTTTAAAATACTTTTTGTTAGAAATACGTTTTAACGTATATTAGAAGTATCGGTCACTCCACAATATGATTTATGTTGTAATAGCTCGTAGTTAGTAATTAGTTATTAGTTGCTTATTAACTTAAGTAAGAACCGGTCCATGGGCTTGTCATGGACCGACCCAAGCCCAATGTTAGGCTTGGAATATAAATACCCCTTTCCACTAAGGAAAGGGGTTGGTTGTTGTTCATTTGCACTTTCATAGTAATAAAATCACATACATTTTCTCTCACTTTCTCTCTCTAGTTTCTCTCACTAGAAAACATCAACCCACTTCATAGATTCATAGGTTATCAATATTCTACATTTGGTATCAAGAGCTATGGGGTGATTTAAGGTAAGGATTGTGTTGCTTTTTTAGTTTTTGAATCAATTAGTGATCTTTAGAAAAAATCAATCTTGAATCTTGTTGTTTTTGGTGTTTTTGTTATTGGGATTGATTGATAAGGATTGGGTTTAGCTAATTTTGGTAAAAATCATAAAACGTTTTGTGGTTTTGGATCAAAAATCGGGGTTAAAAGCTACTTTTTAAGTGTCGGAAACATTTTTCCAAAACTTTCCGAATAGGGATTCCGAATAGGGAAATTTTTCAGTATAGAAGGTTTATTCCGAATATGGATTCCGAATAGGAAAAATATTCAGAATAGAAGAAGTTTCCGCATAGACTTTCCGAATAGAAGAAATCTTTCCGAATAGCAGAAATCTTTCCGAATAGCAGAAATCTTTCCGAATAGCAAAAAACTTTCCGAATAGCCTATAATTTTCCGAATAGCCAGATTTTTCCGAATAGCCAAAATTTTTCCGCATAGGAGAAATATTCCGAATATCTTTCCACATTGCCCATCATTCCGAATAGGAGGTTTTTTCCGAATAAACCAAATTGCCAGATATTCCGAATTGAAGAAATATTCCGAATAGGAGGTTTTTCCGCATAAGGGTTATTCAGCATAGAGTTTATTCCGAATAGGGTATTTTCAGCATAGGATTATTCCGAATAGGTGTTATTCCGAATAGGGTTTATTCTGAGTTGGTTATTCCGTATAAGCAAGTTCAAGGGGTATTTGAGTTTTTTTCGACGATCTTTAGTGGATTTAATCTTGAGTTCAACCAACACAACACAAATTCTCAACCTTTCTTCACTGCTCGATCAACCGATAATCTTTGAGTCTGTTAAGTGTTCACAATGAATCCAAGTTCATTAATGCCTCAGATGACATCTCTTACGGATATCTCGATCATAACGGGGACTGATAGTCGTCCACCGATGCTTATTAAAGAGGTGTTTGAAGCATGGCAGGGCCGTATGATGCAATACTTGAAGGGCAAACCAACAAACGGAAGGCTTATGGTCAAATCGATTTTGAATGGTCCACTCGACTATGGTACCATTGTGGCAAATAACGTGTCTCGACCAAGAGAATATGAAGAACTCACACCGGCACAACAACTCATTGCTGATGCTGATAAAAAGGCTCTACAGACACTTCTCCAAGCTCTTCCGCATGATATTTATCGTATGGTTAGTCAATATACGGTTGCCAAAGATTTGTGGGAACGTCTTAAGGTGTTGTTACAAGGTACGTCTCTCACCAAACAGGAAAGGGAGTGTCAGCTGTATGATCTGTTTGATAGATTCACGTACAGCCCAGGGGAAACACTACACGATTATTACTTCAGATTCACTACTCTAATGAATGATCTGAATGTATACAATCTAGTGATTGCTCCATTCCAGGTTAACATCAAGTTCTTGAATACTTTACCTCAAGCTGAATGGGGTGAGTATATTACCTATGTGAAGTTAACCCGGGATTTGCATAAGTGCAACTTAGATCAAATCTATGCTTTTCTTCAGCAGCATGAGAAGCATGTGATTATGCACCGTTCTCCTCGCGGTATGTACCCAGATTCCTTAGCTTTGATGGCGAATCAACCAAGCTTGTCACACAACAACACACCTTATATCTTGGGACATCAAGCCTATCATCCATCACCTTACATGACACCAACCTTCCCACAATACTCGATTCTACCACAACCACCCACCTCACATCAGCAACAATATCGGTTCAATGCACCTACACCACAGTATGCTTCACAACTTCATCCAGCAAATGTTGCACCTTATGCTCAGCCTTCATATTCTTATCAAGAGAATGCAGCATATCCAACAAGCTACCCTGATCAAATGAGTATTCCTTCTACTGATTATGCAGCTCATCCAGATCAAGCATTATATTGTGATGATGAGGAAGTCCCTGTTCCTGTATTCCAACAAGGAGCTGACCCATTTGAAGTGCTAACTACTATGTCTGCTTATCTCACACGAACTTTAAGCAAACGAGGATACAGAGGATCAGCTCCTACCAACAATCAGTTGAGGAATTCATCCAATTCTCGCCAACAAGCTACTATTGAGAATGGCAGGGTCATGGTTCAGCCAATTCAACCATATCAGGGGAGATCTTCCACTTCAACCAATGCTCGCACGATTAATCCTGCTCCTGCTTCAATGGTCAACAATCCTCCACGGGCTAATACAGGAAAGTTGAGAATGATTACATGCTACAACTGCAAGGAAGAGGGTCATATGTCCAGGGATTGTAAGAAACCCAAGAGGAGAAGGGATGGACAGTGGTTTGCAGAAAAGATCTATCTGGTAAATGCTCAGGCGCAAGGAAGGGAACTTGATGAAGAGGAGCTTGCATTTCTTGCTGACCCAGGGATTGCTGAACAAGACGTTGTCACTACGCAGAATGCAGCTTACCAAGCCGATGATCTTGATGCGTATGACTCCGACTGTGATGACTTTCAATCTGCAAAGGCTGCTCTCATGGCAACTATCTCCAGCTTAGGGCCAGAAAAGAGATCTGAGGTACTTATTAATACCACCGATAATACCACTGATGCTAGTATTCAACCACATCAAGTTGTGTAAGAGAGTGCTGACTCGAATGAATCTTCGGTGGTGAGTCTTTCAAATGAGGAGACAAACAATGATAGCAATATCAATGTGAGTCCCCAGACTTTGAGTGAATCACAACCGGGACCAATTTCGCAAACGCCTACTCCTGCTCAACAAGATTTGGTCATGGTTCCTGCGACATTACTTAGCCAAATGAATGCTGCACTCTTAGAAACCTTAGCTAAGAATAAGAATTTGTCTGATGAGCTTACCTTAAGCAACGAGAAAGTTCAAACCTTGGAATTAGTGCCCTCGTCTAGTGTTCTAACTAATCTCGAATATGATCATTTTAGAAACAAACAAATGGGTCACTTGCAAGAAATCGAGAACTTAAGAGCAAATTTGTCTAATGAACTTCAAGAAAAAGAGTTAGTGGTCACTAATTTTCAAAAACTTCAAACGGATTACGAATCACTAGAGTCTAAGAAGAATGAAATGGAGATTAATGCCACTAATAAGATTAGAAGTCTAGATTACTTGCTGTTAAGACAATACGCTGCTTCACAACTAGTTCACTTATTTGATGCTTCATTTAGAGAATTTAACTTATCACGTCAAAAAGGCCTTCCCCCTAATCCACGGTATGCAAAACAAGCTTTAAGACATAGTCCTAGACTTTATAATGCAACTCAATTAGGATTGGCCTTAGAACCGATTGTTTTTCCTGGTGATCGAACAAGTAAGGAACTAGTTGATGAGGATCGGTCATACAATTCTGCAAAATATCCCGAGTGTGATTATTTTAAATTGAATAAGGAGCTTGCAAAAACGGATTTTAGAATTCGCTTCCATATGGATAAAGATCTCATAACAGCACCAACCTACATATTAGATGAAGAAAACCCTAGTACGTTTCCTACACTTGTCAATATGGAAGGTCCTAAGGAAATTCCAAAGGATCTTCCACCTGTTAGCACTTATGGTTAAACTTGCAAGAGATTAATCAATACTTTACTAATTTTGACAAGGTCATTTTGGACCGTACGACTTCAAATGGCCTAAACGCCGGAGAATGGGCTTTCGAACATATGAACGAGGTGTTTAAAACTGAGATCAATCCGTTTGTCGAAAGTCTAAAAGAAATTTTTGCATCTCTTAAGGAAAATCTTGTTTTTGAAATTGGTGAAGTTCAAAAAGTGTTTTACGAAATGGACACCGCTTACGAACTACAACTAGTTGAAAAAGAAAAGATTTTAACCGAATATGACCGATTCTTGTCTGCAGTAATCTCGTGTGATGTGCTTACTACTGTAAATGTAAATTATTCGAATGAGCTTACATCCGCTATGATTAATTGTGATGCTGTGAATATTTGTAATGATATTTGTGATGATGTTTGTGATATCTCTGTAAATGTTGCTGATACTGTAAATGAGGTAGAAAATCAGTCTTGTCACGAATCTAACGCTGAGTTTTTAAAGCTACAGGATTCTTACAATTTACTTTCAAAACGCTTTAATCTACTAGAACAACATTGTATATCTTTAGAATCAAAACAACAAACTCAAAATGAGAATCTTTTGATATCAAATGTTTGTGAAAACGGTGTTGAGAATAGTGACAAGATGATTGCAATTGTTAAGACATTAGAGGAAGAGATAATGAGATTGAAGAGAGATGTGTCATCAACTGAAACACTCAAAATGGAACTAGCGGCTGCAGAGTCTAAAAACCAAGTCTTAGAAATTAGACTTTCATCTGTTCTAGGGGAGATGGATCGGACAAGACAGGGATTATCCGCTCTTTATGGTTCACTAGAAGAACGCTTCGCTTTTAATGCGGCACAGCAACAATCTTTTGTTGAACAACTGAACCAAAAGTGCGAGGAAATCTCTGATTTGAACATCCTGCTCATAGACAAAAATATGGTTTTGGCTGAGTTAAAGGAGACACTTCTTCTCACCCGACAAGAAGTTGTTGATAACTTAGCTACCGACTCTGCACCGTCCACTAGTGCTCCAACAACCAAGTCAGTAGTACTTTATAAGAATCCGCTTCATAAGAGAAACCCGGTTACCTACGATGATTATATGAGGAATGCCATTAAGCATGTCGATCTTCTTAGGGATATTTTAGACGATCTTTATGCCTTAGATCCCTCAAGTAGCGACTATTATTCGGCTCATGAATATGTTAAGCGAGTTCAATATTGCCTAGCATATTTGCAATACATAGGTACACCAGGTTCTGCACTACTTAATAATAGGCCCATTGCTGTCACTCCATTTAATAAGACTCCAGGAGCGAAACCATCATTGGCACAATCAAGTAAGACATCTTTAAAATCTGTTGCTAATGTTCCCAATTTGCCTTCTACAGGATTAAAAGAGACTACTAAGGCTAAAGGATCACCACTCAAGAAAGCTAAGATCAAGCCCTCCACTAGTAGTGCCTCAAAGAAGAAAGTAGAAGTCCACAATAGGAATGATAGTTCAGTTTTAAATAAAAAGAATCATGTTAAGACTAAAAGCTCTGCGCCTGTGCAGCAGCCTAAACCATTCGTGAATTCTGATTTAAATTGTTGGAATTGTAATGAATATATGTTTTCCCAGCGTCATGATTTGTGTCTGATTGATCACGTTAATGAAATGAATGCTATTAAGAATGGTCTTGAATGGAAGCCAACGGGTAGAACTCGTGCCCAAGTTGGCTGGCAATGGCGTCCCACTGGTAGGACCTTTACACTAGATGGTAAAATGTGCCCTTTAACTAGGAATGCATCCATTGAGGTTAGGTCTGAGCGTCCTTTAGTTAGGAACACTCGCACTCAAGTATGGAAACAGCGCCCTTTAATTAGGTCAGCCCCCACTATAGTGCCTATCAGTGTAGAAATACCTCAGGATTTGAGCCAACTAGAATCTACACCACCAATTAAGAAGAAGAAGGCTAGGAAATCTAAGAAACCTAGAGTTAGCAAATCTAAGATTATTAAATCTGTACCTGCTAATAACAAGGAACACTCAGATTCCGATACCTCTACATTGTCTTTGTGTGGTGATATTTTCAGGTGGTCCAAATCATCCTGTGGTATTTGGACTCCGGTTGTTCAAAACATATGACCGGAAATCGCTCGATGCTCCGAAATTTCGTCAGCAAGTTTCTTGGTACGGTTAAATTTGGGAATGATCATATAGCAAAGATTATGGGGTATGGTGAATATCAGATTGGAAACGTGACGATTTCTAGGGTATACTATGTAGAAGGTCTTGGTCATAACTTATTCTCAGTAGGACAGTTTTGTGATTCCAACCTTGAGGTTGCTTTTTGACAACACACTTGTTTCATCCGCAACATGGAAGGAAAAGATTTGTTGAAGGGATCTCGTGGTGCAAATCTTTACACTTTGTCCTTACAAGACATGATGGCCGCTTCTCTAGTATGTCTTCTCTCTAAAGCTTCTAAGACCAAGTCATGGTTATGGCATCACAGATTATCTCATCTTAATTTTGATGCTATTAATCATCTGGCTAAAAACGAGTTAGTTCGTGGTCTTCCCAAGCTTAAATTTCACAAGGACCATTTATGTTCCGCGTGTTCAAGGGGGAAAAGCACCAAGAAATCTTACAAACCCAAAGCTGAAGACACTAATCAAGAAAAACTTCATCTTTTGCATATGGATCTTTGTGGACCGATGAGAACTGAAAGTGTGAGCGGTAAGAAATTCATTCTGGTAATTGTGGATGATTTCTCAAGGTTTACATGGGTTAGATTTCTACGTACAAAGGATGAAGCACCGAAGGCTATCATCACTTTTCTGAAATTCATTCAGGTACGTTTGAACACCACTGTCCGCCGTATTCGTACAGACAATGGTACAGAGTTCGTCAACCAGACTCTTCGTGATTATTATGAAGGAGTTGGTATATCACATGAAACATCCGCTGCACGCACTCCACAACAAAACGGTGTCGTTGAAAGACGGAATCGTACACTTATGGAAGCTGCTAGGACCATGCTTATTTATGCGAACGCTCCATTGTTCTTGTGGGCAGAGGCTATTTCTACTGCATGTTTCACCCAAAACCGTTCTATCCTTCGGAAACGCCATGGAAAAACACCTTATGAGCTTTTACATGACCGTAAACCCGATGTTTCATTTTTCCATGTGTTTGGTGCTCTGTGTTATCCAAACATCAATAGTGAGAACTTGGGTAAGCTTCAACCGAAAGCCGATATAGGTATTTTCATTGGTTACTCACCGTCCAAAAGAGCATACCGAATCTATAACCGTCGTCTTGGCAAGATTGTAGAAACTATGGACGCAGAT